>OZ014532.1:154476438-155726438 GCA_963966105.1 Volucella zonaria | reverse complement strand
TTTGAAAAACAGTTCTGTGTTTTCAACATCTGAATGACGATGCAAGGTGCATCGTCAAAGGCTGTGGAATGATATTAGAATCCATATCCGATTCTAGGAGGAGAAGAAGAATCATTCAGGTGTTTATAGTTACTGTGAAGCAATTTATGGTGTTTGCGCTGGCATCCACCAATGTTACAAATGAATTTGCTTCTGCATGTAAATGTGTTGTGTCCTCGTCTTAAACAAGAAAAACAAAGTTTCGATGCCGACACTTCATTCCAGCGTTCGTCCACGGACATTTGAGCGAATTTATCGCACACTGCCAACAAATGATCTTGATTACACAGGATGCAGATAGATCTTTGAGACTTGTTTGAGTTAATGTGCATAACAAAGTTCTTTCTTGTTTCAAAGGGGCTTTGAGAACTAGATGGGTTACAGTATGTTGCTGCCTTTACGACGTTGGCTTCCTCGTCCAAGAATTTGGAAAAATGGTGCAGTGTAGCATGTGGTTTGATGTTGATTTTGATCCGTGTCCAATCCAACCGCATCTTGAAGGGCAATTTCGAACATACGAGGGCGGGTCAATAAGTCCGACCTCTTTACTGAAACAGCAACACTGCTCCTGTCAACAGGCATTTGTCAGTTGACTCCTGTCAAAATTTAAACTTGCTGCGTCAGTTAGTTTGTGTTTGACAGCTATTTTTATCAGACTACTCACTAATTTGAGGAGAAAATGGAAAAAAGTGAATTTCGTGTGCTTACGAGTATTATTTTTTCTTGCGAAAAAAAACCATTACCGAGACCAAGGCTAAGCTTGATAAATACTATGGGGACTCTGCACCATCGATTTCAATGGTAAAAAAGTGGTTTACTGAATTTCGTTGTGGCCGTACAAGCACTGAAGATGCCGAACGTCCTGGACGCCCAGTTGAGGTCTCTACACCCGAAACAATCGAAAAAATTCACGATATGGTGTTGGCCGACCGAAGATTGAAAGTGCGAGAGATTGTGGAAGCCGTAGGGATCTCGCATGGCTCAGTGGTTTCAATTTTGAATGGTCACTTGGGCACGAGAAAGCTTTCCGCAAGATGGGTGCCGCGTTTGCTCACAGTCGACCACAAACGCAATCGTGTAACAACTTCACAGGAAGGTTTGGCGTTGTTTAATCGCAATATGGAGGAGTTTTTGCGCCGTTTTGTAACCGTGGACGAAACATGGATCCATCACAACATACCAGAGAACAAACAACAGTCAAAACAGTGGGTTTCTAAGGGTGAATCGGCGCCAAAGAAGGCCAAGGTGGGTTTGTCAGCCAATAAAGTTATGGCAACTGTTTTTTGGGATGCACGCGGGATAATCCACATTGACTACCTTCAAAAGGGAAAAACAATCAATGGGGAATATTATGCCAACTTATTGGACCGATTCAATGACGATTTGAAAAAAAAACGACCTCATTTGGCCAAGAAAAAAGTTCTTTTCCACCAAGACAATGCAAGGGTGCACACATGTGCAGTTGCCATGGCAAAAATCCATGAATTGGGCTATGAATTGCTCCCTCATCCACCCTATTCTCCAGATTTGGCTCCGAGCGACTACTTCTTGTTCCCAAACCTGAAGAAATAGCTTGGTGGAAAAAGATTTGACTCCAATGATGAAGTCATCTCGCAAACAAAGGCCTATTTTGAGGACCTCGACAAATCATTTTTTTTGGAAGGGATAAAAAAATTGGAGAAGCGTTGGACAAAGTGTATAGAGCTCAAGGGAGACTACGTTGAAAAATAAAATTATTTTTTTATCAAAAAATCTGTGTTTTAATCCAAAAGTCACGGACTTATTGACCCGCCCTTGTACTTAATTCATCAAGCAAAGACTGATTGCATGTGGTGGGTGGCGTTGGATATTTCCTGGAAAGTGGCCAAGCCTTTGACCTTGACAGCGAGTGGTATGATTTCTATTAATTTTCCTTCAGTTATGGGCGAAATCCTTTTTAATTTTGAAAGTTGACTTCGGATGAGAATATCAGACCGCCCAAAACTGTTTTTTAGTTCGGATATGACGTCGGCGACATTATTAGGGTAAATTAATAGTGCCTCCACTACCTGCTTTGCTTCGCCATGTAGGCATTTCTGCAGTCGCATCTGATTTTCTAGGTTAATATAGCCATATGTCCTGGTTTCGTTGTACAAAACCAGGACATATGGCTGTAAATGCTGGCCACTCTTCTGGTAGCACCCCCAAATCTAGGCAAATCATGCAAATGACGTCTTGAATTAGTTTAATGATGTTGTGTTTCAGGCGGTGGATGGTACAAATGCGGCTGGTATGATTGTGGCAGGGGTTGTGGATTACATGGCGTCTGGTGAAAATCTGAAGATTCTGGCAGAAAAGATTGTGAATGATATGTCGGATGTGATTGGTACGACTGTACCGTGGGTGATGACTGAGTCTGGGTTGGTAGCGGCTGGTTCAACGATACGTGGGGCAAAGACGACTGTATCGAAGACTGTGGACGTGGCGGTTGTTGATTAGACTGTAACTCTTTATATGGCGGCATCGATGAGAAGGGCAACATTGCAGCTTTAGGATTTTTAACCTGAACCTGGGCAAGGGGAATAAAGGGAGGAATGTCAATTACCTGATTTGTTGACTTTATAGCGTTGAACATTGCCAAAAATTTTTGTTCCATTCCTTGAAGCGATTTCTGGAATACCTCTTGCATATTCCCAATTTTGACATGTAGATCATCAGCATCAGATGGTTTGATGGTCTCGTTGATGGCTTCCTCCTCATGATCATCATGATCGCTTTGGTCCTTTCCTTCCTCATCTGATATTTTGGGGTTAAGGCGGGCACACTTTCTTGTCTTTTTCTGTGGCATGTGCAAGGCGACGACTTCGATTTACAATCGAAAATGAAGTTGTTGAAGATAGTAAAAAATACGAAAACTAAACTCTTGCGAGATGTTTATTTTCTAAACAAAAACGAAGAATCTTTGTATTGGGATTGCGATTGATTTACCGATTGGTAATTTTTCTTCAACACTTGAACTGAACGTTTAAAATGACAATGGAACCAACAATTGAAGGAAATCACATTTTTTTTTGGAACAAAATGAAATGAAATGGCACGATAGCCAACATATATAAAATAAATAAAAGACGTGTTCGTTTGTTTCTTACCGCTCCTTTTGGTCGTCAACAGATGTGTTCGTTTTTGGTTTGTTTACCGTACCTTTTGGTCGTCGACAGTCGTATCAAGCCGGTTGTGCAGGATGACTATAGAGAATTCTCGCTACTCCATCAGGGTCGGTAATGGATTAATCGAGATCTTCAATGTTAAGAAGAGTTTTAGACAAAGCGAGGCTCTATCATGTGACTATTTTTTATGTGACACAAAGCACGTGCTGTTGTCAGAAAAAGCCGCAAACCACCGGCGTTTTGGCCAGAACGTAGCCATTGACGCTTACAACTTGGAGATAGTTAAGGACTTCGTCTACCTTGGCTCCGTAGTTATAAGCAGCATCAACATCAGTAAGGAAATCAGACGCAGAATTACTGTTGCCAAACGATTTTTCTTTGGGCTCAGGGGATAATTCAATAACACTCGTAGAGCCCTTTCTAGTAAAACTATACTGGGTTTATAGAATAACTTTACCATTCCGGTCCTATGGGGTAAATGGCGCATAGGCCGTTTTTTTTTTTATAATGACGCGCTCAAGGGGTTTGTGTACCTTTAAAATGTTTGTACACAGCGCGGGCGAAATAAATTTAGGGAGGAAGAAAGGACAGGTACCGATGTACATTGTTCTTAAATGTTTGTAAGCTATAACGACCAGGAAACACAGGGCAGGGCAGGACATTCCATAAGCGAGTTGTACGGCTTAGGAATGAATCACGATATTTTAGAGTACGTCCAAAAATGAGCGGGTGTTACGGTTGAAAGTTTGAATGGGCGGAATGCTACTGGCGATTTCAATGGAGCACTGGTGGTGGAAATAGCGATAAAACAAAGTGAGACAGGCCTATCTAGCAGGTGCAGAGATGTTTTAGGAGCACCTGACCAGATGTGGGCATTGTACGAGTACTTCAATTTTGGAGTCATTCCAACGTAAGTTGTCATTGACACACATACCGAGAATGGAAAGTTTTTCGGTTTCGACGATGTAAGTTCCACCGTCGCCTTGTCGAAAGCGATTGAAGAAACCCATGACCGTTTCGAGAGAAAGATACTGCGTGCGATTTTCTGTTGTATTGATGGGGAGGCTGTACTTCGCTGTACATGTACATCGACATTGGTGTAGTCAGGTGTCTACTGATCTAATATCTGAGGCTCCTGGGCCATGTTGAACTTATGTACGCCATAGCTCCGGCCCAAAGAGTCTTCGACTGCTCGCGGGGCAGAGGAGAGGTTTTTTGGTAGAGACGCAGTATACCATATTTAGCTGATGATTGACTATGTCCTTTGCATTTATAGCACATCAATATTTCGACTCCATTAGATACGTTACGAGGTCCGCATCAAGCATTCTGCGGTTTGAATGCAGATCACAGTGATATAGTCAGAGTAAGGCGACACTATCTGCTTGGTGGTGCTGTAGGCTATTTTGAAACGTTCTGTGAAAATGGAGATGATCTTAATTTGAATGATTCCCGGTGTCTTCATTCCTTCAGAGGATTGTAGTCAATGCCAAGTTCACTTTCGATCCCTATCCACTGGAGTCTAATTCCATTTCGCCTTCTCATCAAGGTTCATGATGTGAAAACCGCACTCAAAGGAGGGCCAAGAGGCGTGCGTTTCAAGAGACACGAGTGGTGGGCTTTCAGGCATGTTCGGCACGGTCAAGATAACACATTGGTCTTACTAAGGGGATGAGAATTAGGAGACTTTAAGGCCGGACATCTAACATACGGCAAATTCTTCTTTTAGACACTAAAAATACGGCGAACTAAAATAGCTTCCTAAACTCGACAGGATGAATTGAATAGCACTCTTAGACAACATAGTCATGAGTATGTTGCATCAAAAGTTTGCCTAACCTTGCTGTAGGGCTTATTTCGATAAGAGAATCTCCTTAGAGAGAAAAGTCTACATCATGTCCTTCATTTCATCATGCCACTTCCACCATGAAAGCTATTTCTTTGATGGTACATACCGAACATATGTAGATGGATGAGGTGAGTCAATCATAAATCGTAAGAGCTACGAGTATGCAGGGACATCGACCTTGTGACGAGGACGAGTATGTAAACAGGATGTTAAGATGATTAGGACATGTCTTCATATCCTACGATTGACAATGTGTCACTCTGATTTAATAAGGCAAATCTACCCTAACTACTATTTGTCGGTCGTGTAAAAAGTAGTTCAGGTGTTACGAGACAAGTATGACTCTATTATTTTTAATAAACAATCTTTAACAAGAAATGTAAACTACACACTTTATCAGGAGTCAGTTAATTTCAATCTCACGCCTACTGACAAACCATGACAAACTGAAACATTGAAAGTATCCGTACTTGCTAGCTGGAAACAAATTAACACATTTCCATTGAAATGTTTCAGGAAAATGCGGCGTGGATACGATGGACGTTGTGTTTGAACGGCCGCGGCGAGGGTGTTCTGCGGTGTGACGAAAGTCCCAAAGCAAACAAATTACGGCTGCATGCGATTTTTGTTTTTACTTGTACGTAGATATGCGAGTATAGCTCATAGCTGCTGTTGGCTTTTGTATTGTTTAAATATTTACATAAGTCCTTAGGATACTTTATTGTTTCAGTTCTATATTCTGTTGACTTTAGCGCTTTCATTATTTGCGGACGATTGGAAAAAGATTTCGATTGTCTTAATTTTGAATTGTAATCGTATTTAAGTTTCTACGGATAATTGTTAAATATGGTGCGGACAGTTTTGTTGGTGCATGAAATTACTTAGGTTGCGCTACAGTTCGGGGTGAATCTGGGCTTTATCTAAAAAGCCTCTCCAGTTAGCTCGGTGCTTAACTAAATACTTCCAGTTGTGCACTCCATGTTAATTGTGGTCCCTTCTACTTGTACGCTCCACCTACATAAGGTGAGATCTTTCTCCATTGCGTTGTCCCTCCGTGTTGGACTCAAAGACCCTTCGGGCTGTAGCGTTGGTGTTCGTGCACTCTACAATACATTTCCTAGCCATACGCAGGCAAAAAATTGTGTTGAATTTAACAATGAAGTTATTAATGATCCTAAGTTAATTGTTAACAAGTTTAATGATATTTTTGTGGACAGCATACTGCAGATAAATAAATCTATCTCCTTTAAAACGTTTGCGTGTAAATACAGGGTGAATGACTCGAACTCCAATTTTTTAAAATGCTATAATTTTTTTTATTTTTCGATAAATTTTATTGTGCCAAAGCAGAAAATGATGGAATATACATAAATTTTCAAATTGTATCAGTAGTTTTCAATATGTCCACCTTTGGCGCGAATAATGGCCTTGAGAATGGCTCTGCGGTATTTTGACCCATTCCCGGCGAAGTGCTTGTTTGAGGTGGTCCAAACTTTGGTGTTTTTTAGTGCCAACCTTCGCCTTCAAAATACCCCAGACAGAGAAATTAAATGGATTTGCATCCGGAGAATTTGCAATCCATTGCGTCGAAGAAATGAAGTGTGGAACATTGTTTTTTAACCAATCTTGGTTGACGCGCGCATTTTGAGACGGTGCCGAGTCTTGCTGAAATGTCCACGGTCTCCGACCGAAATGATTGTTTGCCCAAGGCTTCAATACTGCCTCTAAGACAGTTTCACGGTATACGATCACATTAATTTTGACGCCAAGGTCCAAAAATACGAGCGGGTAGCGACCATCGGCGGTTATGGCGGCCCAAACCATCACCATCGGTGCTGCCTGCTTTCTGGTGGCCGTCCGAAGGTGTAAATTTTCGAAGGACCTCTCTGGCAAGTAAACTCGGTCATCAACTCATTGGAAAAAACCAAATTCGGCAACTCACCACTTTCGTGCAAGCGTAGCAGCTCCTTCGCTCTTTCGACTCTAACTTTTTTCTGTTGCGGTGTAAGATCGTGTGCTTTTTGGAACTTCAATGCCTTGAGCCCAAGCTCATTTTTCAATGTGTGTTGCGTCCGTTCCAATGATATGTTGAGCTCACGAGCCATTTTTCTACCACTTCGACGCGGATTTCGCTCAATTCGAGCCTTCACTTTCCGAACCATTTTTGCCGATGTTGCTGCTTTTCTATGACCACCTACATGGCGTTTTGCAACGCTGTCAGTATCATGGTAAAGAGCTATGGTTCGAGACACAAATGATTTATTCACGTTGAGGTGCTGGAGGACTCTAAAGATAGCTACTTGTGGTTTTCCAGCCAAATATAAAGCAATCACACTATCACGTTTGAATTCCATCGCTGATAAAAATTTTTCAACAAAACTGAGACGCAAATCGTTTAAAAGGCTTGTAAATAATAAAATTATCTGTCATGTGTCAAAATTTGAGCTCACTGTCATGAATGGTTTGGAAATTATAGCAGTCTGAACTTGGTTGCAGTTCGAGTCAGGCAGTTCCGATTTGAGTTCTGTTTTTTTGTTAAGTTGGTAAATCTGTTGTTGACATTCCCTCTAAATCTTAGCGTCATAGCTTGACATTTGCAAAAGTCAAGAGTACATCTATCTCCGCGTGTGTGTTGGCGATTTTTTACAATTTTAGAAATGGATTTAAATTTGCAACAACGAACTTGTATTAAATTTTGCGTAAAAAACGGATTTAATGTTGCGCGAACGTTGGAAATGTTAGAAAAGTGTTTCGGCAACGATTCTCTAAAGAAAACGGTCGTTTATCAGTGGCACAACCCGTTCAAAACTGATCGTGAATCAATCGAAGATGATGTACACAGTGGCATGATGAAGTAAAAGAAATGTTGGTCAATAACTGCAAATTAACCATCAGATAGATAGCGGAGGGCTTGAACATTGCCTATTGATCCGTCCAAGAAATTTTGGTTAATGATTTGGGTTTCCGTCATGTAGCAGCAAAGTTGGTGCCAAAAGACTTCAATCTCGTGCAAAAAAGAGACCATGTTGACGTCGCAAAAGAGATGATTTGCGCGGCTGAATCCGATCCCATATTCATCAAAACGATCATTACTGGAGGCGGGACGTGGGTTTATGAGACGACACACAATCCAGACATCAGGCAAGTGAATGGAGTTCACCAAATGAGCCGAAACCAAAAAAACCACGTAGTTTTCAGTCAAAAAAGAAGGCAATGCTCACGGTTTTCATGGATTACAACGGTGTAGTGCATCATGAATTTTTGCCAGAAGGCCAGACAGTAAACAAAGAGTATTATTTGGGCGTTATGAGACGTTTGGGTGAAGCAATTCGCCGAAAGAGACCAGAATTGTGGGCAGAAAACTCGTGGATTTTGCACCGTCGCACAGTGCCATCATTATTCGTAATTTTTTGACGAAAAATGCACCAAATACCATCCATCAGCCACCGAATTCACCTGATTTGGCTCCCTGTGACTTCTTTCTGTTCAATCGTGTTAAAAAACCACTACGGGGAACGCGTTTCAGCATCCGAGAGGAAGTAATGGAAAAATCGCAGGAAGCACTGATGGACATACCGAAAACCGAATATAAAAAATGTTTCTAGGATTGGATCAAGCGCTGGCATAAGTGGATGGGGGAGGACAATATAGATTTAGATGAATAAACTTGTATTTATAATTTTCTGAATAAATTCCAGGATCAAGGTGGTATGCTCTAAATTTGCATTTAGAAATGCAACTACACACGATGTAAGATTAGGCCTGCTGACATGGAAAACAAAATGGACGCTACATTTTTGTGTCCAACTTTGGAGTTTTGCACCCAGTGCTACAAGAAATTATAAACAAATCATTTGATGATTCTTGGAAGGAGTCTACAGTAACTTCTATTGCCAAAGTGATCAACACAAAAAAATGCGACGAGTTTCGATCTATGGTATAAATTCTCTGCCGCAATATGAAAAAATTTTGAAAAAAATCGTGTTTAATCAAATGGACGAATATGTACTTCGAAGGACATTCTGTTTGCAAAAAACGGAAACAAAAAATAGTTATTTACCTAATCTAATAGAAGACAAAGTTGGAGTAGCACAAGGAGCAGTTTTGGGAGATATGAAACGAGCGCTAAAATATTTTCAACTGGCCTTGCTTGCTGGCAATGCATTACTTTTTCTATCTGGAGGAGATGTTGAAGATTGCCAATGAAAAATATAATGTTATTGTTAAGTCCCACTTCGAGTATTGTTCAACAATTATATTGCTTTGCCACGAAAATGTTGCAAAATAAATCAATGAGAAGCATACCTATGGTTTTTTATTTTTAAAGGGGTTTGTGTACCCTTAAAATGTTTGTACACAGCGCGGGCGAAGGAAATTTAGGAAGAAAGAAAAGACAGGTACCGATGTGCATTGTTTTTAAATGTTTGTAAGTTATAACGATCTCGGCAGGGCATTCCATTAGTGAGTTGTACGGCTTAGGAACATATCATGATATTTTAGAATACGTCCGAAAATGAGCCTGAGGGTATACTGAGAATGCTACTGGCGATTTCTATGGAGCACTGGTGGTGGAAATGGCTAGTGAGACAGGAGACATTCACCCTTATTTTGAGATTCGAATCAACAGTCTATTCGTTCGATAAACTCTATTCCTTCGAATGATTTTTTCGTATTTTTACATTCAAAGGAATAACGTTCATTAACGAAAGATATCATGAAATGAACTGAAATGAATTTTACTTCGTTTGACACTTCTATTTTTTGTAAGTTGACCGTTTTTCAGTGAGGAGTCACTTTTTGTTATTTCACTAAAATTATTTACATTTTCAAAATTGGATAAATGTATTGAAAAGTATATTCTAAATATTACGAAAATGTGAAACATGCAACCAAAATAAATGAAACAATACATTTTATTGAATAAGAAGTTGCTCCATCGATATCCCCAACACAAATCTGGTCACACCTTTAAATTTGAGTACTGTCAAAATTAAAATAGATCGGCGATCCACTAAGAGTGAAAGTGGTTAAAAATTATAAATATAAAGTTTTAAAGGTAAATAAAAGACATGGCAGTTGTTTTATTTTTAGACTATGAAGGGCGCATTAATAGGCGCATTAATAGGCGCATTAATAGGCGCAGTATAATGGATAGATTAAATCCATTAGAGCTTGAAAATTCCAAGTAAGTATGTATAATCAGTTTTTTTTTTCCAATACTTAAAATAATTTCCATTTGTTTAAAGATTTGTTCGGAATTTTCGTTTTAATAAACATGCATGTAAGTATGTGTTGGACGAATTCGTTGCTGTAGTTCAAGGAGGAAGAACATTATCCATTCCAATGGTTACCAATTTGGAATAGGGAAAGATGCAGATGTGAAATTGTCCCTATCATCCGTATCGAAGTGCCTCAAGGTCTGCATATCTGCAATTAGAAGATAAGCTTTGCCCCAAATGGATAAACTTTGAAGCTAATGAAAATGAAAGGGAGGAAATAAAACTTCACTTTTACCAAAAGTTTGGATTTATAGGGTTAATTGGCTGCGTTGATGGTAAGCACGTTGTCATTTGTGCGGCCTTGCACAACATTTGCATTCACTTTAAAGTGGCAGATAATACTGAAAATTTGGAATTGAAAGATCGCTCAGAAAATGCCTTTGCTGATGTTGATACTGGTGAGATTACTTACATTCATGAAGCTCGAAACACTGGCGAAAGTATTACTGGCCTATTTTGATAGTTTAAAAATAAAGTCGTATACATAAAATATGCAGTTTTCCATTTAATCCTAACAGTCTTTTATTTCATCTACATATTAGGCTAATTAACTTAAAAAAAGTAATCATAAACAATATTTAACTATCAACTGTAAGCTGAGCGCAGATTTGATCAATCTGCATTTCTAAGAGCTTCTTTTTGAGGTCCAACTTCTCGCGCATCAACGCCTTTATGGCGAGATTATGACGACGTGTCTCCTCATCGGGTTTCTCTATTTGATCATCCGCCTTCTCCAGACTTTTGCTTATTCTGTGCAACTCCTTCGTAATGCCATCCAGTTTGGAAGACATTGCCGAAAAAAAACTTCCTGCTCTTCATTTTGCCTTTGGAGGATTTCTACGGGCGTGGCTTTCTTGTCTTTTTTGCGACAAAGTGCACATGGCTTTCATTTGCTGCACCTTCCAGTTCATCTTCTTGCAATGAGGTCATGGATACATCTCAGAGGGTGGACGAGGAAGAAGTTGATGGAATTGGTTTAGATTCAGCCGCCTGGGTAATGCCAAATACCCGGGCATTCACGCCGGTGACGGATTGGCTTAGCGACGTAATTCTGACGACGGCCTGTTCGAACTGAGAAAGAGGTACGAGGTTATCGTGGTTGTAGCCAGATTGCTTCCTTTTCACCTCGTTCTCCACCAACTTCTTCTTCGCCTTGAACTTGTAATCAGCCCAAACCTAGAAAGCGAAAATTATAAAATCAGGTTTAAAACAAATGGCAATTTTAAACCTTTTTCCAAGCAGATCCGTCTTTACTCAGAGGTCCGTGGCTATTCAGCTCTTCTGCAGCATCCTTCCAAAATCGCCCTGTGTCCATTCTGTTGGACGAAAATCCTTTTGCGATTTCTGCATTTTCTTCCATCATCCCGATCAAAACTTCCTTTTGCTCCTTGTTTGTCCAATTCGAATATAGTATGTCCTATGTTTAACAGATAATTAATTGAAATCCATTTCATATTAAATAAAGTTTAGGTACATCTTGGTAGATCTATTCGTCCTGAAAATTGCAAACGTATAAAAAATGACAGTTCTTTCTAGGGAGTAGAATCTCAAAATACGAACTACGTATAATGAACTTTCGTTAAGTTAAATAAATGTTCATTTGGTAAATGAACTCTCTATTCCTTCGAATGTCAAAATACCGATCGTTCTACTTTTTTCTCACTTTCGAATGAAAACGAATCTCAAAATAAGGCTGATTACGTCGAAGTTCGACGGTGTCAACTGATTGACTGATATTAATATCACATATGAGTTTTATCGCACAGTTTTAAATCCTATCTGGCAGGTGCAGAGAAGTTTTAAGAACACAGTTTGGATGAATGCCTTATAATATATAACTTAATTATTTAAGGACAACATGTACAATAGTATTATTCAAAGTATTGCCCATCTGAAGCTATGACTTTTTCCCATCTGGCAATTTGTGGATCCCGTCCCAAAAGAACTGCGCCGGCTTGGTAGCCAAGAATGAATCAACCGCATGTGAACCGTATTTCAGTGAGCGCGTTCTGCATCGACCGGAACAAATGGTAGTCAGAAGGGGCAAGGTCTGGGCTATAAGGCGGGTGGGGTAAGACTTCCCATCCACTGTTTTCCAAATAGTTCTTAACCGGAATAGCAACGTGGAGCCGAGCGTTGTCATGATGGAAAATTATTGCCTCGTGTCTGGTCGCATATTCCGGGCGTTCTTCGGCCAAAGCTCTCTTCAAACGGATTACTTGTGTTCGGTAGCGTTGTCCATTGATGGTTTCACCCGGTTTTAGCAGCTCACAACACAGCACACCCATCTGATCCCACCAAATACAGAGCATTACCTTCGCGCCATGGATATTCGGCTTTGCCGTTGATTTGGCTGGTTGGCCGGGTTTCACATATGATTTTTTGCACTTGGGGTTGCCGTAATGGATCCATTTTTCATCACCAGTAACAATCCGATGCAAAAATGACTTCCTTTTGTGGCGTTCCAGCAGCATTTCGGACATGCAAAACCGCCTTTCGACGTCTCTCGGCTTGAGTTCATGTGGAACCCAATTTCCTTGCTTTTGAATACATTCAGCTGCTTTTAAACGTTTTGAAATGGCTTCTTGAGTGACACCCAAAGATTCTGCGAGCTCTTCTTGTGTTTGGCAACAATCTTCATAGAGTAATGCTTCCAGTTCTTCATCTTCAAACTTATTTGGCTGCCCAGGACGTTCATCGTCTTCCAAGCCAAAATCACCAGTTTTAAATCGTGAATACCACTTTTGGCATGTTCGCTCAGCTAGCGCATATTCACCATAAACTTCCACCAAAATACGAAGACTTTCGGCAGCAGTTTCTTCATGAAGAAGAACTCCCCACAAAAACACCTTTTCAGGCACAAAGTTCGACATATTTGAGTGAAAAAAATTATTGTTATTTACGCTTCAAATGAATGACATATACGTACAATGACAGTAGCTTTCCAACGCATGTTCTAATGGAATAATACAAGTTACGCCATCTCTTAGCAAACCGCGTGAATTAAGTATATTGAGGACAGATCAGAGGAGGTATAATATTTCTTACATCGCTTGAGGAAGCCTAGACATTTCGCAGCATTTATGACGACATCGGATGCAATAACTTTTGTGGTCTAATGGATTTGACAAGCAATTTCTTATCAAAACCGACCTACTGTAGATATGTAGTAAAAATGTTTGACAATATAAAGAATGTTGCGAATAAGTTTTTTGTTTCTGCAGTTTCAGAAGAAAAAGAAACTACATGCAAAGCGAATAATGTAAACGAAACATCAGAATTGACTGTATCAGGTGATGGGGCGTGGAATAAACGAGGATTTTCTTCTCTCTATGGAGTTTCTTCCTTGATTGGTTATTATACCGGTAAAGTCGTTGATAGTTTTGCGAAAGGTTCATACTGCCACGATTGCAAAACTTGGGAGATCAGATTAGATTCTACAGAGTTTGAAGAGTGGCATGAAGAGCATGTGAATAGTTGGACCAGCTGGCAACACTGAAGTTGATCCAGCTGTTCGTTAAAAAAAATAAGAAGAAAAAGTCTCGCTGGTAAGGGCAAGCTCACAGCTAAAATGATTGATAAATTAACAGCTTATTATGGCCTTCGACGCAATCACGATTCTGTGAGGAAAATGAAGGACGCCGTATGGTCAACTTATTTTCTCCGATGAAAAACCGCAGTACCGTAAATGCCCAAGTGGTGATGATTCGTGGTGCGAATGGCAGAAGGCTGCAGCTACAAAATCGTTAAACGCATTCAAACGCATTCAAACGCAGCTACACCCTACTTCCAAATGATGTTGCTGAAGCCGTAAAACCGATTTATGAGGACTTGAGCAAAGACGTACTTTTACAACGATGTCTTGGAAGCTTTACTCAAAATAATAATGAGAGCCTGAATCAACTTATCTGGAAAATCAGTCCGAAATCAGTGAATGGTACTTCAATTATTTTTGAAATTGCAACTTATGTAGCAGCATGAGCCTTTAATGAAGGTTGTTGTGGTTTGCTGACCTTTATGCAAGATAGGAAAATCGCTATGGGACCAAGCGCACATGAATGGGCGCGTCCAGAGGACAGTTACCGGATTAGGAGAGTGCAGCAGCGAGCAGCACCCGACAGCAAAGTTGGCAGACTTTTAAGTAGACGGACTGTCAAAAAAAGCAACCAGGTCGAATGAAATTTCAATCTTCACAGATGGCTCAAAAACAGAGGAAGGAACAGATTCTGGTATCTTCTCAGAAGACCCAGAGTTAAGAGTGTCTATAAGACTACCGGTCGCAAGCAGTGTCTTCCAATTAAAGGTTCTGGATATCCTTAGGGCGGCTGAGCTAATGCAGATGAGATCGGTATCCGAAAGAGATATCGCTATCTACATCGATAGCCAGGGCGCACACAAAGCAATGAAATCAACTAACCTCAACTCTGATACACTCAGGGCCTGTCGCACAGTGCTCGAGGCACTATGCGGTCAGAACCGGGTACGAATGTGATGGGCGCTAGGACACTGCGGTATTAAAGCAAATGTACAAGCGGATGAGCTTGCAAGAAAAGGAGGGCTACTCGATAATAGTGTCAAACCACCCCTTTGCATAGTGAGGGGCAGTACCGAGGAAAAAATCACAAAGACTGTCAAGATATCTCCAGATTCTGCAAGCTGTTGAGGACATAAGGTACATGCTGTGTGAATGCGAAGCAATATCGCGTAGTCGGAGATAATTTTTAGGGAAATACTTTCTCGAAAACCTAGAGGGAATAGACGGCACGAACTTCAAAGGCCTTCTTGGCTTTTCCAAGAAAATTGGGTGTTTCACCCGGGCGATTGTTCAGATTCTTGCCATTTGAAGACAAATTCAATTGGTTCCACCACAGGAATCGCTTTGGGCCCGTGTTGGTGCCTAGTTTCTTTGCGATGGCATATCCATCACACCCCTTAACATAACCTTCACGTAGGCAAAATCAAAAAGGAGCTGACATTGCTGCACTTTATGGACCAGGAATCCACGGCTCTGTGTAGGTATGAGCAAATTTTTCATGTTTTATATTAGATTTTCTTGTATACTCGTACAAAACTTTAAAGCGATTTTCTGACACTTGTCGTTTTTGAAGCCGGTGAACAGTTTAAATCAAAATCTACTCGACCGATTGTTTTGAAATTTATCGGGTTATACCACATGAAATGTCCGATTTTATAGTAAAAATTTAAAAGTCAATATTATTTTCAATCAAAATAGGATCCCTTGGCATGTATGACATTCTTCCAACGTGATACAAGGTCAAATATTCCCTTTTCGTAGAAATGCTGACTTTTTGAGGCAATGAAATCTTCAAAGGCTTTTATGACACCTCTGCTCGGTTCGGGAAGACCTTCTGCCGTCAAAATGAATCCAGATTGCGGAAAATATGGTAATCCGTTGGGGAAATATCAGGAGAGTACGGTGGATGCGGAAGAATTTCAAATCCCAACTGCAGCAGTTTTTGCACCGTTATTTGTGAGGAATGGAGTCTAGCATTGTCATGCAAAAGGATCGGACCGTGCCTATTGACCAACGCAGGTTACTTTTCAGCCAATTTGGGATGCAATATGTCGATTTCCCCACAGTATTTGATAGCGTTTATCGTTTCTCCTGCTTCAAGAAATGAAAAGTGGATTGGTCCTTTCGATGTCCACCAAATTGTCACCATAACTTTTTTTGGCTGAAGATCGGGCTTGGTTTTTCATCTGCATCCAACCACTGCCCAGATGTTTTACGATTATTATAGAAGTGACTATCCGGGGCAAAAACTGCTCAGTTTGGTTTCTTAATGCCAGCGATGCGGAGATTTCCAGGCGCCGTAGTTTTTGGGATTCGTTCAGTTCATGGGGTACCCACTTATCGATTTTCTTTACCTTTACCTCCCGCACCGAATTCGTTGGCTCCGCATCAATCGTTGCTCTAAAACATCGTCATCAACTAACGTTTCCGGCTTCCCACGTGGTTCATTTTCGAGGCTGAAATCTCCCGAACGGAACTTTTCAAACCGACATCGCACTATGCGTACGTCCCTAGGAGGGTTTTTTTTATTTTTCATAATTATTAATTTTGCAATAACAAATTGGCCCATTTTTTAGGCGAAAATCGGTGTTTTCACTTCTAAGTGTCCTCCTTCATGCCTAGGGAAAGGGATTATCACTCAGTCATGAGTTAAACGGTTCACCGGCGGACAACTTTTTTTTGAGGCGCCTCCGAAGATTTGCTACCATCGGCTTAGTTATTAATATTTTCCTTTCAAAAATTAAGGAAATATTGTTCATATGTTGTACTAAAAGGTGGCACAAAATTAATCATCCAATTTCGTTTTCGAATTACTTTTTTATTAAATAAAAAAAAATGGAAATCTTTATTTGGGCCTTCACAAATGTTTCTGTTAAGTGGAAAAGATGATATCCGCCAAGTAGCTGCCGCCAGTGTTGATTTGTGCCCGATAAAACATTTTCCATGACTTTCCGCAAAATTTCCGGTGATAACTGTTCGCATTCCTGTCGAATATTCTTCTTAAGGGCTGCGATTATCTGAGACTTGTTGGCATAAACCCGCGACTTTAAGTAGCCCCAAAGAAAGAAGTCTGGGATGGTTAAATCGGGCGATCTTGCTGATCATGCCAAACCACCAAAACAGGAGATTACGCGACCAGGAAACGCTTCCTTCACAATATCCATTGTGGCTCTTGCTGTGTGTGCGGTTGCACCGTCTTGTTGAAACCACATATTCACCCACCCCGCACATCCAATTCCGGCTGTAAGAAGTCGTTTATCATGGCCCTTTAGCGTTCGCCAGGAACAGTGACCGTATTGCCGATGGCGTCCTCAAAAAAATACGCCCCAATCACAACTCCCGTGTTAACGCCGCACCACACAATGGCTTTGAGTAGATGTAATGGCTGTTCGTGCATCACACGCGGATTTTCAGTGCCCCAGATTTTGCTTATTGACGTAACCGCTTAAGTGGAAATGCTCTTCGCTCATGATGATTTTCGACACAAAATCGTCCTCCTCGTTGTTGAGATTGAGGATAGCTTTACAGAAGTTTACACGTGACTGAAGGCAAGGAGGCATTAACTGATGTACTGTTTGTACTTTGTACGGGAACATGTGTAAGTCTTTCACTAAAATTCGCTGTAGAGTCCGTCTGGTGATGCCCAATTGCGTGACCCGTCGTCTGGTTGATGTTTCTTCGTTCTCAGTGACATCGGCAGCCACATCCGCGATATTCTTGGCCGAACTGTGGTTCAATTCTGTTCGAGTTGAGTGGCTAAGCGCCAGTTGATTCGACACGATTAGGAAATCGACGTCGAAATTCAAGCTGCGCTAACACCACCACCGTCAAAAATAACGACACAATTATTCCACGCTCTTGCGGAGTATAGCTCTCCATTGCTTATCTGTTTGTATACTGCAGCTGTCTAGTTCACAAGTGACAAATATGATTGACGTACGACGCCATTTGCAAAAATTATACCATCTTCCGACAGGGTGATTAATATTACGCCACCTAAGGACTGAAACGAATAAAATCTGTAAATTTTAATGCGGGCTATACTTCCAATGCGTAAAAATTGCAATCCCATTTTGTACCCAAATTAGCCTGTATATTCTCTAGTTTCAGTTTGTTATTGATTTTAGTTCGGTGCGGTCTAAAATATTTGTAAAATATGAGTCAAGAGGAACGCCGTAAAAAGATCATCGACAAATGGCTCGAAAATACTTCGCGTACTTCGTGGATTCTGTAATTAAACGATATTTGCAGACGTTGACAGTTAAGCGAAAACAGAAAAGTGGAGCTAAAAGTGGAGCACATGATACAAATTTGGACAGGAAAATAGTGGGTACAATCGTAAAAAACCGGACTATGTCATCCAGAGATGTTGCTCGGAAATGTAATACCAACCAAACAATGGTACAAAGATCTAAAAAACGTAACGGTCTAAAAACACGAAAAAAACAAAAAATACCAAAAGTTACTGAAAAGCAAAAAAAAGTCAGAAAAACACGAGCCCGAAAGCTATACGAGTTGATCGGCAACAAGAAAGCGTGCTTGGTTTTGGATGACGAAACTTATGTCAAAGCCGACTTTACTACTCTTCCAGGTGCGCAGTTTTACAACTCGTTTGAAGCTGAGATTCTTCCGCAATGAACAACATCGATTGGGATGGAAAAATTCGGGTCAAAATATCTCGTTTGGCAGGCCATTTGCCAATGTGGACACAGAAGCTCATCGTTTATTACAACGGGAACAATGAACGGAGAAGTATATATTAACGAGTGCCTAAAAAAACGGCTGATTCCTTTCTTAAACAAACACGAGCGTTCAACATTATTTTGACCAGATTTAGCTTCAGCTCACTATGCTCATGCGACGTTGAGCCTTCTTGTTGCTAAAAATGTCGACTTTGTCCCAAAAGACATGAATCCACCCAATGTTCCACAGTGCCGTCCCATTGAAAGGTATTGGGCTTTGGTCAAAGCTAAATTGAGGAAAAGTGAGCAGTGTGCAAAGGACGTAAAAGATTTTAGTGCTGAATGGAAAAGAGCGTCCAAAAAGATCACGGATGTAACTGTCACCAACCTTATGAAGGACATTCGAAAGAAGCTGAGGTAAGAATGGGAACACAAATATAAAAAAAATTTACATGAATTATTAAAAGTTTGAAGTTTCCAAATTTTATTCGTTTCAGTCCTTAGTATAATGTCACAATCAACTAAATTAATTTGTATTACCTATAGCAGTCGAGATAAGTCTCTTGAATTTTTTGCCTTTCTTAGAAAATACAATATAGACATACGAGTAGGCTTAGTTTCTGAAACTTGGTTGAATTCTAACAACAATAAGTTTAATTCGCCTAATATTGAATACAAATGTTATCGCTACGATAGAGATGAGAGAAGGGGTGGTGTTTCTACCTATTTTAAATACGATATTAATAGAAAACGTTGGAATTAAGATATATCTTTTAAATGGTCGATCAATAAACATATTCGCTGTTTACTTTCCCGGCAGGTCTGCATCGCGCAGAAAACGTTCGCTTCTGCAAAATGATTTTAAAAAGCTTATAAGTTCAAATAGTTCATTTTTAATTGGAGGCGATTTTAATTGTAGACACCGAAATTGGGGCTGCTTGCGAGCAAATGCTTGGGGTAATATTCTTCAAAATATAAGTGCAAGGCACCCGGTAGAAATTCTGTACCCTCCTTACCCTACTTACATTCCAACAAACAGCCATTCAAACCCATCCACATTAGATCTCTTAGTCGTTCATTGAGCTCCGTAGAGTATTGACGTGTTTCGGCTTTCGGTTGGGTAGTAATACCAGTATAAAAGAATTTGACAGAAGTGACATAGGGCTCCAATTAGCCCAGAGGTAGTGCGCCCGGTTACCAAGTGAAAGGTAGCAGGTTCGACTCCGGGTCGAATAGACTTTTTTTTTTTTTTTTTTTGTTCAATTGAAAAAAAAACAAAATAAACTGATAGTGATAGTGAGTGATAAAATCATCACGCGATGGATGGTGAAGAGCGGTCTGTTATGCCAGTAACGGGATCCGCAGATAAATCAGGCGAGGCGTCAAGTGGTTCAAGCCAAACAGAACCGAAGACAAAGAGAAGGAGGGCGCTAAGGCCAACTGCCACCTTAGCACAACGCCCCTCCCTACCAACTTCCACTCTGCTTGGTGGAGTGAGGGAAGGGGCGCAATCAACGCCCGGACAATTTACCGACAGCAACCCATTCGCTTCAGATGTTCACCAACATCAGAAAGGGAACAGCTTCGCTTCCTTGGCGTCAACCGAATCGGAAGACGAAGAGGAAGAAATGGAGTCAATTAGTAGTAGCATCAAAATGCTACAACAACGAGTACTAGCCATTAAAGGAAAGCAAATGCTAAGAAGGAAGAGGGAAGAGCAACAGCAATCCCAGCAGCAACAACAAACGCAGCTAACTCAAAATCAGAGCCAACAACAACAAACAAACACAATAGCGCAGGTGCTACACAAACACCAACAAAAACTTAAAAACCACCAGCAAAAACAACAAGTGCAACCACAACAACGGCAGCAGCAAAAACAGCAGCAGCAGCAGCAGAAACAACAACAGCAGCAGCAAAAACAACAGCAACAGCAACAACAACAGCAGAAACAGCAAATTGCAAAACAAAGGGTTCCACCTATAAATACATACAAAATGGAACTCAAAGAGACAATAGAACTGTGTAAGTCGGCCATAGGCAACAACTTTTTTATAAAAAGTTTATCATTAGATAGGCATGCGATCCACTGTAACACAGTGGAGCGCTATCATACAATTAAAAGTTTATTGAAGGATTCGACGACGGAGTTCTTCTCCTACACCCCGAAGGGGGAGAAGCTGCAGACAATGCTGCTGAGGGGGTTAGAACCGTCGACTGATCCGGAGGAGCTCCTTGCACTGCTGAAAGAGAAGGAGTGCGAAGGGCTCAAATTCGTGGGGGTCAAGCCATTTGTCACGGCTAGAGCCAAAAGGGAGAAGCGAAAACTGCCGTTCTTCCTGGTCCAGCTAAGTCCCAACAGCAAACTGGATGGTCTAAGGAGTATAAAAGTCCTGGACTACCAGGTTGTACACTGGGAAAAATTAAAGAGGAGCGAAAACATTTTACAATGTGTTCGCTGCCAAAGGTTCGGGCACGCCGCGTCGAACTGCGAAATGCAGCCTCGATGCGTGAAGTGTGGAAAGAACCACAAGTCAGAGGAATACGCTCCAGGCAAGGACGGAGCGTCGGAAAAAAGCCAACTCTCTTGTGCTTTATGTAGGAACACGGGACACACCGCAAATTATCGGGGTTGTCCCAAATTCCAATACATCAAAAGAGTAAATCTGGCTCGGCAGCAGAAAGTGGAAGTTAAACGTCCACTCGTGCAGGCACAAACACCAGCCGTTACTCCCCAAGTTACCTACGCCCAAATGGCGGCAGGTAGGGGAACTACGGTACAACAAGCAAAGGTAGCTTCTCAGGCCCCAGCGCCTAGAGCACCTGAACCTGTACCTGACATGCTGGCTATCTTGCTCTCTATTCAGGGGCAGATGGCTCAGCTTCAGCGTCAAATACAGGAACAGGCTAAGCGGGTAGATCAAATATACGCGCTGCTGCCGGGCCTAACGCACCTCCAGTCGTAATGGGTACGTACATGGCGGAGCAAACCCTGAAGGTCCTTGCAGTGAATGTTAATTCACTGATTAGGTTCGAACGAAGAGCCGCACTGTTTAAGTTGCTTAAAGACCAAGCCCCTGATGTGCTTTTGGTTAGCGAAACTAAGCTTACCAAAAGACACAAAATGAGGCACAGAAGATATGAAATATTACGAAGAAACCGACCCAATTCTATTCAAGGAGGTGGTGTTGCGATCTTTGTAAAAAAGGGACTGCGTTTCAAAAGAGTATACAGTCGTGTAGTACGTACGTTTCAGGTGCTGGAAGCATGCATCATGTATTTCCCTCTCCGTAGTGGAAAGCGGTTATACATGGTGTCTGTTTATGCATCTAAGGCTACCCAATCCACTTTATTCATCTCAGAGCTCGATACACTGTTTCGATTCCTGAGGCTGGAATTGGAGGAGAATTACTTTATTATCGGCGGAGATTTCAACGCCAAACATAGTGATTGGGGAAATAATACACCAAATACTAGAGGGAACCTACTATTCAATTGGTGGGGTCAGCACAGTGTGATGTATCGACTCGACCTCAAAGCCACGGATAGTCCGTCGTTTCCGAGACACGGGTCCTATCTGGATCTTCTGCTGTTCGATTTACGAATACAACTGACATGCACTAACCAACAAACTACAAACTGTCTACGCACTTTCGTGTATGACAGTGACCATTGCGGTCTCAGCACCGAAATAACTGTTCCCAACGAAATTGCGGAATTGGATGAGTTTGTTCAAAGGCATTCCTACAATTATAGTAGGGTGCGTTGGACACACTTCACCAGAACACTGACTAGAGCACTCTCCTCGAATTCGCTCTACCCACCATCCAACAGAAATCTGTCAAACGAGGAGACTGACAGGTATCTAAGACTAATGGACGAGACAATCAAACGAACAATGGACAAAACGATACCTCGGTATCAACACACTGACGAAGAAGACTTATTCCGCAACGCAACTATTGACGCACTGCACCGACAAAAAAGTAGGCTGCTGTCAAGACTAAAAACCTTGTACAGACAGTTTACTGACAGACATAACCCGGAGATCATGATATTGAAGTCGTCGATTAAAAACCTCCAAACATTAATAAAAGAAAATTACAGAAATTCTGTAAGTTTGTATTGGAACAACAAAATTCGGGCTGTAAACACCAGCAACCCGAATATGTTCCCGCAAATAAATAAAATATTTCGGAGAAATAATCAAAACGACCTTCCATGTCTTAAAATCGCTCGAACGACGAACAACGAACAAATACTTGTAGCAGCAGGCATTGATCCAAATGAGGCCGTTGATGATGACAACTTCTTTGTGGTCGAGGATCCGCAGGAGAAGGTAGAGGCTATAGGAGCGACTTTCCAGGAAGTGTACAAGGCGAATGACATCATTGACCCGAACCACGACCTGGAAAGTCGAGTCCTTATGCACAATGCCTGCCTTCGAAATGAAATTGTGAATTGGCGATTCGAGAGCTCGGGTTTCACCCAGTTCAGTGACGAGAATATGGCAAATAATGTCATCACCAACGAAAGGGTATTACCACCTTTCATTGCGAAGGAAGAGCTCCAAACGATCTTCGAATCACTTAGAAGTAAGAAATCAGTGGGAACCGATGAAATACCGAACATTGTGCTTCGACATCTCCCACTAGTAGCGGTGGACATTTATACCACCCTGTTTAATAATGCAATGAATAATGCACATTATCCAGCGCATTGGAAAACTGCGGTGGTACATCCCATCCCCAAAAGGGATAAAGATACTTCCAATCCGGCGAATCTCCGCTCGATCAGTCTTCTTCCAAACATCAGTAAGGTTTTCGAGAAGGTAATCAATAGAGTCCTGACTAAGTGGGTTGAGGACAAACATATAGTTCCGGATAATCAATTCGGTTTCAAGGCGGGGCATGATATCATTCATGCTGCGTCTAAACTGGTTTCCGATATCCAATGGAACAAAGGCAAGAAACAGTGCACTGGTGCCTGCCTGATTGACTTGGAAAAAGCCTTCGATACCGTATGGTGAGAGGGACTCTTTTTCAAGCTGGACAGGTTGGGCATTAGTAAACCACTGCTGTATATTCTTTTTGATATGCTCTCCAGTAGACAGTTCATCGTGAAGAATGGCGATGTGACTTCTGCTGGAATATTTAACATTAAAAACGGTCTGCAACAGGGTGCGGTAAATTCGCCGATCCTATTCAACATTTACACAAGTGATCTGATAGGTTCACTTCCCCATGCCATAGCGTACGCAGACGACTTAATTGCGTACAGATCAGGTCCAAAAATCGAGGTCATTAATATGCTTTTGCAACGTGACTTCGACAAAATTAAGCAATATTGCGATGACTGGAAGTTGAAAATCAACTTTCAGAAGTCGGAAACCATTCTGTTTAGGACGCCTTTGTCTGGGGCCTCTAGGGATACCAGAAAGAATTGGCGAAAGTTCTCTATCGTCGGACAACATGTACAGCCACTTGCTTGTCGATATGTAGTCAGATACCTTGGGATCTGGCTAGATCAATATCTATATTTTAACAAACATATAGATGTTGCTCTGGCCAGAGCCAGAGGTGCTTTTGCCCTTACAAGGAGACTGTTTTACAACAGCCAACTCGATACGAGGGTGAAGGTGATCTGCTACATGGCCCTTATCCGGCCTATGCTTGTGTTTGGATGTCCCGTGTGGTTCAACGTGAGAGCAAGTTTATTGGAAAAGATTCGGGTGTTTGAGAGGGCTTGCCTTAGGGCTTGTCTTCGGTTATACAGAACACCAGAGTCTGAGTACATAAAATTCTATCGCAATGAGGTCTTGTACAATAGGGCGAACCTAATAAGAGTGGACAATTTTGTTATTAAGTTGACTCGAAGGCACATTGCAAGAGCAATGACCTCATCGAACAACCTGATCTCCGGGGCTTACTACCCGAATTATATGTATCACGAGAGAGTTCGCTTAGACGGCTATGTTCCTCCAGAAGCGTTTCTCTACCTTGATAACAAGGTCTGATCCAGGACAGATTGGCTGTGCCGCTAATCTTCCACGTTGCTCGAACAGCTGCGGACAGGCGACTCAACTAAAACGGAGACGTCGCACACGGCAGTGCGGAGCGTCTCCGGTTCAGTAGAGCGGTAGGGAGTCGCGACATGAGGGATGTTGCTCGGCAGCACCAACAATTTTGGTGGCTTTTAGAAGGAGGGGATGCTTCGTCGTCGAATTCCTCCAATTCTTAGTAGCTTCATGTGAAGCAAAGTGGGTCGCCTAATTTTTCTTTTAGCCATGGCCGGCTTACATAGTTTTAAGTAGGAGTAAGTTAGATTTAAGAAAAAAAAATATATAAAAACCAAAAAAAAATTAATAAAAATAAAAAATTCAAAAAAAAACATACATCTATATATATATACATATATTTATATATTAAGTATATATATATTATGTATATATATATATATGTATGTACTAGATGTAAGTAGTTTAAGTAGATTAAGACTTAAGACTACCTAAAGTTTTTAGGATTTTAGTTTTAAGTTTTATAATAAAATATAAAAAAAAGTCATGTTACTAAGTTTTTTTTTTGAAAAAATGTTTTCTTAGTTTTAATTATAAGGAATAGAAATAGTATAGTATAGTAGTAAGGTACGTCGAAAGACATAATTTAAGTGTTAGGTTTAACTTAGAGTGCCCGCATGGGGTCAGTAAGCTAGAATAAGATAATTTTAAGTTAATTAAGCTAATTTTTAAGCATTTTTTGTCTAGCAAGTAAGAGTAAATTAAGTAATACAATAAAAATGCATATAAACTGAAAAAAAAAAACATTAGATCTCTTTCTTACCAATTGTCCTGAACATATCAGTCAACCAATGGTAATAAATGAACTTAGCTCTGACCATTTACCAGTTAAGGGTAGTGTATATTTTTCACCAGTGGTAAGTAAGAACCAAATTTTAGACTTTAAGAACGCTGACTGGAAAAAGTACCAAAGACTTATTAAATTAAAATTTAGCTCAAGCGAAGCTTCAGATTTTGAACACATAAATCAGTCGGTTATCGACGAAAAAGTAAGATTTCTAACATCAACTTTATTGGGTAGTGTCGAGCAAGGTGTTCCCAAAAAAATCCGCAAAATATAGTAAATGTTATTAAATGTAGAAACAAATTTAGAAAATTGTGGATGACAACTCGGCATCAATTTTACTTGTCACTAGTTAAAATATTAACTAAAATTATTAAAGACTTGGTCATGCCATTTAGGAATAAATCATGGAATTGCAAGCTTCAAAGGCTTGAAAAGAATGGTAAACCCTTCTGAAGAAGAAAAGAAAAATGTCCATAATCCAGCTCTTAAAGTAGGATCCTCTGTTTTACTTGCAGGAGCAGAAAAAGCAGAAGCATTAGCTAACAACTTTTTTGCTAACCATGCAACTACGAGGGGCGTTCAATATATTCTCGGTATCGATATGAAGGAAAATGCGAATTCAATTTAAATTGTTTTTATTTTTCAATATAATCTCCCCTAACATCAATGCATTTGTTACATCTTGAGATAAGCTTTTTTAAACCCTCAAAAAAATAAATTTCCTCTTTCTCTGCAAAATACCGACTTGAGTTCTTCATCATCCGAAAATCTTTTTCCACGAAGACATTTTTTCAAATCCCGAAACAGGAAATAATCACTAGGGGCAAGGTCTGGACTACAGGGTGAGTGTTGGATTTCTTCGAAACCACAATCTCACGCAGCAGCCTTGGAAACTCGCGCCGTGTGAACAGGAGCGTTGTCATGAAGAAGCAACACACCCTATGCGAGTTTACCCCGTCTTTTCTTTTTAATTTCCTCCCGCAAATTATGCAAAGTGGAAGCGTAGGATGTGGCGTTGATAGTTTCACCTTTCTTTTTGTACTCAATGAGCAAGATTCCCTTTGAGTCCCAAAAAACTGTGGCCATGAGCTTCCCGGCAGACGGAGTGACTTTGAACTTCTTCGGGGGGTCTGTTCCTTTTTTATGCCACTGCATGGACTCTTGTTTGCTTTCAGGGTCATAGTGGTGGACCCATGTTTCGTCCCCAGTAACAATTCGATCCATAACACCGTCCGCGTTCTCACTACACATCTCCAAAAGCTCTCTACAGCATGCGATTCTCACTTTTTTCTGAGGCGCTGTGAGCATTCGTGGCACCCACCTTGCACTGACCTTTGAAAGGTTAAGATGGTCATGAAGAATGGTGTGAATGGTACCAATTGAAAGCTTGGTGATCTCTGCCATCATTTTCACCTTTATTCGGGCATCCTCAAGAACAAGTTTTTCGACTTCTTTGATGCTTTCTCCCGTACAAACAGTAGCCGGGGCGCCGGAGCGGGGGTCGTCTTCAATGCTCTCTCTGCCTCTCTTGAACTCACTTGACCACTTTTGCACAGTTGATAATGAAGGTGCGGAACCCTGGTAAACAGCCACCATCTCTCCGATATCGAGAATATGTTGAACGCCCCTCGTACTTCCAGCAACTTAACTAATGCAGCTGTCGAAGCTTCAGTTTCGCAATCAGTAAATACTATTTATTCTCTCCAACCAACTATTCCAAACAACTGTACAGAACTAGACGATCTGGAGTTCATTCTTCATTAGCTCAAGCCATTCAAATCTACAGGAATAGATGGAATTCGTAACCTCTACTTGAAGCATCTACCTAAAGCTGGTATTAAATTTATTCTACTGCTGTTTAATAGTTGCATTAAAATTGGCTATTTTCCTAATGCGTGAAAATAAGCCAAGATCATACCTATTTTGAAGCCAGGTAAAGATCCTAGTCTGCCTTGCAATTACAGACCAATCAGCCTACTCAGTGCTATAAGTAAGTGCTTCGAAAAAATAATTAAAATGGAGCTCATGACACATTTAAACATAAATAATATCCTCCCCGCCGAACAGTTTGGGTTCAGACCTCATCATAATTCAGTTAACCAAATTCATCGAATAACCAAACACATAAAAGGTAAATTTAATGAGGGTATGAGCACGGGTATTGTCTTTCTTGATATCGAAAAAGCTTTTGATACGGTGTGGCATGAAGGGCTCTTACACAAACTATATATTTTTGATTTTCCGGTCCACCTGATTCGAATCATACAATCATTCCTGTCAAGACGAAGCTTTTAAGTCTTCATAAATGATTGTTATTCCGACTCTACTTCAATAAGCGCTGGAGTCCCACAAGGCTCAGTCCTAGGTCCTCTCCTGTACAATATATACACCTCTGATTTTCCCCGATTTCCTTATGTTGAGTCAGCTATCTTTGCTGATGATATTTGTATCTTTTCAACGGACGAGTTTGCTTTCAATATTGAAAACAGATTGCTCAATCGCCCAGTACTGTGATGACTGGAAGCTGAAAATAAGTGTTGCCAAGACACAAGCTGTTTTTTTCACTAGAAAAAGAAAGCCTTCCTTCTTACCAAGCAATAACCCTACCATCTGCGGGGTACAAGCCGAGTGGAAAACGAGATATCTTGGAGTATATCTTGACAAATCTCTCAAGTTTGGACAACATTTCAAAGAAGTAGTAAATAAAATTAATTTGACAGTCAAAATTCTCTACCCCTTCATTAACCGCAAATCTAAAATGAGCAATGAAAATAAAATAATTATTTTCAAATCAATATTTCAAGCCATTCTCTTCTATGGTTCACTTGTGTGAACCTGAAGCTGCAGAGAAGCCAGTACAAGGTATTAAAAATGATTCTGAATGTACCTTGGCATTTCTCTACAGAACGATTACATCTAAAAGCCAAAATAGATAAAGTTTCCCCAAGAATTCACAAACTATTAAACCAGTACAACTTAAGATGCAGTATGTCAGACAATCCTTTGATTTCCCAGTTAGTGGAAATCACCAGTTCTTTTCTTTCTTTCTTTTACTGTTCATCATGTTAAATTTTTATAGTTATTATTTATATTTTATCTTTAATTTTTGTCACCCGTTGATAGTTATTTATTATTTGTTATTTTGATGAATTATTTATTTATTTTCCTTTTGTTATTTATTAATTATTGTTAATTACTTGTTATTTGTTATTTATTATTTATTATGTATTTTAATTTAATTAATTATTAACTATTGGGTCTACAAGTAAGTTTCCAGCGTTTTTTTTCCAAAATTTGAAGTGTTATTATGAAAACATAGTTACAATGCTTTATTCAAAGTATCGTCCATCGGAAGCTACAACTCTCCCCCATCTTTCTGGCAATTTATGAATTCCGGACCAAAAAAATTTCTCGTCTTTCGAGCTCAAGAACCTATAGAGCCAATTTTTGATTTCCTCTATTGAGCTAAAGCGTATTTCCGTAAGAGCGTTCTGCATCGAACGAAACAAGTGGTAGTCAGATGGTGCCAAGGCTGGACTGTAAGGCGGGTGAGGCAGAATTTCCCATCCACTATTTTCCAAATAGTTTTTCACCGAAACCGCAACATGTGGCCGAGCGTTGTCGTGATGAAAAATGACGGACTCATTCCTGGTCTCATATTCTGGCCATTTTTCTTTTAATGCCCGCTTCAAACGAATTAGTTGGGTTCGATATAATGGTCCTTTGATGGTTTCACCACTCGGAAGCAGTTCGTAGTATACGATACCCTTTTGATCCCACCATATGCAGAGCATGACCTTATTCATGTGAATATTTTGTTTCGGCGTCGATTGGGCGGGCTCGCCGGGCTTTGTATATGATTTTCTGCGTTTAGGATTATCATAATAAATCCATTTCTCACCACCAGTGACAATACGATGCAAAAATGATTTCGGACATGCAAAATCGCCGTTCGACGTCTCTTGGCTTCAATTCGTATGGCACCCAGTTTCCAACATTTTGAATGAATCCCAGTGCTTTTAGGCGCAGGGAAACGGCTTGTTGCGTGACGCCCAATGATGCAGCCAGTTCTTCTTGAATCTGATACGGATCCTCATCCAGTAAAGCTTCCAATTCCTCGTCTTCAAAACTTTTCGGCTTTCCGGAGCGATTTTTGTCTTCAACTCCAAAATCACCACTTTTGAACCGTTTGAACCACTCGCGGCACGTCAATTCACCAGTACATTCCGCCCCATAAGTTTCCGAAAGCAAACGATAGGCCTCAGCTGCACTTTTCTTCATATTAAAGAATAAAAGCAGCGCTTCCCGCAAATGACGTTTATTTGGCTGGAAACTTGCCATGATTTTGCTCGATAAAATGTACGACACCGATAGAACAGCTCAAATATAACGCTGCAAAGTTGTTGACAGATACAAAACCTACAAATAAAACATATGGGGTCTGACATTTCTGCCCGGGATCCACTGGTGGCGCCATCTCTGACAAACGCTGGAAACTTACTTGTAGACCCAATATATATTTCCTAGTAACCAATTATTTGATATTATAGATTAATTATTATTTAGTATTTACTACTTGCTTTCTGTTAATAATTCGTATTTGAATGCTCTACCACTTATCCCATTTGTTTCTCTGCCTTAATTATAACATTTATTGTTATTATTCTTGTGTAGGTTTTTCTTGTAGCTTTTCCTTCGAACTTAATTTTTAACTGTGATATATTGTAATATTTTGTAAGTTTTATTTAATTTTCAGTAGTAAGGTAACACACCAAATCTCTGTAAATTATGCAATAGTTACAAAACATGTATAACAAATTTGTGCTACATAAAATAAAGTAAAGTAAAATATTACCTATAGCGTCTTAGAAAAATTCTTAAAAATGGGCCTTTTCTGCGAACCCCTTTAATCTAAGAAGTATTAAAAAAACTCACAATAGCAGATTTTTGTCCATCAACGCCTAGTAATCAACGCACTGTGCGACGGTTCATTGCGATTGCAACCATTCAGCGTTTAATTTCCTAACAGCATGTCCATGAGATATCCGTAGATTTATCATGACTGCAACAAGGTGGTGTCAATGTTCCCGCACAAAGTTGTGATAGCTGCCGTTGACCCCATTTAAATTCTTCCGTGACGATCTCTACTTTAGAAACCCTGAAAGTCTGGAGATAATAAAGATTTCATAATCAAGAGAGAGGAATCAATGGTTTGTTCCATGAGTTGCTCTTGAATCTCTCAATTATTGTTTTTTTTATTATCGGCAACGCCAAGGTCTTCCTTTTATTCAGGGCTGTTACGTTTTTTTCTTATAACTGCTCGCTGTTTCTGATTTCGTCAGAGCCCTTTTAAAAGCCTTCATCATGTGAGAACGCTTTCCCATTTTGACTTATAAGCTTCTGAGTCTGTTCTTTTGGGATTTCTGAAACTAACTAGATTTCGTAGATCCGCCGCTAACCAAATTGAAAAATCATCTCTTACCAGGCGAAAAAATAATTGAAAGACGTAAAATAAAAAAAATCCGAAACTAACATAACCTTACATCACATACTTATGTCAGCTTAATTAGCAACCGCCCGTTAATTAATCTAATTTAATTGCTCTTTTAATTTAACTTAAAAATTTAATTTTTACTTACACACACATTTTAATCTGTTTTCGGAACGTTTAAGTGATATTAAATCATACTGCAGAGCTGAAACATGGAATCAATGTAATGATATAAAAGAAAATATATCTAATTGCAAAAAAAAAAAATAAGAAAACAGAATTAAAAAAAAACTTTTAACAACTTTCATGCAACGGTAGAAAATGATATCCGCTCTCTTGATTCATCTCTTTGTTAACAAAGTTCGTTCTCTTAAGATGGCAATGAACGAATCTCTTAATTCGGACTACATTTATTCGGATTTTTGGATTACGATTTCGATTTCGATTTCGATTTCGATTTTGATTTCGGTTCTCCTTCCTATTTCCTACTCTGTTCTCAGTCTCTTCATATTGACGATACGTATATGTATAATTCTATCTATTGTTTCGACATTTTTTTTTAGATACTCTCTATTCGTAATAAACGCACGCATACCACCGCAAAACGAAAGAGAAATGAAATTTGTGCTTTTTCAGCAAATCCACCACCCACCCCTATAGGAACATAGCTCCCGTTTGATTTGGATAGAGGAGAATCAATGCGTTTTCGGTCGTTCGTGTATGGTAAAAAAATCGACAACAGACCGCCGCCGCTGAAATGTATCTCGAACGTCGGGGGGGCAACATCGCTGCGCGTCTAGCACGTCATCGTCATCATCTTCGTTCTTCGTTCTTCGTGTGTGCCCCAATCAATTGATAGAACCAGATAACTTTGTTATCATTTTTGGTCTCTATGTTGTGAATTTATTTCCTTCTTTTTGCAAATTTTTTTTGTTTTTTTTTTTTGTTTTTTTTTCTGTTTTTCGTATTACCACGCCGTTGTTGTTTTCTTGTAATTTATCTGTAACTTTTCGGATTACAAGGAAAAGTGCAAAAAAAATCGTTAAAAAATATAACACCAATGCCACCGTTGTCTGCAACGCAGAGACTGAACGTAAATACACATGTATTTATCAACAATAAATTAAAAAAAAAAAAAATAAATAATTTATAAATAATTACAAGTTTATAAATAAACATTTATATCTCTGACGAGCTTTAGTAATACGTGTAGAGTACCGTGTTAGTAAGCGCGAGTTGTTCCGAGTTCTAAGTTCTTCGTTCTTCGTTCTTCGGTTTCTGTGTGTCGAGTCGATACTGTGTTCGCCGTTTTACGGGCAGTGCTCCCTGGTGCTCTGGTATTTTTGGTGTTCCTACACAGATTTCTTAATCACATTGGGAAATCGAAATATGAATAGTCCCCCTGTCATACACTCAGAATCGTTAAAAAAACGCAAAATATCCACCATCAATTTACGAGCTTCTCTGCTGCTCATACTAAAGTATCTTTCCGTATGCGAACGCGGCCAACAAATTCAAAAATAACAACCAAAAAAAAAAAAAAAATAAAGTGATTTTTTTCCGTTGTCGTCAATTTCCGTTAAATTAACAAAAAAAATTAAAAAAAAAAATTAAAAGATGAAGCATTATGTAGATATTTTCATATAGCTATACGAAACAAAAACAAATCATGTGCACATATGTGTACAAGTGTAGGGGAGTATCTCAGAAATTCATAGTGATACTCATCATCGTTGTCGATATCTCTGGCTGATTTGAGTTGTATTTGTGGATAAAAAAAAAACACAAAAAAACAAAAAAAAAAAAAAAACGGCTTTTTCGCTACTCTCCGATGGTCAATTATAATAAATTTAATTTGCTTTGATTTGTTTGTTTGTTGTGAATCTTCTCTGTCGAGAAAAACAACAAAAAAAGGAAAAAAGAAAAAAAAAAGAATTTGTCTGTGAGATGAAAAGAAAATTAATGTGACTTGTCGGTTAATAAAAGAATATCTAATTTTTCAAAAAAAGAAAAAAAAAACGTTAAACAATTCATGGTTCGCGGATAAAAGGTCATCGCAGCGTTACAACCGGAGATTGGTGTCTCTATTTTGAGTTTTCGATTTTTTTTTTTTTTTTCAATTGTTGTTGGATTTTTTTGTTGTTGTTGTTGTTGTTTTTTTTTTTTTTTTTTCTTGATTGTGGATAAGGAAAACCTTCAAGGTGCAAAAAATTATTTACTAGCTCATACAGTGGTGATAACTCAATGAGAGAGTGAGATACAATCTTATCGTAAACTTATTCCAACACGAGAATATACATAGTTACAATTGGGTAAAGTTGTGCTGTTTATTTTTATTTAATATTTTTTTTTTTTCGTCGGAGTTAATTTTTACCACTTAATGGATAACTAACTGGCAATGCAGATAGTGAACAATCCAAAGGATACGCTGTATTTGGTCAAATTAGAAATTCAGGATACGTACAAGAGCACTACCACCATCAACAGCAACAAGGCAGCTAATATGTAGGTAGCATTTGCGAGAGCGACAAGGTAAGCATGGGAATATTTTTACTTGTGCGTGGCTTATCCGTACAACAGAGTTACCAGTTAAAATGAAATTTTACACTTTTTTTAAAAAAAACCAAAAAAAAAAAAAATCGCTAGTTTTCCAAAAAGATATTCACTATGTACTCGTATGTAGAGCTTTTTGTCCTCTTTCCATTCATTTATTCTTAATTTGTTTATTTTCTAAGGATGCACTACAATCTAAGCTTGCACCTTAGAACCTGAATCAATCTTTTGATTTATTCGCTGAAAATGTTACTGAACTCCGACCTAATGATTTTCCAAGATCGCGACACTGACATCGTTGCTGATACCTTCTCGCGAAGATTGCTGACATTTTCTTCATGACTTTTAGATAATTCTGTTACCTATTTCGGTGTACTTCTTGCTATGTCTACACTACTCCACGTTGCAATACCTTTTCTGGTCCTTCTAACACGGTTTATATCTCTGTTCTTGGAAGAACGCCTAACCCGTACGCAAACAATTCCGAGAAAGAGCAATGTTTTGCGAAACCCTCTACCTATTGGTTGTCTTCGAACCCTTCATGTCATTTAACCCTGAGTGAAGTCCACTTGTTGATGCTACTCTTTGATACCAAATCGCATTGAAGTGATTTAGTGTGTGCAAAAAAGCAACAAGTCACATTGATATTGTACATTAAGTGTTGCCTCCAAAAACTGACTGAAACTGATGACGAGTAAGTTCAGGTTCTTCTGAGAAGAAATCAGCTTCAAATTGGCTATTCAAAATGGACCCATCCATGAAGGTCTTCAGTTTAAGTAGGATTCCCTGACCTCATTTTTAAGAGGGTTCAGATTCTCCTTTTGTTCATATTTATTTTTTTCTATTTATTTTATTTTTTCTATTTTCTGTTGGAATAGAGTATGCAGAGAATGATGAGATTACCTTGTTTGCCGTTGTTTGCGCAATGTGCCTTTATGGCTGATTTCTGGAATTACTACATAAAGCGGAGCTAGGTCGGTCTAATAACCGTCGTCAATGCCCGTCGTTGAGGCGCTTCTTTCTTATAGCACCTGTTATGCACAGACACGAAGGGCGTTGAATCCTACTCACTTTCATTGCAATAGGCTTTTGTTTGGCTTGGCCCTTTCGCACTACCACACCGCATAGCATGATTGACTTCACCATTTGACTGTACAGATATTATGTCAGTTGAGGCTCATTGATTTGCGCAATAGCTGCTTGTTTCTTATATAGTTGAGATGAGGTATCCAAGTGAGTTTTGTATTTATGCTTACACCTAGGTACCCAACGTATTCCTTCCAATGCACCACAGGCTCATCTATAAATAAATCGGAGAAGTTTATCTCTATTTCCATGTGAATGAAATAATTGTTGATTTGCACGAGAGTCCCCCATGTTTATACAAGTTCCACGTAGTTGTCGTGCATGAGCTCCTTGATGGTGATCGCATAGTTGCCTCTAATGATACAGAGATATCATCTGGATATCCTAAAGTTTTATATTCTTTGGGGATCAGGATTTGCATGAGGTCATCAACTAATGTGGACTACAAAAAAGGGCACAGCACGCAACTCTGAAGGCAGCCCTTTACAGTGGTGGTATTTAATTCCTCATGGCCCAGATTAGTCTTTATTATCCTAAAGTGTAGCATGTTTCTAATCCACTTTGTATTCTTTGGACTTGAACACCTCCTAAGGAGCGCTTGTTCAAGCGATCTAAAGTTCGCGTTGTAAAAAAATACCCTTAATATCGATCAAACTGCTCCTTTATGCCAAGCGCCAATTCAATTTTGCCAACCAAATTTTAAAACAACGAATCGCAGGATTTTAGTGTTTCATTTTGGATAATGAATGCATTTGCAAAACAGATTTGGGAACATGACGGGGTCAGCTCTATGCACTCAGGAAAGTCAGACTAATTAGTCTGAAGCGTTTGCCGAGCTCATCACCTTTTTCGATTTTAGCCATTAGGCGGTTCGGGTTGTATGCCAGTGCCATGCTGGCAAAGCAGATTTCCTTGAACACATGGCATCGGTGCCTGGCATCCTGTAGTCATCAAAGGACGCAACAGTATACGAATCCATGGTTTCCCCTTAGATATTGTCGCCCTTCAACTTTCAGATATCTGGCATTCACAGTACGGGCTATCCGATTTAAAGCTTTCCAGACCTTTTCTACTCGTAGTGTGTCTTAGTTCGATTTGTGTTCAAATTTCTGTAACGATTTTGGAATAAGACTATATAATACACTCTTCGTATCCTCACGGATCTATTGAAATAAAATATTATATACCATTGATGGCTTTGCTCTTTTTTTTTTTTAAAGAACTTAACACTCAAGTGGGTATGAATATACTTATAATGCCTCAGCATGTGTTAAGTTTTTTTTTTTGGAAAATGGGATAAAGAGAGAAACAAAGATTTTGGGCTCATTGGTTATTTTGCTCCATGGGTGGCATCCAACATTTAATGGGAAGTTGGCTTGATATTGATTTCTAGTCAACTACTCATCTGACTTGATTTTCGTTAACTGGCTGGGATTCGAACACCGAACCTTCCGATTTGGAAGCCAGTCCACTACCACTTGAACCACTGCTACCCAGATCATGCTAATCGTTCTGCCGAAGCATCGAGTGCGGAGCAATAGAGTTGTCAATATCCGTTTTACGATTGCCTCAGTTGGTAATGCTACCAATGGTACTGCTTGTATCTTTGAAATAAGTTTATAAACGGTGTTTTTTTTTTTAGAGGTTTGGTTTTTAAACTGGCAATGCTGTTTCTACAGATTGCCAATTTGACAGTTGAAAGTTGATTTGTGGTCAGTACATTTTGCAATTTTACGATAAATAGATTAACGCCAGAACAACATGGTTCGGTTCGCCAAACTTATCGTGCGCTACGTTCATTTTACAGTCGACATAATGGTCCATCTGAGCGAGTTATTCGGAACACGATGAATCGTTTTCGCACTACGTCTGGATAATAATTCTAGTGGATAATACGCATAAGACGACAAACAGTGCGAACAGAAGAAGTTATTGCCGTTGTGGAGCGCAGTGTTGAGGAGAATCCGAAAGAGTCGATTCGCCATCGTGTACAGCAATTGGAGCTATGCCCATCCATTTTGTGGAAGATTTTACGAAAGGTCTTGGCTTAAAAGTTTATAAGATCCAGCTTGTGCAGGAGTTGAAACTGCGTGACCATTATACGCGTCGTAGGTTCGGTGAATGGGCGGAAAACATGATTCAGCTTGATCCTCATTTTCAACGCAAAATTTTGTTCTCCGATGAGGCCCATTTTTGGTTATGGATGGATATGTAAACAAGCAAAATTGCCGAATTTGGAATGGATAAAACCCAGAAGCCTTTGTCGAGACGCCCTTCAACCATTAAAACTCACTCTTTGGTGTGCTTTATGAGCTGGTGGAATCATCGGCCCATATTTCTTTAAGGACGATGCCGGCCAGAATGTTACCGTCAATGGAGAGCGCTATAGAAACATGATTTCTGACTTCTTCGTTCCTCAGTTGAATGGCATTGACGTGACAGAGCTTTGGTTTCAACAGGATGGCGTAACATGCCACACGGCGCGCGACACCATCAATTTATTGCGGGAAACATTTGCTGAGCACATAATTTCGCGTAGTGTACCTGTGAACTGGCCTCCGCGATCCTGTGATATCACACCTTTAGATTACTTTCTTTGGGGGTATATGCAGTCACTAGTCTATGCCGATAAACTAGAGACTTTGGACGATTTAAAAGTCAACATTCGACGTGTTATTGCTGGTTTACGGCCCCAGTTGGTCGATAAAGTTGTCGAGAATTGGACTTCACGATTGCGCTTCATTCGAGCTAGCCGTTTCGCGCGTACCACCTTGTATCCGGAATAACCACCGTGTAGCGCTCCCATTGTTCCGATTTGAGTTCTGTTTTTTTTGTTAAGTTGGTAAATCTGTTGTTGACATTCCCTCTAAATCTTAGTGTCATAGCTTGACATTTGCAAAAGTTACAATACGTGGCCAGGAGTACATCTATCTCTGTGTGTGTTGGCGATTTTTTACAATTTTAGAAATGGATTTAAATTTGCAACAACGAACTTGTATTACATTTTGCGTAAAAAACGGATTTAATGTTGCGCGAACGTTAGAAATGTTCGAAAAGTGTTTCGGCAACGATTCTCTAAAGAAAACGGTCGTTTACCAGTGGCACAAGCGGTTCAAAAGTGGTCGTGAGTCAATCGAAGATGATGAACGCAGTGGCAGACCATCGACATCGAAAATCGACAAAAACATTGATGAAGTAAACGAAATGTTGTCAATAACCGCAAATTAACCATCAGAGAGATAGCGGAGAGCTTGAACATTGGATCCGGATCCGGACGGATCTATGGATCCGTCCAAGACATTTTGGTTAATGATTTGGGTTTCCGTCGTGTAGCAGCAAAGTTGGTGCCAAAAGATCTCAATTCCATGCAAAAAAGAGACCGTGTTGAGGTCGCAAAATAGATGATTTGCGAGGCTGAATCCGATCGCAGATTCATCAAAAGGGTCATTACTGGAGACGAGACGTGGGTTTATGAGCACGACACGCAATCCAGACATCAGGCAAGTGAATGGCGTTGCGTTCACCAAATGAGCCGAGACCAAAAAAACCACGTCGTTTTCAGTCAAAAAAGAAGGCAATGCTCACGGTTTTCATGGATTACAACGGTGTAGTGCATCATGAATTTTTGTCAGAAGGCCAGACAGTAAGCAAAGAGTACCCGTATTATTTGAGCGTTATGAGACGTTTGGATGAAGCAATTCGCCGAAAGAAACCAGAATTGTGGGCGGAAAACTCGTGGATTTTGCACCGTCGCACAGTGCCATCATTATTCCTATTTTTTTGACGAAAAATGCAACAAATACCATCCAACAGCCACCGAATTCACCTGATTTGGCTCCCTGTGACTTCTTTCTGTTCAATCGAGTTAAAAAATCACCACGGGGAACGCGTTTCAGCAGCCGAGAGGAAGTAATGGAAAAATCGCAGGAAGCACTGATGGACATACCGAAAACCGAATATAAAAACTGTTTCGAGGATTGGATCAAACGCTGGCATAAGTGTGTTGCAGTCGATAGGGATTACTTTGAAGGGGACAATACAGATTTAGATGAATAAACTTGTATTTTTAATTTTCTGAATAAATTCCGGGAACTTTTTGGTGGTATACCCGATATCATGTTTAAACACTAATGGCATAGAATTATCTATTAAATAATGCTAATATCATATACATTAACATTAGCTTCAAGTGTAGTAATGTTATTCCCTTCTTTAAGGCAGGACTTCACCCGAAGCATCTATGACTTTGAGGCAATTCGGGATTTTGTCTACCTCGGCTTCATCAAAAATCAATCGAAGAGTTACAGTGGTCATTCAATGTTTCGTTGGTTTAACAAGACTTTTTAGGGAAACGCTGAAAAAACTCTATATAATGCCGTCATTATCCCAGTCCCGCTTTATGGCGTAGAAGCACGAACATTAGGGACGGTGGATGCAGAGCTCATCTATTATTTTGGATTTAAGATTTTTCAAGCTTGTAGGTGGCGATGCAACAATAAACTCTATGAGCTCTACAGCGACATTAGTCGTTTAGGATATAGGATGAATAGTTAGCAACGCTCTGATCCAAGGAGTCTTCGTTTCCTATACGGGGGGAAAACGCAGTAAAGAAGGACTTCGGCCTATGCGCCATATAGGCACAAGTTGGAGGTATCCTCAACCATTTTGATGTGAGCAACTGGAATCAGTTGGCTAAAGACGGAGCTAACTGGAGAGATCTAAACCGAATCACAGTAGAGATAAGCCAAGAGCCAAGCATTGTTAGAGATGTTGGAATGTATGACAGGGAAATGCAATAAGTTCAAGCACAACTTTTTCTGATTAATTTTTTCAGACTTGAATTTGTGTTGTTTTATAAACTTTTTGATTAAACTAAACGATCTAGAGACACACAAAATTCGGTAGTCAAAGCATACAAAACATTTCAAGACGAATCGTATATCTTCATGTCTATTTTCTAAACTTGTAGAAGATTTCCACTGGCTCAGATTGAGATTCCAAATTTACAAAATGTATATTGCAATTGGCGTAATCATTTTTTCGATGAGCAATGCCGCCAAATCTCTGAAAATCCAGATCAAGAGTCTTGTTCCTTTATGTCGTTCAGAATAGATACCAAATGTTTGCTTTCATTCATAAAAAAAAAAAACAAAAAACTGATAACTGATAACAACTGATATAGTGGCTCCACGTGGGCTGACAGCGCTGCAAAGAGCGGGATCTTCTTTCCAACTTTAAACACGTATCGCAAACAGCGAAAAATTAAAAAAAAAAAAAACATCCAAACCAATTTAGTGTACCACATATCACAGAAAGCAGGCTGTCTGTTTTGTCAAAATTTCCAAATACATATTTTAATATTTAAATTATTTAAAAAATTAAAGAAAATAAATTGAACATCGTAGCTGCTCTGTTTTACAATTCAGTTTACTTGTGCTCTGATGGTGAAAAATTATGCCCCCAATTTGTGACTCAAATCGGTGCAACTTGGGTTTATCTTATCAGCTACTAATCGGTTAATATAAACGTCACGAATCCTAATTAAACTATCGGTGGCTGAAGTACCTTGTACAAAACAGAGATAGGAATGCGATATGATAATGTGATGGCAAAAATGAATGGCGTTAACATATTTGATGGTCGACCAATCACGTATCATTAACGTATTTTATGGTTACCAATGTGTGAGTCTAGAGATTAAAGATATTTTTTTATTTACTGTATTATAATACAATATAACAAAATTGGCTCGAATATCAATCGTGATCTTGTTTATTCTATCAAGGTTTTGCATCTTCGGCAGATAGTACGACAACAGTCTACTTTTGAGTATGGTGACTTGTTTTGAGATTTCTTTTTCACTCACAATTTACTATTCAACTGATCCCAAGTTGGCGATATAGAGGAGGGACACTTCAGAGCCGCCAACAACAACAATCTGCATCCCTTGTCTTTTTCTGGGCTTGGACCTTCACATAACATCTGCATGCGCACTGAGAAAGAGACACCTACGTCAATAGTTTGAAAGTTCCAATGTGCTTCGAATAATGTTTTCTCTTTTGTTATTTTAAAAAAAAAAATCAGTTGCGTGTTCCTACCTGTAATTGTTGTTGTTCGGTACGCGGATACGAATGGCAGGGATTAATTTACAGACGATTTGCTACGTTCGCACGTCCTGAGCTCTGTATGCGTCATATTGTGGATAAATTTCGTACCACAAGTGTGTGGTGGAAGATCTGGAATTGTCAATTTGGCGTCGATTGCAATATTGTGGCCTCTGTCCTTCCGCAATATGGACAATTCTCACAATTTTCGAGCTGTTGTTAAATTCTTGTTTTTGAAAGGCAATACGCCTACGCAAATCAAAAATGAGTTGGACTCTGTGTATGTGGATTCTGCACCATAATTTACCACATTGAAATTTTGGGCAGCTGAATTTAAACGTGGCCGTAAGAACTTGGGAGATGATGAACGTTCGGGACGTCCAAAAACTGCAACCACTGACGATAACATTGCTAAAGTTCACCAAATGGTGAATTAAAGTGAGAGAGATAGCAGAGGCTATGAAAATGCCCAAGGAACGTGTTTGTTACATATTAAATCAAGATTTGGGCATGAGAAAGCTGTCCGCGCGTTGGGTGCCGCGTTTGCTTACGTTAGACCACACACGTGTTCGAATGAACATTTCCAACGCTCTGTTGGCGCAGTTTAGGCGCAATAAGTCCGAGTTTTGGCGCCGATTAATTACTGTAGATGAAACTTGGATACACCATTATACGCCCGAAACAAAGATTCAGTCAATACAGTGGACTGCAAGGGTCGAGCCGGCTCCAAAAAAAGCAATACTGTTTTTTCGGCTGGGAAAGTGATGGCGACTGTTTTTTGGGATAGTAAGGGAGTTATCTTAATCGATTATCTTCAAAAAGGAAAAACCATTACAGGAGCATCACACGCATCATTACTTGCCATGCTGAAGGCAGAAATTGCGGAAAAACGGCCACATTTGCAGAAAAAGAAAATCCTGGTTCACCAAGACAATGCGCCGTCTCACCCCTGAGCGGTTGCCATGGCGAAAATCCATGAATTACGGTTTGAACTGCTTGACCATTCGCCTTATTCACCAGATCTAGCCCCAAGCGACTTCTTTTTGTTCCCTCATCTAAAAACTGCGCTCGGAGGACAGAGATTTTCGTCAAATGAGGAGGCAATCTTTTTTTGGATGTCCTGTGGAAATGATTCAAATGTTTGAAAAAAGCCTTAGGACTTCGCTATACTTTTTCATTATAATAGAATGTGAGTACATATATGTGTCCAAATTCTTTATTAACTTGACCCGGAGGTGCATCCCAACAACAATAACTTCGACGAACTAGTCGCAGTGTCTTGTGCGCTTTAACTATAGAGTGACCAGATAAGAACGGTAGGAATTAAGCTAGGTTCATGCCATTATGTGTGAAATACTCGTAGCAGTAGCACATCATTCAAATGGCCGCCTCGGCTTCGCTAGCAGTGCTTCAAGCGATAAGTCGGCCCAATATGTGCGGCGTTATTCCGGCAATAGCGTGTCGAATGTTGGCCTCGAGCTCGTCCAAAGTAGTTGGCTTGTTAGCGTAGACTTAAGACTTGACGTAGCTCCAGAGAAAATAATCGACTGGTGTCAAATCGCCTGATCGCGGCGGCCAATTGATGAACGCTCGCCGTGAGATGACCCAGTCTCCAAATTTCTCCTTCACAACTTCAAGCGTTACGTTGCTTGTATAGCATGTAGAGCCGTCATATTGGAACCACAGCTCGGATATATCGATGTTGTCGAGCTCTGATCACAGAAAGTCGGTTAACATCGCTCTATACCTGAGACCGTTAACGGTAACAGTGCCTGCTACCTCATTTCGAAAGAAATCAGCTCCAATGATGCCGCCATGCCATAAACCGCTCCAAACAGTCAATCTTTGTGGATGCATTGACACTTGACCGAACACTTATGAATTGTTTTCGCTCCAATATCGGCAGTTTTGCTTGTTTAAATACTCGCTAAGCCAAAAATGGGCCTCGTCCGAGAAGATGGTTTTTTGGCCAAAATTCGGATCTCCGGCCAACATTTCCAGCGCCCAATTAGCGAACTCACGGCGTTGTCTATGGTCATGTGGCTTCAATTTTTTCGTCAGCACAATCTTATACGGATGTAGGCTGAAATGCAACAGCAAAACAAGCCGGGTTGACTCTCTGGCGATGTCGAATTCTGCTGATCGCCGCCGAATCGACATTTCTGGGTCTTCTTCGAGGCTGGTCGCTATGTTTTCTTCATTTCGCACCAATCTTTGTCTGAATATTTTGATAGCTGGATGAGATTGGTAATTTTGGCAGCTGCTGAAACATAACAATTGGAAAAACTATCACTGCTATCTGGTCAGCCTATACCTTATTCTCCCAGAGAGGTTCTTAGATCTGGATAAAAAAGGGCTGCGGCACCGCTAATCTTCTGCGTGCAGGTGACTCAAATACAACAGAGACGTCATAAGCGAGATCGCGGAAATTTCAGAGTTGTGATAATCGCGATGTTGCTCTAGAGTATTTTTTTGGTGGCTTGTTTAAAGAGAGAAAACTTATTTGTCGTTTCCTTCCAGGGCCAGGGTAAGTGTGCTTGTTTTCAGCAAGTGTCGGTCATTGCTGAATTAATTGAATTAAATAACAAACGCATTAAAAGTGACGCCAACTACTAAACAAGAGTCTAACTCAAAGAGCAGGAAAATTAATCTACTTTTCTGACGTAACTATCCTTTGGCCGGTTAATGGCAAGTGAAGTCTTCTGTCTGTGAAATAGTCTCTCACCACTCTTTAGTGTCATTGAAAACTAGTAGGACCCATCTCGTTCCGGGTAAAATTTCACGTGAGGGAGAGACAATTGAATTTTCTCCTAAGAGGTGCAGGTTCTTTAGATGATTTCGGAGTATTACTTGAGCTTACCGAGTTTAAAGTTACCCAGATTTCTTTGCGATCTAGAGCTGTAAGATGACTTTATATTTTTATAAAAAAAATATGTATTTATTCATCAATATTAATGTTGTCCCCTTCAAAGTAATCACCCTCAAGTATAATACACTTGGGACAGGGTTTTTTTCAATCCTCGAAGCACTTCTCATAAGCACAATTGTTGCAAATCTCCGTCCTTTTATAGGTCTCACCAGTTTTGGGAACAGGAAAAAGTCGCATGGGGCCAAATCCGGTGAATATGGTGGCTGATGCAGTGCTTGTCGTGTTGTTTTTGGCCAAAAAATCTCTCACAAGCAACGGTGAATGAGCAGGCGCATTATCGTGATGCAAAAGGCATGAATTGTATTTCCACAATTCCGGACGTTTTTGTCGTATTGCTTCTCGCAAACGGCGCATAACTTCAAGGTAATACTGGTGCACTACGCCACGGTAATCGAAAAAATGGTGATCAAAGCTTTGACATTTAATCGAACTTGGCGTGCTTTTTTCGGTCTTGGCTCTCCTGGATGCCTTTTGTGCAAGTCTGGATCATCATTGACGTCATTCAAGAGCTTTTGAGCGATGCTCATGCGACGGTTCTTCTGATCAAAATTAAGAAGTTTCAAAGCAAACTTCGCTGACACACGTCTTATGCTCAAAACATCTGAAAAAGTTGCTTATGGTAATTCGACGATTTTCCAAAACAATTTTTTTCACATCTTTTGTTGATGTGCCGGGGCGTCCAGAGCGTGGTCCGTTATTAGCGTCTTCTCGGCCATCTTGGAAGAGCTTGTACTACTTGTAAACATTTTTTTTTACTTAGAGCAGTCTCACCGTATGCCACTGTCAACATTTCAAGAGCACTTGATTCCATTTTTTAAACAAAATTTGATACAAATTCTTTGTCCTATTTTTTATAATAATTGAAAATCGCCAAGCAGACCAAAATACGTCTAACCTTTCTACATGTCAAAAACAAACTAAGTATGCTATATACTTGCAACTGTGAACATATCTTCGGCACATAGGTACCAACACAGCAAAAAAAAAAAAAAAATCGATAATCGAATATACGTTGCCCGCGAAATTTCAAACGTTACCTTACTTTTTGAACACACCTCGTACATCAAGACAAATGTTTTACTCATCGGAGTACCAAGATATCATCGACTGACAATCCAACTCTAGAGGCTGCATCTTTCGAAAGTCTGTTCAGTTACTCGCATATATGTACAGACAACACTGATACACTAGGAAGAACAAAGCGAGCTGTCAATGGAGCGTTTTCGACTACGGAAGCAGGGAAAGATGGGCTTAGCTCTCAATAAAGAGAGACACATAACATCGATGCTTAGGACAAAACTGCACGATAGGCAGCTATCAGTTTGATGTAGTAAGGGACTCTGACTAGCGGGGAAATTATGCGAAGAATCACTCTTGTTAATCGCTCCTAGCAATTGAGTAATAAAGCCCTCCTTCGAGCAACCAAAAGGCATTCCACAAAACACTGATCATGCCAGTCCTGTTTTACGACGCAGAAACTTGGACACTGAGGGCGCTTCGAGAGAAAAGTTCTTCGGGTGATTTTCGGTCCCGTTTGCATCAATGGAAAATACGTTTTTTATGGCCTGTACAGCAATGCCGACCACATCAGAAATGCTCGGATAACCTGGCTTAGAGGGCTCGATCACCTTGAGCGCATGGACACCAGCGTCCCGGACCAAAAACTTTTCGATTGGGACTACGCAGTAGAGGATGACCTCATATTATTGGCGCGCACGAGTAGAAAGGGATCTTAGCCAACTTCGTGTGCACGATTGGACAAAGCGCTAGCTGGCGAGGCATTAAATTTTACGTAAAAACCGGATTTAATGGTGCGCGAACGTTGGAAATGTTGGAAAAGTGTTTCGGCAACGATTCTCTAAAGAAAACGGTCGTTTACCAGTGGCACGAGCGGTTCAAAAGTGGTCGTGAGTGAATCGAAGATGACGAACGCAGTGGCAGACCAACGACATCGAAAACGGATGAAAACATTGATGAAGTACTCATAAAAGGAATGTTGGTCAATAACTGCAAATTAACCATCAGAGAGATAGCGGAGGACTTGAACATTGCCTATTGATCCGTCCAAGACATTTTGGTTAATGATTTGGGTTTCCGTCGTGTAGCAGCAAAGTTGGTGCTAAAAGACCTCAATTCCATGCAAAAAAGAGACCGTGTTGAGGTCGCAAAATAGATGATTTGCGAGGCTGAATCCGATCCCATATTCATCAAACGGATCATTACTAGAGACGAGACGTGGGTTTATGAGTACGACACGCAATCCAGACATCAGGCAAGTGAATGGCGTTGCGTTCACCAAATGAGCCGAGACCAAAAAAACCACGTCGTTTTCAGTCAAAAAAGAAGGCAATGCTCACGGATGGATTACAACGGTGTACTGCATCATGAATTTTTGCCAGAGGGCTAGACAGTAAACAAAGAGTACCCGTATTATTTGGGCGTTATGAGACGTTTGGGTGAAGCAATTCACCGAAAGAGACCAGAATTGTGGGCAAAAAATTCATGGATTTTGCACCATGATAACGCACCGCACTGTGCGACCGCACTTATTCGTAATTTTTTGACGAAAAATGCACCAAATACCATCCAACAGCCACCGACTTCTTTCTGTTCAATCGACTTACAAAACCACTACGGGGAACGCGTTCCAGCAGCCGAGAGGAAGTAATGGAAAAATCGCAGAAGCACTGATGGACATACCGAAAACCGAATATAACTCAGACCGCAATACTTCAATGTTTGCACATGTTGTGTGACTCCTAGATCCATCCTCTTGAAAGTAAAGATCGCCTGTGTCTATTTCTTAAATTTGAGGCCACATTTGTCTATAGCGCTCTCCATTGACAATGACAGCTCTTTCGTTTGCATCTTCGAAGAAAGGTGGACCGGTGATTTCACCAATCCAAAAACCACACCAACCAGCACATTTTTGTGGATGTAATGATTTTTCTGAAATGGTTGGAGGGTTTTGTTCTCACCAGATGATAACTTTGTTTGTTGACAAATCCATCCAATGTGACATGAACTTCATCACTAAATATCTTTTTGCGTGAAAAACCAGCATCATGTTCTGACAGCCAATCTCCGTTGATTATGATCTGTTGGCTTCAATTCTTGTGTTAATTGGATTTCGTTAGGATGCAAATGCAAATCCTTGTTTACAATACACCAAACAGTTGATGGATGAATGCCTAATGCCTGAGAACGTCGTGATATCGATGCTGGAAGTTCTTCAGCGACACTTTGTGCTACAGCAGCAATGCTCTCAGTAGAGCTTCAACATTTTGGTCTACCAGACCAAGAGCAGTTTCTTCAAATTTTTTCACTGACTTTCAAACTTAGAACTCCCTTGGACGATTATTTACAACAATTTTTAAACATCGACACATTTTGAAAACAAGTTTGAACGTTGTTCTAGTATTTAACAATCCACGGTTAAAACTGAACATGGTCTACTTTATAAATGTCAAAGATGACATAAAAAAAAGAAGGTATCGTTCAGAAATTATTCACTACTGACATCTAGGCGCGATTTTTGAAAGCCCGTTTATAATGCAAGTTCTGATTTTCTCAGTAAATCTCTGCTGGTGTCACTGTCTTTTTTTATTGCATCTATTTAAGGAACGGAACATGGTATCTACGAGTAAAAAGTCATTTATCTGTACCAGCAAACGCGAATCTTACACAATATGTGTGCAGTGATTTGTTTTTCCTCAGGGCACATTATGCTGGTATAAACTTTTTGAATGCTCGTTTTCATAAGGTACAAAGCTGTAAGTTAAAAGACTTTAAGGCAACACTTCTGCCCATTTCAGTTCATGTAAAGACACATTCGAAATTATCCTTCTGACTTGTCCCAAAAGCACCACGCTTGACCATCTTTGCTGGCATCTTAAAATGTTCGTACACAGCGCGGGCGAGGGAAATTTAGGGAAGAAGAAAAGACAGGTACCGATGTACATTGTTTTTCAATGTTTGTAAATTATAACGACCACGAAACACAGAGATCGGCAGGGCATTCCAAAAGCGAGTTGTACGGCTTAGGAAAGAATCACAATATTTTGGAGTACCTCCGAAAGTGGGCTTGAGAGTATACTGATGAGAATTCATAGCGAGACTGGTGTTACACTGGTGTTACGGTTGAAAGTTTGAATGGGCGGAATGCTACCGGCGATTCCAATGGAGCACTGGTGGTGGAAATAGCGATAAAACAAAGTGAGACAGTAGACATTACGTCAGTGTTCGAGAATGTCAATTGATTGACTAATATTAGTATCACCTATAAGTTTTATCGCACGGTTTTGAATCCTGTCTAGCAGATGCAGGGATGATTTAGGAACCTGACCAGAGGAGGGGCATTGTACTCTAATTTTGGGTGGATGAATGGCTTATATATTGAGGCCAGATCAGAGGGGTTGTAATATTTCATTGCTTGAGGAAACCTAGACAATTCCCAGCATTTTTGACGACATTGAATATGTGGCTATTCCACCGTAAGTTTTCACTGACACACATACCGAGAATGGAAAGTTTATCGGTTTCGACGATGCCAGTGCCCTTCATGGATAATGGCTGGGAATTTGAATTTCGCTTTAACGACAGCAGACAGCATTGTGTTTTGGAAGCATTAAATTCCACTCTGTTGATAGTTCCCCAATTGGTTATGCTGCTAATATCGGAATTTAATGAGCTTAACATATCCTGCCTTTCCCGTTCTACAGCCGAAGAGCAGGGACGTGAGTCCGGAACGAATATGAAAAGCAGAGAGTACTATCGTCAGCAAAGGAGTATATTGGATTAGAGGTGGCAGACAAGAGATTGTTAAGAGTGTCGGAGACAGAACGGAGCCCTGGGGCACACCAGCATTTATTTTGTGAATATCAGACTTGAAACCGTCCAAGACAACTTGAATTGAATGTTCCGAAAGGTCATTTCTATTCCATTGAAGAAGAGAGTCATCGATCCCAAAAGCACCCATTTTCGGCAAAAGAGCCTGATGCTAAACTCTGTCAAATGCCTTAAAAATATCAAGTGCAACCATCTTGCTTTCGCCAGATTAATTTCGGTGAGACATGCTATCAAATCACCTGTTGCTAGGAAAACCATATTGCCGGTCATTGAGATATTTCATGAGCTGACGGCTTATCAGCGTTTCCATGACCTTGGAAAGAAGGGACATAAGTGTATTGGGTCTGTAGGAAGAGAGAGAGGAAGGGACGGGCTGGACAAATGCTGTTTTCCATCTGCTCGGAAAGAGTCCTAAAAAGTAGGATTGATGAAAAAGCTTACGCAGTGGTTTTGCCAGCGTGGAAGAACACCTCTTCAGAAGAAGGGGAGATATACCATCTGGACCAGCGGATTAATGCATGTTGAGATCTTCAAGTACTCTTGCTACTACACGAGTGCGAAAGTGGATTCGTCCCATTGTAGATTCGACGCACTCAAGTGTAGGCGGGGACAAAGCATAATCTGAGAGTGTTGAGCTAACCGCAAAGTGTACAGCAAGCAGCTTGGCCTTGTCGAAAGAGCTGCCACCTGAAATGTCATTGAAAATGAGCGTTGGGATGGAGGATGAGGCAGAATTTCTAATGTTTTTGACGAATGACCAAAAATTTTTACTGCCTTTGGGACATTGCAGTATTTTTTTCCTCAATTTTTGGTCGTATTGGAATTCTACACGCTTAAGAGAGACGTTGCAGTCATTTCTGGCTCGTTTAAATTTTTTTCGGTTTTCCTCTGTCGGGTTAGTCTTGTAGGACCGAAAAAACAATTCTCTAACCCTGACAGCCTCTTTACATCTTGGGTCGTACCATGCCTTTTCTTTTGGTTTGATGCTCTTCATCCGATGAATTAGTATTTCATTCCAAAGAGAATAGTTTCTGTGATCATGTCAGCAGCGGCATCCACGTCGTTATCGAGGAAACATAACGACCAGTTAAAATTCCTAAAGAAGTTGTTAAGTCCGCTCCAATTGGTGAGTGTACGAGAAATTAGCTGATATGACACAATGGTCCGACGAGCCTAGAGGGGAGAGCACATCAACGCAGTACTTGTCAGGGTGAGCAGCTAAAAAAAGTCGAGGGTGTTGGCGGTATGACTATCAACGTCTGGTATTCGTGTGGGCTCATTTACAAGCTGGGTTAAATTATTTTCTGCAGCGAAGACTTCAACAGAACGTTCTTCGGGTGTTGTCTGTCCAGAATGTCGAATCCAACCAGAATTGTGTATATCGAAACCGCCCATAATCACGATTTCAGTATGAGGACACAGTGATACAGTTCTTTGAGTGGAGTCAGACAGCGCATCAAACTCGTGAAAGGTCAAGTTGCTGTCCAGTTTGGGGCTTCTGTAAATAAAGCAGTAGTGGATAATTTGCTTACGGAGATGGAATTTTAGCCACATAAAATTGAATTCCGGATTGTATCAGGGACTACATTGTGGTGGAATTTGGTAAGCTACATCACTACGCATATAAATGGCGAGACTGCGATGGGGAAAGAATAGTGGCACTAGTTCGTAGCCAGGTAGCTTCAGATTAGAGTGATCTGAGAGGTGTGGGTGGGGATCTACCTGTGTTTCACTAAGTGCCAAAACAGCTGGTCGGTACTTACAGACGTGGACGTACGCAGAAAAGTGATTACTTTTTAGTCCGCGTATATTGGCTACGTCCGCCCTGAATTCCCTAGTCATAATTACAAACAAACACAGTAAACATAAACACCGACTGCACTAAGCAAGGCTGCGAAGTGAAAATTCTGACGATGGTTTACCTGGTCCCTAAGTTCCTACGCACAGTAGTCTAACTCACAAAAGCTGCACATTTATTTAGTCTAAGTACACATTATGATATCATGTCAAAGATATGATAGCATAAGCCGCTATCTTGACTAGAAACACTCAGCCAAAACTTTTCAAATTGATTTCATGAACCTGTTTAAGAATTTACGTGAGATAGTGGGAAATGAAACACGCGAGATATTAATTCGATATAACAATTCCAGGTTTCTTTAATCAACCGTATCAAATTTCAAAGTATTTTAAGTATTTATTTAATTTAGACATAGGAACTTCAAGTGGATGGACAGGTTACTGCGATGACTCTTGGCGGACTGGTTACTGGTGGAGTGGTTACTGGGAATTACCGCCAATCGATGGCTGGCAAGTCAGACACTACATTTATGAGAACACATTCTTTATTAGCTATTGGACTTTGTATGCTAAATTCGAAATATTGGTATACCAACATGCAGGATCCCCATCGAAGATAGGTGGGATATTCTTATAACCGCAGCTCAGTTCACGAAACTTCGTGTATCTTACGGTCCACATAATGATTCCATGAATCGTTTTCACAACACGCATACTCTAATTGATAATACGCATCCGCAGAGACGCCGTGCAGTGCGCATTGAAGAAAATATTGCTGGGATGGACCGTGGTATTGAAAAGAACCCGTGTCAGTCGATTCCCTATCGTGCACAGCAATTGGACCTATGTCCATTCAATTTATATAAGATTTTGGGAACAGATCTTGGTGCACGACTTTACAAGATCTAGTTCGTGCAAAAATGATGAACGTATTGGGTTCTATGAAATGGACTTCCATATTGCGCTTTATTCGAATCAGGCGCAGCGTCAAATCCAAGAAATCATATTTAACCGTAAAATTACGAGTATCTTTTCAATCATGCACCAATGCCACTACTAATACCATCCGATCGCCTCTCTTCATTTTATGAAACAAAATCAAATTGCCACCACATTTCCTTACGAATATATGGCGCCGGTTTTTTAAAACGCCGAGGAGACCCTTACGTTTTTCTTCGAAGTTTTTCCGCATCCATTGCGCGCTAAGTTCTTCCTCCTGGTTTATGGGATTTTGGACCCAATCTCGTAAAATAGCGGCCACAGCTGGCCTCTTTTCTTATTCAAGTTGTGCCAGTTCGTTTTCTGGTTTGAACATTTTCGTTGGATTTCGTCGAAATTCTCTTGAGTCTTTTATCTGCCGTTTTGCGGGTAGCTGCTCGTGCTTGATAACTAGCGTATTTAGTATAGTTAAGCCGTGGCATTTGCATAAGTTAAGTTCATCTTCTCCACTGGAGTTTCAGGTTCTGAAACTATTTCCTCTATGGCAGTGCTCGTATTCGTAATTCGATTGCGCTCCGGCTACTTTTTGGACCCTATCTAGGTGTTCAACTGTCAAACTGATGGTAACTTCGTTCAACATTTTGCACGCTTTTACTTACAAGTCCAAGTAGTCCTATTTCCGACACTTCCTCAATTGATTTCTTGAACATTCGATGGGTTACGTTGCCGCGAAACGTTTTATTGTTTAAAAATTTTGCTCATCATTGTGCCGAGGTTCCAGCTTGCGATGTGTTATTTATTCCTTAAAATACAGCTCCGTCTGGAATATTTTTATTTGTTCCGGGATCACTTCTTCTCTGTGCATGGTGCCGTACTTTTATATTATTTCCTTTCATCCACGCGACTCTGGAATGCGTGAAACTTTTCTTTTATCCCACTGATAGTCTCCACACGTGGGAACTCGAATAAAGACTGCGGGTAGTCTCATTAAATGTTAATGCGCCTCGGGCTCATCTAAAATATAAGAGTTGTGCGATTTGAAATTCAAATAAAAAAAAAACACATGTTGAGTAAACGAGGAAATGTTTCTTGTTTTCGATTCATAATTTGATGGGGTTTAATGATGAAAAATGATTTCGGGCATATGGGTACCACGGTAGCGTCTCAGGAACAGCATCCTACAGCTCAAATTTTTGGCTACATTTTCGAACACTTGAGGGAGTATCAGATATTCCTACAGAAAATAGTCCAGCGGCGTCAAATAACACGATGTTGGAATTTTTAAGCAATATCGTCGTCGAACATTTCCTGCAAAAACTCGATGGTTTCGTCAGCAATATGGCTAGCGACACCATCCCGATAAAATCAAATGTGCTACAAAGTCGTTGGTCATGGTTCCATACCGGGCGCCATTTTTATTTTTATTTTTTTTTATAAACTAGCGCGCGCTCAAGGGGTTAAGGTACCTTTAAAATGTTTGCACACAGCGCTGACGAAGGAAATTTAGGGGGGAAAAAAGGATAGATTTATTGGCTTAATACAAGCTTAATCTAACTTAAAAACTAGGACTAAAAACTAACAGAACGACTTAAGAGCTAGGGACCAAGGAAGTGATGGGGGAGATCTTGTTTGAGATGAGGAGTGCTTAGGTGGAAATCAAAAAGGGAGAGGTTTGAGTTGACCTTTCGGAGCATTCGGGGGATTGGGTTGTTGGAGACATAAGAGGTGCGGTGGACCGGTAGATAGAAGAGTCGAGGACAACGTAGATTGCGGGGATTGGTATTGAACGAAATGGAGTTCAAACAGTCGATGGAACCTGAGAGAAGTCGATGAATGAAACGAATGTCAGCAGTATTCCTACGTTCTTCTAACGAGTTCATGTTTAGAAGTTTGAGGCGGTCCTGATAGGGAGGTAAGATTAAAGAGTCGTTCCACGAGAGCAAATCGGAGGAATCGACGTTGAATACCCTCGATTCGGGAAACATGAATCCGGTGAAACTGGGATCAAGCATGACTGACAAACTCAAGCAGGGGGGCGAACAAAGGTAACATAGAGAGATCTGGTTACATACGGGTTGGAAAATTCCTTAGACCATCGTTTAATAAAGCCAAGTGATGAGTTAGCTCTGAGGATCATCTTATCGATATGCGAACGGAAATTAAGCTCACTGTCGAATAACATGCCAAGGTCTTGAAAAGACTGAACCAGGGGAATTGGTTGACCATGGAGAAAATAAAGTCGAGTAGGAGACGGGTTGCATTTACGTGAGAAGGTTATAGATTGACATTTGGCTATATTAAGTTCTAGGCAGTTTTTGAGGCACCAGTTTTCAATCTGGTTTCAATCTGAAAACCGATTAAGGTCTTCATGGGGAGAGGAAATAGTTTTAAAAAATTTTGTGTCGTCAGCGTAAAGAGAGAGGAAGGAGTGTTTACTGACTTTCTCAACATCGTTAATAGTAAGAATGAAGAGAAGAGGGCCAAGATGACTACCTTGTTGAACTCCAGATGAGGCCAGGAATGGAACAGAAAGGGCGGATCTAAACCGAACGCTATAATTTCGTTTTACCAGTTAAGAAGAAATCAATTTTAATACGAGAGGCTCAAAGCCGAGAGCAGACAATTTGAAGAGGATCAAATTACCGATGTGCGTTGGTTTTATAAATCTGAATGTTATAATGACTAGGAAATAGAGAGCTCGGCAGTTCATTCCACTAGCGAGTTGTTCGACTTAGGAACGAATCACGATATTTTAGAGTACGTCCGAAATTGAGCTTGACGGTATATTGATGAGCATTCATAGCGAGATGGCTGTTACGGTTGAAAGTTTGAATGGGCGGAATGCTACTGGCGATTTCAATGGAGCACTGGTGGTGGAAATAGCGATAAAACAGAGTGAGACACGAGACATTACGTCGGGGTTCGAGGGGGTCCATTGTTTGAATGATATTGGTATCATCTATGAGTTTTATCGCACGGTTTTGAATTCTATCTAGCAGGGGGCACCAGACCAGATGTGGACATTGTACTCTAGTTTTGGGCGGATAAATTCTTTATATATTGTGGCCAGATCAAAGGGTGTAAAATATTTCTTACATCGCTTGAGGAAACCTAGACATTTCGCAGCATTTTTGGCGACATCGAATATGTGGTCATTCCAAGGTAAGTTTTCACTGACACACATACCGAGAATGGAAAGTTTATCGGTTACGACGATGCAAGTGCCCTTCATGGATAATGGCTGGGAATTTGAATTTCGCTTTAACGACAGCAGACAGCATTGTGTTTTGGAAGCATTAAATTCCACTCTGTTGATAGTTCCCCAATTGATTATGCTGCTAATATCGGAATTCAATGAGCTTAACATACGCTGCCGTTCCCGTTCTACAGCCGAAGAGCAGGGACGTGAGTCCGGAACGAATATGAAAAGCAAAGAGTACTATCGTTAGCAGAGGAGTATATTGGATTAGAGGTGGCAGACAAGAGATTGTTAAAAGTGTCGGCGACAGAACGGAGCCCTGGGGTACACCAGCATTTATTTTGTGAATATCAGACTTGAAACCGTCCAAGACAATTTGAATTGAACGTTCCGAAAGGTAATTTCTAATCCAGTGAAGAAAAGAGTCATCGATTCCAAAAAGACACATTTTCGACAAAAGAGCATGATGCCAAACTCTGTCAAATGCCTTAGAAATATCAAGTGCAACTATCTAGCTTTCGCCAGAATGATGTACGCTTTAGTTCCACTTTTCGGTGAGACATGCCATCAGATCACCAGTGGATCTGTTGCTACGAAAACCATATTGCCGGTCATTGAGAATTTTTCGTGTTTCGAGACATTTCATGAGTTGACGGTTTATCAGCGTTTCCACGACTTTGGAGAGAAGGGACGTAAGTGCAATGGGTCTGTAGGAGGAGAGAGAAGAAGATTCGCCTTTTTTAGGGACGGGCTGGACAACTGCTGTTTTCCATCTGCTCGGAAGGAGTCCTAAAGACTAGGATTGATGAAAAAGCTTATGCAGTAGTTTTGCCAGTGTGGAAGAACACCTCTTCAGAAGAAGGGGAGATATACCATCTGGACCGGCCGATTTATGCATGTTGAGATCTTGCGAAAGTGGATTCGCCCCATTGAAGATTCGACGCACTCAAGTGTAGGTGGAGATAGAACACAATCCGGGAGTGTTGAGCTGACCGCAAAGTGAGTAGCAAACAGTTTGGCCTTGTCCAAAGAGCTGACTGCTGGAATGTCATTGTAAATGAGCGTTGGGATGGAGGATGAGGCAGAATTTCTAATGTTTTTGACAAATGACCAGAAATTTTTACTGCCTTTGGGACATTGTAGTATTTTTTACCTCAACTTTTGGTCGCCATTTACGGTGATATTCCGATTTTGTCCGTTTTTGAAGTTGTGCTGCCTGATGATGCAGCCAGCTCATAAACCGCATCAAACATTGCAATTTTGGGGTGATGATGGATCATCTTTATATTTTTCTCAATCCCAATTCGACAATTTTGCTTATTGAGAAAGCCAGTGAGTAGAAGTGAGCCTCATCACTGAACAGAATTTGACGGTAAAAATTCACTTCCAACTGCTGAAGCGCTCAATCGGCGAAGGCATAACGCCAACGATGATCGCCTGGCTTCAATTCTTGCTGCAATTGAATCTTCTACAAAGCCGATGGACACAGGCCGAGTTCTTGCGCATGATGACAAATCGATAAATTAGGATCTTCCCCTACATTAACGCCCTCTGTGCATTCTTGTTAGTTTTTGAAGTCCAAAAGAGTAAATTTAGTGCAAAATTGTTCAATTCTGTTGCGAATAGCCGACTCACTTGGTCGATTAAGTATGTTGACCGTAAAATTTACGTAACGCTCTGAACAGAAAGATTGTCAAATTAACTATCAATTGTTTAAGTATTGCCATGTTGGAAAAAAAAATACCCTTTATGAGATTGAATCGTCCATAAAGAAGATCATCAATTCCAGGCTGGAAAAGACGCATTTATATCTCTATCTTTTCAGACTATTCTCGGGATATCGAAAGGATGCAAACCTGCTTCGTTCTCGGTTTGAATTTAGGTAACCTCTATCAAAAAAGGAATTCTCCAATAATTGGAAGTTAATCTGGCAACATTGCATAACGCTTGCGAAGCTTTTCATCCTAGACTAGAGAAAGAACCATCGAGTTCTCCATAACAAAGAGACGCAGAACATCTCTTCAGAAGGCTTTTAGCCAGCAACAGCAACTAGTTAAAAGCAACTCAACTTCTTCCGCAATTATCATTGCGTTTGTATCTGTGGCTGTGTACCCCGATATAATCGTTGTATCCATGCGGAGATTTATCCATGTGTCTCTCTATCCATGTGCCTCTCTATCCGTGTATCCATCACTGAGAGAGAAAGTGCGAGATACTATGGTGAGTGACCTTTCGGAATAAAGAGAAATGCAGTTCTGACAACACTGGGCCAGTTTCACATATTCTTCTTCTTCTTATTTTTATTTATTTTTTTTTTTTCCAAATATTGTAGTATTCCTGCACGACCGTGTTGTTATTTACATTCCGTGCAGTAACTAGAGTAAAGAATAAATCAAAATGTGTGTATTTAACGGTGTAGAATTGTTTAAATTATATTACAAATACTACAAATACTGTGTTGTGTAAGAGTATCTATCTTCCATTAATCCTTTGACTCGACTCGAATCAATTGCAACACATATGCAAGTTGTTTCGCGATATCTCACCTCCCAACCTTGCCAAATGTGTGTTAACCAATGTAGAAACGAGTAAATATAACCATCTAAAGGAAAATACCAGTAAATTCTGTGAAAGGTAAATTCCATGTTGTGTATGTTTATTGTTTATCCAAGATATTTGTCCTTGGTCCTTGGATACATTATGTATGTTACTGAATGACAACGACTAATTGACGTCCGACTTGTTTCGATAAAAAAAAAAATAAAATTCTAAAAAAAACAAGAAAACCTAAATCAACAGAAAATGAAGAAAAGCAAAAAAAAAAAACAAAAAAACAAAAAAATAAAGAAGGAAAAATCATCCAGAAGGAACTGCGAAAATAAAGGGGAAAAATGAAAGAAAATAATCGAAAAAAGGGAAACACTAAGCAGCCAACATAATTTCATGCGATAAAAAGTTATATAAGCTTTCTCATCAGATATTAGATACGGATACTCTAGTGCTCTGGTGTCCCAGTGTTTGGCTGTTCTGTTGTTCTGGCGCTCTGCTGTTCTGGTACTCTGCTGTTTCTGATGGCCTGGTGGGGTTGCTACTTCTGTTGTATGTATTTGAGAAATGAGTATACAAATACCTATGTACAAGGAAGGATAAGGAAAAGCAGAGAGAAAAATATCCTTTTAGTATTAAAATAAACGGAAAATGAGGAAAAAAAAAAAAGAAAGGAAACTTGGGCAGAATCAATGCGGCTTATATTGACGAAAGAAGCAACCTTTCTCGATGGCCCATCGTTGGACGGTCGTCTTCACCATCGCCTTCGTCATCGTCATCGTCATCGTCATCGTCGCTGTTGTACTCGTACTCGTACTCGTACTCGTACTCGTATTCCTTTTCAATTTTAGTGTATGGTAACATTCAGGTGTGTATACCGTTAAGAGATACTCATACATGTACGGCTCGCTACGAATATTACACAAGACTTTTCGACTATTCGTATGTCGTTTTGTTTGATTAAAATCGAGCTGAAACCCGAAATTTCAGAATTGGGCTTTCTCAGGCCTACACTGTATTTTAGTACATAAAAATTGATGAAAGTTACGAGTATCCATCCGACCATTGTAGTCGCGTATCTATTTGTATCTGTACATTTACATTTACGAGTAAATCCATCCATCAGCACCTGGAACATCTCTCACTGAATCTATTGGATTTTTGGGTTATTTTTCTCTTTTAGTCGGTTGAACCTGGATTGTTATTACGGTGGTTGGTAGAAGCTAGCGGTGGTGCTGGTTCTGGTGGTGGTGAATTCTGAAGGGTGGTTTTGTGAGCGGCCAGTGGCAGTTTATTTATAAAAGTTAAGAGACTCTGACTTTAATGGAGCATGCGGGAATCGTCCTTTTGCACACAGGTTGTATAGTATATATACATTGTACTCGTATATATGTAGATATGTATACTATCGAATACCTACACACATTAACAGAAGTGAATACCAACCAACACATGCATGTGGAATATTTTCATTTCCATTTGGTAGAGGATAAAACCGAGAATTTCAGTTTTCAAAATGAATAGTACCATTGTAGGTAGAAACTTAAGATCTATCTAGTATTCGTATTCGTATTCGTATTCGTATTCGTACGTCTTTATGTACTCGTATGTTTACCAGAATTTGAATATCTTACCACACCAGCAATATTACGAGTTACGGTGCTGATTTTAGATATCTTTTGTAGACAAAACAAAGTATCTGTACAAGGCAGCCAGCAATGAATGATGGATGAATGAACGAGGTGTATGCGTAAAATTCAATGACTCTGAAGTAATTAACAATTAGAAAATACGAGTACATTCAGCCTTAAATAGGTTCTCTCCTACGAGTATCTAGAGGTACTCGTAATTGCTTTGGTTGCGGTTGGTTGGAATGAAATCCAAAGAAAAAAAAAAACAAACGAGATACCTAAAACTCCATAAACCAAAAAGGAATTGCTTAATTTTTGGGAATTGTCCTTTTGACTGTGATTTTGAGTTGGCTTTGTTTGGAAATCAGCGTTTGTTAATTCTATTCATTGGAGGAGTTGTGAAGTTGACTTGAAAATCTGTTAAATCTTTGAAAATCCTCCTCCCGAGTATTTAGCGGTGTGTAAAATGAACACAAAAATAAAGGAACAAACTATAAATAACACTAAATATATGTACATACCATATACGAGTATATACCCTCATGGTCGTAGTCGTTTGAGATACGGCTTGATCATACTTTTTGCATAGAAATACGGGTATAAATCAATACACACGGGCATTCTACTTGCCTGGCTGACTGCGCTGGGTGCCATATTTCGTGCTACTTGTTGACACATATCGACAGGTACGTGCATATATTCCACACATGTACAAAATATCCGCATGTATGGCAGTATGTAAATTTAATCCCTTCTAGATACCTACATAGTTTGTTTCATAATTTGTTTTTTTTTTTTTTTATTGTTTTCTCGATAGATGAGTAGATATAGGTTTGCTTCGTACATACAGCCATGTATATATCTACCGGGACTTCGCCTACTCTTAATAAGGGCATTGACATTGGCATAGGGTTTGATGCGACTCCTGAAACAGGGAGAAATCCGGAGCAAATTGAGATCTGTCTCAATCAGGGAATATTAGAACTTTTCCCGGGAAATGAGGCTGCTCAGAATCTCTCTATCGATTCATTTACCGGACATTAAGTTGTGATGTCGTTTTTTTTTTTTTTTTTTTTATTGGTATTAGAAATTGTATCTTCGTTTCGTAATGGTAATTATGGTCGAAATTCATTTGAACAATTTCGTTAAGGATATTGAGAAGTGTTAACATCTTGTGAGTGTCGTATTTCAGTTTTCTTCGAATTCGATGATGGCATCGTTCAAAGTTAATTAGAAACTGATTGCAATCCGACTACTGGTAATCGTTTTCGTCGATTTTCTTTTTTTCTTGTATCTCGTATCTATGGTGTCGATACGAGATATTGTACAAAAAAAGAAAATCGCAATTGAACATTTGGAAAAGGAACTATCGTACTCCTTGTATGTTGCTTTTTTTGGAATTTCGCAGTCTTTTCTTGAAAGTGAGTAAACGCGGTAGTAGCAGCATCCAACAGGTTGAACTTGATGCGAGTGTAGACCGGACACGCACAGAGGCAGTGCCCCGAAGTGTCGTTATCGCAGGATACTGTGCCACTTACATATGTCTAGTACACCAAGGTGCTTAGCAAAAGCGTAGTGCCCCTTTACGATGTCAGTAAGCAGTCTACAGGTCGTAGAACAGCAGGAAAGCCGGCAACCTTTTAAAAAGGTGGGGAAACATTCATTTCGTCTGTCAACATCCTTGAGAGTTATGATATTTACAGGATTGCTCATATGAAAGTCCACTGTCAATAGAAATCCTAACCAAGGACCCAGGTTCTGTTCCTGAGAAAGCCTCTCCTTAACCTTGCTTGGCAGGTTCATGGGCGATCGATCACCACTGGGACCCAAACTACAATAGACTCAGTGAATTCCGCTTCCGATTGCGTTCAGAAGAACCCTGCGTTATTGAACTGTCTTGGAAGTGGTGAGAGAGTGTAACAAGGCCTTAAGTGCAGTTGGCTGCCACTACTTTCTTAGGCGGCGCTACAATTCGGGGTGAACCTGGGCCTCAACTTGTATCCACTTTGTTCGCTACTGCGACTTTATTATACAATGCACTTTTACTGACTGCCCGGATTGCCCGCTAACAATTTTGGTACATCTCTCTTTGAAGTAATTTGGTAACAAATTTGTGCGTGTGCGTAATGTGTGGAATATCGATTACTTGTATGATAATGAGAAGCTTAGTCGAGGAAATCATTCGATCAGGCCCGGTACGTTATTTAAATGTATAATCACCGCAAAAGATGTAAACATGATCATACCATCCGAATACGACAGTATGGCTTTAAATTATTCTAACGCCTTTTCTTTTCGTTTTTTGTTTTTTTGGTCTACAGTTCGGCCAGCCTGATCGAGTAATCATCCCGATTACATGAACAGCTTCTCTAAGTATTATAAGATTACGTATAGGTTAAAATTAATTATATACACCATATGCAAATGCACAATTTATCTTCGTTCACTTTACATAATTTTAAAAATTCATTATATTGGGTCTACAAGTAAGTTTCCAGCGTTTTTTTTTTCCAAAATTTGAAGTTTTATTATGAAAACATAGTTACAATGCTTTATTCAAAGTATCGTCCATCGGAAGCTACAACTTTCCCCCATCTTTCTGGCAATTTATGAATTCCGGACCAAAAAAATTTCTCGTCTTTCGAGCCCAAGAACGTATCGAGCCAATTTTTGATTTCCTCTACTGAGCTGAAGCGTATTCCCGTAAGAGCGTTCTGCATCGAACGAAACAAGTGGTAGTCAGATGGTGCCCAGTCTGCACTGTAAGGCGGGTGTGGCAGAATTTCCCATCCACTATTTTCCAAATAGTTTTTCACCGAAACCGCAACATGTGGCCGAGCGTTGTCGTGATGAAAAATGACGGACTCATGCCTGGTCTCATATTCTGGCCGTTTTTCTTTTAATGCCCGCTTCAAACGAATTAGTTGGGTTCGATATAATGGTCCTTTGATGGTTTCACCACTCGGAAGCAGTTCGTGGTATACGACACCCTTTTGATCCCACCATATGCAGAGCATGACCTTATTCACGTGAATATTTCGTTTCGGCGTCGATTGGGCGGGCTCGCCGGGCTTTGTATACGATTTTCTGCGTTTAGAATTATCATAATAAATCCATTTCGCATCACCAGTGACAATACGATGCAAAAATGATGACGCCGTTCGACGTCTCTTGGCTTCAATTCGTACGGCACCCAGTTTCCAACATTTTGAATGAATCCCAGTGCTTTTAGGCGCAGGGAAATGGCTTGTTGCGTGACGTCCAATGATGCAGCAAGTTCTTCTTGAATCTGACACGGATCCTCATCCAGTAAAGCGTCCAATTCCTCGTCTTCAAAACTTTTCGGCTTTCCGGAGCGATTTTTGTCTTCAACTCCAAAATCACCACTTTTGAACCGTTTGAACCACTCGCGGCACGTCGATTCACCAATACATTCCGCCCCATAAGTTTCCGAAAGCAAACGATAGGCCTCAGCCGCACTTTTCTTCATATTAAAGAATAAAAGCAGCGCTTCCCGCAAATGACGTTTATTTGGCTGGAAACTTGCCATGATTTTGCTCGATAAAATGTACGACACCGATAGAACTGCTCAAATATAACGCTGCAAAGTTGTTGACAGATACAAAACCTACAAATAAAACACATGGGGTTTGACATTTCTGCCCGGGATAAACTGGTGGCGCCATCTCTGACAAACGCTGGAAACTTACTTGTAGACCCAATATCTTGAAATTCATAAAAAAAACATTAATTCGGGAAAACATAATCGGGAATTGGTTTGGGTTGTGAATGTACATAATCGTTTTTCACTGGTCGTTATTATTTAAATCAAGTTCCCCTAGATGAACCTCATCAACTTTTTCACCACCATCCCCATATTCAGCTTGTTGGATGGAGAACATACACCCTTATACGGTAACCGTGTTAACTGCAAACCCTCAACATCTGTTATGAAGTAGCGATCATTTGGCAGCACATTTCTAACCTCATACGGACCCCTATATTTGGCAAACAGTTTTCTATTAACCCCAGGGGTGTTTTTATCATCACATGGTCCCCTTGTTTATATGTATGCGGACGCTTATGACGTTTATCATATTAAGCTTTATTATACAATTGGCCTTTTTCAATGTTTTCTATTGCTCTTGATCTAGCTTCAACAATATCTACTTTTTCCTCGCCGAATTTGTCTTTTAAAAACTCACTCAGGCTATCACAAATAATCCCTTTCTGACTCCTACCGAACAAAAGAATACTGGGGGAAAACCCTGTTCTTCTATTTAATGTGTTATTAAGGGCATATTCGACTGTCGCTACGTGTTTATCCCAGTCATTTGTATTTGGTCCAGATTGTTTAGCTAGCATAGGAACTATTACGCGATTCATGCGCTCAACCTGCCCGTTCGCTTGCGGTGACTGAGTGGCTGTCAAAATATGTTTCACATTGTTTTCAATTAAAAAATCAGAAAATTCTTTGGATGTAAAGCAGCTACCGCGATCCGAAATAATTCTATTAGGTCTAGAGTAATTCTCAAAATATGATATTAAACGTGCAATTGCGTCCTTCGTCTGCGTTGTCTTTAAACAAGTATTCGCCATAGGGCCCAGGTGGTCAATATGCAAAGTATCAAAAGGAATATTCCCTTTAAGAATAGAATGAAGTGTCCCTTGTTGCTATCCAGAATCGGGAGAGAAGCAAATGCATTTCAAACATCTTCCGATATACAGTATTGTTCGAAACCTAAGCAACTTTTTCTTTTAAATTATTCAAAGTCGAATATTTATGTATTCATTATTATTTTTAGAGCTTAGATAATTTTTATTTATTAAAGTAAGTACTTAAATAGATTTAAAAAAAAAAAACAAAAATAAAAAATCAATTCATTCAATGAAAATAAGTAAATAAATGCAAACTCCTCTCAAAATGCAGCTGTTCGAAACCTAAGCAACTTCTACGTAAACACAACTGTTCAGCTAAAAACGGTATCTTACGGTAATTTTTTTGCGACTTTTTTGCAATTTTGCATGCAACGCCGTTTGTTTAAATTAGTCGAGAGCATTTGTTGTGTAAAGAGATTCGAGTTCACACCCATTTATTAATTAATTATAGCGCGTACACAGTATGAACAAACGATTAAAAATAAAATAATTAAGTGTTATAAAAATCAAGAATCACAAATATCAATAGCTAAAAAGTTCAATATCAACAAATCTATTATTTCACGGCTTATTAAGAAATATAGAACAATTGGAACAATCGAGAAAGTGAATTTCGGTGGACGTCCTCGCAAAACAACACGTCGGATCAATAGAAAAAATTCTCCGTTTGATCACAAAGAACCCTTTTATGTCTTCGAGAGACATTGCGAATGAATTGCAACTCAACGTTAGTTCAAGCACTGTTAGAAAACGTGCACTGGAAAACGGCTTAAAAAGTTATTCGCCATCTAATAAGTCTTTGTTAACAAAGAAACATTTAAAAAAAAAGGTATACCTAAAAGAATTTTAGTTTCTTGTCTCGAATGTTAAAATTGTAAAACACTTTCAGATTAGATTTTGCAAAAGCGCTTATAAATTGTTCCGTAGACAAGTGGAAGACGGTTCTTTTTAGTGATGAATCAAAGTTCAACCTGTTCAACTCTGATGGCATCTGTGACGTTCGGAGAAGAGAGGGTCTAAAGTTGAATCCCCGGTATTGCAAAGGCACAGTTAAGCATGGAGAGGGAAGTGTAATGGCGTGAACTTGCTTCTCTGCGAATGGAGTTGGACCTTTTTGCCAAATAAACACTATAATGGATCGATTTATCTACCGTGACATCTTGCAAGATCAAATGCTACCATACGCCGAATGGAATATACCACTTCGATGGGTGTTTCAGCATGACAATGACCCGAAACCTTCATCGAAACTGGTCAAAGAATGGCTGTCGACCAATGGGATTGAAGTTCTGGATTGTCCAGCTCAATCCCCCGACTTGAATCCTATTGAAAATCTGTTTGGCATCTTAACGCGCAGAGTTGGGAATCAACGCTTCAAAAATAAGGATGAGCTCATGACCTGTTTGAAAACGGAATGGAAATCGATACCAATGTCCACAATACAAAACCTAATTAAGTCTATGTCCCGTAGATGTGCGGATGTAATCACAAATAAAGGTTATCACACTAAATATTAAAAGTTGCTTAGGTTTCGAACAGCTGCACTTTGAGAGGAGTTTGCATTTATTTACTTATTTTCATTGAATGAATTGATTTTTTATTTTTGTTTTTTTCTAAATCTATTTAAGTACTTACTTTAATAAATAAAAATTATCTAAATTCTAAAAATAATAATGAATACATAAATATTCGACTTTGAATAATTTAAAAGAAAAAGTTGTTTAGGTTTCGAACAATACTGTATTCTTTTATCTTTTGTTTCATTTTTGGAAACCAATAGCTGCGCACTTTCGAAAAAATGGCTTTAATTTTTTTCTAGTTTAACTGAAATTGCAACTATTTTTGGATCTTGTCTCTGTGCAGCTGCTAAGACAAATTCAAAAGATTCGTAAACGATGTGAAGAATATTGAAAGAACGGCTAAGAGCATAGAACAACAAAACTATGAATATCTTTCTCACAAGACGGCATAGGAAAAGTTCTGATAGCATTAGAATTACTTGGATTTGGTCGAATGACTTCTTCATTTATTAAATAATCCAAGTAGGAAATTTCACTTTGTAAGAATGAGCACTTATCAAACCGTAATAGCAAAGAATTATCGGTAATCACTTCTATTACTTGCTTTAATATTGAAAGATTTTCTTGAATACTTTCGGTAGCGATAAGTATGTCATCTAAGTACGTAAGTATTTTTCCTTCTTGAATTAAGCTTCCAAATACATGCTTCATGCTTCATGCTTCATGTATCTCTCAAAAATAGATGGGGCATTTTTTAAACCATAGGGCATTCTGAGGTATTCGAACTGGCCCAGAGGTGTTATAAAAGATGTATACGTGATGTAAACCATTTTTCAGATCGAGAGTTGTAAGGAATCGTTTGTGCTTGAGACGATCAAGATGAGCCTCTATTAAAGGTAACGGGTAATTATCGCGCAATGTAACTTTATTTAACTCTCTATAATCAACGCAGAGCGTCAGCTCTTTGTCATTTTCTTGAATTAATACAATAGGAGATGCATATTCCGATTACGATTCGCGAATAACACCTTTACTGATTAAATCATCTAATAGACGTTGCAAGGCTAACTTATGTGCATAGGGTATTCTTCTTGGCGGACAACTAAATGGAGTTTCCTTGGTCAATAAGATTCTCATTTTAAAATCACTACCCGGATTAAATGCGCTTTCATTTAAATGGGAATAAGCGGGTCTAACTACTCGTATATCTACTAATTTTATTCTATCAATTTCTGATATTTTCTCATTAATATTTAGATGCAACTCACAGTTTGTATCCCTCATGTCGATGTTTAACATTTGATAGATGAAATCGGTCTCTTTAACGCCGTCGGTGGATGTAGATGTGGAAGCAGAAATATGAAGATTTTCATCAGGGTGATCTTGATTTCTCTTGAAAATTCTGTTTTCTGGAGCAGGTTTTTGCAACACCAAACCAATCTTCCCAATAAAGTTTCTACCTAGAATAATGGGATAACTCATTGAAAATGTTTTAACAAACAATACATTTAAAGTGATAATCATATTTTGATGCATAACTTTGGTTGTTATACTATTCACACCACAGTAACGATGATCTTTCGGAAATTGTTTTGTGATTAAGGCTGAGGGCACAAATTTTCCTTGAACAAAACTAATTGGGCTTCCAGAGTCGATCAGTGTTAAGAGTATTGTAGAACTAAGCATGCAATCACCGATGAATTGGTAGTTTATATTCATTTCAAAATCGTTTAACTGCAGATTTGTATCCTTGTCTCGAAGAACAGCTGATTGCAAAAATCTGTCAACTGGTCGATTATCACTGCTGGTTAACGGCTGAAGAATCATCACAGGCTTTTTATTGTTACATCTCGTCGGTATGTGACCCTCTTCACCGCACTTAAAACAAGTAATTGGTTTCCTGGTAGCATCTGTGTGGGTTTTTTGCCTCGCGCCTATTCACTGGTATCGTGTTCTCTTCTTTTCTCTTTGGTTGCATATATGTCATCGTACCCGGGAAATAACATAGCGGTGAGGTGGACTTTGGCCACCTGTACTGGTAGCTATCACGACAATTATTTTTAAGTTTTTCATACTTTCTCAGCGCTGATTAGCTAGCTCACACATGCCATTCGCACTATAAAGAATTGTTTTATTAATCTCAACGTCAGAAATACCTTTTATAATGAATTGGATAAGCTCTTCTTGTTCAATAACACCGTGAGAAGCTTTCTTCTGCATAGATAAGACAAATTGTTGCATAGATTCTTCTTTTAGCTTCTTTCTATTACGAAGACTTTCATAAATATCGCTTTTTGTAAGCACTTTACGAAACTCGTTTATTAACGCAACTTTCAATTCATTCCAATTTTTTTGATTAATAGTTCTTAAAAATAACTTGGCCGTACCTGTTAGAAGCCTTTTCCCATAGATGAACTTGGTCTTATTGTCCATATCTATAATCACTGAACATTCTTCGAACTGTTCCACCCAACGATGAATGGGAAAGTTGTCATCACCGCTGAACACTGGGACAGAATTTTCCATGTCTCTGAAATTGTAGCTTGTGGACGGGACTGTACTGAGCTTGTCATCCATCAGTTGCAATTCTTGTAGTTGTTGCTTGAGCTTCATTATGTCTTCCTTTTTCTTGCAGATTCTCCTAAGTCTCGACAACTCCTCATCAAGTGCCTGTTCTTCTGCACCTTGTGATTCACCTACCTCATCGGATAACTGGTCCATTTCTGGTAATGATTCATCGGTTTCAGAATTCTCGCTTATTATTCTGAAAAGTTCTTCGCTCGAAAAGTCTGCTACAGCCTCCTCAATGCGGATTTTTAACTCGGTTTTGGTTCCTTTTCGCTGAAGTTTTAGAGTCCTTAACCCATTCTTTAAAATAGTAACATTGGCCGAATTTAAAAACTCTTCCCACTCATTAGGCACTTCTGAAATTTGTAGGACGGGGAAAATCAGTAAAATAAAAAAAAAACAACTTGTATCCACTTTGTTCGCTACTGCGACTTTATTATAAAGGGTTGTCTTAGTTTTTCGGGACAGGACCTTACAACTCAATTGCCTTCTCATCCCAAAGAAATAGCGATTGGTAAGAGTGATTTGTCTACTAAGGTGTTGTTGGCAGATTTTATAGCAGAGCCGAGGTAGACAAAGTCCTTTACTACATCAAAATATAGCTGTTAATTGTGACGTTCAGTCTATTTCGTCCCTCCTTCATGAGAGCATATGGTATACTTGGTTTTGTCCACATTTACGGCTAAACCCATATTGGTAGTTCCCAGAGGCGGGTCTTATTTGGATCTACTGCTGTATGACGAACGTATACGACTGACAGGTACGAATTTACAAACGCTTAACTGTCTGCGCACATTCGTGTATGACAGCGACCATTGCGGTTTTAGCACCGAAATTACAGTTCCCAACGAAATTGCGGAATTGGAGGAGTTTGTCCAAAGATATTCTTACAACTAAAGTAAGACTCGATGAACACGCTTCTCCGCAACCATGACACGTGCGCTCTCCTCGAATACGCTCCACCCACCGTCCAATAGGAATTTGTCAAACGAGGAGATCGACAATTACCTAAAACAAATGGACGAGACAATTAAACAAACTATGGACGCTACAATACCGCGCTATCGACGTACGACTAACGAAGACCTGTTCCGCAATCCTACTATTGACGCACTGCACCGACAGAAAAGTAGATTTCTGACAAGACTCAAAAACTTGTACAAACAGTTAACTGACAGACAAGACCCGGAGATTAGGACACTGAAGGCGTCGATTAAAAATATTCAAACGCTAATAAAAGAGAATTACAGAATTTCTGTAAGTTTGTATTGGAACAACAGGGTTCGGGCTGTAAACAAGAGCAATCCGAATATGTTCCCGCAAATAAATAAACTATTTCGGAGAAAAAATCAAAACGACCTTCGGTGCCTTAAAATAGCCCGGACAACACACAACGAACGGTTACTGACAATAGCAGGTATTGATCCAAATGAGGCCGCTGATGATGACGACTTCTTTGTGATCGAGGATCCACAGGAGAAGGTTGAGACCATAGGAGCGACTTTCCAGGAAATATACAAGGCCAATGATATCATTGGCCCTAATTATGACCTGGACAATCGCATCTTGGTGCACGACCTCCACATTCGAAATGAAGTAGAGAACTGGCGATCCGAGGGCTCTGGTTTCACCCGGTTCAGCGAAGAAAATATGGCAAATAATGTCATTACCAGAGAGGGTGACCTCCCCCCATTCGTTTCGAAGGAAGAGCTCCATGAGATCTTTGACACAATTAGGGCTAAGAAATCAGTGGGGACCGATAGTATTCCGAACATCGTGCTTCGACAACTTCCTCTAGAAGCGGTGGACATTTACACCACTCTGTTTAATAATGCAATGAATAATGCACATTATCCAGCGCATTGGAAAACGGCGGTGGTTCAACCAATCCCCAAAAAGGGAAAGGATACATCCAATCCGGCGAATCTCCGGTCGATAAGTCTCCTTCCGAATATCAGTAAGGTGTTTGAAAAAGTAATCAATAGAGCTCTGTCTAGGTGGGTTGAGGACAGACATATAGTTCCGGATAATCAATTCGGTTTTAAGGCGGGACATGATATCTCACATGCCGCGTCTAAACTGGTGTCCGATATCCAATGGAATAAAGGCAAAAACCAATGTACTGGTGCCTGCCTTGTTGACTTGGAGAAGGCCTTCGACACCGTATGGTTAGAGAGTCTTTTCTATAAGCTGACTAGGCTGGGGATCAGTAAACCACTCTTGTACATTCTTTATAATATGCTAACCGACAGACAGTTCATCGTAGAAAATGGTGATGTGACTTCTGTTGGAATATTTCAAATTAAAAATGGTCTGCAGCAGGGCGCGGTCAATTCGCCGATCCTATTCGACATTTATACAAGCGATTTGATAGGTTCACTTCCCCATACTATTGCGTACGCAGACGATTTGACAGCGTACAGAACAGGTCCAAAAATCGAGGTCATTAATACTCTTTTGCAGCGTGACTTCGATAAGATAAGACGATTTTGCGATGACTGGAAGTTGAAAATCAACTTTCAGAAGTCGGAAACCATTCTCTTTAGGACGCCGTTGTCTGGAGCCTTTAGGGATACTAGAAAAAATTGGCGAAAGTTCTCGATCATTGGACAACGCGGGCAGCCTCTTGCCTGTCGAAATGTAGTCAGATACCTTGGGATCTGGCTAGATCAGTTTCTGTAATTTGATAAAAATGTAGATGCTGCTCTGGCCAGAGCCAAAGGCGCTTTTGCCCTTACAAAAAGACTGTTTTATAGCAGCCAACTCGATGCGAGGGTAAAGGTAATCTGCTACATGGCCCTTATCAGGCCCATGCTGGTATTTGGTTGTCCCGTGTGGTTCAATGTGCGAGCCTTCGCTTGTACAGAACACCAGAGTCGGAGTACAAAAAATTCTATCGTAATGAGGTCCTTTACAACAGGGCGAACCTAATACGAGTGGACAACTTCGTAATTAAGCTGACTCGAAGGCACATTGCAAGAGCAATGGCCTCGACGAATAACCTGATATCTGGGGCTTACTACCCCAACTACCTTTACCACGAGAGTGTGCGCTCTGACGGCTTCGTTCCACCGGAAGCATTCCTCTACCTAGATCAGATAGGGTTGATCCAGGATAGATCAGCGGTCCCGTTAATCTTCCATGTCGCTCGGAAAGCTGGGGACAGGCGACTCAACTACGGCAGAGACGTCGCACACGGCAGTGTGGATCGTCTCAGGTTCAGTAGGGCGGTGGGGAATCGCGATAAGAGGGATGTCGTTCGGCAGCACCAGCATTTCTGGTGGTTGAGTGATGGAGAAGATGTTACGTCGTCGTTTCCGTCAATTACAGACCAGCCTCACTAATGAGGCAGAGCTGACCAGTCTATTTGTTCTGTAAATAGCGATGGCCAGCTTGCATAGGTTTAGGTTAGCATTTAAGGAATGTATATATGTATGTATGTGTGTGTTGTGTATGTAGGTTAGGTAGGCTAAGGTTTAATTTAAGTTAGATATTAAGTTTTTACAAAAAATAAAAATTGCGTCCATTTGCTAAGTTTTTTGTTAAATTCTTTTCCTAGCCTTAAGCATAGAAAATAAGTATTAATAAATAAAATGTAAACAAAGTCGAAAGACATATATATAAGAGTTTAGAGTAGCTTAGAGTGCCTGTGTGGGGCCAGTAAGTTAGTATAAGTTTGTTAAGTAATTTTAAGCTAGCATTTAAGCATTTTTTGTTAGTATGTAAGGGTTAATAAAATGCATATAAAACTAAACCCATATTGGTAGCTTTCGTTTCAACACTAGCGAAGGTACCGGTGACAGACCGCTGTGTTCTCCCAATTATATCGATATCATATCGGCTTACGCAAGTAGTTGAACATACTTTTGCATGATTGTGTCTCTAGTTTCTCACAATTCTTTCAGTATGATGTAAAAGAAGCCACACGATAACGCGTCAACTTGTTTAAAACCTTTTTTCACATCAAAGGTCTCCGTTGAATCGATGCTGGCTTTGACGGAGCAACGAGTGTTCTCAATCGTCATTCTGCTTGGCAGGGTCGGCAAAACTAGACGTGGCTCTATATAGCTCGTCTCTGTAAATGCTGTTATATGCGGCCTTCAAATCGATGAAAAGATGATGGGTATCGATTTTGACTTGGTGAGTTTTTTGTCAGGATCTGACGCAGTGTGAAAATTTGATCTGAACCGCACTGATAGGGACCAATCAGGTTGCTGATAAAGGGTTTCGTACGTTCACACAGTATGGCTGATAAGATCTTGTATCCGATATTGAGGAGACTTATACCTCTATTGTTGGCGCAGTTCAAGAGGTCGCCTTTTTTGTGGATCGGGAATATGGTGCTGAGATTCCATTCATCAGGCATACACTCTTCTGACCAGATCTTGAAAAATGAGTTGGTGCATGCTTTCCATAAAGTCATTTACAGCAGCTTTGAATACCTCGGGCGGTAAGTCATCAGGTCAAGCTGCTTTGTTGGACTTCAGTCTGGATATTGCTATTCTTACTTCGTTGTAGTCAGGTGGATGGAAGTTTTGGCTCTCTTCATCTAGATTGAATTCTGCCTGACGGTGTTATACAGTCTGTAGAAAGAGTTTGTTCATATTCTTAGCACCGACGACTGTGCCTCCACTACAAGATTTCCTTCTTCATCTCTACAAGCTTCTGTACGGGTCTTCTTGCCTTGACATGTTCTTTTTACTTGTTGGTACAACTTGCGTACGTTGTTTCTAGAGTACAAACCAATATCTTCAATCGTGCGCTTCTCGTGCTATTTTTTCTTCTACTGGAGAAGCTGATGTTCTTCCCGTCTCCTCTGCTAGTAGAGCTAACGAGCTGCTCTTGTCCTTCGTTGCAGGTCCACTTTGTAGGCTTCTTGATTAGCTGCATCTGCTTGTCGGCATTCTTCATCAATCAATCTGGTATTTCTTAGTGGTGGTCGGGTAAAACCCAGCACATCAGTTGGGGCGTCTCTGATGGCACGTTGGCAACGTTTCCACTGGTCCGGTACGTGATGCTAACAGCAAATGAGTTGTTTAGAGATTTCTGGTGAAGATTCTGCCGGTCTCTTGTGATGGCAGCTTTTTTACGTTTTATCTTCTCACATTGTTCTACTTGTTGTGGCGTTGACTGCCCGGAACGTTCGCACGTCCAGAATACTAGAGGCATTCCTTCCGACTATAGCAAAATGATCAATTAGATTCAAGGTTCGATGATCCGGAGACCGCCTTGTCTGCTTGTGCATATTGAGATGATGAGACCGTGTGCTTGCTATACTAATATTTCGTCCCGGCGCAAATTCAATAAGCCTAAGCCCGTTGCCAGACGTGATGTCATGGCTGCCACTACAGGCGCAGATAATTCGCCCCCTTCATTAAGTTTTCAAAATATAACGTGGTACAGGACCATCAAATTTGCAAATATCTCCGCTTGGAAGCCAGACACTGGTTTTCTTAGCGAGAAGTGAAATCTAAGGTTGTCGTCCTCCAAATAGACATCAACGTTGCATCCCAGATGGATTTTGGAGCCGTCCGTGAAGACCCGGCTATATTGCCTTTCTGGTACTTGTTTGGGCTCATGAACAGTCGATTTTGTATTTTCTCTACAAGACGAACACTAGCGTTCTTAAATCAGACGACATGCTCGTAGGACCAGAGTCAAAAAAACAGTCGAGTTCCAAGGTCATCAAAAGTACATCCAGGGCAAAGACAGGGAAAACCCAGAGACCATTCTGCGGAGTCTGGTAAGAGCACCAATGACGTCTTTTTGTGAAGCATTTTTAGATAACCGACGAACAGAATTTATTGTAGTTGTCTGCGCCATGTTCTGTCGAACGCTCCTTACACTGTTATAAAGCCGATAGTACCTTAGAAATATACGAGTTGACATGTTCCAAATAAGTTTTTTTAAACCAGAAAAACACTTAAACGTTGATACCTTTAAGCAATCAGGCTTGTTAAACTTTCTACTTCTTTTCATTTCAAGTGCACGGGTCAATCACTTCTAGGATTGACTGCACTTGAGTCTGCTAACATGATGTTGCAGCCACATTATCCGCATTTACCGGAAAGTGTTTGCTAGAACCATTGATAGCGTTAAGCAGTGAGACGGCTGATTGGTATGCACCATGGCAGTGGAGGTAGGAAACCGGTGGTAGCGCCTGTTTAGCCCTGCCATCATATATTAGGTCGAATTCATTGATGATTATTAAATGGTTATTAACTCTCTTTCAGCTTCTTCAATAGGACCTGGTTGCTAGCCGGTTGTGATCAGTCTATCTGGGGTGTAAGTGCTTTCTCCCCACCTACACTTGAGTGCGTCGAATCTACAATGGGACGAATCCACTTTCGCACTCGTGTAGTAGCAGGAGTACTTAAAGATCTCAACATGCATAAATCCGCTGGTCCAGATGGTATATCTCCCCTTCTTCTGAAGAGGTGTTCTTCCACGCTGGCAAAACCATTGCGTAAGCTTTTTCATCAATCCTACTCTTTGGGACTCTTTCTGAAAAACAGCATTTGCCCAGCCCTTCCCTAAAAAAGGTGAATCTTCCTCTTTCTCCTCCTACAGACTCACTGCACTTACGTTACCTTTCGGAACGTTCAATTCAAGTTGTCTTGCACGGTTTCAGGTCTGATATTCATAAAATAAATGCTGGTGTACCCCAGGGCTCCATTCTGTCTCCGACACTCTTTTTTTGATTAATGATCTCCTGTCTGCCACTTCTAATCCAATATATTCCTTTGCTGATGACAGCATTCTCTGCTTTTCATATTTGTTCCCGGACTCACGCCCCTCCTCTTCGGCTGTAGAATGGGAATGGCAGCGTAAGTTAAGCTCATTTAATTCCGATATTACCAGCATAACCAATTGGGGAACTATCAACCGAGTGGAATTTAATGCTTCCAAAACTCAATGCTGTGTGCTGTCATTAAAGCGAAATTCAAATACCCAGCCACTATCCATGAATGGCACTTGCATCATCGAATCCGATAAACTTTCCATTCTCGGTATGTGTGTCAGTGAAAACTTACGTTGGAATGACCACATATTCGATGTCGCTAAAAATGCTGCGAAATGTCTAGGTTTCCTCAAGTGATGTAAGAAATATTTTACCCCCCTGATCTGGCCACAATATATAAGGCATTCATCCGCCCAAAATTGGAGTACAATGCCCACATCTGCTCAGGTGCTCTTAAAACATCTCTGCACCTGTTAGATAGGATTCAAAACCGTGCGATAAAACTCATTGGTGATACTAATATCAGTCAATCAATTGACACCCTCGAACACCGACGTAATGTCTCCTGTCTCACTTTGTTTTATCGCTATTTCCACCACCGGTGCTCCATTGAAATCGCCAGTAGCATTCCACCTATTCAAACTTTCAACCGTAACACACGTCTCGTTATGAATGCTCATCAAGCCCATTTCCGGACGTACTCTAAAATATCGTGATTCTTTCCTAAGCCGTACAACTCGCTTATGGAATGCCCTGCCGATCTCTGTGTTTCCTGGTCGTTATAATTTACACACATTTAAAAACAATGTACATCGGTACCTGTCCTTTCTTCCTCTCAAAATTTCCTTCGCTCGCGCTGTGTACGAACATTTTAAGGGTACAAAAACCCCTTGAGCGCGCGCTGATTATATAAAAAAAAAAGAGTCTTAGGCATAAGAGAGCAATCTCTGCTTTCGCCTCAGTATAGGGTCCATAGCTGTCCGGAGTCTTTCCTGACTGGCTTATTTGCTGCTTTTGTATTTTGATGGTTTCGTATAAGCCTTTATAGGAGGCACCTTTCCAAAAGCAAATTAGCTTCTTGTATTATTTTTCCATTGCATAAATCGATGTCTGTATTAAGCGTTGGGGTAAAGGATTTAAAACGTTTTCTTTCTCAGCATTAGTCGAAGGTTGACTCTGCATAATGGCGATCTTTCTTACTGTATTTTGGGATCTGAGCGTCAATATCCTAGGGACTGCACGGATAGGGAGCAACAAGTTTACGCGCGGTCTCTAGGGAATATTCTTTAAAAGTTGTAATATTTATGTTGTATCCCGACGAGAGACACGGCAGCAGATGGTGGCATTTGTCAAGAAGGTCCTTGTCTAATCCAGTGATTTCTGTTGAAATAGCTGAATTAGAAAAAAACCTTCTCGCAGTGTTCCCGTCGTTTGATGTACCGCTTCCTCCACTTCGCGGTTTATCAACAATCAGTCCTAACAGCTCCCTAAACTTTTGCTGAACGAGTTGTTTTTTCTGTGCCAGAAAAGCTTTATGTTCTGCTGAATGCACCTGCCATTTTTGAAAATCTAACCCGTACGAAAGATGAATAAAATATTCAAAGAAACGATTGTATGAGTGAAGAGGAGATAAGCCAAACTGATATCTACTAGTATCTATGGTTTTACTCAATGATTTCTCAATGTCATTCATATCTTTTAGAGTCAGACCACAAATATAGCACCTGCTACAAGACATGTCACTAAGGGCGTTACACACTTTACCGTCAACCATAGTTAATTGTAAAGAATTCAGTACCTTTATGCCGCGGCCGTTGCAGGTGAAAGAGGATGGTTGCAAATTATCTATTTTGTTCTTGAAACAAGGCTCTGCTTTTGTTTCTTTCGCGAATTGAAATCGAATAGGCCTACAATATCTTGTGGAGGAAGGCCGTGAGTTTTTCCAAACTAATTCATCTGTCTCGGAGGTATTTGATTTACAAATTAATTGTAGAGGACAATAAGAAGTAACGAACATAGTACCATCCTCGATGCTAGAAACTCCAAAACACTGTTTGTATTCACTGTGACCGGTACTGCCATCAAACCCCCATTTACCGATCACAACCAAATCCCCATTAATGTCAATATTATCAAGAACTTGCTTTTGAGATTCCAGTATCCGAGTTGCAGTTTGATCTAATAAAGATTGTAGTTCTACTTCAGTAGACGATTAGGTGACCAACACTTCAGATGCATAACACAGCTTCTTAGCCTTCAATACTTTTTTGTATGATGGTAACACGTTTGTCACCCTGTTACACGTGACGCGAGTTGAGCTAATTAGCGCTTAGTGATAACAATGTTGACACTAGTCCGATGTGTTCACTTCTGATGCAGAAAAAAAAATGTTTTAAACAATGGATTGCGAAACCTTTTATATCATCAGGTAGTGTGACAATTAAAGGGTAATTCAGCGATTAAGCAGGGCTTACATAGTTCAGTTCAATCACAGAAATCGACGGCCTATGATTTACTACGGCACCACTGTGCGCTGGTGTAAGCATCCTACTCACACTGGGCTCACGTTTCCAATTCGTTTCCAAAGAAAACAGTGTTCCCTATTAGGAAAATTAGAATTTGAATGATCCTTCGATGATCAACTGTCGACTGATGTTAATAATGAAGCTTCTGTGTTTTTGTGATACCGTTTCATGTTTTATTAACTTATTTTAACGAAGATAGAAATATTTAGGAGCATGCGCCTTTAACAAATACAGTAATTCTTTTTCTGCCACTTAATTGGGCTGTATAAACGGGTGTACAAACTCCACTGAAGGACTACGTTATTCTCGGATTATAAGCACTTTAACCCTCTAAATATTCCCTGCCGAATCCTTCGAATGACTGTAAAGAAGGTGAATTCAAATATTCAGCTCTACGAGTATGAGCTAAATTTTGGGAGAATCTTTCCTCTTAAGCTCTATTGGACTGCCAAGAATTGAAAATACGTCTGGTTGAATAGGTATCTTTAGATGGGACTCTGTCATACTCTCCATTATCTTGCAACAAAAGGAGTTTTGTTTTTTTTTAAATTCTTTCTTGCACTCTTATTTAGAGTATGAGGACACAAAGTTCATGTGACGATCCCCACTTTTTTGCATTTCTAAATCAAATGTTGATAGAAATGTTCCAAAATGTTCACACTTTTGATTTTACCTAGTCAAGTCATAAATACTGGTACACAACTGAACTCACTCATTACGAATGCAACACTGGGCGCATCCATTTCGTATTGATTGCGATTTGACAGTTGACATTTATGCTTCATTGTGACGTAAAAAGTTTTTGACATTAATTGCTTACAATCATGAAATGGGGCGACATAGAAAATCGTATTGTTGTAGTTGACCTACTTAAATGTTGCGACCGCTTGGAATCGTGCTGTGAAGTTGTTTGAGGATACTGGTGGAGTACGAGACCGTCAAAGATCCGGCCGTCCGCGCACTGTGAGAACTCCGAAAGCGATCAAAGCCGTGAAGAAATGAATCGACCGAAAACCGCAGCGAAAACAGAAAATCTTGTCGCGAGAAATGCAAATTTCGCAAAAATCCATGTCTCGCATTATCAAAGAAGATTTAGGACTCAACGCGTACGAGCGACACACTGGACACCTGCTCACGGCCGCATTGAAGGAAAAACGCAAGCGAAGATCGAAAGCGTTACTCAGCCGATACGCGAAGAACGCTAACAAACAAATTCTGTTTACTGACGAGAAAATCTTCAACGTAGAAGAATCGTTCAATAAGCAGAACGATCGTGTTTATGCTCGGTCATCCAGAGAAGCATCTCATCCCGAGAGGGTTCAAAGAGGCCACCATCCCGCGTGGGGAGTGTGCTACGATGGCGTTACCAATCTCCATTTTTGCGAAAAAGGAGAGAAAACATCGGCCAAAGTATATTAACAAGCCATGGTTTTTCAGCAAGACTCTGCTCCAGCTCACAAAGCAAAAACGACTCAACTGTGGCTCAAAAACAATGTTCCGGATTTCATATCAACGGATGATTGGCCAGCTGGTAGTCCAGATCTCAACCCGTTGGAATACAAGTTTTGGTCCGTATTAGAGGGCATGGCTTGCTCTGCGCGAGACTCAAATGTTGAGTCCTTGAAGCGAGCCCTTATCCGTGCAGTGGGCAATTTCCCCATGCATGAAGTGCGTCTCGCAATCGATGAGCGGCCACATCGTCTTAAATCGTGCTGGAAGGCAAATGGAAGTCATTTCGAATAAGTTCTTCTAAGATTTGTAGCCCTTGAATAACCCATTAAAAACAAAACAAAAAAATTGTTTAAATATTAATTCGTTTTCATTTATTTATGTCCCTACTAGGTAGTTGACCAACTGTTGTGACCGTCTACCATAGGCGCCACAATAAAAGTTGTGAAGTTACTAAAAGGCAAAAAATAATGAAAAATTAAATCCAAAAAAAAACAACAACTGACTTTTACATTCAAATGTAACATATAATTATAATTATAATTATTGACTTAATCATCCAACACAAGAGTGATTCTACGCTGCTAATCTAAAGAGGCCGGAGCAAATCACGACAAAATGTATCTGGTTACGGTTACTGGGTTTTACATTGTCATAGCTTGGTTGGCATGTGTATGTTCTTGTCAATATTCATTTTAAAAACCGCAAAACCACAGTAAAATATAGTTACACAGTTCTGGAAAGTATTTACATTTATTCTGGTTTAAACTATGTATTTTAAATTTGCTCATAACAAATAAATGTTTTTGTTAATTGTCGTTTGCTTTATTCAACCACAAATTGTTGTCTAGGTATTTAGGAAAGGATGTAGGTGTATTGATGTTATCATGATATACACTACCATTGAAGCATTGGTTTGGAAGGCAATTGACCCACAGATGTGCAGATAGTCCGGTGGTAAAATGTGGTTAAATGTCAAGCTCATTAAAAAAAAAACCTCACACCGACTGCTTCGTCTGTGTAAGACGTACGTGTAGGTTGATTTAAGGGGGTTTCTGCGCTCACTAGAGCTGAATATGGATGTTTTTAAGATAACTGTGTCGCGGTTTTAGAGTTCTGACTTTCTCTTGTGATGCACCTTTAGTCTTTTGATATTGACATATTTTTCATATTTAAACAAACGCTGGCTACCAGACCGCAATGCCGGGGGATAGGAAATACTTGTAGAAGCTATCATCAGATACCAGCTTTTTGTTTGGCGATTCCAGCTTCCCAACAGCTTCTGAAGTGTTTTTTCTGCAGGCTAATTTTCTTTCCACGACGAGCTCTTGTCATTTGGCCATAAGGAAACAAATTGTTGTGACTAAACCTGCCAGGGCAACTAGGTAATTTCTTATTCGACAAAAGAGCCTGGGCAGGAGTCATGTAACGGGTGACCAGATACCAATGTTTGTTTTTCCAATTGTCAGGTTTCAGCAGCTGTCAAGGTTACCGATGATATCGATTTACACTTGCCGAACGTGCCACCAACCAGACAGAGATTGGTGCGAAATGAAGAAAATATAGGCGCCGTAGCGGCCAGTTTCGAAGAAGACCCAGAAATGTCGATTCTGCGCCGATCAGCTAAATTGGGCATCGCCAGAGAGTCAACCTGTCTTATAAGATTGTACCGATGCAAGAATTGAAGCCGGACTACAATAGACAACACCGTGAGCTCGCTAATTGGGCGCTGGAACCGGAGATTCAGTTTTTGATAAAAAAATCATCTTTTACGAGGTCCATTTTTGGCTCAGCGGCTACGTCAACAACCAAAATTGCGGCTTTTGGAGCGAACACAATCCACAAGTGTTCGGCCAAGCATCAATGCATCTACAAAAATTGACTGTTTGGGGCGGTTTATGGCATGGCGGCATCATCGGACCTAATTACTTTCGAAATGAGGAAGAAGACACTGTTACCGTCAATGGTCTCAGGTTTAGAGCGATGTTAACCGACTTTCTGTAGTCAGAGCTCGACAACATCGATATATATTGTACGAGCCGTGGTTACAACAAAACGGCGCTACATGCCATACAAGGAGATATTTGGCGACTGAGTCATCTCACGGTGAGCGTCATTCAATTGGCCGCCGCGATCATGCGATTTGACTCCACTCGGTTAATTTCTCCTCAGGGCTACATCAAATCCCATAGTCTACGCTAACAAGAAAACCACTTTGAACGAGCTCGAGGCCAACATTCGACACGCTATTGCCGAAATAACGCCTCACATATTGGATCGAGTGATCAGAAATTGGACTGAGCGCTTGAAGCACTGCCAGCGACGCCGAGGCCGCCATTTGAATGATGAGCTATTTTACACATAACGGCATGATTGTAGCTTCAAAATATAGCCAGAATCAATTTTATGCCTCATACCGTCGTTGTTTTCATTAAAATTTTTCCCATCGTCTATTTTCGAAGTCGTCGTCATGTAATTTGACTTTCGACTGTCAACAGTCGTTTCGACTTCAATTTAGTCGACCAGTAAAATTCGATCGGCTTGTTAGAAAGTTTTTTTTTACTGATCCAGCAACAAAAAAGGTTTGCAACTTTGGTGCAAAATCAAATCAAATCAGGTTCCTGACTGTCAGATGGCGCTGGCGTAGGTTAAAGATGATACATGACACCGATTTGATATTAAAACGACTTCCATGACCCCATCCCTGATGCCAAATTCTGTCAGACTTCTACAGACTTTGATTATACCCTTCGGGGAGACATGCAATCAGATCACCAGTTGATATGTTGCTACGAAAACCGCACTGCCGGTAAGGTAAAAATTCGACGAGCTTAATTTGAGGTCGACCCTTGGCAAAATCTGGAAGCGTTAAGTTGGCCGCGAAAGAGGGTTGGGATGGAGGATGAGAAACAATGTATCTAATCTACTGGGAGGTATACTATACGTGATGTCCGACGAGCCTTGAGGGGATAGCACCTCAAGTAAAAAAAAGTTCAGGGCGACATCAACGACTATCAACGTCTGGCATTCGTTTGAAATGGAGTCAGACAGCCCATCGAAGTTGTTAAAAGCCGAATTTGGTAAACTAAATCCACGTTATTGGTGAGACCTCGATGAAAATAGAAAATTGTAACGTCAGAGACTGTTAATAGGAATCTGTCACACGAAAAGATTTGGAGCTACCTAAAAGATAAAGTCGACACTATACCAATACAAAAGTAGACTTCTATATCAGCTTAGCTTACTGACTACAGTAATCAGTTTACTGTCTACACTACTACTTTTACATGACCGGAGGTCATGACACCGAAGTTGGCAGCGAAAACTACAGAGCACCTGTAAGTTTATATTTCAACAATAAAACTCTGGCTGTAAGCACCAGCAACCCAAATATGTTTCCTCAGAACGACCTTCCTTATCTAAAGATTGCCTGAAGTAACAGCTGGTGCACTCCAGGAGAAGCTGTCGGTGATGACAATTACTTTTTATTCGAAGATCTATAGTAGAACGTATAGGTCATAGGAGCGACTTCCCAGAAAGTATTCAAAACGAATGATGTTATTGACCCGAACCGTGACCTCACAAATTGAAACCTTTCTTACTTAGGCGACGCTACAGTCCGGGGTGGACCTGGGCCTCAACCAATAAGCATCTCCAATTAGCGCCGCCTTTGGCTAATTGCTTCCAGTTGTACATTTAAAGTTGGTTGAGGTCACCTAAGGCAAGGCCTTCCTCTACAGCGTTGTGCCTGTGGATTAGAGTTGAAGACTCTACGGGCTGGAGCGCTCTACATGTCCCAGCCATCTCAAACGCCAAAGGCGCAGATTTTTGACCAGGTCGATGTCGCTGTACAGCTCGTAGAGTTTATCGTTGAATCGTCTCCTCCAGAGCCCGTCAACGCATACGGGACCAAATATCTTACGAAAAATTTTTCACTCAAAACGACCAACGGTATCTTCATCCGCTTTAGATATGCTCCATGCTTCGGAATTATAGAACAGGACCGGGATCACTAGGGTCTTATATAGAGTTTCCTTGGTCGTTCGGGAGATGACCTTACTACACAGTTGCCTTCTCAGCCCAAAGAAACAGCGATTGGTAAGCGTTATTCTTCGTTTCATTTGTGAAGAGATGCCGTTTTCAGATGTGATCGCAGAGCCGAGGTAGACAAAGGCCCTTACTACCTCAAAGTTATAGCTGTCGATTGTGACATTCTGGCCGATTCGTCAATGTTGGGCGTCCCTTCTGGTTGACAGCATGTACTTTGTTTTGCCTCGTTCCTATACCCGCAAACGCACCAGTGACAGCGGCGTATGCAAGCAATTGAACAGACTTTTGAAATCGTACCTCGTGTGTTGGCTTGTGAGTTTTGCACAATTCTTTCAAGTATGATGTTGAAGAGTCACATGACAGCGCGTCGCCTTGCCTAAATGCTTTTTTCGATATCAAGGGACCAGCGAGCTTTCTCCATGGTCGTCCTGCACAAGCGGACGAGTTTGGCAGGGATGCCAAAACTAGATATGGCTCTGTATAGCTCGTCTCTGTAGATGCTGTCATATGCGACTCTAAAATCGATAAAAGGTGGTGAGTATCGATCTGAAATTCTTGGGTTTTCTCCAGGATCTGCCGTAATGTGAATATTTGTTCAATTGTGGATTTACCGGGCCTAAAACCGCACTGATAGGATCCAATCAGATCGTTGACAAATGGTTTCAGGCACTCACACAATACGGCAGACAAGATCATATATGCGATGTTTATGAGACTGATACCTCTATAGTTGGCGCAGTTTAGAGGGTCTCCTTTCTTGTGAAGCAGGAAAACGATGCTGAGGTTCCATTCATCAGGCATACATTCATCCGATCAAATCTTGGAAATAAGTCGGTGTATGCTCTTTACCAGGTTATCTCCTGCTGCCTTAAATAGTTCGCCGTTTAGATATTGTTATCGTCACTTCATTTTGGCCATGTGGACGGAATACCTGACTTGCATCGTCAATGTTGAATGGTTCGGTCTGCCTGACATGGGAATTTGTGTCGTCTTCGCCGTTTAGCAGCCTACAGAAATGGTTTTTCCATATTCTCAGCACCGACTGTGACCCGTTCGGGTCTTATTAACCTGATACCTTTTGTAAAACTTCCGAACATTTCTATTTCCTCGATCGCACGCTTCCCATGCTCTTTCTTTTTTCTCCGGAGAAGCCGATGTTCTTCCCTCCTCTTTTGCTCGTAGAGCTCAAGAGTCGCCCTTGTAGCGTCTTTTGTATAGCGCCGCTGTGTAGGCATGTTGTTTTGCTGCATGTGCTTGCCGGCACTCTTCATCAAACCAGGGGTTTCGTGGTGGTAAGCGGGTGAAAACCAGCACGTCAGTTGCGGCATTTCTGATGGCTTCTCAGCATTTACGCCACTGGTCTTCAGCACTTAATGCTGGCTGCAAAAGACTTTTCGAGAGGGTAAGGGATACGCGATCGGCAAAGCTTCTGGCGGCTTGTTTCAATTGCAATCGTTCAACGTTAAATCTCCTCATAGTATTTCCTCGTTTTTGTGGCGCCTGAGATATTCTAGGGAGTGGACCAAGTGTATGTTGGCCGCTCGGAATGTTCGGACATCTAAAATACTTGAGGAGTGCCTTAAGCCGTTCGCAACATAATCAGTCTGGTTGACAGTTTACTGATCTGGTGTCTGCCATGTTAGCTTGTGAATATTGAGGTGAGGTAACCGTGTGCTTGCTATAGTAACGTTACGTCCCGCAACGAAATCGATTAGTCTAAGTCCGTTTCAATACGTGGTGTCATGTAGGCTATGGCTTCCGATTACGCTACCAAAGTTGTCATCCTTTCCAATTTTTGAATTAAAGTCGCCTAGGACGATTTTAACGTCATACATCGGACATAGTTCGCTGGTTTTGTCGAGGAAACTTTCTTTGCTAGCATAGTCCTTTTCCTTGGGTCGTGAACGCATATAAGGCTGATGTTAGCGAACTTACCTTTGATACGGATTATTATAAGGCGTTAACTCACGTGTCGAAAGCTTAAGACTTCTTGCCGCATACAACAAATCCACTTCCAAATTGACGCGACTTACGTTCCCTATAGCAATTACCGTAGAAAACACCACAGTTTTTCATCTCTCTTTTGCCCGGCCCATCCCACAACACTTCCTGGATGGCGGTCTGTCTGCTTTATAGCAGTCTAGGGCCTTCGCTAATTGTTCGGCTGCACGTAGTCTGTTCAAGGTCCGAACATTCCACGTGCAGATCCGAAAGCCGTCGTCCTTTGTTCGTTTTGCAGGGTCGTCAACAGTGAATCCGTCCTTATCCGAGGCTTCGTGACAATAAATTTTTTATGTGGTTGGGCAGTTAACCCCAAGCACAACCCGCAACCTGGAGGGCCAGGCCCTTTTTGATACCCCGAGCCCAAAAGGGGCCGGACCAAGTTCCAGATCCAGTAACCCCTTTCGGGAATGTGAGTGCTGCCGTTGGCCCTTATTAATGCCTCGTCCGCCACCAACTCTTTTCCAACACCCTGACTTAATGTCAGGAGATCCCTATAGACCTGGTATTCAAGTACGTTGAAGCAGCTCATAAAGAGATAGCACTAGTTCGACCTAACTGGAACTTAGAATCCGTCCACTGCCGCCTGGAAACAGAAAAATTACCCCACCCCCCTCGGATTCACCAACGACCTTCCATAGCGGTTAGTTACCCCATCTCCAGTCGAGGTACTAGGCACCCATTTCCATCACGTGGAAGTTAGTAGTTGAAACGAAAAATCGACACCATTTGTACAATTTACGCCTTCGAAATAGTTTTGAGAACTGGCGATTCGGTGAGTTAAGTTTTACTGAGCTTAATTACATAAATATGACAAATTCCATTGACTACGAGAGGGAGCTACCCCATGTCATTTCGAAGAAAGAGCTTCATGTGATCTTCGAATCGCTGAGAGGTAAGAAATGAATGGGAACCCTTGACCTACCAAATATTGTGGTTCGATATCTCCCACTAGAGGCGGTATTATCTAACATATTGAAGATCCCAAAAGGGATAAAGACACGTTCGATCTGGCAAATCTTCGATCAATAAGTCTTCTTCTAAATATCAGCAAGGCACTCAAAAAGGCGATCAGTAGAGTCTTGACCAAGTGGGTTTAAGACATAAATACATAGAGTTCCGGATAACCAATTCGGTTTCAAGGCTGTATATAGTATCCCCATCTAAACTGGTATTACTCGTAAATATCCAATGGGACAAGCGCTGTCATAGCATATGCAAACGACTTGATCTCATACAGATCAGATCCAAAGATCAAGGTCAAGAATAGACTCTCACAAAATCACTTCAATAAGATTAAGAGATATTGTCATGAGATAAAGTTCCCTGGTAGAGTTCCTTAATTTTGGTATAAAAGGCCAGAGCTGTGATAAGGTAGCAGTGCCGCTTATCTTTCACGTCGCTCGAACACCTGCAGACAGGAAACTCAACTAATGAGAGAGACATCACACACGGTCGTGGCGCGGTAGGGAGTTACGATAATAATTTTGGTAGCTTAGTGAAGGAGAGAAAACTGCGTCGTCGTTTCCAGTTCGGGGTAGCCCCACTTCGGTTTATTAAATATTTAACCCATCGCCGGCTTACAAAGCTTAGCTGAACTCAGAACAGTTTCATATATGGTTCACTTCCTTAGTGAATCTGAGCTTCAACCAACAAGCTGTCTCTAGCGAAGCAGTCCAGGTTGGCTGAGGTCCCCTTCCTCTGCTGCGTCGTCCCAACGTCCATTCAACATAGCTCAGCCATCTCTGATGTTAGATTTGTAGACGTCTGACTAGACCTATGATGGTGTTCAGCCCATATACAGGGTGAATGACTCGAACTCCAACTTTTTAAAATGCTATAATATTTTTATTTTTTGGTAAATTTTATTGTGCCAAAGCAAAAAATGTTGAACAATACATCAATTTTCAAATTGTATCAGTAGTTTTCAATATGTCCACCTTTGGCGCGAATACTGGCCTTGAGACGGCCGAAGAAAGCTCTGCGGTATTTTGGCCCATTCCCGGCGAGGTGCTGGTTTGAGGTGGTCCAAACTTTGGTATTTTTTTAGTGACAACCTTCGCCTTCAAAATACCCCAGACAGAGAAATCCAGCGGATTTGCATCCGGAGAATTTGCAATCCATTGTGCAAGAAATGAAGTGTGGACCATTGTTTCTTAACCAATCTTGGTTGACGCGCGCTTTGTGAGACGGTGCCGAGTCTTGTTGAAATGTCCACGGTCTCCGACCGAGATGATTGTTTGCCCAAGGCTTCAATACTGCCTCTAAGACAGTTTCACGGTATACGATCGCATTAATTTTGACGCCACGGTCCAAAAAACGAGTGGAGAGCGACCATCGGCGGTTATGGCGGCCCAAACTATCACCATCGGTGCTGTCTGCTTTCTGGTGGCCGTCCGAAGGTCTAAATTTTCGAAGGACCTCTCTGGGAAGTAAACTCGGTCATTTTGTTTGTTGACATATTGCTCGATAACAAATGGCGACTCATTGGAAAAAACCAAATTCGCAACTCACCACTTTCGTGCAAGCGTAGCAACTCCTTCGCTCTTTCGACTCTAACTTTTTTCTGTTGCGGTGTAAGATCGTGTGCTTTTTGGAACTTCAATGGCTTGAGCCCAAGCTCATTTTTCAGTATGTGTTGCATCCGTTCCAATGATATGTTGCTCACGAGCCATTTTTCTTCCACTTCGACGCGGATTTCGCTCAATTCGAGCCTTCACTTTCCGAACCATTTCTGCCGATGGCGTTTTGCAACGCTGCCAGTATCACGGTATCACGGTGACGAGCTATTTTTCGAGACACAAATGATTTATTCACGTTGAGGTGCTGGAGGGCTCTAACGATAGCTACTTGTGGTTTTCCAGCCAAATATAAAGCAATCACACTATCACGTTTGAATTCCATAGCGGATAAAGATTTTTCAACACAACTGAGACGCAAATCGTTTAGAAAGCTTGTAAGCAATAAAATTATCTGTCATGTGTCAAAATTTGAGCTCACTGTCATGAACGGTTTGGAAATTATAGCAGTCTGAAGTTAGTTGCAGTTCGAGTCATGCAGGGTGTATGTAGTTCGTAGCTGAACCACCTCATTCATTCTTTGTCAATACAAACAGAACCAAAAATCACGTGCAGTATCTTTCTCTCGAAGCGACTAAGTTTAGTCTTACGAAAGAGGGCTCTGCGATCGGAAAGAGTAATTCTGCATCTTATTTCTCCATTGATGTCGTTGTTGCACTGAACTGCACTGAAAATCAGAGCGGACGCGCTCATTGACTCCCTCGAATTTCAATTGCCAATCGTCACGTTCTGGCTTAGTCATCGGTGGTGTGCTTCTATTTCCGAAGACAGCATGTAGTCTGTTTTGCCCTCGTTTACTGTCAGACCTATTTTGTGCATTTCCGCGCCGATATTCACCAACGCTTCATTGACGATTCGCTATGTTCGTCCAAAAAGCTCGATGTCAACCACGTACACAAGTAATTGTAGTAATTGTACTTTGATGCAACGCAGGCCTTATATGGTTCTTGTTTTGTTCCATGCACCTGCCTGGATTTGTTGCCAAACCAGAGGTTTCTTTTTGGTGGTACTTTGAAGCCAAACACATTAGAAGCAGCTGCTCTGACGGCCCGTTGAGAGCATTCTCATTAGTGTTGTACGGTTTTTGTATGGGGACTACTAGATGGGGTGAAAAGTGACCTCCTTGACCGCCAGAATGCGCTGCTACTGCAAAAAAGGTTATGGTGCTTTAAAGTCCGTTCATACTTAGGCAGACATGCCAAATTTAGTTTTGTTTTGACAGCTGATTGTTGTTGACGTGCTTGGCATCATGTTGAGTATGGACAAAAACGATTTTCGTTCTCTCATAAAACATTATTTTTTGAGAGGCAAAACGGCGAAGGAAACAAAAGAAAAGTTCGATAAACATTATGGGGCTAATGCTCCGTCAGATTACACCGTCAAATATTGGTTTCGAGAGTTTCGTGGTGGCCGCAACTCCACTGCCGATTAAGTCCGCAGCGCCAGGCCCTCCGATGCGGTTACAGAGAACAATGTCAAAAAAATACATGAAATGGTGTTGGCTGATCGGGAAGTGAAGGTGCGCCAGCTAGCAGATACCAGAAAGATTAGTACTGAGCTCACACGCCATTCTGCATATGAAAAAGTTATCCTGCCGCTGGGTGCCGCGAATGACCAAAAACACGAAGGCGAGAGCGAAAGAGTGTTTAGACTTGCTGATGCGGAATCGTGCGGACTTTTGGCGTCGATTGGTAATTAGATTTGGCTCTTTTGGACTATTATCTCTTCCCAAACCTCAAAAGATGGCTTATCAATAAAAAATTCAGCTTACGCGAGGAAATCATCGACGCCACGGAGGAGTATTTTGCAGACCTTCGGACGGGATCAGGAAGTTTTAATTCCCAAGGAGGTCACTTTTCACTCCATCTAGTAGGTCTCTTGCGATTGCAGCTTTTCAACGTCCAACTTTTGCAGTATTACTTGATTCAGTTGTGCTTGCAGTATTCGCAATCCGAGTCGATATTGGCACTCTAGATTTTCGTGACTGCAGTGGTAGTGTATTGGCTCCCAAGTGAGGGTCTGTTGTTCGATTCCCAACCGGGCCTGGCAATTAAATCATGTAAAGTAGGTTGTTAAAATACACTGAGAATTTAGTCTCCCCACTAAACGTTGGAAGCCACCCATGGAGCGAAGTAACCACTTTTAACGTTCCCACAGAAGGCAAATTACCACACGCACCTCCAACCTGGAAAGCAAAGTCTTTAATAAATCCTCTGGACAAAGGGTTTGGGGTAGCCTCTCTCAGGTTATGTGAGCCGTTGTTTGTCTACTCACATCAACCGCCATTGACGTCTCGCAGAGCTTGTGCACCCTACCTTCAGTCCGAGGTACTAAGCTCCCGGGCCTCACCATGTAGAGGTGAGAGTAGGAGTTGATGGGCAGAGGCTCAAACGTCGACGCTCATGTACGAGTATTCATAAAACGCTTGACTACCATTTAATGAAACGAAAAAAAGTTGAACGAGCCATTCAAACTCAATTTGGGAATTCCTTCCCAAAAAGTAATTCTTTCCCTCATTATCAATTCCTCACAAAAGACTAGAAAATGGTTTTTCAAATTTTCACGACCAATACAATAGACGTGAATTTATTAATTTCCATATCGACCCAGAGTCGATCCTTTAATGCCATTGTCTACTGCTGAATTAAAAATTCCAGGAAAAGTCAACCGCAAATATTCCAAATGAAGACAACAAGACAAACAACAAAAGCAAGGGGAGATATTTTGAAAAGCCAATCAACAGGACACCCAAGACAAGTGTGTCCTGACAGATGAAGCAACAGTAAATATACATAATACGAGTACGAGTATCACATTAACGAAGTAACGATGTTAACTGAACTTAATAAGCCAGACCCCACCGCTGGTAAACATAAAAGTCCAGCGATACATACCCCGGCTTAAAGGCAACATACAGAAAGAATTTAAGTACAAAATTGTAAAGAAGAACCACTAGCAGTACACCTGACAGGGATGCCACTTTTGTGTAGTTCATTAAAAACTGATTTACTCAGTAACGGTATACGGTGGCAGGATGACTGTGGGTGGCTTGGAGGCGTTTATTTTTTATTTTTTTTTATAACGCTGTAAAGGACTTTTGCGTATTCTTATATTAAAATTCGGAGCGGAGGATTGTATTACAAATTCATAGAAAGTGGTATCTCCATGCAGAAAGGCAGAGTGTTTAAATCGGATTAAAGTTTTTTGAATTAATTGCTATGCCTGAGAAAAGAATGAACGAGCGTAAGATAAATGAACGCTTTCAAAAGGATAATTTTGTAATTATTACTAATAATATTCCACTGTCTTGAGGGATAAAAACCTCCACGTCTCATCACACAATCTGGGCGTGTTCTAATCCCAGCGAGAGTAAGGGTGAACCGCTTTTAGAATTTGTTTTATTTTATAATAATTTGGAAACACTTAATCATGGGAACAGTCTTAGATCTCCCTCTCTGTTCTCCAATTAGTATGTATGAACGTAAGCTTAAACGTTTGAACATCGCCTCTAGGTATTACACTCTATAAACCTTGGAGAATGCCAAGATCTACAGACTGGAAAACACGACTTCAATAGAGGACTTGGAGATATTGATAGTCTGGAACTGTAGCGGCTATCAGAAGTGAGTTGCATAAATCTTGCCCATACTTACTCTCTTACTTAGATGGTGGTACAGTCCGCGGTGGACCAGGGCCTCAGATAACATGTCTCTCCAGCTAAGCGTGATCTTCGATGAGGTCGTCCTGTATTGCATTGTCTTTCTGGGTTGGAGTTCAAAACTTTCCGAGCCGGGATACTGGTATCTGTGCGCTCTAGCTGACCCAGCCATCTTATATTATCCGAGGTTTTCTGAAGAGGTCAGCATCGCTGTACAGCTCGTGTTGGTCGCTGTTAACGTCTCCTACATTCTCCACTGATAAAAACGCGACCGAATATTATGCGAAGAACTTTCTTCCGCGAGAATTTTCATCCGCTTTCGTCAGTGTCCTTCCATGCCGTAAAGCAGGATTGCTTTATTAGTGTCTTCTAAAGCAGCGGTTAGTAAGGGAGATTCTTGCATAATTTCTGCTGCGAGTTAGATAGAGTATTTTACCATCTCAAAGTTGTAGCCGCCTACCGTCGGTGTTGTGTGTCCCTCGTAGTTGATAGCATATCCTTTGTTTTTCCTTCGATTACCACTAAATCCATCAATTCTGCTTCTGCTCCAAAAGTCTCAAATGTTCCACTGATAGCTCACTGTGTTCTTCTCATTATGTCAATGCCGCCTGCATATGCAAATAACTGAAGAAACTTTTGAAAGATGGTGCCTCGGGAGTTGACCTGTGAGTTTCGTAAAATTCTTTCAACAACGCGTTGTTTAAGTCCGTTTACTGAAATTGAAAGTCTCGGTTTCGTCAATACCGACCTTGACTGAGCAGAGTGCATTTCCCATCAGCATTCTGCTTAGTCCCATGAACTTTGGCAGAGATGCCAAAATGGGACACGATATACAAGGTGGCGCAAAAGTTGTCACCCGATGTTCTTTGGCTGTAATTCTTTTCCGGAAAGAAAAGCTTTAGTTCTGCTATAGGATTGTGTTTGTCTGATGTCGAAAAAATTATATCGGCTAAGTGGCCGCCACCAGACTTGATTGATTGATTCGGGCCCGATTTGTGGCATTTTCCATGGCTCTTGCCAGAACTTCCGGCGATAGGTCTTCGCATTCTTGACAGATATTCTCCTTGGGGGCTTCAAGAGTCTGAGGCTTGTTGACATAGACTCGTGAGCTCAAAAAACCCTACAAAAAGAAGTCTGGAATGATTAAATCAGGCGATCTTGCCGGACAGTGCAACGAGAGATTACGTGACCCGGAAATGCAGCCCTCAGAATTTCAGTTGTGGCTCGTGCAGTATGCGCCGTTGCTCCATCCTGCTGGAACCACATGTTCTTGAGTCCCAATTCATCCAATTGAGGAAGCAGAAAGTCGTTGAGCATGGCTCTGTAACGTTCGCTGTCCAGAGTAGTCATTTGAGCCGCAGCGTTTTCGACAAAATAAGGCCCGGCGATGCGTCCAGTGTAAACAGCACACCACGCAGTAACTTTGAGCGGGTGTAATGCCTCTTCGTAGGTTTTATGTGAATTTTCGGTGACCCAGAAGCGACAATTTTGCGTATTCACATATCCACGGAAATGGAAATGGGCCTCGCCTATCAGGATGATTTTCGATGAAAAGTTGTCGCCCTCATGGTCGAGATTGAGGATGGCCTGGGCGTGTGGTTACACGCGCTTGGCGGTCAACATCTAATAGGTGATGCACTGTCTGCACTATGTAAAGGAACATCTTACAGTCTTTCACCGAAATTCTGTGCAAAGACAGCCGATTGATGCCCAATTACGTGGCACGTCGTCTGGTCGGTACTCCAGGATCCTCTGCAACACCTTCTACTACAGCTGCGAATGCTGAGCAGAACGGGTGCTCTGGGGCCGGCCAAACCTGGCAGCTCGTGTTGTCCTATACTCTTCTAGTTAGTGTTGGACGACCGGGAAATCTGCGCCGAAATTAACGCTGCGCCAACATTCCTGATGAATTATTCCGCGAAAAAACAAATCGTAGCAATTATTCCGCGTTTTTTAAGAGTATAGCGATGCATTTCTTGTTGACGTGTTTACTTCACTAATGTCAAAGTAGAATTGACATTTGCCGCCATTTGCAAAAATTATAACATCTTCCGATAGGGTGATGACTTTTGTGGGACCTAGTACATAGTTCATGCGGTTTTGAAATCGATGAAGAGGTGGAGTGTATCAATTTGGAATTCCCGGGTTTTTTTTTTCCAAGACCTGCCGTAAAGTAAACATTTGATCCATGTTGAACTTTCCTAGTCTAAGACCACACAAATAGGGACAGGACAGACTGTTTTCGAAGGGTCTGATGATATTGTAGACAGAGTTTTATATGCGATGTTGAGGAGACTTACGAGTATTCACCTGTAGTTGGCGCAGTTCAGGGGATCGGCTTTCTTTAGGATCGAACAGATAATGCTGCGGTTCCATTCGTCGGGCATACTTTCGTCGACTCAGGTTTTGGAGATGAGTTCATGTATGATCCGTATCCAATCATGCTTTAAACAGCTCGCCAGGTAAGCCACCGGGTCCAACGGTTTTGTTGGACTTAAGCTTGGAAATGGCTGTCCTGACTTCATCTTAGTCGGGAGGACGGATATGTTGTCTGCTGGTTAAATGGATCATCATCACCGTTGATGATGCAGTCTGCAGAAGTAAGACAAGACAATAGGATCAATTTTTAATGCTAAACACTAGGCTCACTAAGTTGAGAAATAAGACTAACAACGGGATGGAGAATGGGATGGATAAAAAAAGGCCTCAAAAGATATGATCTCGAGACTAAAGAAGGCAAGTGAGAATCGTGGAAAAAACAGCGGTGCACAAAATTTTCTATGACCTGCGTACTAATTGAATTAATTTTTGGAAAAGGCGGATCGTTTTGCTGATATTCGCCTTCCATCCTACTATAACATTCCAATTTCCTCGAAAAATCATATTCAGGATAGGACCATTTGACTATCTAGGAAGGATCAGATAAGGGTAAAGGAACATTTCAACAAGGCAGAACAAAATTGGCCTTCAAAGACCCAGAATACCATGGGGTCTTTCCGGTTCTATCTAACCAACAACGCGCTGAGTATTGGCTTTTAAGGATTGAAAAGTAGCATATACGAGTAGTAAAGACACAAGATGTAATCGAGTAGTGGCAAATCACGTCAATCCACGGCTGCTGTTGAAGCGAGTCGTCAGTAGAAGTAGATCATTGATTTCTTGAACAGTAGCGCATGTAGCGTCATACTGCTAGAAGCACATATCGTCCGACTCAATGTCGTCCATATATTCAAAGAAATGATCACTGATCATTGTCCGGTAATGTTGGTGTGGGTGTTTTTGAGTCTTAGAAGTCTCTTCATGATTTGGTTAACTCCAGAATCGCCAACTATGCCTATTAACAAACTTACCGGACCAAAAGGGACCAAAAGTGACCATCGTCACTAATCACAATTTTGCGACAAAATAAGAGTCGACTTCAAGCTGCTCAAGCGCTCATTTCGCAGACTCCCGTTACAAGTCTGTGGCAAAAAGCAGTAATGAGAAAAATTAATTTAAAGCTTGATACTCAGTTTTGAAAAAACATACAGCGATAATTTGAAAAAAAAGTATTTGCTAAGTTTTGAGCAATCGCTATTTCTATTTAAAAATAAAAAATTGTTTAAAAAAAAGTTTGGCACTTTTGCAGAAAATTGGAAAAAAGGGACAGCAGCGATTATTGCAAACATACAATATTCAAATGTGATCACTTATCTCGACATAAGCTTTGATTGCAAAATAAAGTTATTATTTCTCTTAGCTTAGATAAAGTTTAGTTTTCAATGCAATTTTATAAAGATGCCTCTAAAGAAGTTAAGTCATAATAAAGGGTTTTCCAATAGGGACTTGACATTTTTGAATTTAATTTGTGAACGCACTCTTTCACTAATCATCAAACTGCCACTGTCAATTTATTCAGTAAACTCAACATTTTCTACAGATATTCGGAGTCGGTGACTGCAACTTTAAGAGCGTTAAGTCAAATTTTCGGTCGTAATTCTCGCTCTAATAGACAGGCAATAACAAGTTTAGTGCAAAAATTTGAGTCTACATATTCGTTGTGTGATGTATATTCGACAACGGGTTGGTCGAAGTGTCGAAAATATCGCTGCCGTTCAGACGTCCGTAGCAAACGATCCAAATCAGTCAATTCCACTGCGTTCTCAAGAATTGGGCATCGCTCATACCACATTATGGCGTATTTTGCGTAAGAATCTTGGTTTACACCCATACAAGATCAAGCTGACTCAAGAATTGAAGCCGATGGACCATTTGAAGCGACGTACGTTCTCCGATTGGGTTCTGGAGAAGATGCGCCAAGATGATGAATTTCATTGTAAAATCATCTTCAGTGACGAAGCTCATTTTTGGCTCAATGGGTTCGTCAATAAGCAAAATATGCGTTATTGGTCGGGTGAAAACCCACATGTGCGTCATGAATCACCACTTCATCCACAAAAAATAACTGTTTAGTGCGATTTGCATGCCGGTGGCGTTATTGGGCCATATTTTTTCGTCGACGATAACGATCGTCACGTAACGGTGAATGATCAGCGTTATCGCGCCATGGTCATCGATTATTGAAAGATATGGACTTGGACGACATGTGGTTTCAACAGGATGGTGCCACAAGCCACACAGCATACGCTACAATCGATTTATTGAAGAGTAAGTATGGTGAGCGTGTTATCTCAAAACATGCGCCAGTCGATTGGCCGCCTCGTTCGTGCGATTTAACACCGCTTGACTATTTTCGGTGGGGCTGCGTTAAGTCATTGGTTTACGCCAAAACGCCGACAACGTTGGAAGAGCTCAGAGCCAACATTGAACGCCAAATAGCGGCCGTTTCGGCCGAAATGTGTGGCCGAGTTGTTGAAAATTGGGTCCAACGAATCGACCGCTGCAAATGTGCCCGCGGTGGCCATATGAACGAAGTCGAGTTCCATTCATAAATGTTCTGATTGTACTTCAAGCCAATAATAAAGTTTTTGAAATATCTCAAATGGTTTGCCTTTTATTGAAAAAAAAATTTGTCTAGTCGTTATTGGAAAACCCGATATATAGTAAATGAAAACGGATTTCAGCAACATTATGATGTACTATTGTATTTTTTATACAAAAAAAAAACAAAGATATAGCAAATTTGACAAGGTTTAAATATTAAAGAATAAAGGTAAGTATCTATATATACATTTAAGATTTTTGAGTTGATTTAAAATAAAAATAAAAACATACAGCTCAATTCAGATTTAATATTCGGAGCTTAAATCTAGAAGTAAATAGTTTTAACAAATTGTACATTGTTTTTTTGTTTTTTAAGATCAAACCAGGAGAAAGTAATGTTTATTCAAACGTTTATTCTATTCTGCACCTGAACTGTATTCGACCAAGTCAGGATGTATATCAACATACGAGTATCAACCAATGAATTACTAGTTGAAAGTGATTTGTAAAAAGCATGAAAACAAGGATCTATGAAAGCGAGTAAACCTTTCAAATCCTTTTTCTTTTCCACATCAATAGTGATTTCTTGTTGCAATTTAGAGACATCGTTTCGATATATTTAAAATCTTAAATGGCTCATCCGTAATTAAGCTGGTTTTATAATAAATTTTACCGAAACGACCTTTTTGACATCTTAACCATCGTACATCTTTCCATAGAAATCTTTCCCCATTTCCATTCATGGCTCACCACATGAATTTTGTTTTCAAGAAGCTAGAGAAGTCCTCATTCATTTCAATGACATTAAATTTCTTTTTTGATCCTACAGTCCTGACAAAATTATACCAGTCCTGCGAATGGTGTATTTTTGCACACGTTTTATTCTTTTTTCTTTCGATCACAGTGTGGTCGACATCGCACTCCATATGAGTATGCCCTGGCTCCAAAAACTTATGGTCGATTGTCTGATAGTTTTCGCAATCTTCAAGAGCAAGTAAAAGCATTGTTTTGCTCTGCACAAGAATCGCTGTAAAAAATGAAGTGCCTTATGTTCTGAAGACCGACCATATGTTTGAAGAGACATGATGCAATTTGATTGCCACCACGTTTACATTGATATTGCCTTGTGCCACATATAACAGTGAGGTATTCCTGTCGAGCAATCGTACACTGTGAAGTTGTCTGTCCAAAGCTGACGTTTGTAGAAATTTAAGGATGTGTTTTAAATATGGAGTAGGCAAACATTATTGAAGATCGAAAGTAAGTGTCTTAAGTAATGGATCCGAGGCGGCACGATGTTTATCAACTTTTTTAGACTCGTATCCCAATTCAGCTTTCGAATGATGAATGGAAAGATCACTTTCTAATTCTTGAACGCAATCCATATTCTTTTCCTGCTTAGCTAAATCAATTTTTTCTTTTAATAAATCGCAAGTTTTGCAAGTGTCTATCTTAGGTTTCTTCAATTTTATGTTCATTGCTGCTAAAAATTGTAAAATGTTCAATTTATCAAAAGTTTAAAAAGACAATATATACTATTGGGTCTATAACGTAATTGCTAAGAGATGGCGTAACTTGTATTATTCCATTGTTATTAGGAACATGCGTTGGAAAGCTACTGTCATTGTACGTCATTTCAGTATATGTCATTCATTTGAAGCGTAAGCAACAATAATTTTTTTTTCACTCAAATATGTCGAACTTTGTGCCTGAAAAAGTGTTTTTGAGGGGAGTTCTTCTTCAGTACTTTAATATGAAGAAAACTGCTGCCGAAAGACATCGTATTTTGGTGGAAGTTTATGGTGAACATGTATTAGCTGAGCGAACGTGCCAAAAGTGGTTTGCACGATTCAAAAGTGATGATTTTGGCTTGGAAAACGAAGAACTGGAAGCATTACTCTATGAAAATTGTTGCCAAGCACAAGAAGAGCTCCCAGAATCTTTGGGTGTCACTCAAGCAGCCATTTCAAAACGTTTAAAAGCAGCTGGATATATTCAAAAGCAAGGAAACTGGGTTCCACAGGAACTCAAGCCGAGAGACGTCAAAAGGCGGTTTTGCATGTCCGAAATGCTGCTGGAACGCCACAAAAGGAAGTCATTTTTGCATCGGATTGTTGCTGGTGAAGGAAAATGGATCCATTACGACAACCCCAAGCGCAAAAAATCATATGTGAAACCCGGCCAACCAGCCAAATCAACGGCAAAGCCGAATATCCATGGCGCGAAGGTAATGCTCTGTATTTGGTGGGATCAGATGGGTGTGCTGTATTATGAGCTGCTAAAACCGGGTGAAACCATCAATGAACAACGCTACCGAATACAATTAATCCGTTTGAAGAGAGCAGTGGCCGAAAAACGCCCGGAATATGCGACCAGACACGAGGCAATAATTTTCCATCATGACAACGCTCGGCCCCACGTTGCTATTCCACTTAAGAACTATTTGGAAAACAGTGGATGGGAAGTCTTATCCCACCCGCCTTATAGCCCAGACCTTGCCCCTTCTGACTACCATTTGTTCCGGTTGATGCAGAACGCCCTCACTGAAATACGGTTCACATCAGAGCAGAATACCAAAAATTGGCTTGATTCATTCCTGGCTGCCAAGCCGGCGCAGTTCTTTTGGGATGGGATCCACAAATTGCCAGAAAAATGGGAAAAAGTCATAGCTTCAGATGGGCAATACTTTGAATAATACTATTGTACATGTTTTTCTTAAATAAACGTTCAAATTTTGAAAAAAAAACCGCACGAATTGAGTTATATACCCAATAGATGGGGTGAAAAGTGACCTCCTTGGGAATTAAACATTTTTTTTTTAAATGTTTTTTTTATATTATTCAATATAGTCCTCTTTCAGTTTGATACACTTATCCCAGCGATTTTCCAACTTCTTGATCCCCTCCGAAAAGTAATTTTACGGAAGGTCTGCAAAGTACTCCTCCGTGGCGTCGATGATTTCCTCGCGTAAGCTGAATTTTTTATTGATGAGCCATCTTTTGAGGTGGCACGAGCCTAATCGTGCGAATACGGTGGATGCGACAGCAATTGGAGCCGTAAGTCATTGATTTTAGCCGTGGTTGCGATGCTCTTGTGCGCCGGCGCATTGTCTTGCAAAAACAAAAGTTTTTTTCGCTTCATGTGAGGCTGTTTTGCAGCGATTTCGGCCTCCAATCGCTCCAATAATGCACAGTAATACTCGCTGTTGATGGTTTTTCCTTTTTCGAAATAGTCCACGAAGAGTATGCCATGACAATCCCAACCAACCGACGCCATAACCTTTCCGACCCATCGAGCTTCGCTAGGCTGTTTCGGAGTAATCGTGCCGGCTTCAGTCCATTGCCAGGCACTCATTCTGTTCTCTGGTGTGTAATAGTGGATCCAAGTTTCATCAGCAGATTCCGCATCAGCAAGTCCAAACACTATTTCGAAGTGCTCTCGCGTTCGTGTTTTTGGTCATTCGCGACACCCAGCGGCAGGATAACTTTTTCATATGCAGAATATTGCCCAAAATATGGCGTGCGCACTGTGTACTAATCTTTGTGGTATCTGCTAGCTCGCGCACCTTCACTTTCCGGTCAGCCAACGGCATTTCATGTACTTTTTTGACATTGTTCTCTGTAACCGCATCGGAGGGCCTGCCGCTGCGGACTTGATCGGTAGTGTAGTTGCGGTCACCGCGAAACTCTCGAAACCAATATTTGATGGTGTAATCTGACGGAGCATTAGCCCCATAATGTTTATCGAACTTTTCTTTTGTTTCCTTCGCCGTTTTGCCTGTCAAAAAATAATGTTTTATGAGAGAACGAAAATCGTTTTTGTCCACACTCAACATGATGCCAAACACGTCAACAACAATCAGCTGTCAAAACAAAACTAAAGACAGTATGGCACTGAAATTTGGCATGTCTGCATAAGTATGAACGGACTTCAAGGCACCATAACCTTTTTTTTAGAATTTAGAAATGTCATAAAGAAAGAGTGATGAAATTTCAAATGAAAGTAAGATCAATAAATAACATTTTAGATCTTTACCCATGCACTCCAATTTGCTTAATTTATAAAAAAGCAGGCGGATCTCAACAGAATAATGGAACAAAAATCAGTGGTCGACACGAGAATAGAAATGAGGATTTGGACATTTTTAATTTTTCCAGTGACAATTCGATTAAAGATCCTGAATACGCTTTAAATTCAGATAGCGAAGAGAGTCACTCGCCGCCTCAAAATGCGTCGGAAATAGTTAACTGTCCTAATAAGAACTGAGACGAATAAAATTTGGAAACTTCAAACTTTTCATAATTCATGTTAATTTTTTTTATATTTGGGTTCCCATTCTTACCTCAGCTTCTTTCGAATGTTCTTCATAAGGTTGATGACAGTTACATCCGTGATCTTTTTGGACGCTCTTTTCCATTAAGTGCTAAAATCTTTTACGTCCTTTGCACACTGGTCACTCTTCCTCAATGGGACGGCACTGTGGAACATTGGGTGGATTCATGTCTTTTGGGACAAGGTCGACATTTTTAGCAACAAGAAAGCTCAACGTCGCATGAGCATAGTGAGCTGAAGCTAAATCTGGCCAAAATAATGTTGAACCCTCGTGTTTGTTTAGGCACTCGTTAATGTACACTTCTCCGTTAATTGTTCCCGTTGTAATAAACGATGAGCTTCTGTGTCCACATGGGCAAATGGCCTGCCAAACGAGATATTTTGACCCGAATTTTTCCATCCCAATCGATGTTGTTGATTGCGGAAGAATCTCAGCTTCAAACGAGTTGTAAAACTGCGCACCTGGAAGAGTAGTAAAGTCGGCTTTGACATAAGTTTCGCCATCCAAAACCAAGCACGCTTTCTTGTTGCCGATCGACTCGTATAGCTTTCGGGCTCGTGGTTTTCTTTTTTGCTTTTCAGTAACTTTTGGTATTTTTTGTTTTTTTCGTGTTTTTAGAGCGTTACGTTTTTTAGATCTTTGTACCAATGTTTGGTTGGTATTACATTTCCGAGCAACATCTCTGGATGACATAGCCCGGTTTTTTACGATGGTACCCACTATTTTCCTGTCCAAATTTGTATCATGTGCTCCACTTTTAGCTCCACTTTTCTGTTTTCGCTTAATTGTCAACGTCTCCAAATATCGTTTAATAACAGAATCCACTAAGTACGCGAAGTATTTTCGAGCCATTTGTCGATGATCTTTTTACGGCGTTCCTCTTGACTCATATTTTATAAATATTTGAAACTAGAGAATATACAGGCTAATTTGGGTACAAAATGGGATTGCAATTTTTACGCATTGGAAGTATAGCCCGCATTAAAATTTACGACTCAAAAATCATACTCTCGCAAATTTTCGAAGGAAAGACGTAACAGAGATCAACCTTACGTGAATGTTAAGGATTGTTTAGTATCAGGAAGATCTTGTAAACCTTTGGACTCTGGTTGCCGTATTGGGTATAAAAATAAAATATCTTACTCTTTACAAAAAGAATACTTCGATAAGTTTTGGGGTCTAAGAAGATACGATCAACGTATTTGTTCATGTTCATTGGAGGATTGATGGACGTAGTAAAGAACAAAACAAAAACCCTCAGGAAGCATATGGAAAACCCCCTCCGGGGTGACAATCATGTCAGTTATCACATAAAATTTAATGACGCTAGGATTCAAATATGCCAAAAATGCTTTAAGCAATGCTTTGACGAAAGTGACAGCTTTCTCAAAACTGTAAAGAAGAGAAATCTAAATTTTACAAATAGTGGTTTTCACGACAAACGCGGATCAGGGCCAGCAAAAAATAATCTTTCGGAAAGCACTATTCAAGGCATTAAAGAACACATAACCAGTTTCCCAAATTACGATAGCCATTATGCAAGAAGAAATACGAGCTGCAAATATTTTCACGCTGATTTGTCACTTACCCAAATGCACAAATTATACTGCGATGCAAACAAATCTGAAGCTGTTAGCGTTACATCTTAAGTAAATATTTTATTATTATTGTTATTATTATTATTATCAAGGGAACGATACAAATTAATTTGTAGGGTCCGAGATTTAACGCCGGGGTACTATGCCCATGTGGCGCGTTTTGTCAACAGCACGCACTGAGTTCCCATGTGGTCACCCACCTACACCCACCTACACGTAAATATTTTTAAAAGTGTGTTTCAAAATCTTACTAGATGGAGTGAAAAGTGACCTCCTTGACCGCAAGAATGCGCTGCTACTGCAAAAACGGTTATGGTGCCTGGAAGTCCGTTCATATTTAGGCAGACATGCCAAATTTAGTTTTGTTTTGACAGCTGATTGTTGTTGACGTGTTTGGCATTATGTTGAGTATGGACAAAAACGATTTTCGCTCTCTCATAAAAGAATATTTTTTGAGAGGCAAAACGGCGAAGGAAACAAAAGAAAAGTTCGATAAACAGTATGGGGCTAATGCTCCGTCAGATTACACCATCAAATATTGGTTTCGAGAGTTTCGTGGTGGCCGCAACTCCATTACCGATCAAGTCCGCAGCGGCAGGCCCTCCGATGCGGTTACAGAGGACAATGTCAAAAAAATACATAAAGTGGTGTTGGCTGACCGGAAAGTGAAGGTGCGCGAGCTAGCAGATACCACAAAGATTAGTACAGAGTGCGCACGCCATATTTTGGGCAATATTCTGCATATGAAAAAGTTATCCTGCCGCTGGGTGCCGCGAATGACCAAAAACACGAACGCGAGAGCACTTCGAAAGAGTGTTTGGACTTGCTGATGCGGAATCGGGCGCACTTTTGGCATCGATTGGTAACTGTTGATGAAACTTGGATCCACTATTACACCCCAGAGAACAGAATGAGTGCCCGGCAATGGACTGAAGCCGGCACGATTACTCCGAAGCAGCCTAGCGAAGCTCGATGGGTCGGAAAGGTTATGGCGTCGATTTGTTGGGATTGTCATGGCATACTCGACATACATACTACCTCGAAAAAGGAAAAACCATCAACAGCGAGTATTACTGTGCATTACTGGAGCGATTGAAAGCCGAAATCGCTGCAAAACAGCCTCACATGAAGAGAAAAAAAAGTTTGTTTTTGCAAGACAATGCCCCGGCGCACAAGAGCATCGCAACCACGGCTAAAATCAATGACTTATGGCTCCAATTGCTGTCGCATCCACCGTATTCGCCCGATTTGGCTCCCTCGGACTATTATCTCTGCCCAAACCTCAAAAGATGGCTCATCAATAAAAAATTCAGCTCACGCGAGGAAATCATCGACGCCACAGAGGAGTATTTTGCAGACCTTCCGGAAAATTACTTTTCGGACGGGATCAAGAAGTTGGAAAATCGCTGGAATAAGTGTATCAAACTGAAAGAGGACTATATTGAATAACATAAAAAAACATTTAAAAAAAAAGAAATTTTTTTAATTCCCAAGGAGGTCACTTTTCACTCCATCTAGCCCTTATCCTGTACGAGTACTTTAAAAAAAAAACTCACATGGTATTTGTGGGTCAAATTTGCCCAGTGTACTTTTCATTTAGCAATCACGATTTTTGCTTGTAATTTTTGTGTTCAGAATGATTTTTACAAATAAATTTTGAACATTTTGAGCATTTTGTTGAATATTTCGTGCTGTTGAAGCGACTTGGGCACAAGTAGCAGCGAGATTTCTTTAACGTTGACACTGTAGCTTGTTCTGGATTTTTTCGTGTTTGGACAATTTTGACCCAAGTGTACAGGATAAGGGCTAGGACAGTTTGTTTTCTCTTTGGCTCCTCTTGGTCACCTAAACGTCAATTTGCAGTGCTGGCACATATGTACACACGTTTGCATTTGCATTTGCATTTGCATTTTCATATTTTTATATTAGGTTTTAATTTAAATGTAAAACATGAAGAGTTAATAATCTATCAAGCGTAATGACCAAAATACAAACTATTGCTGAAAATGCACGCAACATTTGAACTCAGGTCGACTTAAGACAGCGAATGGCTTAGATTTGAAGATGTAAAAATCGCTTATCTTTAATTTGTTTTATTATCATTGCGTACACTAAAAAGCAATAATAGCTTATCTAAAGTTTGGAAATATTCAAAACAATGTATCATTTGCAGTAGGAGCTTATCTTGACTTAATTCTCTATAAAATTGTTCGCATTTGAAAAATAATGGAATAAAAATTAATTCGCAATAATCGCTTATGTCGACGTCAGTTTTTGAAGTAATTTTAAAAACACGTCGCAGTGGTCCTAAGTCGAGTTAGGAGTTTTTAGCAAATGTTAATTAAGTTTAAGAGATTTAGGCTATTATGTTTATTTTAAGCAACTTTAAAAAAAAATGTAGGTTTCGAGTCACGTTTTAATTAGACATGAATATTTGACGGAGAGGAGCATGATGGCGTGCTTTACTCAATTCAAGTTAAATTCGACCTAGAAGTCATGGTCAAGTGGCTTTAGTTCTTTCATCAACCAGATCTTACACGAATCCAGGCTGACATCTTTTCGCAAAACAAAGGACAAAAGCCAAAATGTTGCCATCAACGCCGAATTGACAATTTTGGATTTCACTCACAGCGGCTACAGCTTCTTGATATGAGAACTTCACCATGTACCTGGAACTTAAAGTCAGTGCTATGGAATTTGGTCCCCCCCCAATTATAGTCCATCGTAGTGAATGGTCTTCTGCACGTGGAGCAAGGATATTGCTAATCAGAGGCAAATTTGGACAAACTATTTAGGTAAAAACAATAACCTCAATGCTTACCCCCAAAAAAGAACCTTCACCAAAAGACCAAGGTTAAACAAAAGATCTAATAGCTTTGCCAACACCAAATACTTATCGATTGAGTTACGGATTCTTAGGGTAATCCTTGATCAAAAAGTGATCTGGAATAACCATAGCGATTGAACAACCTTTGTTAAAGGTTGATATATACCGATGGATCTAAAAGTAAGGAAGACATTGGGACGAGAAGAAGCAGTAGCAACTGCATATTTCAAGATGAGATACATGCTATAGAGCCTAATATCACAACTTGCTATCGTTGCGTTAAAGACAACCTCAAAAATAGTTTACGATTACAATGCAACTCTAGCCAGTACCAATAAGCTCATTTATAATAATTTGGATACTAAGACATTGTTGCTATGCCGTGCAGACGAAATATCATGGTAAAGATCTCTCTCAATGTGTATGGTGCCAAAAGCAGTCAGTGGTATGGACCATGGATGCCGATAAGCTCCATAAAAAATTGCATTAATAACTGGTTGAAACCTAGACAGAAACTGAAAGTAACACGTAGGCGAATAGTGTCTGCTTTTCTTCAAAAAAAAAAAAAAAAAAAACAAGTTTTACAACTATCAAGAACTCAGACAGACCCACTAACCGGATATCTAACGGAAGATTATAGATTCGAGAATCGCCTTATGACTATGGGAATAGTTCACGGTAATAAACCGGGTGTTCCAGATAAAATGTCGTTAACTTGGTCGTTAATGTCGTGGTGATTCCTTGGCATATTTTGAGAAAAATTTGTAAGTGTGGCGGAATCGGAAATGTATACCCTTCGAGATACAACAGATTTCGTTTACCTCTTTTCTCTCCTATTGGAAGTGGCATTTTAGAAATGTCAGTGTAAGAAAGTATGTTTTGTTGTAGCAGTTTTTTAACGAAAGTTATTTAAGGTCAAAGGTTCTCTCTGACGACAAAAGTGCTTCTCACAATGTCGATGTCACTTTACAGCTTGTACATTTCGCGGTCATATCTTCACTTTCAAGAATCCTTCTTCTCTAAACTCCAGATTAGGACTGGAATGTTTACGGTCTTATGTATCCTCTTACCGTTTCCCGATAAGATCTTACCAACCAATTGCCTTCTTAGGCAAAACAGCGGCTGGCTTATGGGTTCATCTAATTTCCTCATGAAAGATGTTAAAGTAGTCACATGATAGGTAACGCATTTCCTTGTCTAAACGTTTTCTTTGCGTGGAAGGTCTCGGTGAGACTGCTTTCGAATTTTATGGAGCGACGAGTGATTTTCATTATCATTTTGCCAATCAATCAATCTGACGAGGTGACAGCGATATTAGAGCTAAACATGGTTCTGTACGACTCGTTTCTAGTGATGACATCATACGCGGTCGCAATATCGCTAAAGAAGTGGTGAGGCTTTTTCTTGAATCTGCAGTAGTACGAATATTTAGTCAATTTAGACTTAGCCAGCCTAAAACGGCAAGGCATAATCATATCGTGGACAAATTGTTGAAGGTGTTCACATAAAACGGAAGATTTTGTACGCGATGTTTATATACAATAATTTGTACAGTGTAAAGCGTTTCGTCCTATGTGGTTAGGACAAATTATGTTGAAGTTCTATTCATCGCCATATTTCTCTTTGGCAAACTGATTCGTTTTGCGTGACAGCGATGTTTAGGTTGCCCTCGTCATTGTTTTTTTTTTATTTTGCTCGATCGTCAACAGTGAATCCGTCCCTATCTGAGGCTGTTGTTTGCTTCGAAACAGCAGATAATTTGCGTTGCTAGGTAAGAGTAGTGCAACTCACACATAACCTACAGGATAAAGAAGGAGGCCCTTTTTAGGACCCCTGGATCGGGTATATGGTAAGTTCCGAATGTTCCAGAGCCAGTACTCTGTACAAGTGTTGCTATTTTCTTCTGCTTAACACTTGTGTTTATGAGGTTAGCAAGTAAAATCCGATTGGGCGGGACCATCTAAATCGTATGATATTTTTATAAAATGCCTCACAAATCATATAAAATATTGTAGTTTTACGAAAAATATAAAAAGCTCGTCTAAAAGGCTCAAACCTTGGATAACTACTGAGCTTGTACAATTAATTAATAAAAAAAAACAAACTGTGACAGAAATGCTATAAACACCCTAGCAATACAAATCTAAAAAGTAGCTACAAAAGGCTATGTTTTGAAGTAAAAAATAAAGTTCCAATTTGCCGTGATAAGTTTTATAAAAATCATTTTAGCTTAAATAGCGGAAATATAAGTGGTGAATGGAAACTCGTTAATAGCATTCTTAATAAGCCCGCTTTCTCTAAAGGTCCTACCACGATTCTGTATAATGATCGCACTGTCACCGATAGGCTTGAAGTTGCTGACATTTTCAATAATTATTTTGTCAACATTATCCATCCGATTTTAACTACATTCGATTGCAGGAATTCTTGTTTTCTATCTACTCCTTACGAAACTACTCTGAAAAGTACTTTTTTCTTTAAGCCCATTACAGGTTTAGAGTTGTTGAAAACTATAAGCTCTCTAAGAAACTCAAATTCCTGTGGCACAGATGGCATTTCAAATCGGATGTTGAAGAATGTTGCTTGTTTTGTTGTGGATTTCCTAGCCCATATTCTTAATAAAAGCGTTTTATCCGGAGTTTTTCCCATAGCACTTAATTCTGCGGATGTAGTTCCACTGTATAAAAAAGGTGCCACAAATGATGTAAGCAACTACAGAGCTATTTCGCTTCTTCCTTCAGTAAGCAAAGTTTTTGAAAAAGTTATGAAAAATAAGATTGTTAATTTTCTTAATAAAATAAGCTTTTTCAGTTCACTTCAATATGGGTTTCAAATAGGTAAAAGTACGGAGGATGCACTGCTAAATTTTTGCTCACAAATTTTCGATAGTTTAGATAATAAAAAGTTTACAGCAAGTCTGTTCGTCGACATTTCTAAAGCATTTGATATGATTAACCATTACATTTTGTTCCGGAAATTACAAAATGCTGGTTTTCGAGATTTTGTTCTTGAGTGGTTCAAATCTTATCTTGAAAATAGATCTCAAAGAGTAAAGATTGAAGGGATCAGAAGTAATACTAGGTTTATGAATCTAGGGGTACCTCAGGGCTCTGTATTGGGACCAATTCTATTCCTGATTTACATCAACTCATTGTTTGAGCAAAATTTCAAAGGCATTATCACTGCTTTTGCAGATGATGTTGTTTTAACATATGGTTCTGTAAGCCCTCTAAATTTAATTGCTGATATCAATGCAGATTTGGAAATGTTTAGGACATGGTTTGCTGCATACAGACTGATGAGCAGTTCCAAAACAAAAATAATGTATTACAGTCTGACATCTCAAAAGTCGTTTGACGCTGAAGTTTTTTTTCATGCACCTGAGTGTCAAAGGTTTAAATTGTTGAGCTGCTTCTGTAGCGCCAGCCCTTGCGCTAATACTTTTTCTAGCAATCTCAACTGCAGCGAAAGGTGCTTTCAAATTGAAAGCGTCAAAGAATTTAAATACTTGGGGCTAATTATTGACTCTAGAATGTGCTTTAATAATCACATTGATAACTTAAGGCAATATTTTCGAATGACGCTTAGAAGTTTCTTTTTTCTGAAGAATGTCTGCTCTTTAAATCTTCTGAAGATAATTTATTTTGGAATTTTCCAATCTAAGCTATGGCATTGCTTGTTGGGGAGGGGCGTGCTTTAACAGAATTCAACCACTTCTCGTTTTACAGAAATTTATTGTAAGAAAAATCTGCGGGAAAAATCGCTTACATCATAGCTTTCCATTATTTTACAATTTGAAATTTCTTCCCGTCCGGCATTTATATTGTTTCAAAGTTCTAATGTCCTTTTTTCTATAGATCTGGTGATTTAAATATTAGAGTTCTTGAATCTAGTAGCTGTACCTAAATTTCGAACCACAGCGTATAGGAATTTTTATACAGTGTTATCGCGCTGCCTCTTTAATGAGTTTCCTTTCTGGATTAGGACTCTTAGTCCTATCAAAATATTTTTGAAGCATGTAAGAAATTGGCTTCTAGCCCATGATATTAAACGTTAATATTATTTGTTGTTTAATTATGCTAATTATATTGTATTTTGAAGTATTGTAACTATATTCTAGTGAAAATAAACTACTACCAATGTCCGAGGCTACCACGAGAAGGTTAAATAGCACAATTGAAGTGTTGTCATAGCTAAAGCATCGGTTATTGCCACACCTATTCCGTCAAATCCCAGCCACTTCGACAAAAGTCTGGCTTCATGAATTTTGACGTCAATGGTGCACGTTTCTGAATCAGAGATGTTTAAGAAAGTTCACATATGCGTTCTCTTTTCTTAAAAACCATAAACGAGCGAAAATTGACCCAATCATAGACAGAATAAATATGAAGAAGAGGCTGCCTCACAAAATGACAGAAATGTCCATCTGAATGTTCAACTATTTTCAAGTCACTTTTCAAGTCTACAAATCTTGTCATTTTTTTTTTTCTGTCGGAACAGAGTACTCCGATAAAGAACTAGTCCATTGTACTCCTTGTAAGTTTGCTTTAATGCAATCTTTCAGTCTTTCGAAGAAAGATAAAGTGCCTACAGTACTAGCACCCACCAAGTCAACGCCGAATACCTGCAGCCTGATGCGAGCGTAGCCGGACATTCACAGAGGTAGTGCTGGGTGGTGTTGTCATCACTTTCATAGCAAGCGCCGCAGGATGCCGTATCACTTATGCGCAGCAAACTTAAGTGCTTAACAAAAGTGTGGTGATCCGTCATGATGCCAGTACACACACCACTTCCTGTACAGCAGGAAGGCCGCTGACCTCCTAGAGACGTTGGAAAGCATTGTTTTCTTTTGCCTGCAACCCGGGGAGTCATATCAGCTGCAGTTGTGCTCATATGAAACCCAACCGTCATTGGAACCAAGGACGCAGTCAGATTCAACTCAGATTCGGGTCCTGAAAAATTCTCCGCGCCTCATCGGCGATTTCATTTTCCCTGATTCCATTGTGTCCTGGTTCTCCGACAAAACTCAGTGAATTTAACCGAATGCGTACAGTGGTGCCTTGCATTCTTGAACCAGCTTGGGAGTGGTAAGAGTGTTCAGGAATGATCTGAGCGCAACTTGGCTGCCGCTACAGATGCAAATGCCTCGCTTCCTCCACAGTAGAATTCGTTGCCCATATTTCCATAAGTTTTCCTATAACGATGAGTGAAAAAGATTAGCGCCGCATCTTATATCGGTTTTGGAGCCATCCGTGAAGGCTCAACTACATTCTCTTTTTGACTCAGATTCAGGCTGAAATCAATGTAGGTACGTAGGTAAAAGTGACGGAAAGACCAACCCACTTAGGCCTATTGGCCCATTGTGATGCCACGTGGATCTATGATCCTCTTACTCATGGAACTAGTTTGAGCTTATGATGAAGCGTAGGAGACCGTTTACGTCTATTTTCTTTAGTTCGATTAGGTCATTGTAGAAGGAAGCTCCTATGTGAAGTTTTCTTCTCTGGGAGAGAACTGGACATGTGCAGAGTAGGTGAAGGATTGTCTCCTCTTCCTCCTCGACCAAGCAGCTTCTACAGAAATCGTTTGTAAAAGCGCCAAGCCTTCTTGCATGCTTGCCTATAAGGCAGTGCCCAGTGACGACACCTACGATGGCGCTGAGATGTTTGCTATTTAGAAGGATCAGACTTTTATAGCGATTCAGATCCAGTTTTGGCCAGATCTGTTTCGTCACTAGACAAGTTGGTCCAACAGTCCACCTAAGGTCTGTTCTTTTATTGGCATCCAGCTTTAGTATTAATTTGCACGTAGCGATTGGTATATCTATGCCCCTTTTCCAGTAGAATAGGTAGAGTGGTTCTAAGTTTGGCGCGTTCGTCGGCCCTACAATTGCCTGGAATGTCTCTGTGGCGCAGCAACCAGCAAAGGTGAAGGTTGAACTGCTCTGCCATCTCCGGAGGAGATGATCCAAGGACTTGATAGCGGCCTGACTATCCGAAAAGATGCGGATATCCTTCGCACATATCACGTTTTTCTTCAGCCAGGACAGAGCTTCTTTAATCGCCAAAATTTCCACCTGGAACACGCCATAGTGATTTGGAAGACGGAAAGACAGGCTGACATTGAGCTTATCTGCGAAAACACCACCACCAACCCCGCTATCAGTTTCAGATCCATCCGCCATCCATCCATCCGTCAGCCGAAACCAATTTTGGCCAAAAAATTTGATTCGTAAAAAATTGGTTTCGTACTTTTTCGGCAGCAGGAGTTCTGGTGTCATTGCATCAGACGGCATGTCCACAAGACATGCCAGGTTATCAAAGCTCTAGTGCGTGTTGTACTAAAGACCGCTTGGAAGATGGCTTTGACAGTGCAGTCCATGATATGAATATCAAGGCGACGTCTAGAGGTGAGCAAGGCGTGCTAGGGAAGTCCCCATGCAGCCGACACAGACCGTTCTTTGGAGTCTGATATAATTGGCCTTATCATAGCCACGTACATCCAGAGGACCCTTCTCGGTCGGCCTCATGTTTGCCAATAGCTTCTTTGCAGTGCCAGAGGCTTTCGACGTAACATGTTTAGTCCATAGAAATTTGTTATCCAGGATGACACCCAAATACTTAGCTGCTTTGGAGAATTGGATAGTGATGTCTTTAAGCACTAGATGAGTCAGATCAGATAGCTTCCTTCTTCTCGTAAAGAGAAAAACCCCAGTTTTGAGAGGATTGACTGAAATCCCATTTCTAGTGAACCAATCGTCGACCATATCTAGGGCTGTCTGCGGTTTAGAGCAGACAGTCGCTAGACACGCTCTAGTGGATAGTACAGGTATACCATCAGCGTATGCTTGACATAGATGTCAGAACTAATGAGCACTTTGAGCAGTGAGTCGACCAACGTGCAACATAGCGGTGGAAGTAGAACCCCGCCCTCCGGGCAACTCCTGTATAATCCGCTGTCACATACTGGCCGCAGCAGCATCCGCAACCAATGTCCTATTATCCACAACACAAGTGATTCGTCTATGCCATGCTGTCTGGCCGTCAAAATTCCGAAAATTGTTTTTTGCTTAGATCTGTAAAGATTCCAGTCTTCCTCCAAATTAGTCTTAAATGACCTGTCTAGAAGATTTCTGGTTTCTTTACGAAGACGCTGCAGATCTGCGTTCTACCAAGGAACGGGCATGCTATTTGAAAATACCGTTCAGGCCCTGAATTGCTTCCTCTAGCTTCCTTGAGCTTAGGTGGTACACGGTTGGAGTTGTTGAGCTCGTCCTTAAATCGTGTCTAGTTGGTTTCCTGTGGATTCCTCCTCCTTAACAGGGTCGAGATCTCGCATCCGATTCTGAATTCGATGTACCTATGGTCTGACAAGGAGATCTCGGATAGTACTTTCCAGCTAGAAATTTCCTGCTGTTGGATGACGTTAGGCGCGATTACTTGCTGTCTTACTCTCATAAGGCAACATTATTGACAGCCAGGTCAGACGATAGTATGAAATCCAGGAGATGATTGCCTCTCACGTTGCATTCTGCATTCTGAGCATTAGCATCGCATATGATAAGTTCCATCTTCCTGGAATCACAGTATTCCATGAGTTCGACTACCGCCTTCGGTGGTGGTGATAATAACCAATCATAGGGAAAATAAGCAGACACAACGACATATTTGTGCCATTCTCCTCCCGTTGCGTAGCTCATGCCTACAGCAACTAAATCTTGGTTGTGAAATTGCCCAAGTTTGGATGGAGCGAGTGAGTTCGGCACACAAAGCCAAGTTCTCGATCTTTCCCATCGCTCGTATATAGTGGTATGAAACCCCTTAAACATCCCAAAACCACAGATGCATTTATTCCACACCCATGGTTCCTGTATGGATATTATTTAATGTTTTGTATTCAACACGGAAAGCGTCCTATATAGCAGTGGTCGTCTCTTATGTGCACCCATTTGGAAACAAAGTGGAAATTAACCCTTCCAAGGACGTGAGTTATAGTCTTAACTCACGATAAGAGAAGAGCCGTTCTTGTTTTCCCGATTCTTTTCCTCCTTGTGAGAGTTGATTTTCCACTTTTCGGTGTCGAGTCCAGGGTTCTGGGTATGAAGACTCATCAGCACATCCCTCGTGTGCCTGAGTTGTCTTAGAACCCAAAAGATGGAGGCGTCTCCGTTTTTTTTTTTATAAACCAGCGCGCGCTCAAAGGGTTAAGGTACCCTTAAAATGCTTGCACACAGCGCTGGTGAAAGAAATTTAGGGAGGAAAGAAGGATAGGTACCGATGTACGTTGGTTTTAAATATTTGAATGTTATAATGACTAGGAAATAGAGAACTTGGCAGGACATTCCTGCCAAGTTGTTCGACTTAGGAACGAATCAGGATATTTCAGAGTACGTCCGAAAGTGGGCTCGAGGGTATACAGATGAACATTCATAGCGAGAGTGTTATTTCATTTTTTCCACAGATAACTCTTTGAAAAATTTCGAAGCCTGAGCATGTTCCTAAGCGAATTGCCCAAGAATTGGATACTAACCTTGTTCAAGGACAAACTCATCAGTGTAACCAACTCTGGCAAACTCATCGAGTACAAATAATACATGTCAATGTTGCTTGAATGTAGAGCATCGAAGATAAGGCAACATAGCAACCAATACTTCAATCAGGTTCACCAAGGGCCTAGTCATAATTGCATACGACTCGTCTTGTTCTTATTCCTTGCTAATAGAAAGGCTGAACCTTTAGAACTATTATGGAGCCGAAATTAAACAGTTGAACTTGCTTTTAAGGGCTCTGACGGCTGCCACTCAAAACTGCCTACAACTGGCAATTTAAGCAAGTCGCTGCGCTGTATTTTCTGGAATATATGTATAGTTTTCTGGGAATTCGAATGACGTTGGAAACATTGTGTTCAACTCTCAAACTACAAAAAGAAAATTATGTTGAGCAAAAAAACAGGAAAGGAAAAATTAAAAGCATCATTAACATTAACAGGAAAAAAATATTTATATAAATGACTACTTCAAAAAATATTTAAGAACTTTATTTATGGCCACTAAAAAAAATTAAAATAGAGAAAAAGTTGAATGCTTATAAGATCTTTTGATCATTTAAGCAGGATTGAAACGCAGTTCTTTTTTCTGACTTTGTTAAATTTAATTGGCAATTTAGATCTTATAAACAGCCATCTCGTCATACCGACGACCATACGAAATAATTGTGACAGCACTCTTAAATCAAATTAAAATTTTAAATCCGTGCACAAATATATTATATTGTGCATCAAGACATTTGTAGTCTGTGGAGTAGCTTTGATCTACCATATTAGCTTGCAGTCTTGCCTTTTGAATATTCGCCCGACATAAATTTTTTTTCCAAAATTTGGATCTATTCCTACGAAGTAGATGACTGCAATCTGCTAGATTAGAATGATTCGTATACTGCAGGCCAAGTGGGAGTTTTTGTACAAGATTTGTAAGAGTGTGACGTAAGACGTTACATTCTGTCAAGTGCGGATATTTTAAAAATCTGTGAAAGTTTTTTTTCGCAATGAGACTCTTATTTTATATCCATTTGTCGACTTCTTTTACACTCAATTTACGATTCTTTGAAGAACGTTCAGGTTTTTTTAAATAGTGAGCGCGACATTAATTTGGATTTGCGTTCTTTTATCCGAGCATGGGTTAACATCTTTTGTAAATGAAACTACTTATAATACCAATTTCAGGTGAGGTCACTTATTTGGACGCCTCTTAACACTAAAAGTCGGTTGGTCAAAATAGATTACAATAAACTTAATCACCGCATGATGTCTATGCTGAAGAAAACCTTTCTATGGCGTACGACTTATTTCAAAAAGGTTTAAAAGATTGCATAAGCAATTTCACCTGTCTTGTTATTCTGACAAATTCTGACATAAGATTAAAATTGTGGATAAATCGTTCCCTTCTCAAAAAAAAAAATAGATTTAAAAATAACATGCGTATAAAATGCTACAAACATCCCCATAACATAAATCTTAAATGTCGCTCTGAAAAAATAACCAAGCTAATTAAAAAAGAAATTCGCATAACTCAGATAATTATTACCACAACAAAGTTCTCAAGGCAATAACCTTAGGAATAGGAAAATAAAAATCATTCAACGATTTGAAATAACAAATGTGTGTAGATATTTCTGATACTCGTAATACAGAAATAGCTAACATCTTCAATAATTATTTTTCTACAGATCGACAAAATTCTTTTTCTGGCCATCTATGCTACATAACTACTTTACTAATTTTAAAAAAAAAATGCAAACAGTATTCCTAGCAGGAACAGCTTCTATTTGGAACCTATTTCGGGTTTTGAAACTCTTCAGACAACAAATCGCCTTAAGAATACAAACTCATGTGGGAATGATGTTGTTTTGAATATTTGATTGCATTGCATTAAATATAGTGGACATTTTAGCATATAATTTTAATTGAAGTGTTTAAGTGTTTGCGGGAGTTCTTCCTAAACAACTACTTGCAATAAGATGAGCGAATTTTATTCCTCTGTTTAAAAAGGAAGATAAAAGTAATTATAGATCGACATCATTATTATCCTGAATTTCTAAAATATTTTAAAAAGCTGTAAAAAATAGAATTTTGTTGTGTCTTACTAAAGCAAAATTGCTTAGCCCTTTACGGTTTGGTTTTATGGTATGCCGAACGAAGTTCGACTTAAACCAATTGATTACGAAACAGCCTACAACTAAAAGTTTTCAAAATACATAATATGTATATACAAGCATGGATGCTATGTATACATGTGTCCTATATACCTACATATACAAAGGGTGCTTTTTTTTAGAGGTTTGGTTTTTAACACTGTTTCTACAGATTGTCAAGTTGACAGTTGAATGTTGTTTTACGATGAATAGATTAACGCCGGAACAACGCGTGCAAATTGTGCAAACTTATTTTGAATACCATGGTTCGGTTCGCCAAACTTTTACAGTTTACATACCACCTTGATCAAAAAGTTCCCGCACCACACCACCGTGTGGCGCTCCAATTGTTCCGATTTGAGTTCTGTGGTTTTTGTTAAGTTGGTAAATCTGTTGTTGACATTCCCTCTAAATCTTAGCTTCATAGCTTGACATTTGCAAAAGTTACGTAGTCAAGAGTACATCTAAAAATGTGTGTGTGTTGGCGATTTTTTACAATTTTAGAAATAGAAATGCAACAACGAACTTGTATTACATTTTTGCGTAAAAAACGGATTTAATGTTGCGCGAACGTTGGAAATGTTGGAAAAGTGTTTCGGCAACGATTCTCTAAAGAAAACGGTCGTTTACCAGTGGCACAAGCGGTTCAAAAGTGGTCGTGAGTGAATCGAAGATGACGAACGCAGTGGCAGACCAACGACATCGAAAACGGACGAAAACATTGATGAAGTACTCATAAAAGAAATGTTGGTCAATAACTGCAAATTAACCATCAGAGAGATAGCGGAGGACTTGAACATTGCCTATTGATCCGTCCAAGACATTTTGGTTAATGATTTGGGTTTCCGTCATGTAGCAGCAAAGTTAGTGCCAAAAGACCTCAATTTCATCCAAAAAAGAGAAAAGAGACCGTGTTGACGTCGCAAAAGAGATGATTTGCGCGGCTGAATCCAATCCCACATTCATCAAAAGGATCATTACTGGAGACGAGACGTGGGCTTATGAGTACGACACGCAATCCAGACATCAGGTAGGTGAATGGCGTTCACCAAACGAGCCGAGACCAAAAAAACCACATCGTTTTCAGTCAAAAACGAAGGCAATGCTCACGGCTTTCATGGATTACAACGGTGTAGTACCAGAAGGCCAGATAGTAAACAAAGAGTATTATTTGGGCGTTATTAGACGTTTGCGTGAAGCAATTCGCCGAAAGAGACCAGAATTGTGGGCAGAAAACTCGTGGATTTTGCACCATGAAAACGCACCGTCGTACAGTGGGGCAAAGTGGCCCAAAAGCTGGCATTAATTCAAATTACTGAATTGAGAATATCTAAATTTTTTTTTCTTATTTTTCAATCAAGTAATATCCACATTATTAAAAAATGCAAATAATTTCTTTTTAAACTTATCTAATTCACCACAGCGCAGCTTAGTTGAAGCTTGAGTTTTTCTCAGTTGGCTCAGAAAAAAAAAAATTGTGTTTTTTCTTCTTTCTATGAACCCCGAATTTTTGTTAATCTACAAATAATTTTGAAATCTTGGTATGGAGCCTTACACTTCGGGTATGAAACAATGTGTAAGACACTAAACACAAAAAAAAAAAAAAAACAAAAAAAGTTATAAAATAGAGGTGATGTCCTGTGGTCAGTTTTTAAAAAAAGTATATTTTTAAGGATTTCCTAAATCCCGTTGACTTTAAGTTGATTTCCAGGTTCATCCAAGTCTTTATTTTTATGTCATTTAAATGTGCGTGATGTGTATTTTGTATTTCCGTCAAAAAATCCTGCTACTTTTCTGCACTTTTCGTGATATTTGGATTTTTGTATGGTGCCTTCAGTTTATACATTTTTTTCGTTGTTTAGGACTTTCTTTTGGCAAGAAGTGAACTAGTTGGTATGATGAGAAGCTCTGGGAGTGTAATTGTTGAAGAACAGTTCAATTTCTTAAAAGAAAAACTTATTGAAATTACAAAAAGCACTGAAAATACCCAAATAGAAGTTGTAAAGAAAACACACTCGCATTTGAGAACTGATTTTAAGACACGGTGGCTCAAAGTTTGCAGAATCAAGGAAAAATTTTTTAAAGCTAATGAAAAACGGCTAAACAGTTCTATTGCATTCTATAGGGCACCAGATTCAGCAAAAAAACGTGATCGTCCAGGAGTGAGTTTTTATACTTCTTCCAAACGAACAAAAAGGGTTAAAACGCAAGACTTGAGAGATTCTGTACCTGCTAATGTCTTCAATTATGCTACCCAAATGAGGGTAAGACCTTCCGGAAAGATTCAAGCCTCCAAACTGCTACAACAAGCAACTGTAAGCCCCAATAGGGCTGAAAAATACAGGAAAATATTTAAAAAGTCGCAGGAGAAAAGTTGTATGACTGGAGAAGATGCTTTGGCAGTATTAGTCGCAGCGCAACTGTCACGACACCAATATAATGTGATAAGAATGAGTGCTCCTGAAAAATTTCCATCGTACAAAGTTGTGCAGAATGCAAAGAAAGATTGCTATCCCAACAAAGATATGATGAAAATCACAGCTACATGTACCGAGGTCAGTCTTCAAATTTTGCTGGACATTACATCGAAAAGATTACTTTCGATGTTGAATTGTGTTCTTGGAACAATGGAAGATGAAGAACTTGAGAAATGTTCCTTAATATGAAACTGGGCTTTCGATGGTAGCTCGGGACATAGTTCCTATAAACAAGCTTTTTATGGACTACAAGCAGACGGTTTTCATAACCTGTTTAGTCCTCATTTGACTTATAAGTGGTGAACATATAATCTGTCAAAACCCTCGTCCAGCTTCCACCAATTATTGCAGGCCTTTAAAATTTTAATGTATTAAAGAGTCAACTTCAAAAAACTTCCGTAGTAATCAGTAACAGGTCTATAAAAGTAGATCATTGTTTCATTTTCGCCATTATTGATGGAAAATCACTTCAAGCCAAAAATGTAAATTATGTGGAGCAACTTCGAAGGAATTCAATAAAATCGAAGATAGGATTACACGACCAGTAAAAACATAACACTTAGCTTTTGGAATGTGTTTTATATGGTTGGATATGGTTTGAACGCCTTCTTATTTAGTATACAAATTACCCATTAAAAAAATGGCAAGTTCGCGAAAGTGGCAAATAAGGCCCGAATTCAAAGGGAATTCCGAGAACGATGTGGATTAATTGTCGGTAAACCAAAACCGGGATTTGGTAACACGAACGATGGAAACACGGCAAGGCGGTTGTTCCAAAACCCTGAACTATCAGCCGAAATAATACAAATAGACATAGAACTTATAAAAAAAATGCACACAATAATGATTGCAGTTGCCAGTGGATACAAGATTAATTTAGAAAAGCTCAGGGAATTTGCACATGACTCTGCGAGATGCTTCGCCAATAAATATCCCTGGTATCATATGCTACCAACTTTGCATAAATATTTTATTCATGGCTCAGAAATTATATCATCTGCACTGTTGTCGATCGGCCAACTTTCGGAGGAAGCGCACAACAAAGATTTTAAAAATTTCCACAGTAACTTCTCAAGAAAATCAAGCCGTGAAAAAACGAATGAAGATGTGTACGGATCTCATTATAACATCCAAGCAAAAATTGCATAAAAAAAATTCCAGTCTTTTCCCAAAGAAGCACTCAACTTGCTAAAACCCCCAAGTGTCCAGGAATGAAACGCTCTTCCTGAGTCTGATGATAATAATGATGATAGTGATGATATCTTAGGATATAATAACAATTTTTGGTTTTTTTTTTGTATTTAATGAACAAATTTAATTTAATTGTTTTTTTATTAATTTATAAGTCTCGATGAATACCAATGAACAGTTTAAAAAATGGTTTTACTAATTTGTTTTTGTTCACGATAAAAGGGGGCGCAAAAGTGGGTGGGGAAGATTAGTGTAGTTGATAAAAATTTTATCTTCAATAAATCTTCTTCAGGTTTTTAATATTGAAAAATAGGCACATTTCAGAAAAGTGAGCGTTTTAGTGGCTGTGCCGGGTGGGCGGGCTTAAAAATATTTTAGGACTGGTCTCAGAAGCTATCGTGAAAAATTTCAGGTTCTTAGCTGTAATGGCTGATTTGATACCACATTTTAGGGCATTTTGCCCCATTGTGCGTCGCACAGTGCCATCGTTATTTGTAATTTTTTGACGAAAAATGCAACAAATACCATCCAACAGCCACCGAATTCACTTGATTTGGCTCCCTGTAACTTCTTTCTGTTCAATCGAGTTACGCGTTTCAGCAGCCGACATGAAGTAATGGAGAAATTGCAGGAAGCACTGATGGATATACCGAAAACCTAATATAAAAAATATTTCGCGGATTGGATCAAGCGCTGGCATAAGTGTGTTGCAGTCAATGGGGATTACTTTGAATGGGACAATATAGATTTAGACGAATAAACTTGTATTTCGAAATTTCTAAATACACCCTGAATGACTCGAACTGCAACCAATTTCAGACTGCTATAATTGCCAAACCGTTCATGACAGTGAGCTCAAATTTTGACACATGACAGACAATTTTATTATTTACAAGCCTTTAAAACGATTTGCTTCTCAGATGTGTTGAAAAATTTTTATCCGCGATGGAATTCAAACGTGATAGTGTGATTGCTTTATATTTGGCTGGAAAACCACAAGTAGCTATCGTTAGAGCCCTCCAGCACCTCAACGTGAATAAATCATTTGTGTCTCGAAACATGGCTCGTTACCGTGACACTGGCAGCGTTACAAAACGCCATGGAGGTGGTCATAAAAAAACAGCAACATCGGCAGAAATGGTTCGGAAAGTAAAGGCTCGAATTGAGAGAAATCCGCGTCGAAGTGGAAGAAAAATGACTCGTGAGCTCAACATATCATTGGAACGGATGCAACACACACAGAAAAATGAGCTAATTGAAATTCCAAAAAGCACACGATCAGAAAAAAGTTAGAGTCGAAAGAGCGAAGGAGTTGCTACGCTTGCACTAAAGTGGTGAGTTGCCGAATTTGGTGTTTTCCGATGAATCGCCATTTGTTATCGAGCAATATGTCAACAACCAAAATGACCGTGTTTACTTACCAGAGAGGTCCTTCGAAAATGTACACCTTCGGACGGCTACCAGAAAGCAGGCAGCACCGATGGTGATGGTTTGGGTCGCCATAACCGCTGGTGGTTGCTTTCCGCTCGTATTTTTGGACCGTGGCGTCAAAATTAATGCGATCGTATACCGTGAAACTGTCTTAGAGGCAGTACTGAAGCCTTGGGCAAACAATCATTTCGGTCGGAGACCGTGAACATTTCAACAAGACTCGGCACCGTCTCACAAAGCGCGCGTCAACCAAGATTGGTTAAAAAACAATGTTCTACACTTCATTTCTTCGACACAATGGACTGCAAATTCTCCGGATACAAATCCGTTGGATTTCTCTGTTTGGGGTATTCGAAGGCGAAGGTTGGCACTAAAAAATACCAAAGTTTGGACCACCTCAAACAAGCACTTCGCCGGGAATGGGCCAAAATACCGCAGAGCCACTTGCGTGCAGCGTGCGATGCTTTCTTCGGCCGTCTCAAGGCCATTATTCGCGCCAAAGATGGACATATTGAATACTACTGATACAATTTGAAAATTGATGTATTTTACAACATTTTTGCCTGGGCACAATAAAATTTATCAAAAAATAAAAAAATTATAGCATTTTACAAAGTCATAGTTCGAGTAAGTCACCCTGCACATTCCGGGAACTTTTTGATCGTCCATCTGTTTTCGCACCACGTACACTCTAGTGCAGGGATTCCCAAACTATTTTGGGCAAGAGACCCCTTTTCCAAATATTTTACAAACTTTTGAAACAAATGTTGGACGAAGAAACACCTATTGAACCGTCTCCAAAGGGCAAAATCTTTAAACGTAGGGCGATAAAATGAAACCGCGTTAAAAATCGGAAATACCAGCAACTCTTATTGAAAAGTCGCCCGCTAAACGAGTCTATTTTATGTTAAAAACCTGCTTGCTAAGTGTCTAATAGAAGATTTTCGGGTGCCCGGATTAAATGTCGAATCAGCTGCCATATAGAGCTGCCAGGCTTCATTTATTTTTAGAGACATCATCAGGATCTAAGCATGCTATTTTTAGAATTATTGAAGAATTTCGCACCCAATTCACGCTATTGGTGTGTACCAACAAGAATAATTACATTGCGTTTGGAAGATAATGTCGCGGCTGTGGAAGCAATTCTGCGTAATGATCGGTCTTGAGGCTTGTAAGATTCAATTGGTAGAAGAGCTAAAGCCACGTGACAATGTATTGCATCGGTGTTCAGTGATTGGGCTGGCAGTTGATCAAATTTTTAGCCCTAAAATTTTCTTCATTGATAAGGCTAATTTCTGGTTAAACGGATACGTAAACCAGCAGAATTGCCGTATTTAAAGCGAGAAGAATCCTCAAGAAGTTCACTAGATGCCATTACATCCAGAGAAATGTACCGTATGATGCGAATTGTACACCGGCGATATTATCAGTCCTTATTTCTTCAAAAATGAGGCCGAAGCGCAAGTTTCTCTCAATGACAACGGCATAATTCGATGATCAATGATTATTATTTGTTCCCAATGGAAACACGATTTGGCAATACAGTCATTTCAAGAAATGGACCCGTCAATTAGCCACCAAGATCATGCGACTTGTCGCCATTGGATTATTTTCTGTGGGGCTACACCAAGATACTAGTTTATACCGATAAATCAGAATCGATTGACGCTTTGTTCGAGTAATACGCGAAAAAATGGTCGAAAATTAGACCTCTAGAATGCGCTTTATACGAAATAGCTTTTATTACTTAATTTATTCAGTTTTCATTTTCAATTTAAAATAAGAACGATTACAATTTTTAAAGGAATAAGTAATAGCTATCATTCTGTAACTAGGAAGTTGGTGTTGAATGGTACATTTGTAAATTAAAATTCCCAATAATAATAAACTGTAAACTGTTGTGGGTTGACAATCAGCAATATATAATACATAGTATATCAATGTTTGAGATAGAAGAAAACAAAAGGATATCAAGAAAATGATACATAACACATTGGCTGAAAAGTCCGCGCCGTTTTATAGTAAAACACAATATTTTTGCAACATTCAACTTTATTTATCAATATAGTTGCCTTCGAGGGCGACACACTGATTGAAACGATTTTTCAATCTTTCGATACCAGTTTTGTAGTACGATTTCGGTTTAGCTTCAAAATAGGTCTCTGTTTCGGCGATTCGGTCTTAAATCTCTTCCCGGCGAGCATTCTTTTGAGGTCTGCGAACAGGAAATAGTCGCCGGGGGCCAAATTTGGCGAATACGGTGGGTGGGGAAGCAATTCGTAGCCGAATTCTTTCAATTTTGCCATCGTTTCATCGACTTGTGACACGGTGCATTGTCTTGATGAAACAGCACTGTCTTTTTCTTCAAATGCGGCCGTTTTTCTGCGATTTCGTCCTTCAAACGCTCTAACAACGCAATGTAATAGTCGCTGTTGATAGTTTGCCCCTTTTGGAGATAGTCGATGAAAATTATTCCATGTGCATCCCAAAATACGGATGGCATAACCTTGCCAGCCGAGGACGAGGTTCGTCGCCTGCTCGCCACTCAGCTGACTGCCGACTTGACTCTGGTGTGAAGTGATGGAGCCAAGTTTCATCCATTATCACATACCGACGCAAAAATTCGGCTTTGTTGCGGTTGAACAGCTTTCAACACTCCTCTGAATCATCAACACGTTGTTGTTTTTGGTGGACTGTGAGAAAACGCGGCACCCATTTTGAACAGAGCTTTCGCATGTCCAAATGTTCGTGTATGATATAACCAACACGATTTTTTGATATCTTCAGAGCCTCAGCTATCTCGATGAACTTCACATTACGGTCATTCGTAATCATTTTGTGGACTTTTTTGATGTTTTCATCTGAAACAGCCTCTTTTGGACGTCCACTGTGTGCATCATCTTCGGTGCTTGTGACCACTTTTAAATTTTTCAATCCACTTGCGAATGGTTCGTTCGGCTGGTACAGAGTCCGGGTAACACTTATCAAGCCATTTCTTTGCATCGGCTGCATTTTTTCCCATTAAAAAGCAATGAAAAATCAACACACGAAATTGCTTTGAATCCATTTTTTTTCACAATAACAAAAGTTGCTTCATTCACAACGGTATATCTCGAGAACTAATCGTCCGACAGCTGTCAAATTTATACACGTATCTTTTGAAGGTTGGTACTAACTGAAAATGGTATGGATTTAATTCAAGTGGTGCCCTCTCTTAGAAACGGCACCTCGGACTTTTCAGCCCATGTGTTATTCTATTAATAATAAATTTTCAACAATAGTTATCAATACAATTTAAGTCAATCGTGAATAGCCAGTCTTTCAGCATTTTTATGAAAGATTTAAAATTAAGAGTTTGCCTTGAAAGACTTAGGGGCTGCGACAGTATAAAAGTTAGAGAAATGAGTTTTGTGAGTAATGGGTACAGTGACCAGGTGCATGTTGTTTATTTTCAGGTTACATAATTGCGAGTTTCTGCTGCGAATATTGCCACTTCGTTTAAAAAATTTGCAATTCCTTGTATAACGGCCAACTTTCGGTATAACGATTTTTGTTGCAGATTATTCAAATAAGATGCTTTTGAGCAGTTATTAAAGGTCTGAAAGTGTTTTCATAGGAACCACCGCAACTAGATAACCCATATTGTAGTTTAGAGTGCGCAAGGCCAGAATCTTTTTAGAGGAAAATCGCTCTAAGAGATACATTTTTCGTGTTATAAGCATCAAATGATTTTTAATATTTTTACCATGGCCTTTCCAATGAAGGTTAGAATCAATTGTAACATCTAAATATTTGAAATTCTTCACTATATTGATTTTGAAACACGAATCAGAACAAGAATTTTTATGTTGAATGTTACGTATACCACAATCATGAATTGGAAAGCTAAATTGCCTACAATTCGAAGCATAAACTGGATGACCAGAGGTTTTAAAAATCATGAATTTAGTTTTTTCACTAATTATTAGTTTATGGTTCGGAAACCAAGTTCTTAGAATTTCTAAGTCCTCTTCAATTAGTAAAATACAATTAAAATCAGAATTTGACTGATAGGTAAATGATACAATATATCATCTGCAAATGCCGTCGAAAGACTGTTTAACGGGAGTTCAAAGATTGAGTTAATGTATACTAAAAAAAAAAACAAAACGCCGAGGACAGATCCCTGTGGTACTCTATTTTTTAAAAGCCGAGTTTCACTTTGTGTGCCGTTTATAATAACTTTTTGAACTCTCTCTTTTAAATAAGATTTCAACCACTGAAAAATCACCCCTCTAAATCCTGCACTATACAGGGTGAGTTTTTTAACTTGAGACATCCAAATTACTCGAAAAATACGCGATATCGCGAAAAATGTCTCAGACAAAAGTCACAAGGTTCTGAAGGGGACATAAGATGATGACCACGAGTTAGACCTTGAGACCCATTTTCAAGGTCAAACGAAGGTCTCTTTTGATTTTTCAAATGATAATTCCTGATTTTCATTGCTCAGTCGTATTCCTCAATGGGGCACACGATTTTGTCTCAAAGGTCTTATTCATTCAGTGCTAGATACCACTGCACTGGCACGCCTAAATCGAGACGAGATTTGTTTTGAGGAAGTCATTATTTCCTCGAGTGAAGTTAAAACTCAAAGAAATTTCAGATAGAGACAAATTGTCCTAAACTTATCTGAGAGTGTATGATGTGCACTCTGCCCTTTTTTTCTACTTGAACGGAACTGTACTTCATTTAGAAGTTCGATATTTGTTTTGAGGAACTGATTATTATTAATAATGCAGGCTATTTCAATTCAAGAGAAAACTGAAATGATATTGATTTATGGAGAAAGTGGAAGGAACATTGATGGTGCTGTTGCTCTTTACGCCCAACGTTTCCCAGACCAGATACGATCGCGCGCTTCCTTTTATCGGGTCCTTCAACAATTCACTGGTGAAGGAAGTGTGCAACCAAAGAAAAGGAATCGGTCAGATAGGGTGGCTGTTGAGGACAATGAAATAGCAGTGTTAGCTGCCGTTGCATACAATCCTCACATTAGCACTCGCCAAATAAGTCGTGAATCAGGAATTTCTCAAACGACTGTCTATAAGATATTACATCGGCATAAATACCATCCTTATCATGTTTCAATGCATCAATAACTTTCTAGTGAGGATTTTCGCAACCGGGTTTCCTTTTGTCAATGGGCACTTCAGCAAATTGAACGAGACCCCCTTTTCTTCGCCAAGGTGTCGACTTTCACCAATCACGGTACGGTCAGTCGACATAATATCCAACCCTTTAGTTGCGACAAGTTGAACGCCAGCTCCCTTGGAATGTTAATGTTTGGGCGGGAATTATTGAGGATAAATTAATAGGTCCATATTTTATTGAAGGCAACTTGCATGGCGAAAAATATGCAAACTTCTTGCGGGACCATCTTCTAATATTACTAGAAGAACTGCCATTGGAGTTGCGACAAACAATGTGGTTTCAACATGATGGTTATCCAGCCTATTATTCCTAAGTAGCCCGGAGCGTATTAAACAATGTTTACCATCAACGATGGATCGGACGAGCGGGTCCGAGGCAATGGCCTGCTAGATCACCTGATCTTACGTCACTTGATTTCTTCTTGTGGGGCTACTTAAAAAGTGAGGTTTACAGAAAAAAGCCAACAACGCGTGAGGTCATGAGAAGACGAATAACTGAAGCTTGCCGGAAGATTACGCCAGAAATACTTCTCAGTTCTGTTGGTTCATTTAGAGTGCGGATAGACAAGTGTATTGAAGTGAATGGTCACATTTTCGAGCATTTGTTGAAATAGTCTCGGGAAATAAACGTCGAAATGGGAAGAATTAATTCATTCAACAGTGGGAGGCAAGGGGACCAACTCTAATTAATCACCCCGAAGGAAACAAAATACTGCTAGGTCCACGTCGTTGTTTCTGGGTTATGCTAAACGCAGTATGTAAAAACAAGCAAAACAATGACAAGCCTACGAGCAATACGACTGAGCAATGAAAATCAGGAATTATCATTTGGAAAATCAAAAGTGACCTTCGTTTGACCTTGAAAATGGTGCTCAAGGTCAAACTCGTGGTCACCATCTTATGTCCCCTTCAGAACCTTGTGACTTTAGTCTGAAACATTTTTGCGATATTTCGCACTTTTCGAGTAATTTGGATGTCTCAAGTTAAAAAACTCACCCTGTATACTCGTAATTTGCCTAGTAGTATATCGTGGTCAACCAAGTCAAACGCTTTTGTCATATCAATGAAGAGGTCCATAGTAAATTTATTATCATTCAAGCTGTCATAAAGCTGGCTGCATAGCCTAAGAATTGCATCTTCGGTTGACTTCCCCGAACGGAACCCAAATTGATTATCGCTAAAAAATCCTATTTTATTTAGAAAAGAAGTAATTTTATTGATCATAAGTTTTTCAAATATTTTTGAAAAAGTAGGAAGGATTGAAATAGGTCTATAGTTAGTCATATTTGTTTTATCTCTTTTTTTAAAGAGTGGAATAACCTCAGCACATTTAAATTGTTGTGGGAAACAGCCCTGCTCCACACTTAAGTTAAATATATAACTCAAGACATCTGAAACATAAAAGGCAATTTTTTTAAGAAGATTACTACATATTCCATCTGACGTGCAAGAGTTTTTATTTTTTAAAGATAAAATAGCTTTGTATGTACCAAAAGAGGTGATACGTAGGATTAAAAGCAAAAGTATTTGGATGTGAGAATTTAGTATTTATACACTGTTGATTAAAGCAATTACCATCACCACTACAATTAATGGACTGATTCAATGTTGCTGGTATTTCTGTAAAATATTCATTAAATTTATTGGATATACTTTTAAAATCTGTAAGAGTAACATTATCAACTACAATGGTTTCGATGGCTTTCCATTCTTCTTTAATATTGCCCTTAAAGTTTTCAAACAATTTAAAATAATACCTTTCTCGAGTCAATTCAACATTTGCGCTTACAGCTTTACAAAGTTTGAGGTAGTACTTTTTTAATTTTTCATTGTTTGGATGTTTTTTTAGCTTTATACTTATTTTACTCTTATTTTTAATCTGCTTAAGGAGAGACCCATTCATCCAAGGCTTGAGAAACTTTTTAGGGATATGGAAGTGTATGACTCTATATGTTTTTACAGAATTGAAATTAAGAAAGCGTATGAAGTAGATGGGTCCTTTTCCAAATAAACCTGATCCCAAAATTCATTTTTCAAAATATTTTTTAATGAAGTATTGTATAATCTATTGTATAATGCTTTTTTGTTTGATAGCCGTGATAGATATACGCCCGAAACTATTTTCCAATATTAAATGGCATCAAATTTAATAAATAGTCATAAAGTTAAATTCCTAAGATTTTAATTAAACCAAAAAAAAGCCTGAAGCTCGTCAAAAGAAAAAAAAAACACCCTTTACGTACCTATATACGAGGGCGGGTCAATAAGTCCGTGACATCTTTACTGAAACAGCAACACTGCTCCTGTCAACAGGCATCTGTCAGTTGACTCCTGTCAAAATTTAAACTTGCTGCGTCAGTTAGTTTGTGTTTGACAGCTATTTTTATCAGACTACTCACTAATTTGAGGAGAAAATGGAAAAAAGTGAATTTCGTGTGCTTACGAGTATTAAGCATTATTTCTTGCGAAAAAAAACCATTACCGAGACCAAGGCTAAGCTTGATAAATACTATGGGGACTCTGCACCATCGATTTCAATGGTAAAAAAGTGCTTTACTGAATTTCGTTGTGGCCGTACAAGCACTGAAGATGCCGAACGTCCTGGACGCCCAGTTGAGGTCTCTACACCCGAAACAATCGAAAAAATTCACGATATGGTGTTGGCCGACCGAAGATTGAAAGTGCGAGAGATTGTGGAAGCCGTAGGGATCTCGCATGGCTCAGTAGTTTCAATTTTGAATGATCACTTGGGCATGAGAAAGCTTTCCGCAAGATGGGTGCCGCGTTTGCTCACAGTCGACCACAAACGCAATCGTGTAACAACTTCACAGGAAGGTTTGGCGTTGTTTAATCGCAATATGGAGGAGTTTTTGCGCCGTTTTGTAACCGTGGACGAAACATGGATCCATCACAACACACCAGAGAACAAACAACAGTCAAAACAGTGGGTTTCTAAGGGTGAATCGGCGCCAAAGAAGGCCAAGGTGGGTTTGTCAGCCAATAAAGTTATGGCGACTGTTTTTTGGGATGCACGCGGGATAATCCACATTGACTACCTTCAAAAGGGAAGAACAATCAATGGGGAATATTATGCCAACTTATTGGACCGATTCAATGACGATTTGAAAAAAAAACGACCTCATTTGGCCAAGAAAAAAGTTCTTTTCCACCAAGACAATGCAAGGGTGCACACATGTGCAGTTGCCATGGCAAAAATCCATGAATTGGGCTATGAATTGCTTCCTCATCCACCCTATTCTCCAGATTTGGCTCCGAGCGACTACTTCTTGTTCCCAAACCTGAAGAAATGGCTTGATGGAAAAAGATTTGACTCCAATGATGAAGTCACCTCGTCATTTTGAGGACCTCGACAAATCATTTTTTTTGGAAGGGATAAAAAAATTGGAGAAGCGTTGGACAAAGTGTATAGAGCTCAAGGGAGACTACGTTGAAAAATAAAATTATTTTTTTATCAAAAAATCTGTGTTTTAATCCAAAAGTCACGGACCTATTGACCCGCCCTCTAAGATCCAATTGGTCGAAGAGCTAAAGCCACGTGACCATGTATTGCATCGGTGTTCAGTGATTGGGCTGGCAGTTGACCATATTTTTAGCCCTAAAATTTTCTTCATTGATAAGGCTAATTTCTGGTTAAACGGATACGTAAACCAGCAGAATTGCCGTATTTAAAGCGAGAAGAATTCTCAAGAAGTTCACTAGATGCTATTCAGTCCTTATTTCTTCAAAAATCAGGCCGGAGCGGAAGTCAATGAAAACTTTGGCAATACGGTCATTTCAAGAAATGGACCGGTTAATTGGCCACCAAGATTGTGTGATTTGACACTATTGGATTATTTTCTGTGGGGCTACAACAAGATACTAGTTTATACCGATAAATCAGCTTTGTACCAAAACATTGTTCAAGTAATACTCGAAAAAGTGGTCGAAAATTGGACTTCTAGAATGCACTTTATATGAGGTAGCCGTGATAGCTATATGCGCGAAACTATTTTCCAATATTAAATGGCATCAAATATAATAAATAGTCATAAAGTTAAATTCTTTAGATTTTAATTAAACCAAAAAAAAAGCCTGAAGCTCGTCAAAAGAAAAAAAAAAAACCCTTTACGTACGAGTACCTACATACGAGTACATAGACTAATATGTAAGTTCCCCCGATACTCGTAAATGTTGCTATTTTGCTCTTCATCTTTCTGTATCCTCTGGAAACCTGTTTGAGAAAATATTTTTGTTTTTTAATAAATAAATAAATATTCAGAATTTATTTTCTGTTGTTTGCTTTAAAATAGAAAAAAAAATTTACAACATGAGTACATCGCTTCTGGGAAGTAAACATTCTATCGCTAATTGCGTTTGTTTTTTTTTTTTTTCGTTTTTAGATATCCGTGCGAGGCCGTGTTAAAAAATTGGTTTCCCATTAAATGTTTATTTTTATCAATTTTATTTATATCTAGCATACAGTAGAGAATTTAATAAAACTGAAGCTTTTTGAACAAGATTATTACAGATGCGATTTCAAAGTTGTGTATTATTGAAAAGCCAGCTTTCGAAAACAACACAGCAACGATTAAAAAGTAATTAAATTGTTGCAGAGCATTACATTACACCTACACTAGGAATATTTATCTATGCTTATATGTACTCGTATCTATAAAATGTTTTGAGTCATTATAAATATTCTGATTATCCTTATTTTCCTAGAATTTCAATTACTTTTCCGATGGAGGTTGCTACTGTTCCATGGACTATTGATCCATTGTACTACTACACAGACTAGCTTTCTTTTCCAAGTCATCTTCCTGTTTGCAGGAGAAGCAGATACTTGTGTCCTTAAGGTTACCGCGTTTGCTTTGTGAAGGGTAGTAGGGCGCAAGAACACCCGTGATGTGTCTGCTATTCTGAGAAACAGAAGTACGACATCTGGCTTGGGGCATGATCTCAGTTTTTGTTTTTTTTTTTTTTACATGTAGCAGAGTGCCATTGTTGGCGGTTGTGTTTTTGAAAGAAAAAAGAAAAAAATCATATTAATGGCAATTAATTAGCAGATACCACCAAAGTCGGTTCAGGTTCTAAAAATAACCTTCTTCAGAACCCGAACCGAGTCCATTTAGTTTCTAAGGATGCCAATATGCCAATATGAACCTAAAAACACACTCCCACATGCGATTGCCCTAAATGAACTATATTTTGACCATAATCTATAGGGTGGCCAGATAGCAATGATAGTTTTTCCAATTGTTATGTTTCAGCAGCTGTCAAAGTTACCAATGACATCCAGCTGTCAAAATATTCAGTAAGGTTTGCCATTTTATCATGCATCTTTCACACTTGTCGAACGTGCGAAAATTATTAAAAAAATATTATCGTGATTCCGGCTCAGTTGTAAATACGCAATGTGAATTTCGTCATGAGGTCGGTCTCCATCATGGCTTCAGTGTGCAGGCAATTCGTCGCACCGTGGGCGTGAGTACACTTTTTGGAATCTTAAGCCACCAACCAGACAGGGATTGGTGCGAAGTGAAGAAAATATATCCACCGTAACGGTCAGTATCGAAGACGACCCAGAAATGTCGATTTGGAGCCACGCTGGTCAGCAGAATTGGTCATCGCCAGAGAGTCAACCCGGTTTATTTTGCGGGCCTACATCCGTATAAGATTGTGCTGATGTAAAAATTGAAGCCGCATGACCATGAATAACGCGGTGAGTTCGCTAATTAGGTGCCGGAGATGCAGATTTTGGCCAAAATACCATCTTGTCGGACAGGCCCATTTTTGGTTTAGCGGCTATGTCAACAAATAAAATTGCCATTATTGGAGCGAACACAATTCACAAGTGTTCGGCCAAGCATCAGTGCATCCACGAAGATTGACTGTTTGGTGCGGTTTACGGCATGGCGGCATCAGCGGACCTTATTTCTTTCCAAATGAGAAAAGAGACATCGTTACCGTCAATTGTCTCAGGTATAGGGCGATGTTAACCGACTTTCTGTAGTCAGAGCTCAATAACATCGATATATCCGAGCTGTTGTAACAACAAGACAGCGCTACATGCCATACAAGCGACGCAACGCTCAAAGTTGTGAAGGAGATATTTGGCGACTGGGTCATCTCACGGCGAGCATCATTCAATTGGCCGCCGCGATCATGCGATTTGACACCACTCGATTATTTTCTCTGGGGCTACGTCAATTCCTTTGTCTACGCTAACAAGCCAGCCACTTTGAACGAGCTCGAGGCCAACATTCGACACGCTATTGCAGGAATAAAGCCACATATATTGGACCGAGACCGAGTATTAATTTGGTGCCATGTTTTGGTGTATGTATCGCTTTAACGATAGATTCATGAGAATTTGACTGACAAAGTTACGGCAGAGTGGTGTTTTTCAGAGTCAGATTGTACTCTCTGTACAAACGCAACAGGCAGTCTCACAAGGAGACGTAATAGCGTCTTTGATCTGGATTTCTGAATGAACACTTCTTGGGAACAGAAAACCCCGAATGGAAGTGTTACTCTTCGCGTCGTATGTCGATAGACTTATACTAGCCAGGTAACCAAAGCACTTACCGACTTTATCGAATCTGCATTAAATAAGTTAGTTAAAGGATAAGCAATTAGGGTTCATTCGATCCGGAATAAGATTTTTCTATTTGAAGAGGATCCACTGGCTGACTTCTTATGGGTCCTACAACCGTTGGTCATACACTTCAGAAATGAAGTTCATTTTCTTTGAACTAGGCCTGAGATAATTACAAAAATGAAGAGAGCAAGCCACTGGTTTTGCCAGTATCCTTAGGTTCTCCAAACCGTACAGAATTTGGTTTCAGTTTAGGTTTAGACCTGTCGTTCACTAGATGGTCGATTTACCAACTAAATAATAAATAGAAGCGAGACGCGCATTCCGCATTTATAGGGGCAGACGTCCATTTTAACCGCTTCCTTTTGAATCCGAATTTAGAGCCCGACCATCCAGCGAGAAAAACCTGCAAGTCATTCACAAAGAGAAATTTAAGGTTGGAAATCCCAGCTCAACTGAAGCGAGAGGTTCTCTGCTATAAAATCTGTGGAACCAGTATTGCGACGTCATCAGAGAGGTACTCGAGACTAACGCAGCCTACCACCCACCATCGAGTGTTATTTATAACGATGGCATCCATCTACGACGAAAAAAGTTGACAAAAATGCACACCTACGAGCGCTGCAGTGGAAAACAAAAGCAGCCAAGGAAGAGTATCGAGAAGTGAGAAAAAGGGGAACAGAGCCTACGCAACCTCCAAGCTCAAGGATATGGGAGATTCCGAGGAAAGATAAGCGACTGACTGGTGGGTGCATGCGCCAAATCATGAACCACGTATGGGTGGATGAAATCATACCCGAAGGCTGGGCTATTAACTCTACATCCCCTACATTGAAGAAAGGCGATTCTATGTAGTTGGAACTATAATTGGATATAGATGTTTACATGGAAAGCATTATTTCCGACAAATAAGTCCAGCTACTGGGATAGGCAAACGACATCGACGGCAGTTGAAGAGCAGTTGAAACGAGTTGCAAATATAAGAACTAGTACGTGTTTTCAACAAACAAAAAATGTCTATCCACCGTCTATGAAAAAACGCCACTCTTGACAATAGCAACTGGCGTCCTAATTTTGACAGTTGATAGCGGCCATATTGTTGAAGCTACATCTGTCAAATTGGCTGTAATTTATTCAGTCAGTTTCGCCAAATTACCATGGATGGACATAGCGTTCAACAACATGTGCAAATGATAAAATTGTTTCGTCAAAAAGGGTGTTCTGTTCGGGCAACGTTCCGTGTGCTTCGTCCATTTTACGGTCGCCATAATCGTCCTTCCCAGAGGACTATTCGCAGTTTCAGACCACTGGTACAGAAAACGACAAACCAACACCCCGTATGTCGACGAAACGCAAGATCTGCCGCTGTCCGAGAGAGTGTGCAAGAGAACCCGAGGCAGTCGAATTCGCGTCGCTCACAAGAACTTGGCCTTTCGCAAACCGCAACTTGGCCAATTTTGCGTCGTGACTTGGGCCTGCACCTGTACAAATTTCAACTGACCCAGGAGCTGAAGTTAAACGACCATAGACAACGACCTGTGTTCGCTGAATGGACTCTGGAGCAGTTGGAAACTGACCCCAATTTTCATCGGAAAATCGTCTTCAGCGATGAGGCCCATTTCTGGATGAATGGGTACGTCAACAACCAAAATTGTCGAATTTGGGACGATACCAATCCACATGAGATCCAAGAGCGTCTAATGCATCCCGAAAAAGTCGCTGTTTGGTGTGGATTTTGGGCTGGTGGCGTCATCGATCCATATTTCTTTGAGAATGACGTTGGCCAGGCCATCACCGTCAACGGCGGCGATGATTACCAACTTCTTTTACCCTGAATTGGATGATATGGAAACCTACGATCTGTGGTTTCAACATGACGGCGCTAAATGCCACACAGCTCAAGCCTCAATGGAAATTCTGCACGAACGATTCGAGGGCGTAGTCACCTCATCTCTGGAGGTGATGTGAACTGACCACTGAGATCGTGCGATTTGATCCCGTTAGACTTTTTCTTGTGGGGTTTTCCGAAGTCGCAGGTCTATACGAGTAAGCCATAAACCACAGCGGCCCTCAAAGCTAACATAATCCATGCCATCGGTCAAATTCAGGCTGATTTATGCGCCAGAGTCATGGAAAATTGGACATTTCGGATACGCGCCACCCAGAGAAGCCACCACGAACATTTGAGCGATGTTATATTTCCTATATAAGGGCATCGATAGGCCTTTCAAACGAATAAAAAATGTCGATGATGTCTCACACACACTTTGTTTTATTTAAATATAAAGATAGGAAGCGCTTAATGAAAGACCTTTTACTTCGGTTTGGTGAAACATATGGGTTCAAATCTCATTACTCGGAGGAGGGCGAATGGAGGAGAATGTACGAGGGTTATCTGAAAAGCTTTCCTTGCACGCCTATACACTTCTCCCAGCGATTCTCCCATCCCTCCTTATTTCTAGCCGAGGCAAGAAAGGTCTAGTCGCCTGAAGGCTAAATCTGGTGAATCAGGAGAACCATCAAGCAGTTCAAACTGTAATTGGTAGACAAGCATCCGCTAGGGTATGAGACCGCGCGTTGTCTTTTATTAGTTTTTCTGTAAACGTGGCCGTTTTTTCCGTAATTTGTCCCTTCAAGTAAGGGTCCGCAGTATGCTCCTGTAATTAGTTTTTAGTTTTCAAGATAATTGAAAACTTCGCAGTCTACTTTTTTGACTATTTTTTGGTTGCTGGCGCCACAACTCTGGTTTACTGGGCCCCAACAAAGTGTTGGAAAGGTTTGTTCGAACACTTTTTTGGTCCGTAGTGAGCAAATGCGGCATCTGAGGCGCGGTCAGCTTTCTCACGCCTAAATTTTGATGATGCAGTATGTTGCGAACACATTCTTTCGACATAACCATAACCTCTGCTATATCTCTAAACTTAATTTGCAGGTTTCCTAGAAGCATTTTGTGAGCTTGAGCGATGTTATCGTTAGTGGTTGCAGTTTTTAGCCGTCCGAAACGTTCATTGTCCCTCATGCTGGTACTTACTTAATTACTTAGGTAGCGCTACAATTTGCGCTGAACCGGGGCCTCAATTAACAAGCATCTCGAATTAGTCCAGCTACACACTCCAAATCGGTTCAGGTCCCCTTCCCACTAGGGTCATCCTCTATTGCGTTGTCACTTCGGGTTATATTCGAAGGCTCTGCGGGCCGGAACACTGGTGTCCATTCGCTCTACATGTCCTCGCCATTTTAGGCGACTGGTGATCGGACTAGATTGATCTCGCTGCACAGCTCATAGTTCGTCGTTGAATCTTGTCCTCAAAAGCTCGTCAACGCAAACGGGATCGAATATTGTATGAAAGATTTTTTTCTCGATAGAGTTGATGCTTCAGTGCCAAGCTGGTACAGCTACGTCTAAATTCAGCTGCCAAAAATTCCACGGTGGTAAATGATTGTTTAGAGTTCCTGTATACAGCGTCTAACTCGCGATTCACTCGTATGATTGTAAAACAACTGAAATTTTGATGAGTACATTCCAGAGCATGCGCAAACACCATTTCCAACTTTTGTAGACGACTGATGCCATCTTCATGTTGAAATTGGAAACTTTGTCAGCCAACTCTCGTACAACTGCGGAGACTCTGAGCTGTATCAAGAGGAAGATGTAGGTAGTCCAGAAGGCCAAAACAAGGCGACTGCAAATGCAAATGCACAATAATATTCCAGCAAATAGGATCTTTGCATCACAGCTGCCGGGTTCGAGACGACAAGGATTAAGCATTTTCAAGATTAAGCAGATGTCACAGCGGTTGATCTGAACAACTCGAAAGAGCATGGCTGAGACCGAAGGAAGTGGTGTCCCAGTCGGGGACTCTTCAAGGCTTGGGATCCCGTTTAGTAAGTTAGGTTAAGACAACCGATGCCAGATAAATTGGGGTGAATGCCAAAATATTTTCGGTAGCAAGAAATCTGCGCTGGGATCTCAAGATTTTTACCTTGTACTCCTGCTCCAAATTTTGTGTTATTAGCGTTGTCGATGTCGTTGTTTAGGCCGGAAAAAGTCTTATAAAAGAAAGTCAAACTTTCGGTATTTCCCATTTGCTGCTCCTGACTTGAAGCAGTTTATTATTTGGATGGCTTCTGAACTACAGTTTTCGGCCATTTTAACGGGACACAAGTTACTTCGAAGACGCTGTTTAGATAAAGTTCTCAAACATATAAGGAAGCACTTGGCTGAAAACGTCATAGTTTTTATGGTATGTACGAGTATTTCGCCTACTCCAGCAGTCCATGTAAATCCGAGCCCCTCCCCTTGACTTTACGAGTATAATTCTCTCCACCTGCTTACCTAAACCAGTCGACGTTGGCTGTAATTTATTCTGCTATTGCAAAAATCTGTTTTTACTTTCCAATTCATGAGCCAAAGGGAAATTTTCTTGTACGTCGATTTAAATTTAGAAAACAGGTATTCGTGTCGTTTTTTTGTTTCCAGCCATTGAGCACCCTTGTCGCATTTGCTTCCAAAGTTCTGCTTAACGAAAAATACTTCAAAAACTATTTAAATATTTAAACTTAAGCTGTCACCTTGCGTACATATGTATGTATATTTATTGTATAAATATACAAATACAAAAAGCTCTGCCGAGTCCTTCGTATCGGTCTCAGGATGAGAACTTTGTGAGCATCCCTCCTTGTGAAGCTCTGTCCTTGTGTTACATGGTTACAATGATGTGCCATTCTTTAACCCCGTGCGTTCATCCCCCTTTCAATCTCGACCAGATGTGTGCGACAAGGTTGTTTCCCCTTCACTGAAGCCAATTCTGCGCCTCGCTCTCTTGTCTATTGTTTGTCACATTTGCCTTGTAAAGCAACAATTTTGTACGTCGCTTGTGTTGGGAGCTGTTTTACCGACACTTTTAGATTATAGCTACTCGTATCGTTTGTCCTGCTTGGATCGAAATGTCAGGCAGTCAGTAGCTCTTAAGAAAACAAGCGATTAAAATCAGTCGAAACAAAAAGAAGAAGAAGAAGAAGACGAAAAAAAAGATATTTAAAAAAAAAACAAGCTAAAGCTACTTTTTGGCGAATTTTTAATGTCCTTTAGATGCAAGTTTGTAGGTATGTAGTCGTACATAGTGGGAAACGAATATGATATTCCCGGGAGCTGTAAAGTTAAAGGACAAGGACAGTTGCTGGTGATGTGGTGAGGAGTCCGATGTGCCTTTTGGGACTTGTTGCTTTCAGTTGGCGCGCGAGAATTCATGAATTTTTTATCCAATGGCTTCGGTTGATGGAGTGTTGCTACGGATACAAATAGTTCTCGATTGAATTTAAAATATTTTTTTTTCTGGCTTTTAATTTAATTGAAATGAGGGCACCACTGGGACGAATGTACGGCACTTACTTCCAAGTGCTATTTACTTAATATGAGCGAATAAATTAAAGCCGGATTCGTATTGCCATTTGTGAGGGATTTTTGTTCCTGTTGTTTTTTGCTGAAGATGTGGCCTTTTGAAAGGAAAGTCTCTACTTTATGGCTTCCAATGGGGGATTCATTTTATTTTTTAATTTTCTTTTTAAAAGCTTTTATAGAACTTTACGAATACGAACGTGATAAAACAGTGGAACCTTCTTAAAGGGTGTGTGTGTGTGTGTTTTTTTTTTTTTTTCAAGAGTCACTGAACTTTTTTTCAAACAATAATGACTGGAATTGAGTTTGTCGAAAAAATTTGCGCATTACGAAAAAAAGGTTCATGATATTGTGTTTTAAATATGAGTTCTGGGTATTAGCTTTCTCGTCTATGTTTTGACGACGAAGCGGATCTGCCGATCCAATTTAGGACTACTTTTTCGGCCATTAGGGGCTCTATCTCATCAGTATACATCAATGATTTACCTAGTTCCAGGAGAAGTAATGGACTGGCTTCTAATTGCATGATTTCAGTAAGCAATTTGTTTGTCCATTGCGCGATGTAATCCTGTCGATGAATCGAGTCCGCAGGAAGTCATTTATTATTTATTTATTCACTCTTAAGTTTTTGCTCTACTGCAGTTACTAAAGATAGGCATCCTAAATGAGGATTACTTTAGACGAGTTGTTTTTTTTTCGATAAAATGCGACGACAAGATAAGTGTCTTTCGGTACATAATAGAAGACGTCAGTGTGGATCCTTCAAAGTCCATTCCAAACTAAACAGGACTTTTTAAAAATTGGTATTTTTAGTCAGGCCAGATATTGACAAGTACATGCGTCGGAAAGGTAGATCCTTCACTGATGTACTGTTAAAATTTCATGACATTTGTACGAATAGAAACGGAGTTATTGCGTTTGAAGTGACAATATGGTGAATAGATTAACGCATGCAAATTGTGAAAACTTATTTTGAAAACCATGGTTCGGTTCGCCAAACTCATCGTGCGCTACGTCCATTTTACGGTCGACATAATCGTCCATCTGAGCAAGTTATTCCGAACACGTTGATTCGTTTTCGCACCATGTACATTCTAGTAGATAACACGCATCCCGAAAGACGACAAACAGTGCGAGTAGAAGAAGCGCAGTGTTGAGGAGAATCCGAATGAGTCGATTCGCCATCATGTACAGCAATTGGAGCTATGTCCATCCACTTTGTGGAAGATTTTAAAGGAAAGATCTTCGCTTAAGAGCTTATAAGATCCAGCTTGTGCAAGAGTTGAAACCCCGTGACCATTACCTATATACGCCTCGTAGGTTCGGTAAATGGGCCGAAAACATGATTCAGCTTCATCTTCATTTTCAATGCAAAATTTTGTTCTCCGATGAGGCCCGTTTTTGGTTAAATGGATATGTAAACAAGCAAAATTGCCGAATTTGGAGTGGAGAAAACCCAGAAACCTTTGTCGAGACGCCCTTACAACCATTGAAACTCACTGTTTGGTGTGCTTTATGGGCTGGTGGAATCATTGGCCCATATTTCTTTAAGGACGATGTCGGCCAGAATGTTACCGTCAATGGAGAGCGCTATAGAAATATGATTTCTGATGTCTTCATTCCTCAGTTGAATGGCATTGACGTGACAGAGCTTCGGTTTCAACAAGATGGCGCAAAATGCCACACGGCGCACGACACCATCACTTTATTGCGGGAAACATTTGCTGAGCGCATAATTTCGTGTAATGGACCTGTGAACTGGCCTCCACGATCCTGTGATCTCACACCTTTAGATTACTTTTGGGGGTATGTGAAGTCACTAGTCTGTGCCGATAAACCAGAGACGTTGGACGATTTGAAGGTCAACATTCGTCGTGTTATTGCTGATATACGGTCCCAGTTGCTCGATAAAGTTGTCGAAAATTGGACTTCACAATTGCGCTTCATTCGAGCTGGGCGTCGCGCGCATATGCCCGATATAAGATTTAAGCACTAATGGCATAAAACTATCTATTAAATAAAACTAACACCATAGACATTAACATTAGCTTCAAGTATTCTATTTCATATTGAATTTGTATACCTCTAAAAAAAACATGCCTTACATAAGAAACGAAAGAAATGCAGTCGCAGAATCAAGCTTTTGGGCATCTGTCGGTGATCTAAGTTTAAATGAGAATTTCGATTCTGAAGGCTTTCGATTTGAATAGTGGTGCTATTCGATAAGCAGGTCTAATGAGATTTCGACAGGCTCGACAGGTGGATACAGCGCAAATTAAAAACTACCGCCACGATGAGAATATTTTAGAAAAAGCTCCACTTCATTTGCGCCGGATCGAAACCACATTCGCTTGCTTAACAGATTTTGTTGCAGATAGGTGATGCGTATCTGAACCAGCTGAAATTTGCGGTTTGTCCATTCAGAGGCAGAGTGATACACTGGCAGGAGGCACCAATTATTTGGTAAACCTTTGTTGGGCATCTTTCACATTGTTAGTTTTTGTTTTTTTTTTGTTATAACTGGCGATCGAGGGCTTTCGCATATCCTTAAAATATCTCCACACAGCCCGGGCGAAGGGAAGTTAGGGAGCAAAGAAAGAGGGATACCGATGTACGTTGGTTTTGAATGTTTGAAAGTTATAATGGCTACTAAATAAAGAGCTCGGAAGGGCATTGCATAAGAGAATTCTACACCTGATGAGCATTCATTGCAAGACGGGTGTTACGGTTTGAAGGTTTGGAGGGGCGGAATGCTACTAGCAATTTCAATGGAGAACTGGCGGTAAAAATAGTGATATAAGAAGGTAGGGGAAAACGTTATGTCGGTGTTGAAGCGTGTCAATTGATTGTGCAATATTGGTGTCAGCTATTGCACGGTTTTGAATCTTATCTAGCAGATGCAGAGATGTTTTAGGAGGTACAAACAACACAATATAATGCGATCTTGTGAAAGGCTCCTGCATCTGGGGCATATCTAGGTCGTCAAGTTTGCCATCCTAGTAGAAGTTTTCTTTTATCGCTTTGTCCTTAGATTTAGATTAAGATTGTTGTGGAAGTTTGTATAAAGAATTCCAGATCACTGCGGCCATAGATGGACTATTGTGATGCCCTCCATTTAGAGCTAATCCATGATGCCGCAATTTGTTAGGTGAGCTGGCAGCTATGTAACGTTGACGTGGTTTGGTCATTGCAGTCAGACTTCCACTTACTTGTAGTAGTTGTGTTGTTTTTTTGTGGCAATAGCTTGGCATAAAATTGTTGGCTTGTCTGTTTCCTTCGCTTTGTCCTTCTCAAATGATTTTAAAAACACTCTCTATCCTGTGGCGCTCGAAATGTTCTATCCATCTATAAAAAGCCAATGAATTCGGAGCATTTTGAACATGTGAGAGGAGGTGCATTGCAGTTCGCTGTTGCATCCGCTCCACATAGCAGAAACTGGTGGGAAAAACGACCAAACTGCGAGCTTTTCTATTTATTCTCTCTCTCTCTTCCAAAGAAACAGCAATTTTAAGAGAGATGCTTTGGTTAATCTGGACGGTAGTATCGTTATTTAAATTATAACGAATCGAGGTTAAATCCCTCCCTCTGCTTTGAATCGACTGAGTGTTAGAAGTCCTTCATAACCGACCTTTACGGAGCAGCAAAGATTCTCTACTGAGATCTAATACTAGACGAGTTCAACAATGATGAAAAAAATTGCACATGACCCTATATAGTCCGTCTATATGGTGCGTGTCGAATTCGAACTACTTTCCTCCGCAATATGAATATCCGGTGAGTCATGAACTAGTCAGGCTTGAAACTCATTAACGGCGACTTATTAGGCTGCAGCCGAAAGGTTTCGGACGTTCACCTGAAGTATTTGTAGAGTTTCTCCCTTTCAGCCAAACACTAAAATTGGTGTAGTTGAGCTCAATCTGTGGGGATTTTTCGCTAAGCCTATCATCACAAATCAGATTCCTGAGTACATGCGGTAATATTACCACTGGTCTTCTGTACTTTATTCTTGCAGTATGGGGCTCTTTGAAGTGTTTTGGTGATCCGCTCGGAAAAGGACCTGACACTCTCTTACAGGTTGCACCAATTGTTGAGGTCTAAGTAAGTATGGAGAATGTCGAGGTTTTTAGCCTGAGCTCATTTTCGAAGACGATGTCCAGGGGCATTTCGACAAATTTTATATATGTATCGATGTCAAAGCCATCTAGAAAGATTGATGGGAATACTATTCACTCCGTTTATATTTAAAATGTGGCAAAGGACATAGGTAGAGCTATGCGCTTTAATATTTAGGGTTCAACATCGTATAAAAGTCGGGCCAACTATTTCCAAAAGCTGAAAATGTTCTCTGCTCTAAATCTTGTCCAGTAATTTAATCGGTGATACCATTGTGATCTGGGGATATAACCAGGCCTCAAGGACTGTTTGGCTGTTGCTACAGATGAAGATACCTTTTCAGCTTCGCTGATATCTCAAAATAGTTCATATAGCTCACATAGTTCATTTTCATCAGGACTGCGTATATCTCTCCTTGCAAGAGAGACAAAAGTCTTTCTAGCGAGTGGCGAAACGTAATATTATCGTCCTCCAAGAGGACATCAGCGTCTCTTTATGTTTTTGGCACCGATCAGATCAGATGGCTCGAAACAGAAATTAATTTTCGTATTTTCGCAGCAACATGAGTTCTACTCTCATTACAATAGTGAGTGTTGTACCAACGACTATTTTTTGTAAATGGAAGACATCAAAGGGACGAAGATTTATCAATGCGTCTAGAGTAGAGTCGGGTTTGCTGGGCAAACCGCCAAATAGCTGAGGTAGACCATTCTCTGAAGTCTGGTAAATGCAGCAATAAAAGCTTGTTCCATCAGACTCAAAATCAAATGATACAATTGTCCTTATTTTAGCCGTGTGGATGCAGAGGATCTTAGTCGATAACAACCCTCATTTCTTGTCGAAAGCTTCTTTAGACTGGCAGAAGGCCGATAGCGCCTTGAAAGCTTTCGACATAACATGCTAAGCCCAAAGTAGTTTGTTATCCAGGGTGGCAGCCAATCATTAAGCTTCACTGGTAAAATGGATGGCGACGCGCTTAATCACTAGATAAGACAGACCAGTAAGCTTCCTCCTTCTCGTAAAGACAGTTTTGACAAAATTGACTGAAAGGAAATATCTAGTTCACCAATCGTCATACGTCTAGAGCTGCCTGCGCTTTTGAGCAGACAGCCGCTACGAAAGATTCAGCTACATCGTTTGGATATGCCTGATAGTATCTTGTGTTTTAAGTGAATTTTTGTTTTGTAAAGCCTTAATTTCACTGAATGCGCATACACCCATGGGATACGCCTTGTCATCGCTCACGGTCAATTTTCTGATACCAAAATGGAACCCGCGTTTGAGGCAAAAGTTCCACGCATTGTATGGGTCGAGGCCGACCTAAAACCTGTTATCGTTCTTAGGGTCATGGCACTCTGTATTTATTGAAACTCTACATCGGTTCAACCATAAGTGGAAGACCCCTATTACGACTTTAGGTTTAAACCACAGCCACCATGACGGTTCAGCCAGGGACCTACATCTTTTTAGGTCAGGCATGGACCGAAGTCCAGGTGGCCCTGAATCCCATGGCACCGAGTTTCAAGTTTTGGTGGTCACTACCAGTAGTGCTGTCACCCAAGAGGACCATATGCCCGACTACTTGTAACTGGTCAAATTGTAGCAAACATCAGCGACGTTAGGCATTGATGCGCTACCCTCGCTTTTTATTAGACAATTTCATCAATGAAATAAGCCTTGATAATTGGGCGAGGGCCCAATAGATAGGGATAAGAGCGGTAAGCAGTGAGTAGACCTAGCAGTGGAAACAGGATACTGCTTTACAAAAAACCTATGTTAAACTCTGCTTTCACATATAGGCATTCGTATTCAGGGTTGTTCCATTCGCCAGCACCCTTAATGTCAATGAAAATTCCTAGCACGTACTCCTTTCTGTCGAAAGAATACGAGTGCGTATTCAATTCTGTGAACCAGACTTTGAATCTCAGCGGCGCAGTATCTTTCGCGTAGGTAGGCATGTTGGATCTTGAACAGAGGATGCATTCGCAAAGCAGTTTTTCGCACATGGTTCCATGTTTTTCAATGTGAAAGAAGTCAGACTAATGGATCTGTTACCAAGTGTATTCTCATCTTTTGCGATTTTATGGAAGATGAAGTATGAAGGATGCTCTCACTGTTCGCCAGGTTTTTGGTATGTATGCCAGAGCTAGGCTAGCAGTGAAGATTCCTTTCAGAGTCACCAGCAGCTTGTCTGTACCTTTTGTAATTTGAAGCCATCAATGGAAGCAACAGTGTGCTCTATGGCCTTGTCCATAACTACGACCGATGAGAGATACCACTTACAGCGTGTTGTTTTATTCAGCTCATTTGTAGTTTGAATTAAAAAAGGTGCTTATGAGGCCTTGTTTCCGACACAGTGTAGGTGCTATCAGGTCTTCGCAGTGTTTCCAATCTTGACAACCCTGCTGGTTGCATCGAGTATTCAAATTTGCTCGCAAGGCACAATCCGAAAATCGAAAAAAACTTCTTTTACCCGTTTTGTTTCGATCTGGAAGGATTCCAGTCTTTTTGCAAATAAGTCTTAGGTGACCTGCTCGGAAGTGTTTGGATTTCGTCACATAGTCGCTTAAAATTTGCGTTACAGCGTCGGATGCTCCTCCACAGGAGTTTTTCCTGTCGGATACGTCAGCTTCAAACGTTAAGTGATGGCACCTTTTGCTTCATTCTGATTAGGGTTTCGGATAGGTTTATTGCAAATAAAAACCAATTAAACCGGTGAAGTAGCGAGATACTTAAAGTAGCACGGGAGCATTAAATATCTACAAAATGTGGTCGCATGAAAGTGTGCACGATGAATGAAATCGTATTTTACTTTGAGAGATAAGTTCTTCGAGTAACGTCGTCTCGTTTGCATAAGAGGAGTTGGGAGGAGATGATACAGGATTTTCGAACCAACTTGATGTGGGCAACTGCAGACCTAGCCACACCCCGGTCCGTTGCGCCTTCTAAAGTAAGTATCCAGTTTATATGCCCCTTCCAAGTGTTCCACAAGATGTATATTGGTTCAGGATTCAAAGGTTTCATTTCTGGACAGAAGCCAGAATCCGAAGGCTACCCAGCCCTGGACATCGCCGTGTGTTGTTGCAACCCCCAAACCCCTATACTTTAGTTGTTAAAGGTCTATTGAAAGGTAGAAGAAAGGAGAGCTTTATTTATCAAGTGGCGAAAGAAAGGTAACCAATAAACATGTTTTCACTTTCGCAAAGAGACATCCTATTTAAAACTCAATTTGTGGATACAGATACAATATATGTTATGTACTTGTACACCGACCGAAAAAAAGCAATTTATGTAGCAAGGTGAGAATTCATATATCTCCAAATTGATTGCTAGGATTACCACGGCATATACGAGTACTAAATTTTCTTTTCTCGTATTCAAACACAAATACAAAACATTTTCGACAAGTTTACCAAGTTCATAAGATTTAGCCTGAGACATGGGCTAAATCTCTGCAACCCCTGCATTTCAAAGGCTTCCAGCTCTGTCAGCAAGAAGCTTAACTGGATTTATTTTATTTTTTTTTTTTTTTTGTTTCCTTACCGTGGAGCATAGGAACGAGTGCTGGGGTTCTATCAAAAGATGATTTAGCAGGTTGTCCTGGCGGTGAAGTCAAATCGGAATATGCTTGTTACTGTAGCCAGGACTTGAAACCCACTGAAAGGTACAACATATGGATAGTGATGTCGGATGGGGTGAGATGTTTGTGTTTTTGGAAAGATTAACGGCAGAGGAATTCCAAGGAATCCTCGCAATTAAGTTCTACTTGAGCGGCGAATCTTTCTCCTTTGTGAGTAGTGAAACAAATTATTTGTACATGCCGCCGCTGTCAGCGGTCCCAATACAAATGAAGATGACAAATGCTTGTGTGGGGGGAGAAAAAAAAAAATAGTCGAACGTATGTACATTTGCTCTAATTAATAGCCACAATTAATTAATCCAAACACATTTCGCGTTCTCTTGTCGGACCTCTGGCCTTGGACTAGGCCCGCAATGACGTCTTTTACATCACAGTAAACATCTAAGATTATAAATGCCATGCTATTTAGTATGTACATACAATTATTGTATTGTATATCATAGAATGGTGTTGGTGGAAATAAATTAATGCGTCATGTAGTGCGAATAGGCAACGCTGATGTATCTAAACATATCAACAGCCTTGAGGTGATCGCTTGGATGGAATACGAAGGAGTCTAAATGTGTTAGGGTAATTTTTATGCTACAATAAATATGTGTACTAAATCATCCAAACTCAAATCGAGCGACAGAAGACAGGATGGGTGATCCTGTAATCTCTTGTTACACTGTTGCTCCTGACATCCAGGTTGACATATGAAGCATCGTAGCCTCGTTCTCCCCCGGGGACTTGGATGGTGCATTTGAAAATTATGTAAAATAATCTCCTATATCCTGTGAAGCAAATGACAAGCGGCATTAGAGCCTAAACGACTCTAACCAACTTGCAAAACTTTGAATAGGTTATAAGGTAAACCTTTTCGGATATGTGTGCAGATTTAGGGTGTGATATATTGTGCCCAGTGGGCCACTTTAGATAAATAGACTACATACGGATTCACATGTATAGCCTGGCCCGGTTTGAAGGCTTAATGCAATGTTAGGCATTTTGAATTTTCGCCTGAATGTATTTTGCCAATAAAACGAATAGTTTTGGTACTGTCTTCGACATTTAAGTACATATTTAGGTTAGAAGTTTATTTAAACAGCAAACTGGGATGTATTTGCAAGTACATTAACTGCGAACGGATGCCGACCCAAAACTTACTAAACAAAATCAAAAGAAACTTCTACAATGGCTACTTAGCTAATGAGGGTGAACATAACTTTTAACATTGCTCCCTAATGGGTATTTGAAAATGGCCAGGGCCAGTTGTCAGATGTCAGATGGTGGGTTGAGGCGATAATATTTTTAACGAGGCACAAGAGTTGCTGTTTAATTTACTTAATCTATTGTCATGAAGATGTTTTATGTCTGCCTGTCAATTAAACTCTGAAGCACTGTATCTTGCTCGACAATCTCTAATTTAATCTTGTTGTAATTACCAATGTAGCTTTCGCCTGCAGATATATATCACTGATATGTCTAGAATGAGTTTATATTATTCGAATTACCATACAAACTGCCGCTGCTTGAGGCACACTTAGATGGCGTTACGGTCAGTGGATGGACCTGGTCCAATCCTGAAGTAATATCAAACCATTTTGCTGACTTCTTTCTTTTCGTACTTAAATAACTGTTTGTAAGCAACCTTGGAGAACAACAAAATACAAAATCTCAATGATAATTACTCTACTGGACCTGATGGGTTGCCCGCAATACTACCGAAAATATGTGCAATTTATTAAACCCAACCCCTTACTGCTCTCTTTCAACTTTCCATCGCTCAAAGAATCATTCCCAAGTTTTGGAATCACTTTTACATAATTCCTCTTCACAAAATAAGTTTCAAGGATGAAATCTCCACTATCGAACTTTAATCACTGAGGTCTCCTGCATACCTAAGCTGTTTGAGACGATCATTTATGACTCGATGTTCTATCTTCTCCCAAAATTGACATGGCATTTTTAAAAGTTCGATCTAAAACTACAAACCATACCGAATCCGTGTCAAATACTTTGTACACATTATAACGCGAGGTATTAGTTGATGTGGTCACCACTGATTTCAGCAAATCTCTCATAAGATCAGTCTGCTCAGATTGAAGGGGCTAGGCTCTCAGACAAGTTTTATAATTTGGATTAAATCCTATTGTTAGAAGTTCCATAGTGTACAACCCTATTAAAGCCTCTTCTGGAGTACCTCAAGGCAGTCATCTCGGACCCTTATTATTCATTCTAACAATCAATGATGTCGGCTCTATTAGCAAAGTTCATATACCATATATCCATCTACGCTGATGACAGGAAAATCTTCAGACATATCTAATCTTCCGCTGATTGTTTTCCACTGCAGGATGATCTGGATGGGTTTTCTACTTGGTGTCAAATGGATTTCCTTGAATAACATTGGAATTCGTAAGCGCCTTTCAACTTCTCCTGGCACTTAATCAATCTTGAATCAACACAACCAATGTATTTATGATAGGGAAATCAATTTTCGTTTCCATGAAAATAATATCATAAAAAAGCCAGCTCCGGTCTTGTTTTTACCAAACTTCTTCAACCCTTATATCACTAAATTCCTTTAATGACATTGGTCCGTCCTCTTCTCGAATACTCTAGCTAAGTTTGGTCACTTTAATACATAACATACGCTCTCCGGGTAGAAGCAGTACAACGTAAGTTTCTTCGATTCGCCTTACAAGGACTCCCCTGGACTGATGACATGAACTTACCAACTTACATTGATCGAATAAGGCTTATAGACTTAGGCCCTCTCGCTCTACTTACGCTGAAAAGTTGCCGATACATAGTATGAAGAATATACAAATCGCTTGTGTAAATGTTGAATAGGATCGGCGAATTAACCGCACCTTATTGCAGACCGTTTTTAGTGTGATTTTTCACGATGAACTGTCTGTTGGTGAGCATAGTATGAAGAATATACAAAAGTGGATTACTGATACCCAGTCTGGTCAGCCTGTAGAAAAGACCCTCTAAACATACGGTGTCGCAGGCCTTTTCCAAGCCAACCAGGCAGGCCCCAGTACACTGGTTTTTGCTTTTATTCCATTGGATATCTGACACTAGTTTAGACGCGGCGTGTATGACATCATGCCTCGCTTTAAAACCGAATTGATTATCCGGAACTAGATTTTTGTCCTCAAGTCAAAACCCTATTGAGTACCTTTTCGAACACCTTACTGATATTCGGAAGGAGACTTATCGACCGGAGATTCACCGGATTGGGTGTATCTTTACTCCTTTTAGGGATGGGATAGACCCTAAAATGTGCATTATTCATTGCATTGTTAAACAGAGTGGTGTAAATGTCTACCGCTTCTAGAAGGAGATGTCGAAGTACAATATTCGGTATTCCATCGATTCCCACTGATTTTTTAGCCCTGATTGTGTCGAAGATCTCATGGAGTTCTTCCTTTGAGATGAACGGGGGTAGGTCCACTTCATTGGCGATGACATTATTTGCCATATTCTCGTCACTCAACTGGATGAAACCCGAGCTCTCGAATCACCAGTTCTGTACGCCATTTCGCAGGTAGAAATTGTGTAGAAGGACTCAATTCTCCAGATCGTGATTTGAACCAATGGCATCATTGGTTTTATACACTTCCTGAAAAGTCGCTCCCTTGGCCTCAACCTTCTCCTGAGGATCTTCGATCACAAAGAAATTATCATCATCTGCGGCTTCTCTTGGATCTATGCCTGCAGTAGTCAGTACTCGTTCGTTGTCCGTCGTTCGAGGAATTTTAAGGCACTGTAAGTCATTTAGATTTTTTCTCCGAAATATTTTATTTATTTGCGGGAACATACGAGGGCGGGACAATAATTCCGTGCATTTTTGAATTTCTGACCTCTTTACTGAAACAGCAACACTGCTCCTGTCAACAGGCATTTGTCAGTTGACTCCTGTCAAAATTTAAACTTGCTGCGTTAGTTAGTTTGTGTTTGACAGCTATTTTTATCAGACTACTCACTAATTTGAGGAGAAAATGGAAAAAAGTGAATTTCGTGACCAAGGCTAAGCTTGATAAATAGTATGGAGACTCTGCACCATCGATTTCAATGGTAAAAAAGTGGTTTACTGAAGATGCCGAACGTCCTGGACGCCCAGTTGAGGTCTCTACACCCGAAACAATCGAAAAAATTCACGATATGGTGTTGGCCGACCGAAGATTGAAAGTGCAAGAGATTGTGGAAGCCGTAGGGATCTCGCATGGCTCAGTGGTTTCAATTTTGAATGATCACTTGGGCATGAGAAAGCTTTCCGCAAGATGGGTGCCGCGTTTGCTCACAGTCGACCACAAACGCAATCGTGTAACAACTTCACAGGAAGGTTTGGCGTTGTTTAATCGCAATATGGAGGAGTTTTTGCGCCGTTTTGTAACCGTGGACGAAACATGGATCCATCACAACACACCAGAGAACAAACAACAGTCAAAACAGTGGGTTTCTAAGGGTGAATCGGCGCCAAAGAAGGCCAAGGTGGGTTTGTCAGCCAATAAAGTTATGGCGACTGTTTTTTGGGATGCACGCGGGATAATCCACATTGACTACCTTCAAAAGGGAAGAACAATCAATGGGGAATATTATGCGAACTTATTGGACCGATTCAATGACGATTTGAAAAAAAAACGACCTCATTTGGCCAAGAAAAAAGTTCTTTTCCACCAAGACAATGCAAGGGTGCACACATGTGCAGTTGCCATGGCAAAAATCCATGAATTGGGCTATGAATTGCTCCCTCATCCACCCTATTCTCCAGATTTGGCTCCGAGCGACTACTTCTTGTTCCCAAACCTGAAGAAATGGCTTAGTGGAAAAAGATTTGACTCCAATGATGAAGTCATCTCGTCATTTTGAGGACCTCGAAAAATCATTTTTTTTGGAAGGGATAAAAAAATTGGAGAAGCGTTGGACAAAGTGTATAGAGCTCAAGGGAGACTACGTTGAAAAATAAAATTATTTTTTTGTCAAAAAATCTGTTTTAATCCAAAAGTCACGGACTTATTGACCCGCCCTCATATTTGGGTTGCTGGAATTTACAGCCCGAATTTTATTGTTCCAGTACAAACTTACTCGTACAATGCATTGGACGCTCTTGGATCTCATGTGGATTGGTATCGTCCCAAATTCGACAATTTTGTTTGTTGACGTACCCATTCATCCAGAAATGGGCCTCATCGTTGAAGATGATTTTTCGATGAAAATTATCGTCAGTTCCCAATTGATCCAGAGCCCATTCAGCGAACACAGGTTTTTGTCCATGGCCGTTTACCTTCGGCTCCTAGGTCAGTTGAATTTTGTACTTGTGCAGCCCCACGACACAAAATTCGACAAGTTGTGGTCTGCGAAAGGACGAGTTCTTATGAGCGATGCGAAATCGAATGCCTCGAATTCTCCTGCACACTCTTACAGACAGCGGCGATGATGTTGGTTTATCGTTTACTGAACCAGTGGACTCAAATTTATCCAAGACACTGCGAATAGTCCTCGCTTTAGGTCGAACAGAACACCCATTTTGATGCAACAATTTTATCATTTGCACGTGTGGTTGAACGCTATGTCCGTCCATGGTGATTTGACAAAACAGACTGAATAAATGACAGCCAATTTGAAAGATGTAGCTTCAACAATGCAGCCGGTATCAACTGTCAAAGTTGGGAAGTCCCTATTCGAAGACTCTGCACATATCTGAAGCTGCATGGACTGTATGGTTGGAATACATAATACTACAGTAGCTCCACAGTTTAAAGGATGACAGGTGTCTAGTTCTGTTTTAATATCGAGTCCTTCGGTGGACAGACCACTGGGCAACCAACGCCATAAGAAAACTTTCAATATCTAGTAATACAATATCTTGTGCTGAATACATATACGAGTAGTGAGATTGTGACAAATATCGAAGTCTATTAGGTGTATTAAGTGGTGTCTTTATGGACGAGGTTACTAAACATCGTTTATTACCTAGTGCTACCATATTTTCATTACTTCAAAATGACATTCGGGTTACCACACGACTATCACATTCAGTAGTCTCTGAGTGTATACAATTTCACAACGGCCACCATATGAAATTGTATCTTACACATTTGAACGAAAATTTGTCCGCCCAATCACCTCTTCGTTCGTTAAATCAATCCACACGATTCGGGAAAAATAAAAATAAGTTTTCCACAGACTCCAGGATAGGTGTGGTGACACATAATTCGCCTTGTAGTCCTTTTATCCTTAGTCATATACGAATCATTTGCAAAATAATTATTTATTTATTTATTTTTTTTTTCATTTCATTGGTTAACGTCATAATACTCGTATTGACGGATTTTAAATGAAAGCCAGTTTAAGTCCTCGATAATCTTCTGTCTGTCTGTTCTCGCGGAATGACAAAACCCAGCACAAATTCATATCTACGTACTATCCGTATCTTGAAAAGATTTCTCTCAGCCGCCGATTCTATTCAATTCAGGCGCAATATTTTTGAATTAAACTCAATTGTGAGAAGATACTGAGGAGCTCAACGTTTGTGCTATAAAAAAAAAAGCCAAATAATAGGATACACATGTATGTAAATGTGTATACCTTTATCTACGGATATACCATATTTAGAGGGGATGGTTTTTATTGAATGGGAGAGTATCCTGTATCTACGTGGCAGAGGAATTTCAATTTACTTTAATTTTAAGCAGATTCAAAACCACATTTGGTGGTTGCACCTACCATATTCGTTTTGGTGAGGCCAACATACGAAATACGAATACACGGCTTTTAGGTTTCATAAAGCTGATTTATTATCACTGTTTGCTGAATTGTGTTTTACCATAAATTTTAACCTCAATTTATGCGGCATAATGTTGGGGAATTTCCAAAATTATGTACTTACTCATCCCTATTGCTCATTTGCGCATCCATAAGTATTCAAATATTTCCCTTTCTTACGAGTAATGGATATCTGATACCGGGAAAGGTATCCGAATGTGCTTCCGCGGAGGTCGTTTCAAGATTCAAGTGGTCATGGTTCAAGTATTTAAATGTCAAACACTTTGCGTGTACGCATACCCTGGGCCTATATATAAATGACAGTGGGCTGGTTTTTTTTTTTCGGTCCCAGTAGAGCTCTTAAATACGGATCTAGTTTATTGTTACTCCTTGTATGTTCATTTCAATAGTATCCCTCAGTGGATAGATAAGTAGCCACTTCAGTGAAAATGTTTCAATCTAGATTCACAGAGGAATTGCTCCGCAGTAACATCATCATCCTCGCATACACTTACGAGTATGGGGGCATTTACAAAAAAAGTAATGTCCCGGTAGACAATAACAAACAGTCTAACGTCTTTCTGACTAAGAGGGAGCAGAAATGACGCAGACTTTTTGAAAAAGCCGGGAAGAATTCCTTTGGACTGTCTGCAATTTGAAGAGTCATGCTACATAAATTTATGCTCACAGGAAGCACGACTGTCAATAGGCTCTGAGAAGTTCCTCTTTGAACATTGACGCCTTTTCGACGCAGGCGCCGCTCATTTTCGTCCCCATTGTATGCATCTCTGCTCAGCATGTTCATTGTAACAGAATCAGAAGACAATCGGCGAAAGTCCATTGAGGCCCCAGTGCAAACTGCGGAATTGTAGAAGATTTAATAGTGCCACCGAGACATGAATGTCAAAGCAAGGAAGACTAATCCGAGGCAGACGTGCTGGAAATGGCACCATGCAACCGTTATAGACTCTGATGGAAGCAGCAGTGATGCTGGTAAATGCTTATTCCACCAAACATAGCATAGAATTTGTCGTATTATAGCCGCCATGTTCCAGAGAATTTTCGGCAGGGACAAATCAAAATCCGATGTCAGGCAGAACGATCCATTCAACTTGGGAGGTGAAAGCCAAGATTTCCTCTCACCCAACCAAAACGAAATGTTACATAACCACATGGACTACTCGCTAAATTATTCGAGGCAGTAAGAGACCACTAGCTAGAGAGTCTACACCAATTCACTTCCACTATGTCCAGGGTGTTCATTTAAAAATGAAATAAAACAAACAAAAATGAATTACTTTCCGTATATTAGGGCTTTATTAGATAGAGCGAACATTGCCATTAGTTATGAAATATAGTTTCATTCATAATTTCGGTTGGCTTTGCGGTAGCGCATCCTGTCAACCCAATTTTCCAAGACCTTGTTGACGGTTTCTCGCCCTATCTAACCAATGGCTTGGACGATATGCGCTTTAAGGGCTTGAATCGTTTCTGGATTGTTCGCATAATATCGATATTTAAGAGCAGGCCATAAAAAGAACGGGGTCTAATCGCAGCTCCTAGGCAGCCAATTGACATCGCCAGTGCGCCTGAAAACACGATTACCTAGCTTAGCGCGCAAAATATCGATGGTTTGATGGGCTGTGTAGCATGGCGTGCAATCGTGCTGAAACCAAAGATAGTCCAATTCAATTTCAGTTTCAGACCACAAAAATTCGGTAATCATGGCTCTGTAGCGCTCACTGTTGATCGAAATGGCGTTTCCAGCAGCATTTTCGAAATAAAATGGGCCAATGATGCCACCATTCCAAAATACGCACCAAACTTTCACTCTCTGCAAATGCATTGGCTTCTCGACAATCACGTGCGAGTTTTCCGATCCCCAGATGTGGCAAGTTTGTTTGTTAACCGCTGAGTTGAAAATGCGCCTTGTGAGAAAAAATGATTTTCGGCCAAATTTGACGTCTTATTCGAAGGCTAAACCGAGAAGCGATAACGAAGCGAATAGTTGTTTGCCTTCAATTGCTGAGCCAATTGGATTTTGTAAGGGAATAACCCGAGATCTTTGTGCAAAATTCTCATCAGGCTGGTGCGTGAAATGTTGAGCTGTTGAGATCGATGGTGAATCGATGTTCCTGGATTGAGTAGAACTCTCCCGGCCACATTAGCCACATTCTCGTCGGTACATACCATATGACGACGGAGATGGTTAGTGTTGTCCGCTGTTGTCCGCAATTAAGCCAGTCTCACGAACTTTACGCACAAACTTGGGTACAGTAGGCGCGGTGGGTAATTCATTTCGGCCAAAACTTCTTTTCAATAAACGCACTGCTTGGACAACACAGCACTCACTTTTGAAATAAATTTCCAATATTTCTCAACCTTATTCAAGCACAAAGCGACTCATTTCGTTCCGCGGAGGTATGATACTGACTGACAAGCATGATTTCGAGCGGAAAAGAGCTGTGTCAGTGTCAAAATGACATAACATTCACAAAGAAACTCGTATTTGGACCGCCCGTTATTTGGTCGAGCAAAGAATGCCTGATGAATCAAGAACTATGTACATCTACAAACTCAGCACTACAAACTGGAGTACGATATATGTACATACATTGGGTCAAACCAACAGGAAGACCCTCCCCGCGACTTTCGGTTTAAACGCTCCCACAAGAGGCCTACCTCAACAAGTCAGGCTCGAACCGAAATCCGGGGGCTCCTGACTCCCATGGTACCGCGACTTAAGTCCTGATCAAATCGTAGCAACGATAAGACCAGTAATATGCTCTGCCCCCGCTTTTTATTAGACAACGTCATTGATGGGCGAAGCCTTGATAATTGGGTGAGGCCCCTGTAGTCACGGATAGTCAGTCGGTACTCAAAGCACTAGATAGCTACTCGTACATATCAAAGAGCCTCTTAGAGTGTCATAAAGCAACTTCAAAAACCTCCCCACCCTGAATAAGCTGAACAAAGCCACACTAGTGTGGGTACCAGGGCATGAGGGTTACGATGACAGTGAATGGTGGACCACCGGGCCGAGAAAGGCAGACCTGGACTTTGCCCAAGCTTTGAGCTTAATGATAACAACTTCAAACCTGAAATTAAACACTGGGCAAGACCATCCACAGTCAAATACTGAAATGATCTAGATGTTATTTGTTACTGAAATAAATTACTAATTATAATTAAAAAAGAGCGGAATTAAACCTTCACCTTGATAGGACATTCTGGACAGACAACACCCGAACAACGGTGTGTTGAGATCTTCGCTGCGGAAAATAACTTAACCCAGCTTGTAAATGAGCCCACACGAATACCAGACGTGGACAGTCATACCGCCAACAACCTGGACTTGTTTCTAACTTCTCACCCTGATAAGTACACCGTTGATGTGCTCTCCCCTCTAGGCTCGTCGGACCATTGTATCATATCAGCTAATTTCTCGTACACCGACCCTTAGAGAAAAGATTCCTAATAGAACCATATGGCAATACGAGAAAGCCAACTGGAGCGGTCTTAACAGCTTCTGTAGGAATTTTAACTGGTCGTTATGTTTCCTCGACAACGACATGGATGCCGCTGTTGACATGATCACAGAAACTATTCTCGTTGGAATGAGATGCTTTATCCCTCATCGGATGAGGAGTATCAAACCGAAAGAAAAGGCATGGTACGACTCGAGCTGTAAAGAGGCTGTCAGGGTTAGAGAATTGTTTTTTCGGTCGTACAAGACCAACCCGACAGAGGAAAACCGAAAAAAGTTTAAAGGAGCCAGAAATGATTTCAACGTCTCTCTCAAGCGTGTGAAATTCCAATCGGACCAAAAACTGAGGCAAAAAATACTGCAATGTCCCAAAGGCAGTAAAAACTGTTGGTCGTTTGCCAAAAATATTAGAAATTCTGTCTCATCCTAACGCTCATTTACAATGATATTCCAGCTGTCAGCTCTTTGGACAAGGCCAATCTGCTTGCTGCACACTTTGCAGCCAGCTCAACACTCCCAGATTGTGCTTTGTCTCCGCCTACACTTGAGTGCGTCGAATCTTCAATGGGACAAATCGGCTTTCGCACTCATGTAGTAGCAAGAGTACTTAAAGATCTCAACATGCATTAATCCGCTGGTCCAGATGGTATATCTCAACTTCTTCGGAAGAGGTGTTCTTCCAAGATGGCAAAACCACTGCGTAAGCTTTTTTATCAATCCTACTCTTTGGGACTCTTTTCGAGCAGATGGAAAACAGCATTTGTCCAGTCCGTGTCTAAAAAGGCGAATCTTCTTCTATCTCCTCCTACAGACCCATTGCATTTACGTCCCTCCTCTCCAAGGTCATGGAAACGCTGATAAATCGTCAACTCATGAAATATCTCGAAACGCGAAAACTTCTCAATGACCGGCAATATGATTTTCGTAGCAACAGGTCCACTGGTGGTTTGATGGCATGTCTCACCGGAAAATGGAACCAAAGCGTACATCAATCTGGAGAAAGCAAGATAGTTGCACTTGATATTTCTAACGCATTTGACAGAGTTTGGCATCAGGCTCTTTTGCTGAAAATGCGTGTTTTTGGGACCGACGACTCTCTTCTTCAATGGATTAGAAATTACCTTTCTGAACGTTCAATTCAAGTTGTCTTGGGCGGTTTCAAGTCTGATATTCACAAAATAAATGTTGGTGTGCCCCAGGGCTCCGTTCTGTCTCCGACACTCTTTTTAATTTTCATTAACGATCTCTTGTCTGCTATTTCTAATCCAATATACTCCCTTGCTGACGACAGCTTTTCATATTCTTTCCCGGACTCACGCCCCTGCTCTTCAGCTGTAGAACGGGAACGGCAGCGTATGTTAAGCTTATTAAATTCCGATATTAACAGCATCACCAATTGGGGAACTATCAATCGAGTGGAATTTAATGCTTCCAAAACTCAATGCGGTCTGCTGTCATTAAAGCGAAATTCAAATACCCAGCCATTATCCATGAATGGCACTTGCATCGTCGAAACTGATAAACTTTCCATTCTCGGTACGTGTGTCAATGGAAACTTACGTTGGAATGACCACATATTCGTCAAAAATCCTGCGATATGTCTAGGTTTCCTCAAGCGATGTAAGAAATACTTTACCAGCTCTGAGTCCCCCGCAATATACAAGACATCATCCGCCCAAAATTGGAGTACAATGCCCACATCTGGTCAGGTGCTCCTCAAACATCTCTGCACTTGCTAGATGGGATCCAAAACCGTGCGATAAAACTCATTGGTGATATTAATATCAGTCAATCAATTGTCTCACTTTGTTTTATCGCTATTTCCACAATCAGTGCTCCATAGAAATTGCTAGTAGCATTCCGCCCCTTCAAACTTTTAACCGTAACACCCGTCTCGCTATGAATGCTCTTCAGTATACCCTCAAGCCTACTTTCGGACGTACTCTAAAATATCGTGATTCGTTCCTATGCCCTACAATTCGCTTATGGAATGCCCTGCCTAGCTCTTTATTTCCTAGTCATTATAACCTTCAAAGTACTTAAATCCCTTGAGCGCGCGCAAATTATAGAAAAAAAAAAAAAAAAACGGTGGGAGTACTATGCGGATCACTCACGGGTCACTTTCTATTTCAGATGGGTTATCATCTTCAACGACTAAAACCATTTGTCAATCCAGTGCAATTTTAGGCCAGGTGGGTCCAGAACTGACCAAATACTAAGAAGTCCTAATCGATCCCCACCACAACACACTACACAGGCTTGTCTAGTTTTGTCATCTCGGAGAAAATGATGATAGAGAACACTCGCCGGTCCCGAAAATTCGGAAACAATCCCGTCAAAAACTTTGATGTCAAAAAACAAGCCGTACTGAGAAGCGGCAGAAAAGAAGGTTCTGAACCAGTCGTTGAAATAGTGGATCAGAAGTTGAAGGATGCGTTTAGGAAAACGAAGAAAAAACTAAACATCGCCAGGACCTGGAATAACGTTAAAGTCTCAAGATTTGTATTCATTCCTTTGGCGCTGGGAATGCCCGTGCCGGATCTGTTTGGCTTTTTTCTTCGAGTTGAATATAGAGATACCTTGAGATCTAAAAGATTCATAAAAGATTTGCATACTCGAATAACTAATATGACTGTGTCTTAAGCACTTGATTGCTGATGTAAACGCAATTAGCTCGACTCTTTTACCATTCCCTTACGATATAGTTCATTGGATATGGTTCTCCAGGAACAACGCCAGGTTTCGGAGCAATTTCTGAGGATCCCACTGCATTCTTTTCCTGCTTAAAATCGTAAGCTCAAAACGAGGAGAAATTCGTCAGTTTGAGTTGAGCAGAGTTAGTGGTACTAGGGAAGTCTCGAGTAGCTGTACGAGTAGCTAGGGGAAGTCGTTCTTTTGAGTCTTGCAAAACCAGCAAGTCACATGAGAAGCTTGTAACGTATAGGAACTATATCATTGGTGAGCATTAGAATAAAATCAGAGATTTATGGCGTCACCAGGACAGGGAGTTGCTTGTCTCGCCGTTTGAATTGAGCAAAAAAACGTACGCCTCTTTCTCTTTACACAAAATCCCAAGACTAACATTGGAAAGATGAGACATGTTCAACGGACGTAGATAAAAGGTTAGGCTTTCGGGGTGAAGTGGTATCTGGAGCCGATCGCCTTCTATACCTAGATCTGTGTAGACCTTGAGCGAGTCTTCTGTTGCATCCGTGAATCTGAAAAAAAGTAATTGGGACGGCAGATAGCTCTGAAAGGTCATGGAAGTAGAAATTGTCTAAAGTTCTTTGTCTCAAATTGCTGAAGTAAGGACAGCGATACAGAGCCCAAGTCCTCAGCCTCTGCAGAGTTCATCGTCGGTAAGGGGCAGCTTTATGGCTTACGCCCCGCCCCAGAACAAAATGGCCTGTGAGTAATCTGCGTCTCAAGAGAATCTTACTTGTTCTGGATTTGCTGCTTTCCGGCCATCATTTGATCTGTATCATTCTTGATCTGTTTCACTCCTTTGTGAGTAGGGACTTAGTAGAGCTTGACAGTATGCTGATCATAAAGAGTTTGAGGTTCTCCACGACAGTGCTTTACAACCACTGATATCCTTCATTTGGCTTCTGTTCAATAGCTCTCTGCTTGGGAAAATTCAGGCGAATGGTGTTTCAAAGTCATGACGGGGTATCATATTGGAGCACGAACCTAGTTCATTTGGATGGATTGACTCAATCTTAAAGCACTTTTCGCTGCCGATTCTTGCCATTGTCATCGTTCTTATGGCATGACTTGTGCCAATACGTGCAATTCTCCGTGCTTTTGTCATGAAGTTTACGTTGCTAGTTTTATTTGTGGATTGCCCTTATGTGGCCATAATAGTGCAGGGAAAATACTTAAATCCTTATATAATCGAGGTTGCCATCAAGACGATCAGCACTTGTGCAAAAAGCTGTGGTCTCAAGGCCAACCCTTCCAAAACGGAACTCGTTCTTTTTAGCAGAAAGTACAACATACCGCAATTCAAACTCTCAAAACTCAACGGAGTGGAACTGTTCCTCTCGGACAGCACAAAGTATCTGGGTGTGATTCTGGACAAAACACTGATTTGGAATCTTAATGTAGCGGAAAGAACCAAAAAGGCACGTAATACTCGTTTTATCTGCAAAAGAACGGTATGAACAATTTGGGGCTTAAAACCTGCGATGGTGTACTAGCTGTATACGGAGGTAGTAAGATCCACACTTACATACGGCGCATTAGTAGGATGGCTTACGGAAAATTAGCGGCGGTTCATAGAATGGCCACCATAGCCATTACAGGAACGCTTCGTAGCATCCCTACGGCAGTATTCTCCAACTTTTTGCCCCTAACACCGCTTGATTTACAGATCTCACTAATCTAAGTTACTTCAAGAGCAGTAGTTTCGGACATGGCACGGCCCTAACGGAGCTACTGCCAGTCAATCCAATTCTAGCGGATGAAATTCCTTCCTTGGTCGACTTCGACATTCCGTATGATATAATATATCCGGAGAGGGAGGACTGGTAAAAAAGTGCAGTAATCAGGTCAAATGAAGTTGCAATTTTCACAGTTGGCTCCAAAACAGAGGATGGAACAGGTTCTTGTATCTTCTCAAAAGACCAAGAACTAGCAGTGTCTATAAGACTGCCGGACGCAAGCAGTGCCTTCCAGTCAGAGGTTCTTGCTGTCCTCAGGGTGGCTCAGCTAATGCAGATGAGATCGATATCCGAAACAGATATCGCTATCTAATCCATAGCCAGAGCGCACTCAAAGCAATGAAATCAAGCAACGTCAACTCTGATACAGTCAGGGGCTGTCGCACAGTGCTCAAGGCGCTATGCATTCAGAAGCGGGTAGGACTGTGCTGGGTGCCAGGACACTGCGGTATTAAAATAAATGAACAAGCAGACCAGCTCGCAAGAAAAAGAGGTCTACTCGACAATAGTCAAACCACTCCTTTGCATAGTAAGGAGCACTATCGCGGAAAAAGTCACAACGACTGCCAACCTAAGGTGGGCAAGTCTTAAAGGACACAGGGTATCCAAGGCCATTTCTTGACGGCAAAAGATCTAGAAAACTAATAAAATTAAACAGGGATAAGCTTAGGACAGTAATAGGAATCTTGACAGGACACGGTCTCCTGCGGAAACACGCAAAAAGGCTCAATTTGTCAGACACGGATATTTGCAGATTCTGCAGTGAGGACATAGAACACATACTGTGCGAATGCGAGGCAATATCGCGAAGTCGAAGAACATTTTTAGGGAAATACTTTTTCGAAAACCTAGGGGAAATAGACGGCACGAACTTCAGAAGCCTTCTTGGCTTTTGCAGGGAAATTGGCTGTTTCACCAGGGCGATTGTTTAGGTTTTTGCCAATTGAAGACAAATTCAACTGGTTCCACAGGGATTGCGATGGGCCCGTTTTGGGCCTTGCCATCATACTTAGTTATCTGTACGTTGAGACGGGTCTGACGCTAGCTATGTATGCACATCAATAGGATAGTCTTGGGGTTAGGTCCGCACCAATACATGACTGCTGATGTGGAAAACGATCATTGCTTACTTTACACGTTCTTCAACATTGAGCTTACAGGTCAGTGTACTATCTGGTACGATACCTGGGAGGAAGGTCAAATTGTTTTTTTCGGATTGCATCCCAACTCGACGCATACAGTGAGGATTATAAGGGCATAACTAAGAACTTCACTTATTGCGAGGAGGAACTTGCCGGCGTCCATTAGAATCACATCATCCGCGTACGCAGTGCTTTTGTAAATCACTCCCTTCTTAGGTTCAGAAGTAGTGGGTAAAAAATAACCTGGTTCCCAGGAGAATTACTCAACCATCATTTTCTACAGGGTGAATGACTCGAACTCCAATTTTTTAAAATTCTATAAGTTTTTATTTTTCGATAAATTTTATTGTGCCAAAGCAAAAAATGTTGGACAATACATAAATTTTCAAATTGTATCAAAAGTTTTCAATATGCCCACCTTTGTTGCGAATAATGGCCTTGAGAAGGCCGAAGAAAGCATCGCACTCTACATGCAAGTGGCTCTGCGGTATTTTGACCCATTCCCGGCGAAGTGCTTATTTGAGGTGGTCCAAACTTTGGTATTTTTTAGTGCCAACCTTCGCCTTCAAAATACCCCAGACAGAGAAATCCAACGGATTTGCATCCGAAGAATTTGCAATCCATTGTGTCGAAGAAATGAAGTGTGGAACATTGTTTTTTAACCAATCTTGGTTGACGCGCGCTTTGTGAGACGGTGCCGAGCCTTGTTGAAATGTCCACGGTCTCCGACCGAAATGATTGTTTGCCCAAGGCTTCAATACTGCCTCTAAGACAGTTTCACGGTATACGATCGCATCAATTTTGACGCAACGGTCCAAAAAAACGAACGGAGAGCGACCATCGGCGGTTATGGCGGCCCAAGCCATCTGTGCAGCCTGCTTTCTGGTGGCCGTCCGAAGGTGTAAATTTTCGAAGGACGTCTCTGGCAAGTAAACTCGGTCATTTTGTCTGCTGACATATTGCTCGATAACAAACGGCGACTCATCGGCAAAAACCAAATTCGGCAACTCACCACTTTCGTGCAAGCGTAGCGACTCTTTCGCTCTTTCGACTCTAACTTTTTTCTGTTGCGGTGTGAGATCGTGCGCTTTTTGGAACTTCAATAGCTTGAGCCCAAGCTCATTTTTCAGTATGTGTTGCATCCGTTCCAACGATATCTTGAGCTCATGAGCCATTTTTCTTCCACTTCGATGGGGATTTCGCTCAATTCGAGCCTTCACTTTCCGAACCATTTCTGCCGAGGGCGTTTTGCAACGCTGCCAGTTTCACGGTAACGAGCTATGGTTCGAGACACAAATGATTTATTCACGTTGAGGTGCTGGAGGGCTCTAACAATAGCTACTTGTGGTTTTCCAGCCAAATATAAAGCAATCACACTATCACGTTTGAATTGCATCGCGGATAAAAGTTTTTCAACACAACTGAGACGCAAATCGTTTAAAAGACTTGTAAATAATAAAATTATCTGTCATGTGTCAAAATTTGAGCTCACTGTCATGAATGGTTTGGAAATTATAGCAGTCTGAAGTTGGTTGCAGTTCGAGTCAGTCAGGGTGTAGATTGTAGCCCTATTTCCTCGATCCATTCTTCTACTTTTTCTGTATAAGATACGAGCCTGTGAATCTGCCTTCAGAATATTGTTGTTCCAATAGTCGAACATAGCATCAGCCTGAAAGTTATGATCAAGCAATCTTCCTTCCGGAGGATGGTAAGATTTCATGGTTACTTTGCGAGTTTGAAAGGGCAATTTTTGACCTCGGCAAGGTAACAATCGCGTCTGTCAAATGAACAAACACAAGACCGTGGAGCCTACATTCTCGTCACCTCACCATCCAACGTACAATATAGAGAAGCCACTCCAATCAGCTACGAACTGAAACAAGCTCAAAATCTAAATTGCATTGCAAAATAATTAAATATTTCACAAATTGATTGTGAATTTCTTCCCCACATTGTTAAGGCTATAGTGGAGCTGTGAGAAAACTACTCGTACCATACGTACTTGTGGTTTGCCCTGCGTGATTGCAACCTGTCTTGCTAACCTATTTGGTGGTGCTCTAGTGGTAGTGGTAGTGGTAGTGGTAGTCGTGGTTTATGGTTGCCGTCATATGTGCATGTTCCCTTAGAGGTTAGTAAATTGATTTATTATCGAATTTAAAAAGTTTGCCCCAAGTTCATCGAAACCACACCTTGTTGCCTTAATTGCAAAGTGTTCCTTGAGGTAAATTCCTTCATTCGTCCTTCGTTTTTCTCAATTCTCCTGTGGTTATTTCCTAAATGATTTAAAAAAAAAAAGGTTCAAACCACTTAGGTGGTCTTGGATTAAACTTGACGTAAATAAAGTTTAATTAGCACTATTTCGTACGGCAAACAAGTAATGTATCTGTGCTTACGTATCTCAGTTCATAATTTAATAAATACCCCACTCAACTAAGAAGAACTTCATTTTATTCATTATTTTGCTCCATTAGTCCATTTGCCGGAACGCCCGCAAAATACTCATATCGTTGTCGGACGTTGTCAACGGATATACGAGTACCTACCTTATGGTCCTTGGGCGAAATTCCGTCCTTCGTCGACAATCTTCATATCAAAAAGACATCATTACAAATTTTGAGGAATTTTTCAAAGTCCCTTGGCTGTACTCGTATGTATAGTCGTAGAATTAATTGTGGGCTGCTTAAATTCTCAATTTCACTTGGGATGCGCTTGTTATGACATCGTTATCATTTTATTGTGAATGAGGTCCTTATCAATCCTTTCAAGCATTAATTTGTAGAATTCTTTTAAAGTCGTTACCTCTTAAGAAATCCGAAGAAGAAAGGTTTCTTCCCTCGCTCACGGCTTCCTTTTTAATTTCTTTCTTTCAGGATAAGGTGACTCTGACAGTCTGGCAGTCTGGCAGTGACTTGCCCTTGATGTCGTCACATGCTACAAACTGAATTGAAACTTCTATTTTAAAAGTTATCTTCATCTTGTGGCTCTTGGGATTGTTGGAGCAAGAGCAAACCTGCTGCTTGAAACTGTTGAAAAAGTCTGTTGAAGATTTACTTTAATTTGCCTGGATGGCATGAAAAAGTTACGTATAATGGGGTCAGGTACTTTACGGACTGCAACCGGTGCTTGTCGTTTTCTTGTCATTTTCCTGTCATTCTTTCCCAACTTGCGTACGATAACGCCCTTTCATTGTAATTTCCTCACTCCATAATAACTTATGTACAATAGCATTTTTTCATTTTAATTAATTCAAAAAAAAAGAAAAAAAGAAAAAAAGAAAATAAGATCCCTGGATGGATATCCGTCAAATGTATCTCTTATGCAATATTCGCGCTTCGATTTGACGTGACTACCTATACGTCTACACGTCGTTGTCACTTTCAACGTCAGTAATTAATTTGTCATCGTCAAAGTCAAAGAAAACATTAATTTCTCCCTCACTCAAAAAATAAATAAAAAAAAATTAAATAAAATCATGAAAAATCTCAGAATAGCATAAAAATAATATTTCTTGGTCCCGTGTGAAATGGCAAATTGAGATCCGAATTCTGTACCGACCGACAGAAGGGTTGACCACTAGTACCAACACTAGCAGCAGTAGCAGCACTAGCACCACTACGATCACGGACACCGACCCGAAATGGGTCGTTATCGTAATGCTTGGCCGCGCGACCGGGATTAGCTAATTTTTAGATGTTTTCGTGGTTGGCCTCCCAGATGGATGGCCATAGTGAAAGATTACGTTAGATGTCTTCAGATTATTTCAGGCAAGACGAAACACGAATATAAATTGGAAAATATTTGCTTTAGCAAAATTTGTCCGTTGTAAATTGTACGATTGAGTGCGTAACTGGCTCAAGACGATGTCAGGATTTCGCTTTCAATTTTGGCCCTCCTGCCGAGCCTGTGGTGAAATGCATTAATTACTGCATCATAGGATCGTTAGGGGTGGGCTCTTGTTGTGTTTTTTTCTGTGAAATAGATGTCGTGTGCCATGCTTTCACTTTTTCATCGAAGCAGAGGCCGGAAGTCATGTGATTAATTTCGAGAAGAGAACATAATTTTTCTTATTTTCTAAATTGGCTCATATTTTGGTTGTTTTCGTAATAAAATGCCTGCGCTTTGATGCTTGACAAGAAGTGACAGATATTAATCCGCGCTCCTGTCGAGTGAGTAATTGACATCATTCTACTTGTTGATGTGCATATTATGTTGTTGCGTAATAGGACCCATTACAAACAGTAGATCCATGTCATATGCTTAGGCGTTTAGTGTGCCTTACATACACTCTTTTTCGAGACTGCGCAGTAGCATTAACTCTTGAATGGTGTAACACGTATAACTACATCTAGTGCTACATATTTCTTCCAATTTGGCTAATTTTTCAGACGTAAGAACCATTTTACAGGTCGCTATAATTTGGATCATCCCGTAAGCGAGGTCGAGAGTTGTTGATGTTTTTACTTTTAAGTGATCCATTAATTCTTTGTCTGCTTCTTATTCGAAATTCGACTGGAACTTGAGTAAATCCTTACTCATACAGGCTAAAATGACGGCTGCGTGCTCAACCAGTGGCGCAATACTAGGCTACGCCATCATAGAACTCACAACCCTACAGAGAAGAGATAAAAAAAAATGCAACGAACCAGCTTATAGTCTCGGATAACAACGGATTTACTGGCAAATTCAACGTCATACGGCAATAATTGTAAGAGACCGCATGGCTTTTTCCGATCGAGTTTACCTTAACATCTCGTGAAGACCGATGGCGATAGCATCGAACTTATAAGATCAGCGGCATCTCTGCCAAAGAGCAAACGGAGAGGCGACCTCTGATATACTGAGTTTCCACCTGCGCCAATAAAGCGCGGTGACGAATTCAGACAGGCAACCAACGGATATACAGAGCGGCCCAACAGAAAGATTTACAATCCAAAGAACATAGATTGCGTAAAGAAAAAAAAATTGAGCACTAGAAGTCCTTGATCGAGGCCTTAAACATCAGTGCTATCAGAAGAATTAAGTGTCGTGCCAAAGCTGTAAACTCCGAACAGAAATCGGCAAGGATGGAGAAGAAAACCTCTTAGAACCACTATTGGCGCTGTAAATCTTGAGAAGAGAGACAACATTTCCGGCCACCCGACCAAAATGAAGACATGAGAGCAATTTCTAACCTTGGGTATAGCAAAGATGCTGGGCGCGAAGCATACCTCAACTCATCTTTAAAACCTGGGTCGACGAAAGTATGATCGACCTCAACTTTGTTTGTCGGATTCTAAAGAACGTTGATCTTCTGAACTGCGCCATCTACAGCGGAATGAGTCTCCTCAACCCCTCATATAAAATCCTGTCTGCCGTGCTGTGTAAACGCCTAAGAACTTTCATAAATAGTCGGACCGGCCCGCAAACCGCACTGATAGGTCTTAGGCCAGGAAATTCTACTACAGATCAGTGGAGTACCAAATCGATACACATCATCTCCTCATCGATTTCAGAGCCGCATATGACGACATCCCTGGCAAGCTCATTTATAGAATTTATGCTCCTCCGCCCAAGTCGGCAATGACAAAACCTAGACCCTCAATGTCAGAAAAAATGCCGTTCTTGAAGGATTGTGCAAAACTCACAAGTCAACTCCAGAGGCGCCATCTTTCGTTGCATATGCAGACGATATTGAAATAATGAGAAGAACATGGGTCAGTGAAGCGTTTCCGACTATTGAAGCAGAAGCGGCAAAGATGGATTCAATATCGCGATAGGCAGCTTCTGCTATCTACTCCGCGGAAATCATGCGAAGAACTACTCATGCTGATTGCTGCTTCTTTAAACTTATAACGCAACCAAAAAGACTTTATAAAAGACACTGATCATCCCATTCCTTTTTTACCGCGCAGAAGCACTGACGAAAGTGGAGGAAAATGCTCTAGGGAGTTTCAAGAGAAAAGCTCTTCGGATAATTTTCAGTCCCGTTTGCATCAATGAAGAATGGAGGTGACGTTTAAGCAGCGAGTCGTACGGGCTGTATAGCGAGGCCGGCCTCGTTAGAAATTCTCAGATAACTCGGCTTTGATGGCTAGATCAATTTGAGCTCATAGACACCAGCGTCACAGCCAGGAAAGTCTTCGACTAAAACTTAGAAGGACAACGCAGTAAAGGACTACCCGATTTGAGGTGGCGCACGCAAGTGGAATGGAAACTCAGAAAACTTCGTGTGGCCAACTGAAAGCAGCTGGCAAAAGATTGCATGGAAATGATAAGCTGAAGCCCTCAATCACCCTGGATTGAATTCTAATTCAAATAAATAATGAGTTTGATCTTTTTAGGACCTGACTAGATGCGCCCATTGTATAACAAATATTTTATACATCACTTGAAGATACCTAGACACTTTGCAGCTGTGTTCATACTAACGTAGGTTTTCATTGACACCCATACCGAAGATGAAAAGTTTTTCAGTTTCGAAAATGCAACTGCCTCCCACAAAGCCTCATAGACCCTCAGGGGTCTAATAATATTGCATTGTCCACTGTTTAGAAATCTTGTCAACGGCCTCGCCACACTGAAAGCATCGGTTCCATCTAGATCAGCGAAATCAAGCAGCGTCGGTACCAACCCCATGTGCTGTTGGCAATCGGAACACATGAAGTACAATGGACAGGTTTCGTGTCTGAGTGATACCGTTCCGAAAAAGTCGTTGCGAATTACAATATATGCGAGTGAAAATTTTCAGTATCATTTTTTACATAAATTAAAAAAAAAATCTAGAAGTCTTTTGAATATTTTTAGAGTTTTCTTCAACTGCTAGTAGATGTTTCAATTTCTCGTGACGCTTTTTGCCTTTATACATTGGAAAAACAAAGCTCTCCCTCCCTTGGTGAGGCATTCGATTATCTCTCATCATTTTAAAATGGCAAGCCATACAAATTGAAGATTTTCGATTGTCGCCCATATTTCTAAGGGTATGTTACGAGTATCTGGCCCTGTATGACTCTCTGGTTCATAATATTCGCCAATGTACCTCAAATAGGCGTTTGTTTCTTTCCGCCGAGCCATTTCTTTAGGTTTAGCAAGGGTAAATAGTCATTGAGGGCTGGATTCGAAGAAGATGGTCGATGGCCTGGCGATATTCATGAAATTTCGCCGTGACGATTACGCACGTATGGAAGAGCATATTCTTCTTGAACAAATGCCGTCGTAAAATCAGTTGGCATAATATTCGTCGTTAAGTGTTTCTCTTGTTTTGGAGGTAATTAATGTGAATTATGTAGGATGCCACATGTATCCGGGAAAACTATTCCCGTGACTTTGTTGGCCAACAGAATCACTTATACCTTCTTTGGAACGGATTAGTCCGGAGAAACCCACTCTTTCGACTGCTGCTTAGTCTCGGTAGTGTTGCGGTGCATCCATGTTTCGTCTATGGTTACGAAACCATGCAGAAACTTGTCCGGATTGTGTATATAAATAACTCCAAACACTGCTTCTTGAAATTTGACAGTTGTCTATGGACAGATGGTAGTTGACGGGAATACTGTTCCTCGTATATACGACGATGTCAGACCGAATATTCGAAATAAAGGTTAAAGTACACCACCAAGAGAGTGTTTGTTCGATATGACTGAATTAGGATCCTGTGGGAGGAATGGTTTCATTTCTGAAAATTCCTATTTTTTTGTTGAATTTGCCTTATTGTGAAGAAAAGGACAAAAGCACGTCACTCTAATTATTCAATGTAATTAGGTTTTAGTCTGCCTCACACAACCATCGACAGCTACCCAATGTCGAAACTTCCCTTATTTTGTTAAGTAAAACACTTAAGGTGAGACAGATAAATCGTACGAAAATGTCTAAGGAAATGCGAGCATCTCTGACTTGGGTGAAGATACTGCTTTCGCATAAACAATTCATAGCTGTTTCTTTATTTCGATATCTTACGTAGGTCCAATTATCGTCAACATGTCTTCTTGGATAGAAGAGTCCCGGAAAGAGTACTCTTAGATACATATCTGTAATTACTCCCATTCGACAGTGAGCTAAACAAATTTTAGCAGTCTGTCACTGGCTGAGGCCCAATGGAAGGTTTCTTTGAATTAACTATGTTATTAGGTAGAATGCCGAAATATCCCTGAAGTCATATGCGCCCCAAATAAATGCCAACTCTAAAGTATCCTGCCAATGGATCCCTACGGGAGTTGGTTCTTCTTAGAACAAAACCAGACCATTTACCAGGGAATCATTGCCGTTTTCGTTCTCCTTTCTATACACCAGGAACTAATTCTAATACTCTAGGAACCCTATGAAAACAGGGATCATTTCCTCCATACAATTGTACTGATTGTGTCTCCAAGGATTATCAAATTCTCTGAATATGGTAAACATACCATATACTCGTATGTATCACATATAAAGCGATGGTCTTGATCATGAAACTTTGTGAAACCTGAAGCCTTATGGGCATTGGTTTAGTTACTTGACTACTACACCAGAGACCTTCGTTCAATCCACAGGCTATACACTAAAAAATAAGAAAACAATTTTTGGAAACGTCTGTTTATGAGTTAGAGTCGGTAAAAAAACCGTCCACTCTCTTTGCGCCAAATGACAAGAGAGTCTAATACGTGGCTCACACCAGACTATTGCGATTTATTTACTTCTTTAAGGAGCAGGCTAAACATTAATCCTGTGAAGCAAGTGTTTTGTTGTCAGGGGGAAAAAACATAGCATTATTGCTATGATACACTATATCTTATATTACCTGGCAATGGTTATGAGATAAGTGTTTTATTAAGAACGTATTTAATTATCCTTATTTTTTATTGTAACGATTGATATAGCATATTTCAATTAACAATTACGACATCATTTCATTTTTCAATGATCTTCTCTAACTTCAAAGGATTTCCGTTTTTAATGGCATGCTTCAGTGACATTTTCTTCCTGCTCAATTGCTATTCCCAAGGATACTAAAAATAGGATTGTGTCATCGATTCCAGATACTCGAAGAAGGTCGTTTGGAAAAAAAAATTTGTTTTCTCAGGTTTGGGAATAGATAAAAGCGCGGTGAGGCTGCTCGTAAATCAATGAAATTAGATGGTGGGTGGGTAGGAGATCGCTCTATGATGCGACAGAGGCAGAGTTTAACTGTCGTAACGACATTTTTATGAGGGACCTACATACATGATGTTATTGAAATCGGATTTTTCTGTTCATATGTAAAACAGTGAGAGGTTTTGCATTTGGAAGGACTAACCACCTTTTTCGTAAATGAGGGTATACAACTTTTAACAAGTTATAATTGTATTAAGTAAGATTGCGAGAGTAAGTTTTTAAATGGGAACCGCCACAAGCTGAACCGTTTTAAATGATTTTCCAGTAAGAGGTCTCATTTGGATTTATCACGAAAACACGCATTTTATTCCAAACGATAGAAAAAAAGCTTTCCATTGATAGTACAAAACACAGTATCTGCATACGGCCGTACCAACAGCTGCTTTAAATTTTGAATTATGATGAGTCAACAGCTAGAGAAGTATGTAGAACTTCCAAAGTCAAACCTGCAAAAACTCGCAGAAAAATCGCCAGAAAATTGTTAATAACAAATGAACTGAACTAAACGCGTTTAAAATTTTAAGTTGTAGTAGGTAGGTAGGTTAGAGTGGTTGTTGGTAACATCAACCCACTTAGGCTTGTTGGCCCATTGTGATGCCACGTGGATCTATAATCCTCTTACTAATGGAACCAATTTGAGCTTACGATGAAGCGTAGGAGACTGTTTACGTCTATATTTATTAGATCGTTTAGTTCATTGGGGAAGGAAGCTCCTATGTGAAGTTTTCTTCCCTGGGAGAGAGCTGGACATGTACAGAGAAGGTCGAGGATTATCTCCTCTTCCTCCTCGTCCATGTAACTTCTACACGAAGACAGTGTCCAGTGATGACACCTATGATAACGTTGAGATGCTTCCTATTTAGAAGGATCAGAATTTTCTATCTAGCTTTGGACAGATCTGTTTAGTCCCTAGACATGTTGATCCAAAAGTCCATCTAAGCTCTGTTCTTTTATTGGCATCCAGCTTTATTATTAATTTGCACGTAGCGGTTGGTATACCTATGCTAACCTTTTCCGGTAGAATAGGTAGAGTGGTTTCAATTTTGGCGAGTTCATCGGCCCTACAGTTTCTTACAATGTCTGTGTGGCCCGATATCCAGCAAAGGTGAACGTTGAACTTTTTTCTTTTTTTTTTTATAATTTGCGCGCGCTCAAGGGATTTAAGTACCCTTAAAATGTTTGCACACAGCGCGGGCGAAGGAAAGTCAGGGAGGATAGAAAGGGAGGTACCGGTGAACGTTGGTTTTAAATGTTTGAAGATTATAATAACTAGGGAATAAAGAGCTAGGCAGTTCATTCCATGAGCGAATTGTACGGCTTAGGAACGAATCACGATATTTTAGAGTACGTCCGAAAGTGGGCTTGAGGGTATACTGATGAGAATTCATAGCGAGACGGGTATTACGGTTAAAGGTTTGAAGGGGCGGAATGCTACTGGCGATTTCTATGGAGCACTGGTGGTGGAAATAGCGATAAAACAGAGTGAGACACGAGACATTACGTCAGTGTTCGAGGGTGTTTGAGTGATATTAGTATCACCCATGAGTTTTATCGCACGGTTTTGGATCCTATCTAGCAGGTGCAGAGATGTTTTGACGACACCGAATATGTGGTAATTCCAACGTAAGTTTTCACTGTCACACATACCGAGAATGGAAAGTTTGTCGGTTTTGACGATGTAAGTGCCATTCATGGAAAATGGCTGGGTGTTCAAATTTCGCTTTAACGACAGCAGACCGCATTGTATTAAATTCCACTCGGTTGATAGTTCCCCAATTGATTATGCTGTTCATATCGGAATTTAGTGAGCATAACATACGCTGCCGTTACCGTTCTACAGCCGAAGAGCAGGGGTGTGAATCCGGGAACGAATATGAAAAGCAGAGAGTACTGTCATCAGCAAAGGATTATATTGGATTAGAAGTAGCAGACAAGAGATCGTTAATGACAATTAAAAAGAGTGTCGGAGACAGAATGGTGCCCTGGGGCACAACAGCATTTATTTTGTGAATATCAGACTTGAAACCGTCCAAGACAACTTGAATTTAACGTTCAGGAAGGTAATTTCTAATCGATTGCAGGCATTTTCGACAAAAGAGCCTGATGCCAAACTCTGTCAAATGCGTTAGAAATATCAAGTGCAACTATCTTGCTTTCGCCAGATTGATGTACGCTTTAGTTCCACTTTTCGGTGAGACTGCTCTGCCATCTCTATAAAAAAATGATCAGCATTCAAGGGCGGTTTTCAAATATGGTGAGACTGACTCCAGGGACTTGATAGTTACCTGACTATCCGAAAAGATGCGGATATTCTTTGTAGATATCACGTTTTTCTTCAGCTAGGGCAGAGCTCCTTTAATCGCTAAAATTTCCGCCGGGAATACGCTACAGTGATTTGGAAGGCGGAAAGAGAGGCTTAGATTGAGCTTATCTGAGAAAATACCGCCACCAACCCCGGTAGCGGTTTTAGATCCATCTGTGTAGAAATGGATTGACTTGTCCTCCATGAAAGCATCTTCCTCCCAGAAGGATCTAGAGGGGAAGCTTATATGGAAGTCTTTGTCAAACTAAAGCTATGATATTGTGTAATCGATGTTCTCTATGAGGATTCCCAATGTACAATTTTAAGAATGTTAGCGTGGCCGAATGAATTATTTGTCCACTGTGTAGTCGCTTTAAGGCGAGTAGCTGGATTCGCAACTACTTCCCTGCTAAAAATATCGATAGGTGTCAAGTGAGACAGAATGTCTAATGCCGCAGAGGGAGTAGACCGGAAGGCTCCGCTTATGCATAGACATGCTATTCCTTGGACTCTGCTTAGCTTAATGCAGTTAACCGCACTTTCTAAGGCCGTCCACCAGACTATCACCCCGTAAGTAAGTATCGGTCTTATGACCGAGATGTACAGCCAGTGGGTTATCCGAGGTTGAAAGCCCCATTTATTCCCAATGGCTTTTTTGCCAGAGAATAAAGCTACTGCAGCTTTATTAACTCTTTCTTGAATGTTATGTTCCCAGTTTAGTTTCCTGTCAAAAATGAGACCCAAATATTTTGCTGTATCGGAAAATATTTGGGTCTGTTTATTGAGGGAGGGTCTATAATTGGAATTTTGTATTTCCTGGAAAAGAAGACAAGATCAATTGTTTGGGGATTTACTCCCAATCCACAGCGATCTGCCCAACGGGTTAATCTGTTGAGATTTAGTTGAAGGAGTTCTTTAATGGTATTAAGATTCTTACCTGAGACGGCTATAGTAACGTCATCCGAATAGGCAATCACCCTGCAACCACTCGCTTCCAGGTACATCAGCATGTCATTAACCGCTAAGTTCCAGAGCAGGTGAGAGAGGACACCGCCTTGTGGCATACCTCTGCTGACACAACTTTTAGCAGAAGCTTCACTCAGTTTGAAGCTGATTATCCTGCTGCTTAGCATAAGACTGATCAACTCCCTAAGTGAGTCGTCTACCTGCAGAATTGACAGCGCAGTCGTGCGTGTTGACGTTTTTAAAGGCACCCTTGTGTATTCTCTATATTATAAGGATCGTTCAATGTGGCTAGTCAGTGAATGCAGAGCCGCACCGACTTTCATTTACAGAAATCTTGGATCAATTTTAGCTCGTAAATGGATATCAATCAGTCGTTCTAGAGTTTTTAAAAGGAAAGATGATAGACTTATAGGTCTGAGGTCCTTTGGGACAACATCAGAACATTTTCCGGCTTTGGGAATGAAAACTACAGTGACTACAGCGAAGGCAGACGGAATAATATCCTAGGACCTTTGTTGCTCGGCAGGTATTATACCGTCCGGGCCAGTATACGTGTATGGTTTGAAGTTGTAGAAAGTCGTGAAACATTTTGCAATACCTTTAATCCGCGATACCTATACCATACAATTGGCCTTCTAAATTAGTGTCCTGCTCTTCCATTTCTTTTCTATTGAATTTTATTGCGATCCTCCACTCTTTTGTAGCTTCAACAGCACAGTTTGGGCCGATTTCTAAATACATCGCTTCCATTATGTGCAATATTGAAGATACCCTCATACACTTCAATTGGAAGAGCTGGCATATGTTTGTACTCAGCCAAACTATTTGCAGTTTTAGCCTTTTGCGATGATCACCATGAATCCTTTGCATCAGTACATAATTTATGATCGAGTGTAGCCCATATACTGTTTCTCATGTTGTCAACTGAATAACAGTTTCTACGAATGGCTAAGCCCATTTTGTGTGTTAGTTTTCCCGTCAATTTCCCGCTTCCATCGAGACCTTTTGCATTCTTCTTCAAATTACGTAGGTGGGTACCTATTCGCTTTTGAACGTGTTCTTTACATTCTTTCTTGACATTCTCATAGGGCTTATCATCAGTAATGCATTTAACAGTCTTAGGATTACCGTCACCAATATAATGGGTGTATTTCACCTGGTGCTTCGGATCGCTGAAACATCTTAACAACAGCATCGACCTCCATTTTTCCAGCTGATCCATCGTGATTCTCATCGCACTTATCTTTATGATTTTGCCCCCATTCCTTGAATTCCTCGGTATCTTCTTTATTCTTCCGTACTCACACGCCTTATAGTATTTTGATTTCACTGCGCAGTCTATAATTTTTGCACTGTAATTGCCAATAAGAGTCACTAAGCCAAACAAGGACGTAAGCCCAGGTTTTCTCCACAAACCATCGCCGGATACCATAATTCCATTTCCTCCTTTTTCAATATATGGTAAATACGGGTAGTTGTCTCATCTTTCGCTGCTTTCATTTTACTGTTTTTGCAAACTAGTTTAGTTGCAGTTGAAAGTCTTTTGATAACCTTATCATAGAGAGAGAGAGTGAAACATAGGCCGAGGTAATTCTTTGAATGCAAAAAACTTCTTTATTCCGCGCAAACCAATTTCAAGTAATCGCATGGAAATTACAATTCTACGGCTTATTTCATAGCCTGTTTCAATAAATGGACTACTAGGTATCTCAATCTGTACATATTTTTCACAGGACACTATTATTTTGAATACCAAACCGCGCTTACCACTAACTCGTGCCGATTCAGCGATCTTCTTCCAGATATTTTCCGTCTCTTGCTGTATGTACGTGTCTCTTTTGCACCTTTTTGACTACAATACGCTTTGTCACTTATTGTAAAAACGAAGGAAGGACATCTGTTTCACTGTACGAAACTGACTGAAATCGACGTTTCTAAAGACGAAACAAGCAATAGTCTGAACACGTGGCAAATAGCTTCAAAAACATCCGCCGTACTCTAGTCCTCTAAAATACCGTCCCTCATTTTGGTCATAAGAGGCTCGCTGCCTACCTGTCGGCCTTGTCAAACTTCGAGTTATTTCCCGGCCATAATATTTTGAGATGTCATTTTTGAGATCCTAAGGGACCATTGAAAGCAATAAAAAAGAAAATCGATTTTTTGAAAATCCTAGAATGGTCTAACCCCTTAACATTGAGTAAATGAATACCAGTCCTTTAGCCGAGGCAACACGGTAAAGAAAGACGTCACTTTAGGTAGCTCATAAGTGAACAGAGTCGGCGCCAGCTTCGTGAGCGCAACTCAAGGCAATTTGCGAAAAACAGTGGCGAATGAAGAGAGCTATCTGTTGAGGTCACATAAAAAGAGTATAAAACGAATATTATTCCTTCTATTTATATTGCTTCCTGCTATCTTGTTACGGTCAAGTAGTGGTGTCAGATTCGACTTAATGACTTAATACCGGGAAAATGCAATCAGATCAAACTTGTTGGGACTATTCCTTCTTAAAGCGACGCTTCTTTGGCAATCTAATGAAGAAAATAACCGATCAATCGCTTTTTTGTAGATCTAGTTTAATGAAGCCCTATCCCGAACATAATAGGGAAGACCTAAACGTCACAATCTTGCCTCTTGACGTTAAAACTTTAAATGCATTTTAAGTGAATGAAAGACCTCGCAGGATATTTGGGAAAGAGATTTTCTGCATTTCGTCCCAAAGCTGAGCACCAGATTTCTAAGATAGTCAGGATTTATAGAGCTCGAAGCACTTATAGAGCAGTTCGTGAAATTCGCTGTAGACATTTTCGGCCATCTGTGCTATTTATCGAATTATTGAAAAATATCTCACCCAATTCACGCTATTGAATACTCACACACCAACTAGAATGAGAACAGTGCCTTCGGAAGAAAATATCGCGGTTGTGTAAGCTAGTGTTGAGGAAGACCCCAATTTACCGATTCGTCGTTGTTTTGTCCATCCAATATCTGGGAAATTCTGTGTGATGATCTTGGAAGATCCGCAGTTGCGGTTGCGTCATCGTACCTTATTCCTTAAAAAAATAGGCCGGGGACAAATTATTGTCAATTGGCGCCGGTACAATCACCGGTTATTTGTTCTCAAATTTTGCATGACATCAGTGTGGAAGAACTGTGTTTCCAACAGGATGGTGCTCTACGCTATGCTACCAACGAAAACATCGCTTTTGTTGGAAAGAGCATTTGGAATGAAATGGACCCATTAATGGTATACCAAAATCGTGCGATACGACGCCATTGGATTATTTTCTATGAGGCTCCATCAAGGCGCTAGTTAATATGCCGATAAACCAGCAACGATTGTCACTTTGGGGCAAAATGTTTTTGGAGTAATAGGCGATATACGCCCCCAATTGCTCGAAAAGTGGTAACACGGCGAATGTTGACTTCCAATTCCAAATCGTCCAACATCTCTGGTTTATCAGCATAGACTAGTGACTTTACTAGATGGAGTGAAAAGTGACCTCCTTGGGAATCAAAAAAACATTTTTTTTTCAAATGTTTTTTTATATTGTTCAATATAGTCCTCTTTTAGTTTGATACACTTATTCCAGCGATTTTCCAACTTCTTGATCCCGTCCGAAAAGTAATTTTCCGGAAGGTCTGCAAAATACTCCTCTGTGGCGTCGATGATTTCCTCGCGTGAGCTGAATTTTTTATTGATGAGCCATCTTTTGAGGTTTGGGAAGAGATAATAGTCTGAGAGAGACTAATCTAGTTACCAATCGACGCCAAAAGTCCGCTCGATTCCGCATCAGCAAGTCCAAACACTCTTTCGCTCTCGCCTTCATGTTTTTGGTCATTCGCGGCACCCAGCGGCAGGATAACTTTTTCATATGCAGAATATTACTCAAAATATGGCGTGTGCGCTCAGTACTATTCTTTCTGGTATCTGCACCTTCACTTTCCGATCAGCCAACACCATTTCATGTATTTTTTTGACATTGTTCTCTATAACCACATCGGAGGGCCTGGCGCTGCGGACTTGATCGGTAGTGGAGTTGCGACCACCACGAAACTCTCGAAACCAATATTTGACGGTGTAATCTGACGGAGTATTAGCCCCATAATATTTATCCAACTTTTCTTTTGTTTCCTTCGCCGTTTTGCCTCTCAAAAAATAATGTTTTATGAGAGAACGAAAATCGTTTTTGTCCATTCTCAACATGATACCAAACACGTCAACAACAATCAGCTGTCAAAGCAAAACTAAAAAGACAGTATCGCACTGAAATTTGGCATGTCTGCCTAAATATGAACGGACTTCAAGGCACCATAACCTTTTTTGCAGTAGCAGCGCATTCTGGCGGCCAAGGAGGTCACTTTTCACTCCATCTAGTACATACCCCCAAAGAAAGTAATCTAAAGGTGTGAGATCACAGGATCGCGGAGACCAGTCCATCGTAAGATTATGCACTCAGCAAATGGTTCCCGCAATAAGTTATTGTTGTCGCGCGCCGTGTGGCATGTTGCGTTATATTGTTGAAATCAAAGCTCTGTCACGGCAATGCCATTCAACTGAGGAACGAAGAAGTCAGAAATCATGTTTCTATAGCGCTCTCCATTGACGGTAACATTCTGGCCGTCATCGCCATTAAAGAAATATGAGCCGATGATTCCACCAGCCCATAAAGCACACCAAACAGTGAGCTTTAATGGTTGTAAGGGCGTCTCGACAAAGGTTTCTGGGTTTCCTCCACTCCAAATTCGACAATTTTGCTTGTTTACATATCCATTTAACCAAAAATGGGCCTCATCGGAGAACTAAATTTTGCGTTCAAAATGAGGATCAAGCTGAATCATATTTTCGGCCCATTCACCGAACCTACGACGCGTATAATGGTCACGGGGTTTCAACTCTTGCACAAGCTGGATCTTATAAGCTTTTAAGCCAAGATCTTTCCGTAAAGTCTTCCATAAAGTGGATGGGCATAGCTCCATTTGCTGTACATGATGGCGAATCGACTCATTCGGATTCTGCTCAACAGTGCGCTACACAACGGGAATAACTTCTTCTGTTCGCACTGTTTGTCGTCTTTGGCAATGTGTATTATCCACTAGAGTGTACGAATAACTTGCTCAGATGGACGATTATGTCGACCGTAGAATGGACGTAAAATGACCATAGGGCACGATAAGTTTGGCGAACCGAACCATGATTTTCAAAAGAAGTTTGCACAGTCTGCAAGCGTTGTTCTGGCGTCATTGTAAAATGGCAAAACGTCCTAACCACAAATCAACTTCCAACTGTCAAATTGACAATTTGTAGAAACAGTGTTGCCAGTTTAGTAAAAAATATAATTTTTTTTTGAAAATCCTGGAGTAGGCCCCTCTTAACCTTCATCTCATCCTCAAAAATACTTACGTTGCTTGCTCTCATGTGTGAATTTTCACACATATGGGATTTCTATGTATTTTGCACCAGAAACATCATTTTTTGTAGTCCAATTTATGAATTACCGTGAATAACAGCAGAAACAGCACGTAGTTTCATGTGTGTTGTTCTTATTTTTCGATTTCTCGCTGTAACAAATGTGGCATCTAGCCTTTCCTTTGATATTCGGTGGAACACTTTTACATCTCCTTCGCGATGAGCTCTCACGAGACACTGAAGATTCGCAAGATAGTGTTGACGTTGTGTGGACTAATGAACCCCTGGGCCTGGTCATTGCTTCATTTACTGATTCTCTGCTAATGGTTGTAAGCAAAGTCGATTCAGATTTTCTTTTTTCTTCATCAGTCGTACGATAGTTGAATGACAGCATCCTATTTTAACCGCAATCTCACGATAGCCAAGCCCTTCTTCGACTAAAGTCAAAATTTGAACTTTTTCGTCTCGAGTCAGTTGATGATATTTACCAGACATTTCACTTTTTTTTTACTTGTCACCGTCACAACTCAATTCAAACTGATTTTTGTTTGCACTGACTACGAGGCCGAACTCCGCTATGGGGAATACCCTTCATCAGTATGGGAAAAACCCTTACGATCTGATGTAATTAGGCATTTTTTGAGAACTCATTGGGTGCGGTTTTTATGACCGCAAGTGTATATTCAAATGTTTTCTTTGACATTATCGCTCTGAAAATGGGACGTCCATATTCACCATCAAATAACTCCAACATTGATTCATTTTTCGATCTAAATAAAATTGATTGTAAGAAAAACAAGAGATATGAGACAAAAAAAAAAAACACACGTGTACACTGCAGCCAAAAGGAGAACAGCGATATATGCATTCAACAAATTTGAATCAATTTCTATATATTTGCCACCACATTTCGCATTTGCATATGCGTTTGACCACTTCAAAATAACATTCTCAATTGGTGGTGGAAAGAACAAGAAAGAAGCATCTTTGATATCATCAACACGTGTTGTTGCATATCTTGTTGTGCCTGGCCGCAAATTGATAACATTTCCATTTCGTAATCTTCCAGTTCGATCTTGCACTGGTTGTGATTTCCAAATCATACCGTCTTTTGAAACGAATAATGGATGGACGATTTCAGCTACTGATGCATGTTCTTCACTCTGTTCCGTTTCATCAAATTCAGAATTACTTTCACTTCCAATCAATTCAACATTTTCTTCCGACGAATAATTTTCATCACTATCGGAAATATATTCATCAGAATCATTCAACATTCCGTCCACCTCTTCCGCGGAAAGATATTTCGGTCCGTTCATGTTGTATTGAAAATACACTCCACGAAATATTGATAAGGACAAAGAAATCTTAGATTGTTCCCTTTTGTTTTGATGAGATCTAATTCATTGAACGGAGCAGCATTATCGCTTCGTCTTATCGCATCATAGCGATAAAGCTTTGTTTTTGTTTTTGCTAACACATCTGTTTTACACTGATGAGTGATCTTCATTGTGGTACGAAATATTGATAAGGCCAGTTGTGCTTAAGTGAAAGAATAATTGAAAAAAATATAAGTTTAAGCTGAGTTTCGACAGAAAAAGGATTTGTTAGTCTTAAATATTTATTTATTTGTTAGAAAAAATTGGAATGCTTTAGATTTTCGCAAATATCAATTACAATGCCTCATGGAAAGCCATTGACCGAAGAGGAGCAAGGACGTGTGCCTGTGTACAGAGAACAGGGGAAAACAAGAAGGCAAATCGGAGCTATTCTAGAAAGAAGTAAAATTGTTATAGCAAATTGTATAAATCTTGGAGAAAATTATGGAGTTGAGCGAAATACAGGAAGAAAACCACCATTAACACCAAGAGATATTCGAGAAATAAGACGTCTTGCTGTAAATAAATCCATCAGTCCTTCTGAAATTGTAAGCGTTCTGAAGCTAAATGTGTCAACAAGGCGGGTGCAACAAATTTTAAAGTCAGATAATACCATTGAATATGTTAAACGCACGCCGAAACCGACGCTTACAGCACGACACAAAGCGAACAGGTTGACTTTCGCTGCAAAAATTTCAATTTTGGGACGAAGGGTGGTGTAAAGTAGTATTTTCTGACGAAAAAGAATTTAATTTAGATGGGCCAGATGGTTGCCAAAAATATTGGCATGATAAAAGGGCCGAAAGGCATCTCAGGCATGCTCACAATTTCGGAGGAGGCACGTTAATGGTTTGGGGGGCTGTAAGCTGCTCTGGAAAGTCGCCTATATATTTTATATCAACTAAAATGAATAACCAAAAATACACTGCGCTCTTAGATGATGTTTTTGTTGACCTTGGGGATCAATTATTCGGTAGCGAGTTTATATTTCAACAGGACAACGCGGCTATTCATGCATCCAAGTTTACAAAGGAGTTTCTAAAAACCCGAAATATTTCTCTATTGGATTGGCACGCTTGCAGCCCTGACACGAACGAGTTTCGCGTGCTCTCCAAGTACGAGTATGTGATATTTCTCAAACAAGGCAAAAAGCACACTGATCTAGAGCAATGATGCATGATTTTGGCAAGCATTCGCTCACTGCATTCGGCTTTTAGCGGGTTGTCACTAAAGGTTTCGATCATTGTTACACAATTTTGTTCTTTCCTTCTCTTCTTCTTTTAGTGCTATGTACGCTCCCACCATAAGGGTATAGATATTAATTTAAACATCACTGATCACTGCATGACTGGGGTATTGTTCAATAACATAATAAGAAAAGGTCTACCTAAAATTCATCCAATAAAATGTAAGATAAATTATGAGTAACTAAATAATGCACTTCCTTCGGAAGACTGGTCCGAGGATAATGTTAATATAGCTTTTGAAATATTTCTGAAAATATTAAAATTATAAATGAACCATTCTTCCTACACTCCCCTGCAACATAAATCAGAATTACGGTTAAAACCTTGGATAACCAGATCCTTACTAAAGAAAATCCAATTGAAAAATGAACTCAACGCAAGTTTGAGAAATCGCTTTAAAAAAAATGTGTAAGCATTTGAATAAGGAAGTAAAGCTGTGCCATGACAATTACTATCACCCTCAAATACAACGCTCTTTAAGTAATCCTGAATTGGAGTGGGAAGTCATAAATAACATCTTAAATAGAAATATCTCCAGCACCCCAATTTCGGTTAGTAATATTGATGACCCTATTACAGTCGCAAATGTATTCAACGATATTCTTACCCCTGTTGGTCAATTGTCATTCTCTGGGGCTTGTGATAATTTTTGTAGTCAGTGTCAATGCACAGTTCTTGTAGAGTATTTGCCCTCGAGCAATAGTAGTCGTGAGCTTTTTGGTCTCATCAACTGGCTGAATAACTCCTATTCATGCGGAAACGATGGCATTTCGAACATTACCCTTAAAAAGATTGCTCTTAATATTATTGATATTTTAGCATATCAATTTGGCCCTATCATTGAAACTGCTACGTTCATATCCAGGCTTAAATGCGCCATTGTGCTACCGCTATGTAAAGTGGGAAAACGAGATGTTACAAATAATTACAGACCGAATTCCCCGTTGTCTTCCTTTTCCAAATTTTTTGAGGGATCCATTGGAAACAGAATAAATTTTTTAGTCTGCAGCAATTCGATTTCAGGGAGGGGCTATCTGCAGAAGATGTCCTTTTAACTAACGTTTCTTTTTTTAACAAAGGTCTAGACGATAAGAAATGTTGCGCTAGCCTTTTCGTTGATATAACAAAAGCGTTCAATATGATAGATCTTGCCATTCTTTTAAGCAAATTGCATTGTGCAGGATTTGCTTCATATCTCAAGGATACATAGCACACAAACAGTTCAAATTGAAGAATGCCATAGCTACAGAAAAATCGTAAATCTAGGAGTGCCTCAAGGATCAGTACTTGGCCCCGTACTGTTTCTTATATACACATAATCGATATTTCAATCCTTTAAAGGGAAAATCGCGGCTTTTAGGGATGATTTTGGCATTAATTGCGGACCTAGTTGCTAATACGAGAGTTGTCCTTGTAACTCTACACACTTCTCCCAGTGATGCTCCCATCTCTTTAACCCGTCCAAATAGTACTTGGCGTTTTTCTCTGCAAAATAGTTGATTGCGAAGGTGATTGCCTCCTCATTTGACGAAAATCTCTGTCCTCCGAGCGCAGTTTTTAGATGAGGGAACAAAAAGAAGTCGCTTGGGGCTAGATCTGGTGAATAAGGCGGATGGTCAAACAGTTTAAACCATGGCAAGCGCTGAGGTGTGAGACGGCGCATTGTCTTGGTGAACCAGGATTTTCTTTTTCTGCAAATGTGGCCGTTTTTCCGCAATTTCTGCCTTCAGCTTGGCAAGTAATGATGCGTAGAATGCTCCTGCATTGGTTTTTCCTTTTTGAAGATAATCGATTAAGATAACTCCTTTATTATCCCAAAAAACAGTCGCCATCACTTTCCCAGCCGAAAAAACAGTTTTTGCTTTTTTTGGAGCTGGCTCGCCCTTTGCAGTCCACTGTTTTGACTGAATTTTTGTTTCGGGCGTGTAATGGCGTATCCAAGCTTCATCTACAGTAATTAATCGGCGCCAAAACTTGGATTTATTGTGCCTAAACTGCGCCAACAGAGCGTTGGAAATGTTCATTCGAACACGTTTTTAGTCTAACGTAAGCAAACGCGGCACCCAATGCGCGGACAGCTTTCTCATGCCTAAATCTTTAGCAATGTTATCGTCAGTGGTTGCAGTTTTTGGACGTCCCGAACCTTCATCATCTCCCAAGCTCTTACGGTCACGTTTAAATTCAGCTGCCCAAAATTTCACTGTGGTAAATGATGATGCAGAGTCCCCATACACAGAGTCCAACTCACTTTTGATTTGCGTAGGCGTATTGCCTTTCAAAAACAAGAATTGAATAGCAGCTCGATACTCAATTTTTTCCATTTTCACAAAAAAACACTCACATCGACTCACTCAAACGACTGCCAACTAAAAACTGGGCGTCCAAAATGAATGAAACGTCGGTAAGTAACTGTCAAAAGATGCACAACTAGCATTCACTAGCTTTTATTGACGAGTGCCGCTATCTTTACGTTGCGGTCGGAAACTTTTTAGACAACTAAGAACTTATATATGGTACACCATAAAATAGGTATAAGCAGCACAGTTAAAGTAATGTTTTATAATTGGAGCCTCCTAAAACGAATCGAAAGTTACCTTCAATAAAAATTTAACATTCAGTACACTTTGCTTTAGAATTGAAATCGTCAAAGAATCCAAATATCTGGGTGTTACTTGTATTATTTATCCACATATTTATAAGCTGGCTGCAACATGCACTATACCTTAAGGAAAGCCTTAGATCTTACATTCGATGATTTTATCATTTGAAAAGGCTTTTACATTGTAATAGCTTAGGATATGGAGTTAGTTGGTGGAGGGGGATTCCCACCAGCAAAGCTACAGCCACTTGTTATATTAAAACGATGCGCTGTCAGGAAAATATGTGATGTAAGTCGCATAGTTAAATCTCTGTGCTTATTTAAAAGGTCTCTCCATTAGACATCAACCCTATGGCCACACCTGGTCAGGTGCTCCTAAAACATCTCTGCTTCTGCTGGATAAGATTCACAACCATGTGATAAAACCCTTAGGTCACGCCAATATTGCACAGTCAATTGACACGTTTGAACAATGACGCAACATCTCTTGCCTCACCCAGTTCTATCGCTATTTTCACCACCAATACTCCACTGAAATTACAATACAAGTAGCATTCCGCTCCTTCAAACTTTTAACCGTAACACCCGTCTCAGTATGGATGTATTCCCTCAATCCTACTTTCGGACGTACCCTTAAATATCGTGTTTCGTTCCAGCCCTACAACTCACTAATCCTGTCCATCACTCTATTTCCTAGACATTGTAACTTGCAAACATTCAAGACCAATGCACATACGTACCTCTCTTTTCGTTCTTCCTGAATTAGCTTTACCCGCGCTGTAAGCAAATATTTTAAGAGTACAAATAAGCCCTTGAGCAAGCGCTAATTATAAAAAAAGAGCTGCAGAAGTAGCAACATGCATTTTTACGCGAAGGCTTATTTGACCAAACAACTGCTGTAAGTGCAGGTGTCATCACCCTATTGGAAGATGCTATAATTTCTGCAAATGGCGACAAATGTCAATTCTACTTTGACTTTTAAGAAGTAAACACGTCAACAAGACATGCATCGCTATATTTCTAAAAAAACGCGGAGTAATTGTTACGATATTTTTGCGGAATAATTCGTCGGTGGTGTTGGCGCAGCGTGAATTTCAGCGTAGATTTCCCCGTCGTCCGACACCAACTGTGCAAACACTACTTCGTTTAGCCGCTCGCCTAGAAGGGTATGGGACAACACGAGGAGCCAGGAGGACCCCGGAGTATCGAGCAGACGCCGTGCCACGCAATTCGGCATCTATCGGCAATCTTTACAGAGAATTTTGCTGAAAGGCTGTAAGATGTTCCATTACAAAGTGCAGACAGTGCATTAGCTGTTAGCTGTTGACCGCCAAGCGGGTGTAACCTACGCTGAAGCCATTCTGAATCTCAACCACGAGGGAGAAAACTTTTCATCGAAAATCGTCATGAGCAACAGGGCTCATTTCTATCCCTGTGGATATGTGAATAAGCAAAATTATCGCTTGAAGGTCACCAAAAATCCGCGTATAACCCACGAAGACCCATTAAACCTGCTCAAAGTTACTGCATGGTGTGCTATTTACGTTGGAGACTTCATCGGGCCTTATTTTTTCGAAAACGCCGCTGGCCAAACAACTACTGTGGACGGCGAGTGCTCCAGAGCCATGCTCAATGACTTTCTTCTTCCTCATTTCGATGAATTGGGACTGGAGAACATGTGGTTCCAACACGATGGAAAAACGACGTACCACATACTGCACGAGCATCAACCGAAATTCTAAGGGCTGCATTTCCGGGTCACTTAATCTCTCGTTTTGGCGATGCGCACTGACTGGCATTTTTTGTGGGTTTTTTTTTGAAGTCACGAGTCTATGTCAACTAACCTCAGACTCTTGAAGCCCTCAAATAGAATATCCGTCAAGAATGCGAGGAGCTATCCCCGGAAGTTCTGACAACAGTGATGGAAAATGCCACAAATCGGGCCCGAATTGTCATCAATGGCGCCGGCCACTTTTTCTCGGTTAAGACCATCGGGTGACAACTTTTACGTCACCTTGTACGAGTATATGGGGTGAATGATCTAATTGTTGACATTAGATTGTCCGATAGCGTTTTTCAACTTCTTGAGTTTGAGCAGGGTAGCTGGTGATTGAGATGCCTCTCAGATATTTTGTTCCATTGGAAATGTTATTTTGATGTCCTTTAGGATTTCTAGAGGTAATCCCGTCAGCGTTGTCCTCGATCTTGAGAGCTCTATTCCCACTATACTCACCATTGATCAGCTAAGGAATAAAAAAGAACTTTAGGTATAACCCGGCAGTAATCACGGTGATATCGTCTGGTTGGGTGGACCGGGGATACCAGCAACGTAAAGCGTATAACAACTAATAATTACCATACTTAAACAGCAGGGAAAGTTTAAGGCCACCTCTATTTGCTCCTGACATTAAGTATTTGCCGTAATCCGCCTCACATCTCACAATTCTGGTTCACAAGACCAAGTGGTTATTCCACCTCTAATTGTCTGATTGAGTTGCACATCCTGGCAAGAGTTGCGTTCTTGAAAGCTGCTCTGGGACGATATTTATGGATATAGTTTAGCACTTTGTCGCAAAAGAGATGGCAACAAAATTAAACAGCGAATGTTCTTTGATGCCGGGACATCCGGTCTCAGTAACTAGATATTCTGGAGGCAGGAATTATGTTATGATAGAGCCAGGCGCCTTAATATCATTGAAATGCACATAATAGGAGTATCAGACGCTTTCGAAACCAAGTGTATTTTGTCAAGTGTCCTCAAAGATAAAATAATCTGAAGAACTCGAATAAAATTGTTTATGCACAGCGGACTCGACTGATTTATTTTGACAGAGCAGCAATAATATCCAACTTAACCGTGTCAATAACGAATGATGGTCCTCTTTTGTTCTTTTCTCGAGACATTGAAAGCAAATAAATAAATAAATAAAATTCAATCAAAGTGTCTTGTGTTGCACAAACAAAGAAACTTCTCTTTGACAAAAGATTATTAAAGTCTAGACATGGCACACTCGTAGTAACGATTTTCCTACGGCATTGGCTTCGTTTCGCTTTGTTAACAAATTTTAAAGTAATGGACTTTGTTTAAACTGTTCGTCCTCCCAAAGATTAAAAGAATTCTACTTAAACATTGTTCTCTGCTTTTCGTTCCCTAAGGGCAAAATAGGAAGAACGACTTTTTATTCTTCATTTGACTACTTAAGCAACATACCATCAATCAAGGAAAATTTGCAAAAGAAAGAAACGACAAGTGACTGACATTCTGATCAGAAATAAAAAATAAATTTTTAATGTATTTTAAATTGTGTTGTGTGTCCTAAATTTAATAATCGCTTGCTCTCAGAATGACTGAAGCAGAGACTCTCTAAGAAATACGTAGCATTCAGAAATTCAGCTATTCTCTTTGATGGTTTCTGTCTGGAAGCCGATATTGGTTATATTTCAAAAAATAACACATCTTCTTGATTTAGAGACAGTGGTGCTGAAAACTCTTGATTCTTGCAGAAGCAGCAGTTCCTCCCAATCAGAAGAAGGCAACCTTAGAATTATTATACAAACCGCAGAGTGATGATTTCAAAAGCAAAATCACCAGCATCTGTTTGAATTTTCTTAGAATCGGCAGTAAAATCGCGGACTGGCTCCGGGTTCCCATATTACTCCAACAAATTAGAAATCATCTCGCCATAGAGAGCGAATCGATTAGTTCAGTTATGCACTCCAAGATGATTGAGTTCCTTTTCTAATCGTACGAGACACTTGACGCGAGGCCTTTCCCACTCCTTCTGGATAGGAATCGAAAACTCCTCGGGTCGAAGCGTTAATTTTGTTTGATTCTGAACCGATGCTCACTTTTGTAATGAGGTCCATGTTATGCCACAGCTCATAGATTTCGCTTAAAGCACTCACACGAAGAGTTTTGCCCTCAAAACGACTAAGGATATCTTTGATGCTTGTATCCATAGATCATGAATATTTCAGAGAGCTACGAGTTTTTTTTTCATAATTTGCGCGCGGTCAAGGGACTTCGGTACCCTTAAAATGCTTGCACACAGCGCGGGCGATGGAAAATCAGGGAGGATAGAAAGAGGGCAAACCGGTGAACGTTGGTTTTAAATGTTTGAAGGTTATAATGACTAGGGAATAAAGAACTAGGCAGGGCATTCCATAAGCCAGTTGTACGGCTTAAGAAGGAATCACGATATTTTAAAGTACGTCCGAAAATGGGTTTGAGGGTATACTGATGTTTGTTACGGGTAAAAGTTTGAAGGAGCGGAATGCTACTGGCGATTTCTATGGAGCACTGGTGGTGGAAATAGCGATAAAACAGAGTGAGACACGAGACATTACGTCGGGGTTCGAGGGGCTCCATTGTTTGAATGATATTGGTATCACCTATGAGTTTTATCGCGCGGTTTTGAATTCTATCTAGCAGGGGGCACCCGACCAGATGTGGGCATTGTACTCTAGTTTTGGGCGGATGAATGCCTTATATATTAAGGCCAGATCAGAGGGGATGAAGTATTTCTTACATCGCTTGAGGAAACCTAGACATTTCGCAGGATTTTTGACGACACCGAATATGTGGTCATTCCAACGCAAGTTTTCACTGACACACATACCGAGAATGAAAAGTTTATCAGATTCGACGATGCAAGTGCCATTCATTGATAATGGCTGGTTATTTGAGTTTCGCTTTAATGACAGCAGAGAGCATTGTGTTTTGGAAGCATTAAATTTTACTCTGTTAATGGTTCCCAAATTGGTTATGCTGGTAATATCGGAATTTAATGAGCTTAACATACGCACCCGTTCCCGTTCTACCGCCGAAGAGCAGAGGCGTGAGTCCGGGAAAGAATATGAAAAACAGAGAGTACTGTCGTCAGCAAAGGAAGACAGGGTGAATGACTCCAACTCCAACTAAAATGCTATAATTATTTTATTTGTTGATAAATTTTATGGTGCCAAAGCAAAAAATGTTGGAAAATACATCAATTTTCAAATTGTATCAGTAGTTTTCAATTTGTCCACTTTTGACACGAATAATGGCCTTGAGACGGCCGAAGAAAGCATCGCACGCTGCACGCAAGTGGCTCTGCGGTACTTTGGCCCATTCCCGGGGAAGTGCTTGTTTGAGGTGGTCCAAACTTTGGTATTTTTTAGTGCCAACCTTCGCCTTCAAAATAACCCAGACAGGGAAATCCAACGGATTTGCATCCGGAGAATTTGCAATCCATTGTGTCGAAGAAATGAAGTGTGGAACATTGTTTTTTAACCAACCTTGGTTGACGCGCGCTTTGCGAGACGGTGCTGAGTCTTGTTGAAATGTCCACGGTCTCCGACCGAAATGATTGTTTGCCCAAGGCTTCAATACTGCCTCTAAGACAGTTTCATGGTATACGATCGCCACGGTCCAAAAATACGAACGCAGAGCGACCATCAGCATCGGTGCTGCCTGCTTTCTGGTGGCCATCCGAAGGTGTAAATTTTCGAAGGACCTCTCTGGCAAGTAAACTCTGTTATTTTGTTTGTTGACATATTGCTCGATAACAAATGGCGACTCATCGGCAAAAACCAAATTCGGCAACTCATCACTTTCGTGCAAGCGTAGCGACTCTTTCGCTCTTTCGACTCTAACTTTTTTCTGTTGCGGTATAAGATCGTGTGCTTTTTGGAACTTCAATGGCTTGAGCCCAAGCTCATTTTTCAGTATGTGTTGCATCCGTTCCAATGATATGTTGAGCTCACGAACCATTTTTCTTCCACTTCGACGCGGATTTCGCTCAATTCGAGCCTTCGCTCTCCGAACCATTTCTGCCGATGTTGCTGTTTTTTTATGACCACCTCCATGGCGTTTTGCAACGCTGCCAGTATCACGGTAACTAGCTATGGTTCGAGACACAAACGATTTATTCACGTTGAGGCACTGGAGGGCTCTAACGATAGCTATTTGTGGTTTTCCAGCCAAATATAAAGCAATCACACTATCACGTTTGAATTCCATCGCGGATAAAAATTGTTCAACACAACTGAGACGCAAATCGTTTAAAAGGCTTGTAAATAATAAAATTATCTGTCATGTGTCAAAATTTGAGCTCACTGTCATGAACCGTTTGGAGATTATAGCAGTCTGAAGTTGGTTGCAGTTCGAGTCATTCAGGGTGTATATTGGATTAGAAGTAGCAGACAAGAGATCGTTAATGAAAAGTAAAAAGAGTGTCGGAGACAGAACGGAACCCCGGGGCACACCAGCATTTATTTTGTGAATATCAGACTTGAAACCGTCAAAGACAACTTGAATTGAACGTTCCGAAAGGTAATTTTTAATTCATTGAAGAAGAGAGTCGTCTTCGCCAGACTGATGTACGCTTTGGTTCCACTTTTCGGTGACACATGCCATCAAATCACCAATGGACTTGTTGCTACGAAAACCGTACTGCCGATCATTGAGCAGATTTCATGTTTCGAGATATTTTGTGAGCTAACGGCTTAATAGCGTTTCCATGATTTCGAAGAATATTCACCTTTTCTAGGGACGGGCTGGACAAATGCTGTTTTGCATCTGCTCGGAAACAGTCCTGAAAGGTAGGATTGATGAAAAAGCTTGCGCAGTGGTTTTGCCGGCGTGGAAGAACACCTCTTCAGAAGAAGGGGAGATATACCATCTGGACCAGCGGATTTGTGCATGTTGAGATCTTTAAGTACTCTTGCTACTACACGAGTACGAAAGTGGATTCGTTTCATTGAAGATTCGACGCACTCAAGTGTAGGCGGGGACAAAGCACGATCTGGGAGTGTTGAGCTAGCCGCAAAGTGTGCAGCACGCAGATTGGATTTGTCCAAAGAGCTGACAGCTGGAATGTCGTTGGGATGAAGGATGAGGCAGAATTTCTAGTGTTTTAGTGTTTTTGTCGAACGACCAAAGATTGTTTCTCTCTTTGGGAGATTTTAGTATTCTTTTCCTCAGTTTTTGGTCGTATTGGAATTTTACATGCTTAGAAAGACGATGCAGTTATTCTTGACTTGTTTGAACTTTTTTCGGCTTTCCTTTGTCGGGTTGGTCTTGAAGAACCGAAAAAACATTTTTCTAACCCTGACAGCCTCTTTGCAGCTCGTACAACGCCTTTTCTTTTGGTTTGGTATTCTTAGTCCGATGAGAGATAAAGCATCTCATTCCAAGAAGAACAGTTTCTGTGATCATTTCAGCAGCGGCATCCACGTCGTTATAGAAGAAATATAACGACCAGTTAAAATTCCTAAAGAAGCTGTTAAGTACGCTCCAATTGGCTTTCTCGTATTGCCATACTGTTCTTTTAGGAATCTTTTTTCTAACTGTGTAGTGGGTGTACGAGAATTTAGCTGATATAACACAATGGTCCGACGATCCTAGAGGGGAGAGCATATCAACGCAATGCTTGTCAGGGTGAGAAGTTAAAAGCAAGTCCAGGGTGTTGGCGGTTTGACTGTTCACGTCTGGTATTCGTGTGGGCTCATTTACAAGCTGGGTTAAGTTATTTTCTGTAGCGAAGATCTCAACACACCGTCCCTCGGTTGTTTTCTGTCCAGAATGTCGAAGCCACTCAGAATGCTGCCCAGTTTGGGGCTTCTGTAAATAAAGCAATAGTGGACAATTTGCTTACGGAGATGGAATTTCAACCACATGAAATTGAATTCCGGATTTTAACAGCGACTACATTGTGGTGGAGTATTAGCGGGGCCAAGGTAAAAAAAATCCCTTACTACCTTAATTTTTTGGCTGTCTTAATAAATTTCGATGTGGTGTTCGTCGATGTTGTGGATTCCTTCTGGTTGATAGTAAATACTCGGTTTTGACCTCGTCCGCAGGTAAAACCACCTCTGGCGCTTGTGTTTTAATATTTGCAAATATGACACCGCATCACCTTCAGTTAGCCCTTCTTCGGCATCAGAGATCTCTGAAATTGTTGTCGAGCTTTACGAAGCTCACTCTGTTATCTATCGCCTTTTTGCAAATTCTGATTCGTTTGGCAAGATTGTCAAAATATAGGTCGTCTCTATAGATGGTGCCATACTCGTTTGCATCCTTGAAATCGATAAAGAGGTGGTGTGTATCGATTTGGACTTCTTGGGTTTCCTCTAGAATCTGCTGTAGTGTGAATATTTGGTAGATGGAGTTAATCGAACTAAATTCGCATAGATAGACGCCTATCAGATTGTTGACCTATGGTGTCAGACATTCACACAATAGGCGGACAAGATCTTGTATGCGATGTTAAGGATGTTTCATTTGTCAGGCTTACTTACGTCCGAGCCATTCGTGGGAATGAGTTCGCGTATGCTCTCCACCATTACTTTTCGGGTCTTGATGGATTAACAAGTCCTTTTTACGTTTTGTTAGGACTTTCGAAAGTTGTTTCTAGCAGTAGCATGTTTACATTTCATTTGCTTCCCATACCCTTTCGTTTTTCTTCGGAGGAGTCGATATCCTTTCCCTCTCTTTGGGGGGTAGAACGCACGAGCCGGTATTAATTTTCTATGTAGCGTCACTTCACAGACTACATGTGCCTGTTAGCTTTTCCCCCTCACATAAGATGTTTCCCCCTTATGCTCATGCGAACTCAGCAAATTTGTTGCTTCATTTTTGATGGCTTCTCGACTTCGATGACACTGATCTTCAGTATGTAATGCAGGTTGTAATGAAGTTACGTCCTACGTAATATCGTCTAACAACGTTCCTTCGTTTTTGTGGTATCTTGGATGTCTGTAGATCTACCTTGTCTGCAACAGGTAGTTCCGAGGTTCCAGTCCCCTCGGATTATTCAGAAATCTGTAATACTGGATGAGTTTTACATATGATCAGGGAAAGAATATTGTCACGTCTTCACTGATGCCCCAAAACCGATGTAGTATGCGGTTCTGATGTCCTTTTGAAGAATGACGACGTTTGATTTCACGTTACGAAATCTTGTTTCTGTTAGAGCAGAGCAGAGATTTACGCAATCCCGATATTGTGAGGAATCGGTGAGAGAGGCGAAATATCTGCGTCTGCGTAACAACTTTCTAGGCAGTATGTAGATAAGAGTTTCTCAGGTCTGCCTGCGTTAGTTGGGTTGGGTTCTTTGTGATCATAACAGCAGATAGCATGACCCTCTAGGATGGCAGCCGTTTAGTTTGCCGATGTCAGACAATTTTAAAAGATCACGCTATCTCTCAGTTGGCTGCTTTCTGGTGTTAGGTACAAGACACTCCGGAGAACTTTCTCGTTGAGTATCCAATCAACGTTCATATTATGCACCAGGTACTTGGCTAATATGTGGTTGTGCTGGTACTGTAGGTACTTTATCACTGAAGTGTTTACTATTCTTTCCACAGAAAATTGTTCAGTAAAAGGAACACAAGGACTACAATGCACTCGTTCTTTCCGTGTTCTGTTCAATATAAGCAATCACCTTAAGAGCTGCAGCCATTCCTATTTTATCATCCCGGTTTGTCCTGGGAAATTTTTATTGACCTCAGTTATAGTTGAAGTACCTCACAAAAGTAGTATGCAGGCTGACTGTTGACGCCCCTTTAATACAGTTATATGAATTCGGCGTACGCCACTTGTATGAACAACATGCAGGCATCCAAATCAACATCCGTGAAGTTAAAGTTGCATCCAGAAATGTGACGTAAAATCATCAAAAATTATCTCACAACTACATTAGGAGTCTTTGGCATCAGAATCAAAACCTTATCGATGAGGCCAAGATAAAGACCAAAGTTTACCAAGCCTGGTATTCGGCTGGCATACTCGATTTGGGGCTCAGTCCTTGGCGGGTAACTAAGTTTGGTCTCAGGAATGTAAAGGTCTTGCTTAATCTTAACGTTGCACGCAAGACTTTTTGCACATGGTCGGTTAAATTATAAGTTTTCCTTATTCTAGGTAGGAGTTTTATTTTAATAAAATAATATAAATTATAATATATAAGCACTTACATATGTTTTCTCTTCTCTTTTATTTCAGGTAAGCCATTTTTTTAATCAGGAAGACCCCTGGAAAGTGGTAAGCTTTTGCCTATTTCTTTTAGGACGTAACCGAAGAAGCAGGTTTAACAAATATTTCTTTCAAAACACCTTTATTGCATTAAATTGTAAAGAAATATTATGTCCGAGTATGTTTTCAAAGGACAATTTCGGATGCTCCAGTAGGACTTGCTGGTTAACTGGAGTCAGAATCCTCGAAGGAATTTTGTCATATTTGTACGATTGGCATTTCATCATTTGTGGTCTTGACAAGAAACTTTTTTTACTTGCAGTAAGCGTTAGAAGACCTGGTGCTATTGATGCTCAGCAAAGGCAAGTGTTCCTCTAAAACTCTATGGAATTGCCGACTTTTTAAGAATCGTCCATGTCCGTTTGGCCTGGTTGCCTCATAGAGAGACATGCCACCTACAATTCAGGCAGGCAGTGACGTAGGTAGCCTTAATGCTTGTAAAAGCTCTCAGAAATGATTCTTTGAGCTTTGCCTATCAAGGTCATTAGAGCGATCAAATTGTGACCTACGACTACGACCTTTCGACTTTACCCAGAGAATCTTTGCATACTCAATTTATTACAATTGCAAGTGATGAGAAAGTGCTGCTTGTCTGGCGCTACAGCCACAGATCATTCGCCTCCTCCATCGGTTTTTCACAATATGCCATACGTACATATCATGGTTCATTGACATCAAGACTGTGTATGTCTCCGCTTCGAAGTCTGTGAAGATCTGACTACTTTTCCTTTATTCTCGGCTCAGATTCAAGGCGAAACCAGTAGGTCGACTGCAGAGAGTACAAAGTCGATTTTGTTACCTCGCGGCAGGATCATAGAGCCAGACTAGCTTTACTTTTTTTTCGAAATGAAAGGTGACTTATACTCGTAGAGCGCGGCTCATGAATCTAGGGTCTGGCAAAGCCTCTTTGCACCATTGAAATACCATCTTATTCGACCTAACAACCGATGCAAAAGATAGAATCGGCTTTATTGAACCATGTAGATTCAAAGGAACATCCAGTGTGACAGCCACATGCCTTGCCGACAACTCCTTTACACTGCCAGAATGTCCAATAAATCTAAGGCTGCTTGCGAGTTGGAGAGAAAAGTTGGTTAGGTTAGGTAAGAGAAGTCTTAGATCGGGTGCACTTAAACCATTTGTAGGTCTAATGTGATACTACTTGGACAACCATAAAAATTCCCGACAAACCTGCCAAGGGCAGTTACCTTTTTAAAGCAGGAATCATAGTCTCGGAATTTATACTTGTCTGGGGATTCCTGATGCATGCCAAGGCACGGCCGTTACAAAGGAAGTTCGCCACAAATACATCCGCATCTTTGTTTCCACAGCGTCTGCAGAAATCGTTGTGAAGAGAAGTCAATCGTTGCGCATGTCCCTCAAAGATACAGCGTTTCTTCTCCTATGGCTGGTCAGACCTCTTTACTGTTCGGAATCGAGTATCGAGTATTAGTCTCGACGTCTCAACGTTATTTCGATGAGCCCATCTACAAGGCGGCGCAAAAGTTGTTACTCGAAGTTCTTTGGTTCTAATTGTTCTTATGAATGAAAAACTTTGGTTCTGCTCTTGGATTATATTTTTTCCATTAAGTCGAGAAAATGATATCGATGACCAATCGGGCCCGATCATCACTCTTGCAAGAACTTCTGGCAATAGCTCCTCTCATTCTTGACAGATATTCTCTTTGAGGGCTTCAAGAGTCCGAGACTTGTTGACATAGACTCGTGACTTCAAAAAACCCACAAAAAGAAGTCTGTAGCGGTTCAATCAGTCGATCTTGCCGGCCAGTGCAAATCGCCAAAACCGAGAGATTTGGCGACCCGGAAATGCAGCCCTCAGAATTTCGGTTTTGGCTCGTGCAGTATGCGCCGTTGTTCCATTCTGTTGGAACCACATTTTCTCCAGTTCCAATTCATCCAATCGGGGAAGGAGAAAGTCGTTAAGCATGGGTCTGTAGCGCTCGCCGTCCACAGTAGTCGTTTGGCCCGCGGCATTTCCGCAAAAATAAGGCCCGATGAAGCCTCCAGCGTAAACAACACACCATGTCGTAATTTTGAGCGAGTGTAATGACTATTCATGGATTTTCGGTGGCCCAGAAGCGATAATTTTGCGTATTCACATATCCACATAGATTGAAATGGGCCTCGTCTATCATGATGATTTGCGATGAAAAGTTGCTTCTCTCGTGGTCGAGAATCAGGATGGCTTGAGCATAGGTTACACGCGCTTAGTGGTCAACAGCTAACAGCTGATGCACTCTCTGCACTTTCACCAAAATTCTCAGTAAAGTCCGCCGATTGATGCCCAATTGCATGGAACGTCGTCTGATCGATACTCCGGTGTCCTCTGCGACAACTTCAACCGCAGCTGCTCCGGGGCCCTAGAGATGTCCGAGTGTCCCAATAACCGAGCGTAATTTTGCGCTTCTCAGTCATCTCATTGAGAGGTTTGCGGTATTGCTCTCTGAAGTAAGGAATCGAATCGCTTCTTGACTGTCCACGTACATATATCGAAATATCCGACGCGAGTATTGGATTCATCTTGAGCCAAAAAGCAGCTTGATGAATACCAGAGACTTCGGCCTGAGACAGTGTACAATATATGGTTAGACTGAAGGATTTGTGTATGCAGACGTCTTCAGAGAATACCCCTGCGCAAATGCCTTGGCCTTAAGACGTATACACATCCCCGACATACTGAAAAGCATTCTGGAGTTATGTATTCAGGATACCATCCGTTTAAGCTGTTTCTCGCAGATCTTATTCAAGTTGATCTTTGTGTGTATGTAGATTTGAGGTGGGTTGATACAGTGCGACCAGAGAAGTGCATAAGTAGATCCTCGGATACTTCCTCGGAGTTAACCTCGGTACCATCCAGGTTGTTAAGTACTTTTGAAATTCGTTGTGTTTGGACAGAACTTATCGTAGTCTTGGGGATTCTGGACCAGAGAAACTACGCCGCTCTTGGGCATCCATGGTTAACCACTGCGAGCCCTTTTCTTCCTCTTACCGTTGGACTAAATGAAGTAAAGGCAAGGTTTAGAGAAGAATTGAGCTTGTTGCCGTAGATCTTGAAACGTGACTTCCGAAGCACCACTCACTTTGGTAAGGGCGATCGTGTTTAGTTTCTCCCTATTCGTCTTTTGAGTTTTGCCGTAGATGATACGGGAGACAATTGCTTGTTCAATATGCTAAGCATCGTGGTGGAAGTAGAATGATTCCGACATATAAAGTTGGACTATATTACCCATATTACAGAATACTAGACTAGAAGCTACTAGATATTGACTCATCTCTGTGGTTGACGTCTGTATGCCCCATATTTCGCGATTTTCTGCTGAATATGCGTGATCTCTTCAACCAGCTTCTGGTGCATGTGCTATTTATGGTCATCATGTGGCAGGTACCCCTATGTAAACCACGTCTTTTTGAAGTCAATCTGTGTTGAGAGAAGACAGAGAGATTAGGTTCTGTTACAGCAAGAATATTGTTCTGAGTATACTCTCATTTCTTGTCAGGTTTCAGTTGATGCTCTTACTTCTTACCTTCCATGCACGCAATGTATCTGCCGCTCTTGATGGATGATGAGGTTTAAGGCAGCAAGTCTGGACCATTATGTACCACCTTAGCTCCATGGCAGGCATCACATCTTTTGTTAGTGCATTGTTTGGAAATAGGTCTACTGACCTGACAGACTCCGAAGGAATAGTCTGAGAAAGTGTGCCTGTTAGGTCAACTACGGAATCCTTATTTTTCTTGAACAACCTTATCACTTGACCTTTAAAATAAAAGTTAACAGTGAAGATACTTGGTAGAAGCAAGAATGTGGATTCGGCTGTCCGGGAGAGGATCGTGGACCGACTCATGACCATATTTTTTCTGCCAAGGGTCTTGCCGTAGCTTGCAGTGCAGAGCTCTGTGAGAAGCTTCTAGTCACTGACCGTGAGCTTAGCATTTGGTTATCCGAAAAACTTCCGGATCTTCTCTGGATTGGAAGGAGTGGGCAGTAGAGTAGGAGGCTTCAACGGGCCGTTGTGCTGCTTGTGAGAAAGACAACACATTTGGAACGACAGTACCGATAGCTTCTCGCTACTAACTCTACCGTTCTCTTATATTTTATATTTGGCACAAGTTTTGTAAGAGTTAAGATATGCTCAGCCGATGAGGAGCCATCGTTGACTTGGTAAAGTTTGAGGCATCTGCTTTTGACAAGGAAGGTTTGAATATACGAAATACTTGAGAAATGGATAAATCTGGTTGGCAGTAGATTGACTAGAAGATGTTCAAATACCCTTGGGTGCGTCTCATGCTATATTTTTTCCCTGATGGGCTTGGGCGTTTTGAAATTTCTCACGATAGGGAGTGGCACCGACATGTGTCACTATACAGTCTCGAGGATGTAAAAGATGCCATTGGCCTGTGAACATTGTTTTTTCTTTTTGCAAAAGCACAACCTGCGCCACTTTATAGACATCAACTCTGAGTACATCCAGGAAGTTAGGAAGATAAATGCTCTAGATGTCACAATTGCTTTCATTAGACAGAATTTTCTTGCGAAGCTCTTACTCAACTTCTGAAAGTAATTTTTCCGGCAATCAATGCCTCATCTGTTGTCGTAGATATAGGCGAACTTTCAGATACATAAGTGCGTTTAGCTAGGCCCGTATATTTCTTCAGCATACTTTCACGTAAAATACTCATAGTTCAACAGCAGCTGTTACGGGAAAGTGTATAGGCAACTACTAGTTTCGTGCTAACAGGTATTTTTGGTGCGAAGAGCAGTAAGCCATACTTATATTCTGTTTTATTTCGCTACGTACTATAAGTATAGGTTCCATTGCCACCCAATTCACTTCGAGTTTATTTGTAGGTTTTAAAGGGCGGACAGATCTACACTAGTCTTCTTCTAAGCCTAAAATATCGCTTCCCAACTTGTTGATGGTCGAATGTATGGTATTGTATATAGAAAATAATTCTGCGTGTACCGGCGGCATCTTTTTGTATTTCTTTAGCTGCGATTTGCCCTTAAATTATATCTCGCATTCTCTGCCCAACTACACTTGCTTGACCCCGAAGCATTTTCTTATGCTAAAGACTTAACTCCGTTTAAAGTTCCAAAGTCAGGGAAGGAAATAGTCGATGCTCCAAGATGAAAGTAAATCTCCTTGTTATCCACCCCGGAGCGATGTCTTTTCTATCATTACCGAGGTGGCAGAAAGCGTAAATACTTAAAGCATTAAACACCATCATCGCCCCTATGAGTGTGGAGCAATAAATCTCAGTTCTTAGCCGAAATACTCGTACTTTGTCATCTCTCTAGGAATAGGCATTCCAGGCATAGCGGCAATTTTAAGAGGATTGGCATTCACGTGTGCGGGCTGAGAGTGTAAGCAATTTATCCTAGTATGCCACCACCGCTGCTGATTGTATGTTATGTACTATGTAGTATCGATCCTCGAAAATAACTGTTGAACAGGCGACGACGTATTTATTTTGTAGGGGATGTGAAATGGTGTGGAAGGCTCTGGGGTATCACATATTTTTGTGTACCCATTTATGAGAACAGATTATTTGCGCTGGGCGACACTGATTGACATTCTTTCGATATCATTTGCAAGCCGACATCGTCATCGCTTTATTTGCATTTATGTATTTTGAATGGCCGGAGATGTGGAATTCTTCAGTTTTGGCAATGTCGGCATTGACCCTACGTATCCGTTGTTTTTTCTGAGATTAACTATGAAGAAATCTGGATGTTATTGGTCGTTGTTGTGTCCTTGACTCTACTCCTAGTATGTAACTTGTAGTTGTAGTCCTTCTTCATATTTTCTAGTGATTGCGTTAAGGAAATCAGAAATTTCCAAGCGACAGAGAGATTTGAAAGACGTTTCCTTGGGGCAATGTTGTGTGGGTTTCTTTTCTTTTTTTTCCTGCTGTTCTTCATTTATCCTTATAGTTGTGAGTTGTGTGGGTGGATATGTAGGAGGATTTCCGCCATCAATGACCAGTAACAGGTTCAAAGATATAATGGTTATATCAGGGAAACTAATCCCATGGATAAGAAGCAAAGTTTCCAATAATGAATCCTATAAGGAAACGATGGCTATCTAGTTCCCTTCTGACCTACATAATTCGGTACATAATTCCCCATCCCCCAGACACCCTGTTCTAGCGAAGTCGATTTTAATATACGTAGAAGCAGGAATCTTCTTGAATCATATCGGGTTGGCTATCTTTTAATCGTTATAATGGATTTTAATGATTCGCTGTTAACGACTTTGGACGAAATGGTGCAAGGACATGCAGAGGATAGGCACAACCTGATAGTGTTATAGTTTCACATATTCAAGGGCCGTTTTGTTTGTGCCTTTTTAATAAGAGATTTACCGTCTTGATGATTACGATCATTATTTATATTTAATACATCATAATGTCTCCCAGGAGCACATGGTTGGGTAAGGTCTGGAATCCGATATCTGATTTATGTGTGTGAACATTTTATGGAAATACAATTTTCGAAAAATCCAGAAGATTAATCAGTTTTGATGGAACTCTTGCTGGCATTGCATGTACGCCGACAGTTTTGGAAGAGGCATGAGCCGAGATGGGCTTGGTTAATGTTAGATTAACAACCCTGTCAGGAATTTGTTGTATATCATAGTATGACATACTGCAAACAATTAAACGAAGCAATCAATTTGTGATAATCTAATGGAAATTAATCAAACGTTCTGTTGAGAGATTGATGTAATCCAAACCAAATCCAGAGAGTGACGGGACACTTAGAAGATGTTGTATGAGGTTAAGTGCAAGTGGCTTTTTTCTTTTCGAATAGAAAAACTATTCTTGTGGCCTTGTCTTGGTTTTGATTTGCTTAGAATCAGACGATTGGTGATGTATTTAATTTGCAAGAGAATCTAGGTTTAAACATTGCCATCCTGCAGATTTATGGTCTCTAATCTCTGCTATCGGTGCATATCCCAGTTTATAAGACCTTTGAAGGGCTGTTCATGTTTCATGATGTCTTGGTATAAGGACTTCATGGAGAAATATTCTTAAAAGAAATTTTTGTCTAAAAAAATAACCAGACTAGTGGACCATGCTTCAAACTTGCCCTGGAAGCAATGCGTCTGTTAAGACGCATCAACAGTTTTGAAAATATTTATGGAACTTTGCTGTATTTCTGCGGCTATAAGCTGCTGAAGTATTGAAATTTGATAAGCTTTGCCATACCGTCAGCTCATTACATTTTTGTTCGGCTCTGCATTTTCCTCCAAGGAAAGTACTCATAGGGTCTATCTGGGATAGCAACAGGTAGATATTAAACTGGTATCGCCCTATCAAACGTAGGCTTTTCCAACAAAACTGTTTCCAATGGCAACTGTGATGAGCAAAATATCCAATTTGAGGTAGTGTGAATCCTTTATTGATTCAGAAAGTGATTCAAAAATTGCAGAGTAAATTTTGAGCTGGTGGCGTATTCGGGATTCAAAGAAAAGGAGATCTCAACGTAAAGATAGCGGCACTCGTCAATAAAAGCTAGTGAATGCTAATTGTGCATCTTTTGACAGTTACTTACCGAAGTTCCAGTCATTTTGGACGCACAGTTTTTACTTGACAGTCGTTTGAGTGAGTCGATGTGAGTGTTTTTTTGTGAAAATAGAAAAAAATTGAGTATCGAGCTGCTATTAAGTTCTTGTTCTTGAAAGGCAATACGCCTACGCAAATCAAAAATGAGTTGGACTCTGTGTATGAGGACTTCGCACCATCATTTACCACAGGGAAATTTTGGGCAGCTGAATTTAAACGTGGCCGTAAGAGCTTTCGAGATGATGAACGTTCGGGACGTCCTAAAACTGCAACCACTGAGAGATAGTAGATTCTATGAAAATGCCCAAAGGACGTGTTTGTTACATATTAAATCAAGATTTAGGCATGAGAAAGCTGTCCGCGCGTTGGGTGCCTTACGTTAGACTAAAAACGTGTTCGAATGAACATTTCCAACGCTCCGTTGGCGCAGTTTAGGCGCAATAAATCCGAGTTTTGGCGCCGATTGATTACTGTAGATGAAACTTGGATACATCATTATACGTCCGAAACAAAAATTCAGTCAAAACAGTGGACTGCAAAGGGCGAGCCAGCTCCAAAAAAAGCAAAAACTGTTTTTTCGGCTGGGAAAGTGGTGGCGATTGTTTTTTGGGATAGTAAAGGTGTTATCTTGATCGATTATCTTCAAAAAGGAAAAACCATTACAGGAGCATACTATGCATCATTACTTGCCAAGCTGAAGGCAGAAATTGCGGAAAAACGGCCACATTTGCAGAAAAAGAAAATCCTGTTTCACCAAGACAACGCGCCTTCTCACACCTCAGCGGTTGCCATGGCGAAAATCCATGAATTACGGTTTGAACTGCTTGACCATGCCCCAAGCGACTTATTTTTGTTCCCTCATCTAAAAACTGCGCTCGGAGGACAGAGATTTTCGTCAAATGGGGAGGCAATCACCTTCGAAATCCATTATTTTGCAGAGAAAAACGCCAAGTACTATTTGGACGGGCTAGAGAGATGGGAGCATCGCTGGGAGAAGTGTGTAGAGTTACAAGGAGATTACGTAGAAAAATAAAAAAAAATTTTGAGAAAAAATGTCTTGGATCATTGTTCGGTCGGAAACTTTTCAACCCTCGTAAACGCCCCAAGCATACCGGGATAAGTCTCCTCAACACCGCATATAAAACCTTGTCTGGCGTAGTATTTGAACGCCTAAGACGCTTCGAAAACAGTCTGTCTGCTCTGCTCTTTCCTTAGGCTGGGAAAGCCCACCATAGGTCGAATTTTCACATCACAGCAGATCATGGGGACAACCCGAGTGTTTCAAATCGATGCACACCACCTCTTTATTGAGTTCAAGGCCGCATATGACAACATATATAAAGACGAACTACATAGAACGATATTTAGTTTTGGCACGCTGTTCAGTTAAGGTAATGACAAAACAAGAAGTCATGTGACTTTTCTTACATCGCTCTTGTAAGAATTATCGCAAGTTAACTCCAGCGGTATCCAAGGCTTTTCAGTTACTCACATAAGTAGATAGGCTAGCTTAGGTTAAACAAGGGTATGATGGATATGTCATCACACAGACACCAGGCACCAAAACGGGCCCATCGCGATGCCTGTGGAACCAGTTGGGCTTGTCCTCAAATGGCAAAAACCTAAACAATCGCCCTGGTGAAACACCCACTTTCCCTGAAAAAGCCAAGAAGGTCTTTGAAGTTCGTGTCATCTATTTCCCCTAGGTTTTCGAAAAAAGTATTTCCCTAAAAATTTTCTTGGATTACGCGATATTGCCTCGCATTCGCACAGTATGTGTTCTATGTCCTCACTGCAGAATCTGCAGTGTCTGACAAATTGAGTCTTTTTGCGTGTTTCCGCAGGAGACAGTGTCCTGTCAGGATTCCTATTACTGTCCTAAGCTTATCCCTGTTTAATTTTGGATACCCTGTGTCCTTCATGACTTGACCACCTTAGGTTGGCAGTCTTTGTGATTTTTTCCTCGATAGTGCTCCTTACTATGCAAAGGAGTGGTTTGATGTTGACAACCTGACTATTGTCGAGTAGCCCTTTTTTTCTTGCGAGCAGGTCTGCTTGTTTATTTCCTTTAATACCGCAGTGTCCTGGCACCCAGCACAGTCTTACCCGGTTCTGACTACATAGCGCCTTGAGCACTGTGCGACAGCCCCTGACTGTATCAGAGTTGATGTTGGTTGATTCCATTGTTGCGGCCAGGCTATCGATGTAGATAGCGGTATCTGTTGCGGATACCGATCTCATCTGGATTAGCTCAGCCGGCCGGAGGACAGCCAGAATCTCTGATTGGAAGAATACCAGAACCTGATCCTTCCTCTGTTTTTGAACCATCTGTGAAAATTGCAATTTCGACGTGATTATTACATTTTTTTTCCCAGACCTCTCTCTCCGGATAAATTATAATGTACGGGATGTCGAAGTTGACCAAAGAAGGAATTTCATCCGTTAGAATAGGATTGCCTGACATTAGCTACTGCTCTTAGAGTAACCCAGATTAGTGAGTCGTATCGCACTGTTGCCAGCAAGTTTTTTGGACTGTAAATGAAGCGTTGTTAAGTGCAAAATGATGTTCAATGCTGCCGTATGGGTGATACTGAGCGCTCCTGTAATGGCTATGAGAGCCGTTCTTTGAAACGCCACTAATTTTCCGTAAACCCTTTTCTTGTCTGTTGGTTTCCACCATACTAATGCGCCGTATGTAAGTGTGGGTCATACTAGTACCGTATACAGCTAGTACACCATAGCAGGTTTTAAGCCCAAATTGTTCATACCGTTCTTTTGCAGATAAAAAGAGCATTACGTGCCTTTTGTGATTCTTTCCGCTACGTTAAGATTCCAGTTCAGTTTTTCGTCCAGAATCCCACCCAGATACTTCGCGCTGTCCGAAGGAGACAGTTCCACTCCGTTGAGTTTTGGGAGTTTGAATTGCGGTATGTTCTACTTTCTGGTAAAAAGAACCAGTTCCGTTTTGGAAGGGTTGGCCTTGAGACCACAGCTTTTTGCCCAAGTGTTGATCATCTTCTGGGCAACGTCCATACTGTTGCTTAAAATATTTAAGTACTTATGCCGTGACATTTATACCCATTGTACTAAGTTTTTGAGGATGTCATTGATAACCAGCACCGAAAGGAGTGCAGATATGACTCCACCTTGAGGGGTTCCCTTGGTTACAGACATCCTAACCGAGCTTTGCGCAATGGAACAGTTTACTTTCTTGCATGCAAGCACGTTGCAAACCCAGTTTGTAATTAGTCTCTGGTCTTTAACGTAAACCACCTGTCATGAAGACTTATGTTTACGGGATGCCCATACATCCATGGGAGCAAGGATACGCCTTGCCATCGCTCTCCGCGAATATTTTGTCACCAATTCGGAACTGTGTTGGAGGCACAAGTTCCACCCTTGGTATGAGTCGAGGCCGATCTAAAACCTCTTACTGCTCTTAGGGTCACAGCACCCAGTACTTATTTGCTACTCTACAATGGGTCAAACCAAGGAAGACCTTTCCTGCGATTTGGATTTAAACCACAGCCACCATGACGCTCCCACCAGGGGGCCTACTTCAAAAAGTCAGGCCCGGACCGAAATCCGGGGGCTCTTGACTCCCATGATGCCGTAAATCCTGGTAGGGACTACCGGTGGTCTTGCCGCCAACAAGACCTATGACCGGCAACTCGTAACTGGTCAAATCGTAGCAACCTTCAGAGGCGTCATCTGAAGGTGTTTACGATAAGACCGGTAATATGCTCTGCCCCCGCTTTTTATTAGAAAACGTCATTGATGGGCGAAGCCTTGGTAATTGAGCGAGGTGGGCGGGGGCCCACCCAGTTTGTAATGCTCCGTTTAATGTTACCGTCCACTAGAGCATTGTTAATGGTGGTACACTCCACGTTACTGAAGGCTCCTTCAATATCTAGGAAGGCCGCCATTGCAAACTCACCGAAGTGTACATTCTTCTCTATCTTTTCTTTTCGTTTCTACAAATTTTCCTTTGATATATGCATGCTGTAACTCAGTCAAGAAGCCATTACTGCATTCCCAATGTGAATCTCATATGCAGATAACATTGACATAATGAGATGAACACAGCGAGGAGCTGTCATTGGAGCGTTTGAGGCTATTGAAGCAGAATCGGTAAAGATGGGTTTAGCGGTCAAGGAAGGAAAAACACAGTGCTTTCAATCAGGAATGATACACAACATCGACGCCTAGGACTAAACGTCGCTATAGGCAGTTATAACTTTTAGATAGTATGGGACTACCGTGGCTCCGCTATCTACTCTTGCTAATCGATGCTTCTTTGTGCTTGTAATGTATAATACAATTAAAAGAGAATGTACGAGTATTTGCTTTTATTTTATTAAAACCGAATTACCTCACGGATAGAACAAGACTTACTGACTATCGCTGAATGTATGTAACATACGAGTACATTGGCATTAGCGTAATTAGTCTTGCTTTCCATGTTTAATGTACTGGCGCAAAAGTCATCACCCTATTGGAACGTACTATAATTTTTGCAAATGGCCGCAAATTCTACTTTGACATTTAAAAAGTAAACAGACACAAAATACACGTCAATAAGACATGAATCGTTATACTCCTAACGAACGCGGAAGAATTATTACGCAGCACGAATTTCGGCGCTGATTTCCCGGTCGTCCGACACCAAAAGGTCAAACACTACGACATTCAGCCACTCGCATAGAAGAGTATGGGACAACACGATATGCTGCCAAGTTAAAAAAAATAATAATTATATTAATTATGCAATACATAGTATATACAGTTATATCGGTATGTCAATGTTTGAATAGCTCTGACATTTATCAAGCGATTGTCTGCAGTTCACATGTTTTTGAAACGTCAATTCAGTATAAAATTAACCATAAAATGCTTCACATTGAAGCAGTGCGCCACAATAGCGGCGCTGTACATTGAAAATAGTCGTTCAGTTGTGTTAACTCAACGAGCATATCGTCGAAAATATTGTGGCCACAAACACCGTCTGACAACATTATTCGTCGTTTGGTGTGGAATTTTGTTCAGCTCGGGGTAGTGCGAAATCGTCGACATGCCGTTCATCATCGCCCAAGACCTTGCGGCGCATTTAAAAGGATGAGTTGTATTTGTCTCCGTATAAAGTGCAATTGACTCAAAGAATATTGCCGACAGGCCGTCAACGTCACTCGCAATACAGTCGCTTGAATGGTTGACGCTAATTCTGATTTTTGGAAGCAAATTTTGATGACCGACGAAGCCCATTTCACACTCTCTAGCGCTGATAACAAGCAGAATTGCTATATTTGGGGAACGGAGAATCCACACGAGGTCCATGAAACACCATTGCATGGCCAAAAAGTGACTCTTTGGGCCGGCGTTTACGCCAAAACCATCATTGGGCCATTTTTCTTCAGAGAAGGCGAAACAGTCGATGGGAATCGACATTGGTGGATGTTGGCTCATTATGTCTGGCCACAAATCTGTGGAAAAGATCTGGACGGTTACTGGTTTCAACAAGACGGTGCGCCATGCCACACTGCAAATCTAACAATGCAGTTTCTGCAAGGAAAATTCCCTGGACGTGTGCTGTCAAAAAACGGAGACATTGACTGGCCACCCCGATCTTCAGGTTTGACCCGTCCGGACTTCGTTTTGTGGGGTTATTTGAAAAGCAAAGTGTACGGCACCAAGCCTTAGACCATTGACGAGTTCAAGGCAAATATTCTTTCCGAAATCATCGCTATAACGCAGGACATGCTCGAAAAAGTAATGGAAAACGAAGCAAAAAGGACACATTTTGCTTTGGTCAATCAATAAAGGCGGCCTTGATTGATATTGAATTCACAAACTAGTCCAAACAAATTGTGAAGTACCAAATTAAACAAAAATACCTCATGCAAAAGATGAAATGATAATTGAACACATTTAATGGGAGACCTTAACGGATATTTATTTACATTTTGTGCAATGGAACAATCTCCTTTTTCGCTAAAATCTATGCTATACTATCTAGACTGAAAGGTCTTATCTTTAGTTTGGTTTATATTGACATCATCTTAAATTTCGGCAACATACCTATTAACTTTTTTACATAAACAGAATCTTAATTGATTAATGTTCCGTAGTACATTTTTATTGAAAACTTTCACTAAGTAGTACCCTTTTTCCTGGACTGCGATGTATTTTCTCTTTAGCTCAACTAACTTTCCCTGGAATACTAAATATAGCCTGCCATCACGAAATCATGAATTGCCAACCTTCGTTCCTTCGATTACTTTGCATTGCCCCTACTCTAGTCTTTAAATCGTTGGCGTTTAAATCATTTTCCTTTCTAAAAGGGTTAATTAAATCCAACCTCGTTCTAATATTTATATTGAACTGAGCAGGAGGAAAACCCGTCGAAATCCTATAATCCATTAGGAACTCATCTCTTTTTCTTTGTGCTAGTCTTAGTCCTATTTAGGGTCGGCTCTTGTTGTACGATATCACCAGACTGTTTTGTCGTGAGTTGTCTGGTCATCCACATTGCTCTAGCGTACGTCTTTTTTTATGGTGTTACTACACGTTTGGGTGATGTACCCAAAACCTTCTTACCTCTGGCGTGTCCATCGCAGTAAGATGGCGTGGCATGCCCATACCATCGGAGGCGGTCTGTGAAGTCTTTCACAGATCGGTGTGAGCTTATTGCTGTCTCTTATATACGTGTTCCTTACTAAGTCCAGCAACGTAATTCCGCTGGCCCACCTCAGCATGCGCATTTCAGCGCAATATGTATTTTTTGTTCAAGTTTCTTAGGTGATGCCCAGCACTCAGAGGCATACAACATTGCAGGCCGACTAACGTTCTTATATACAGGGTGCCTGACTCGAACTCCAACTTTTTAAAATGCTATAATTTTTTTATTTTTTGATAAATTTTATTGTGCCAAAGCAAAAAATGTTGGAAAATACATAAATTTTCAAATTGTATCAGTAGTTTTCAATATGTCCACCTTTGGCGCGAATAATTGAGACGGCCGAAGAAAACATCGCACGCTGCACGCAAGTGGCTCTGCGGTATTTTGGCCCATTCCCGGCGAAGTGCTTGTTTGACGTGGTCCAAACTTTGGTATTTTTTAGTGCCAACCTTCGCCTTCAAAATACCCCAGACAGAGAAATCCAACGGATTTGCATCCGGAGAATTTGCAATCCACTGTGTCGAAGAAATGAAGTGTGGAGCATTGTTTTTTAACCAATCTTGTTAGACGCGTGCTTTGTCAGACGGTGCCGAGTCTTGTTGAAATGTCCACGGTCTCCGACCGAGATGATTGTTTGCCCAAGGCTTCAATACTGCCTCTACGACAGTTTCACGGTATACGGTCACGGCATTAATTTTGACGAAACGGTCCAAAAATCCGAGCGGAGAGCGACCATCGGTGGTTATGGTGGTCCAAACCATCACCATCGGTGCTGCCTGCTTTCTGGTGGCTGTCCGAAGGTGTAAATTTTCAAAGGACCTCTCTGGCAAGTAAACTCGGTCATTTTGTTTGTTGACATATTGTTCGATAACAAATGGTGACTCATTGGAAAAAAAAAAAAACAAATTCGGCAACTCACCACTTTCGTGCAAGCGTAGCAAGTCCTTCGCTCTTTCGACTCTAACTGTGCTTTTTGGAACTTCAATGGCTTGAGCCCAAGCTCAGTTTTCAGTATGTGTTGCATCCGTTCCAACGAGCCATTTTTCTTCCACTTCGACGTGGATTTCGCTCAATTCGAGCCTTCACTTTCCGAACCATTTCTGTCGATGTTGCTGTTTTTTTATGACCACCTCCATGGCGTTTTGCAACGCTGCCAGTATCACGGTAACGAGCTATGGTTCGAGACACAAATGATTTATTCACGTTGAGGTGCTGGAGGGCTCTAACGATAGCTACTTGTGGTTTTCCAGCCAAATATAAAGCAATCACACTATCACGTTTGAATTGCATCGCGGATAAAGATTTTTCAACACAACTGAGACGCAAATCGTTTAAAATTATTGTCATGTGTCAAATTATAAGTCATGTGTCAAAATTTGAGCTCACTGTCATGAACGGTTTGGAAATTATAGCAGTCTGAAGTTGGTTGCAGTTCAAGTCAGGCAGGGTGTATTCTGCTTTGTAACTATTATGGGATTTTTTATCGCATAGCACGCCAGATGTGGCCCGCTAGCTTTGCCAAGCAGACTAGATTCTGTTAGTGACTTCCTTCTCAAGTGACCCATCTGATTGTTTGATGAGTTGGTCACTTATTTGGAGCTGTACCGAGCTGCCATCGTCTTCACTAAAACAGAATTCAACCACTTCAGTTTTTTTGCGGCTAATCCTCAGGCAATAGGCCTCAAGACCATTCATCCATACGGATAGCCCTTCTTGCAGGGTCGTTTTATCAACTGCTAGGAGCGCTATGTCATCACTATAAAGAGGAGCCTGGGTTAAACTTCTTTGGATTTCGTGGGTCAGAAAGTCCATCACAAGATTGCATAGCAGTGGTTTCAGAACTGAGCCTTGATGGAAACCCAATTTGACTTCAAATTTATCACAGGCGCACTTAACTTGGGTTGCTAGCTGATGATAGGTGTCATGAAGTGTTCAGAAACTAATTGACTACTGAGTGACTGTCATACCAGCTTCCTCGGTACTCGGTCGAGGGCTTTTTCCAGGTCGATGGAAACGCTATACAAATTTCTCTTATTCAGGCGATATTTCTCAATGACGGTTTGTAAAATATGTATGACATCACCTCTCGGCTTACCGCTAACGAAGCAAAGTTGCTTTTCGCTTACTGAAACATCTAGGACACTCTCCCAGATTTTGAGGTAATGCGACGTGAGTTTAATCCCGCTTTAGTTTGCACAACGTTTTACATCACCTTTATTTTTATAGAAGGATATCACAAAGCTGTTTCGCCATACCATGGAGATTCTTTCGGACATGATTTTATTAAAAAGTGACGTTAGCCTTCGTTTCTTAATTTGTAGAGCTTATCTGTTGGAATGTTATACGAGCCAGCTGCTTTATGTCCGCACTTGGTTTTCTATGATGTCGTAGATTGGGCACTCGATCGGTTGAAGAGAGATCGTTCTGTCGCGATGGAACTCAATGTTGGACAGCTCATCATAATATTTCAACCATATCTTTTTAATTTCATCATTTAGCATTTTATCATTCGCATCTTTAATGTGTTTGACGGATGTAGCGTCCTAAAATTTTTGGCATCGAGTTTTAGCCTGCTTGAAAATGTTTGTCGCACCTTCTTTGATGCTTAGTTTCTCGTAAAACTCAATTGTTGCGAGCTTTTTTGCTTTAGGAACTATTTGTTTGGTTGGCCTATCTTTTGGCTGTTTTATATGCTTGCAGGTCGTCTTCAAATCTGGATACCTGCCATATTTTGAAAGTTGGTTTTTTGCATTTCAGCCTTCCCTGCACGTCTGAGCATCACCACCATGTTTCCTTTTGTATTTTTAGAGCGCCTTCTGATACACTAAGACATCTTTTGGCTTACTCTTCGCAGGTTATTTGAAATACATTCCACATCATATTAGCAGACATACGAGTACAATGCCAGTCGTATAGTTGAGATAGTGTTTCGTAGAACGTTTATATAAGCTGCCGCCCTTAGCGCTGTCCAGTAAGCGCCACTTTATTGTTGGTGTTGTGTCTGGTTATATTTTTCAGTTCACTTCCATATCTGCAACAAAAAGCTTGTGCTGTGAGATAAGTGCTTCTCTGGGAATGACCTTGCAGACCTTGAAGTGTTTAATTTGGTCACGGTCGCAGAAATTGTAGTCACTTTGGGTTGATCCACCAGCTGATTTATATGTGATAACATGTTCCTCTTGCTTAGCAAAGAACCTGTTAACAATGGCTAAACCAATAGCGATTCCAGAATTTCTGTACCTTGGGTGTTTCTAGTTCCGAATCCATAGCGGCCATGAATTGTTTCAAAGCGTTCATTTTTCCGGCCAATGTGACCATTTAGATCTCCACAAATGAGTTTATCTTCGTTTAGAGGGATGCTTAAATGTAGATGCTGGAGATGCTCCCAGAATGGCAGTTTCGTTAAGTATGCATGGACCACTATCGGTGGCTAGCTTAATGCCATCAGTCTATAATTTCCACTCCATTTTGGTCCATGTACATGACATTAATTCGACGTTTTGTTAGCGTTTCTGCCAAATCTAAGCTTCTTCCTGTAAGCGTGCCAATATCCCAGGGTGCAACACGTAGCTTACTTTTGTAGTTGTTTTGTTTTCGTTTTGGAATTGCATTTATTGAACCGTTGCAGTTGGTTGAGAGGACGCTCTAGAACTTTTCGCCTTTTTTGTTTTTACTTTTCATGTACAAGAAGTTTTTTGTTTTCCGCTTATGGTTTCACAAAGTGCCAGTTGACACCTGACGCACATATCAGTAGCCTCACCTTTCTGAGGTTAAAGATGCTGCCGTTTACTATTCATATGTGAAGGGAGGTAATATTTTAGGAAAGTGGCAACCCTTATTAAATGTAAAGGAACGAAAGGGAATAAAGAAAGAGTCGTCGAAAGTGGAGAAAAAAGTTGAGTTGTGTATTGACGAGCTGAAGTGTTGTAAATTCTTTGATATAATTTTCAATAATTTTGCTATTTTGTAATTTAAAAGTAAAAATTACTTATCTAGAATATGAATTACCTGTAATAACAAAGTACTTTGTTACATACGAGGGTTGTCTGAAAACTTTCCGACCGAACAATGATATAAGACCTTTTTTTTAAATTTTTTTTTTTTATTTTTCTACATAGTCCCCTTGGAACTCTACACTTTTCTTCCAGCGATGCTCCCATCTCTCTAAACCGTGCAAATAGTACTTGGCGTTTTTCTCTGCAAAATAATTGTTCACGAAGGTGTTTGCCTCCTTATTTGAGGAAAATCTCTGTCCTCCGAGCGCAGTTTTTAGTTGGGTGTACAAAAAGAAGTCGGGCTAGATCTGGTGAATAAGGCGGATGGTCAAGCAGTTCAAACCGTAATTCATGGATTTTCGCCATGGAAACCGCTGAGGTGTGAGACGGCGCGTTGTCTTAGTGAAACATGATTCTCTTTTTCTGCAAATGTAGCCGTTTTTCCGCAATTTCTGCCTTCAGCTTGGCAAGTAATGATGCGTAGTATTCTCCTGTAATGGTTTTTCCTTTTTGAAGATAATCGATTAAGATAACTCCTTTACTATCCCAAAAAACAGTCGCCATCACTTTCCCAGCTGAAAAAACAGTTTTTGCTTTTTTTGGAGCCGGCTCGCCCTTTGCAGTCCACTGTTTTGACTGAATTTTTGTTTCGGGCGTGTAATGGTGTATCCAAGCTTCATCTACAGTAATCAATCGGCGCCAAAACTTGGATTTATTGTGCCTAAACTGCGCCAACAGAGCGTTGGAAATGTTCATTCGAACACGTTTTTAGTCTAACGTAAGCAAACGCGGCACCCAACGCGCGGACAGCTTTCTCATGCCTAAATCTTGATTTAGTATGTAACAAACACGTTATTTGGATATTTTCATAACCTCTACTATCTCTCTCGCTTTAATTTGGCGGTCGTCTAACGTCTAACACCATTTGGTGAACCTTACCAATATTATCGTCAGTGGTTGCAGTTTTTGGACGTCCCGAACGTTCATCATTTCCCAAGCTCTTACGGCCACGTTTGAATTCAGCTGCCCAAAATTTCATTGTGGTAAATGATGGTGCAGATTCCCCATAAACCGAGTCCAACTCATATTTGATTCGCGTAGGCGTATTGCCTTTCAAAAACATGAATTGAATAACAGCTCGATACTCAATTTCTTCCATTTTCACAAAAAACACTCACATCGACTCACTCTAACGACTGTCAACTAAAAACTGCGCTTCCAAAATGACTGAAACTTCGGAAAGATGCACAACTAGCATTAAGTAGCTTTTATTGATGAGTGTCGCTATTTTTACGTTGCGGTCGGAAACTTTTCAGACAACCTTCGTATATACTAGATGGAGTGAAAAGTGACCTTCTTGGGAATGAAAAAATTTTTTTTTAAATGTTTTTCTTATTTTATTCAATATAGTCCCCTTTTAGTTTGATGCACTTATTCCAGCGATTTTCCAACTTCTTGATCCCGTCCGAAAAGTAATTTTCCGGAAGGTCTGCAAAATACTCCTCCGTGGCGTCGATGATTTCCTCGCGTGAGCTGAATTTTTTATTGATGAGCCAACTTTTGAGGTTTGGGATGAGATAATAGTCCGAGGGAGCCAAATCGAGCGAATACGGTGGATGCGACAGCAATTGGAGCCGTACGTCATTGATTTTAGCCGTGGTTGCGATGCTCTTATGCGCCGGCGCATTGTCTTGCAAAAACAAAATTTTTTTTCACTTCATGTGAGACCGTATTGCAGCGACTTCGGCCTTCGATCACTCCAATAATGCACAGTAATACTCGCTGTTGATGGTTTTTCCTTTTTCGAGGTAGTTCACGAAGAGTATGCCATGACAATCCCAGAAAACCGACGCCATAACCTTTCCGACCCATCGAGCATCCCTCGGCCGCTTCGGAGCACTCGTCCCGGCTTCAGTCCACTGCCATTCTGTTCTCTGGTGTGTAATAGTGGCAAGTCCAAACACTCTTTCGAAGTGCTCTCGCGTTCGTGTTTTTGGTCAGGAGTAAGCATGCGCGGCACCCAGCGGCACCCAGCGGCACCCAGCGGCACCCAGCGGCAGGATAACTTTTTCATATGCAAAATATTGCCCAAAATATGGCGTGTGCGCTCAGTACTAATCTTTGTGGTATCTGCTAGCTCGCGCACCTTCACTTTCCGGTCAGCCAACACCATTTCATATATTTTTTTGACATTGTCCTCTGTAACCGCATCGGAGGGCCTGCCGCTGCGGACTTGATCGGTAGTGGAGTTGCGATCACCACGAAACTCTCGAAACCAATATTTGACGGTGTAATCTGGCGGAGTATTAGCCCCATAATATTTATCCAACTTTTCTTTTGTTTCCTTCGCCGTTTTGCCTCTCAAAATGTTTTATGAGAGAACTGAAATCGTTTTTGTCCATTCTCAACATGATACCAAACACGTCAACAACAATCAGCTGTCAAAACAAAACTAAAAAGACGGTATCGCACTGAAATTTGGCATGTCTACCTAAATATGAACGGACTTCAGGGCACCATAAGCTTTTTTGCAGTAGCAGCGCATTCTGGCGGTCAAGAAGGTCACTTTTCACTCCATCTAGCATGTTCGAATTCGATAAAATTCTTTTGCTATAGCCGAAATCGATGCGCCACTGTCTATTTCCATCTTTTATGGGAATCCCGTTCACTGTTACACAGCCCGTTGGACTTCCCAAGAATATCTAGTAGATCCAGACTCTTTATGAATTTATCTCTGAGAACCTTGCTCTCTAAAGTCACATCGTTGCTAAACTTTTCACTCATGTTGCTTATAGTTGAAGAGTGTCCCGGCCTTATTTACAAGATGGCATCAAATCTGTGTCGGTCTGCAAACTCCGGCACTGCTGGCTTCAAATGTGCATCCAATATTGTAATCGGTTTTGTCCGTCACCGCAATGATGAATTAAATTACAGGACCAAGGCAACTTGGAAGGTGAGCAACCAAAAAGACATTATTTAAGAAAGTTTTACGGCGCAGAAGCTTGGACACTGGCGAAATGATATGAAAATATTCTCGGGGGCTTCGAGAGAAAAGTTATTCGGGTAATTTTCGGTCCCGGTTGCATCAATGAAGAATGGGGGAGACATTTCAACAGCTAATCGTACGAGCTGTACAGAAAAGCTCGGATAATAGCCACCTAGGCTAACATAGCTCACCTTGAGCGCATGGACACCAGCGTTCCAGTCAGGAAAGATTCAACTCCAACCCAGAGGGAAAACGCAGCAGAGGACGACCTCATCTTAGCGCAGATGGAAGCGGACTTTAGCCAAATTTTGTGTGCGTAACTGCAGGCAGCTGGCAAAATACCGCGCTGGCTGAGGAGCCCTGTTCCGCGCTGGACTGTACCGCCATCTAAGTATGTAATTAAGCGTGATCGGGGTGAACTGATATTGATGAAGGTAAATCTGTCGGAGTCAATGGTGGCCGTTAAAGGACTAACACTACGTTCTACGGACTACGTTGTTTTTAGGCAAAATTTGTTGAGCTTCTATTAGAAAACATGTTGTTGTAACAGGAGAATGGAACCTGCCGCGCAGCTCATGGAACGTTCTTTTCAGCTAAATTCTCAACCCGCTTTTAATGTTTATACATGTTTGGCAACCTAGGTCATGTGATATAACTCTGTAAGATTTCTTTCTGTAGAGTCCTTAGAAGGACGTCCACTTTTGACTTGGTTAGGAATGACATTTATCACTTTCGTGCCCTGGTAAGAATTTTAAGAACGTTGTTTTCTTTAAAAGATGTTAGGGGGGTGCTGATATCATAGAAAGCTCGGCAGGAGGTAGTGTCAGTTAGACCTAGCACACATGGATGCTTGGAAACGTAGTGTCACGTTTTAGAAAGTACAATCACCTGCAATTCTGTTTAAAAGAAAACCAACTGTCAATGGTAGCCCTCAGACTCAGAACTCAGAGACTTCAAGTTCTAAGTAATCATTCTGTGAGACATGGTTAGCTGTCTCGTCGACTATATCATTTTCCTCAAGCGCATTGTGACCTGGAAGTCATACAAGTCTTAGTGAACTAAGCCTTTCGACGTTCAGAGAATCCTTCATCCTTGAACTAACTTGGATCAGCTTGGATGCTTCCTCCACGTGTTCTTCAGAATATGATTTACTGCGCTTAGAACTGCGTATGTCTGAGATTAGAAAAAGTAAAGTCTTAGTTTTTCGTCCTTCGAGAAGATACAAGCACCAAATTCTTGATCCATCCTGGAGCTACCCACAAAAGTTCGACTTCATTTTCTTCTTGTGCAGGAAGAATGCCCAAAACTAGTCCTGCCAAAAGGACTATGGGCGTAGGCAACGCTTCTATAGATGCAATTATACCTTCAAAGCGTTAAGACAAGGGACGACTACCCAAGTATGATACTGATCTTCTACATATACTTAGATTAGCATTGCAATTGCGTGTTTCTATTTTTCATTTTCTTCTGTCGTAACAGAGTACTTAGACAAACAATTAGTCCATTGTATTTCTCATTTGATCCATTTACTGACATTTCTCTGTGAAAAAGGTGAGTAAGCTCTTCAGTGATAAATGCCTACTTGCAGCCTGATGCGACCTGAGGCCAGACCTCACGGAGTATCGTCACCACATCCACAACAAGCATCGCAGGATGTCACTAATGCCCAACACACTTGGATGCTTAGCAAAAGGGTAGTTCCTCGATACGACGGCAGTAAGTAGCTTGCAGTCTTTCCTACTTAGGAACAGCAGGAAAGACGCTGACCTCTGGAAGACGTCGGAAAACACTCGCTGGGTCGGTCGACAACCTGGAGAGTCATGTCATCAGCAGTTATGACTGCACACAAGCAGTCCTAATGTCTTTCGGGTCCAGAAACACCTCAGCTGTAGCAGGCAAAATACGAGGGTTGTCTGAAAAATTTCCGACCGCAACGTAAAGATAGCGGCACTCGTCAATAAAAGCTAGTGAATGCTAGTTGTGCATCTTTTGACAGTTACTTACCGAAGTTTCAGTCATTTTGGACGCGCAGTTTTTAGTTGACAGTCGTTAGAGTCGATGTGAGTGTTTTTTGTGAAAATGGAAAAAATTGAGTATCAAGCTGCTATTAAGTTCTTGTTCTTGAAAGGCAATACGCCTACGCAAATCAAAAATGAGTTGGACTCTGTGTATGAGGACTTCGCACCATCATTTACCACAGTGAAATTTTGGGCAGCTGAATTTAAATGTGGCCGTATGAGCTTGGGAGATGATGAACGTTCGGGACGTCCCAAAACTGCAACCACTGAGAGATAGTAGAGGTTATGAAAATGTCCAAAGAACGTGTTTGTTACATATTAAATCAAGATTTAGGCATGAGAAAGCTGTCCGCGCGTTGGGTGCCGCGTTTGCTTACGTTAGACCAAAAACGTGTTCGGATGAACATTTCCAACGCTCTGTTGGCGCAGTTTAGGCGCAACAAGTCCGAGTTTTGGCGCCGATTAATTACTGTAGATGAAGCTTGGATACACCATTATACGCCCAAAACAAAAATTCAGTCAAAACAGTGGACTGCAAAGGGCGAGCCGGCTCCAAAAAAAGCAAAAACTGTTTTTTCGGCTGGGAAGGTGATGGCGACTGTTTTTTGGGATAGTGAAGGAGTTATCTTAATCGATTATCTTCAAAAAGGAAAAACCTTTACAGGAGCATACTACGCATCACTACTTGCCAAGCTGAAGGCAGAAATTGCAGAAAAACGGCCACATTTGCAGAAAAAAAATCCTGTTTCACCAAGACAACGTGCCGTCTCCCACCTCAGCGGTTGCCACGGCGAAAATCCATGAATTACGGTTTGAACTGCTTGACCATCCGCCTTATTCACCAGATCTAGCCCCAAGCGAGTTCTTTTTGTTCGCTCATCTAAAAACTGCGCTCGGAGGACAGAGATTTTTCTCAAATGAGGAGGCAATAACCTTCGTGAACAAGTATTTTGCAGAGAAAAATGCCAAGTACTATTTGGACGGGTTAGAGAGATGGGAGCGTCGCTGGGAGAAATGTGTAGAGTTACAGGGAGACTACGTAGAAAAATAAAAAAAATTTTGAGAGAAAATGTCTTGTATCATTTCAGACAACCCTCGTAAAGTTATGGATATGGGTGCGTATTTTACTCGTACTTTGGTGGGTGTAAGCATGTGTCGTTTAGAGTGTCGTTTAGAGCAAGTGGCACATGATCACTGCAACTATGAATGAATCTTTCTTGAAACCGTTTGGGTATTGTCTCCAATGATTAAAAATCCGTGGTGGAGGATCAGGATAGATGAAATTCTCACTTCGAAAATCCTTATAATGGACATTTAACTTAAAGGTGAGGATGTTAAAGAGCTACCAAATTGAAAAGCATACTCACAAATGTGTCCGAATAAAAATGAAATCCAAACTTGTTTGATTTAAGCTTTAAGTTATGCGGCATAAAGACCACTTCATTTTGCTTAACAATTCTAAAAGATCATAATTGACGTAACAAGTTAGTTATTTTATATTAACTTTGCTGGCTTGTATTGTGTACGAGTGACTCATCGCTTACCCCAAATTTATTTAAAAATATCTCAATTATTGAACTCTCTGATTTATCTGATATCTTATTGAAAACGTTCTTTTATTGACGATAGAACAGGTACTTTACTCAATTCAAAAACGTAACCAGCATTCTAAACAGATAAGTTTTCGCTCGTTATCTGTGTTTTAATTGCTGCTTATAAATAAATTTCGAAGAACAGAAGTGAGTTAAATTGTCGATCCTGTGACACTCATTATAATTTACTGGGCCAAAACGATATGCAAATTAATTGACAAAACAAAAAAAAAGTAAAAGTAATTTTTTCCTCTTTTTGGTCGAATTTATTTAAAATTCCAAGTTGGGTGAATGAACAGAAAGCACTCTCTCTGAAATGTACGAGTATAGAACGCCTTCGCTGCAATGCCATTAAAATTCTTTAGAACAATAAGGGGACCTGCCACACCAGTTTAGAGGGGAGGCTGCTTTTTTACTTATTTCTGTTTTATTTTTATTTTTATTTTTTTATAAATAATTTATATATGAGTACGCGTTGCCGTTTATGTTGTTATGGTAGTATCTGTAGTACTTTTAAGAAGGCTATTGTACAACCGTACTTAGTCTTCGCAGTTTTGTGTGCTAAGTTCACATAAATATTAAGGACTTTTCAACGATACCAAATTTAACAGATACTTTTGGGGACGGATGATTTCTATTCACTGGAAGCCGCTGTACAGAACGTATTTTCATATTTCTCTTAGACAGGACATGCCATATATGGACTATACCACCTTGATCAAAAACCACAGTGTGGCGCTCATATTATTCCGATTTGAGTTTTGTTTTTTTTGTTAAGTTGGTAAATCTGTTGTTGACATTCCCTCTAAATCTTAGCATCATAGCTTGACATTTGCAAATGTTACGTAGCCAAGAGTTCGCGATTTTTTACAATTATAGAAATGGATTTAAATTTGCAACAACGAACTTATATTACATTTTGCGTAAAAACCGGATTAAATGGTGCGCGAACGTTGGAAAAGTGTTTCAGCAATGATTCTCTAAAGAAAACGGTCGTTTACCAGTGGCACGAGCGGTTTAAAAGTGGTCGTGAGTCAATCGAAGATGATGAACGCAGTGGCAGACCATCGACATCGAAAACCGACGAAAACATTGATGAAGTACTCGTAAAAGAAATGTTGGTCAATAACCGCAAATCAACCATCAGAGAGATAGCGGAGGAGAATGGCGTTCACCAAATGAGCCGAGACCAACAAAACCACGTCATTTTCAGTCAAAAAAGACGGTTTTCATGGATTACAACGGTGTGGTGCCAGAAGGCCAGAAAGTGAACAAAGAGTATTATTTGGGCGTTATGAGACGTTTGCGTGAAGCAATTCGCCGCAAGAGAATAGAATTGTGGGCAGATTTTGCACCATGATAACGCATCGTCGCACAGTGCCATCGTTATTCGTAATTTTTTGATAAAAGTGCAACAGCCACCGTATTCACCTGATTTGGATCCCTGTGACTTCTTTCTGTTCAATCGAGTTACGCGTTTCAGCAGTCGAGAGGAAGTAATGGAGAATTCGAGGATTGGATCAAGCGCTGGCATAAGTATGTTGCAGTCGATAGGGATTACTCTGAAGGGGACAATTGTAGATTTAGATGAATGAACTTGTGTTTTTAATTTTCTGAATAAATTCCGGGAATTTTTGTTCAAGTTGGTGTGTGTAAAGTCAATTACCTAGTCCCAAAGCGATATGTCACAGCGATTGGCAAGTGCAACTCTTTTTCTGAAAAGGTTTCATTATCAGAGTTACATAAAAGCGGAGTAGAGGTCGACAAAATTCCTGACTGTCCCAGGGTTTGAGCTGTCTTTTGCCCTCAGTCACGCCTAAGCCTGATCATACACCTCTCAGTGTCCTGCCAGTGGTGTCAATGTCATAACCGGATGCAAGTATCATAGTTGATGCTGGCTTGCGAGTTTAGCAGAATTTTCTTAGGTATGATGTTAAAGAAGCCACATGACTTTCTCCTGAGATCACTTTCGACCCTTTGTAACTCTTCATAGACGGACGAGTAAGATTGGCAAAACTAGACATGCACTTGCATAGTTTGTCTCTATAAGGCGCTGTCAGATGAGGCCTTGGAGTCGATAAATGAGCGGTGTGTATCGATCTTGATACCTGGATTTTGGCGTGGATTTACCGAAATGTGATCGGTCTAAAACCGAACGGATAGCGGCCAATCAGGTGAATGATGTCTTTATAGCTGATGCACTTCAGAGCGTCCCTTTTTTATTAAATGCTAAGGCTAACGCTAAGAGTCTGAAAGCAAAACTGGGTGAATTTCGTCTGCTGTTCATTAACTCTAGCATTGACTTAGTTTTTGTATCCGAAACTTTGCAACATAATTGTTCTTCGTATAAGGGCTGCAAGGCGGTGCCACTATGAACATTTCCTCAACCCTGAAACCCAGCCTGTGAAAGTTCTATGGCAAAAACTGCGCAAACTAGGTAATGGGAGACAGCGTTCAGGTGCAACTGACGTTGTAGACTATAATGCTCTCAATTCGCATTCGGTCTCTGAGCCGCCAACTCAATATCAAGACTCTGCACAGTTTACGAATCAGCCTAGCAACTACGACAATGTAGCAGGTTTCAACTTTATTCGCTTTATGGATGAAGATGTGGTTGAAGCCGTGCTATCGGTTAAATCTGATGCGATAGATTTATAAAACTCCTGCTTCCTTTCATATTCAAATACATAACACATATTTTTAATCACGTACTTACCACTTGTGAAAACCCTCTTTCGTGGAAAATGGCTAGGATATTACCGATACCCAAGTCACAGAGCCGAACTAACACTGAGTATACTATAGGCCAATCGCAATGTTACCGTTTTTATCCAAAGTATTCGAGAAAACTATGCTAAACCAGATGCAAGCGCACTTAAGCGACAACAACCTCTTAAAGCCCGCCCAATCCGGTTTTCGCGCAAAAAGGAGTTGTAAAACTGCACTTTTGCTTGTTGTCGACGACATCCGCAATGGCCTGGATGCTAAGTGTCCTACGTTCTTGCCGTTGTTGGCCTTCGCGAAAGCATTCTGCTCTGTAAGAAGCTGCGGTACGAATTTGGATTTTCGTCTCTGGCAGTAAAACACTTGTATTCATAGCTCACGAGCCGTCAGCAATGTGTGACGGTAGGAAGGCAAATGTCTTCGTTTCTTGGGGTTCGCGCGGGAGTTCCACACGGTTCGATCCTTGGGCCCATACTATTTTTACTTTGTGTGAACGAACTCCTACAACTTGTTAAACATTGTACTGCCCACTGACGACGTCCAATTATACTTGTGCTGCCCGCTGGATATGCTCAGTATTGCCATTGAAATGATAAACGAAGATCTAGAGATCATACAACAGTGGGCCCTCAAACACAATTTATCACTGAATCGAGCAAAGTCCAAGACACTCTGTATTTATAAGCAGTCACTAGATACTACCACATTTCCACCAATAAGATTAGGGCAGTCATCCATAGAATACGTTACGAAGTCTCAAAATCTTACCTGGGCAGATCATGCTGCAACTACAATCGGAAAGGTATATAATGGTCTCCGACTGCTATGGGCAACGCAAAATTCTTTGCCGGTCAAAACTAAGATGCTACTCGTTAAGGGACCTATATTGCTATATAGTTGCGAAGTTTTCTGCCTTGTTGACTATAATACTAGGCGTACACTAACTATCATCTGCAAGAATTTAGCAAGATATGTTTTTAGTAAACGTTTTATGTACTGGTATATGTTTTCGTAAACAAATAATGGGCCTCAGCTTCGACAACCTCATTAGGTTTAGAATGCTAGTCCTCTTGCATAGTATTATACAGAGCCAATAGCCTGAGTATTTGTATAACAGATTAAATTCTGCGAGTTTACAAAGAACAGCCATACTTATTCGGCCCCGATCCCAAACTATAAAATGTAATCTCACTGTGTACATATTCTTTAAATAAATAAACACAAATACAAGGCTTCATTCGTCAGGCATTCTATCTTCCGGTGAGATTACAGAAAAGTATTAGTTCATACTTCCGAGCAAGTTATCTCCTGCTGCCATAAATATCTCGGCAGGTAGGCGCCCCGTTCCAATTTGGCAGCCTTGTTATGCTTAAGTTTAGATATAGCAATCTCTACTTTATTTCGATTAGTTCTCCATCCCAACGCTCATTTACAATGACATTCCAGCTGTCAGCTCTTTGGACAAGGCCAATCTGCTTGCTGCACACTTTGCGGCTAGCTCAACGCTCCCAGATTGTATTTTGTCTCCGCCTACACTTGGGTGCGTCGAATCTTCAATGGGACGAATCCACTTTCGAACTCGTGTAGTAGCAAGAGTACTTAAAGATCTCAACATATATAAATCCGCTGGTCCAGATGGTATATCTCCCCTTCTTCTGAAGAGGTGTTCTTCCACGCTGGCAAAACCACTGTGTAAGCTTTTTCATTAATCCCACTCTTTAGGACTCTTTCCGAGTAGATGGAAAACAACAGTTGTCCAGTCCGTCCCTAAAGAAGACGAATCTTCTTCTATCTCCTCCTACAGACCCATTGCACTTACGTCCCTCCTCACCAAGGTCATGGAAACGCTGATAAATCGTCAACTCATGAAATATCTCGATACACGAAAACTTCTCAATGACCGGCAATATGGTTTTCGTAGCAACAGGTCCACTGGTGATTTGATGGCGTGTCTCACCGAAAAGTAGAACCAAAGCGTACATCAATCTGGCGAGAGCACGATAGCTGCACTTGATATTTCTAAGGCATTTGACAGTGTTTGGCATCCGGCTCTTTTGTTGAAAATGCGTGCTTTTGGGATCGATGACTCTCTTCTTCAATGGATTAGAAATTGCCTTTCGGAACGTTCAATTCAAGTTGTTTTGGACGGTTTCAAGTCTGATATTCACAAAATAAATGCTGGTGTGCCCCAGGGCTCCGTTCTGTCTCCGACACTCTTTTTAATTTTCATTAACAATCTCTTTTCTGCGACTTCTAATCCAATGTATTCCTTTCTTATGACAGTACTCTCTGATTTTCATATTCGTTCCTGGATTCACGCCCTTGCTCTTCGGCTGTAGAACGGGAACGGCAGTCTATGTTAAGCTCATTAAATTCCGATATTAACAGCATAACCGATTGGGGAACTATCAACCGAGTGGAATTTAATGCTTCCAAAACTCAATGCTGTCTGCTGTCATTAAAGCGAAAGTCAAATACCCAGCGATTATCCATGAATGGCACTTGCATCGTTGAAACCGAAGAACTTTCCATTCTCGGTATGTGTGTCAGTGATAACTTACGTTGGAATGACCACATATTCGGTGTCGTCAAAAGTCCTGCGATATGTCTAGGTTTCTTCAAGCGATGTAAGAAATATTTTACCCCTTCTGATCTGGCCACAATATAAGGCATTCATCCGCCCAAAATTGGAGTATAATGCCCACATCTGGTCAGGTGCTCTTAAAACATCACCTGCTAGATAGGATTCAAAACCGTGCGATAAAACTCATTGGTGATACTAATATCAGTCAATCAATTGACACCCTCGAACACCGACGTAATGTCTCTTGACTCGCTTTGTCTTATATCTATTTCCACCACCAGTGCTCCATTGAAATCGCCGGTAGCATTCCGCCCATTCAAACTTTCAACCGTAACACCCGGCTCGCTATGAATGGTCATCAGTAATCGTGATTCTTTCCTAAGCCGTACAACTCGCTTATGGAATGCCCTGCCGATCTCTGTGTTTCCTGGTCGTTATAACTTACAAACATTTAAAAACAATGTACAGCGGCACCTGTCTTTCCTTCCTCCCTAAATTTCCTTCGCCCGCGCTGTGTACATGACAGCGGAATTTGGTCATCCCTATTCTTTAACAGTACGCAGAAATGGTTGTTCCATATCCTCAGCACTGAATGTGGCCCTTCTATTAGATTTTCTACTATAGCTCATCTCTGTTGTCTCGATACCTTTTAGTAAAACTTTGTTACTGGACTGGCAATTCTCATGCTCATTATTTTTTTTCGGAAAAGCCGATGTTCTTTCCTCCTCCTTTGTTTATAGAGCGCTCGAGCCGCCTTCGTTCTTCTATAGAGCGCTGTTTCATAGGCGAGTTGCCTTGGTAAATGATCTTGAATACACTTCAGCGATTTCGTACTGATCAGGTGTAACCTAGCACATCTATTGCGGTAGTTCTGACGGGTTCTTTGGATCGATGCCACTAATCTTCAGCACTTGGTGCGGTTGGTAGGGGTTGACGAGAAGTGAAGGGATATGCGGGTTGCAAGGTGTCTGGCGGTCTTTTGCTGTCGCAGCTGTTTAGCATTAAGTCTCCTCAGAGTGTTTCCATATTATTGTGACGTCTGTTATATCCGTAATGGTATTTTGGCTGTAACTAGATAGCTAGACAGTGGTCCGCAAGTAATGATCGGACATCTATTATACTTGTACAGAGCTTTCCGTCAATCGTAACATGATCAATTTGGTGGACTGCTGTACGATCGGTTGACCATCAAGTTTCCTTGATTATATAATGAGGAAACGATTTGCTAGCTATAAAGAAATTCTGTCTCGTAGCAAGAGCAATTAGTCTAAGTCCATCTGCCTACGTGGTATAATGTCGGCTATACTTCACCTTAAATGATTTAAATGTCATATTTTGGGTTTTGCTCGTAGGCTTTGTCAAAATGGTTACAACGAGGCTTATGTGTCTCTTTATAAAGTCACCAACGTGACCCAGAAGTAAATACATATATCCCCTAATTCCATGCCAAAAAAATGGGACATTCGGTCCTTAGAATGGTGAAGTGTAGTGGAGTAAAGGATTTGATAAAAAAAAAGTAAGAAGCTCCATAAAGTATTTTTCTGATGCCTGAAAGGATTATTGGTTGACTGGCAAGGTTCAATAACTTGGCAATGCACTGAAAACCGGACAAAATAATATCTGAAGCAACGCCTTTTCGCCCGGAAACTCGAAATTTCGGAAGTTCTTTCTTTTCTTTTGAAGTCTGCAGAAAACCTAGGATTCTCATTATGTGTTAATGTCCATTTGCTTTAGATATCCTAGCTATCTTCGTCTTGCATTCGGATTTTGGAAGAAAATACCGCTTTGCGTTTGCAACAACTTGGTATACAATAGTGAAAGCCTGAGGGGTATGGTTTGATGCTCTTGGGTTCACATCTTTAGCATGGCGCTTGAAAGCTTGTCGGCATTTGGACCAGTGCTTTTCCATATTTATTGTAAGCGGAATGGACTTTTTGTTAGAGCGATGAAAGGATATACACGGCGTAGAGATGTCTGTACTAGAAGCCATGTCTAAATGGAAATATAGCGTGGTGTAAGACACCAACAAGAATAATCACAACAACAGGCTTTTCCAACTTTATCCAAAGTAGTTCTAAATAAAATCGCAGTCAGCATCAAAGTTCACGAGGAATCAATGCTCATGGTTTCCTTTCTGGATCTTTCTGCACCGTCAATAAATAGACCAATGCATCGATCATTGTATTTTTCTACTGCACTATCTAAGACTGGTAGAGGATTGTTAGTTTTAGACCTATAGCAAACCCTGAGCTAAAAATCCAAGGGAATGAAGTTAGGTAATGCACTTTGTGTTCGTTTTCTTCAGGAGTGTAGTGCTTTAAAAGTAACCACAACAGCTATACCTTAGCCGCAGACCTTCCTTAACATTACAGATGTCTAGGATTGGCATCATCCAGAGAATCTTCTGGCCTAATCGTATTTTAAATGAATAGATCCGTTTGGAAACAAGTCAGGACGACGGAAGAAGTAAATATTGTAATTTATCACAGCTTAGGGTTAGGGTTAGTTTAAACAGGAGTATGATTGATATGCCATCAACCAGACACCAGGCACCAAAATGGGCCGATCGCGATCCCTGTGGAAACAGTTGCATTTGTCCTTAAATGGCAAAAACCTAAACAATCTCCCTGGTGAAACACCCAATTTCCCTGCAAAAGCCAAGAAGAACTTTGAAGTTCGTGCCGTCTATTTCCTCTGGGTTTTCGAAAAAGTATTTCCCTAAAAATTTTCTTCGACTACGTGTTTAGTTTAGTTTTAAACGCATTTTTATTTTCTAAATCATTAACTCTTACATACTAACAAAAAATGCTTAAATGCTAGCTTAAAATTACTTAACAAACTTATACTAACTTACTGGCCCCACACAGGCACTCTAAGCTACTCTAAACTCTTATTCTTCGACTACGTGACATTGCCTGGCATTCACACAGTATGTGTGTTATGTCCTCAAGAGCTTGCAGATCACACCGCAGAATCTACAAATATCCGTATCTGACGATGTATCCTGTCAGGATTCCTATTACTGTCCTAAGCTTATCCATGTTTAGTTTTATTAATTTCCTAGATCTTTTGCCGTCAAAAAGCGACCATGTGTCCTTCAAGACCTGAGCACTTTAGGTTGGCAGTCTTTGTAATTTTTTTCTTGATGGTGCCCCCCACTATGCAAAGGGGTGATTTGATGTTGGTAACCACACTGTTCTCGAGTAGCCCTCCTTTTCGTGCAAGCTCGTCCGCTTGTTCATTTCCTTTAATACCGCAATGTCCTGGCATTCAACACAGTCTTACCCGGTATTGACTGCATGGTGCCTTGAGCACTGTGCGGCAGCCCCTGACTGTATCAGAGTTGATGTTGGTTGATTCCATTGTCTTGAGTGCGGCCTGGCTATCGATGTAGATAGCGATATCTGTTTCGGATGCCGATCTCATCTGCATTAGCTCAGCCATCCTGAGGACAGATAGAACCTCTGATTGGAAGACACTGCTTGCATCCGGTAGATTTATAAGTAGACGCTCTTCCGTCTTCCGAGAAGATACCAGAAAGAAACAGGTGCTTTCTCTGTTTTTGAGCCTGCTGTGAAAATTGCAATTTCAATTGCACTTTTTTACCAGTCCTCCCTCTCCAGATATATTTTATCATACGGGAGGTCGAAGTTGAAGGAAGGAATTTCATTCGTCAGAATAGGATCGCCTGGTAGTTGATCCCTTAGGAGCTATTTCTTGAAGTAGGCCAGTTGTATCGCACTGTTGCCAGCAAGTTTTTTGGTCTGTAAATCTAGCGGTGTTGGGTGCAAAAAGGTGTCCAATGCTGTTGTAGGGGTTTTCGGGGGGGCGATTGAAACGATTTTTCAATCTTTCGATACCAGTTTTGTAGTACGATTTCGGTTTAGCTTCAAAATAGGCCTCTGTTTCGGCGATTCGGTCTTAAATCTCTTTTCGGCGAGCATTCTTTTGAGGTCTGCGAACAGGAAATAGTCGCTGGGGGTCAAATCTGTAGAATACGGTGGGTGGGGAAGTAATTCGTAGCCGGATTCTTTCAATTTTGCCATCGTTTCATCGACTTGTGACACGGTGCATTGTCTTGATGAAACAGCACTGTCTTTTCTTCAAATGCGGCCATTTTTCTGCGATTTCGTCCTTCAAACGCTCTAACAACGCAATGTAATAGTCGCTGTTGATAGTTTGCCCCTTTTGGAGATAGTCGATGAAAATTATTCCATGTGCATCCCAAAATACGGATGGCATAACCTTGCCAGCCGAGGACGAGGTTCGTCGCCTGCTCGCCACTCAGCTGACTGCCGACTTGACTCAGGTGTGAAGTGATGGAGCCAAGTTTCATCCATTGTCACATACCGACGGAAAAATTCGGCTTTGTTGCGGTTGAACAGCTTTCAACACTCCTCTGAATCATCAACACGTTGTTTTTTTTGGTCGACTGTGAGCAAACGCGGCACCCACTTTGAACAGAGCTTTCGCATGTCCAAATATTCGTGTATGATATATCCAACACGCTCTTTTGATATTTTCAGAGAATCAGCTATCGCGATCAATTTCACTTTACGGTCATTCGTAATCATTTTGTGGACTTTTTTGATGTTTTCATCTGAAACCGCCTCGTTTGGACGTCCTTCGGTGCTTGTATGACCACTTTTAAATTTTTCAATCCACTTGCGAATGATTCGTTCGGCTGGAGCAGAGTCCGGGTAATGCTTATCAAGCTATTTCTTTGCATCGGCTGCATTTTTTCCCATCAAAAAGCAATGATAAATCAACACACGAAATTGCTTTGAATACATTTTTTTCACAATAACAAAAGTTGCTTCACTCACAACGGTATATCTCGAGAACTAATCGTCCGACAGCTGTCAAATTTTGGAAGGTTGGTACTAACTGAAAATGGTATGGATTTAATTCAAGTGGTGCACTCTCTTAGAAACGGCACCACGGACTTTTTAGCCCATGTGTTACGTCTTATCTGAGTAAATTTTTTCCTAAACTCGTTTCAGCTTTGAAATTGCCGGCTTGGCTGACCTGATTATTGTCTTTATATATGCTTTCCTCTTGAGGTATTTTTCGAGTGTATAGAAGTTGCAATACCGGCCCTAGAACATTTCCTTGCAGGACTTCAGCAATGTTTAATATTTGACTATTCCCTTCCGTGTTTACAAGGTAACGATAGGGTTCTTTAAAAGCTGTTCTGAAGTATCCTAACTTAAACTTCAAGTCCTTGTCAATGGTTGGTTATGATCGACCTTGATTCACTAGCCATATACCTTGGAGATTACCAGCGGAGTTGCTACTGGTTTGTACGATTTCTTCATCTACTATACACTATAACTTTTGCGGCTTTCCATTGACTTGGAATATACGAAAGAATTAGCCTAACATATGCAATATAACAAGATTATCTGGTTGACAATTAAGTACTTGAGAGCCTGTCGGTTTATTGGATCCTACCTTGATCATTGTTGTCTTCCAGATTTTATATTGGTTGCCATAGTCCTTCCAAATGATTTGAATATCTTCTCGTTCAAGCAAGCAAATCCGCTTTGATTTTGTGTCCTTGGCCTATCCGCCATTGTCTGTTCTCATTGATGATGAATGCGCTTAAGGTCTCCTGATACCTTTCATGGCTCTCCACAGAGATTAATTTGAATTTTTTTTGCGCAGTTAAGTCCAACAATTACTTGTTTCGTTTACAAGCCGGAGTTTCTAGGATACCTTGAGCAAGGATCCCTAATCTATAAAAATGCTGCAGGGGTTAATTTTTCTGACTCGAGTCATTCTAAGTTGTTCAGACCTCTTTTGATGTATTTTAAGGCTTTTTATCGCCGTTCGGCTGTGGTCTATAAAGGCAAGACTCGCTGCCTTTCTGTATGAGTACATAAATCAAACAGGCAGTAACGCAGAATGCAAGGCTTTTTGAGGCGACCTCACTTTCAGAAGTCTGACTTAACCACAAAAAGTCGGATGGATCTGACACTCTTTAAAAAGAAAGTTGACTTTAACTGAGGCGATGGTACTGCGAGTATGGTATTTCCAGGCTTTTGCCCACGGCAACACTGGAACAATACTTTCCTTAAGTAAAACACATTTATCAAATCAATCAACCGCCACTTCGTGAACGATTCATTTCTGGACCATCGAGGGTCATACTCCCGTTGTCAAACTCATTACCGAGCACAAAGTATACAGCATACTAACGACTATGCAAATGCGGACCGAATTAATTAGAAATAATTAAGGGAAAAGAACAAGAACAAGATATCTACTGTCCAACGGAAGAAACAAAAAAAAAAAACAGAAAGCTGATATTCGTACAGCGCTCCATCCTAATCACTAGATTTTATTGTCTGAACTTGACCAACACTCGAACTCCACTTACGGGGATTTAACATTGTAACAGGATACTGAAATGAGGTCTATTCGCATCCGTAATCCTTGACAGCCGACAAAAATACAAAAGTTATTTTTTTTTTGTTTTTTGTATTTGACAATTCCGGTGATCCTTGGACCAATGCCCGTAGTCGTAGGAGTCAAGAAATTAAGAACTTCTCAACTTTTATTCTAAGATATTACTCGTACCCTTATTTGCGTAGCTTTTACGCCAAAATGTGCTGTGGCATAAATTTGTGAAAGTGAAAAGGACTTCTTTCTACCCAAGGTTACGAGTATTAATTTCGAAATCGAAAAACAATACGTAATTACAAGGAGTAGAGAGAGACATTCATTGTATATCTCTGTTCGAGTATGGATGCCTTGAGTGTGTATTTTCTTTGAGTGTATCTGTTTATGAAGATATTTTTCAGTTTTACTTCTTAAGGAAGCCAGCCCTCCAGTAACGAGAAAGGGACAGGAGGACTGGCGAAGAAAAAAAATAAAAATCAATAACTTTATATGTGTTGGGAATTTTCAAGGCACATTGAGGCCGTGTGGTTTTCTGGAATATGTGTCGATGAGCTTCCGGATTTGTTTTTTCCTTTTACAAAAGAATGTTTTAATAGCTTTACATTTAGTACATTAGCTGAGGTTAACTTAGACGAACAGAAATGTATTCTTTATATGGATAGGATATCCGGGGCAAGCCATACTCGTACATAGGAGTATGCTAATAACCAACGATGGGTTTGGTGGTGTTGTGGTGTGATGGGCTTCCTAAATTAATTGCACTGCAGATTAAATTCATTATTGAGTTGCTTATATTAAATAGGAAATATACTCTCATTTTTAAAACAAAGTACTCGTACATACTCGTATATAGATTTTAAGTTAGCAGAAAATGAAAACAGCTCTTGTATTTATGGTCGGAGGGGAAATGCTTCCTCTCTCTGTTTACTTTGATGTTTTATTGCTTGAAATCTAATTAAATAGAAATATATTTTCCATGAATCGCAGATGTGTTTATTTTGGACTTTGCAGTTCAATTTATGCCAAGGTGTCCGATTTGTTTTTTAACGCGCAAACCGAGTAATTTTCTGTTGACTCATTCTGTATTGAGGCCATTTTAGTCAATCTGTAGGTCGTTCTGTTAAGCGATGTTTTCTTTCAGCATTTTAAATGTAGTTTTTAGGTCATCGTTTATTTATACGAGTATCAAATGTCCAATGTGAGTTCTTTGATTTAAAATATTTATTTCAAAGTTTTGAATTTCTAGTACACTTCTGAGATTGGAGGTTTCCTTTCCTAGTTATGCAAGCAAGGTGTAAGGTTGCTGCTTAAGTTTTGAGAGGAACCCGTCATTGAAAATGGCTTTTCAAAATACTTCAAAAAAGACGAATACACTCTTGAACCAATTTTTAAAGCTCCTTCTCCACTCCAAAAGATAGACACAAAACAATGGACACCCTCTAACACCGACGCGTAATGTCTCGTATCTCACTCTGTTTTATAGATGTTTCCACCACCAGTGCTCCATTAAAATTGCCAGTAGCATTCCGCTCATTTAAACCTTAACACCCGTCTCGCAATGTATGTTCATCAGCTAGAACTCTCTTATGGGATGCCCTACCTAGCTCCTTATTTCCTAGTCGTTATAACCTTCAAACATTTAAAACTAACGTTCACCGGTACCTCTCTTCCATCCTCCCTGATTTTCCTTTGCCCGCGCAGATTATAAACAAAAAGGGAAGTCCAAAATACGTTTTAAACGTATCAACCGCTTCTTCAGTCGTCGAAAAACTTGACCGTGCAATTTATTTTTGATGTGCGTGAATAAAAGGAAGTCATTGAGTGCCAAATCAGGGCTGTACGGTGGCTGATTCATGAATTCGATGTTTGGAGTACTCAAAAAGTCACTTATTGGAGCCGACCTGTGAAAGGTCGTGTTGTCACGGAGAACGATCCGTGTTCGGCGGTTGGCTTACATTATTTGTCCAAAAACTTCTGACAAACAAATGGTGGTGAACCATTCTGAATTGAGCGACCGTTTACTTCAAAATGCTTCGTGCGCAAACAACTTTTGTTGGATTTGGCTCGTGTTGAAAAACCCATACAGTCGAAGGCTGTTTAGTTTCGGGCTCATGTGCATAGATCCATATTACGTCGTCTTCCACGATTTTATATGCGTCTTTTGACATACCGTGCTCGAATTTTTTCAACATTTCTTTGGACCAACAAACACGATGCTTTTTTGGAGCGATTGTCAAATTATGCGGTATCCAACGCGGAGAAATCTTCTTGACGGCCGAATGCGCATGCAATACTAAATGTGTGTGAGCGAAAATAATACTCAAGTATGCCTCAATTTTTCTATATGTCATAGGAGGGTCTTGCAATATGAATTCCGCTATAGCATCGATGTTTTCGCCGACCTTCACGAAATTCGTTCTGGAGCGAACGACGACCACGATTGAATTCGAAAAACTAGTGAAACACGGTAGCAAATAGCACTCGTATGATATTCAGCGGCATTGCCATATCTCAAAACCTATACGAAAGAAATAAGGGACACAATGTACACAGATAGTTATGTCATAACATACTACATGCTGCCCCTACGTATGTAGAGGTAAAGTGTAGTTTTTTTACAGGTATACAAATTCAATGTGAAATAAAATACTAGAAACTAACGTTAATGCTTATGATATTAACTTTATTTAATAGAAAATTTTATGCCATTAGAGCTCAAATGTGACATCGGGCATATGCGCGCTCGAACAAATCGCAATCGTCAAGTCCAAATTTCGACAACTTTATCGAGCAATTGGGGCCGTATATCAGCAATAATACGGCGAATATTGACTTCCAAATCGGCCAACGTCTCTGGTTTATCGGCATAGACTAGTGACTTCACATACCCCCAAAGAAGATTGCTTTCTTTGTGTGAGATTACAGGATCGTGGAGGCCAGTTCACAGGTCCATTACGCGAAATCATCCGCTCGGAAAATATTTCCCGCAATGAATTTATGGTACCGCGCGCCGTGTGGCATGTTGCGCCATCTTGTTGAAACCAAAGCTCTGTCACGTATATGTCATTCAACTGAGGAACGAAAAAGTCAGAAATCATGTTTATATAGCGCTCTCCATTGACGATAACATTCTGGACGGCATCGTCCTTAAAGAAAAATAGGCCGATGATTCCCCCTGCCCATAAAGCACACCAAACAGTGAGTTTTAATGGTTGAAGGGCGTCTCGACAAACGCTTCAGGGTTTGTTCCACTCCAGATTCGGCAATTTTGCTTGCTTACATATCCATTTAACCAAAAATGAGCCTCATCGCCGAACAAAATTTTCCGTTGAAAATGAGAATCAAGGTAATGGTCACGGAGTTTCAACTCTTGCATAAGGTGGATCTTACAAGCTTTTAAGGCAAGATCTTTCCGTAAAATCTTTCACAAAGTGGATGGACATAACTCCAATTGCTGTGCACGATGGCCAAACGACTCATTCGGATTCTTCTCAGCACTGCGCTCCAGAATGGCAATAGCTTCTTCTGTTCGCACTGTTTGTCGTCTTTGGAGATGCTTATTGTCCACTAGAGTGTACGTGGTGCGAAAACGATTCATTATTCCGAATAACTTGCTCAGATGGACGATTATGTCGACCGTAAAATGTCCGTAGGGCACGATAAGTTTGGCGAACCGATTCATGGTTTTCAAAATAAGTTTGCACAATTTTCATGCGCTGTTCTGGTGTTAGTCTTTTCATCATAAAATATCAAAATGTACTAACTACAAATGAACTTTCAATTGTCAAATTGACAATCTGTAGAAACAGTGTTGCCAGTGTAAAAACGAAGCCTCTAACAAATTCATCCTTTACTTTGTCACTCATTATAAAAACGAACCAATAACACTCACAAAGTAAAGAAAAGTTAGAACAATTATCGGTAAAAAATATTTCCAAACCTCATTCCGTCAGTAGCAACCTTCGATCATTTCGAATTCCCAATTTTGTTTTTCGGTAGCTGCCATGCAGTGCTGCTAGATACGCTAGATACGCAAGACACGCATATTTGTTTTTTTTTTTTGATAATCAGCGCGCGCTCAAGGGATTCTTGTACCTGTAAAATGTTCGTACACAGCGGCGAAAGAAATTTAGGGAGGAAGAAAAGACCGGTCCCGATGTACATTGTTTTTAAATGTTTGTAAGTTATAACGACCAGGAAACAGAGAGATCGGAAGGGCATTCCATAAGCAAGTTGTACGGCTTAGGAAAGAATCACGAAATTTTAGGGTACGTCCGAAAATGGGCTTGAGGGTGTACTGATGAGCATTCATAGCGAGCCGGGTGTTACGGTTGAAAATTTGAATGGGCGGAATGCTACTGGCGATTCCAATGGGGCACTGGTGGTGGAAATAGCGATAAAACAAAGTGAGGCAGGAGGCATTACGTCGGTGTTCGAGGGTGTCCATTGTTTAAGTGATATTAGTATCACCTATAAGTTTTATCGCACGGTTTTGGATCCTATCTAGCAAGTGCAGAGATGTTTTAGGAGCACCTGACCAGATGTGGGCATTGTACTCCAATTTTGGGCGGATGAATGCCTTATATATTGAGGTCAGATCAGAGAGGGTAAAATATTTCTCGCTAACTCGCTTGAGGAAACCTAGACATTTCGCAGGATTTTTGACGAAACCGAATATGTGGTCATTCCAACGTAAGTTTTCATTGACACACATTCCGAGAATGGAAACTTTATCAGTTTCTATGATGCAAGTGCCATTCATGGATGATGGCTGGGTGTTTGAATTTCGCTTTAATGACAGCAGACAGCATTGAGTTTTGGAAGCATTAAATTCCACTCGGTTGCTAGTTCCCAAATTGGTTATGCTGTTAATATTGGAGTTTAATGAGCTTAATATGCGCTGCCGTTCCCGTTCTACAGCCGAAGAGCAGGGGCGTGAGTCCGGGAAAGAATATGAAAAACAGAGTGTACTGTCATCAGCAAAGGAGTATATTGGATTAGAAGTAGCAGACAAGAGATCGTTGATGGAAATTCAAAAAAGTGTCGGAGACAGAATGGAGCCCTGGGGCACACCAGCATTTATTATGTGAATATCAGACTTGAAACCATCCAAGACAACTGGAGCTGAACGCTCCGAAAGGTAATTTCTAATCCATTGAAGAAGAGAGTCATCGATCCCAAAAGCACGCATTTTCGACAAAAGAGCCAGATACCAAACTCTGTCAAATGCCTTAGAAATATCAAGTGCAACTATCTTGCTTTCGCCAGAGTGATGTTCGCTTTGGTTCCGCTTTTCGGTGAGACATGCCATCAAATCACCAGTGGACCTGTTGCTACGAAACAAGTCATTGAGAAGTTTTCGTGTTTCGAGATATCTCATGAGCTAACAGTTTATCAGCGTTTCCATGACTTTGAAAAGAAGGGACGTAAGTGCAATGGGTCTGTAGGAGGAGAGAGAAGAAGATTCGCCTTTTTTAGGGACGGGCTGGACAAATGCTATTTTCCATCTGCTCGGAAATAGTCCTAAAGAGTAGGATTGATGAAAAAGCGTACGCAGTGGTTTTGCCAGCGTGGAGAATTCCTGTTCAGAAGAAGGGTAGATTTACCATTTGGACCAGAGGATTTCTGTATTTCGAGATCTTTAAGTACTCTTGATACTGCACGAGTGCAAAAGTGGATCATCCCATTGAAGATTCGACGCACTCAAGTGTAGGCGGGGACAAAGCACAATCGGGGAGCGTTGAGCTAGCAGCAAAGTGTGCAGCGAGCTGATTGGCCGTGTCCAAAGAGCTGATAGCTGGAATGTCATTGTAAATGAGCGTTGGGATGGAGGATGAGGCAGAATTTCTAATATTTTTGACGAACGGACAAAAATTTGGGACATTGCAGTACTTTTGGCTTCAGTTTTTGGTCGTATTGAAATTTCACGTGCTTGAGAAAGACGTTGCAGTCATTTCTGGCTTGTTTGAACTTTTTTCGGTTTTCGTCTGTCGGGCTGGTCTTGTAGGACCGAAATTCTCTAACCCTGACAGCCTCATTACAGCTCGAGTCGTACCATGGCTTTGCTTTTGGTTTGATACTCTTCATCCGATGAGGAATAAAGTTTCTCATTCCAAAGAGAATAGTTTCTGTGATCCTGTCAGCAGCGGCATCTACGTCGTTATCAAGGAAACATAACGACCAGTTAAAATTCCTAAAGAAGTTGTTAAGTCCGCTCCAATTGGCTTTCTCGTATTGCCATACGGTTCTTTTAGGAATCTTTTCTCTGACTGTGTTGTGGGTGTACGAGAATTTAGCTGATATGACACAATGGTTCGACGAGCCTAGAGGGGAGAGCACATCAACGCAGTATTTATCAGATTGAGAAGTTAAAAATAAGTCCAGGGTGTTGGCGGTATGACTATCAAGGTCTGGTAGTCGTGTGGGCTCATTTACAAGTTGCGTCAAGTTGCTTTCCGCAGCGAAGTTCTCAACACACCGTCCTTCAGGTGTTGTCTATCCAGAATGTCGAAGCCACCCAGGATTGTGTATACTGAAATCGCCCGTAATGAAGATTTCAGTATGAGGCTATAGGGATAAAATTCTTTGAAAGGAATCAGACAGCGCATCAATCTCGTGAAAGGTCGAGTTGCTGTCCAGTTTGGGGCTTCTGTAAATAAAGCAGTAGTGGATAATTTGCTTACGGAGATGGAATCTTAACCACATGCAATTGAATTCCGGATTGGAACATGGACCACATTGTGATGGAATTTGGTAAGCTACATCACTACGCACATAAATGGCGAGACCGCGATGGAGAAAGAATAGTGGCAATAGTTCGTATCCAGGTAGCTTCAGATCAGAGTGATCTGGGAAGTGTGGGCGGGGATCTACCTGTGCTTCACTAAGTGCCAAAACAGCTGGTCTGGATTTACAGACGTAGACATACGCAGAAAAGTGATTACTTTTTAGCCCACCTATGTTGGCTACATCCACCCTGAATTCCCTGGTCATAATTACAAACAAACACAGTAAACACAAACACCGACGATACTAAGCAAAGCTGAGCTGCGGATTGAGCTAGTACGTAGGGGCACCCCCGAAATCGAGTACTTGGGGTTTGCGAATCTTGCACGCTGATAGCCCGGGCTATTAGTATTTTTCGAAGATTTCCACATTCTTGGACACAACAAAAAAAAATGATAATGTTTAGAGAATAAATTTGAGCGACAAAGCCACGAGAGAAGCGGCGACAAATTAGATATTACAAAGGTGAGCAAGAGACAGGAGTTAAAGGAAAGTACTAGAGAAATCGAATACAAAAATAAAAGATATATCATGACTATATTTATAATAAAACGACGTTAATAATTTTAAGTAAATCTGGCAATGCTGTATAAGTTAAAAATTTGAATTAATCCAACTTTAGCTTCGCTGTCATCTGGAGGAAGTTTGATGTAAACAAAACCGCGAGCGGTGGATGCAGGATACTTTGGTTTTTTTTGGGAATCCAAGACCACTTACGAGTAGTTCAAGTTGGCATTTGTTCGGATTTTTTTAAGAGTCATATCTCTTTCAAATGGAGAATTCATAAAACGGAGGAATCCAGTCGGGGGCGTATTAAAACCAATAGTGTTGCAAAGTTTATCAAATATTGCTGAGAGATTCCCCTCGGTTTGATGTGGTACTCCGTAAAGAATGGCGTCAGCGGCAACAAGTTTATTTTCTTGTGCTACGGCCATTTGCTGCAGTTTACCAATATTGGACATAGCGTTTGACAGCTCAGCTTCGTTTGTTGATATTTTTACTTATTACTACAGAAGCGGTTTCTCCAAATTCTCATCTCAGACTACGTCTCCCATTGTCATCCTTACAAATTTCGGTTGGGGTTTTGTTATGTTCACATGTAATTTTTACCTTTTGGTAACGTTTCCAAATCTGATTCCGTCAGCAGCAATTTTCGACCGTTTCGAATTCACAATTTTGTCCTTCGGTAGCTCGCATGCAGTGCTGCTAGATATGCTTCCTATTTGATTGCAAGTACCCCTTGGCATGCTTCGTTGAACCGCATGATTCTGGTTTGTGGCGGCCTCGTAAAACGTAGTACATCAGAGTATAGTACGAGTACATCATTTCCGATGGCCCTCTGGCAATACAAACCCTAACCATTCCGACTTCGTGCTGGTGTTTCCAAATTGTGTTAGAGGTTGAGAGAAACGTTGTTTGAAAGGCCTTAGCGGTCTCTCACGATTGCTCTTTACGTATATCCGAATTTGTACCTTGGGTACTATTAGGAAGTGGTCCGAGTGCTATGGGAATGTGCGGACGTCCAGAATATCTATGTATGTCTATTATCTTAATCGGAATATGGTTAATCTGTCATGTCGGATTTAGATTAGGAGGCGCGATTTTTCCTTGTGGATTGTAAGATGCGGGAAATATGTATTTAGTACGATGATGATGTCCCGTCCACCAGTAGAATCACTCAAACTGTGTCCGTTTCTAAACATGCCGTTCATGCCCCGTGCATGCTCCAGGAAACATCAAGGGTGTCTTCCTTTCTTTTTCAGACACTGAGGTGGAAACACTGCTCAAGTGTTCTTTCTAGTTTTTGAACGTCTTTTCATCTGGTCTGATTTCTTGAATGTCAGTAACATCAGCATTTAAGGGGTTAGCTATTTGATTGTCTTCCAAATAGAATGCTCGTTCTGTCACTCGGATGATTGCTTCCGCATTCTGTTTAAGACATTCCTCCTGGTGCTCACTAGTGCATTCGTTTCAACTATCTTACGGTTGAGCGATGTGCGGTTTCATTTGCACTATCCAATTAGATACACTTGTTGAGATACCAAGTGATTATGTCAGCTTGTGAGGTACAAAGTCTCTAACGACCACAATTGTTTTGCGGGATTGTAAACAGAACGTTTGCCACGAATCAGAGTCCATTCACATGGAATTCGAATTCGAGTACACACTCGTCAAATTCCCCCGATACGAGTAACATACCATAAGTATCTTTATCTTTATCTGCTTTGCATGTGCGAGGAATTTATGCGTTCCTTCCATTAAAACATAAAATTGATAATATAATTTAGCAGCAAAGAAAATTTTCCTTTGATCCAGATGCGTGTTTGGTTTTTACTTCGAGGTGGCGGGAACTTAAGAATTTGCGTAGGATTGATTTTATTTACAATCCCCTACATCGCACCTTCCTCTTAATATATACGAGCACATTTGGGGCTTTATAAAAATAAAAATAAACACCTTTTTCATTTTAATTTAGAACTTAGATACTTAGTGTTGGTAATTGCATAATTAAGTCAATATTTTCGTTTGGAAAGTCAAGCATTGCTCCACGCATCCACGTAGATCTACGAGTAGGTAGGGATATTCGTTGAAATTTAAATTTAGAATCTAAAGCAAACTGTGCTGCACTCTGGCTAAGAGCTCACAATTATCTCAAGTCTTTGATAATAACGCCGATTCATAATTAATTCAGCATGACTCTGTTGAATGGGATGCGGATGCCAGTACAACAAAGTGGTTTATTCTATGCCACTGAGCATTATACTCGTATGTATTCTTTTACTGGAATCCTGTGAATGTGGTGGCTTACGATAATAATCTTATTGTACTGCCGTCAATGATGACGATGACTGGAAGTCATTCTTATCGTTATCCGTATTCGTTATTTAATAAAAACCAATTATAATTTATTTTTCCCTTTTCTACATGCGAGTAACGAGTAACGAGTTGCATGGACCAGATGGAGGCTCGTGGATACTATTCAGTGTGTGAAATTGTTGCCATGTGGAATGAGACACATGCCATGAGATCGTTTTCCATTAATTCGATACAGATGAATTCATTATTAAAGAAATCAACAAAGTATATAACTTTAGGGGCAACAGGTCTTTAGGTATTCCCATAATGATGGGATTTTGCTGCTCGTTTGCTCGTTGCTCGTTTGCTCGTTGCTCGTTTGCTCGTTTGCTCGTTTAGTGTGTGGTAAGATGCATATCCTGGCGATTCAAAGTAATTAGATGTTAGATAGATTAGGATATCCTTTACATTGAGGAGATTATATTACTTGGAGTAACGAGCTCGTGGAGTGGATTTATTTAGCCATTTCCCCTTTGTATGTCAGACACTACATCCACACCAGGATGGTCGTTGAGATTCAATGGTGGATTGCTTGGATTCGCATGCAGCTTCCGATTTATTTGGATTTAGGTCTTTTATTAGGCTTCATGAGTGCTCGTCTCTCCATCTGTTCACGACTGACTGCTTCCAGGATCTGAGCCAAGAAAGTAATGAGGCCGGAACCTAATCGGTGGCTATAGAAATGGAAGTGGAAATAGGGTATTTGTGAAGGCCGATGTCTTTAGACTTTACGACTCGTTATGGGAACTTCTCTTGAAAGGCAGACGCAATTTTAAGGGCCGTGAGCCATATAGTAAGAAAGAGTTGGAGGGGACGAAATACCATATGTAGTGCCAGCCAATTGCTAACCTATAGAAGTACTGACTCAACGTCAAGTTGCCGGCTTTAGAGGTTAAATCGAACAAAGTTTTCCCTCTCCATTATTCTGTCGACATCAAGTCGCCGTCCGCCGATTGTTTACTAATTGCGGAGCTTAAGTAGACAACATCCTTGAGTACCTCTAAGTATGTTCTACCGGTTTATTATGATAATTTGTCGATATTGTGTGACCTTGCTTGATGACATCATGTAATATTCTCGAACTTCATTTGTTCTTGACTGTATGACAGTGAATAGTCTTTTTCGGTATCCAAGATCAGATTAGAAGACCTCCTTTGATTAGAATCGCTCCATATGCTTTTTGTTTCTCAGCATGCCCCAGCGGGCATTAATCGTTAAACCACGGGTTTCCTAGTGGTGGTCGGGCGAAAGCTATCATAGCATAGAGACGATTTCTGTGGTTACTTGTTGGCAGATTTGCCACTGGATATCGACACACACGGTTAAAGGAGATTTGATAGGGGTATACCTGTACTCGTACCTTACCCACAATAAGGTAGAGGCCTGAGTCAATGTTAGCGTCTTGGAACGTTCGCCTTGCATCGATAGTAATGCAATGAATTCAAGTGGTGGCAGATTTATTAGGGAGCCCCTAAGTCTTCTTATAATTATCGGGGTGCGCGAGCCGCGTGTTTCCTACGAATTTTGAGTGAAGTTGATAAGCCTGAATCCGCTGTAGGAGTTCTATATCTGAGCGCGCTCAAGCGAATTGAGAAAATGCTTGAACACAGCGCGGCTGAAGGAAAATTAGGGAGGAAGGAAAGAGAGGTACCGATTTACGTTGGTTTTAAATGTTTGAAAGTTATAATGACTAGGAAATAAAAAGTTCGGCAGAGCATTCCATAAGAGAGTTGTACGGCTTAGGAACGAATCACGATATTTCAGAGTACATCCGAAAGTGGGCTTGAGGGTATACTGATCTATAGCGCGTTCATAGAGAGATGGGTGTTGCGGCTAAAAGCTTGAAGGGGCGGAATGCCACCGCCAATTTCGGTGGAGTACTGGTGATGAAAATAGCGATAAAACAAGGTGAAGCAAGAGGCGTTACGTCGGTGTTCAAGTGCGTCAATTGACTGTACAATATTGGCGTCACATATGAGTTCTATCACACGGTTTTGGATCCTATCTAGCAGGTGTCAGGAGGTCTTAGGGGCACTTGACCAGATGTGGGCATTGTACTCCAATCTTGGACGGGTGAATCCCTTATATTTTGAGGCCAGATCAGAGAGGGTGAAGTATTTCTTACATCACTTGAGGAAACTTAAACATTTCGCAACATTTTCGGCGACAACAGATATGTGGTCATTCCAATCTCAGTTTTCATTGGCACAGATACCGAGAATGGAAAGCTTTTCGGTTTCGGATATACTACATGGTACAAGTACCATTCATGGATAATGGCTGGGTGTTTAAATTCCGCTTTAATGAGAAGCAGACAGCATTGTGTTGTGGAAGCATTAAATTTCACTCTGTTGGTAGTTCCTCATTTAGTGATGCTGTTTATAAGGGAATCTAACATTGCCTGTGCCGCCGTACCCGTTTTACATTACGTTCCCGGGAATGAATATGAAAAGCAGTGACTACTGTCGTCAGAAAAGGAATATGTTGGATTAGAAGTAGCAGACAAGAGATCATTGATAAAAATTAAAAAAAGTGTCTTAGACAAAACGGAGCCTTGGGGCACACCAGCATTTATTTTGTGAATATCGGACTTGGAACCGTCAAAGACAACTTGATTTGAACGTTCCCAAAGGTAATTTCTAATCCATTGAAGAAGAGAGTCATCGATCCCAAAAGCACGCATTTTCGACAAAAGAGCCTGATGTCAAACTCTGTCAAATGCCTTAGAAATATCAAGTGCAACTATCTTGCTTTCGCCAGATTGATGTACGCTTTAGTTCCACTTTTCGGTGAGACATGCCATCAAATCACCAGTGGCCCTGTTGCTACGAAAACCGTACTGCCGATCATTGAGCAGATTTCATGTCTCGAGATATTTTGTGAGCTAACGGCTTAATAACGTTTCCATGATTTCGTAGAAGATTCACCTTTTCTAGAGACGGGCTGGACAAATGCTGTTTTGCATCTGCTCGGAAACAGCCCTGAAGGATAGGATTGATGAAAAAGCTACGCAGTTATTTTACCAGAGTGGGAAAACAACGCTTCAGAAGAAGGGAGATATGTGTACCTTCTGGACCAGTGGATTTATGATTTTTATGATCTTTAAGTACTCTAGCTACTAGACAAGTGCGAATGTGGATTTATTCCATTGAGAGATAAAACACAATCTGGAAGTGTTGAGCTGGCCACAAAGTGTGCAACAAACGGATTGACCTTGTTCAAAGAGCTGACAGCTAGAAAGTCATTATAAAGTTGGGATAGAGGCTGAGGCAGAGTTTCTAATATTTTTGACGAACAATCAAAAATTGCTACCACCTTTGGGACATTTCAGTGCTTTTTGTCTCAATTTTTGGTCGTATTGAAGTTTCACGTGCTTAAGAAAGACGTTGCAGACATTCTTGGCGCGTTTGAACGTTTTTCGGCCCTATAGAACCCACTGTACTTACAAAGATGTCCTTTTTTCCTAGCTTGCCTTAAAATCGCCTCTTAAGATTTCAACCTCATGCTTTGGACATGGAGCACATGCCTTATCGAGGAGCTCACAAAAACCGTTGTTGGCGTCATTGCTTCTCTCGTCTGTTGAGGAGTGTCTGCACAGAAAGCCGATGTTGACGAATTAAGCACGGAGCGGTTGTTAATTTTTTTAATTTAAACTTTGGTGGCGGCTAACGCCTCTATTTATTTGGCTTAATACAAGCTTAATCTAACTTAAAAACTAACAAAAATGAAGAGCTAGGAAATAAGGGAATGGTGTAGGAGATCAAGTTTGTGACGAGAAATGTAGGTTTAAGTTGACCTTACATAGTATGCGGGAGATTGTTTCGTTGGAACATGCCTGAGTGGCAAATTCTCATCCAAATAGATACAGCTTCCCCTCGTGCTATCAATTACAGTAGTATCTGTCGCTGTTCTTCATCCTTCTTACACTCTGTTCATACCGCTGCATTTATTGAATAAGCATGGCTTTATAGCAGTCTTGATTCTCTGCGACTCATTTTGGCCTACTAAGTCACGTTCCACGTACAGTACCGAGTATCCTTTGCCTTTTTCGAGTGGCATGGCTCATCAACAGAGGTACCTACTTTCGATGCTTTCGGTTGTTTTGTAATCGTATTTTTTTTTTTACATTTCCGAGGAGTTGGGCCGACGAGCAATGCCGAGCCCGTCGGTTCAGGCCCTTTGTAGCACCCTTTCGAAATGAGGGGTGATTGAGTTTGGTACCATTAGCCCCGTACGAGGTTATAAGTGTTGAATTTGAGTTCTTCTGGTACCATCTCTTCGTCAACATAGCTGTGCAAGTATACTCCAAGACAAAAGTTTGAATGCAGGCAACACTTCTACTTCTGTTCTTCCCGTATCCGATATTGAGTACTGGCTCGCACTTTCAATTCTAGCCTCCATATGTTTAGTATCTTCAATTGTGTCTGCCGTTATTGCCGACCCAGATGGGTTCGAAATAAGGCAGTGTGCTGATATAAAAATCAAAGTAATTTAACTAAAGCGTCTTTCATTAAGCGCTTCCTTAAATTTAAATACAACAAAGTGTGTGTGAGACATCATGGACATTTTTTATTCATTTGAAAGGCCTATCGATGCCATTATGTATGGAATATAACATCGGTCAAATGTCTCTCGGGGTGCATCTGAAATGTCCAATTTTCCATGACTCTGGCGCAAAAATCAGGCTGAATTTTACCGATGGCATGGGTTATGTTGGCTTTGAGGGCAGCTGTGGTTTGTGGCTTATTCGCATAGACCCGCGGCTTCAGAAAACCCCACAAGAAAAAGTCTAACGAGATCAAATCGCACGATCTCTCTGGCCAGTTAACATCACCTCCACGTGAGATGACTATGCCCTAGAATCACTGGTGCAGAATTTCCAATGTGGCGCCAGCTGTGTGGCATGTAGCGTCGTTCTGTTGAAACCACATGTCGTTGGTGTCCACATCATCCAATTCAGGCCAAGAGAAGTTGGTAATCATCGACCTATAGCGCTGGCCGTTGACGGTGATGGCCTGGCCAACGTCGTTCTCAAAGAAATATGGACCGATGACGCCGTCAGCCCAAAATCTACACCAAACAATGTCTTTTTCGGTATTCATTGGACGGTCTTGGATCTCATGTAGATTGGTATCGTCCCAAGTTCGACAATTTTGTTTGTTGAAGTACCCATTCATCCAGAAATGGGCCTCATCGCTGAAGATGATTTTTCGATGAAACTTAGGGTTAGTTTCCAACTGATCTAGAGCCCATTCAGCTAACACACGTCGTTGTCTATGGTCGTTTACCTTCAGCTCCTGAGTCAGCTGAATTTTGTACGGGTGCAGGCACAAGTCACGATGAAAATTCACCAAGTTGTGGTCTGCCGAGTTCTTGTGAGCGACGTGAAATCCACTGCCTCGGATTCCCCTGCACAGTCTCACGGACAGCGGCGATACCTTCGGCAGATCTGCGTTTCGTCGACGTACGGGTATTGGTTTATCGTCTACTGAATCAGTGGACTCAAATTTATCCACCACACTGCGAATAGCCCTCTCAGTAGGATGATTATGGCGACCGTAAAATGGGTGAAGCACGCGGAACGTTCCCCGAACAGAACACCAATTTTGATAAAACAATTTTATCATTTGCACATGTTGTTGAACGCTATGTCCGTCCATGATGATTTGGCAAAACAGACTGAATAAATGACAGCCAATTTGGCAGATGTAGCTTCAACAATAGGATGCTATCAACTGTCAAAGTTGAGAAGTCCCTATTGGCAGATCCTGTATGTTCGGGCAGAATCGATACAATGTTAGGCGCAAAATATCTGTGCAAAACGATTGGCCTGATTTCTTTTGAGTTCCCGTTTCTTCGGATATCGTTCTCTATATTAAGTATACCTGCGTCCTGTGGACAGGAACCATACCAGTATCATACCATACCGCTGCTAGAGCAAGGACTTGCGAAACTACAAATACTTGCTGAGTTTTCTCATCAGTTAGTCAGAATAACTCGCAGAAACAAGGGTCCAAAGACACAGTGGTAGCTTAATTACAATAACAAACATAACATCTCCAAATCGAGTGAAATAACTTCAAAGTGTTAAATGTCACCGTCGCAAAATTTGTCCAAAATTATGATTTTCAAATTATAAATTACTCTGGTATCAACAAATGAGTTTCCAAACTCAATATCAGTTGTGCGGTTTTGTCATGTATTGTACATGACGTAATGCCAAGTTCCACAAACGTAACATCAAACCCATTAACATTCTGCTATCCAGATACGATATACTTACCCCTATACTAGGTATCTTGCTCGTGTATTTATACGAGTATCGTAGACCGCTTAAAATCTGCGGTTTTTCCCAAGATTTTTGATACAAGGTGACATAACCGGTTGAAGCATACTACGACAGATACCAGTTCAATGGCACTTGTGAAACTTCTGAAACGATGCCTGAAGAATCTTTTCACAAAAAAAAATAACCAAAATCTGTTCTATAATGTAGGTAGACTTGTCTATTACGCCCTTCGATTGAATTTAAAAAGAAAAAAAAAAAAGAAGAAAAACTTGTCACTCTATTTTTGAGACATGTTGTCAATACTTTCATTTGGATAAACCTACCTCTACGAGTAGTCGTCTTAATGATTATTATTAGAGATATGAGTTAAATTGTTAATCGCACGAGCACACGTGCGTGCCAATTTTCTATTAATTTTAATTCACTCTTCAAAGAGCACATGATATCCTCGTTTTCGAATAAATACCAACATGAGTCACTCCAATTATCGTCTATCATATTTAAGTGAGCCATTCAGCCAACCAAAGATGACAAGTGCACAATCTAATTATTTATAAAACGAGGCAACAAAAATAACAAAATTCTATCCCATACTGCGTCGGAGCAGGTGTACAGATACGGGTGCGGAATACGGATATGTATCCGATAAAATTTTAATCCTGTAACATCGTTTCAAAAACCAACAAAAAAAGAGCAAAGCCAAAGCATCTACAACACTACTCGTACTCGTACTTGTATTCGTATCATATTTACGGTCATTTAGGCAGAGCATTAATTCTTGTCTGTGCTCAATTTATTCGCAAAATTCGACGTAATTAGCTTCCACACCGACGATGTTTTTCACTTTTATTTTTGGAGACTATTTGAATATAATGTTTTTTGTTTTTTTTTTTTTTTTAAATAAAAACAGCCATCTATTTTGGGGCACGCCAAAATCACTATGACTAGCTCATGCTCAAATATGTTAGCTCCTTCCGATGATATTCACTCAAGTGTGTACTTACATAGAGAACGAGCGACTATGACTACTCGTTAATCTGTATGGATATCTGAAGCCTTAACGCACTAATAGGTGTATCTAACATATGTACGGATGTACGAGTATCTACTGGCCGTGTCAATACGATTCGAGCCGTGAGGTAATTTTGGAATTCAAAATTTTATTAAATTATTATAAATGGGCGACATTAATTTAGAGTGTGCGGGTTTTTAATTTTTGTTTTTTCTTCTTGTGAAAAGCTGATGGTGGGTCCTTGTCAGAGCGTGGACATTTTTGTAATTTTGAAAAAAAAAAAAAAAATTAAACAGTTTTGCTTATTTGTTTCATTTTTCATTTTTTAAAAAAACTTGTTTACGAGTATCTGTAGAATTGAAAACTGCCACGCAGATTACCGAACGGATAGGCATGTGTGTGAGGGTATTTTTGTATCATATCGACCTCATAATTTTGCATTTTATTTAAATTTATTCAAAAGGCTTGCGCCATAGACTTGGATTTGAGAAGTCTGCTGTTTTTTTTTTTTTTTTTTTTTCCAATTTACAAATCAGGCATGCCACAAGGGTGATTTTGCCAAAATATTCGCTTTTGGAATGTTGACAGATGAGCGGTGGTTCGTTTAATTTAGCTGCAATTACTGGTGCGAATTAATTTTTGCGGGTTAGTGGAATATTGCAGAGAATACGGGTATTTGAGTTCAGAAAAAAAAAAAATTAAAAATTTTCTTTATTATGAATAAATTATCAACAAAGCGAATTGAAAATTTCAATTAGCAGTTGTTAGTTCTCACCGAAAAAAAATTTGCAATATGGTACATGGTACTCGTAGACGCGTGTTGCATTCCACGCGTATTCATTTTATTTCAATTGACTTTGATTTTAGATCATTGACTATTTTCAGAGAGTGACTATTGACTATTATTAGAGAGAGCCTTACTCTATCAAGAGGTCCTTGGAATCTCTTTTCGGTAGTGTGCTGGAAGATTTAATGTTTAGCAATCTAAAGTTCCAATATGATACTACGATAATAAGCGTGACAATAGCAGAAAAAAAAAATTATGTTGGAAAAGGTCTAACAGCTTTACAAAGTAAAATGTCTTTCAAAGGGGACTACAATTCATTTGGGGCCTACGATTGGGGCCTAACCTGATTAAATTGAGTGTTCTTTTGTCAGCTGCCTCCAGTTGAATTTTTGGGGGCCTTTGCCACTCATTTATTTGGCTTTAATATAAGCTATAACTTAAAATTGAACAAACTTAAACTTAAAACTAAGGGTGGTTGGAGTGGTGAAGGAGAACGGATTTGAGGTAGTTAGTGGTGCGAAGTCAAGGTTACGTTAGGTGATGGTTACAGTGACCCCCATAATTGATCACATGTTTCATATTTCTGCGTTGTAGTCAGAAAAGCAACTGACAGCGATCCACAATCTGTCCAAAAATCAATCTCATCACGACAACGAGAGCGAAGTGATCAAATATCACTTGGATGGATTAAAAGCATTCCTCAAAACAAATTTTGCCAACCTCCTTAAATCCAACGTACTCACACACATAAACGACTCTATCAATCTTCTCCGTACTGATCTCGACTTGCTTTTTCAATCCTCCTCCAAAACAATACATCCCACCCCGCATCCATCTGACTCTACGCTCGATGACTTAACCCTAAAAATAATAGACGTCAGCGAGGAACTCATAGCAACTCGGTTGACCGTTGCTGAAATCGGTAAAGAAGTGAGATTGGCTTCCCACAAAATCGATGGAATCCCCGATCAAATTCAACTCCAAGCTAGTTCCCCGTACAATGTCTCAATTCATAATGAATTAGTAGACATGGAGTCATTTTCAAATACTCCTCCCGCCGCCCTAACAACGGAAACTGAAACCGCGCTGCCTATCCCGCCCGCCCCCGCCCCACGCAAACTTCTCAAACAATTCGGAACTTCATGGACCCCCTCCGAATGGAAAAGCCGACTCGAAAAGTTGAAAGAGGGAAACCATACAGCATTCTACGTTGAAGGGGCTCCTCAACACGCTGATGTTAGTTGGGTGCGGAATTTCTTTCACCGAAATTATGCCATCACCATTAGCGAGTGCGAGATGATTTCCTCTGCTGACTCCAATAGTTCCTGCAACTTCAAAATCAGCATCCCAACCAAATATTCATGGTTATTCCCCACTTCCCCTGGTAAGGCCACTAAACCTGGGAAGATAAGTATCACCAAATGCTCTGAGGAACGAGAAAACCCACGTGTCGACGACAACCAAAATTTTAAAAATAAACGTAACGATAAGCTTAAAAAAAGACCGCTCCCAAACCCCCTTCCAACTAAAAAGCACGCTAATAAAAAACGAAGCTCTAATCCCGATCCCAACTGGAGCTTCAAAACGAATTTGTTCCCCGATTTTAGTCCCCCCTCTTCACTTATCCGACACAAAGCCCTTACACACCAATCCTCTAATCCGCTAATTTCCAATGTTCCACCCAAGCCCCCGCGCCAACGCGTCTCTTTCAACTTAACCCCAACCACCCATATTATCCCTTCTCAATCTTCTACGCCACCGATCCCAGCAAACAACTCATTTCCTAACTTCGACCTACAAACTGGAGCTAAGTACCCTAATTTTATTAACTCCCATACCCTAAACCCAACATCTCATCCGGCGCCTAACTCCATATCCAACCACGAATCTCCATCTCCTTCCTCCACTACCCCTATTCTTGATCCTCTTTTTCCCCCCACAGTTAAACTAACCCAGCAAACCAATGGAACTACAGAAAGTCGCTATGCACTCTCTAGGCTTAGAGAGAGAAAGATATATGAAAACATTCGTCTCTTTCTCGCCTATCTACACGATAAATCGGACTCGGTCTGCTACGAAGGGAAGACCAAAACCAGCGTCATGGTATCCATCCAGCAGGAAGGCCTCCCTACCGACCCTATCAGTCTCAGGAACCTTTATGTCAGGTACCACGAGATTTTTAGCATGTCCCCTCAGAAAGTAGCAGACGACCTTGCTGCTTTCGGCCACTACGTTCACTCTAAACGAGTCTCACACCTACAGCGAAGCCGAGCTGACCACGATAAATTTTTTCGTCCATAACGTGCCTTCCTCGTCAGCACTTAAACCATCCCGCCATACATCTCCACCCCACAACATCCCTCTTACATTTTACTACCAGAATGTAAGAGGTCTTCGCTCTAAAACCAATGCTGTCCTACGTCAATCGCATTCTCTTCCCTTTGATATTTACGCCTTGACTGAAACCAATTTGATTCCCGACATAAAGAACCAGGAATTGTTCCCCCCTACTTATAATGTTTTTCGCGACGACGATCCTACCCGCTCACATGATGATTCCCCCTGTCAAGGGTCCACAATAGCCTTAACTCTTCTGAAATTACCATCTCTTCATCCTCTAAAGTCGACTTTGTCGCTATAAAAATATCACTCCCCTTCAAGTCCCTTTACGTTTTATGTTGCTACATCCTGCCAGCTCAAGCTACTGAATCTTACCAACTTGTTGTCGATGCGATCGACTATTTAATTGACCTGTCTGACTCTACTGACGATATCTTTGTTCTCGGCGACTTTAATCTTCCTCAGCTACAGTGGATTCCATCAGACGATCAATCGTTCTTCATCGCTTCAAATGCCAACTCAGCTAAGGAATGTCTCTTCTTAGATCGCTTAACAGACTCAAGTCTATGCCAAGTCAGTGGTGTATCCAACTATATTTGCAGGCAACTGGACCTTATTTTCACAACAGATTCAATTAACTCCTCAGTCTCACTTTGTCCCCTATCTCTCTCTACAATCGACAACTACCACCCCCCCCTTCTACTTTCATTTTTTCATAACTCTTCTCTCCAGTCCACTCCTCCCACAACTCTCACATCCTACGACTTTCACAAAGCAAACTTTCACAAAATCAGTGACTATCTTAGCAGATCCCCCTTTAACTTTCACAACCTAAGCGTAAATGATGCCTTATCCATTTTTTATAAAGAAATATTTAATTCTTTCAGCCTTTACGTTCCGTTTTCCCGTCTTAAAACATCATCTACTAGTCCTCCCTGGTATAATCGCAAGCTTCGTTCCTTACGAAACAAGAGAAACAAGTTATGGGCTGTTTTCCTGCGTACCAGATCCTTGTCCGACTATTCCAACTATCTTGGTGCTTATCTTCATTTCACCGAACTTTACGATTCCCTTTACCAGCGTTACCTTAACAATGCGCAAGTCAACCTTATAAATGACCCTAAGTCCTTTTACCAATTTGTTAACTACAAAAGAAAGTCCGATGGTTACCCTCCTTCCCTCTCTTTCAACAACAAGTCATCAACCGATCCACTCACGATTGCCAACCTATTTGCCAGCTTCTTTAAACAATCCTTTACCAACGACTCCTTTGTACCAGATCCATCCTATTTTCGTTACCTACTGAACTTCTCCAACGGCCCACTTCTCTCTCACATTTTGGACCCCTCTTATGTTGAATATAAGTTACACCAACTCAATGACGAATTTACACCCGGTCCAGATGGCCTCCCTGCCATATTTCTTAAAAAATGTTCTTCGTCTCTTTTCCTTGCCCATTCTGATCTCTTCCGTCTATCCCTTTCACAAGGAGAATTTCCTCAGGTTTGGAAAACCTCCTTCTTAACCCCAATCCACAAAAAAGGATCAAAGAACGAAATAACAAACTATCGTCCAATCGCTAAACTCTCCCATATACCCAAACTCCTCGAAAGTATTTTGTATGAAGCCTTAAGTTTCCAATGCAAATCACTTATTTCCCCTAGACAACACGGCTTCCTAAAGGGTAGGTCAACCACCACAAATCTCGTTGAATTCGTATCCTTTACCATCTCTGCCCTAGAGAACGGCAACGAAGTCGATGTAGTTGCAACCGATTTTAGCAAAGCCTTCGATAAAATCTCTCATCGATTAATACTCTTCAAATTGTCTGCCCTCGGCTTTGAACCCATACTGTTAAAATGGATATCCTCTTATCTCGAAAACCGTTTTTACAGTGTTCGTTTTAGGTCAGCCCACTCCGTTCCATTTTTGGCCACCTCTGGAGTTCCTCAAGGTAGCCATCTCGGTCCCCTTCTCTTTATATTAACCATAAATGATCTCGATAGGATCATCAAATACTCGTCCGTCTCCCTTTACGCCGACGATACCAAATTTTTCAAAACCATTTCCTCTCCCCATGACTCCTTCCTTCTTCAACAAGACCTTGATAGTTTTTCGATCTGGTGCCTCAAAAATTGTTTGGAACTTAATATCACCAAATGCCAATCCATCACCTTTTCACATAAGCGGCTCAAATCTCCTCCCCGACTCTACCTTCTCCACGACCAACCTATCTCCTCCGTTGAATCTCTTCGCGACCTCGGCATTTTGTGTGATAGGGAGCTCAACTTCCGTTTGCATATGGATGGGATAATCCTTAAAGCCAATTCTGCACTAGGTTTTGTAAAACAATGGTCCAAAGAATTCACCAACCCATACGTGACCAGGTCCCTCTATATTACCTTTGTTCGTCCCCTCCTAGAGTACGCCAGTCAAGTATGGTCCCCATATCATCGCGTTCATATCTCGAGAATCGAAAGCATCCAGCGCCGTTTTCTTCGATTCGCTCTTCGAGGTTTGCCCTGGGATGATTCTTTTACTCTGCCCCCCTATCAAAACCGTCTCAACCTTATTAACCTAAACACCCTTGAGGAACGCAGAGATGCAGCCGACTTTCTCTCCATTCATCGACTTCTTTCAGGTCAGGTTGAATGCACGTCCCTTCACAATTCTATTTTCCTCAACACTAACCCTCGTAATCTACGTACCCCTCGTCTCTTCTATCTCCCAACCCACCACACCACCTACGGCGCGAACGAACCAATCTCCCGCATGCTACGAAAAATTAATTCAAACCCTAGCGTCTTTCACTTCCACCGCACCACTTCCTACCTCAAATCGGTTCTCCTTCACCACAATAACCAACCTTAGTTATAAGTTTTAGTTTAAGTTTAATTTTAAGTTATAGCTTGTATTAAGCCGAATAAATGGGGGCTTTCGCCCCCACCAAAATTAAAATTATCTCGACGTTGTTAAATTCCGTTACTCGATTGTTTATATGTTAAAGTCTGCTATTTACGCAACTGGCAATTTTGTTGCAGTTATCGGAAAAGTACTGCTCAGCAGAGAAGATCTACAGCCGATTTAATTAGACTTTCGGTGTGATCAATTTTGTGAGTTTTTATATTCTTGTAATTAAAAGGTAAAGAACTTATTGTATTACAAAAATTAAGTTCTAAGTGAAACTAAATAAATAAATTACAGCATTTGTAGGTGTGATTTAAAAGAACAAATTACGTTTTTTCAAGTTTCAAGGTTTTTATCAAGTTTTAAAAGAGAAGGACTTACAGGATGAGAGTTATACAAACCGATGTGAAGTAAGGGATTGAAAACGACTTAAAAAAAGGCTTAAGTCATCGAGAAATCAATCTCCAAAAAATTTAAATGCTCTGTAGGCTTCAACAGCAAACTAAGAAAAACACTAAGCTTGGAGATTAAAACAAACCCAAATGGAAGAAAACAAATCCTATCCCAGCCTTGTCAAAGAAAACTTGTACGACAAGTACTTTCTGGAGAGTGTAATAATGCTGTTGAAGTTCAACACTCATTATTATCCAATGATAATGTTGCTGTTAGTGCTGAAATTGTAAGAAAAGTGCTTCGAAAAGCTGACCTGAAGGGTAGAACTAAAGTCAAAAAGCCTCTACTAACAAAACGGCACATGCCTCTCCGAAAAGCGTTTGCTAACAAATATAAATTATACTCAGAAGAGGACTGGGATAAGATTATTTGGTCAGATGAGACCAAAATAAACCGATTTGGTTCAGACGGCCACGAATGGGTATGGAAGAAGAAGGGATAACAACTTTCAAAGAGGCAGGTTAAAGAAACGGTCAAATTTGGTGCAGGTAACCTTATGCTTTGGGGGTGTATGCCATCTTATGGTGTAGGCATGTGCAAGAAAGTCGAGGGACGGATGACCGCTCAGATGTACACAGACATTTTGACATCTTGCGTAGAAGGAAGTCTACGAAAATGGGATAAATCGGTTTTGGACGTTACGTTTCAACACAATAACGATCCCAAACACACAGCCAATATCACAAAAAAAATTGGCTAGAATGCCATGCGTTTGAAGTTTTGGAGTGGCCCCCTTAATCTCCAGACTTAAAGCCAATAGAACACCTTTGGGGCTACATTAAAAGGCAACTGTCTAAGTATGGTGCTGCGGTTAAGACACTGGACGAATTATGGTCCAGAGTTCAGATTGAGTGGGATAATATTCCACCAGAGGTATGCACAAATTTAGTAAGCTCCATGCCAAGAAGAGTTAAAAGTGTTTTATTCACTAAAGGAGGCCACACAAAATATTAAAACAGTATGAAGTCTTAAAGTAAGTCAAACTCTTGTTGTTGTTTGTTTTAATGATTTTTTAAAATTTTTTTTTTGTTAGAAACATGCATTCAGCAATCAATTTAAATTTTTTTTAACATTGAAGCCCAACGAGTTTATTCATTTTTATTTTATAAGAAAACCCCTTTACTTTGTTATTTTTGAAAATGTGATCAATTATGTGGGTCACTGTATATAATGTCACAGAGACACTAAGCACCAGAACGGGCACATCGGGGTCCCTGTGGAACCAATTGAATTTGTTTTCAAATGGCAAAAGCCTGAACAATCGCCCTGGTGAAACACCCAATTTTCTTGCAAAAGCCAAGAAGGCCTCGCAATCACACAGTATGTGTATTATATCCTTAACAGCTTGTAGATCACCGCAGAATATCCGTCAAAAAGCGGCCAAAGAGCCTTGGATATCCTGTGGCCTTCAAGACTGGACCACCTTAGATTGGCAGTTTTTGTGATTTTTTCCTCGAGAGTGTCCCTCACTATGCAAAGGGGTGGTTTGATATTGGCAACCTCACTATTATCGAGTAGCCCTCCTTTTCGTGCAAGCTAGTCCACTTGTTCATTTCCTTTAATACCGCAGTGTCCTGGCACCCAGCACAGTCTTACCCGGTTCTGACTGCATAGCGCCTTAAGCACTGCGCGACAGCCCCTGACTGTATCAGAGTTGACGTTGGTTGATTCCATTGCCTTGAGTGCGGCCAGGCTATCGATGTAGATAGCGATATCTGTTTCGGATGCCGATCTCATCTGGATTAGCTCAGCCGGCCTGAGGACAGCCAGAATCTCTGATTGGAAGACACTGCTTAGCTCTGGGTCTTCTGAGACGATACCAGAACCTGTTCCTTTCTCTGTTTTTGAACCATCTGTGAAAATTGCAATTTCATTCGACGTGATTATTACATTTTTTTCCCAGACCTCTCTCTCTGGATAAATTATAATGTATCCGACCAAAGAAGGAATTTCATCCGTTAGAATAGGTTTGCCTGATATTAGCTCCGTTAGGACTGTGTCATGTTCGAAACTACTGCTCTTGAAGTAAACCCTGATTAGTGAGTCGTATCGCACTGTTGCCACCAAGTTTTTTGGTCTGTAAATCAGCGTTGTTAGGTGCAAAATGGTGTTCAATGCTGCCGTATGGGTGGTACGCAACGCTCCTGTAATGGCTATGAGAGCCGTTCTTTGAACCGCCGTTAATTTTCTATAAACCGTTTTCTTGTTTGTTGCTTTCCACCATACTAGTGCGCCATATATATAGTAAGTATGGGCCTTACCAGGACCGTATACAGCCAGTACACCATATCAGGTTTTAAGCCCCAAATTGTTCTTACCGTTCTTTTGCAGATAAAAAGAGCATGATATGCCTTTTGTGATTCTTTCCGCTACGTTAAGATTCCATTTCAGTTTTTTGTCCAGAATCCCACCCAGATACTTCGCGCTTCCGATGGTGGTACACTCCACGTTACTGAAGGCTCCTTCAATATCTAGGAAAGCCGCCATCGCAAACTCACCGAAGTGTAGGCTCTTCTTAATTTTCCCCAGCACCTCGTGCAGGGCGGTTTCGACAAATTTTCCCTTCATATATGCATGCTCTGACTCAGTCAAGAAGTCATTACTGCATCTATTCCTAATGTGAATCTCCAATAATCGCTCCAAGGTTTTAAGCGTAAATGATGACAGACTTATTGGTCTGAAATCTTTTGCTGTTATATGCCACTGTTTGTCAGCTTCATGTACAGAAAACACCTTATCTTCAGGGTCTTGATCTAAACCTTCTCTTTACCCGGGTTTTAGTGGAGTAGTTAATTTCCATTGAGTAAAATAAACTGAACCGAAAAATCACAAGCCTATTCCGGCAACAGACCCGAACAAGGTTGTCCTCCACTGTGTCGTACCTCAATGTTGGAGTCGAAATCTCTACGGGCCGGGATCTAGCCATCTAAGCTGGGTTATCTGGGCTTTTCTTTGCTTTTCTGACGAACTGGAATCGTTGTACAGCCCGTAAAGTTTTCTATTGAAACGTCTTCTCCATTCTACATTGATGCAAACGGGACCGAAAATTACTAGAAGAAAGCATTTTCAACCGACTCCGGTCGGATTTCGAACTTTATACTTCTAATAAAACCTCTCTACGGTCCCTATCGAGAACTTGTCGTCTTTTTTCTTCTGAGGAGCCAATGTTCTTGCCTTCTTTTCTGCACGTAGAGCTCGCGAGTCCATTTTCTTTTCTGCACGTTCGCTTTTTTCGAGATTCGTCATCGAACCAGGGGTTTCTTTGTTGCGGTGGATTGAAACCCAATACATCAGAGGCCGGCTCTCTTTAGCAGAGACCCCCCTGGTTTTCTACGTTCGATGCTGGCGGCACGATCGACAAAGGCCCTGGCGGTCTCTTGCGATTGTAGCCGTTCGCAGTTACTGATATTAGCATCTTGGCTACACAAAATAATCGTTCGACAATCAAGGTTCTATTTGCCAGATTACTCTTATCCAAAATTAATGAGTCGTTTACTTAAACAAATCCCGAAAATTATTGTCGAAAGCCCCTGCAATATCGATGGCAAACGCTATCGCGTAGCCTTTTTTGTTTAGGACGCCTTCAATTCTGCCCACTTGATTTCTAAACGCAGTTTCGCAGTATCTGCCGCATTGGTAGGCATGTAGTATCTTGGAGAGAGGGTATATTCACAAGGAAGTTGTTCGCACATAAACCTTAACCAATCTGCGACATGAAGGAAGTCAGACCGATTGGTCTGCAGCTTTTAGCGGGCATGTAGACATCTTTTTGTTTTTTTTGCTGTATAAAGGCTACATTAACTGTTCGCCAAAGGGTCGGTATGTAAGCCAATATATTTTTGTGTTATTTTTTGGTAGCTTTACTGGATATAAGGCGTCGTTGTACAGCGACTTGCACCTATTAAAGGCAGCAACAGCGTAAGTGATTGCCTCATCCGTCAACAAAACCGCTGGGAGTTTATGTGCCTCAAATCTTTTGAGTGTTTACAGTCTGGCTGATTGCCCCTTCTGAGGACTTTGCTGGTTCTTCTGAGTGTTTCATCTTTAAGCAAAGTCTTTATAACAGCCATTCTTCCAAATCTGAATTGACTTTTAATATTCTTTTTGCTCCGATTTGTAAAGATTCCAGTCTTCCTTCAGTCTTAAGTGACTGTTTAGAAGTACATATTCCGGTGTCCTTAGGGAATCGCTGCAAGTCTGCATTTCACCAGGGAACGTCAGCTCCTTCTTAAAAAGCGCGTAGTTGATTTTTCTGGGATTCCTCCTCTCCAACAAGGCGGAGATCACACGTCTGTTTCTGATTTCGAAGTTCCTTTAGTCTGACAAAGAAGCGTTCGTTCACTCGAATTTAAATTAAAAAAGTAATCGAACCGTGCTCAAGAAATATGGAAATTTTGTTTTTTTTTTATAGAACGGCTGCCAAATTGTTATTTACGAAGCAACAACAGAAAGCGACTTCGAGTGCACTGACCGTAATTCCGTGCTAAACAGTGTGAGTTTAAATGTCAATTTTGCTATCTACAGTCGGTCTTGTAGCGACCTGAACCTATGTAGCTAGTGTCGTCGTCCTGCTGGAAATTCTTTCTGGCCATTCACTTTTGACGAAAATCACATTGACCTTGCCGTCGTCATTCTACGCCAGACAATGACTGTGACATGCGTCACAGCACTAATGTCCAAAAATGCATTTGATTTACGCCGCAGTAAATTCGATGTAGGTGTTTTCATTGTCAGAGATGACGCTTTTTTTTTGATACAAGCTCGATGTTTTTGCCACAAAAACTTGACGATTTATTTTTATATAAATGTCTCACGTTTCTCCATATATTTTGTGATTTAAAATAAAATACACCGCAGTCAAAAGTGTCAACAAGTAATGAAAAATATTCAACTCTTGGCAGGTAGCTAACTTTTGCTCCGCGCATTTATTTTTGACCATCAACAATTTTCATTCAAAGTTTGTTTAAAGTCCATTGCTGAATTGCTAAAAACGAGCATGGTGAATGTTTTTGAAATTTAAATTAAAAAGAAGAGAAGAACAGGACTAAATTTCAAACCGTGCTGTCATTTTTGACAGCTCTTTGACGTTTATGTTCCGTATTGTTTGACAGGGCATTATGAATAGAAATACACTGGAAAAAGGATTCCGAATCATTCGACTTAATTTTTGAAAACCGGTATTCAATTCGGGAAACGTAAAGAAAATTACGTGACTTTGTTCAACCAACTGGGCACCTTATTCGTGGTGTTGTATCACATATCCTCTAAAGGTTGCCGGCGTGAGTAAAATTGTGGCCTGTCCGTTCAGTTTGTGAAAAATCATACGAAAATATGTCGGCCTACACCCATATAAGATACAGCTGGTGCAGTAATCAATTCCACGAGAACATGTCTTGCGACAGGAAGTCGTGGAATAGGGTCTTGAACAGCTTGAAGTAGACTTTTATTTTTAGCGAATTTTCGTATTAAGGGTCTAGTTTCACTTTTGGATCAATGGGTATGTGAAATCCAGAAGAGACTCATGAGATTTGATTGCAACTGCCAAAGTTCTCTGATTGGTATAGTCTTCACGCTGGTGGCATCATCGGTCAATGATCACTGATTGTTTCCTCGAAAATATGGACGACATTAATCCGGAAGACATATGGTTGCAGCACGATAGCGCTACGTTCCATATCAGCCATGAAACCATTTGCTCACTAAGGACTCGGTTCAACGACAACATTTCACGGAATCGACCAGTGAATTGGCCACCGCGTTAGACTTCACCCGATTATTTCTTCTTAGACTATGTAAACTCTTTGATGTATGCTTGTAGAAAACTGAACTATAACCGTAAACTGTTTGCTGATATTGAGCGGCAAATGCTCGTAAGAGTGGCCCAAAATTGAGTTGGCAGGATGCGCTTCATCAAAAGCAGCCCAGGACACTATATGTGTGAAGTTTTGTTGGAAACATAATATCATATTTATTTTGCTGCTTCATCAACCTCGTTGAATCTTCTTCTCCAAAGCCCGTCAATGCAAGTAGGACCGAATGTCTCATGCAGATTTTTTCTCTAGGAACGAGCGAGGATATGTTCATCCGCTTTCGATAGAGTCCATGCCTTAATCACTTCTAGCAGCTTTGAATATCTCAAGGGATAAGACGTGAGATCCTGCAGCTTTGCTGGTCTTAAGCATCGATATTGGTATACTTACTTCGTTTTGCTCAGGTGGACAGATGTTTCGGCTTTCAACGTCAAAGTTTTATGGTGTTTTCTGCCTGACGGAGGGACGTTGGTCTTCGTCGCCATCATACAGTCGCAGGAAAAGCTAGATATCCCATATTCTCAGCACCGAAGTTTCCCTTCTTCATCTCTAAAGGTTGCTGTACGGCTTTTGTCCTAAACACTTTCTTTTTCCCTGTTGGTAAAAATTCCGTACGTTATTCTTGTTATACACCCTGAATGACTCGAACTGCAACCAACTTCAGACTGCTATAATTTCCAAATCGTTCATGACAGTGAGCTCAAATTTTGACACATGACAGATAATTTTTTTATTTACAAGCCTTTTGAACGATTTGCGTCTCAGTTATGTTGAAACATTTTTATCCGCGATGCAATTCAAACGTGATAGTGTGATTGCGTTATATTTGGCTGGAAAACCACAAGTAGCTATCGTTAGAGCCCTCCAGCACCTCAACGTGAATAAATCATTTGTGTCTCGAACAGTAGCTCGTTACCGTGATACTGGCAGCGTTGCGAAACGCCATGGAGATGGTCATAAAAAAACAGCAACATCGGCAGAAATGGTTCGGAAAGTGAAGGCTCGAATTGAGCGAAATCCACGTCGAAGTGGAAGAAAAATGGTTCGTGAGGTCAACATATCGTTGGAACGAATGCAACACATACAGAAAAATGAGCTTGGGCTCAAGCCATTGAAGTTCCAAAAAGCACACGATCTTACACCGCAACAGAAAAAAGTTAGAGTCGAAAGAGCGAAAGAGTCGCTACGCTTGCACGAAAGTGATGAGTTGCCGAATTTGGTTTTTGCCAATGAGTCGCCATTTGTTATCGAGCAATATGTCAACAAACAAAATGACCGAGTTTACTTGCCAGAGAGGTCCTTCGAAAATTTACACCTTCGGACGGCCACCAGAAAGCAGGCAGCATCGATGGTGATGGTTTGGGCCGCCATAACCGCCGATGGTCGCTCTCCGCTCGTATTTTTGGACCGTGGCGTCAAAATTAATGCGATCGTATACCGTGAAACTGTCTTAGAGGCAGTATTGAAGCCATGGGCAAACAATCATTTCAGTTGGAGACCGTGGACATTTGAACAAGACTCGGTACCGTCTCACAAAGCGCGCGTCAACCAAGATTGGTTAAAAAACAATGTTCCACACTTCATTTCTTCGACACAATGGATTGCAAATTCTCCTTATGCAAATCCGTTGGATTTCTCTGTCTGGGGTATTTTGAAGGCGAAGGTTGGCACTAAAAAACACCAAAGTTTGGACCACCTCAAACAAGCACTTCGCCGGGAATGGGCCAAAATACCGCAGAGCCACTTGCGTGCAGCGTGCGATGCTTTCTTCGGCCGTCTCAAGGCCATTATTCGCGCCAAAGGTGGACATATTGAAAACTACTGATACAATTTGAAAATTGATGTATTTTGCAACATTTTTTGCTCTGGCACAACAAAATTTATCGAAAAATAAAAAAATTATAGCAATTTAAAAAGTTGGAGTTCGAGTCATTCACCCTGTACGATCGGAGATTTGATCGAGTGCTTCTCGAGAAATCAATATTCTTCCCATTGTTCGTGGGGAATTGCTTATCAGCATGTGCCGGCATTCTTCATCAAATCAGGGATTTCTTGGTGATGGTCTGGTGAAACCCAGCACATCAATTGCGACGTCTTTGATGGTACGTTGTCAGCGTTGTCACCGGTCTTCGGTGCATTATGCTGTGGGCATATGAGTCGTTGAGGGATGTTGGGATACCCGTCGATGTGTCAATATTGGCCGCCCGAAAGGTTAGAACCTTCAAAATATTGGTATGGCTAACGGCGATCGTAAAGGAATCAATTTGGCTTAGCGTTTTATGACCCGCCATGTCCCTTTCTGTATATTGAGATGAGGAAATCCTGCGCTGGCTATAGTGATATTTCGTCCTGCTGTAAAGTTAATAACCTTAAGTCCGTTGCCAGACATGGGGTCATGTAAGCTATGATTCCAAGTTTACTTACTATAGACGCCCTTCTTTCCTTTCCTGGCGTCATAATTAAGACATTGCTCATATGTCTTGTCAGCATTGCTCGTAGAAATTTTCTTTGGTGGCGTCGACCCTCGGCTTATATTTGCGAATTTAGAATTGATGCGGATAATCCTAAGACGCTCGCTCACATGTCTGAAGCTCAAATCCTCTTGCCTAAGTCTGTTGCGTATGACAAATCCGCATCTGACGAAGCGCTGTTTCTGCTCCCTATAGCAATCACCTGTCGAAGCTTTTCATCCTCGGCCTATTCTCTAGCACTTCCTGGATGGCAGTGATATTTGCTTGATAGCAGTCAAGAGCTTCTCCTTGTTCGGATGAATTTGGCCTGTTGAGCATCCGAATATTCCACGTGCAGATTCGAAGGTCGTTGTCCTTACTTAGTTTGCTGCGGTCGTTAATAGCATTTAAAATTCTGTGGTAGGAAAGTTACCTCGACGCACAACCTGCAGGGAAAAGTTCTTGGTTTTAACCCCTGGGACGAGTGGCCTGAAGTAATGATGATGCCAGTAATTCACTTCGAGTATGCGAACGCTGCCGCTGGCCCATCACATTCGCCACTATCTCGTTTTCAAGAGATCTCTGCCTCAGTGTTGAAATTTCATTTGCTCCGAATATGCCAGAGTAGCTTAAAAAAGCTTCTTCTAGTCTAGCTAGTAGACGTCACCGTTGATTCCAACGATGCACATCTTCCTTTGGAGGACCTCTGACCATCTGAGGGCAATTGTCCATCAGGTCTGTCAGAGACGCTTGCGCTGTTCTGAGTCTTTGGCTCCACAAACATTTGCATTCATGGTGTGCCGTCAAATTACATAAATGAGTTCATGTCCATTATTTGCGATACGACTCACTAATCTGGGTTACTTCAAGAGCAGTAGTTTCGGACACGTCACGGTCCTAGCAGACCTAGGATGAAATTCCTTCCTGGTCGACTTCGACATTCCGCATGATATAATATATCCGGAGACGGAGGACTGACAAAAACATGCAATAGATGCATTGATGAGGGTTCGGAAACAGAGGAAGGAACAAATTCTGGTATCTTCTCAGAAGGCACAGAAGTAAGAGTGTCTATAAGACTGTCGGACGCAAGCAGTGTCTTCCAATCAGAGGTTCTACCTGTCCTCAGGGCGGCTGACCTAATGCAGATGAGATCGGTATCCGAAAGAGATATCGTTATCTACATCGATAGACAGGCCGCACTCAAGGCAATGGAATCAACCAACGTCAACTCTGATACAGTCAGGGGCTGTCGCATAGTGCTGAGGACACTATCCAGTCAGAAACTGCGGTATTAAAGGAAATCAACAAGCGGATGAGCTTGCAAGAAAAGGAGGGCTCCTCGACAATAGTGAGGTTGCCAACATTAAACCACTCCTTTGCATAATGAGGGCGCTATCGCCCCGGATAAGCTTAAGACGGTAGTGGGAATCCTCAAATTGTCAGATACGGATATCTGCAGATTCGGCGGTGATCTGCAAGCTGTTGAAGACATAACACACATACTGTGTGAATGCGAGGCAATATCGCGTAGTCGAAGAAAACTTTTTCGAAAACCTAGAGGAAATATAGACGGACCGAACTTCAAAGACCTCCTTGGGAAACTGGGTGTTTCAGCAGGGAGATTGTTTAGATTTTTGCCATTCGAAGACAAGTTCAGTAGGTTCCACAGGGATCGCGATAGGCCCGTTTTGGTGTCTTGTGTCTGTGTGATGGCATATCCATCATACCCTTGTTTAACCTAACCAAGCCACTAAGTCCAGAATGTTTAAATAATAAGAGAACATCCAAGGCCAGGAGTCTTGAGTTGTGACTGCCTTAAAGATCTTGAGCTAAAATATTTTGTGTAAGAAAACTCGTACGCTGGCAAAGAGAGAGTGAAACGATTCAATTATGCATTTGATCAAAAGTCGGCTTTAGGGCCTTAGGTTTTGAAGTCAATATTGACAAGGTGACAGATGGTATGTCAACAGAACTGTACGCATTGGTACGCTATGGTACGCTATCATCTGCAGTAGGAATGACAAATATTTGCTAACAAATGCACAAGATAGCTGTATGACAACCTGTCATAGAAAGTCCTTAAACGTAAACCGTTCCTAAAAATTACGTAAACTGACTACATATTCGAGTACTTCACATTGCGCAACTTTTAGTGTGAAGCAATTTAAATGCAATGACATCAAAAAACTCGACAAGTATGGTAGTCATATGCTATGCATACGAGTACACGTATATGCACAGTGTGTGGATGTATGCAATGCATCCTTGAAAACAGCGCTTTAATTTGCACGATTACGTCAAGAGTATATCAGAGTTAGTATTGTTTTTATTTTATTGCAGATGTAAAAAAAGAAAAAAAAAAAAGAAGCCAACTCTTCCTCCTATTCTGGGAATTAGTCATCGCCACTACAATAGCAAAACGCTTGATATGCAGCGTTTGTAGTTTTGTAGTTTGTAATAATCCCAACAGCAGAATTGGTATTGTCTGCCCCATCGGATTTTCGAATGCAAATTGCTCCAAGTACCTACCCCCTAACCTGCCATGATGTGGACTACGAGTATAACTAGCGTACAATGGTTGCTTGTGATTTCAACACCCAACTCGGATAGGCGTGCGTTCATGTTTCCTGTAGACAATCGTTCGCGAAAGAGAAAATTACTCTTTCTTGGTACAGAGCTCTAAAATAGTTTTTGTTTGGGATGTTGAATTAAAGCTGCCTGCCGAGGCAATCTCTACGGGCAATATAGAGATAGCAGTCCTCATGGTGGTGCATTATAGACCGTGTGTTTGTAGCCCGATGTCGGGAATTGTTTTCCTGAAAATGGATTTTAATTTTTATTACAAATGTTAGCAAAACGGTTTTAGTACGTTTATTGTGCACATTGTGTAGCGGAGTAATTTTTACAATTGAAAATTCTTGTAAAAGATACTTTTGATGCTGCGCATGTATTGTAATTTGCATGTTAATTGCTTACTTAAGTTTAGGAGAAAATTGATTCTAGGATTGTTTGTAGAGAAAATGTAACATATCCTCGCACATTGGAGGCTAGCAATATCGGCTGATGATGCAAAAGAATCATCTACAGCACCAAGGATGAAATAAAAAGAGTAGTGGGAGTTCCAAACGATGCACGTGAGTATCGACTGGGGTTTAGCTTAGTAGCATCTGGCAGTAACTGAACTTTTATTTGCAGGAATATCAGTTTTGAGGGCACCTCCTAGAATTTTTGGGCAGATTTATGGGGAATGGAAATAGAAAGAATAGTCCTGCACAAGCTACACAAACAGAGTGATGATTTCAAAGTTTTAGGATTGACTTCGATTGAGTCGAGATGGTGTAGCTGAATTTAGTAACTTGCTATGATGGTACTGTGGTTCATCGGGTACTCCAAGACCTAACCATCTGCGGTTGGTGCTGTCTCTTGCGAACTTAGATGAGACTTTCCCCTACTTTTTTGTATATGACCTAGCCACCTCATACGACTGGTGTACACTTTCTTTGGTCGGGTGCACTTGGGTTATTGGCTTTCATTACCCTGGTTGAATTGTTTGCCCAAAGTCTTCGCAACTTAGAAGATAGTTTCAATTCGCATCGAGTAGCAATGCTTTCTATTGGAAGTCATGAGAATTTTTGTGATGCCTTCTTCATTGCGTTAGCATTAGATAAGGTGGATGCGGATACTAATGGGATGAATCAGTCGATCATTCAAAACTTCCAACGTGGGAGGAGTTTTCAAACGTATTAGATCGTCGATGTCAAACTTTGGAGTCGAAAGAATCCAAGCTTCCCAGCCCAGAAGTAAATATAATTCCATCTGGTAATCGATCTCGCTTTCGTAACAATCGGCGAAGTGGACAGATGCAATCATCATTCGTTGCGCAGTCGGTATCTTGCGAATTCTGCTCATCCAATTCCCATGAGATAAGCGCTTGCGCCGCCTTCAATAAACTTCCAGTGGTTACCTGACGTGAAGAAGCGGAGTCTTTGTATCAACTGCCTGGCAAAAGGGCATTCAATTCGATGATGTCAAGCAGCCAAGTGCAGGGTATGTTCGATGCCACATCATCAGTTGTTGCACCGATTTACGACAAATCAACTGTCCACCATCGTTAATGAAACTGCCGATCATTTGTCATCAAGTACGTCTGGCAATGTCCACGTGGCGTCAAGTGTATTCAGGAAAGACCCTTCTCAGGTAATACTAGCTATGGCGTTGGTATACATGCGTAATTTTAGTGGTCAATGGTACCTTGTTTGTGCTCTTCTTGATTCAGCATCGCAGCTTAATTTTATTGCGGAAGACATGGTGCAGAGGTTAAGGTTGAAGAAAAGTCAATCTAAGATAGTAGTTTTGGGTATTGGAAAGACGGATGCCGCAACAAACTACAAGCTAGAAGCTACTTGCACATCTCGAATTTCTGAATTGAAGCTACAGTTAGATCTATTAGTCTTAAGAAACATCACCAATACTCTTCCTGCAAATCAGTTGGATATATCAAATTGGAAAATACCGAAAAACATTTCACTGGCGGATCCCAACTTTAATCTTCCAAGTCGCATAGATCTGCTAATAGGGGCTGATAGTTTTTTTCAGTTGTTGTGGGTCGGCCAGATAACATTGGCCCCTCAGCTTCCTATTCTCCAAAAAATATGAGCGCTCTTCTAATCCTCGAGCTATCTGCAGCTTAGTTTCTTGTTCAGACTTCGACCTAAATGAGGTAATCAAGACATTTTCGGAGATAGAGGAGATAAATCGACAGCAGCCATTTTTGTCAAAAGAAGAGGAGAAGTGTGAGAAAGAGTTTTTGAAAAGCGTACGCCGGCAGGAAGATGGAAGATTTGTAGTGAATTTGTTATTAAAATCAGATGATAGCAGCTTGGGAGATTCATTCGGTCATGCTCAGAAGCGATTTCTTAATCTGGAGAGAAGACTATCAAGAAATAAGGACATCAGGGCGAAATATATTGAATTTATGAAAGATTATGAAAGCTTAGGACATATGGAAAAATTTCCTAAAGATAAAGTACATCACATAAAATATTTTGCGCCGCATCAATTTGTGCTGCGACCTGACTCCTTAACTACAAAGTTAAGAGTTGTCTTCGACTGTAGTGCCAAGACAACTTCAAATTTATCATTGAACGACATTTTACTAAAGGGTCCAGTTATTCAAGACGAATTGTATGATCTAATTCTACGTTTTCGTACGTACAAATTTGTCGTCATTGCCGACATCTCAAAAATGTATCGACAGATACTTATCCATGAGGAAGATCGGAATTATCAAGGTATTTTATGGAGATACTCAGAGCAGAGGAAGCACAACTTCTGCCCCGTTTATTGCTACAAGGTGTCTCAAAATGTTGACCGATCAAAATGTATCTAAGTATTCGTTGGGCGCTAAAATAATTAATGAAGACTTCTACATGGATGACATGATCACTGGAGGTGATTCATTACAAATCATATCAAGAATCTATTCAGAGGTTTAAACGATTTTGTTGAGCGCTGGTTTCGATCTTAGGAAATGGTGTAGCAATAGTGCTGAAATCATGAAAACGATCACGAAGGAAGAAACCCGGCAGACACTTCGTTCTTGAGGGTAAATGATAACAATGTCATTAAAAGCCTTGGTATTACCTGGAATCCAGAAACGGATGCAAAGCCAAAGGAAAATGGGTCAAAAACGATAAACAAGAGAACGATATTATCCGAGTTGGCGCAAATTTTCGATCCATTAGGTCTTATTTACCCTACAGTGGTAAAGGGCAAAATCGTCATGCAGGACATTTGGATTCTAAAAAATGGTTGGGAGGAATCTTTCCCTATGGAGATACATACTCGTTGGGAAGAGTTTCGGAGGGAAGCATCTAATATTAACAACATTAAGGTTGATTGGTACATTTCACTTCCATGTACGGAGAAGACCAGGGCTGAGATACATGGATTCTCTGATGCGTCCTTGCGAGCATATGAGTGTTGTGTATACTTGAGGATCAGCGACACTATCGGATAAATTAAATGTACACTGCTCAGCGCTAAATCGAAGGTAGCTCCTATTAAAACAAAATCTCTTCCTAAGCTGGAACTTTGTGCTGCGACTCTGCTCGTTGAGTTGGTCCTAAAGGTAGTTCCCAATCTGAACCTATTAATCGAAAACATTTATCTTTGGACAGATTCCGAAATTGTATTACGCTGAATCTCCGCTTATCCATCGTCTTGGGAAATATTCGTCGGTAGCCGCGTTTCGAAAATCCAGTCCTTATTACCCACAGCCAACTGGAAATATGTCAATACCAAAAACAATCCGGCAGATATAGTATCTGTGCTTACAGCTCAGAACTTATCAACAGTATTTGGTTTACTGGGCCCCAATTTCTGTACCAGAGTAAGGAAAACTGGCCAAGGCAAGGCCAAGGTACGGATTGGAAGTTGAAAATCAGCAATCAATTGTCCTGCTATCAAAAGCAGATAAAACTGAAAAATTTATAGAGAACCAATAGAATTATCGGATACGTCATTAAATTTAAGAATAATTTGAAAAACAGAATGGCCAAATCATCCAACACCCCAAAAAGCGCAAATTATCAGGGCTCGGCACTTACATCGGACCAATTGGAAGACGCATTTCTTCGTATGATCTGAAGCATTCAGCAGTTTCATTTAAGGGGGGAAATAAGAGATTTGTGGAAAACAAAGAAGATCAGCCCAAAAAGTGCCATCAGTAACTTTAACCCCTTCCTTGACACTGAGCACAAAGTCGAACTCCTTCGAGTAGGTGGGCGTTTGCAGAATGCAAACATTCCGTACAGTTCCAAATGTCCTATGCTACTCCCTAAAAATTCCATTTTTGTTCAAAATGTCGTTGTCCATTTACTTAAAACTAATTTTCATGCAGGTCCTCAAGCTTTAATTGCGATTATCAGGCAGCGCTTCCGGATAGTCAACGCTCGTCATCTGGCAAAAAAAGTTGTGGACCAGTGCCTTCATTGCTTCAAATACCGGCCGAAATTAAGACACCAAATTATGGGCAATTTACCTGCAAGCAGAGTCAACGTCGCCAGGCCGTTAGCCATTTCTGGCGTGGATTTCTGTGGGTCATTTCATATTTCGCAGAAGCGACGAGGGTATTGCCAAGCACAAGTCATATATGGCAGTCTTTATATGCTTTGCGACAAAAGCAGCTCATCTCGAAGTTGTATCGGACCTGTCAACGCCAGGCTTTATGGCGGCACTGAAACGATTTGTCGCTCGAAGAGGACTGTGTATTGTGACAACGGCACAAATTTTGTTGGGGCTCGGAATGAGGTTAAAGAACTATGTGCATTATTCTTGGAGCAGCAAACACAGGACAAGATACAATCGTGGTGTGCTGCCGAGCGCATTCGGTTCATTCACATTCCACCCAGATCCCCACACTTTGGCGGTTTGTGGGAAGCGGCGGTAAAGTCCGTCAAAACACACATGTATCGGACAGTCAGGTTAGCGTATGAGAGTAATTTGAATTCTCAACCACTTTGTGTTCTTAGCTCGGATCCAAACGATGAAAGTGTTCTAACGCCAGGTCATTTTTTAATTGGTGTACCTTTAAACTCCATTCCAGAATCGATAATTCAACAAGATGTATCGTTGCTTGACAGATGGAAGAGACTCACTCAAATCCAACAACACTTTTGGTCAAGATGGTCTGAGGAATATGTACTGGAGCTTCAAAGGCGAACAAAATGGAAATCTTCAGTTGAAAATATTGGTGTTGGAAGACTAGTGCTGATCGCAGACGATAAATTGCTGCCGCAGCCGTGGATGATGGGTCGAATCGAAAAAATTTTACCTGGTAGCGACTCAAAGATACGGGTGGTAGACGTTCGTGTGAGAGGCAGCATACTACCGCGACCAGTTTATTACTTGGCTCCATTGCCTATTGATTGAAGAGATCTCCACCATGTCAGTCTCTTCAAGGCGGGCATGATGTTTATACATTATCGATTTTACATATATTATATCACATTATTGCAACAAGATTATATCGTAGTCTTATTATTTTTATTTATATTACTCTTGAATTAAAATTAATTTAAAATTGTGAATGACTAAGGTAGGTAGGGTAGGTAAGAGTGGCTGTTAGATAAACCAATCCACTTAGGCCTAATGGCCCATTGTGATGCCATGTGGATCTATGATCCTCTTACTGATGGAAGCGAAGGAGACTGTTTACGTCTATATTTTTCAGATCGTTTAGGTCGTTGTAGATGAAGTTCATTGATTCCACCGTCAGAAATTTGTGTGTTTTCTTTCAAATCTCATTTAAATAGTCGAAGTCCCAAAAACTATTGTGGACAGTGGCTAACATCGCTATCTGCGTTATCTTCATCCTAAAACAGTCAGCAAATTTTTGTTATTAACTGCGACTTTACAACTACTATAATTTTGTTTGCTTCTCTCTACAGGTTTCAGTGTGGGCCATATGGCCTTGACATGTTCTTAAAAAAGACATTGTTCTGCAAGCGTTTCCTACATAGATCATTCGCTTCTCATCCTCTTTCTTTTTTCTTTCGACAAATTCTATGTTTTTGCAGCTTTTTTGATCTCGAGAGGCACAAGATACTGTCGGCCTTCTATGTAGTTTCGCTTTGTAGATGATTTATTTTACTACATACATGTGTTTGTCTGAAATATTCATCAAACCGAGGGTTTCTTGAGGGTGGAGGGATGCCATGAAGAATTGCTCACGGCATCCTTTGATCTTCTGCACTTGATGGAGATCGCATAAAGGCTCCCGAGAGTTTGAGGGCTGCCCGATTGCCAAAGGTCATAGCCGTCTATTGCAACCGCAGCCGTATTCCTCCGCTGTTGTGACTGAAATACCAGTAGTAGACACATCTTAGTCACAATTAGGAAGAATACGATGTCCTGCGTTCCTATTTTCACGTTAAACTCAATACGTGGTCGGGCAGTTAACTCAAAAAGCCAAGGCCTTTCGAGAAACACCTGAATAAAAGAAAACACATAATTCTGAGCCGGTAATCTACTTCGGGAATATGGGAGCAATCTACGCGCTACCCGAAGTGGGATCTTCTACTCCTGGATTTTCACTCGGATTCAAAGAGATTGCGACCTAAGACATCTAAGTTGATGAATTCTGATTATCGCTATTTTGATTAAGTTTCCTCTTCTACTGTCGATCTAGATATGTCAGTAAATCATTTGAAACCCCTTTTTCTTGAAACAAACAAGCGCGTCCTTGTTCTATTTTCATAAAGTCCATGGCGCCGTGGATAAAGGAAGAGCTCTTTATTTATCCAATAGAGACCATTGCTTGAGCCAACATTGTTGCTTATATTTACTGCTGAGTCTAGGAAATTGGCTCCTTGACTGCCTTTAAGTCATACCTGTCTATTCTGATGACTTGTTCGAGTCGTCCATGCTGTCTTTACTTTCCGTCGGTTACAGCATGCCGGATCTATCTTCGCCGATTCTGCTTTAATACCTGCAAATGCCTATACAATAGCTAGTTGTTGCAAAGGTAAGGGGACGTACAGACTTTTGAGAAACTGTGTATCGGATGTTTGAGTGAATATCAGTGTCAAGCAGAATGATGTAGAAGAAATCGCATGACACCAGGTCGTTTCGTTAGAAGACTTTTTGACATTAAAGGTTCTTTACCGACCTTCACAGAGCAGCGAGTTATTGCCTTTGGATCGACAATTAGATGATGGGTGTCAATTTGGAATTCGTGATGTTATGTAAGAATCTGGTCGAATGTGGACTTTCCAAAACCACACTAACATGGACCAGCCAGCAACATAATACGACAGAAAATATGTATGGACAATTTTGGGTAGACTTATAGTGCTCAGGTTCCATTCGTATGGCATGCTCTCATCCAAACCATATTTTAGAGATGAGTTGGTGCATGATCTTCATAAATTCATCTCTCGCCGCCGTAAACAACCCCGTGGCAATAGGCAGCGTTGTTAGACTTCAGTTTGAATAAGGCTCTTCTTACTTGGTCCGAGCCGGTTGGAAGGAATTGTTGTCCATTATTGTCTAGGTTGAATGGTTCGTTTTACCTGATGTCCAAATGTTGATCAGCATTCACTGCGAATTTATCCCTAGGTTCCCTTCTTCGTCATTTTCTTTCTGTAATACCTCTCAACTTTCTTGATTTCGCGCTTCTGGTGCGACGGTGGTTGTCCTTGTTTTATTGTCCGTAAGTCTCATAAGTCGCTCTAGTCCTCCTTTGCGGCGCTGCCTAATATACTCTCTCATGCGCTACACAGCATTCATTGTTAAATCTCGGATTTGCAATGATAGTCGAACGAAACCTGTCACATCAGAGACGACATTTGCCATGACATTGACTCTGGTGGCGGAGAGCGTCGAGGGACATTAAGGCCTTGGCGATTACAGCCTCTTTACGCACACTATGTTCTCCTCATTAGCACCTTGATCACATTAAGTTCCTGGTCGAAACCAATTTTAGCTGATCCGAACTTTAGGACATTGAAGTTACGCCCTGCGCCGGTAGATGATATTTCGACCGGAAGTGGGGTCGTTAGGCCTGGATACGTTTTCAGAGATGGTGTCGTTCAGGCTATGTTTACCGTCTGTGGTAGCAAAGATGGCGATTTGAACATCATTCTTTGGCTGTTGAAAATGCAACCTATTGAGGAGCTCATGAAAACAGTTCATGATGCCATCGTCATTCTCCTACGTTAGGGTGTACATGCAGATTAGGCTGATGTTGGTGTACAAAGCCATGCTGCGGATTGTTACAACGTACCCGTTCACATGCTTGAATCTGACCATCAATCCATTTCATCGCTGTTGCTTTATTTCTCTAGGATCTCTGCCAATTATTTGGCTTCACGTGGAATGTATGACCATTTAACATTTGGTCTTTTCGGGTAGACCCAATTCGTGGCATCATTCTTATACGGTTTTCAGTTCATTCGTAACCATATATACTCGTTTTTTTTTTTGGACGTTGCTCGTGAGTTGATCCGACGAATAACCCCCAATCCATTGGACAGAAAGGGGCTGGCTGCACCAGTCTCAGTAGCCCTGTACCAGGTCATGAGTGCTGTCATTGATTTTTATCAAAGTATCTCTGAAGAAGGAACATCAGATTCAGAGGCAACGCCGTGAGAAATTCCTTCTCTGTTTCTTTATTCGGCATTGGATTAACCATCATTTCCAAATAAACTCATATTCGGTGCATACCATGCTGAGTGTTAACTACGCCGCTGATTCAATCACGAAATCCATTTGAAGTACATCTTCCGCCGAGGTTAGCCATTTAATTTTTGTTGGCGAGGTCAGCATAAGGTGGCTATTGGCCATTGGCCATTGCCAATTGACACCGGCCAGAAAATACTAATCCTAATCGTATTGATTATCATGGACCACTTTTTACCCCGCATGAAACTGCCAAAGATGGCTTGGATTCCCTTGCATGAATAATGGGTGCGGGTTGCCATTCCACTTTACCTTATGGACCTTTTTCAGAGATCAGTTTCACAATCAAGTACACGCAGAGCCATTTACTATCATTATGCACAATTGTGAAAGGAAAAAAGGACAACATAGGTGGAAGGCGCTCAAAGAAGTACCCAAGAATCATTAACAAAAAGCTTGATACAGTTTCCGTTGTAGATTTCTAAATGCAATATGGTCATACGGAAATAAAATACTTTACTGAAGAACCCATTTGCCATTGGTATGTGTGTGCCAGAAACAAACTTACATACTCGTATCTATAGAGGATACATAAAAGAAATGCTTAGCCAAAGAGGGATAAGAGAGATTTATGCCTTGTCTCGCGGGGCAAATTATCCACATTGCCCAAGCACTTTTGTGAGCATACTTTATTAGTCCCTGGTTTTGGGTAGTTTCCCCTTCATTTTACTATAAGGAAATATTACATCCTTTGTAGTTAAACATGCTGATGTATTTGTCTACAGGTGACTCTGTTCATTTTTATTTCACTCCTTCGCATATTTCTTTGCCGCAATTTTACTATACACACATAGTAGCAGGGATCTATTCCAGATTAAAGATATCCAAAGAATCCATTTAAGATAGATGTAAAATAATTTTCATAAAAGCCACGTCTACGTTGTTCCGCGGTCAAACAAGAACTGGCTTGTGATATAGAAATTAATTATAATTAACTTACGTACTTAGACAGTGCTACAGTCCGGGGCGGGCCAAAGTCTCAGCTATTATGCCTCTCCCGCTAGAGCGGACTTTTGCCAGCCTACCGAAGTTGGCTCAGGTCGCCTCCTATAAATGTGCGCCAACTAAGATTAGGTAGACGTCTATCGCGTCTATCCGTCCGACTTGGAGTTCAACACTTTTCGGGCCGGGACGCCGGTGTCCACGCTAACCTTGTCGTCTAAGCCGGGTTATCCGAGCTTTTCTACGAACAGTACAATTCGCCATTGAAATACCTTCTCCGTTCTCCATTGATATAAACGGGGCCGAAAATCACCCGAAGAACTTTTCTCTCCAAACGCACGAGAGCATTTCCATCCGCTTTAGGCCTGTAAGGCAAGGCTGGCATGATTAAGGTCTTGGATCATGTCTTTATGGTTATTCGAGAGAGAGCTTTGCTTTTCAAAGGCCCAACGATGCAACAATTAGTAAGAGTGATCCTTTTCCGCTGGTGTCGTTGTCGGAGTTGATATCGAAGCCGAGGATGATAAAGCCCCTTCCTACATCAAAGCTGTAGCTGCCTATCGTGATGTTATGTCCTATGCCTCGATATTGTGTGTTTCTCTTTGTTGACAGCATATACTTTGTTTTTCTTTCATTCAGCGCTAGACCCATCTGTGCCGCCTCTGCTTCAATAGTAGCAAACGTTCCATTGACAACTCGCTGTGTTCTTCCGATTATGTCAATGTCGTCTACGAATGCGAGTAACTACATAGACTTGAGAAAATCACATGCAACGCATCGTCTTGTTTAAGTCCTTTTCTGACATTGCAAGTCTCGGTTTTGTCATTACTGACGTCGACGGAGTAGCCTGCGTTCTTCATCGACATCATGCGTATTAGAGTGAACTTGATAGGGGTGCCAAAGCTAGACATGGGTCTGTATAGTTCGTCATACTCGCTGTCATACTCGGTTTTCAAATCAATGAATAGGTGGTGTGCATCGGGTTGGAACTCTTCAATTTTTTCCAAGATCTGCCGTAATGTGAATATTTGACCAATGGGGGCTTTTCTGGCCTAGAACAACAGTGATAGATGCCGATCGGATTGTTGACGAGAGGTTTTAGGCATTCACATGATACAGCAGGCAGGATTTTATATGCGATGCTGAGGAGGCTTATTCCCCTGTAATTGGCGCAGTTTAGAGGATATCCCATCTTAAGAATCGGACAAACGATGATGAGGTTCTATTCTTCGGCCATACTATCGTGGACCCAGATTAAGCAGATGAGTTGCTATGAGTTGCTCTCCTGACATCATCTTGGTCGGGTGTACGGGGATGTTGTCTGTCTTCTTCCAGGTTGAATGGTTCATTCTGTTTAGCGGTGGGATGTCATTTGTCATCACTGTTTAGCAGTCAGCAAAAACATCTTTCCAGATTCTCAGCATCGAATGTGGTTCTTTTATTTTTTGGTAAAATTTTCGAATTTCATTCGTGTGGTTCTCGTGCTCTTTTTTTTTATTCTCAGGAGCCTATATGCTTTGCTTCTTTTCTGCTCGTGAGCTACTTTTGTTCTTTTCTGCAGGGCCGCTCTGTAAACGCATTGTTTTCTAGATTTAGCTGTCTGTATTCATCGGGGTTTTTTTTTCTGGTGGGGTGAAACCCAGTACATGAGAGATGACCCCTCTGATTGATTTTTGGCAGTGATGCTACTAGTCTTCCACGTTCGATACTGGCGGCATCGGATTCCTCGAGAGGTTAATGGAATCTCTTTTGGAGAGGATCCTGCCGGTCTTTTAGTGAATTGCACGTTGGTTTTGAACAAGAGCTCTTAGAAGCAGTCTTTGTTAATGTTGTCCTTCTCCCCTGTCCCCTTATGTTGGAAAATTTAGCATTTACTCGAATCGTTGTCAGGCGTTCGCTTGAATAAGTGAAGCTCAAAACTCATTCCCTAAATCTTCCTCTAACTGCATATACGCAGTTGGATGGTGGTTATGTCTGCTTTGTAGCAGTAGTGTTCGGCTGCACGCGGTTTGTTAAGATTTCGAATATTTAACATTCTGATTCGAATTTCATTTCCAAGTACGTTAACAACGAATCCGAGGTTATTAGCTGATTCGTCACTTTTTTTTGTATCTGTTCCGTATAGGATTGTGAGCTCTATGTCGTCGTATGCTGGCGAATTCTATGGAGCACTGGTGGTGGAAATAGCGATAAAACAAAGTGAAACACGGGACATTTCGTCGGTGTTCGAGGATGTCCATTGACTGTGTAGTATTGGTATCAGCTATGAGTTCTATCGCACGGTTTTGAATCCTATCTAGCAGGTGCAGAGATGTTTTAAGAGCACCTGACCAGATGTGGATATTGTACTCCAATTTTGGGCTGATGAATGTCTTATATAAGTATTGAGGCCAGATCAGAGGGGGAAAAGTATTTCTTACGTCGTTTGAGGGAACCTAGATATTTCGTAGCATTTTTGGCGAAAGAAGGGAAGTGCAATGGGTCTGTAGCAAGACAGAGAGAAGAAGATTCGCCTTTTTTTAAGGTAGGGCTGGATAAATGCTGTTTTCCATCTGATCGGAAAGACCCCTAAAGAGTGGGATTGGGGAAAAGTCTTACGCAGTGGTTTGGCCAGCGAGGAAGAACACATCTTCAGAAGAAGGCGAGATACACCATCACGGCCAGCAGATTTGTGGATGTTAAGATCTTTAAGTACGCTTGCTATGACACGTGTGCGAAAGTAGATTCGTCCCATTGAAGATTCGACGAACTCAAGTGTATGCGGAGACAAAGCGCAATCTGGGAGTGTTGAGTTGGCCGCAAAGTGTGCAGCAAGCATATTGGCCATATCCAAAGAACTGACAGCTGGAATGTCATTGTAAATGATCGTTGGGTGGGGGATAAGGCCGAATTTTTGATGTTTTTGACAAACGACCAAAGGCTTGTAGTGCCTTTGGGACATTGTAGTATTTTTTGCCTCATTCCTGGCTCGTTTAAACCTTTTTCAGTTTTCATCTGTCGGATTGGTCCTGAAGGACCGAAAAAACATTTCTCTAACCCTGATAGCCTCTTAACAGCTCGAGTCGTAACACAGTTTTGCTCTCCTTATATTCTAGAAAGAATCTATTACGGATTAGTTCAATCTTGGTTAGAGTATGGTTGGTCCTGGGTCCTGGGTGAAACTCATTGCACTAAATTACAACCACTGATTACTCTTCAAAAACAGATATTACGAATTATTTGGAAAAAAGTGATGTGAGCTTGGCATTCCCGTTTTTACAGCCATTATCTCGCCTCACAATACTAGCAAATTTCTAACGTTTTTCACTTCAGTAGCACCAAGACTGTACAATAGCTTCCTTTCGAAATTTGTGTTTTAAGAATGTACTCCCCTCTGGTTAGAGAAGTTAAGGACTAGCTGTTTAATTTCAATTTTCATGAAATAATTCACCTATTAAGGTAGTTAACCTATCTAACATTTTCTATTATAAACTGTCTTTCTATTGTACTTTTTCTTATTTCTTTTTTTATATATTTAATCTTTATATTCTTACCGTACAAATTGGGTCGGTGCATTCGATACTGGTTTTTGTTTTTTAAACAAAAAAATGTATCAGTATACATAGTTTTAACATTCCACACTCTTTTTGTCACATTCAGAACATTATTATTTTTGTTTAAGAAATGTAGAACTGTATAATAAATAAATTAAAAAAATCTATTATACAGTTGCGCTACTGGCCCAATCCAGGTTATGGAACAGTCAGCGGTTTCCCGCAGATCCTATTTATAATTGTTATACATGCAATTACACATATAATAACTTGTATTTCTAATCCTTTTTCAGGTGATTCCAAGTACTGCCTTCTAAAGATGCCACACCAATTGCGGAACGTTATATACAGCACATAAAACCAAAAAAACAAAAAACAAAAAATAATTAACTGCAAGAAACGACTCAATAATGGTACAAATTGTTAAAACTTCCAAAGAAACCGAATTTTTTGGGAAGAGTATCATCCAAAAATGCGGTTGGCAAAATTTGCTCATCATATAAAACTAAATAATGGTGGTCAAAAAGTGGATAACGATTCTGGAAAGCATGCGCATTCAAACAAGGTTTGTTACTCGTATCAAGTCAAGAGTTTCTTTATTCTCTGACAGGCACGCGCAATCAATCCAAATTGAACCGTTGATTTAGATTCCAACGAAAACGCTCCTAAAAGTCAGAGTAGAAAAAAAATTTTGAATACAAAAAAAAAAAAATTAATTCAAAGGACACAATTGCATCACATTTAATTTCTCTCATTTTCTGTAATTTATAATTTTTAGTCAAAAAAAAAAAAAAAAAAAAATTTAATTAAAAAAATCCACGATTCATTGTTCATTTAATTTGTTGGATTTACCATATCTCTATATCAAAGTAATAAAATTAAAAAAAAAAAATATTTTTGAAAATCACAGCGTTCCGCCGAACACTCAAAACGCATATCAAAGCCAAAGTGCTTCGGAGGCACAGTGTTTCGCTGTTGTATTCCTTGTCGCGGGGGCTCAGCAGCCCCCGCTACAAGTCCTCCGAATTCGCCGATTCCATCGGATGAACTCAGTAACATTTTAATCGAAGGACACGTTTTAAACGCTGCATCAACATCAACACCAGAAGGCCCCGAACCAACATCGCCAGTTTCTAAGCGATCCGATACATCGGACAGCCCAGATGATATTGTCGCATCAATTGCCTCATCGATATCAAATCAAGCCAATAGTAATTCATCAGCTTCGTCAACACCGCCCAGTCGGGTTTGCCAACCACAAACGTCGCCATTACCTCATATTAAAGAAGAGGAAGAGTCTGATCAAAACCACCATCCGCCACAGCAGTTATCGCAAACGACTGCCGGAACTCTAAGCAGCAGTGATCGACATTCGCAGCGTGGAGGTTCTGAAGAATTTTCCAGTTCACCATCGCCACGAATTAAACTGAAAATCCGAAAACAATTGAAATCGGGTTGGAATAGAACTGTAGTTGCATTAGCAACTAATTCAAGTGAGACACTAACGTCTAGTGGCAGTGCCATTAGTGGTGCGGTTAGCATCGGTGGTGGCTGCGGCAGTGGCAGCGGCAGTGTTGCCAGTAATTTTAATCATACAAGCAATTTAGTTAGTTCGAATCCACCGAGTGGAAATATACTGCCAAAAATGCAGGCCGAACAAGGATCCATCGGTGATCTGCAAAAGTATCACTCTCGCTACCTGAAGAATCGGCGCCACACATTGGCCAATGTTCGGTAAGTCAATACTTTTCATTTATAATTATTTATCTTTTAATATATTTAATTATATAAACATTTTTAAAAAAAAATTTACAAAACGATCTGAAAGGATTGTCCTTTTTTTTTAGAAGAACGGCTAGCCCTATACTATATTGATCAAAAAGTTTTCGGAATTTATTCAGAAAATTCAAAATACAAGTTTATTCATCTAAATCTATATTGTCCCCTTCAGAGTAATCCCCATCGACTGCAACACACTTATGCCAGCTCTTGATCCAATCCTCGAAACATTTTTTACATTCGCTTTTCGGTATGTCCATCAGTGCTTCCTGCGATTTTTCCATTACTTCCGCTCGGGTGCTGAAACGCTTTCCGCGTAGTGATTTTTTAACTCGATTGAACAGAAAGAAGTCACAGGGAGCCAAATCAGGTGAATTCTGTGGCTGTTGGATGGTATTTGTTGCCAAAAAATTACGAATAATGATGACACTGTGCGACGGTGCGTTATCATGGTGCAAAATCCACGAGTCTACTGCCCACAATTCTGGTCTCTTTCGGCGAATTGCTTCACGCAAACGTCCAAATAATACTCTTTGTTTACTGTCTGGCCCTCTGGCAAAAATTCATGATGCACTACATCGTTGTAATCCATGAAAACCGTGAGCATTGCCTCCTTTTTTGACTGAAAACGACGTGGTTTTTTTGCTCATGGCTCATTTGGTGAACGCCATTCATTTGCCTAATGTCTGGATTGCGTGTCGTACTCATAAACCCACGTCTCGTCCCCAGTAATGATCCTTTTGATGAATCTGGGATCGGATTCAGCCTCGCAAATCATCTCTTTTGCGACGTCAGCCCCGTCTCTTTTTTCCATGAAATTGGGGTCTTTTGGCACCAACTTTGCTGCTACACGACGGAAACCCAAATCATTAACCAAAATGTCTTGGACGGATCCATAGGGAATGTTCAAGTCCTCCGCTATCTCTCTGATGGTTAATTTGCGGTTATTGACCAACATTTCTTTTACGAGTACTTCATCAATGTTTTCATCGGTTTTCGATGTCGATGGTCTGCCACTGCGTTCATCATCTTCGATTGACTCATGACCACTTTTGAACCGCTTGTGCCACTGGTAAACGACCGTTTTCTTTAGAGAATCATTGCGAAACACTTTTCCAATATTTCCAACGTGCGCGCATCATTAAATCCGTTTTTTACGCAAAGTTTAATACGAGTACAAGTTCGTTGTTGCAAATTTAAGTCCATTTCTAAAGTTTAAAAAATCGCCAACACACACACAGAGGTAGATGTACTCTTGGCTACGTAACTTTTGCACATGTCAAGCTACGACGCTAAGATTTAGAGGGAATGTCAACAACAGATTTACCAACTTAACCATAAAAACGGAACTCAAATCGGAACAACGGGAGCGCCACACGGTGGTGTTCCCCGGGAACTTTTTGATCAAGGTGGTATACAGGATAAAGTTTAAGTTTTAATCTAAACAGGCCAAGGTCAATCCCGGGCTACTTTATTAAGCTTAAGCGAGTGAGGCGCAAATAATTCCTTAATATTTCAGCGTGCACCGAAAAACTCATTTTAGAGTCTATTGTGAGCCCTAGTTACTTAAAATCGTCTACTTTCTCAATTAAAAAACATTTTTCACTACAGCTGAAACTACTACAAAAGGTGGGAGAGCCGGACGTACAGTTGCAAGTAGAGAGTTTGTATCTATCACATTCAGGTACATGGAAGTACACATTAGCTTCAAGGTTGTGTGAAGAAGACAAATTAAAAAAAACATTATTTTAGTTTTGGAGCTTATAACCAAATTATGTTTGGCAAACCAATGTCTTAATAGGTCGAGATCCCAATTAATGTCGGAGACCAAATCCAAAGGACTATTCAAGCCATACGCCAAACCTATGTCATCAGCGAAAGCAGTAGGTCTACCTTTAAAATTAGGAGCAAATTAAAAACAAAGTAGGACCCAGAACAGAGCCTTGTGGTGCGCTCAAATTTACGAGCTTAATATCGTCCCTAATCTTGTCAATCTTCACTCTCTGCGACCTATCTTCCAGATGCGACCAAACCAATTAAACATAAAACCACGAAAACCAGCTTTTTCCAGTTTCTTCAACAAAAAATTGTAGTTGACCATATCGAAGGCTTTCGTGATGTCAATAAATAAACCCGCTGTACATCTTTTCGCATCAAGGTCAGACATTATATGAGCACAAAACTGTAATAAAGCATCTTCATGGCCATAGTATGAGGGGGAAATCACCCGCCTGGTTTTCCACGGACCTTCTTAATTGCAGGAGTATATTATCTAGTTATTCTGGTAACTCGTTCTTCAAAAACTCCACTCAAAACTCCGAATGAAGCCTTTTAGGAAGCCGATATGCTCCGATTATCCTGTTTTCAATTTGGCTGACTATACTTTGGGGTTGAACTAGTGTTACTTTTGAGGTAATTTATTTTTACAATTAGAGTGCTATAAAGGGAATGTTTGTACAAAGAGCGATCAAAGGAGAACTAGCGAAGAGAAAGAGTTGCACGAGTAGCAAGTTTGAGGGTAAACCGATTAGCATTCATAGTGATACGGGTGTTATTTTTCAAAGTTTGAAGGGGCGAAAAGCTAAGGGCAGTTTTGTTGGAACACTTTTGAACTATATCGATTTTGACTCCTATCTAGTAAGTGGAAGATAGTTTTACGAATGATTAGAGATGGGCTTTGTATTTGAATTTTATAAAATGTCGGTGAGAGAATGGAACCCTGGGGCACACCAGCAGTTATTTTGCGGATATCAGACCTGAAATCAAGGCAACTTGAACTGAAAGTTCCGAAATGTAATTTCTAGTCCACTGACAAAAAGCTTCGTCGATCCCAAATATATTTTCGAATAAAAAGCCTGATGCCAAACTCTGTCTTTGAAATATCAAGTGCAACTATGAGTTTGTTGTCGTTAGATTGGTGGAGATTTTGTTTTCACTTTTTGATGAGACATGCCATAAAATCATCAGTGGACCTGATGCCAAGATAACCGTTCTCCTAGTCAATGAGAAATGTCATAAGAGAACGGCTTATCAGCGTGGATCTGTAGGAGGAGAGAGAAGATGATTTGCCTTTAATAAGGACGTCAAGAACACCTTGTTAGAAGAAAAAGAGTTACACCATCTGGACCAGCGGATTAGTGAATATTGAGATCTTTGTGTTCTTTGTGTACACGAAAGGGGATTCGATCCATTGAAGATTCGACGGATTGTCCCTGTCCAAGGAGCTGTTACCAGGAATGATATTGAAAATTTAGAAAGTTGTTGCAGTCATTCCGCATCGGTTGAAATTTGTAAGGTCTTCTTCCGTCGGGTTGGTCTCATAAGACTGTAAAAACAGTTTTCTCAGTCGACTACGAGTAAGTAGCTTCTTGACAGCTCGGTTTGATATAATAAAAAGGATAACCTACCTGAATCGACTCCTTTTCTCTAGTATTCCCCATGGCTTGATCCTTGAATCTTGTTGTCTCCAACCTGGAGCTTGGGGTTCTTTTTAGTTGGCGGATTATTTTCCATTCGCTGGATCTGGCCGTCCGAGTGTAGTCGACATGTTGTGGATTTTTGGTCTGCATCTACAACTTGATATAGCTTATAGAATTCTCGGTTTATTTTCATTGAAGCTAGTACTGATAACCATTGTGTTTTGTCCAACATGGGGAACAGATGCTTCTTTATTGGTTGACATGTATGTGAATTTGTCCTTTAACCAACTCGTATCGGGTGATCGGCACGGCACGCTGGGAGTGACAACTGATGTTGATGTCTGTCGCCTCGGAACCCAGGAGCTGGACTGATTTGTTGACGATAGTGACTCCTGTATTACTACGTGCCCTGCGTATTATCTGTTGCAGCATTAGATTAGCCCGTCATAGGAGCTATTTTCAGACTGCACTATGAGCTGTGTATTTTCCAATGTTATGTCATGTAGTCGGATTTACTAGAGCTGAAGACAGTGAATGCTCTTATAAGCGGCTTTCAAACTATTATTTGGTCAATGTTAAAATTTGGTCTATTTGATCTACCGGGCCGGACACAGGTACTAGCTGAGTAGCATGCTGCAGAAAGACGTGAAGTGTTCTCATCTTAAGTTGATCAGATAGGATCTGATACACAATTTCTAACAGGGATATGAGTCGGTACGAATAATTATTTCAAAAGCTAGTCATCAAGTATATTTCCATCTTACTATGCTCTAAAAATGATTTGGTAAATATCCTTCTGTCGTTGGCAACCTAGGTAGATTTGAGGACCTCTGTGATAATATTGCCATCACGATTTGCACGAAAGTACGCATATTCAGAAAGCTAGGATCCTTCATGATATAACGAAGAAGCTGATACAAAGTTATTTAAGCGAAAGCCGTTTTCTATTTTCCTGTTTAGACGGATCTGCTTGGCAACTGAGCTTCAACAGATATTTTCTTTAATGATTCTGAAAGGACTGTGTAGGACCCATCAAGAAGTTATGAAACGGTTTCTTGACGGAGTTTTCAAGATGACATAGGAAACATATCAAGCTGATGGTTTCGAAAATGTCTTAGTTGAGTATCACAGTTTTTTAGTTGCACCATATTCAGAGTTTGCTTTTCTGCTTCGGAATTATGGTGACTAGACTATATTAAGTGTAAGGAACTTGGTGGCCCAATCGATTTTCTCGCAGAAACAGAGCAAACACTTCCTCGTTCTGTAATAGAGCATCGTGGTAGCTCTGTAGAGCTGATTATCTGTTTATAACCTTGTCAGATTGGCCAAGTTCAACACTTCTCAGCCAAGATCTTGTAACTGCGCATTCCATGAAAATAGAAGTTTGCGTTCAAGCATGCTCAATCCTCTGAGTAGAGTCTAAAAGGAATAATATTTGGATCCAGTAATTTAGTTAGTTGTAGTTCAATATTTGGAGCATCGTCATCGTCTTTAGTTATTGTAGACAAAGGACAACTGACTAGAATATGCCAGACTGATAATTCTACTTTACAAGAGTCGCATTTCTCTGGTGGCTCTTTGGTGTAGCAATGTCTACTGGTGAAAAGTCTTTTCTCCAGTCTGATGTGTAACAGTTTGATGCAATTATCTCTTATTATATGGGGTACGCATATGTAGAGTCTGGTAGGAACTTACAAATATCTCCCTATCCATTAGTGCTGAAAAAATTCTTTGTATTACCCGAGTGAAATTTGGGACTTGCACTGTAAGTGGAAGGGTAATGGCTTGTTTAGCTGCAGTATCAACATCTTGATTGACTTTAACGCCTACGAGTCCAGGTACCCAAGCCAAAAAGATATCTTTGAAAGAGTTTAGTACACTTCTAATAGCGGACATATGTTTAACTCGCTTTTTAGGCGAACTAATATACTAAGGTTGTCGGTGAATACCAATTTCTTTCCAGATAGAATATTGGCAAGGGATAGACATTCCTGGATTGCTGTTAGTTCTGATACATAACTTCCAGATAGTTCGGGTAGTAGACCTTGATGGACTGTCTCCGTTTCCTCGTTAGATTTTAATTACACTATTGCGTATGACGAGTTGGAATCTTTGAAAGACCCATCGGTATAGAAGATTCGATTTACTTCAATTTCAGCGATCATCTCATAGTGTAGCGCCTTTAATTGTCCATCGGGTGTTTCTTTTTTCCTGCGATTCAGGAACCTGATATTGATTGGAAGCATATTTCATTTCAAGGGCGGTGGAGGATTAAAAATTTCAGTTCTAAAAGAACAGGGAAGGCAAATTCCTAAAGCTGATAGTAGGGACGTCATGTTTCTTATTGCCGAAGTAGTGCCTTTCTAAGGTTTTTCCATACCAAGTAATTCCCTAGTTGCCTTGTGAAGTGGATGGAGTGGATCCTTGCATATTTTAGGCATGGACGCCACTAGATTCTCAAAAATTTCTTTTGGAATGTTCTGCCATTCATTCTTTAGTGACATCATAAGTGCGTTTTTGAATGTGTGCATCTTTGACCCTGCCTTTTTAAAATGGCACACTAGTTCTCGATAGGGTTTAAATCGGACGATTGATAGGGTCATTCCTACACATGAACATTTTTCTGCCCTAACGACTCCTTAACCAACTTTTATGAATGTTTTGGGTCGTTATCATGTTGATAAACCCGACGCAGTGGCATCTCCTACTCAGTGGCATCTCCTTCCAGTATATCCCTATACCGAAGACGATCCATAATACCACTAATCTCATGTATTGGTCCGCATCCCGCACTAGAAAAATATCCTCACATCCTAATTGAGCCTCCTCCATGCTTCATGGATGGACGACAATATCGTGGCTGAAGACATGCCCGCTTCTTTCGCCTAACATGAATACTTCCATCGGAAGCAATCAAGTTGAACTTACTCTCGTCGTTAAAGAGTACAGTCTTCCACTTCATTGCTGACCAATTCAAATGATTTGCTGCGAATTCTTGTATAAGAAACGACTAGCGTTAGCAAAGTAATCAAAGATTTACTAGAGGAATAAAATGGTACCGTTTTTGTCTATGCTGAGCAGTAAGTAGAGGCTTTTTCGCTGGTCGAAAAGAACAAAAACGCCTGCGTACGGTGCTTGCTTCAATTGAAAGACTGAGCTAACTAACAATATTTCTTGAAGGCAAGAAAATATCGTTAATAATTAATTTGCCGATCGGTACGGAGTGTATAGTATAGATATTTATTGTGGCAGAAATATTTACAATTAACAAAATGCAATCTTCGTTTTACAGAGATTTGCTTTGCATTACCTGCCATCTAGAACATTTATATAATTTCTAAATAATATATATATCACAGAAATGTTACCAGTTCGAAGGAAAGCCACGAATAAACCTTCTTGACAAATAAAATGCCTTATTTCGTTGGAGGGAAGAGAGAAGTGGTGTTAACACTTGACTTCAATGTGCTATGAACTAGTGCAAAAAGAAAATAATTATACAATAATTATTTATACTTAAATAAATAAATAAATAAATAGATAAACAAATAAATAAGTAAATTAATAAATAAATAGGGTAGGGGTAGGTAAGAGTGGCTGTTGGATGAAACCAACCCACTTAGGCCTAATGGCCCATTGTGACGCCACGTGGATCTATGATCCTCTTACTGATGTAACCAGTTTGAGCTTCTGACGAAGCGAAGGAGACTGTTTACGTCTGTATTTTTCAGATCGTTTAGGTCGTTGTAGAAGAAGGCTCCTAAGTGAAGTTTTCTTCTCTGGGAGAGAGCTGGACATGTACAGAGTAGGTGGAGGGTTGTCTCCTCCTCCTCCTCGTCCATGCAGCTTCTGTAGAAATCATTTGTAAAGGCGCCAAGCCTTCTTGCGTTCTTGTCTATAAGGCAGTGTCCAGTGATGACACCTATGATGGCGCTGAGATGTTCCTTATTTAGAAGGATCAGACACTTAGAGTGATTCAGATCCAGTCTTGGCCAGATCTGTTTGGTCGCTAGATATGTTAGTCCAACAGTCCACCTAAGGTCTGTTCTTTTATTGGCATCCAGCTTTAATACTAGTTTGCACGCAGCGATTGGGATACATATGCTACCCCTTTCCGGTAGAATAGGTAGAGTAGTGACGATTTCATCGGCTCTACAATTCCCTGGAACGTCTCTGTGGCCCGACACCCAGCAGAGGTGAAGGTTGAACTGCTCTGCCATCTCCATAAGAGATGATCGGTAGTCAAGGACGGTTTTAGAATTCAGTGTGATTGAGTCCAGGGATTTGATAGCGGCCTGACTATCCGAAAAGATGTGGATATCCTTTGCAGATATCACGTTTTTCTTCAGCCAGGACAGAGCTCCTTTAACCGCTAAAATTTCCGCCTGGAACACGCTGCAGTGATTTGGAAGGCGGAAAGAGATGCTTAGATTTAGCGTGTCTGAGAAAACACCGCCACCAACCCAGCTATTGGTTTTAGATCCATCTGTGTTGAGATGGGTCGACTTGTCCTCCATGAAAGCATCTTCCTCCCAGAAGGATCTAGAGGGGAAGCTTACATGGAAGTTTTTGTCAAACCAAAGTTCAGGTGTGGTGTAATCGATGTTCTCTGTGGGGATTCCTAATGTATTAAGAATATTGGCGTGGCCAAATGGATTATTAGTCCACTGTTTAGTCGCTTTAAGGCGAGAAAAACCAGGACAAATTTAAGATAATTTTTAATAATTTGTTTTGTGTTGTCTGGTGTCCACGAAGATGACTTTTTGCGCATGTGCCGCAGACAGGAGGCCCATAGAACATGATCGCTTGGAAAATAGCCTTTGAAAATCAAAGATTTTATTATCATTGTCCAGCTTTGAATTCCTGCAGATGAATGGATAGAGAATCTTGATCGTAACACTAATCTTTTTTTAATAACTTCTTGCATGTGTAGCTTGAAAGTTAATTGTTTATCTAAGTAAATTCCAAGATACTTTCCACTAGATTTCCACTCAATTGGAACACCGTTGAGTTGAAGCCGGTTGCTTGGAAGTAAGCAAGCTTTTCTATTCGTGTAAAAGAGATAGCTTGAGTCTTAGAAGCATTAATATTAATGTTCCAATTATGGTAATAGATTAGAAGATTAGTTTCAATATTGGAACCAATTGCATCCGACGAATAGATACATATATCATCAGCAAATAAAGCAATATTGCAGTTAATCAAAGTGAGGAAATCAGGGGTATAGAATATAGATTAAATAAGACTGGCCCAAGGACTGACTCTTGTGGGACACCTGCATTAATCAGTTTATTGTCTGCGAGGGTTTGATTTAAGGACACGATAAAACTTCGAAAAGATAGAAATTCAGAAGCTTGTGTACCAAACCATCATGCCAGACGGTATCGAAGGTTTTTTCTACGTCCAAAATTATCATGCCAGTATTTAAGCCTCTAGCAAGATTACTTTTGATATATTTTGTTATACGATTCACTTGGTGAGTAGTGCTATGCAAGGCTCTAAATCCAAATTGCTCTTTAAGTAATATTTTGTTATCGTCAACGAAGGATATATAGGTAATTCTCTTTTTGATAATTTTCTCCAGGCACTTACTAAGGGAGCTCAGTAGACTTATTGGCCTCTAACTAGAGGGAAAATTTGCACTTTTGCCGGGTTTCAAAATCGGAATTACGAGTATCTTGGCAGTTTTCCAGTTTTTCGGGAAGTATCCCAGCTTAAGACAGACATTGAAAGTATTTACCAAATATTTAAGAGAAGAATCTGAAAGATTTTTAAGAAACCCGTTTTTGATCGTATCGAAGCCGGATGACTTTTTGGTTTTTATCCTTAGTTCACTTAAGGATATTAGATTGACATTTCTTATCAGTGGGTGTGACCTAATGAAGTTGACTGATTGCTCAACGGAAGAAGTTATGTGCGTGTCTGGGATAACATGACTAGAATTTAAATGATTATTTACAAAATTATCTGCTAAGGCGTTAGCTTTTTCCAAGCAAGAACGTAACACAGAGTTTCCAACCTTAAATGGAGGTATGTATGTGTGTTTCTTCTTAATTACTTTAACAATGTTCCAGAATGGTTTGCTACCTTTCTCTAACCCTTGGAGTCTATCGCTCCATGATTGATTTCTAAAATTTGCGATTGCATATATTTTAGTATGTAAAGAATTCATTTTTTTATATTCGGTAAGATATAAGTCGTTTCTCGTACGCTTCCATCTGGATCTACAAGTATTTCTTAACTTTATTAGGTCAAGAATGAAATGCGGAAGGATAAATGATTTATGTCTAGACACCATTTTTTTTTTCGAATTGACTGATCAATGCTTTCAATAAAGGCAGTCGTAAAAGTTTTATATTTTGATCAACTAAAGATTGACTAGTATTAGATTGACGCATTAGCCTTCTGAATAACTTCCAGTTAGCATTTTTGAGATCAAAAAATTGACTTGTGCAAGGAACTGGAGAAAGAATTACACTTCATTGCACGGGTAGATGGTCGGAAGAGTTAAGAGTTTTAGGCTCGGTAAAAAGATCAGGTATGTTTGTTAAGAATAAATCTAAAGTTGAGGGATTCCTGTTCCTACTCGTTGGAATGTAAGAAGGATTTGGTGGGTAGAGTAATTCAAATGGATGTCTTGAGTTTAAATTTGCAAGGATGTTACCCCACGCATTAGCCATAAGACAACCCCAGCTCCTATGTCTGCAGTTAAAATAAGCCTTAGTAAATCATTGTGGAGATCCGCACGCTTTGTTGAGCCGCCCGGAAAATAAGCACTAAAAATTTTCAATGAAAGCCCCTTAAGAAAGGAAACTTCGACACCAATTGTTTCAACTAATTTTGCACTTGGGATAAGTAGTAAATTATGTCCTATCGAACGTCTTATTACCACGGCGATACCGCCACCACTTCTACATATATTCCCTGTCCAAACGATAGCATTTGTATACAGAATTAGATAAACGGTCTCAACCAAGTTTCTGATACTAATGCTCAGTCAATGTTGTAAGTCATAAGGAAGGAATAAAATTCAATTTGTTAACCTAGAATGCTTCTAGCATTCCAACATATTATATTTAAGCTACCTACTCGTAAGTTTATTTCTTAGATGTAAAGGGTGACTTACTCGAACTCCAACTTTTTAAAATGCTATAATTTTTTTACTTTTTGATAAATTTTATTGTGCCAAAGCAAAAAATGTTGGAAAATACATCAATTTTCAAATTGTATCAGTAGTTTTCAATATGTCCACCTTTGGCGCGAATAATGGCCTTGAGACGGCCGAAGAAAGCATCGCACTCTGCACGCAAGTGGCTCTGCGGTATATTGGCCCATTCCCGGCGAAGTGCTTGTTTGAGGTGGTCCAAGCTTTGGTATTTTTTAGTGCCAACCTTCGCCTTCGAAATACCCCAGACAGAGAAATCCAACGGATTTGCATCCGGAGAATTTGCAATCCACTGTGTCGAAGAAATGAAGTGTGGAACATTGTTTTTTAACCAATCTTGGTTGACGCGCGCTTTGTGAGAGGGTGCCGAGTCTTGTTGAAATGTCCACGGTCTCCGATCGAAATGATTGTTTGCCCAAGGCTTCAATACTGCCTCTAAGATAATTTCACGGTATACGATCGCATTAATTTTGACGCCATGGTCCAAAAATACGAGCGGAGCGCGACCATCGGCGGTTATGGCGGCCCAAACCATCACCATCGGTGCTGCCTGCTTTCTGGTGGCCGTCCGAAGGTGTACATTTTCGAAAGACCTCTCTGGCAAGTAAACTCGGTCATTTTGTTTGTTGACATATTGCTCGATAACAAATGGCGACTCATCGGAAAAAACCAAATTCGGCAACTCACCACTTTCGTGCAAGCGTAGCAACTCCTTTGCTCTTTCGACTCTGAGTTTTTTCTGTTGCGGTGTAAGATCGTGTGCTTTTTGGAACTTCAATGGCTTGAGCCCAAGCTCATTTTTCAGTATGTGCTGCATCCGTTCCAACGATATGTTGAGCTCACGAGCCATTTTTCTTCCACTTCGACGCGGATTTCGGACAATTCGAGCCTTCACTTTCCGAACCATTTCTGCCGATGTTGCTGTTTTTTTATGACCACCTCCATGGCGTTTTGCAACGCTGCCAGTATCACGGTAACGAGATATGGTTCGAGACACAAATGATTTATTCACGTTGAGGTGCTGGAGGGCTCTAACAATAGCTACTTGTGGTTTTCCAGCCAAATATAAAGCAATCACACTATTACGTTTGAATTCCATCGCGGATAAAAATTTTTCAACACAACTGAGACTCAAATCGTTTAAAAAGCTTGTAAATAATAAAATTATCTGTCATGTGTCAAAATTTGAGCTCACTGTCATGAACGGCTTGGAAATTATAGCAGTCTGAGGTTGGTTGCAGTTCGAGTCATTTAGGGTGTATATATAGTAAATACTTAATTGCAAGTTGAGTGATGGTATTAAATTGCTCCGCCTTTGTTGTACATTTTCCCATCGAGGTGATCATTTCTGCAGTGAGTGCGTTTATCTCTTCCAAAGATAAAAGCTCTTCGTTGGTGCTAACACCATTGTGGTTGGTAGGCTTGGTCCATACAATTGAGGTGTTGTGGCTGTATGTAGCTTCAGCATTAACTGCGGCATTATGATGGTGTTTTCGTAAATTGGGTGTGCTTGTTTCACACGTACTGTTTTGTTTTTTGACGAAAACTTTTTCCTCGTTTCAAAAAAGCTTTGACGGCTTACACACGTAAGATCAGTCGATTTATGTGTTCCGTTGCAGTTCGGGCACTTAATAGTTTTGGAAGTGCATTCACTAGTTTTGTTGCAGTCGGAGCAAATAGCGCAATAGGTCTTGATGTGACAGTTTTCCTCACCATGTCCATACATTTGGCAGTTATAACACTGCATAATTCGGTTTTGCTGTCTTCTTGCGGAATCCCATTTTACTTGGGTTTTGAACACAGATCGAAAGTTTTTTCTTAGCTCTCCTAGTCGTATTGATCCGATTTCAAGAAAAACTACGAGAGTTGGCTGAAAAGTTGCCGACCGCAACATAAAGATAGCGGGACTCGTAAATAAAAGCTAGTGAATGCTACTCGTAGTTGCGTATCTTTCTTACCGAAGTTTCAGTCATTTTGGAAGCGCAGATTTTAGTTGACAGTCGTTTGAGTGAGTCGATGAGAGTGTTTTTTTGTAAAAATGGGAAAAATTGAGTATCGAGCTGTCATTGAATTCTTGTTTTTGAAAGGCAATACGCCTACGCAAATCAAAAATGAGTTGGACTCTGTGTATGGGGACTCTGCACCATCATTTACCACAGTACAGTTTTGGACAGCTGAATTTAAACGTGGCCGTAAGAGCTTGGGAGATGATGAACGTTCGGGACGTCCAAAAACTGCAACCACTGACGATAACATTGCTAAAGTTCACCAAATGGTGTTAGACGACCGCCGAATTAAAGTGAGAGAGATAGTAGAGGTTATGAAAATGTCTAAAGAACGTGTTTGTGACATATTAAATCAAGTTTTATGCATGAGAAAGCTGTCCGCGCTTTGGGTGCCACCTTTGCTTACGTTAGACCACACACGTGTTCGAATGAACATTTCCAACGCTCTGTTGGCGCAGTTTAGGCGCAATAAATCCGAGTTTTGGCGCCGATTAATTACTGTAAATGATCAGCTGGGAAAGTGATGGCGACTGTTTTTTTGGATAGTAAAGGAATTATCTTAACCGAATATCTTCAAAAAGGAAAAACTATTACAGGAGCATACTAGGCATCATTACTTGCCAAGCTGAAGGCAGAAATTGCGGAAAAACGGCCACATTTGCAGAAAAAGACAATCCTGTTTCACCAAGACAACGCGCCGTCTCACACCTCAGCGGTTGGCATGGCGAAAGTCCATCAATTACGGTTTGAACTGCTTGACCATCCGCCTTATTCACCAGATCTAGCCCCAAGCGACTTCTTTTTGTTCCCTCATCTAAAAACTGCAAATGAGCAGGCAATCACCTTCGTGAACAATTTTTTTGCAGGGAAAAACGCCAGGTACTATTTGGACGGGTTAGAGAGAAGGGAGAATCACTGGGAGAAGTGTGTATGTAGAGTTACAAGGAGACTATGTACAAAAATAAAGAAAAAATTTTGAGAAAAAATGTCTTGTATCACTGTTCGGTTTTCGGAAACTTTTCAGACAACCCTCGTAAATAGAACACCTCAACAAACTGTTCATATTGTTTTTTTAATTATTTTAATATTTTGACACTTTAAGTCGAGTGTTACAAGTTCATTTTTAAGTTCTTCGGCGGCTAATTCTTCAAGCCCGTACAAAATTACAATACTTTAAATGACCTTGACGTTGGTAGGTCATGGGTGAAAAATTGCAAATTCCTCAATTTGAGTATTGAGCACAACTTTTGATGGGAGTCAACACTTTCACAATTTATTTTGATTCCAATGCTCATTTTCTTCACTGAATATTAAATTGACTATTTTATTTTCTCGAAGTAGTAGAGCATGGATTTCACTGATGTTTTTTTTGCAAAACACACACAGAGGGAATTTTAGTTTTTTTGTCTGACTTGAAAGGAATTACGCCCTTGCAATGCCTTCGTTAGCCGAATCAGGATGCCGCAAAGTAATTTGTTTTAAAATTTATGTTTCTAGAACTCATTTTGCGTAATTTTACAAGGTAACCTCCTTGACCGCCAGAATGCGCTGCTACTGCAAAAAAGGTTATGATGCCTTGAAGTCCGTTCATATCTAGGCAGATATGCCAAATTTCAATGCGATACTGTCTTTAGTTTTTTTTTGACAGCTGATTGTTGTTGACGTGTTTGGCATCATGTTGAGTATGGACAAAAACGATTTTCGTTCTCTCATAAAACATTATTTTTTGAGAGGCAAAACGGCGAAGGAAACAAAAGAAAAGTTGGATAAATATTATGGAGCTAATGCTCCGTCAGATTACACCATCACATATTGGTTTCGAGAGTTTCGTGGTGGCCGCAACTCCACTGCTGATCAAGTCCGCAGCGCCAGGCCCTCCGATGTGGTTACAGAGGACAATGTCAAAAAAATACATGAAATGGTGTTGGCTGACCGGAAAGTGAAGGTGCGCGAGCTAGCAGATACCACAAAGATTAGTACTGAGCGCACACGCCATATTTGGGGCAATATTCTGCATATGAAAAAGTTATTCTGCCGCTGGGTGCCGCGAATGCTCACTCCTGATCAAAAACACGAACGCGAGAGCACTTCGAAAGAGGGTTTGGACTTGCTGATGCGGAATCGGGCGGACTTTTGGCGTCGATTGGTAACTGGATTTGGATCCCTCGGACTATTATCTCTTCCCAAACCTTAAAAGATGGCTCATCGATAAAAAATTCAGCTCACGCGAGGAAATCATCGACGCCACGGAGGAGTATTTTGCAGACCTTCCGGAAAATTACTTTTCGGACGGGATCAAGAAGTTGGAAAATCGCTGGAATATGTGTATCAAACTAAAGGGGGACTATATTGAATAAAATAAGAAAAACATTTAAAAAAAATTTTTTCATTCCCAAGGAGGTTACTTTTCACTCCATCTAGTATGTTGGAAGACTTGTCGTCTTCAACATTTGGTGAACGGTAGCGTTTGGGAATTTTAGTGTGTCTAATTACGAACGAATGGTTAATAAACTTACTCGGTCAAAGCTACGAACAGAACTCGGTTCGGAGTGTAGTTTTTCTGGGACGTCCCCCACAGTGAATGATTTCGACCGGTTTTCCACACCCAAACCTTTTGTTGATAATGTCACACACTGTCGATGATAGCATTTTATACTTTTTGGCTATAGATTTTTGCTTTAGCCATGTCGTGAAATCCGCTACCAGCTGATTTTTAACCACACACTGTATTTATTTTTAGCCATTTTAGTGAACAAATTGAAAACACCTGCCTCTTTAAGTTTTATTAAGTCTATAACTCACTTCAAATGACAGTCAAAACCACTATAAGCAAGTCAAAGAGCAAGAAAATACGGTACATTCGAATATTCGGTATGTTTTGCACAGGCATGGCATTGAGTTGAGCTACAGTTTTTGGCAAAACAAGTGTACCTACTGTATTCCTGTCACCTGAAATTCTTAAATGAAAAATTTTCAAGAAAAATCCGGTATGTTTTGCACAACACTGTACCTAGTATCCTCAGTTCTCTCTTGAGTGGAATTGTTATAATGCGCAATGACAGACGAAAGTATAAGCATTTTCTTTTTCTGCAAATGTGGATGGTTCAATTTTATTTGGTGGGTGGGATAGAGGCTCCTATGGCTTGAGCCCATCGGTGGGTTACGAGGTCATTTGTCTCTAGGCGTTGTTTAACCCGGTTTGGATCACCCGAAGCTAATGCATATACAATATAGAAAAATGCGGAACGCTTCACGATTTTGCGTATCATCCTTGTGCAGGGGCCATGCTAATCTTCTCTGTATCGGTCCAATTATGTGTTGGAACGTTCGGCCTTTTCAGACTCCTGCAGCCAAGCCTCTTCTGCTACTATGTCATGGCTTCTCATTGTTTGATCTTCTGTTGTATTTTTGTCTGCACTAAATCGCAATTTACAATCAACAAAGCTTATTTTATTTATGATAAGAGCAAAAAGTAATTGAATCCACAATTCTCGACTTAGCAATCCGTAACCCTCTGTGGCGCATTACCCAGCCCTTTCTATAGATACGTTCAATTTATCTTAAAAGTGAATCTTAAAAAGCTCAGTCGTGTATTTATGATCCATCTGACGAAGTTTAAAAGACATTCTCTCAGGCAGTGGGGATTTTATGTATTTTTTTTTCTTAAAAAAAAAAATTACCCTCACATGGATACTATTCGAGTTGGCTATAAATGGTTTATTCCCTTCGTCTTATGACGGCAATTCAAAAATAAAATCCACGCTAAACTTTACGGGTATCCTCGTATGTATTTTGTATTCGCTTTTATGGACTACTAAACCTTGTTTAGGTGCGTTTTATTAACCGTTACAACTTTTAACAGCCATATGTATGCTTACTAACTAAATTTACGCACCACAAACGGATGATGTCATTTTTAAAATAATAAGAAACCAATGTTACATATTAGGAGCCAAGCCTAGGACGAAACTTCTCAATTGTCAGATATTAATAGGTACGTACAGAAATGTACGAGTATCTACCTATACCTGGTGATTTAAATTTATCCATTTATCAATCTAAGAAAAGGCTCCTTAAGCTGCTCTTAACTGAAGAGCCTTTTTTTCCAGGATTTACGACGATTGAATAGAAATGATTGCCTTCATCTCAGGAGTTTTTTTTTTGTCCAAACGCCTGAATAGAAATTCTTTATTAAACTTTTTTTTTTTTTCCTCATTTAGATACTTTTTCTTCTCGCCTATAATCGCCAAACAATTGATAGGTTTCCGCCAGCAGTAAGCAGGTTTTCTAAAGCCAACACGGAAGCACTCTTCACTTTTTATTTATGGAATAGGACATCTGGCTGTGTATGGCGTTGGTGTCTCTCTGCAGGGACCATATAACCAATGTATTGTAGGTGGATGTAATATATATGTACATATACGCAGGAGAGACACATCCATGTATATGAATACGGGCCGTATAAGATGGGAATAGGATAGTATCTTGCTGTTGTCCACAAAGGTATTTGTTCACATTCGAAGGGAGAGATGAAAGTCGTGTTGCATGATACGGATACTCTGTACGAGGAGTATACGGATACGGATACTGTGTCCTGTCTGAACTAGGTACGTGGAAAATGGGATTTTTTCTGATGTTTTTGTTTTTGTTTTTTCTGTTTGTTTTTATGGTGGCGGCACCCTCTTATACTCGTAGGTCGTATCTCGAATATTTCATCAATATCGATTTAGTCATTCAGTGTGATGCCCGGCCACAAAGAAGTCGTTTCGATTTTGGGTTTTAGGTTTTAGGTTTTAGGTTTTAGGTTTATGTATGTAGGTCAGATTAAAATCAGATTAGATTAGATTACTTGCTACGAGTTATATAAAAAAAAAAAATCAGAGACCAACTTCAGCAGCGTCCGCTGGTCATCCGATTTATGTTTTTAAAGAAACAAATCTTTTATTTATGCGAGTATGTGAGACAAACTCGTATACGAGTTTGTGGAATTTGGTGAAGAAAATTAATCATGCCTCATGCAGGGAAAGGCAACAGGATTTTCTGTAATGAAAACAGCAAGAAAACTTGAGCCTGAGAGGATTTCATGTCGACCAAGTAAATAAAGCTCTGGTCATCTAGAGTGTGATCGAATGAAGTAAGATTAATGAATTTTAATCGACAAAACGTAGAGCTGTCTTTCCGTTTCGGGTTTTTTTTTATTCTCTTCGAATGGACCTGGAAGTCAATCTTGATTCGTTTTTAATATTGAATGCAAGTAAAAGGAGTTTTATTCATGGGAAGCCGAAGACAGAATATTAACAACCTGACTATAAAGTGGGGTCGAAAAGGTCAAAGAGATTTGCGTTTCCTGAAAGAAAGGTCCTGTCGACAGTTTTTTTTTTTTAGACTAATTTAGGTAATTCGTGAAACAGACCTATCATAAGAATCAGATAAAGTGGACAGATTTTTATGTATCTTTGTGTTGGGTAGTTAACTAAATTTTGAGCGATTTTATTTTTAATATTTCAAGTGGCGCAATCTGCTGAAATTCTGCTTCCATTTGTAGAATACCAGATTCTGGAGTTTGCCTGTATATTTCGGCCAAACTTCGTGTAATTCAACATTCAAATCAGAAGTTAAACTTCTGCCGGATTGGATGTTGGTGCTCATTTGTTTTAGCCACTACCAGCCTGAATTTATTTATTTATTTATTTAACAAAAATAACTTACAAAAATAAATTTATAAAATTATTTAACAGGTAAGACATCAGGGCAACAGGACCATAGATGTCGTATAGATATCGTAAAGTGCTTAAGATTTAATTAGCTATTTGTGTAAATACATTTTTTTCTTTTATTTATATATGTGTATATATATTGGGTCTACAAGTAAATTTCCAGCGTTTGTCAGAGATGGCGCCACCAGTGGATCCCGGGCAGAAATGTCAGACCCCATGTGTTTTATTTGTAGGTTTTGTATCTGTCAACAACTTTGCAGCGTTATATTTGAGCAGTTCTATCGGTGTCGTACAAAATCATGGCAAGTTTCCAGCCAAATAAACGTCATTTGCGGGAAGCGCTGCTTTTATTCTTTAATATGAAGAAAAGTGCGGCTGAGGCCTATCGTTTGCTTTCGGAAACTTATGGGGCGGAATGTATTGGTGAAAAGTGGTGATTTTGGAGTTGAAGGCAAAGATCGCCCCGGAAAGCCGAAAAGTTTTGAAGACGAGGAATTGGACGCTTTACTGGATGAGGATCCGTGTCAGATTCAAGAAGAACTTGCTGCATCATTGGGCGTCACGCAACAAGCCGTTTCCCTGCGCCTAAAAGCACTGGGATTCATTCAAAATGTTGGAAACTGGGTGCCGTACGAATTGAAGCCAAGAGACGTCGAACGGCGATTTTGCATGTCCGATATGTTACTGCAGCGGTATAAAAATAAATCATTTTTGCATCGTATTGTCACTGGTGATGAGAAATGGATTTATTATGATAATCCTAAACGCAGAAAATCGTATACAAAGCCCGACGAGCCCGCCCAATCGACGCCGAAATGAAATATTCACGTGAATAAGGTCATGTTCTGCATATGGTGGGATCAAAAGGGTGTCGTATACTACGAACTGCATCCGAGTGGTGAAACCATCAAAGGACCATTATATCGAACCCAACTAATTCGTTTGAAAAGGGCATTAAAAGAAAAACAGCCAGAATATGAGACCAGGCATGAGTCCGTCATTTTTCATCACGACAACGCTCGGCCACATGTTGCGGTTTCGGTGAAAAACTATTTGGGAAATAGTGGATGGGAAATTCTGCCACACCCGCCTTACAGTCCAGACTTGGCACCATCTGACTACCACTTGTTTCGTTCGATGCAGAACGCTCTTACGGGAATACGCTTCAGCTCAGTAGATGAAATCAAAAATTGGCTCGATACGTTCTTGGGCTCGAAAGACGATAAATTTTTTTGGTCCGGAATTCATAAATTGCCAGAAAGATGGGGGAAAGTTGTAGCTTCCGATGGACGATACTTTGAATAAAGCATTGTAACTATGTTTTCATAATAAAACTTCAAATTTTGGAAAAAAAAACGCTGGAGACTTACTTGTAGACCCAATATATACTTTTTTTTTTTGAAATTTCTGAAGAATTAGTGTAACTATGACTAAGAATAGTTAAAATTTCTTTAAATTTATTATGTAGTGTTGTGGCTTTTTTAATGCGCTGGAACGTTCGGGCATCAGATGGATTAAGTACTTCAGCTATTTGTTTCTGCATATCTTCTGTTGAGTCGGTATTAGTAGTTTGGCGAGAGATCGGGCAAACGGCAAATATATGCCAAATTAAGAGGACTTCTCTACAATTTGCGAACTCTTCAGGGGGGTCGTTAGTGAAATAGTGTCGACTAGAGAAAAGAGTTTTTCCTACTCTGATCCGAAAAATTGTTATGCATTCTTCTCTGGTTAGATCTTTGTTGTATGGGATTCTGAGATGTGTAGGGTGATGTTGTCGAGGAAAGGTCTGTTCACTAAGGCATGAGCTTTCGAGATCTTCTTTTTGATTGGCTATAAAAACTTTTCGGATGAGCTGAGAGATGTTTGGCAGTTCGTTTAAGTACGGGTAAGGTGTCGCTTCTTTTGCTGCATTATCGGCAGCCTCGTTTCTTTTAATGCCAGCATGGCCTGGTATCCATGCTAGAATTATATTGGCGTTATTATGAAGGATGCTCCGGATGTTGTTGAGTGTGGAGCAGTTATTAGTTGCGCTTTTGATTCCTGTGAGGATACTCAAACTGTCAGTTAGAATTAATGTCTTAACTATCCATGTTTGCGCAATAAAAAGGGCTTTTAACAATGCTGTAATTTCTGCTATATAACTAACAGCTGCATCTGGAAGGATACCTTGGGAAATGATGATCTCTTCGTTGTTTGCATTTAACTCGATGACTGCATAAGTGGAGTTGTTGTCTCTATAGGATCCGTCAGTGTAAAGTGTTTTCAGAGTTTTTATAGTTTCCATTAGTTCACGGTAAAGCATAAGAAAGTGTAGGTTGGAAGTGTGTTCTTTTTTGTGGTTGGAGAGGCTGGTGTCGATGGTTAGTAAGTGTCTTTTCCACGGAGGAGGGGACGAGGTGTGCAGGTTTCCTGATGTTTCTAAAGGAATACATTCATGAGCAGAAATCAGGGTTAGCATTTTGCTTAGGGAAGATATTGAATTTTTCCTGTTTTGTTTTTTTCTGCGTAAAGTTTCTTGTGAGGCTATGTGGAGAGGATGAGAGAAATCAGTTAGAGCCTTACTTATTAAATTTACCCTTTTGATTGGTTGAAAATCAGCTTCTATTCTAAGAGCTTCAATTGGTGTTGTCCTTAGTGGTCCTGTAGAAGTTTTTCTTTGAGGTCCACATATATTGGGTTAGTCCATGTTGGTGAGTGCCTTCGACCAAAGCCTTGGTTATTTTGAGAGCGGTTTCTAGATGTGGTCCTTTTCGATGAGAACATATCATTTTCAGAGCGTTGTTTCGATTCTTCAGTTGGTTAATAGTGTTTTTAATGTGAAGATTCCATTTCAGATTGCCACTGAAAGTTACACCGAGGACTCTTAGTTCTTTTTTTAGGTTGACATTGGTGTTGCGAATCACGAGTCTGTATGTTGAGCATGAGCATTTCTTTTTCCTACAAAGGTGTAGTGCCTCAATTTTTGAAGGTGGAACAATTGCACCAGTTTTTTGGGTCCAAGCATGGATTTCAAAGTCTGCAGATTTCAAGACTGTGTTTACCTTAGATGGATCTCCAGAAGCTACCATGAAGATATTGTCTACATATACACAACGGAGAGTCTTACGGTATCCCGTTTTAATAGCCTGAACATTTCTGTTATATTCTCCCCTCGAAACTTTAAAAAATACTGCACGTGAATCTTTCTTTGATTACACTAAATATGGGTCCATGGTGATTTCTGATTATATACAACGCGTCTTAAGTGTCTGCAGTTTCCTGGTTGCTGCGCTGAGCAGCTTATTCTAAAGACTTCGTTAACTCATCAAAAATTCAAAATTTGGCTTATTAACACATTTGATCCTTTCAGTGTTTGCACTTTGTACTATCTAGACAGACGGGGGATAGCAGCTATTTTATAGGTAGGCCTATTGCTCGAATTTTGCATTCACCGTTTTCATGGACAGAACGTCTCATGATTTTTAACGTAAACCACCGGTCATGTAGACTTATGTTTACGGGATGCCCATACATAAATAGGGAGCAAGGATACGCCTTGCCATCGCTCACCGTCAATTCTTTGATACCAATTCGGAACTGTGTTGGAGGCACAAGTTCCAACCTTGGTGTGGGTCGAGGCCGCCTAAAACCTCTTACTGTTCTTAGGGCCACAGCAATTGGTTTGGGTCAAACCAAAAGGAAAAGCCTTCCCGCGATTTGGGTCTAAACCACGGCCACCATGACGCTCCCACAAGGGGGCCTACCTCAAGCGAAATCCGGGGGCTCCTGATTCCCATGGTACCGTGATTTAAGTCCTGGTATGGACTACCGGTGGTTCAGCCGCCAACAAGACCTATGACCGGCAACTTGTAACTGGTCAAATCGTAGCAACCATTCAGAGGCTGTAATCTGAAGATGTTTACGATAAGACCAGTAATATGCTCTGCCCCCGCTTTTTATTAGACAACGTCATTGATGGGCGAAGCCTTGATAATTTGGCGGGGGCTCTGTTTTCATGGACATCTGACTTCCATCCACGGAAACTGCATCCTTTGCTGACTGTACCACAAGAACATATTCGTGAGAAAAACCCATCAGCAAAAAGACAGCCACATATCTCATTCCTCTTAGCTTTGCTCGAGACAATTGAAATTAAGTTAACCGCCTCTCCGGGGTATTAAATGGCTTCAGTTGAAGTGGCTCCTTTGCCGCTCCTTCACGGCATTTGTTGTTTTTTTGCGCCATACGTCTCCCGCGTAAAATATTCTCCTTTTCAATTGAATATTAGGCGGTGGCTGTCCAACCTATTCATTCCAACTTTTGAGTTAACACCCTGAGATCGGTAGGGTATTTTGGGATCATGTTCTTTAGAGCCTCTTGAATCTTAGCTTCAGCCACAAGCAAGAAGACAATCGATGGTGTTGTTAAACTGGTTAATTGTCTAGTCAGGACATTGTTTTTAAATGTTTGTAAGTTATAACGACCAGGAAACACAGATATCAGCAGGGCATTCCATAAGCGAGTTGTACGGCTTTGGAAGGAAACACGATATTTTAGAGTACGTCAGAAAGTGGGCTTGAGGGTATGCTGATGAGCATTCATAGCGATCCGGATGTTACGGTTAAAAGTTAGAAGGGATGGAATGCTGCTGGCAATTTCACGCGAGGCATTACGTCTGTGTTCGAGGGTGTTGAATGACTGTGCGATATTGTCATCACCTGTGAGTTTTATCGCAGGGTTTTGAATCCTATCTAGCTAGTACAAAGAGGTTTGAGGAGCACCTGACCAAATGTGGGTATTCCTTTTATATAGAGGCCAGATCAGAGGGATTGAAGCATTTCTTACATCGCTTGAGGAAACCTAGACATTTTGCAGCATTTTTGGCGACATCGAATATGTGGTCATTCCAACGTAAGTTGTCACTGAAACACATATCGAGAATGGAAAGTTTATCGGTTTCGACGATGCAAGTGCCATCCATGGATAATGGCTGTGTGTTTAAATTTCGCTTTAACGACAGCAGACAGCATTGTGTTTTGAAAGCATTAAATTCCACCCGGTTGATAGTTCCCCAATCAGCATAACCGATTTCCGTTAATATCGGAATTGAATGAGCTTAACATACGCTGCCGTTCCCGTTCTACAGCCGAAGAGCAGGGGCGTGAGTCCGGGAAAGAATATGAAAAACAGAGTGTACTGTCATCAGCAAAGGAGTATATTGGATTAGAAGTAGCAGACAAGAGATCGTTGATGGAAATTCAAAAAAGTGTCGGAGACAGAATGGAGCCCTGGGGCACACCAGCATTTATTTTGTGAATATCAGATTTGAAACCATCCAAGACAACTGGAACTGAACGCTCTGAATGCTGTTTTCCATCTGCTCGGAAAGGGTCCCAAAGAGTAGGATTGATGAAAAAGCTTACGCAGTAGTTTTGCCAGCGTGGAAGAACACCTCTTCAGAAGAAGGGGAGATATGCCATCTGGACCAGCGGATTTGTGCATGTTGAGATCTTTAAGTACTCTTGCTACTACACGAGTGCGAAAGTTGATTCGTCCCATTGTAGATTCGACGCACTCAAGTGTAGGCGGGGACAAGGCACAATCTGGGAGTGTAGAGCTAGCTGCAAAGTGTGCAGCAAGCAGATTGGCCTTGTCCAAAGAACTGACAGCTATAACGTCATTGTAAATGAGCATTGGGATGGAGAATGAGGCAGAATTTCTAATATTTTTGACGAACGACCAACAATTTTTACTACATTTAGGACATTGCAGTACTTTTTACCTCAATTTTTGGTCGAATTGGAATTTCACGCGCTTGAGAAAGACGTTGCAGTCATTTCTGGTTTGTTTGAACTTTTTTCGGTTTTCCTCTCTAACCCTGATAGCCTCTCTACAGCTCGAGTCGTACCATGCCTTTTCTTTTTGTTTGATACTCTTCATCCGATGAGGGATAAACCATCTCATTCCAAGGGGTCCAGTGTGAGCGGCGACGTGTTTGTCAAAATGCGGACAGACTAAATTCCTGAGGTTCTTTATCTGGGCTGTTGACTGCTTATTAGCATCTTATCGGTGTCAGGATGCTTTTACGTAACATCTTAGTGTATTTGGTATAATTAAAATCGGCTACTAACTTGCGCTTGTAAAAGCTACAGATACTAGGGACAAATAAAAGGGCGTGCAGTGTGCTGTAAATACAATATAATGTTGCTCCATTCTCGGTGTAAATTCTACGTTGTCCATTTTAACCATGGGTTTGGTACTCCTGTTTTTGTTGCCAGATTCTGCCAAACGGCTTCGTATTGATGGACACTTTAAGTCCTTTTCTGGACAATTTTTCTTTTGCTTTCCTCAGACTAATTGTGGGATTTTTCCAAAACAATCCACAAATTACTTTATTGTCCCTATTGGACGTGCTTGCTTTGGTCCCGCTCACATTCCACATTCTCACAAATGCCTCTGATGTTTTTAGGTAATTTGCTGTCGACTTAGTGCTCATTTGTGGCCCTTTTAGCTGAGTTACTAAGGAAACACTTTCGAAACGATTTTTAAAAGCCGCACTCATTTTTTAATGATGTTATACCGCCGAAGCGTGGAAGTATACTGAGGAAATGAATACAATGCGCAATCGGCAACTAAATGCAGAAAATAATGTGGCTACCCTGTGTGTGTAAATAAAGTAAAAGAAGTAATTTAACGCGCGAGTTATAGTCTAAGCGTTCAGCTTAGATAAAAAAAACCGAACTTCACTTTACAAATGACATTTATTAATTGAATTGATTACAAATTTTGGTTTAACACCTAACCTATGCTTTAGTGTGATCACATGAACTTGAATATCGGCCGGAAGCCCAGTAGACGTTTATTCAGCAAGTTCATGTTCTCACCTGTACAATTATTTGGGTTCAATTACATATTGCATTTATGCAGTTTTGGTTGGTGTTATTGTTGTTGTTGTTGTTCGTTGCTGTTGGTGGGTTGAGTGGGTATCTGACCTTAGGTGCTGATGTCGTTGCTGATTTGTTTGGTCAGCATAATATGTTCTACTGCTGCTGTTGTTGTTGTTGTTGGGTGTTTGGTAGTAAGTGGGCCTAGAGGGTGTGTGGGGTGTTGGTGGTAACCGTAACTCGCGTTTCTCTAGAACACACTGTAGATGGATCAAGAGCCAGATATATGAAAATCTTCAACATCTACAACAGCGAATGCTTTAAGAAAGAGAATCAGTGATTTATTAAATGCGGTGTTAGAGTCTGACGTAAATGATGGCAAACTTGAGAGATGTGAGGGAATGTCGGTTTATAATATGTACAAAGCCTGAACTCCGGAGCATCATTCTAATACATTTATATGCCCATGAACAGATGAAAAAGGATGTAACCAAATGGTGTTTCAACAATCATCTGGACAAAATCTATCCGTACGGATGCTGTGACAAGTGTGGACGTAGGTAGGCTATGCTTACAAGAGGCAGCCGGTAATGGTGCCAATCGTATATTTCTCAATTTATGGTGTAAGCTCCAATAAACCCACCATGAAGCGTTGAAGGCCAATGAGTTTTCCCTTGCAATCACAAGAAACCTCTTGTTTGCGGAATTGTGACGGCAATCTGTACATAGAGAAACAAGAGGTGCTCATTAAGAATACGACTGTGGAAAAAGATTGTCTCCAGGTATCGTTCTCTACAAATTGTGTTGCTTAGAGGACTCAGACCTGATCTTCCTTGTATTCTCTGATATACATAGACATCTCTTAAGTTGGTTCCTTCTTTAATGAAAATAGATTTTTGTTTCTAAACCTGTAGTGAATATGGATGCAGAGTTCGACAGTTGGTGTCTCTACACGTCTAATTTGCTTCCATTTTTTTTCGATCTTGGATCTGAGACATGACTGCTCTGGATTCAGATGCACATAAATATCTTAAAGTTGTTGGATAATATTCGTTTGTCTTCATCTTTACCGGAAAATGTTCAAAATAAAACTAACAGATTGGTGTATCAAATTAATTTTTTTTTTTTATGTCCTAGGACCTAATATATCCATGAGGTGCACCTTGCCGGGCATAGGACCTCCACTATTCCTAAGCGTCATCATGTACGGTTTCTTTCTTTCTTTCTTTCAGTTGTGCTGATTCGTCTTCGATCATTCTTCGCCAAGTACTTTTATAGGTCGGCCCACTGGTCTGTCTCTTCGCGTTAAAGGGTTCCACTGTATCGTTTGATGCGAAATGCACACGTGACCTTTACGAAGCGTATGCCTGATCTACTGCCACTTATGTCTTCGTATCATAGAGTCAATGTGTTCCTAACTTGTTCTCGCATGAAGTACATCATTAGAGATACGGTTGGGCCAGAAAGTCCTTAAGTTTCAGACATGTCACGTTTTCTTGTGACAGCGGGTGTAACTTTCCAAGAGCTGCACCCATAATTAAGCACGAATTCAACATTGGAGCGGAACAGTCATAGCTTGGTCTTTAGGCAGATAGAGTTGTTTCTCCATATTTTGGATAGCATTCCGAATGCAGCCTTTGCTAGAGACAATACTCCCAACATATTGAAAATTCTCTACCATCTCTACTGGTTGTCCAGAAATTTCTACTTGGTTAGATGATCTTTAGCCCAACGATTTCAACTTCTCTCTCCATCCTTGTTGTCATTTGGTGGAGATCCATGATCTTATGAGAGAGTAAACATATGTCGTCCGCGTAGTCTAGATGTTTGAGGTTTGATTGCAGAGCCCACTGAATTCCGCCATTTCCAGTCGACAAAGCTGCATGTAGAAAATTACTTATCACCAACAGGAATAGTATTGGTGATACAGCCCTGAATAACCCCACTTAGAATTCCAAACTCCTCTGACAACCTTCCTCTATGCAGAGCATGGCATTTGGAACCAGCATATGTAGCCTTGATAATAGCAATCAATTTATCTGGGATGCCCCTCCTGTGCAAAAAAAGTCAGATAAATTCTCCATACATACTGTTGAACGCCTTTTCGAAGTCGGTGAACAGCCGGTGAAGTGGTGATCGATATTCAACGCACTGTTCGATGATTAGCCGCAAGGTTTTGATGTTGTCCATACAGGAAGATCCAGGGCAGAATCCTACTTGTTTGGCGTCGAGTGTGTCTTCGAGTTGGACTTTTATTTGCTCCAGGACGATTTTTGCTATTACCTTGGTTACAGCTCGCAAATTCCTCTCCAGTTTTCATACTGCGTAAGGTCTCCTTTTTCCACTCTTCAGGAATACTCTCTGTTTCCCAAGCTCTCTCAATAAGTGGATGTAGGAGCTCACTCGGAGCTACTCATAAGAACTCTGCTTGGGATACCGTCAGGTCCAACCGCTTTGCGGGTTTGGTTGGGTTTACTGCTGTTTAAAACCGCAGAAAAGTGCTCCTTCCATCTTTTGAGCTGGTCCTCATCCGAAACTAGCAGAGATCAGCCTGTGTCTTTTACCAGGTGTTGGTATCATACTAAGGATAATCTTAAAAACTACATCGGGGCTTCACTTTATGTATCATAGTATTACTTATCGTGAACTGTTTCAGATGCGATTTTATGATACAGTTACCGGACTCTTAACTCCTTTCAAAATTTGAGCTCGTTGCCTTATTTCGCTGTATTGCGCGGCAATTCTTTCCTAAGTTACGCGGAACCTTTGCAGGCCATTGTCCCTGTACACCTTCCTATCGAAATATCATCTTGCTTGCCCCCAGAAACTCTCGAGCTCTGACACATCACTTCCATGATGAGGTGCTATCGTACTTTTTTACTGTGATCCGTTTGGCGCTGGTATGCATGATTAAATCGGCATACAGTCGTCTGGTAATCTCATTAGACGTTAAGATGCCTAAATATGATTTTTTTTCCTATTTAATCAGCTTTTACAGAAATTAGGGGACCGAACTGCGGAAATATTCTTTAAAACGCACGAAAACTTTCAAGTTGGCTTCTATGTCCTTTTTTGAATGACCATCAGGTGGCGAATTGTCTGTCGCGTCATACAGTTTTTCAAGGCTGATCCATAAATTAATGGGCTGTCCTAGAGTAAACCATCTTAGTACTTGGCACTAGATTGAAACTCAAATTTTTAATTTGGAGCTTCTATGGATCGTTAACTACAAGCGACTCGTTAACCGCTTTTTTGATTTTCGGCTTTTTCTGCGTAACTTTTTCACATCATACCTAATGTGTGATGCCTTTGATATTTTTCGGTAGTCTTCAATTCAGTATAGAGAGACGGTTATCCCTAGGGATAGACAGAAACCCCCTATCCTCACCATTGGTCTGGGATTTTGAATGGATACTTTTTGAGGACTGCAATTTAATCCAGTTTGGGTTTGGAATGAAATGAAAACTGATAGATTGGACTGTTAAATAGTACGACAGGTGCGCCTTAGACGTCAGACCAAACCATTCGATGTACTAATCCCGAACTATTCTACGAGAATTGGTACTATCCAGTAGGCATATGTGGGTTTTGGATTATCCATTTTGAACAAAGAACCAGAGTGTGCTCTGAGAAAATTTCCAAAGTGCATTTAGAAACGGTACGTAGCCCTTAAAAGAGATGGCGATTGCTTCGATATTTTTGGCGGTGAGTTATAAGCATTTTTGACTGAAATACGAATAGCTCTTGTATTTAAATTGACATTAAAACCTCTATGATGACACGCCTAAATAACCCGGGGGTTCTGATGTCAACTATGATACATATTTACTCGTAACTTGTTAGATGGTTTTGTAAAGATACTGTGATTCGTGTCAACAGCTGCTCTGTTATCGCTTGTAGTTGGTCGTTTTATATACAGTTTGATTAGGAGATCCTTAAGATGTTGGGAAATCATCATAGTTTAAGGTTTGCTATCTTTCTTGTCGCGATGTTGGTTACATTCTAGATACTTTCTTGCGCGCTATAGTTCGCGCTGAGTCTGGGCCTCAACTAACAAGCCTATCCAGTGAGTCCGGTTTTTAGCTAGCTGCCTCCAGTTGCACACTCAAAGTCGGTTGAAGTCCCCTTATACTTGTGCGCCCTACCTAAGGTGAGGTCTCCGTCTACTGCGTTGACCCTCCGAGTTCAATTCGAAGACTCTGCGGGCAGGAGCGTTGGTGTCCATTCGTCCTACATGTCCTAGCCATCTCAGGCGACTGATGCGCATTTTTTTTACTAAGTCACTGTCGCTGTACAGCTCATATAGTTCGTCGTTGACTCTTCTCCTCTAAAGCCTGTCAGCGTAAACGGGACCAAATATCCGCTTTCGATAGGTTTCAAGCTCCAGCGTGTCTTATATGTATATAGTCTCCTTAGTTTCTCGGGATAGGGCCTTACTACTCAATTGCCTTCTTAACCCAAAGAAACAGCGATTGACAGGAGTGATTCTTCATTTTATTTCTGCTGACGTGTTGTTGGCAGAATTTGTAGCAGAGCCAAGGTAGATAAAGTTGCTTACTACCTCGAAATATAAATAAACGGTGACCAGATAAGAACGATAGGAACAAACAATTTTAACAAAAAAACAATGGTGTGAGGTATAAAACTGATTCTGACTTTATTTTGAAACTACGTTCATGCCATTATGTATGGAATCGCACATCACCGCTTCAAGCGGTCGGTCCAATATGTGCGGCGTTATTCCGGCAATAGCGTGTCGAATGTTAGCCTCTATCTCGTCTAAAGTGGTTGGCTTAGACTAAGGACTTGACGTAGCCCCAGAGAAAATAATCGAGTGGTGTCAAATCGCATGATCGTGGCGGCTGAGATGACCCAGTCGCCAAATTTCTCTTTCACAACTTTGAGCGTTGCGTCGCTTATATGGCATGTAGCACCGTCTTGTTGCAACCACAGATCGGACATATCGATGTTGTCGACCTTTGACCACAGAAAGTCGGTTAACATAGCTCAATACCTGAGACAATGGCCGGACTAGGTGTCCCCTTCCTCATTTCGAAGGAAATAAGGTCCGATGATGCCGCCATGTCATCACCAAACAGTCAATCTTTTTTGATGCTTGTCCGAACACTTGTAGATTGTGTTCACTCATATAACGGTAATTTTCCTTGTTGATATAGCTGCTGAGCCAAAAATGAGCCTCGTCCGTGGAGAAGATTTTTTTGCTAGAATTCGGCCAACATTTTCAGAGCTTAATTAGCGAACTCACGGCATTGTCTGTGGTCGTCTGGCTTCAATTCTTGCATTAGCACAATCTTATATGGATGAAGACCAAAATCCAACCAAAAAAGAAGCCTCGGCCATGTCCAATTCGGCTGATCGGTGCCCAATTGACACTTCTGGGTCTTCTTCGATAGTGGCTGCTACGTCGGTTATGTTTTTTTCATTTCGCACCAATCTCTGTCTGGTTGTATCCAGGGTTCGCATGTGAGTTTCGTCTAAAACTTTTTTTTACGTTAAAGATCCCGGTTAAGTCGTTACCACAAAGATCCATTGGACTTCTTGAATTTTTTCCGAGATCTGCCAGAGTGTGAAGAATTGGTCGATTGTGGTTTTTCCTGGTCTGAAACCGTACTGATAGGGATTAATCAGGTTGTTGACGAAGGGTTTCAGACGTTCACATAATGTGGCAGATAAGATCTTGTTGAAGAGACTTATACCTCTATAGCTGGCGCAGTTGAGGGGTCTTCTTTTTTTATGGATCGGCGAAACGACACTTTCCAGATACTACACCCATAAATTAATAGTGTTCCCATGTTGGATCGGAACAATTTCAGCTTAGTTTTTGAGCTGAAAATATTGCTTTCGTATTGCGAATTCTGCATCCAGGTCGGTATCACCATCTTCTGAAACTTTAGTTCTTAGACATAGAAAGTTGCTTACTTTCACGTCTTACTGTTTGGCAAAGTTAAGTTCAGGGACACTGATGTTATGCTGAAATTCCAAGTTATGGATCATGTGATCCAGGCGCAATCCCCTATGTGAGAACAGGTCATCGGCGTAGTGGAAGTGTTGTAGAAATTATGGCATAGCCCATCTTAGCCGCAGCCTTGTCGCATTTCGCTCCGAACTTTGAATTCCTTATCACCGATATGAGTTTCTCTGATATTCCTCTCCTGCGCAACACTCTCCGCGCATTCTGTCGAAGAACTTTTCAGAATCAGCCACCAGTGCCATATGTATCGGAGATCTATATTCGACACATTGCTCAATGATGATTTGTAATGTGTTGGTGTTGTCGATTCAGGATGATCCAGCTCGAAAGCTTGGCTGTTAAATGTCAAGCGTTGGATCAAGATTTAGATATTTAGTTACAGTCGGAAGAATTTATATACCTCTCCAGTTAACACATTCCGTCAAGTTTGCCTTCTTGCTTAACAATCAATCCGTGCTTCTTATATTCGAGGAATACTTTGCCTTCCCATGCTCTCCTCAGTGGTAGCTTTAGGATTTCCGCCTTGAAATGGATTTATCGGGACTCCATTTATGCTATCTTCAGGGCATTTTTCGACCATGTTGCTAGGAAGGAGATAAGAATGTGGGTATTTGTTGTTCCGGGTAACCTGGCCTTGGGTCAAAATCGCTGTTGCCTATGTGGATAAGCACTGCTGAAACATGTCCCAACCATCAGACAAAATGTTCATCAACTGAAGTCGCCAAATTTTAGTCCTCTCCTCTTATTAGATGTAATCGTAGTTATGCTTGGTATTGGACTTCTATTGTATGTAGTTTGAGGTGCTTTACCGCTGAGACTGATATCAACGATCCGTCACCAAGTTTCTGATGTATTTTAGCTCTTTTGCCTTCTACCGACAATAATGTCTGCAGCAAATGCAGAACCAGAGCCCAAACAGATTGTATGACGGTCTTTGTGTGTTCAAACAATGTTGCTCCATTGTCTAGACGGTTGACGTGCTACAAAAGTCAACAAACCTTTCGCTGGTTTTTATTTTTTGATTCCCTGAGGCCATGTGTTCGGATTTTATGTTTGGATGTGGTGTTGTCATTGGCTACCTTTACGTTGCAATCTCCCATCAAGGTCACGATATCTCTGCATAGTTTGGCGCAGCGTAGCATTGAACAATATTTAATCTTGTTGGCCCTAGCCGTCAATATCATGTCACCATATGATAAAACGGACATAAAGCTGCCTTTTGCTTTAGGGTTAAGTAATCCGTAGCCCATATTCGCGAGTGGCGTTCATTGGCCTCCCATAGTAGATAATGAGACTTATGCCAGCTACGGAAGGTTGTATGCCGCGTTTCATCTAATCTTGCTGTCTAGAATATCCAGTTTATGGCGCACGAATTTCGTCTTTAGTTATGGGAACGTACAATAAGGAGCTTGATGTTCCAGAATCTAATTGTTGTCGGTGATCGTTAACCAATACTCGTCAACAAAGTGTTCGTCTATTACCCAGTGGTATGTTGCCATTTTGAAGCAATGACATATTTTACTTTTGTATATGGACGTAGAGAGCTTGTCATTCAAACTTTGCAAATTGCAGAGCCACCATCTTTTTTTTTGTGAACACCAGTCTTGGGTACATTGTGCACTAAGCCAGTGTGAAAATGGTTCCCGCTTTTCATTCTCTCTAAAAAAGGGGATATCTGCATCTGACATCATTATCCTAAACGGATACGAATAGCGCAAAGCTTTCCTCTAGAAATAACAGACTGAAGCAATTTATTAAATTAAATCTGGAATTGTTGCACCTGTAGATACTTTTTTCAGAGCTATACAATTACCTGAGCTACAAGTCCGGCAGATATTTACTGTGATGCGTATTGCGTATCGTTTTCTTGCTTTTTTTTTCTATTTACAGGAATAACTACTCGGATTTTCATTTATCTAACACAACACAATGTATCTAATAGTACTTGTATCCATTCCATTCATTTCTCGTTCAGTTTTATTTGTATTTCCATTCTTTTAATAAACAAAAGGGTATACAATTCTCCCTTCTGAATTGAGATGCAACAATTCTACAGTGCTTTAGTTGGTGCCTTAATATGAAAGAAAAAAAAAAAATATCTTTCGTATTTTGATTGCGATGTGACTTGCTGGATGGCTTAAGCTCTGAAGTTTATTATGTTGATTGAATGTTTATCCTTATACTCGTGTAGACGTTAAGGAAGAATCTTTTTTGTTAGATTACAATAGCATTGAACCATGGAAGGATACTGTAATTAATAAAAAAACAAGCGTTTTTGTTTTGTTTCCAATTTCTTTATTGGATTCAAATGGATTAAAATATAACTAGGTGTAGTGTACACAATAAGCGAAAAAAAGGTTAAGAAGAAGTGACAGGATGCTAGTATGCTATATATATAGTGTTGGCTTCATGTTAGCCACCCTTTAAGTGCAAAAGGCAAGAAAATAAAAATAATGGAAGCATCCATCTGGTTGGTTTATAATCGCTGATAGATACTTTTTAATATTGCTTCATAAAATCCTTCCAAAATTAGATTGAAAAGTTATTATCAAAATTAATTTTAAAAAAGTAAGGCGACTAAGATTGAGAGCTTCACTCCAGAGGTGTCTTGAAGAGCTCGCCGTAAATAGAACAAACAAATAATAATTTATTAATTATTTTGTATGCACCATAGGTCAGCCTAGAATCAAGGAAATCCAAGTCATAGAAGAGGATCTTCTAGAGGCATCCTCGAAGAAATGCAGTGGATGAAGAACACAATGCCTTGTTAGACTATTTTTCTAAAAGTTTTCACAATTGTCTAGGATAGGTTACAGATAGTGCGATAATTGGCCAAGACATGATTATCTCCAACAAAAATTTAAAACGAGACCTGGGAATAGGGACACGCTCCAAAACGTGTGTACAATCTAATTGCTAGTAGCTACGCAGTGCCTAGCTTACATACGAGTAAATAATACTATTTTTGGATTTAACTCTCGCAAAACGAACTTAGATGTCGAACTTGTGTCGTGATAGTGTCATTTTGTATTCGGCCACTAAAGTGAATACGCTCCGCCCTGGATTTTCAATATGCCAAAGGTATGGCTGGATCTTACTCATTTAATGAAACAATTGGGAGGCTTTGTCTGGCCAGTTTATTCACATTACTCTAACCTGAAAGATTTATAAGTTCAGGGGATCTGTTAGCGATTTCCCTTTGTTAATGTTGTAACCGCCTTTCAAAACTAGCTTGTCTTTTTATATACTATGTACGAGTACTAGCTGATGTACCCGCTTTTCTGAGTAGGCACTTGCTATTATGTTTGTTAATATTTATTATTTTTGAAGCTTAAGCAAGCAATCTTGTTCTATTACACAGCTTTTGGGGGACATAATTTTCTTAACAAACTTATTAGCCCTGGTAGTCCTGCTGGATTTGTAGAATTTAAAAATTCTGTTGGAAAGTGTACAGAGTCATCAGTATTTACAACGGTGTCTATGTGGATCTATAAATTCGGACGTCACTATTAATCTTGGTTAAAGTGATAACCACTCACATTCTCGCCTTTTTTCGACGTAGGAACTTATTTCTATTCCCGCTTTCAGAACTTTCATTTCGCAGCCTAGCTTAGCATCGTCGGTGTTTGTGTTTACTGTGTTTGTTTGTGATTATGACTAGGGAATTCAGGGTGGACGTAGCCAATATACCAACGCGAGCTAAAAAGTAATCGCTTTCTGCGTACGTACCGACCAGCTGTTTTGGCACTTAGTGAAACACAGGTAGATCCCCGCCCACACCTCTCAGATTACTCTGATCTGAACCTGGCTACGAGCTGGTGCCACTATTCTTTCCTCATCGCGGTCTCGCCATCTATGTACGTAGTGATGTAGCTTACAAAATTCCACCACAATGTAGTCCATGTTCCAATCCGGAATTCAATTGCATGTGGTTAAAATTCCACCAAGCAAATTATCCACTACCGCTTTATTTACAGATGCCCCAGACTGGACAGCAACTCGACCTTTCACGAGTTTGATGCGCGGTCTGACTCCATTAAAAGAATTGTGTCCCTGTATTCTCATACTGAAATCGTGATTACGGGCGATTTCAATATACATAATTCTGGTTGGCTTCGACGTTCTGGACAGACAACACCCGAAGGACGGTGTGTTGAGAACTTCGATTCGAAAATACTCGTAACTTAACCCAGTTGTAAATGAGCCCACACGACTATCAGACGTTGATAGTCATACCGCCAACACCCTGGACTTGTTTTTAACGTTTCACCCTGACAAGTACTGCGTTGATGTGCTCTCCCCTCTTGGCTCGTCGAACCATTGTACTATATCAGCTAAATTCTCGTACACCCACCACACAGTTAGAGAAAAGATTCCTAAAAGAACCGTATGGCAATACGAGAAAGCCAATTGGAGCAGACTTAACAACTTCTTTAGAAATTTTAACTGGTCGTTATGTTTCCTCGATAACGATGTGGATACCGCTGCTGATATGATCACAGAAACTATTCTCTTTGGAATGAGATACTTTATCCCTCATCGGATGAAGAGTATCAAACCAAACGCAAAGGCATGGTACGACTCGAGCTGTAAAGAGGCTATCAGGGTTAGAGAATTATTTTTTTCGGTCCTACAAGACCAACCCGACAGAGGAAAACCGAAAAAATTTCAAACGAGCCAGAAATGACTGCAACGTCTTCCTCAAGCGCGTGAAATTCCAATACGACCAAAAACTGAAGCAAAAAATACTGCAACGTCCCAAAGGCAGTACAAATTTTTGGTCGTTCATCACAAACATTAGAAATTCTGCCTCATCCTACATCTCATCGCTCATTTACAATGACATTCCAGCTATCAGCTCTTTGTACAAGGTCAATCTACTTGCTGCACACTTTGCGGCTAGCTCAACACTCCCAGATTGTGCTTTGTCTCCACCCACACTTGAGTGCGTCGAATCTTCAATGGGACGAATCCACTTTCGCACTCGTGTAGTAGCAAGAGTACTTAAAGATCTCAACATACATGAATTCGCTGGTCCAGATGGTATATCTCCCTTTCTTCTGAAGAGCTGCTCTTCCTCGCTGGCAAAACCACTGGGTAGGTTTTTACATCTTTAGGACTCTTTCCGAGCAGATGAAAAAGAGCATTTATCCAGCCCGTCCTTAAGAAAGGCGAATCTTCCTCTCTCTCTTCCTACAGACCCATTGCACTTACGTCCCTTCTTTCCAAGGTCATAGAATTGCTGATAAACCGTCAGCTCAGGAAATATCTCGAAACACGAAAACTTCTCAATGACCGGCAATATGGTTTTCGTAGCAACAGCTCCACTGGTAATCTGATGGCATGTCTCACCGAAAAGTGGAACCAAAGCGTACATCATTCTGGCCAAAGCAAGATAGTTGCACTTGATATTTCCAAGGCATTTGACAGAGTTTGGCATCTGGCTCTTTTGTCAAAAATGCGTGCTCTTGGGATCGACGACTCTATTCTTCAATAGACTAGAAATTACCGTTCGGAACCTTTAATTCAAGTTGTCTTAAATGGTTTCAAGTCTGATATTCACAAAATAAATGCTGGTGTGCCCCAGGGCTCCGTTCTGTCTCCGACACTGTTTTTAATTTTCATTAATGATCTCTTGTTTGCTACTTCTAATGACAACACTCTCTACTTTCATATTCGTTCCAGACTCACGCCCCAGCTCTTCGGCTGTAGAACGGGAACGGCAGCGTATGTTAGGCTCACTAAATTCTGATATTAACAGCATAACTAATTGGGGAAACACTAACAGAGTAGAATTTAATGCTTCCAGAACACAATGCTGTCTCCTGTCGTTAAAGCGAAATTTGAACACCCAGCCAATATCCATGAATGGCACTTGCATCGTCGAAACCAACTTACGTTGGAATGACCACATATTCGATGCCGTCAAAAATGCTGTGAATTGTCTAGATTTCCTCAAGCGATGTAAGAAATATTACAACCCCTCTGATCTAGCCTCTATATATAAGGCATTCATCCGCCCAGAACTGGAGTACAATACCCCTCATCTGGTCAGGTGTTCCTAAATCATCCCTGCATCTGCTAGATAGGATTCAAAACGGTGCGATAAAACTCATTGGTGAAACTAATATCAGTCAATCAATTGACACCCTCGAACACCGACGTAATGTCTCGTGTCTCGCCAGTAACATTCCGCCCATTCAACCGTAACATCCGGCTTGCTATGAATGATCATCACTATTCGTGATTCTTTCCTAAGCCGTACAACTCGCTTATGGAATGCCCTGCCGATCTCCGTGTGTCCTGGTCGTTATAACTTACAAACATGTAAAAACTATGTACATCGGTACCTGTCTTTGCTTCATCCCTAAATTTTCTTCGTTCGCGCTATGTACGAACATGTTAAGGGTACAAAAACCCCTTGAGCGCGCGCTGATTATATAAAAAAAAAACTAGTTGAATAAACTTTTGTAAAATTGTGCCTTTAGTTTTGTCTTACGAATTTCGAAGAATGTTTGATGTTGAATAAATCATATGTGAGCGCATCGCCTTTTTATATTAAAGTCTCGGTGACATTTCTTCCCAATTTTATAGGAAGCGCTCTCCATGGATCAAAAACCAGACATCGCTATATACACTCGTAGCTCGTCCTTGCAAATTATGGCACATACTTGCCTAAATGCATCGATAAAAGCTAGTCAGACCGTACACAATTTTAAGTAGACCGATGGATTTATAGTTGGTTCAATTATTGAATTTCTTCTAGATTAGACGAAAGGTACTCAGGTTCCATTCATTAGATAGAACAGAGGGTTCGGAATGTCCCGAGGCTATCATATAAACACATAATTTTTCGGCAAAATTCGTCAACATATATGTAGGTGGTCTCCTATACGATACAATAATTCCAGTGCCGTTCTAACATTTTTTTGCCTTTTTTTATAGAACGATTTGTCCAACCCTTCAAAATACGTTTCAGTTTCGGAGTTCACCTTCTCGTCATTGGTGCCATATCTCTTTCCGTCGAGCATTTTTTTGAGGTTTGCGAATAGATGATATGATTCCATGTTTCATCCTTTGTCCCATACCGCTTTGTGAGCTGTTTGAATTATCAAGACGTTGTCGTTTTTGGTCAACTGTGAGCAAACGTGCTAACCACTTCGAACAGAGCTTTCGAATACCCAAACACTTGTGCGAAATATAATGCACGCGGTCTATTGATACAATATCTTCATGATGTCAGCTACCTCACTCACTTTCGCTTTACGGTTGATCAAAACGATTATGTGGATTTTTTTTATGTTTTCCGGCGTAATAGCCCTATTAGGGCACTCCGAGTGTTCAGCATAATTTGCTTGAAGTCAGGAAACAAGCGACAAATGGTTGCTTTCGACGGATTAGATTCCTTATAAGATTTTCAAGCTCTTCCTGGGTTTTAGTGGTACTTTTTCCCATCAAATAACAGTGTTTCATCACCGTGCGAGACCGGTTTTTTCCAAGGTTCTGAAAATTTCAAAAGGCGCGTCACTAAAACTTCAATATCTCGATGACTAATGATCGAAATGTCATCATGACGCGTATCGTTTGAGGTTGGTACTAACCGAAAATAGTATGGATATGTTAGATATTAGAGTCGCCATCTATGTGTCAGTTTCGGGACTTTTCCACCACCAGTTACGTTTTTCCGAAATGAGCCGCTGTAAGCTGCGTACCACGTCATTGTCCGCTGCTTGATAGTCCTCGTTTATCAGTCTAGGAAAGTGGTTTTTCCATATATCAGCGCTAAGTTTTGTTGCTTAACTTAACTGGCCTCGGTTCAAGGCTTTTTGATTCTATACGATCCTGTCAAATTTTGGCAAAACTTTCAAGCATTTTTCCTCGTGTAGCTCACAAACCGCTCTCATACTTCTATGCAGCACCGCTTCGAAAGAGAATTGTTTAGCTCGTGTGTTTGCCTGCACTCTTAATCAAACGACGGGTTTTGTGAGATTTTGCCGGGTAAAACCTGGCACGTCAGTTACAGTATTTTTAGTAGTTTTAATGCAAATGGTGCACTGAACTTGAAGCTGGTTATATTCGCTTATCGAGATATTTAGGTAGACACTTCTAGCTGTTTGCCTTGATTGTAGCTGTCCAACATTAAATTTTCTCCCAGTATTTCTCCATTGCTGTGGCACTTGAGACATCCATAGATTTATCTGGGCTGCATCTGTATATTGTTAGAGGAGGGTCTTGCTTTGGTCGCAAGGATTCATCACCTCAACTCGGTTTGATGATCAGATGACTGCCGTGTCCCTTTGTGAATATTGATATAGTGAAATCGTCCACTAGGAATAGTAGCATTCTACCATTTAGGCTAGGTCCTAGCTTGTAGAACCATTCTTTGGTAGCATCGCCTTTTTCCCTTGTAGAGGTTCAAGCTCATATCGGGCTGATGTTTTTGAATCTAGGTGTAATCCTGATGGTTACATGATATTCGCTCGCGTGATGAAAACTCAAAGAATCTTACCTCAATCTGCAGCTTACAGTAAGTCCAAATTTTTTATTTGTCAGGACCTCAACTTGGGCATCCAAATGTTATTTCCGTTTTACAGAATCAACAACTCTAACTCCGTCTTTATCCGGGGCCTCTGGTTGTCTCTCAATCTTTGTTAACCTCACGCACAGCACGCAACCTGGATCCTTTCGGAGTCCATTGGGCGAAAAGCGACAAGTGTTTTGGTATTTCGATATAATTAACAGGTTCAGGTGCCATCATCTCTAATTCAGCACCCAGGCTAGTTCTGGAAATGTGTTGAAGCAGTTCATACAAAGTGTCTACCATGATGACTATCGACGCATCGTTGATTTATTCGTCTAAATTCATCCGTCGAACATCCTCCTTTCAAGGCTCAGTCATTCCCTACAGTATTTCTGCGAGTAAATTCTTCTTGTTCAATATTTTCGCCAAGCAAAGTAGCAATTAAACTTCGATTGGATGGAACGTGATTCCGGTGGTAGAAAAGCACAAGGAGGTTTAATTATACAATAGTTACAGCGGCATCGACAGGTTGATGTCTGTCAATGCTTACCCAACTCAACACCAAACCATCCATCAAATTTTAGTTCTGTTTACCGTATCGTAAAAAAGGGGGTTTCTTTTAACTGGCCCTGGATTTGTGGCATTTTGTGGTACATAAACTGTCTTTGTTTAGGTCGACTTGGTTCAAAAATTGTCAAGGTGCCATCTATTTTGGAAAACACCCAGGAATAGTAAACACCACATATTGGCAAAGTAATAAACAGCCTACAAAGTAATTTCTAGTTTAGATGTCCTTGCCAAATTTGTCTGTGTGGGATGAAGGAGGAGAACTCCCGCTGCCTCATTCTTTATCCTTTTCCAGCATGGTGTTGGGAAGTAGGCTGACTCACTGCATACTTAAAAATAACTAGGTCGGAAGGGACAATCAAATTAAAAATAGACTCATCCCTTTGTTTATCGAGTCACGATTTTATTGTGTGTTCTGGTGTTGCTGGCGTTGCTGGCGTAGTCTGACGACTCCTTTAATAGTGGCACCAGTGGATATTTTTCTTTTTAATGCCATTGATGCGGATGCAAGAGTGAGGTGTGACGGATTGTTGCTATCATAAACTGCCACGAACAGCTTGCTGTCAATGCATCGATAGGGGAAACGAAAATAAATCGATTTTTTTCCTGAAGGATGCAATTTCAATACACCCTAAATGATTCGAACTGCAACCAACCTCAGACTGCTATAATCTCCAAACCGTTCATGACAGTGAGCTCAAATTTTGACACATGACAGATAATTTCATTGTTTACAAGCTTTTTAAACGATTTGCGTCTCAGTTGTGTTGAAAAATTTTTATCCGCGATGGAATTCAAACGTAATAGTGTGATTGCTTTATATTTGGTTGGAAAACCACAAGTAGCTATCGTTAGAGCCCTCCAGCACCTCAACGTGAATAAATAATTTGTGTCTCGAACCATAGATCGTTGCCGTGATACTGGCAGCGTTGGAAAACGCCACGGAGGTGGTCACAAAAAAACAGCAACATCGGCAGAAATGGTTCGGAAATTGAAGGCTCGAATTGAGCGAAATCCGCGTCGAAGTGGAAGAAAAATGGCTCGTGAGCTCAACATATCGTTGGAACGGATGCAACACATACTGAAAAATGAGCTTAGGCTCAAACCATTGAAGTTCCAAAAAGCACACGATCTTACACAGCAACAGAAAAAACTCAGAGTCGAAAGAGTTGCTATGCTTGCACGAAAGTGGTGAGTTGCCGAATTTGTTTTTTTCCGATGAGTCGCCATTTGTTATCGAGCAATATGTCAACAAACAAAATGACCGAGTTTACTTGCCAGAGAGGTCCTTCGAAAATTTACACCTTCGGACAGCCACCAGAAGCAGGCAGTACTGATGGTGATGGTTTAGGCCGCCATAACTGCCGATGGTCGCTCTCCACCCGTATTTTTGGACCGTGGAGTCAAAATTAATGCGATCGTGTACCGTGAAACTGTGTTAGAGGCAGTATTGAAGCCTTGGGCAAACAATCATTTCGGTCGGAGACCGTGGACATTTCAACAAGACTCGGCACCGTCTTGCAAAGCGCGCGTTAACCAAGAGTGGTTACAAAATAATGTTCCACACTTCATTTCTTCGACACACTGGATTGCAAATTCTCCGGATGCAAATCCGTTGGATTTCTCTGTCTGGGGTATTTTGAAGACAAAGGTTGGCACTAAAAAATACCAAAGTTTGGACCACCTCAAACAAGCACTTCGCCGGGAATGGGCCAAAATACCGCAGAGCCGCTTGCATGCAGCGTGCGATGCTTTCTTCGGCCGTCTCAAGGCCATTATGCGCGCCAAAGGTGGACATATTGAAAACTACTGATACAATCTGAAAATTGATGTATTTTCCAACATTTTTGCTTGGGCACAATAAAATTTATCAAAAAATAAAAAAATTATAGCATTTTGAAAAGTTGGAGTTCGATTCATTCACCCTGCAGTATGCGCAATGATAGAGTGAGTACTTTTTAGATCCGAAAACGTGCATTTTTAGTCAAACGAGCCATTCAAATAACATCAGCTCTAACATGAAGATCGGAAGTTCCTGAAACAGTGCGAAGAAGATAATGATCAATCTTGTTAGAGGTTGCAGACCAAATTTGGTAACCACTTCAACTTATAGGAGCTCTTTACCGATCTCAGGACCTGCTACTCTTTTAAGATGCCTCTCCATATTCTTCTTCTTGGCGATAAATGTCGACCATTTCTTATTGCTCAAACATCTGTTTAATTCATTATTGAGCGCAAATATTCACACTCTATCGCAGCAATGACAAACCTGTGGATATGGGATGGAAGCAACCATTATATTCTTGTATAGATTGACCATTGAATCTTAGAAAATTGTTAATTGCCACAGCTTCGAGGGATTAGGACTTCTATGAATAGAACCACCTCCCAGAAGCCTATATCCCTGTGTGATACGAGTATATCTGTCGTGAAATATTTATTCCCTACAAGAATTTTCGAAAAAATCGTATTTCTATCTCTTAATGCTAAATTTAAACTTAAACTTAAAAATCGCTATAAGTTATTTAATCCCCATTTACTTTGTCGGCGTCTAGTTATTAATGTTTATTAACCCCTGACAAAGTCAGTAATGAGTCTGAGTGTGAAGTCGGTTTAAAAGTTTTGATGAAATCATTTTCTCGCTTGTGTTTGTAAATATCAGCAAGCAATGTTTGTATGGTAATTCACGGAAAATAATTAAGGTAATCTTACAAAGGGTACCCGCGCTGTATATCTATGGGGCTCTGATTAAAGGCTTCTCAATGAAGACGTCACTCACCTTTGTGTTTGCAAATATAAAGGCATGTTCCGAGACTTCTTGCTTCAGAAGATAGTACACACAAATAAGCCAAAGTATTTTTTGTTTTAAATATTAGATAACACTGCGTTATTGCTTAACGATAATTATGAAATAAGTTTTCGGCTTCGAACTCATTTATTTGTATACACCCACTTCAAGGTACGGCTTAGGTTTGTTGTCATTAACGTAATTATCTAGCGGTCGGCTATTTTACATATAAGGTTTTGACGTATTATAGCATTTGAAAGACTGCCGCCAATATTATAGCATTTTATTGAACGTAGATAGTTTATAGTATCTTGCATAGGAGCTTCAGAACTTCTGACTCTGAAGGAGATAGGCTCCCTTGTGGGAGCGTCATGGTGGTTGTGGTTTAAACCCAAATCGCGGGAAGAGTCTTCCTGTTGGTTGCTGTGATCCTAAGAATAGTAAGAAATTTTAGGTCGGCCTCGACTCAATATTAAGGGTGGAACTTTTGCCTTCAACACAGTTCCATGGATGTATGGGCATCCCGTATACTTAAGACTACACCACAGGTTTTTACGCTAAAAAGTTGACTCAATGAACCGCTTGGGAGTTTGGCTAAATTTGCGGCCGCATCATTGCGTTGCTTTTTTTTTAAGCCAGGTATATGACCTACTTACTTAGGTGGCGATACAGTCCGGGCTTCAAGCAACACGCCACTCCAGCCAGCTCTGTTGTTAGCTATGTGCTTCGAATTTTGTTAAGGTCTCTCTTCACTTTAGGGCGCTTTTGGCTGTTCGTTCTACATGTTCCAGCCATCTAAGCCGATGAATTGAATTATGGCACATACAGTTCTTAGTTAAATATCCTTTTCCACTCTCCATCAGAGCTGCAGATCTCTCGAAACGATGAAGTTTCCCCTCATCCTACTCATACGTTATAAAGGACTCTGCGTCGTAAAGGAGAACTGAGACGATTAACGTTCTATAGAGCGCTATCTTAGTTATTCAAAAGAGGTATATGCTGGCTACTTAATTGCCTTTCAAACTCAGGAAAACAGGAATCGGGAAGAGCTACTCTTTATACGATCTCCAAGGTGTCGTTCTATTTATTTACTACGGAGCCTAAGTAGACAAAGTCTTTGTACTATACAAACACGTTGTGCAGACTTTTGAATGATTGTGCCTCTGATGTAGCCTTGCATGATATCGCATTGTCGGAACATTTTTTGGCATCAAAGTTTTTATTTCGAGCCGGACAAGTTAGCAAGGATGATATAATCGACAATTCAGTTGTCGAGAAGTCGATTTAAAATTCGGGTGTCTTGCTGGTGGTCATGGTGGTTGCTTACAATGAGGGTGACTCCTCTGTAGGCGGTGTAGACTATACAGTTTCCTTTCTTCAGTATCGCGCATACCATACTGAGGTTCCATTCGCATGGCATGGTTTCGTCCGACCGTATTTCAGAGATACTTTGATGCATGTTCCTCAATAAGTTATCTCTTGCTTCAGTAAAGGCAGTCCTATTGAACTTAAGTTTTGCGTAGGAGTATTTCCACTTCGCTAAGATCGGGTGGACGGAATTGTTGCCCATCATCATCATACATCTACTGAAAGAGTACTCTCATATCTTTAGCAATCTCCTGCTAGGGGCTTTTATACGTCTATACAGGTCGTTTGTACATTGTTTCTTGACACGTTCTTCTTACCTTCTGGTAAAGTTTCCAAATGTGTTTCCAGCTTTCTTCTCGTGTTCTTTTTTTTCCTTCTGAGAGTCGGTGCTTGTCTTTCCATTCTCTGCATACACCAGCCAGCATCAATCTACAAAGCGAGTTTTGCCATGTTGGCAGGGTAAAGCCTAGCAGATAAGAGGCGCCATCTCTGATGGCTATTGGCAGCTTTTCCACTGGATTTCTGGACAAGATACTGACAGAACAACACATCGAAAGAGTTTATCAAATGGCAAAAGCCTTGGCGATTTCTGTCGATGTCATCTTTTCAACGTCTTGCGTTTTGGGACTATTTCCTTTGGAACAGTGAGATAGTAGTCTGAGGCAATGTTGCCACTTCAGGAAGCTCGGATACTCAGATTATTGGTGGCGGGCCTTGCGTCGATCCTAATATAACCAGTTTGGTTGGTGATAGATTGATCAGGAGATCAATCGATGAATATCTAGGCGCGGGAACCGCACTGATGACATTTCAGCCCGAATTGAAGTTGATAAGCTTGTATCCGGTATAGGAAGGGGTGTCATGTATTGACTGTGACACCAAAGATGTCTTTTTTTACTAACTTTTAATTCTTAAGGTGATTTTAGCATCATGTTCGCCAGCGCTGTGTGCAAAACATTTTAAGAATATAATAAATGAGCGCGCGCTAATTATTAAAAACAAATGCTCAGGACATTGAGCATACGAGGGTAATCATCAGAGAAATACCAGACCTAACAAAGAAAACCCAAAAAAATTGAGGAAAAATAGCTTATTTCTCTACGTAGTCTCCTTTTAGTTCAAAACTCTTTTCCCAGCGATGTTCAGTAGCCTCGATACCCTGTTTATAGTGAGAATCGTCGAACTCCTTAGAATAGCCATTAACCGCAGACTCCACCTCTTTACTATTGGCAAACCGAACCAATTGTTTAAGTTTGGAAGTAGAAAATAATTCGAGGGGGCTAAATCTGGTAAATAGGGTGCATGAAGAAACAATTCGAGCTTTAACTCATTGATTTTGGCCATCGGGATGACCGATGAGTGAACTGGTGCATTGTCTTGACGAAACAAATCTTTTCTCTTCGCCAAATGCGGCCGGTTTTTCTTGATTTCATCTTTCAAACTTTGCAATAAGTTCGCATAATACACGCCGTTGATTGTTTTTCCTTTCTGAAGATAATCCCACTCGCATCCCAAAAAACTGACGCCATCTATCCGGGTGGAACTATCTTCGCCTTCTTTGGAGCCAATTCTCTCCTTTGAGTCTATTGTTTTGGCTGTTCCTACCCATGTTTCATCCATGATTATGAATCGACGCAAAAACTCGGCTTTATTGCCTGATTGAAACATCCTTACGACGCTGTTTTTGTTCCATTGTGAGTATTTGCGGCACCCATCTTGCGCACAGCTTACTCATGTCCAATTTTTGAAATGCCTAGGCCTACCATATCTGCTAGTTCACGCACTTTTAATCGACGGTCATCCAATACCATTTTGTGGATTTTTTTCAATATTTCTGGTGAACTCACCTCATTTGGTCGACCACTGCCATATTCGTCTTGGCAACTTCACGGCCTCGCCTAGCCCAATATTTTATTGTTGTAACCGAAGGAGCAGACTCTCCCAGAGAAGAATCCAGTACACCTGTCTCATGTCTCATTTCCTGGATGGAGGCTAGATCTGCCTTAAGGTAGTTTAAGTTGCTCGCCTGCTTGTTGTTCGTTAAAGGACAGAACATCATTCGGGGGGTCATGAATCGACGAGTATCGAGTGTCAAATGGAACATATTAGTGTGACCTTATTACGTGCAGCATGCTGCAGATGATAGGTTCTCATTGTATCCACAATGCTTACACAGACTAGTACTTGTATTTTTGAGGAGCTTTTCGGGTGTAGACTTGAGCGACTTGCTATGGTAATGATCGCTGGTGTAAAGCCTGGAGTAGATCTTCTGGGCCTCTGTAATCTCTTTTTTTAAACTCTTCAGTTTAATCTGTGATCTGTATGCTTAACTTCTTTGATAATTGGATAATGCACCTCAGGTATCTGCTACGATTGTACTCAATACATAGCCCTTGGCTCTGCGTAAATCCCATCAAGATTGCTTCGTCAATGTCTTTGACTTCCTGGAATACGACAGTAGTGTCGTCTTGCTGAGCATGAACGTGGGTATACCGACTGCCACTGCAATGGATAACGCATTTCAAATTGGCGTTTCGCTTGCAAGAACCCAGTTCAAAACCGAAGGATAACACTCTTACACCATTCATTTTCTTAGTCGATCTTCATTCTAAATGAGCTAATCATTGCCTGATTTCGCTCCTGAATTATATCTAAAATTGTTGCTATGTTACTTGCGACATATTTGGCGGTTCTGGACACGCGGTTATTTGCTACTTCTTCTGCTTGCGCGATAAATGTATCGAAGGATTATTTTAAAGTGAAAGCATTGCTTTCTATTCCTAGCAAAAAACGTTCTTCTATTTGTTGGCAGACTGAGGAACTCTTCAGCCGATCATCATCAAATATTGATACGAGTATCAAGTGATGATCCAGCTCATTTTGCGGCTGGCCTCTGGGATGTAAAAAGGGTCGACATTCGAAATTAGTGGGTTTACGTTGTCATAGTTAAATTAGTGCAACACGTGGTTTAGGTTTCATCAGCGGTCGTGCTTAGCCACGGTACCTAGAATAGAGAAAATTGGACCAATCGTATTTGTAAATCTGGTCCCTATAGGAGCTTCTATATGCATCACTCGTATTGAACGCCCAGTACTTATTCGATCACGTGCAATCCCCATGAGAGTAAATTTTTCCCACTTTTAACTGATTTTCCTTAGAGTGTGACTCAAAAATCATAACGCGTTCAATTAGATTTAAATGAGGCATTACATCGCCGCATGGTCATTGCGAGTCTCTTGCATACAAGGTAGGTAGGTAGGTAAGAGTGGCTGTTGGATATACCAACCCACTTAGGCCTATTGGCCCATTGCGATGCCACGTGGATCTATGATCCTCTTACTGATGGAACCAGTTTAAGCTTCTGACGAAGCGTAGGAGACTGTTTACGTCTATATTTTTCAGATCGTTTAGGTCGTTGTAGAAGAAAGCTGGACATGTACAGAGTAGGTGGAGGATTGTCCCCTCCTCTTCCTCGTCCATGCAGCTTCTGCAGGAATCATTTTTAAAGGCGCCAAGCCTTCTTGCGTGCCTGCCTATGAGGCAGTGTCCAGTGATGACACCTATGATGGCGCTGAGATGTTCCTTATTTAGAAGGATCAGACACTTAGAGCGATACAGATCTAGTTTTAGCCAGATTTGTTTGGTCGCTAGACATGTTGGTCCAACAGTCCACATAAGGTCTGTTCTTTTATGCTATGCTATCCCTTCCAGTAGAATAGGTAGAGTGGTTCCAATTTTGGCGAGTTCATCGGCTCTACAATTCCCTGGAACGTCTCTGTGGCCCGGCACCCAACAGAGGTGAAGGTTGAACTGCTCTGCCATCTCCATAAGAGATGATCGGCAGTCAAGGGCGGTTATAGAATTTAGTGAGACTGAGTCCAGGGATTTGATAGCGGCCTGTCTATCCGAAAAGTTGTGGATATCCTTTGCAGATATTACGTTTTTCTTCAGCAAGGACAGAGCTTCTTTAATCGCCAAAATTTCCGCCTATTTAGCGTGTCTGAGAAAACGCCGCCACCAACTCCGCTATTGGTTTTAGATCCATATGCGTACAGATGGATTGACTTGTCCTCCATGAAAGCATCTTCCTCCCAGAAGGACTTAGAGGTCAAGCTTATATGGAAGTGTTTGTCAAACCAAAGCTCAGGTATGGTGTAGTCGATTGTTCTCTCGATAGACTCTGCTTAGTTTACTGCAGTTGAATGCATTGTCTGAGGCCACTCACCAGACGACAACCCCGTAAGTGGGTATCGGTCTTATGACTGAAATGTATATCCAGTGAGTTATGCTGGGTTGAAGGTTCCATTTTTTCCCAATGGCCTTTTGCAAGAGAGTAAATCTACTGAAGCTTTATTGACTCTATGTTGAATGTTAGCTTTCCAGTTTAGTTTCCTGTGAAAAATGTGACCCAAACACGTTGCCGTACCGGAAAAGACTAAACTGGAACCGTTTATTGAGATAGGGTCCATAAATAGAATTTTGTACTTCCTGGAAAAGAGAACAAGATCAGTTTTATTGGGGTTTACTCCTATTCTACAGCTATCTGCCCAACGGGCTAATCTGTTACGATTTAGTTGAAGGAGTTCTTTAATGCTTACCTGAGACGGCTATAGCAACGTCATCCGCATAGGCAAACCATGCTACCACCCGCTTCCAGGAATATGAACAGTTCATTAACCACCAAGTTCTAGAGAAGTGGATATAGGACATCGTTTTGGGGCGTACCTCTGCTGACACATGTTTTAACGGAAGCCTTACCCGATTTGGAGTTGATTATCCTGCTGTTTACCATAATACTGATCAACTCCTCAAGTGAGTCGTCTACCTCCAGAGTTGACAGCGCAGTCGGGATTACGGATGTGTTGACGTTGTCAAAGGCACCTTCTTTGACCAGGAAAGCAACCATATTGTACTCTTTATATTGTAGGGATCGCTCGATGTGGCTAGTTAGTGAATGCAGAGCCGTTTCCACCGACTTTTCTTTACAGTAGGCATGTTGAGCCGTTGACAGAGGTCTAGGATCAATTTTAGCTCGTATATGGATATCAATCAGTCGTTATGGAGCTTTCAGAAGGAAAGATGATAGACTTATCCCCCTTTAACTTTCACAACCTAAGTGTAAATGATGCCTTTTCCATTTTCTATAAAGAAATATTTTATTCTCTTAGTCTTTACGTTCCTTTTCCGACTCTTTCAACTATCTTGGCGGTTATCTTCGTTTCACTGAACCTTACGATTCCCGCAAATCAACCTTATAAACGACCCTAAATCCTTTTTCCAATTTGTTAACTACAAAAGAAAGTCCAATGGTTACCCTCCTTCCCTCTCTTTCAACAACAAGTCATCAACCGATCCACTCACCATTGCCAACCTATTTGCCACCTTTTTCAAAAAATCCTTCAGAAACGACTCCTTTGTACCAGATCCATCCTATTTTCGGTACCTATTGAACTTCTCCAATGAGCCACTTCTCTCTCACATCTTGGACCCCTCTTATATCGAATACAAATTACACCAACTCATTGACGAATTTACACCCGGTCCAGATGGCCTCCCTGCCATATTTCTTAAAAAATGTTCTTCGTCTCTTTCCCTTGCCCTTTCTAATCTCTTTCGTCTATCCCTTTCACAAGGAGAATTTCCTCAGGTTTGGAAAACCTCCTTTATAACAGCGATCCACAAAAAAGGATCAAAGAACGAAATAACAAACTATCGTCCCATCGCTAAACTCTCCCATATACCCAAACTCCTCGAAAGTATTTAGTATAAAGCGCTAAGCTTCCAATGCAAATCACTTATTTACCCTAGACAACATGGCTTCCTAAAGGGTAGGTCAACCACCACAAATCTCGTTGAATTCATATCCTTTGCCATCTCTGCCCTAGAGAACGGCAACGAAGTCGATGTAGTTGCAACCGATTTTAGCAAAGCCTTCGATAAAATCTCTCATCGATTCAAATTGTCTGCCCTTGGCTTTGAACCCATACTGTTAAAATGGATATCCTCTTACCTCGAAAACCGTTTTTACAATGTTCGCTTTAGGTCAGCCCACTCCGCTCCATTTTTGGCCACCTCTGGAGTTCCTCAAGGCAGCCATCTCGGTCCCCTTCTCTTTATATTAACCATAAATGATCTCGATAGGATAAACAAACACTCGTCTTTTCAAAACCATTTCCTCTCCCCATGACTCCTCCCTCCTTCAACAAGACCTTGATAGTTTTTCGATCTGGTGCCTCAAAAATTGTTTGGAACTTAATATCACCAAATGGCAATCCATCAGCTTTTTACGTAAGTGGCACCAATCTTCAATGGTTCAATCTCCCCGTGACCTCGGCATTTTGTGTGATAAGGAGCTCAACTTCCGTTTGCATATGGATGTGATAATCCTTAAAGCCAACTCTGCGCTAGGTTTTGTAAAACGGTGGTCCAAAGAATTCACCAACCCATACGTGACTAGTACGCCAGTCAAGTATGGTCCCCATATCATCGCGTTCATATCTCGAGAATCGAATGCATCCAGCGCCGTTTTCTTCGATTCGCTCTTCGAGGTTTGCCCTGGGATGATTCTTTTACTCTGCCCCCCTATCAAAACCGTCTCAACCTTATTAACCTAAACACCCTTGAGGAACGCAGAGATGCAGCCGACTTTCTCTTCATTCATCGACTCCATGAGAACATGACAACATGAGAACATTTTCCAGCTTTGGGAATGCAAACTACATGACAGTGGAATGTGGATAAGCTCTACACAGCTCCTCATAATATTTTCTAGCGGAGACAGAATAATATCTGAGGACCTCTGCAGCTCGGCACCAGCAGACTTGTATGGTTTGAAGCTATGCAGCGCCCAGAGCAGTTTGTCTCTTGTAATAAGACCATGAATTTTGGTCCCGGTTGCAGTAGGCCTGTTTGGGTTGCTACTGGCCGCGAATTGGAAGCGCGTGTCCAGTAGCAAGTTGAGTGATTCATCACTTGAGGTTGCCCAAGAACCATCGGTTTTTTTCAAACCGATTTGTAGAGAGGATTTTTCTTAGCCGTGATGCCTCAGAGGTTTCCGTGATTTTTGTCACAGAAGGACCTCCAGGACTGTCGCTTTGCCTTCCTCAGTTCTTTTTTGCATGCAAAGTGCATCCGAATCTTTTGACGTCATTCATCGTTCATATTTCCTGTGATATGACTAATTACTATCGTACTGCTGCAATCATGTTCCTCATCTTCAAGGCCATCTGCCAGCAGCAACAACAATAACATCAACAAAATTTTACTCGTATCTTATCTACTCAATAGATCAGCACATGCCTCCCCCAATTAGATACACTGAATGTTACAACGACAGACTAGGCCGCTTATTGTCGCAAATGGGCTCAATTTAGCTCCTTATAAGCTGCACTGATGTACTGACTATACGATTACAAGACTACAACTCATGATTCGGTACTTATGACATGACTGTGTCGTTGGTTGTCGGTCGTACGACAAAGATTCCCTCTGACAAACACTGTCACTCTCAACCGTTTCGTTGTCATTAGCGTTGGGCTTCTGACTTGCTTGCCCATTAAGCAGCATGCGACAATAGATTTAAACAATGCTCCATAAGTACGAGTATCTGCTCCTCCACATGGCTATCGACTAATGAAGATTGACAGATTTATTGTGTCATCGTGAATTTGATTGATTGACAATAATTACTTGCGCCGTTGAGGTGCCAAACACGTGAGAGGGTACTCAAAAATTTACAAAATACGAGCACTGAACAAGTGTATGACAAGTGTTTCGGGTAATGTTTCTATTCTTCTTGTAGTAATTGGCATGTTTCGCTCTTGTGCCGGTGACGGTGCCCGGTGACAGTGACGGTGTTTATTATATTCACAATTCAAAACTGGATACAATATTTAATTTGTGCTGTTTACAATCTTACTGGGAGCAAGGTTCGGTCCCCTAATTAAATTTGAACCATCAACCATTTGTTGAAAGGCGAGAAGATAGTAATAGAACTTGAATCTCCCGTTTAATAGTTTGGCAAATGCTATTGTATCCGTAGGTAGGTGTTTACCTTTTCAGGGACTTAATTTATTTTTATCACCATGAATAAACCCACAAATTCTCTGGATACGTACATAAACATGACAGGAAATGAATTCGTGGCGGGCACTAGGAAGGCAACGCAACGTCTATTGGCAGTTGTTGGGTATGGCTAGAAAGAGTAAAATCTCACACCAGGACTCTGTGGAATTATTTCCGCAGACTGGGAATACCAATTAATTTTTGCGAATGTAATTTTCTTTGCGAACGTAATCATTTCATAAATTAAGAAAAAGAGTAAATGGTGAGAATTTCGAAATGGTTCCCCAACTGGCTTATGGTAATGAAGCCAGGGTTAGAGAAGGTGAAAGGTCTGCCCGTGGAAAGGGTTGTTTGCATTGTTTTAATGGCAGCTTTGGTTAGGTTTATTCACACCCACTTGGGTCCCTTTTTATTTGTTGGTGTGAATTAAGAAGCATTATTAGAAAGTTACAATGCTCTAGTTTTGGAGTTTTGAATTTTTATTTTTCTTTTAAATTGACAAATATGATGCGAGGGAGCAGATGCCTTTGCTAGGTAATTCGCCTTTGATCGGAAAGAAGTTAAAAACTAGTTCCCATAGTTTGGAAGGATATTTTAAATCGATGTACCGGGCATGTGAATTTTAAAAGGTTTTTATGAGAACCATAAACATAGAAACGAAAGCACACCTCATCTACGAATAGGGCAAGCATTTGCAGACAAACTTCTGACTTGGACAAAGTTGGTCTAGAGCAGTTCCCTCTTGCCCTATTGACTGATACGAATCTAGAAGGTATAAGGCAAGAGCTTGCCAGAGACAGCCTTCGTCTTGTAACATGAAACATGTACAAGAATTTTGCAGTAGAAAAAATACACCCAGTTGGGTCGTGTTTGAAAAAAGTAGTCCTGAATAGTTAGTTTGGATAGTTTTTTTTTATGTTGACGTCGTCTTCGCCTTAATCTGGTACAAGAAATGGTGATAACAAGCTCTTTGACTACAAGGACTTCCACAACATCAGTCTCGATTAATTGACAACGTACTCGTATATCAGGTTAGATGCCGGTTGAAGCTAATAAAGGAGCTACAACAGCAGCTAAGCGTAAATGTGGGCCGGATAACGAATACCCGTATGTGTCCGATGAGGGGGAGGATCGCTACATGGGAGGAAGCAACAGTTTCGTTACATTGGCAGCCTCAGATTCAGACGACGAAGAAGAACAAGTCGAGTCCCTGTATAGTAGTATTAAAATGCTACAACAGCAAATACTTGATATAAAAGCCAAACAAATGGCAAGGAGAGAGAGGGAGCAGTAAAATCCAACAAATACCAACAACAACACGGGCAAATGGAGCAATCCAAAAAACAGCAACAACCACAGCTGGTTAAACCTAAAGTTCAATTGCAACAACAACAGCAGAAACAGCTACAGCAAAAGCAGCAACAACAACAATACAAAACAAACACAGAAAAAAGTGCCACCAATCACCTTCAAGATGGAATTGAAAGACACAATCCAGTTATGTAAGTCGGCCATAGGCAATCATTTTTTTTTATTAAGAGATTAAGTGTAGATAGGCATGCGATTCACGGCAACACAGTGGAGCGCTATAATAAGATAAAACAAATATTAAAGGACACGACGACGGAGTTCTTCTCCTTCACACCAAGGAGGAGCTCCTCGCATTGCTCAAAGAGAAAGAGTGCGCCGAGCTCAAATTCGTGGGAGTTAAGCCATTCAGAACAGCTAGAGCCAAAAGGGAGGAACGGAAGCTACCATTCTTCCTGGTTCAGCTGACTCTCAATAGCAAACTGGATAGTCTAAGGAGCATCAAAGTGCTGGACTACCAGATTGTGTCATGGGAAAGAGTAAAGCGAAGCGACAACACTTTACAATGTGTTCGCTGCCAAAGGTTCGGGCACGCTGGGTGAACCTCGATGCGTGAAGTGCGGAAAGAACCACAAGTCAGAGGAATGCGCTCTAGGTAAGGATGGAGTGTCGGAAAAAAGTCAACTCTCTTGTGCTTTATGTAGGAACACGGGACACACCGCAAATTATCGGAATTGTCCCAAATTCCAATACATCAAAAGAGTAAATCTGGCTCGGCAGCAGAAAGTGGAAGTTAAACGTCCATTCGTGCAGGCACAAACACCAGCCGTTACTGTCCAAGTTACCTACGCCCAAATGACGGCAGGTAGGGGAAATACGGTGCAACAAGCGAAGGTTGCTTCTCAAGCCCCAGCGCCTAGAGCACCGGAACCTGTACCTGACATGCTGGCTATCTTGCTCTCTATTCAGGGGCAGATGGCTCAGTTCCAATGGCATTTAACGGAAAAGACAGCGCGGTTGGATCAAATATACGCGCTGCTATCTGGCCTAACGCATCGTATGTCGTAATGGGTATGTACGTGGCGGGGCAAACCCTAAAGGTCCTTGCAGTGAATGTTAATTCATTGATTAGGCTTGAACGGTGAGCCACACTGTTTAAGTTGCTTAAAGACCAAGCCCCTGATGTGCTTTTGATTAGCGAAACTAAGCTTACCAAAAGACACAAGATGAGGCACAGAAGATATAAGATATTACGAAGAAACCGACCCAACTCCATTCAATTAGGAGGTGTTGCAATCTTTGTTAGAAAAGGACTGCGTTTCAGAAGAGTATGTATACAGCCGTGTAATACGTAGATTTCAGGTGTTGGAGGCATGCATCCTGTACATCCCTCTCCGTAGTGAAAAGCGGCTGTACATGGTGTCTGTTTATGCATCTAACGCTACTCAATCCGCCTTATTCATCTCAGAGCTCGAGACACTTTTTCGATTCCTGAGGCTGCAATTGGAAGATAATTATTTTATTATCGGCGGAGATTTCAACGCCAAACATAGAAATTGGGGAAACAGTACACCAAATACTAAAGGGAACCAACTATTCAATTTGTGGGGTCAGCACAGTGTGATGTATCGACTCGGCCTCAAAGCGACGGATAGTCCGTCGTTTCCCAGACGCGGGTCCTATTTGGATCTCCTGCTGTCCGACTTACGAATACAACTGACGTGCACTAACCAACAAACTACAAACTGTCTACGCACTTTCGTGTATGACAGTGACCATTGCGATCTCAGCACCGAAATAACTGTTTCCAACGAAATTGCAGAATTGGAAGAGTTTGTTCAAAAGCATTCCTACAGTTATACATAGTAGGGTGCGTTGGACACACTTCTCAAGAATACTGACAAGAGCACTCTCCTCGAATTCGCTCTACCCACCGTCCAACAGTAATCTGTCAAACGGACAAAAGGACAATGGAGAAAAACAACGAAGACTTATTCCGCAACGCAACTATTGACGCACTGCACCGACATAAAAGTAGACTGCTGTCAAGACTATAAACCTTTTGCAGACAGTTTACTGACAGACATGACACTAAAGTCTCGATCAAAAACCTCCAGATAAAAGAAAATTACAGAAATTCTATAAGTTTGTATTGGAACATCAGAATTCGGGCTGTAAACACCAGCAACCCGAATATGGTCCCGATCAAACCGAAAAGATCAAACCGACCTTTCGTGTCTTAAAATCTTCCGAACAACGGAGAACGAGCACATACTCATAGCAGCAGGCATCGATCCAAATGAGGCCGTTGATGATGACAACTTCTTTGTGATCGGGGATCCACAGGCTATAGGAGCGACTTTGCAGGGAGTGTACAAGGCGAATGACATCATTGGCCCGAACCACGACCTAGAAAATCGAATCCTTTGCTCAATTTCTATCTTCGAAATGAAATAGTGAACTGGCGATTCGAGAGCTCGGATTTCACCCAGTTCAGTAACGAGAATATGGCAAATAATGTCATCACCAACGAAAAGGTCTTACCACCGTTCATTTCGAAGGAAGAGCTCCAAAAGATCTTCGAATCGCTTAGAAGTAAGAAATCAGTGGGAACCGATGAAATACCGAACATTGTGCTTCGACATCTCCCACTAGAAGCGGTGGACATTTACACCATCCTGTTTAATAATGCGATGAATAATGCACATTATCCAGCGCATTGGAAAACTGCGGTGGTACATGCCATCCCCAAAAGTGATAAAGACACATCCAATCCGGTGAATCTCTTCCAAACATCAGTAAGGTTTTCGAGAAGGTGGTCAATAGAGTCCTGACTAAGTGGGTTGAAGACAAACATATAGTCGCGGATAATCAATTCGGTTGCAAGGCGGGGCATGATATCAGTCATGCTGCGTCCAAACTGGTTTCTGATATCCAATGGAACAAAGGCAAGAAACAGTGCATTGGTGCCTGCTTGATTGACTTGGAAAAACCCTTCGATACCTCATGGTTAGAGGGGCTCTTCTTCAAGCTGAATAGGTTGGGCATTAGTAAACCGCTGCTGTATGTTCTTTTTGATATGCTCTCAAGTAGATAGTTCATTGTGAAGAATGGCGATGTGATTTCTGCTGGGACATTTAACATTAAAAACGGTCTGCAACAAGGTGCGGTAAATTCGCCGATCCTATTCAACATTTACACAAGTGTTCTGACGACTTAATCGCGTACAGATCAGGTCCAAAGATTGAGGTCATTAATTTACTTTTGCAACGTGACTTCGACAAAATTGAGCAATACTGCGATGACTGGAAGCTGAAAATCAACTTTCAGAAGTCGGAAACCATTCTGTTTAGGACGAATTTGTCTGGGGCCTCTAGGGGTACCAGAAAGAATTGCCGAAAGTCCTAAGCAGCACGGGCAGCCACTTGCTTGTTTAAATGTAGTCAGATACCTTAGGATCTGACTAGACCAATATCTGTATTTTAACAAACATATAGATGTTGCCAAAGGTGCTTTTGCCCTTACAAGGAGACTGTTTTATAACATCCAACTCGATGCGAGGGTGAAAGTGATCTGCTACATGGCCCTTATCCGGCCCATGCTTGTTTTTGGATGTCCTGTGTGGAAGATACTTCGAAGTCGTATGAGCCACGACCTTTTGCTTTTAATTTTGCATCAGAATCTAGGTTACACATTCCCAAACGATTGCCGCGAACTGTTCCGGTCGCCTAAATATCTTTATCCCTAAGAGCCTTCATCAAGTGAATCGACGTGAACCAATTGTCAAAAAAAAACTCAAAGTTTTGGTGCTCTGGCATATCCTTCAACAAGTGAATTACAATATCGTAGGAAATTCTTAAGCCATAATAAGAGCAAGTTCCATCTCCAACGTATAGTGTAAAGTCATATATGATATGCCAGATTTTCCACACCTGGTAAACATTTTAAAACCCCATTTGTGTGGCTTTTTCGGGTTATACTGTTTCATTTGCTGCCTTCCTTTAAATGGAATAATTTACTCATCAACGCAATTATGCTGCTCTGCGGGAATCTTGAGGCAATTTTTTCGGAAGCTCTCTAAAATAGGCTTAGTCTTATGCAGCTTTTCATATCCAGGGTCACTTTATTTTCTGTCATCACTGGAGATATGTAAAAATTGCTTAATTTTCTCGAAACTCTTTCCAGTAATAGCTTCATAAAGGAATTCTAAAATCTGCCTGCCATACCATTCTTATTTCTGGATATTTTACAATGCCCATAAAAAGAAGAATCCCTAAATATTTTTCTATTTCCTCAAATGTTACATTTACCGAAATGCCACATTCTCGGACTGAATACAAATTTGTCTCTTCGACAATATGATTTATCATCGTATTATCAAAAAACATTAGGAAGTATTACATCAAAGACAATGTGCCCTTTCCACTGTTTCTTGTCAAGAGATTGAAGGTCCTTTTTTCTCCATTTTAAAGTTTTTAGGTCCACCTTTTCAAATTGTTGCTCTATCTCAATATCGTTTCATGCAGAAACATCTATTTCCTCCAGCTCCACATCTTGAAGTTATATGTCTTCCTGGAGTTCACAAATCGGAAGCCGTTATGTCCTCACATATGTTGTTTAAAACATTCAGTTCGGTATCAGCATTATCTGCACTACACCCTGAATGACTCGAACTGCAACCAACTTCAGACTGCTATAATTTTCAAACCGTTCATGACAGTGAGCTCAAATTTTGACACATGACAGATAATTTTACTATTTACAGGCCTTTTAAACGATTTGCGTCTCAGTTGTGTTGAAAATTTTTTATCCGCGATGGGATTCAAACGTGATAGTGTGATTGCTTTATATTTGGCTGGAAAACCACAAGTAGTTATCGTTAGAGCCCTCCAGCACCTCAACGTGAATAAATCATTTGTGTCTCGAACCATAGCTCGTTACCGTGATACTGGCAGCGTTGCAAAACGCCACGCAGGTGGTCATAAAAAAACAGCAACATCGGCAGAAATGGTTCGGAAAGTGAAGGTTCGAATTCAGCGAAATTCGTCGAAGTGGAAGAAAAATGGCTCGTGAGCTCAACATATCGTTGGAACGGATGCAGCACATACTGAAAAATGAGCTTGGGCTCAAGCCATTGAAGTTCCAAAAAGCATACGATCTTACACCGCAACAGAAAAAAGTTAGAGTCGAAAGAGCGAAAGAGTTCCTACGCTTGCACGAAAGTGGTGAGTTGCCGAATTCGGTTTTTTCCGATGAGTCGCCATTTGTTATCGAGCAATATGTCAACAAACAAAATGACCGAGTTTAATTGCCAGAGAGGTCTTTCGAAAATTTACACCTTCGGACGGCCACCAGAAAGCAGGCAGCACCGAGGTGATAGTAGTGGCCTTAAATTTAATGCGATTATATACCGTGAAACTGTCTTTGAGGCAGTATTGAAGCCTTGGGCAAACAATCATTTTAGTTGGAGACCATGGACATTTCAACAAGACTCGGCACCGTCTCACAAAGCGCGCGTCAACCAAGATTGGTTAAAAAACAATGTTCCACACTTCATTTCTTCGACACAATGGATTGCAAATTCTCCGGATACAAATCCGTTGGATTTCTCTGTCTGGGGTATTTTGAAGGCGAAGGTTGGCACTAAAAAATGCCAAGGTTTGGACCACCTCAAACAAGGACTTCGCCGGGAATGGGCCAAAATACCGCAGAGCCACTTGCGTGCAGGAGCGATGCTTTCTTCGGCCGTCTCAAGGCCAGTATTCGCACCAAAGGTGGACATATTGAAAACTACTGATACAATCTGAAAATTGATGTATTTTCCAACATTTTTTGCTTTGGCACAATAAAATTTATCAAAAAATAAAAAAATTATAGCATTTTAGAAAGTTGGAGTTCAAGTCATTCACCCTGTAGATTGTAAAAGCATTGGCGAGAAGTTGAAATTAACGCGATAGGCAGAGGTTCTGGCGGTTTGTTGCGATATTACATTTCCTTCTCTGAACATATAGGCGTTAATAGAATTGTGGAAGTGTGAATTCGTAATACAGCGTATAACAACAAGTTGACACCAAAAACAAATAAAATAAATAATTGAAATGCCACTAGTTATAGAAGCATTGTCTTCAAGTAGTCTCAGTGTAGTTAGCTACGTTAACCATATAAATTGCAGCTTAAATCCCTTCATGCTTACGTGCATAGTTGCTCATACCCACTACACAACTGTTGATTATAATTTTGAAGAGCTTGTGGTGGTGTTATTTTATATTTCCTGAATCCTTCCTGTTGTTAAGTATTCAGTCCACAAACGCACTTCCATTTTTGTATGACAAGTTAGTTTCTTCTGGTTCTGATCTCATGCTACATGCTGGCTTTACCTTCGAACACTTGGTGACAACTTGGCGGCTATTGTGTGTTTATTTCGTGGTCATAACATACCTCGTACTTTTGAGGAGGGTTGCTTAGCAGTCTATAGGGTGAAGTTCACACCATCTGTTGTGGGTGTTTGTGGTAGGTAACCACGTACTGACACAGTTGATCTTTGCGGTTTTTACTACCAGTGTATGGTCTTCCTTTTTATGGCTACTAAACCTTTCTATCATCATTTGAGTTGTCTCTGAATAGAGCCGTAATTGCAAAGTGAAAATTGTTCAAAAAGTTGATGTTTACATCCTTTCATGTGGCAGTCTCGTGCTAGTTGTGGCATATTTCTTGCTCTCATAAAGGATGTCGAATCGTGCATTCGAATAGGTACCCCAATAAATAGCTGCCTTTCACTGTATTTCATTTATTTTCATTTTATCCGTTTCAAACACTATTGATTTGAATTGTAAAGTACATTAGCTCCGCCAAGTTTTCGCTTAAATATTTCCCCGAAGATATTGAGTATTCGCGAGTCTATATGGCTAGGTCTCAGGCATTCTTAATTTAAATTTGAAGACTATGCGTGTACACATTCCGTCTAGGGAAGGATAAGAAACGAATAAATCATTAAAATCCAAACTGTTGGATGAGTTGGATGAGATTTTTTTCAATTTTCTCTCTTTACATACTCGTACTCGTAACTCCCTATCCAGCGTAATTTCAATCGCTTTCAAAGCAACTCAAACTTAAAGTTTCACCTGAGTGAACATTTAATATTCCGTGAGTCAAGCGAATGGGGCTCGTTATCGTACAGATAAATTGGATGAACTTCATTTCCGAAGGCAAGCGTATTCGGTTTCACCTGTCGGGTTTTCCAATTCAAATTGTTTCATTGTACAAATACTCGTACTTCGAATGTATAGCAGAGCGTTTGCATGTCGGGTTTTTAAAGTATCGTCCTGAAAAGACGAATTATGGCTTTGTACTCATTTAAGGGAAAATAATATACAAATTTGAACCAATCATGGGAAATAGATAGGAAATTGAATCCACTTAATCTTGAAGTTGTTTGCTGAAGTAGGAGTATTTGATTTTAATCGGATTTGAATAATTTGAACGGAATTCTCTTCGCAGGACAGGCATAGACAGGGATTCGTGCAACTTTGAGGAATGTTATCCTTTCCTTCATGTCAAACTTAGATTTTGATTTGCAGATATCTGCCTTATTGTTGAATTCTTTTGAAGTATTCTATTCAGGGGCTTCTAGGGGGAGGCATATTTTCGATCATAAATTCGTCGAATCCTTCGTCCGTAATCTTTTTGACTGAGGGGTAGAATTTCTTTCATTCCTGCGAATCTAGTGAAGTGAAGCGCTCTATAAATATTTGTTTATTTGTTTGAATATCAAGAGTTCTTGAGTCCCTTTGAATTTCCTTTTAATGTGACGTTTCTGTCCCTAGGAATTTTTGCAATTTGTCAAATATTCTTCTTCTTGCGAAGTTACTTTAATCGCGAAGTATGCATTGATATGGAGCTGAGGTATTTGCGTATGGATGTCGACCAGAATGCCGAGTTAGAAACAAGCTTATTTCTATTCAGTTCAAATGCATCACTCAGCGATTCGAGTGGCTGAAGATTATCATGAATACGTGATGGATAGAGCTTGTTTTTTTTTTGTTTTGTTTTGACCAGAACTCATCCTACCTTTTTACTCCACATACTCTATAGCGTTCTTTCAAGGATTATCTCTCTCGAAAGAATTGGCCAAATAGAGCGTATTATTTGCCTGTTGAAAACAGTGCACACAATATCTAGTCCAGGACCATAAAGACTAAATTGTCGTTAGCCATAAGACTATTATCGACTTTTCTTTTCTCTTGTAAGGGCATTTGTGGGAACGCCTTTCATGCCGTTTGTGTCGGGTTAAATAAAAGAAACACGGTGTTTATTAAAGAATTTTCCGATAACCTACTTTTCTTCTGTGATGAGTGTAAGAGTATCTCACTTTCACACGTACTTTTGGCAATAAAATGCCTAAGTGATTCAAATGACTCCTACCAGGACGCACTCGCCAAAAAGATTACGGATAAAATTTCGGTAATAGAAAACAGTGTTAAAAGTGTTGAAGAGTTACGTAACTCAGTGCAGAACTCAGCCGATGTAATAAAATCCAAAGTAAAGCACATGGACAAACAAATTGCTGGTCTTATCGAGTTAGACTCCGGGAGATCCAGGAATGAAGAAACTCCCTTACGTCACCTCGATAAAGTGTTGATTGACATTAAAGCTATGTGTTCTGCGCAGGTTATCTCCAACCAAAAAACCTGCGAGATGATAAACTCCCTGCGTGACGACATAGACATTCATTTTCAGTCCTCGTCACACAAACAGTTCTCACATTTTAAACCCTATTTCAGAAAAACCAGCCGTTGCGACACCGAACTCATTAACCACTCCCTCTTCTATTGACCCCCTTTCGCCACCCACTGTTAAATTAACGCAGCAAACTAGCGATACCACCGAATGTCGCTATGCGCTCTCTAGGCTTAGAGATAAAAAGATATATGAGAATATACGTCTATATCTCGCCTATCTGCACGATAAATCCGACTCGGTGTGCTACGAAGGTAAAACAAAAACAAGCGTCATGGTTTCTATCCAGCAGGAAGGCCTCCCTACAGACGTTACCAGTCTCAGGAAACTTTATATAAAGTATCACGAGATTTTCAATACGCCCCCCCAAAAAGTTGCAGACGATCTTGCCGCTCTTCGCCAATATGTACACTCTAAAAGAGTCTCACACCTCCAACGCAGTCGCCTTGACCATGATAAATTTTTTCGACCCTAAAAAGTCATGCAAAAACCTCCCTCTCACCTTCTATTACCAGAACGTAAGAGGACTCCGTTCTAAAACCCACGCTGTTTTCCGCCAATCTCATGCTCTCCCATTTGATATCTATGCTCTGACCGAAACTAATCTTATCCCCAACATAAAAAACCAGGAGTTATTCCCTCCTTCTTTTAATGTTTTTCGGGATGATGATCGCGCACCCCCCTTGATTGAATCCCCTTGTCGAGGTGTCCTACTGGCTATTCACAACAGCTTGGACTCCTCTCTCGTTGCAACATCATCCTCTCCTAAGCTCGACTTTGTGTCGGTTAAAATAACCCTCACTCGCAGATGCCTGTACGTTATGTGTTGTTACATTCTTCCGGCGCAACCTATTGAATCCTACCAACTTGCTATTGCAGCAATTGACAATTTGATCGACTTATCAGAATCGCTTGATTTTTTTTTTTTTTTTTTTATAATTTACGCGCGCCAAAGGGGTTATGAATACCCTTACACTGTTGCCAGGGCGCGGGCGGAAAGGTAGAAGGAGGAGAAAGGAAAGTTTTGTGATGTAGTGGTTTGAAACTCAGGTGTGTTTGGTTTCGATATTGACTCTCCAGGGGTGGGAGTCCGAATAGGACGGAGAGATTTTCTTCACTCGGAATGGTGAGGTTGTGAATTTTAACGGTTGTTTTGTGCTTGAAAACCCTACAACAGCCAAATCTACATGTCAGTGTTATGCCTTCACACGCAGATTTTTCTGACTGAGTTCCAATTGCACAAATGAAAACTTGCCGTGGCTAGGATTCGAACCTTGACCTTCCGAGTGAGAAGCGATTGCTAGTACCACTACACCACGGCGATTTTAATCTGCCTCAGCTGAAGTGGACTCCATCTGAAGACCTATCTTTTTTCATCGCTTCCAATCCCATTTCTACTAAGGAATGCCTATTCTTAGATCGGCTAACAGACTCTAGTCTATGCCAAGTCAGGGGCGTTTCCAACTATATGGAAAGGCAATTAGACCTTATCTTCACAACTGATCCCATCAACTCCTCAGTATCGTGTTGTCCCCTATCTCTTTCAACTATTGATAACTTTCATCCTCCACTTCTTCTCTCATTTTTCCACAACTCTTCCCTTCAGTCGCCTCCCCCCGCAGTTCTATTTTCTTACAATTTTCACAAAGCTAATTTCCGTAAAATTAATACCTATCTAAGCAGTGCTTCTTTTGAGTTTACCAATCTATCTCTGGTTGATGCCCTCTCCATTTTTTACAGAGAAATATTCAAATCCATCTCCCTTTATGTGCCTTACACCCGCCATAAAACTTCTTCTACATCCCCTCCTTGGTATAATCGTAGACTTCGCTCTCTGCGAAACAAAAGAAACAAGTTATGGGCGGTATTCCTTCGCACCCACTCTTCTTCCGACTATTCAAATTATTTAGGTATATATCTTCATTTCGTTGAACTCTATAACTCTCTCTATCAACGCTACCTGAATAGTGCACAAACCAATCTCATAAATGACCCCAAGTCCTTTTTTCAATTTGTCAATTGCAAAAGTAAGACCGATGGTTATCCTTCCTCCCTCGCTTTCGAAACCAAAACTTCATGTCATCCTCCTACCATCGCCAACTTTTTTGCTACATTTTTCAAGCAATCATTTGCCAACAACTCCTTCGTACCAGATCCCTCTTACTTCACTGATCTACCAAATTTCTCTATTGGTCCCTTTCTCACTCAAAATTTCGATCCTGCAGTTATTGAAGAAAAGTTACAAAATCTTAAGGATGAATTTATACCTGGCCCAGACGGACTCCCCGCCATGTTTCTTAAGAAATGCTCTTCCAACCTGTCTCTACCCCTTTCCTACCTTTTTCGTCTATCGCTCACACAGGGTGAATTTCCCCAGATTTGGAAGACCTCTTTTATAATCCCAAAACACAAAAAGGGATCTAAGCATGAAGTTACCAATTATCGTCCCATTGCTAAACTCTCTCATATACCCAAACTCTTTGAAAGCATTTTATACGAAGCGTTAAGCTTCAAATGCAAGCCTGGTTTTCTAAAAGGTAGATCAACTACCACAAATCTAGTTGAATTCGTGTCTTTTGCACTCTCAGCCTTAGAAAATGGCAAAGAAATCGATGTTATCGCAACAGATTTCACTAAAGCATTTGATAAGATATCTCATAAATTGATCCTTTTCAAATTGTCTGCTCTCGGCTTTGAGCCGCTCTTTTTAAAATGGATTTCTTCTTACCTGGTAAACCGATATTATAGTGTTCGGTTTAGATCCGCCCTTTCTGTTCCATTCCTGGCCTCATCTGGAGTTCCACAAGGCAGTCATCTTGGCCCTCTTCTCTTCATTCTTACTATCAACGATGTTGAGAGTGTCATTAAGCACTCCTCCCTCTCCTTTTACGCTGACGACACAAAATTTTTTAAATCTATTTCCTCTCCCCAGGACTCTGCCCTTCTTCAAGAAGACCTTGATCGGTTTTCAATCTGGTGCCTCAAAAACTGCCTAGAACTTAATATAGCCAAATGTCAATTTATAACCTTCTCACGTAAATACAACCCGTCTCCCCCCCGACTTTATTTTCTCCATGGTCAACCAATTCCCCTGGTTCAGTCTTTTCAAGACCTTGGCATATTATTCGACTGTGAGCTTAATTTCCGTTCACATATCGATAAGATGATCCTCAAAGCCAACTCATCACTTGGCTTTATTAAACGGTGGTCCAAGGAATTTTCCAACCCGTATGTAACCAGATCTCTCTATATTACCTTTGTTCGCCCCCTGCTTGAGTATGCCAGTCAAGCTTGGTCCCCCTTTCACCGGGTTCATGTTTCCCGAATCGAGGGTATTCAACGTCGATTCCTTCGATTTGCCCTCCGTGGCCTGCCATGGAACGACCCTTTAATCTTACCTCCCTATCAACACCGCCTCAAACTTCTAAATATGAATTCGTTAGAAGAACGTAGGAATATTGCTGACGTTCTTTTCATTCATCGTCTTCTCTCAGGTTCCATCGACTGTCATAGATTTGGATATCTCTTGCAGATATCACGTTTTTTTCAGCCAGGACAGAACTACTTTGCCAAAATCTTCGCCTAGAACACGCTACAGTGATTTGGAAGACGGAAGAAGAGTCTTAGATTAAGCTTATATGAGAGAACACCGGAACCAAGCCCGATGTCGGTTTTAGATCCATCTGTATAGAAGTGGATTGGCTTGTCATCCATGAAAGCATCTTCTTCACAGAAGAATCTAGAGGGGAAGCTTACATGAAAGTCTTTGTCAAACTAATGTTGGAGTATAGTGTAATCGATGTACTCTGGATCGAGTTAGGCAGCTAAGAATATTAGCGTGGCCAAGTAGTTTATGTGTCTGTGTAGTCCCTTTAAAAGGCATAGTAGCTGTCATGCCCTCTGAAAATATCGAGAGGTGGCAATTGAAATGGAATACCCGTACGGCTCCTCTTATGTATAGACATGCTGTTCTTTGGACTCTGTTTAGTTTACTGCAGTTAACTGCATTGTCTAAGGCTGCCCACTAAACGACAATCCCGTAGGTGAGTATCGGTCTTATAACCGAGCCAGCGGGTTATGCATCAGAGACGACTAATCTGGGATCTCGTTAATTGAGGAAGGGTCTACGATTGGAATTTTATATTTCCTGGAAAAGACTACAAGATCAGTTTGTTTGGGGGTTTACTCTCAATCCACCGAGCATTTCAAAAGTCCTTATAAGAGTTCTAGATAATTGGCGTTAATTGTGGTTTCAGGGGGTCAGTTGCTGGACACGATCTGGAATGTAATGGGATTTCTCGTAGTTCTAGGAAAATACTTCCACAAAATACTTTCCCTCTCGCTATAAGGACGATAGTACGCCAGTAATTATTGCACGGTACAAAGCATTTACCTCACTTTGCATGACTCTTTAGTCCGGTGTGAACCAGAGCTTCTAATAACAAAATGTGGGTCACCTACATGGAAGTTTCACTGTTCCCTCTCAGGGACGTAGATTCGATTATTTGCTGGCATGGTGCGTTTGTGTTTACACACACATATGTATCCTTGCCATTCAATGGGGTGGATGAGAATTTTCCAAGTAACTGCTTTGCCCATACAAATCATCACCTTCAAGGAAAATCTTGCTTTCAAAATTCTTCCTTCATTTTCAACATGGTCTACACTTGTGCACTATTCAACACAACGACAAGTTCTTCGAGGGAAGACGTATTTTTAGGTAATGGGTTGTGTTTTGAAGCAATAACAATACGAACTCGGTTTTTACTCAAGAATCTTTATTCAGTATAAAGAATTGTTCATGGCATTATGTTTCGAATACGACTTCAGGCATCTAGCGTCCTCGAATGGGCCACTTCTTGGAGCATTTGGGACTATATATGAACAGTTTGCGGCTTATTAGCAAAGACTTTGCATATCCCCACAATAAGTAGTAGAGTGGCGCTAAATACCGCGATCTCGAAGGTCAATTCACTGGTCCATTTCGTGACATAAACTTGTCTTTGAGTGCGCAGTAAGGCCGGCCGTGGCCGTGGTGTAGTGGTACTAGCAATCGCTTCTCACTCGGAAGGTCAAGGTTCGAATCCTAGCCACGGCAAGTTTTCATTTGTGCAATTGGAACTCAGTCAGAAAAATCTGCGTGTGAAGGCATAACACTGACATGTAGATTTGGCTGTTGTAGGGTTTTCAAACACAAAACAACCGTTAAAATTCACAACCTCACCATTCCGTGTGAAGAAAATCTCTCCGTCCTATTCGGACTCCCACCCCTGGAGAGTCAATATCGAAACCAAACACACCTGAGTTTCAAACCACTACATCACAAACTTTCCTTTCTCCTCCTTCTACCTTTCCGCCCGCGCCCTGGCAACAGTGTAAGGGTATTCATAACCCCTTTGGCGCGCGTACATTATAAAAAAAAAAAAAAAAAAGGCAATGGTTTGATGGGCTAAATTGACCTTGTATCATCCGGATCAATGTCGTTTCTAACGAAGATATAATTAGTTGTCGGTATCGCCCGCGTTTTTCCGATTGAAATAAGGGTAAACTCTTGCTTCAAGAGCCTAATCCGGGAATGTGGTTATAAGCTATGGTACTATACTAATATCCACATAAAAGTCGCAGTTCGTCTCTCGGGGTTAGACCCGAATACACTTAGACCTTGAGCTTAGTGCAGCCACCTCATACCTTAGATACGTAGACGCCTGACTAGACCGATGTTGTTACATAGCCTGTACAGTTTGTGGTTGAACTACCTCCTCCTTTCTTCGTCAATACAAACGAGACCGAAAATCACGGTCACGGCTATGTGCTTCCTAATTCGCTTTCAAGAAAGTCTAACCCTCTGTGCCATAGAGTATAACCGGGATGATAAGGGTCTTGTTTAGAGCCAGTTTGGTCTTACGAAAAAGGGCCCTGTTACTCAATTGTCACATGATAGCGCGTTGCCTTGTCTAAAACCATTATTGTCCTTGAAGGTATCTGCTAATTCATTACGAATCTTGATGAAGCAGCAAGAATTCTCCAAAGCCATCCGGCACAACCTTGGCTTGGCAAGGATGTGTTTTTATTTGCGGGGTTTTGCCGGGAGATATATTCCAATTGCCCTCAAAATGCACAAAACCAATTTAATTCTGAAACCGATATTGAGATTGGTATTTGGGCTATATTGCTCATTTAGTCTGCAAATTTCGATGTGTTGACATCATCAGCATGTTTGGGATGTTTTATTGTTTCTGTTCCGGAAAAAAAACAGAATGGAAGCGAAGCCACTAGGAAATCCAAAATGTGTATGGAGAGGATGTCGGCGTTGGCTTACATAGTTTAGAAGTGACAATTTTGACGTAAAAGATGAACCTCGTTCGGGTAGGCCAGAAGAACTAGACCCACTATTACGGTAAAGGAACTCTGTTACGTCACAATCAAGAGCCGTCTTCCAATCGGATCATTATCGGAGGAGAAAAATGAGCTCTTTACAATACTCGCAACATTAAACGTCGCCACCAATTGCTTAGTCCAGAAGACAGACCAGGACAACATCCTAGAGATTGATTTCATCCGGTCAAGGTGTTTGGTTAGATGCTGAGAGAATAATCAATTTGGAGTTTTTGCCTCGTAACCAGACTATCACTATCACAGTCAGTAGCTGTGCAGCTTAAAGCCGGCACTAGAGCAGAAACGGCCCGATCTGGTTAATCGAAGGAGGGTCTGATTCCATCAAGATAACGCTCGCTCTCATTCAGCTAGAACCACTTGCACACAGATACAGGAGTTTGGTATCGGAAAAATGGTGCATCCGCCATCTGCAGATTTCCACTTGTTTCGAAATCTGCAAAACTTCCTTGATGAACAGAATTTTGGATCTCTAGATGATGTCCAAGAGGCTCTTGGGGTATTTTTTTCGTCCAAGCCAAATTATTTTTCTGAGGCGGCATCAAGAAGTTGCGGAAGAAGTGTTGTCTAATGAAGGAAATTATATACATTGGCGACTAAATGCTTGCATTCGGTGGAAATTAGTTAACATTAAACAGACATTCAAAAATCGAGGAATACTTACGTTGCAACCTGATACAAATCGCGTGGTATAGCTCGTCCTTACGCTGACGTATGCGACTTTGAAGTCGGCAAATAGGAGCAGATGGTGAGTATTTATCCGAAATTTCCGGGTGCCTACCATGGCCTGCCATTGTGCGAATATTTGATATATGGTGGACACCAAGGACATCAATCATACTGTTCATGAAAGGTTTCAGACGCTCAAATATTATAGCAGAAAAGATCTTGCAGGTCATGATTAGGAAACTTATTCCCCCATATTGGCGCAGTCAGAATGGTCGCTCTTTTGTGGGTCAGGCCGATGATAATGTGGCCAAACAAATGGCGTTATCTTCCATACGTTTTGCGAATCGATGACCGATTCTCAAAAAGGTTGAATGCAAATTTGCCAAACAATACTGTACATAAACTTTATAACTTTATAACTTTATAACTTCCTGGAATCAACGTAAGCTTGATTGCAGTCAATGCGAGTCGAAGGATATGTATTTCATGTCAATTGCTTAGGTAAAAAAAATGGAACACTGCGGAAGACAGGAATTGAGGAATTCTGCGACGAACCCTCCCCTCCTTCAACTAGCCACTAAAATTGTTGGTGCTGCCGAGCGACATCCCTCATGTCGCGTATCCCTATCACCCTATTGAACCGGAGACGCTCCGCACTGCCATGTGCGACGTCTCTGTCGTAGTTGAGTAGCCTGTCCGCAGCTGTTCGAGTGACGTGGAAGATTAGCGGCACCGCCAAACTGTCCTGGATCAGACCTTTCCTATCTAGATAGAGGAACGCTTCTGGAGGAATGAAGCCGTCAAAGTGAACTCTCTCGTGATACATATAATTGGGGTAGTAAGCCCCGGAGATCAGGTTGTTCGACGTTGTCATTGCTCTTGCAATGTGCCTTCGAGTCAACTTAATGACGAAATTGTCCACTCTTATTAGGTTCGCCATATTGTACAAGACCGCATTACGATAGAATTTTATGTACTCTGACTCTGGTGTTGTGTATAAGCGAAGACAAGCCCTAAGACAAGCCCTCTCAAACACCCGAATCTTTTCCAACAAACTAGCTCTCACGTTGAACCACACAGGACATCCAAATATAAGCATGGGCCTGATAAGAGCCATGTAGCAGATCACTTTCACCTTCGCATCGAGTTGGCTGTTATAAAACAGTCTCCTTGTAAGAGCAAAAGCATCTCTGGCTCTGTCCAGAGCAACATCTATATGTTTGTTAAAATACAGATATTGGTCTAGCCAGATCCCAAGGTATCTGACTACATTTAGACAAACAAGTGGCTGTCCACGTTGTTCGACGATAGAGAACTTTCGCCAATTCTTTTTGGTATACCTAGAGGAGACAAAGGCGTCCTAAGCAGAATGGTTTCTGACTTCTGAAAGTTGATTTTCAGCTTCCATTCGTCGCAATATCGCTTAATTTTGTTAAAGTCACGTTGCAAAAGTATATGAATGACCTCAATCTTTGGACCTGATCTGTACGCGAATAAGTCGTCTGCGTACGCTATGGCATGGTGAAGTGAACCTTTTAGATCACTTGTGTAAATGTTGAAAAGGATCGGCGAATTTAGCGAACCTTGTTGCAGACCGTTTTTAATGTTAAATATTCCAGCGGAAGTCACATCGCCATTCTTCACGATGAACTATCTACTTGAGAGCATATCAAAAAGAACATACAGCAGTGGTTTACTAATGCCCAACCTGTTCAGCTTGAAGAAGAGCCCCTCTAACCATACGGTATCGAAGGCCTTTTCCAAGTCAATCAGACAGGCACCAGTACACTGTTTCTTGCCATTCCATTGGATTTCAGAAACCAGTTTAGACGCAGCATAAACGATATCATGCCCCGCCTTGAAAACGAATTGATTATCCGGAACTATATGTTTGTCCTCAACCCACTTAGTCAGGACTCTATTGACCACCTTACTGATGTTTGGAAGAGATTCGCTGGATTGGAAGTATCTTTACCCTTTTTTGGGGATGGGATGTACCACCGCAGTATTCCAATGCGCTGGATGATGTGCCTTATTCATTGCATTATTAAACAGGGTGGTATAAATGTTCACCGCTTCTAGTGGGAGATGTCGAAGCACAATGTTCGGTATTTCATCGGTTCTCACTGACCTTTTACTTCTCAGTGATTCGAAGATCGTTTTGAGCTCTTCCTTCGAAATGAACGGTGGTAATACCCTTTCGTTGGTGATGACATTTCGAAGGCAGAAATTGTGCACAAGGACTCGAGTTTCTAGGTCGTGGTTCGGGCCAATGATGTCATTCGCTTTGTACACTTCCGGGAAAGTCGCTCCTATAGCCTGTACCTTCTCCTGTGGATCCTCGATCGCAAAAAAGCTGTCATCATCAACGGCCTCATTTGGATCAATGCCTGCTGCTATGAGTATGTGCTCGTTCTCCGTCGTTCCGAAGATTTTATGACATATTGACGACGAAGACTTATTCCGCAACGCAACTATTGACGCCTCGTCCATTAGTCTAAGGTACCTGTCAATCTCCTCGTTCGACAGATTTCTGTTGGACGGTGGGTTGAGCGAATTCGAGGAGAGTGCTCTTGTCAGTATTCTTGAGAAGTGTGTCCAACGCACCCTACTATGTATAACTGTAGGAATGCTTTCGAACAAACTCTTCCAATTCCGCAATTTCGTTGGGAACAGTTATTTCGGTGCTGTGACCGCAATGGTCACTGTCATACACGAAAGTGCGTAGACAGTTTGTAGTTTGTTGGTTAGTGCACGTCAGTTGTATTCGCGAGTCGAACAGCAGGAGATCCAAATAGAACCCGTGTCTGGGAAACGACGGACTATCCGTCGCTTTGAGGCCTAGCCGATACACCACACTGTTCTAACCTCACCAATTGAGGTTCCCTCTAGTATTTGGTGTACTGTTTCCCCAATCTCTATGTTGAAATCTCCGCCGATAATAAAATAGTTCTCCTCCAATTCCAGCCTTAGGAATCGAAAAAGTGCCTCAACTCTGAGATGAATAAGGTGGATTGAGTAGCCTTAGATGCATAAACAGACACCATGTACAGCCGCTTTCCACTACGGAGAGGGATGTACACGATGCATGCCTCCAACACCTGAAATCTACGTATTACACGGCTGTATACATAATCTTTTGAAACGCAGTCCTTTTCTAACAAAGATTGCAATACCTCCTCCTTGAATGGAGTTGGGTCGGTTTCTTCGTAATATTTTATATCTTCTGTGCCCCATCTTGTGTCTTTTGGTAAGCTTAGTTTTCGCTAATCAAAAGCACATCCGGGGCTTGGTCTAAGCAACTTAAACTGTAGCTCTACGTTCGAACCTAATCAGTGAATTGACATACACTGCAAGGACCTTCAGGGTTTGCTCCGCCATGTACGTACCCATTACGATTATAGGTGCGTTAGGCTCGGCAGCAGCGCGAATATTTGATCTACCCGCATTGCCTGTTCCTGTATTTGACGTGGAAGCTGAGCCATCTGCCCCTGAATAGAGAGCAAGATAGCCAGCATGTCAGGTACAGGGTCTGGTGCTCTAGGCGCTGGGGCCTGAGAAGCTACCTTTGTTTGTTGTACCATATTTCCCCTACCTGCCGCCATTGCCATTTGGATGTAGGTGACTTGGGGAGTAACGGCTGGTGTTTTTGCCTGCACGAGTGGACGTTTAACTTCCACTTTCTGCTGCCGAGCCAGATTTACTCTTTTGATGTATTGGAATTTGGGACAACCCGGATAATTTGTGGTGTGTCTCGTGTTCCTACTTAAAGCACAAGAGAGTTGGCTTTTTTCCGACACTCCGTCCTTACCTAGAGCGCATCATCAAAACCCGGTCTGACCCTTTTTTAGGTTTATGGATCTAAGCAAAAAGTAATTAGTAAAGTAAAAATGTAGCATGTAGCAGCAGAGTAGCAGCTACTCTGTATCCAATATTTGGTAGCCTTACGTGTCAATCCTAAAAGATCCGAACAGAAACGTGTAGAGACGAGTAAGGGAATTTAATGTTAAAGTCGAAACCGGTGTTGAGATCATAGAAAAAACAATTCTGCGAACTATTAAAATGGTGGAGACAAATAAAAATCCCTCAAAACGAACCATTCAACGTGAACCATGAAAACAAAGATTTTCGCCCGCCCGACTGAAGTTAAGTAGATGTAGCAATATCTAAATTTAAGTATACCAAGGCCTTTCTAAGGTAGCATGATTTGAATTTATAGAAAGAAAATACACCAGACGAATGAAGCCTTAGCATCGCTTGGCCGATCCGCAAAAGCGGAGCCCACCAAACTGCGCCGACAATACTATAGAAGCATCAGTCTACTTGACATCGCGTACAAAACCTTGACGTCGCATTTGACGCCTGTCAGTGCGTATTTAGGCCAGGTGAGCGAGCAATTGACTAAATATTCACACTTTGTCAGATCCTAGGGTTAAATTCGAGAAGTCCGGATCGATACACACCACATTTGTAAGTGTTGAAACAGCAGCTGCGAAAACCGCTTTTGCTGCGAATGAGGCAAATCCAAGTACATGTTGTCGACAAGAAGGGAAGTACAAAATCAAAGGATCGGGTAGATCTTCTCAAGCTAAGCTTTGAAGTGCTTACTGATTCTGTTTATGTCAGCTCCACTCTGCTTACGACATCAGAAATCAAAGTATTTACACTTGCCAGTCGCAATTTTTGTGATAAGGCTTTATCAACAATATATATATGCGATGGCGGAGTGCACCGCCATTAAAAATGCACTAGTATACGTTAACATTGAACATGGCATTATAAACTGGGTGGGCCCCCGTCCAATTGCCAAGGCCTCGCCCATCAATGACGTTGTCTAATAAAAAGCGGGGGCAGAGCATATTACTGGTCTTATCGTAAACATCTTCAGATGACGCCACCGAAGGTTGCTACGATTTTACCAGTTACAAGTTGCCGGTCATAGGTTTTGTTGGTGGCAAGACCACCGGTAGTCCCTACCAGGACTTAAGTCACGGTACCATGGGAGTCAGGAGTCCCGCGGATTTCTGTCCGGGCCTGACTTGTTGAGGTAGGCCTCCTTGTGGGAGCGTCGTGGTGACTGTGGTTTAAACCCAAATCGTAGAACCATTGTAGAGTTGCAAATAAGTACTGGGTGCTGTGACCCTAAGAGTAGTAAGAGGTTTTAGGTCGGCCTCGACTCATACCAAGGGTGGAACTTGTGCCTCCAACACAGTTCCGAATTGGTATCAAAGAATTGACGGAGAGCGATGGCAAGGCGTATCCGTGCTTCCATGGATGTATTGGCATCCCGCAAACATAAGTCTACATGACAGGTGGTTTACGTTAAAAACCAGAGACTATGTACATAAACATCGAAGAACAATCAAAATTGACAGCATGCCTCGAAAGCTATCTCCGTTGGAAGATACATCATTAAATGAAACACCTTTTATTGTATTTGAGGCACCTCAATGTTGAGATTCGTTAATTAACAAAAAGAAAATTATCCAAGACGACTGGAAATCGATTTTCTTCAAAGCTATTTAACTGAATCCTCATTTTGAACACGAGCATGTCAGAAGTACTTTTTCTTCCTCCTCTGGCATTTCTCCGAATGCAAAATCTCGTCAACTGGGTAATTTTGTTGACAGCATGACAATTGCTTCCTGTTTCATTTCCTCATGATCTTCCAATATACTTATACTTGGTATACTACTGCCTTCCCTTCATTTCTTTTCTATGATGAAATTCCTACACTTATCCTGTTCAAATAAAAAAAGGAAGAAAAACGAAACGATTGAGCCGTTTGGCCTGTTGTCATTAACACTAATCGTGAAGTAGAGCACACTTTTTGGTGTGAATACCTGTGGCTACTGGCTAGTGGCTACACCTGGATTGGACGAAACACCTTTGCCATTCAATTTTGTTGACTATGTATCTACTTAGGATCCCATGAAGTATTCCCTGTCAGACGAAAGGGGGAGAACTAACTATTGTTTATCATTTAACCATTACGGTCCTTTTCTGGTTATTTATTTTGGTATTCAGAAGGATTAAAGAGGCATTACGTAATTGGATTGAATTAATTTATTAATTCTCATCCAATAAGGAGCAGGTGACAGTGACAATTTTACAAATTCGTTCAATATTTACGAAGATATATTTTGACTTGATTAAAAATCAATTTATTACAATATGACCGCACAATTAGTAATACAAAAAAAAGTAGAAACTAGGTTAACTTTGTTTTGCGACATAATACGAGGATGTGTGCATAACCTTTGTATCTTTTTGATAAAACACTGGTTCATTGTACTCTTATTCATCTACTAGATGGAGTGAAAAGTGGCCTGCTTGGGAATTAAAAAAATTGTTTTCCTCTTTTAGTCTGATGCACTTATTCCAGCGATTTTCCAACTTCTTGATCCCGTCCAAAAAGTAATTTTCCGGAAGGTCTGCAAAATACTCCTCCGTGGCGTCGATGATTTCCTCGCGTGAGCTGAATTTTTTATTGATGAGCCAACTTTTGAGGTTTGGGATGAGATAATAGTCCGAGGGAGCCAAATCGGGCGAAATCGGTGGATGCGACAGCAATTGGAGCCGTACGTCATTGATTTTAGCCGTGGTTGCGATGCTCTTATGCGTCGGCGCATTGTCTTGCAAAAACAAAATTTTTTTTCGCTTCATGTGAGGCCGTATTGTAGCGATTTCGGCCTTCAATCGCTCCAATAATGCACAGTAATACTCGCTGTTGATGGTTTTTCCTTTTTCGAGGTAGTTCACGAAGAGTATGCCATGACAATCCCAGAAAACCGACGCCATAACCTTTCCGACCCATCGAGCATCCCTCGGCCGCTTCGGAGCACTCGTCCCGGCTTCAGTCCACTGCCATTCTGTTCTCTGGTGTGTAATAGTGGCAAGTCCAAACACTCTTTCGAAGTGCTCTCGCGTTCGTGTTTTTGGTCAGGAGTGAGCATTCGCGTCACCTAGCGGCAGGATAACTTTTTCATATGCAGAATATTGCCCAAAATATGGTGTGTGCGCTCAGTACTAATCTTTGTGGTATCTGGTAGCTCGCGCACCTTCACTTTCCGGTCAGCCAACACCATTTCATGTATTTTTTTGACATTGTCCTCTGCAACCGCTTCGGAGGGCCTGCCGCTGCGGACTTGATCGGTAGTGGAGTTGTGGCCACCACGAAATTCTCAAAACCAATATTTGACGGTGTAATCTGACGGAGCATTAGCCCCATAATATTTATCCAACTTTTCTTTTGTTTCCTTCGCCGTTTTGCCTCTCAAAAAATAATGTTTTATGAGAGAACGAAAATCGTTTTTGTCCATACTCAACATGATGCCAAACACGTCAACAACAATCAGCTGTCAAAAAAAAACTAAAGACAGTATCGCACTGAAATTTGGCATGTCTGCCTAAATATGAACGGACTTCAAGGCACCATAACCTTTTTTGCAGTAGCAGCGCATTCTGGCGGTCAAGGAGGTCACTTTTCACTCCACCTAGTAAATCTATATTTTCCCCTCTAAAGTAATTCCCATCGACTGCAACACATTTATGCTAGCACTTGCTCCAATCGTCGAAACATTTTTTATATTCGGTTTTCGGTATGTCCATCAGTGCTTCCTGTGATTTTTCCATTTCTTCCTCTCGGCTGCTGAAACACGTTCCCCTTTCGGGGCTTTTTTAACTCTATTGAACAGAAAGAAGACACGGAGAGCCAAATCGGGTGAATTCGGTGGCTGTTGGATGGTATTTGTTGCATTTTTCGTCAAAAAGTTACGAATAATGATGGCACTGTGCGACGGTGCGTTATCATGGTGCAAAATCCACGAGTCTACTGCCCACAATTATGGTCTCTTTCGGCGAATTGCTTCACGCAAACGTCTCATAACGCCCAAATACTCGTAATACTCTTTGCTTACTGTCTGGCCTTCTCGCAAAAATTCATGATGCACTACACCGTTGTAATCCATGAAAACCGTGACTGAAAACGACGTGGTTTGTTTTGGTCTCGGCTCATTTGGTGAACGGCATTCACTTGCCTGATGACTGGATTGCGTGTCGTATTCATAAACCCACGTCTCGTCTCTAGTAATGATCCGTTTGATGAATATGGGATCGGATTCAGCCTCGCAAATCATCTCTTTTGCGACGTCAACACGGTCTCTTTTTTGAATGAAATTGTGGTCTTTTGGCACCAACTTTGCTGCTACACGACGGAAACCCAAATCATTAACCAAAATGTGTTAGACGGATCCATAGGCAATGTTCAAGTCCTCCGCTATCTCTCTGATGGTTAATTTGCGGTTACTGACCAACATTTCTTGTACTTCATCAATGTTTTCGTCGGTTTTCGATTTCGACGGTCTGCCACTGCGTTCATCATCTTCGATTGACTCACGACCACTTTTAAACCGCTCGCGCTCGTGCCACTGGTAAACGACCGTTTTCTTTAGAGAATCGTTGCTGAAACACTTTTCCAATGTTCGCGCACCATTAAGTCCATTTTTTACACAAAATTTAATACTCGTACAAGTTCGTTGTTGCAAATTTAAATCCATTTCTAAAATTGTAAAAAATCGCCAACACACACAGAGATAGATGTACCCTTGGCTACGTAACTTTTGCAAATGTCAATCTATGACGCTAAGATTTAGAGGGAATGTCAACAACAGATTCACCAACTTGACAAAAAAAAAAAACAGGACTCAAATCGGAATAATGGGAGCGCCACACACTGGTGTCCCCCGGGAACTTTTTGTTCAATGCGGTATTCACAGGATTTGCAGCCTATTCACTTAGGCAGATAGATCTATAGCCCTGGTTATGATCTTAAATCTCAACCAGCAGGTCTCTCCAGCCAGCCCGATCTTTTGATTTCTAATATTCCTTATCAAGCTTATCAAGGCTCTTTTTGTTTTGTGTTTGACACCCTAGACAAGGTCTGTCCCTGCTTGATTTTCTTTCAGTGTTTGATCCCCTCGATCGTTCAGATGTGCTAAACGTGCTAACCATCTACGAGGAAGCCATTGTATGCAAGTCTGTGTACAATTTTGACTGAATCTTTACCTTTACCAGCTATCAATCCAGATAGAACCGGATGTCAGAAGTTTTTTTTTTTTTTTAATAATTAGGTGTATCCTCAGAGGGTATCCTTATTTTTTGGGAACAGATAAGCAATGCTATAATTTTCGGGTGTGGTTAAATTCGCCCATGTTTTATAGATGATCCTGTGCATACCCTTTTCCGAGTCATCGACATATCTGTTGATCCACTGGGCCGGATTAAGGTGTTAAGCGAATAGCTCAATCTCTAATGGAGCATCCGGATACTTGGCGACCTCCGGATCAGCCAGCCTTATCTGTCTAATGCGGATCTCTGGACAGACGGACTACCCTTTCTCCGCTACTCGTGGGAACTGAAATGAGTTCAAATAATCTTCAAAATAATACAAATATAAACCAGGACCCCTTTAAAAAATGCTCAAGGGTCACGAGATCTCCAGCACGCCGATCGCTAGGAAAATCATGCGAAAGCAAAGACCAAGCACAGTCCGTAGCTCAGGGCAATAGCATTACACCGAATAAGCTACAAAATCTCGAACGCGAAAATTCTGACTTCCGCGCCAGACTCCAAAATATGGAATTGCTCTGTGCCGAACTAAAAAAGCTGAGTCTGAGTCTCGAGTTTTCACACGGACGAAGAAGAGCTAGTCCACGAAACGGACTGGATACTTAAAAAAAAAACAGGTAAGAAGCGCAAAGCTACTTCCCCGCCTGATATTGAGCAAACAAAGAAGCAAGCCAGGTTTAACACTGCTGAGGTCGATAAGTCAACAAAGCAACCCAAACAAAGACCGCCGCCGCCAATAAACGTTTTTGGAATCTCGGACTACAACAAGTTGCACATAATTCTGAAATCACTGTGCTCAACCGCAAAAATTAACTGCCGAGAAGATTCAATGGCATACGTACGAAAATAAAACGGAAAGACCCATACGCGTTGTAGCTAGAGGATTGCATCCCTCTTGCCTTAAAGAAAACATCGTAAATAAAGACTTTAAGATAATCGACGCAGTTAATATACTTGCGCAAAAACAGCGCAATGTTGAAAGCGAGAGGACGACCCCAAGAAGCGGTCTTCCCCTCTTTAGGCTAACTTTCGACAAAACCGAAAGCCTAGAAAGAATTTATGCCATAAATTAAATTTTGGGACTTGTTGTCAAAATTGAACCTCCGCGGAAAAACTCTAAGCTGATTCCCCAATGTACACGTTGCCAGGGATTCAGCCGTAGTCAGGCCAGAAGGAACCACGCTGTGTAAAATGCGAAAGAGTTTCCAGCGATATGCATTAACTGCAAGGGAAAACATCCAGCTAATTATCGAGGCTGCGAAGTCGCGAAGGAGTTGCAAAAGCAACAACGTCAAAAATAACAATGCGCAAGTGGAAAGTGGAAAAACTTACGCGCAAATAGCGGCGCGAGTAAATATGACTAACTGTACATCACCGGATCCTGCCTCAAATGTCTTCTCAGTAATTCTCGAGAGACTAGAAGAACAGACTAAAATAAATAAGAACGGCTTCTTAAGTTCGAAGCCAATTTCTGCAACTAATTATGGCAAAGAAGCTCAATATATTGTACTTGCTTGATCAACTAAATACGAGGGCGGGTCAATAAGTCCGTGACTTTTGGATTAAAACAGATTTTTTGATAAAAAAATAATTTTATTTTTCAACGTAGTCTCAGTTGAGCTCTATACACTTTGTCCAACGCTTCTCCAATTTTTTTATCCCTTCCAAAAAAAATGATTTGTCGAGGTCCTCAAAATGACGAGATGACTTCATCATTTGAGTCAAATCTTTTTCCACCAAACCATTTCTTCAGGTTTGGGAACAAGAAGTAGTCGCTCGGAGCCAAATCTGGAGAATAGGGTCGATAAGGGAGCAATTCATAGCCCAATTCATGGATTTTTTGCCATGGCATCTGCACATGTGTGCACCCTTGCATTGTCTTGGTGGAAAAGAACTTTTTTCTTGGCCAAATGAGGTCGTTTTTTTTTCAAATCGTCATTGAATCGGTCCAATAAGTTGGCATAATATTCCCCATTGATTGTTCTTCCCTTTTGAAGGTAGTCAATGTGGATTATCCCGCGTGCATCCCAAAAAACAGTCGCCATAACTTTATTGGCTGACAAACCCACCTTGGCCTTCTTTGGCGCCGATTCACCCTTAGAAACCCACTGTTTTGACTGTTGTTTGTTCTCTGGTGTGTTGTGATGGATCCATGTTTCGTCCACGGTTACAAAACGGCGCAAAAACTCCTCCATATTGCGATTAAACAACGCCAAACCTTCCTGTGAAGTTGTTACACGATTGCGTTTGTGGTCGACTGTGAGCAAACGCGGCACCCATCTTGCGGAAAGCTTTCTCATGCCCAAGTGATCATTCAAAATTGAAACCACTGAGCCATGCGAGATCCCTACGGCTTCCACAATCTCTCGCACTTTCAATCTTCGGTCGGCCAACACCATATCGTGAATTTTTTCGATTGTTTCGGGTGTAGAGACCTCAACTGGGCGTCCAGGACGTTCGGCACCTTCAGTGCTTGTACGGCCACAACGAAATTCAGTAAACCACTTTTTTACCATGGTGCAGAGTCCCCATAGTATTTATCAAGCTTAGCCTTGGTCTCGGTAATGGTTTTTTTTCGCAAGAAATAATGCTTAATAAGCACACGAAATTCACTTTTTTCCATTTTCTCCTCAAATTAGTGAGTAGTCTGATAAAAATAGCTGTCAAACACAAACTAACTGACGCAGCAAGTTTAAATTTTGACAGGAGTCAACTGACAAATGCCTGTTGACAGGAGCAGTGTTGCTGTTTCAGTAAAGAGGTCAGAAATTCAAAAATGCACGGAATTATTGACCCGCCCTCGTACTTTAATTCAGGAAAAAGTAATTGACATATGTTTAATTTCTGAAACTCACCTGGCGACAGAATCGCGCGTCGGAACTAAATGGTTACCGCGACTACCACGCTCATCATCCACCGTGAAACGCAAGAGGCGGGTCATCCCTATTCATACAAGACTGCATTGAACATACTCTGGAAGCAATAATTGAACTTGACAAATTTCAAATGACCATGGTGCGCGCTAAAAATAAAAAAACACGAATTTATTGACCTATTCAACTCTCTTGGACCAATCTTCATTATTGGTGGCGACTTTAACGCGAAGCACACCTTTTGGGGCTCAAGATGTATCTCTCAAAAAGGAAAAACTCTTTACAGGGCTGGTACGGAATGTGGTTGCTATTTTTACTCAACAGGCAAGTCGACATACTGGCCCTCGGATGTCGCCAAAACACCCGATCTAATAGACTTCTTTATCAGAAAAGGACTAAACGCTAGTTACGTCAAAGTTGAAGAGGGCTTCGATCTTTCCTCCGATCATTCTCCAGTTATCCTCTCACCGTGCGAATCTTTGGTACCGTGCCGACCACCGACGAGTGCACACGTCATCTTGCACTCGTATTTCTCCGTGCCCAAAAACCCCAAAACCACCGCGCGCGCGTTAACAAAAAAAAAAAAAATAATAATAATAATAGTGCAGTGCCATAGAAAAAAAAAAAAAAAAAACATTATCACACAGTGTGGGAATCCTACACCTCTCCCGCTCCTGGTCGTAGTACTGTTGCTTCCACTCGGTCGCTGCCATTACGGTATTTATCATACGGTACGTGCAGTGACTGAGTGTATGTAACGACTGATGGATAGCTTGTTGTGTGTGAAAATTTTGTTGGTACACTGTTTCATACTGTTGTAAGGGCATAACACCTACAGCAATTTGATTCAGTAAACCATCTTCAGAATTTTCACTTCGCAGCCCTGCTTAGTATCGTCGGTGTTTGTGTTTACTATGTTTGTTTGTGATTATGTCTAGGGAATTCAGGGTGGACGTAGCCAATATACGCGGGCTAAAAAGTAATCACTTTTCTGCGTACGTCCACGTCTGTAAGTACCGACCAGCTGTTTTGGCACTTAGCGAAACACAGGTAGATCCCCGCCCACACCTCTCAGACCACAATGATCTGAAGCTACCTGGCTACGAACTAGTGCCACTATTCTTTCCCCATCGCGGTCTCGGCATTTATGTGCGTAGTGATGTAGGTTACCAAACTCCACCACAATGTAGTCCCTGTTCCAATCCGGAATTCAATTTCATGTGGTTCAAATTCCATCTCCATAGGCAAATTGTCCACTATTGCTTTATTTACAGATGCCCCAAACTAGACAGCATTCTGGCTGGCTTCGACATTCTGGACAGACAACACCCGAAGGACGGTGTGTTGAGATCTTCGCTGCGGAAAATAACTTAACCCAGCTTGTAAATGAGCCCACACGCATACCAGACGTTGATAGTCATACCGCCAACACTCTGGACTTGTTTTTAACCTCTCACCCTGACAAGTACTGCGTTGATGTACTCTCCCCTCTAGGCTCGTCGGACCATTGTGTCATATCAGCTAAATTCTCGTACACTGACCACACAGTTAGAGAAAAGATTCCTAAAAGAATACGAGAAAGCCAATTGGAGCGGACTTAACAACTTCTTTAGGAATTTTAACTGGTCGTTATGTTTCCTCGATAACGACGTGGATGCCGTTGCTGACATGATCACAGAAACTGTTCTTCTTGGAATGAGATGCTTTATCCCTCATCCGATGAAGAGTATCAAACCAAAAGAAAAGGAATGGTATGATTCGAGCTGTAAAGAGGCTGTCAGGGTTAGAGAACTGTTTTTTCGGTCCTACAAGACCAACCCGACAGAGGAAAACCGAAAAAAGTTTAAACGAGCCAGAAATGACTGCAACGCCTTTCTTAAGCGTGTGAAATTCCAATATGACCAAAACCTGAGGAGAAAAATACTACAATGTCCCAAAGGCAGTAAAAATTTTTGGTCATTCGTCAAAAACATTAGAAATTCTGCCTCATCCTCCACCCCAACGCTCATTTACAATGACATTCCAGCTATCAGCTCTTTGTACAAGGTCAATCTGCTTGCTGCACACTTTGCGGCTAGCTCAACACTCCCAGATTGTGCTTTGTCTCCACCTACACTTGAGTGCGTCGAATCTTCAATGGGACGAATCCACTTTCGCACTCGTGTAGTAGCAAGAGTACTCAAAGATCTCAACATGCATAAATCCGCTGGTCCAGATGGTATACCTCCCCTTCTTCTGAAGAGGTGTTCTTCTACGCTGGCAAAACCACTGCGTAAGCTTTTTCATCAGTCCTACTCTTTAGGACTCTTTCCGAGCAGATGGAAAACAGCATTTGTCCAGCCAGTCCCTAAAAAAGGCGAATCTTCTTCTCTATCCTCCTACAGACCCATTGCACTTACATCCCTTCTTTCCAAGGTCATGGAAACGCTGATAAACGTCTGCTCAGGAAATATCTCTCCGTCCTATTCGGACTCCCACCCCTGGAGAGTCAATATCGAAACCAAACACACCTGAGTTTCAAACCACTACATCACAAACTTTCCTTTCTCCTCCTTCTATCTTTTCGCCCGCGCCCTGACAGAACAGTATAAGGGTATTCATAACCCCTTAGGCGCGCGTAAATTATAAAAAAAAAAAAACACGAAAACTTCACCGGCAACCGGCAGTACGGTTTTCGTAGTAACAGGTCCATTGGTGATTTGATGGCATGTCTCACCGAAAAGTGGAACCAAAGCGTACATCAATCTGGTGAAAGCAAGATAGTTGTACTTGATATTTCCAAGGCATTTGACAGAGTTTGGCATCAGGCTCTTTTGTCGAAAATGCGTGCTTTTGGGATCGATGACTCTCTTCTTCAATGGTTTAGAAATGACCTTTTTGAACGTTCAATTCAAGTTGTCTTGGACGGTTTCAAGTCTGATATTCACAAAATAAATGCTGGTGTGCCCCAGGGCTCCGTTCTGTCTCCGACACTCTTTTTAATTGTCATTAACAATCTCCTGTCTGCTACTTCTAATCCAATATAATCCTTTGCTGATGACAGTACTCTCTGCTTTTCATATTCGTTCCTGGACTCACACCCCTGCTCTTCGACTGTAGAACGGGAACGGCAGCGTATGTTAAATTCCGATATGAACAGCATAATCAATTGGGGAACTATCAACCGAGTAGAATTTAATGCTTCCAAAACTCAATGCTGTCTGCTGTCATTAAAGCGAAATTCAAATACCCAGCCATTATCCATGAATGGCACTTGCATCGTCGAAACCGATAAACTTTCCATTCTCGATATATGTTTCAGTGACAACTTACGTTGGAATGACCACATATTCGGTGTCGCCAAAAATGCTGCGAAATGTCTAGGTTCTCTCAAGCGATGTAAGAAATATTTTACCCCCTCTGATCTGGCCACAATATATAAGGCATTTATCCGCCCAAAACTGGAGTATAATGCCCACATCTGGTCAGGTGCTCTTAAAACATCACCTGCTAGATAGGATTCAAAACCGTGCGATAAAACTAATTGGTGATACTAATATCAGTCAATCAATTGACACCCTCGAACACCGACGTAAAGTCTCCTGTCTCACTTTGTTTTATCGCTATTTCCACCACCAGTGCTCCATTGAAATTGCCAGTAGCATTCCGCCCATTCAAACTTTCAACCGTAACACCCGTCTCGCTATAAATGCTCATCAGTATACCCTCAAGCCCATTTTCGGACGTACTCTTAAATATCGTGATTCTTGCCTAAGCCGTACAACTCGCTTATGGAATGCCCTGCCGACCTCTGTGTTTCCTGGTCGTTATAACTTGCAAACATTTAAAAACAATGTACATCGGTACCTGTATTTTCTTCCTCCCTAAATTTCCTTCGCCCGCGCTGTGTACGAACATTTTAAGGGTACAAAACCCCTTGAGCGCGCGCCGATTATAAAAAAAAAAAAAAAAACTACTTGGTTAAGAAACAAAGACCACCCAGATTAACTAACAGCAAAACTCACTGGGAAGATTTCCGACAAGACGTTGTAGACAATACTGAGTTGAAAGTACCGCTCAGAACGCCGTATCAACTTGAAAAAGAAGTTCAACGGTTTGTTGAAGTCATACAGCAAGCGGCCTGGAAGAATACTCCCCGCGAATCGAACAAAGTTCCCAAAGTCGGCATAAGATACCCACCGGCATGAAACCCGGGCACCACAAGATAAAACGTCCTTCAATAGACTCTTCAACTTGTTGAAAAAATCGATCAAGGACTTCAATAATCAAGGTATTTATAACTACCTTGAAAGACTCACAGCGACAAAGGATACCAACTACTCCATATGGAGGACCGTTAAAAGTGTTCGAAAGCCCCAAATATACGTGGCGCCAATAAGAAGAAACCAGAATGACTGGGCGAAAGAAGATAAGGAAAAAGCTAATATTTTCGCCGACCATCTTGCAGAAACGTTTAAACCATTCGACGGGGAAGTGCTTCCAGAGAATGTCAATACGCTAGACGTGACGACAAACTTTCCAGTAGAAAAGGCTACACTTAAGGTACTTAGACAAGTTATAGACACGCTTAAGCCCAATAAAGCCCCGGGATATGACTTAATAACGTGAGAGATACTTAAAGCGTTGCCAAAAAAAGGTTTGCTAAAGCTGCTCTATCTTATAAATGCCAGCATTAGATTAGAGCATATACCGCACCAGTGGAAAGTAGCCGAAGTTATTATGGTTCCGAAACCCGGTAAACCGCTGACTGAAGCCAAGTCATATAGACCAATATTACTTCTCCCGATTACATCGAAGGTCTTCGAGCGAATCCTTCTTAATCGTCTTAAACCAATTACCGACACAAATTCCCTCTTGCCCGATCATCAATTTGGCTTTAGAAGCCAACACTCTACAGTTGACCAAGTGCATCGAATAACCGATGTAATTGAACGAGCAATCGAGTGTAAGTTAGTCTGTTCAAGCGCATTCCTTGACGCTTCGCAAGCCTTTGATAAGGTATGGCACGAAGGCCTAAAATATAAACTTCGACAAGCCCTACCCCAGCAATTGTCTTGTATTTTAGGTTCATACCTGGAAGACCGACTCTCCCATGTGACACACGGAAACGGATATTCTACTTTTAAGACAATAAAGACGGGGGTGCCGCAAGGTAGTGTACTTGGCCCTCTGCTGTATTTGCATTTCACCCGCGATATACTCCAAACGAACGACACTGTCCTAGCCACATTTGCTGATGACACTGCCATTTTGGCAAAGGCTAAAACAGTCGAAGAAGCAACTGCCAAGTTGCAACGTGCCCTTACACGGATTGACAATTGGACAAAGACTTGGCGAATCGCGCTTAATGAAAACAAGTCTGTCCACGTGAACTTCACTCTCAAGAAAATTGAGAATCCACCGGTGTTTATCAACGCAGTACGAATTCCTTACGCGAACGAGGCCAAATATCTCGGTATGACACTCGACGCTAAACTAAAATGGAGAGCACACGTCAAGAAAAAAACGTGAAAAGCTTGAAATCAAATATAGAGATATTTACTGGCTTACTGGAAAGTATTCCAAGCTTAGCTTAGAGAACAAACTGCTGTTATACAAGCAAGTACTAAAACCGATCTGGACATATGGTGTACAACTATGGGGTTGTGCTAAAAATAGTAACATTAATGTATTACAGACAAAGTTCTTCGAGGTATTGTTACGAGTAATACGCCGTGGTACATTAGAAACGAGACTTAGGAGTCGAAAACGTTCAGAACGAAATTAAAATGTTTGCGCGAAAACACAAAAATCGACTACAAGGACATGCAAATATTTCTGTTCAACAGATCCTCGACGAGACAAATTTATTGCGCCGTCTGAAAAGGACTAAGCCTCTCGATCTAGCGCGGTGATTAGCAGCGCGTAATTTTTCTAAAGTACACAGGAATTTTCAATGGAAAATCGCCTGCAGGATATCTTAAAAAAAAAACAAAATAAAATGCGATAGAAGAGCTGCTTGTTGAGTGTGAACTCAGTCGTGGTTTGCAGAAGGGAGGTGTTTTTTAGTGAGTAAGAATCTCACACTACTATAGGCTTTGGGCCTGTAGTGTCTATGAAGATTTCTCACCTTCCCACGAAAAAAAAAAATATATTTGATTTAAGTATGTATGTACTTCAGGAAGATTGTGTAGGTAGGATTGTGGTTCATGACCTTCCAGGTTGAATGGTTCTTCAATGCATGAAAGTGAAATGTTGTTCATTATAGTGGTCTGCACATTTTCATCAGAGAGTGCAGCCCTTGATGTGAATATTGTCAAAGCAATTAATATGCGATGGAGCGTGTCGTACTAAGGAAAGCCCCTTTGAACCTGAAATAAACAAAGTACGTACATGTTCCATCGAAAAATACCAAAAGCATGGGATAGAATGAGTTATACCACACTTCTCTGTGCCAAACTCTATATCTGGAATATACCATATATTGGAAATTTTCTACTCTACGGGTTAGGTCCAAAGAAATTCTCTATACACCGAAACATGTTGCTTTGTACGAGAATTGGATAGTGGAGTTAGAATAGCAATCTTCTTTGTTTATGTTCAGACGGTTTTAGAAAGTGGCTAAAAGCCCATCAACTACTGCCGTTGTATCAAATGTATTTCCCTGAGATTTAACATTCCAACCCTTGAAAAAGTAAGGCCGATACTCCAGAAACATGGACCGTAGCACAGTAATTCGAATTCATTTAAAACTGCGTTGTGAATGGCTCTCACCGTCCAAAGGCAGCTAATAGAACTAGGACTTAAATTCATCACCTCTAATTAAAGATTCAAGCACAAGAGCAGTTTGTTTGTTTCCTTAACTACAGTGGAATCCTTTTGCTCTTTTCACAGTGTTATTCAATTCAACCCACATAATTGCTATACAGCACATAAACTGTATTGAGAATAGTCAACTCAAAAGCACATAGTGGAATTTAATGTAACCTGCCAGTCTAAATTATATAGGACCGACACTCAAACCTACTTCTGCCATAAGCAATATTTAATAACTTGTACTTGGCCTCCATGCGAGGTGGAAAATCCTGTGTAACTCGACGTTTCTGTACCGAAAAACAAGTCAGGAAAGCCACAAGTGGTTAGCTTTAGAAACATACGCTCCTTGATTCTAATCGAATTATTTTGCACTTTTTGGATATTCACTTTGGTGGTAGAAGAGAGTAACTTGGGTTCACCAGTGACAGCTGACAGACACACAGTCTAATGGAAATGGATATATTTTTAAATCTACTGCAAAGTAAGACAGATATGTAGAATGGGAGTACATTCTGGAAAGGCTAGTGAGGACGAGTACATCCGACTGGTTGTAGGGATAGTAAGGGAACTCTTTACATGTAAACACGGTTGAAAAGTTGCACTATCACGCATATGCATGATGTACATATCTTCAAAAGAAACATACACATGTATGTACATCCCCTTTGCGTCGATATGACCACATCGTCGATAAGATTTTGTTGTAAACTTCCAAAACCCTGAGAAATTTGTATTTTTTTTTTTTTGGAAAACGTGATGAGGGTGTCGTGTGTCATAGATAATATACGGCTCTATTTGGTTCAATATCAATCTAAGTTCTTTGTTATAATTAGTTTATATCATATATACTCGTAGCTGGAGGTACTTAAGGGTAGGGAAGTATCTCATGCGAAACATTTGATTAAATGAAAAGTATGAGTATGCCATGTCTTCAAATAACTGCATTCAGTAACCTCAAAATGTTGAAAAAGTAGAATGTGCTGTAAATAATCTGCATGCGCAGAAGGGTATTTGAGTACCCTTAAAATGCTTGCACACAGGTCGGGCCAATGGAAATTAGTTTGGAAATAAAGAGAGGTTCCAATGAACGTTGGTTTTAAATGTTTGAAGGTTGTAATGACTAGGGAATAAGAGCTTGGCAGGGCATCTCATAAGCGAGTTGTGCGGCCTACGACAGATAGGTATAATTTGATAAACCAACCATTGAGACCAAGAATTTTATGGTGTTTTTGCATTCGAGTTATCCAAATCTTTTACTTTCGCCCTCATCTTCGATTCTCGGCCAGAATCGGCCTAAAATTTCCCCAACATCACGATCGGTTTCTTTATATACTGACTTCCGCAGATGCGAGTACTTCATTTTAGATTACTTTTGTCGTAACGTTTTTTATCCTGTCATTGTTCCTTTATATTTCTGCCGTATATAACAAACCGGAACATATGCTGTTCCCCATTGCCTCGCGACGAAGGAAGGAATGATTGGTTTCCCTGCTCATCTTCTATATATTTCGTGGATTAAATTTCTCGCAAATATTTTCATCGTTGTGTCGCAATCTTAAAAATATTAGCTCTTTACCCCTGCTTCGACACTGCTCTTCTTCTACTGCTTGCCGTCTTTATATTCCCGATGCAGTGCCTCAACTTATCACACGTAACGATCTACATAAGTCGTAAAACCTACGATGATAGCTAAAACTTCTGTCCACCAGACCAGAATGAAGTAAGGATGGCAATATCCAAGCTGAAGTCCAACAAAGTAGATGGACCTGACGGCTTCCCAGCCGAGGTATTCAAAGCTGGTGGAAATAGCATTCACAAACTCATTTCTCAGATCTAGAAAGAAAAGTGTATTCCTGATGAATGGAATCTCAGAATCTTGTGCCCGATGCACAAAAAGAGAGATTCACTCAACTGCGCAATCTATAGAGGCATGAGTCTGCTCAACATCGAATGCAAGACCTTATATACCTACCATATTATGCGAACGTCTGAAGCCAATCTGATTGGCCCCTATCAGTGGGGTTTCAGACCACAATCGACCAAATCTTCACACTCGGACTGATCCTGGAAAAACCTCAAGAAGTCCAAGTCGAACCTCATATGACAGTTTTTATAGAAACGAGCTATATATGTAGAGCCATGTTTGGTTTTAGCATCCCCTCCAAACTCGTCCGTCTTCTTTGCAGAATGACTCGTTGTTCAGTCAAGATCGGTAACGACTTAACCAAGACCTTTGGTACCAAATTAGAAGAACTTAGCGTGCTGTGGCTCCCAAAATGTGTTTAGCGGTAAATGAGGGTATAAAGATGTATGTGCTCTTAACAAGAAGGGACGAAAAATATCGAGGAACCCGTGCAGTGAATGAATGTATGTAACAACCGATGGATAGCGGGTTGTGGGTATGAATTTTGTTGGTGTGCTGTTTTCTATTATTATACGACCAGTTCTTCAATTCTTACTTCACATTTGCGCTTAGTAACGTCGGTGTTTGTGTTTTTTGTGTTTGACTTTATTTTTATAATGACTCGGGAATTTCGAGTTAATATAGCCAATATTCGCGGACTCCACGTCTGTATATACAGAGCAGCTGTGTTGGCACTTAGTGAAACACAGGTAGATCTCCGCCCACGCCTCTCAGATCACTCTGATTTGAAGCTACCTGGCCACGAACTAGTGCCACTGTTCTCCTCTCACTCGTAGTGATGGAGCTTACGAAACTCCACCACAATGTAGTCCCTGTTCCAATCCGGAATTCAATTTCATGTGGTCAAAATTCCATCTCCGTAAGCATATTATCCACTACTGCTTTATTTACAGAAGCCCCAAACTGGACAGCAACTCGACCTTTCATGAGTTTGATGCTTCAACTTCATTCAAAGAATTGTATCCCTGTATCCTCATACTGAAATCGTGATTACGGGCGATGTCAATATACACAATTCTGATTGGCTTCGACATTCTGGACAGACAACACCCGAAGGACGGGGTGTTGAGATGTTCGCTGCAGGAAATAACTTAACCCAGCTTGTAAATCAGCCCACGTGATAGTCATACCGCCAACACCCTGGACTTCTTTTTAGTTTCTCACCCTGACAAGTACTGCGTTGATGTGCTCTCCCCTCTAGGCTCGTCGGACCATTGTGTCATATCAGCTAAATTCTCGTACACCCACAACACAGTTATACAAAAGATTCCTAAAAGAATACGAGAAAGCCAATTGGAGCGGACTTAACACTTTCTTTAGGAAATTTAACTGGTCGTTATGTTTTCTCGATAAGGATGTGGATGCCGCTGTTGATATGATCACAGACACGCTTCTCTTTGCAATGAGAAACTTTATCCCTCATCGGAAGAAGAGTATCAAACCAAAAGAAAAGGCATAGTACGGCTCTAGCTGTAAAGAGGCCGTCAGGGTTAGAGGAATGTTTTTTTTCGGTTCAATAAGACCAAACCGACAGAGGACAACCGAAAAAAGTTCAAACGAGCCAGGAATGACTGCAACGTCTTTCTCAAGCCTGTGAAATTTCAATACGACCAAAAACTGAGGCAAAAAATACTGCAATGCCCCAAAGGCAGTAAAAATTGTTGGTCATTCGTCAAAAACATTAGAAATTCTGCCTCATCCTCCACCCCAACGCTCATTTACAATGACATTCCAGCTGTCAGCTCTTTGGACAAGGCTAATCTGCTTGCTGCACACTTTGCGGCCAGCTCAACACTCCCAGATTGTGCTTTGTCTCCGCCTACACTTGAGTGCGTCGAATCTACATTCGCACTCGTGTAGTAGCAAGAGTACTTAAAGATCTTAACATGCATAAATCCGCTGCCCCAGATGGTATATCTCCCCTCCTTCTGAAGAGGTGTTCTTCCTCACTGGCAAAACCATTGCGTAAGCTTTTTCATCAGTCCTACTCTTTAGGAATCTTTCCGAACAGATGGAAAACAGAATTTCTTCAGCCCGTCTAAGAAAGGCGAATCTTCCTCTCTCTCTTCCTACAGACCCATTGCATTTAGGTTCCTTCTTTCCAAGGTCATGGAAACGCTGATAAACCGTCAGCTTATGAAATATCTCGAAACACGAAAACTTCTCAACAGGTCCACTGGTGATTTGATGGCATGTCTCATCGAAGAGTGGGACCAAAGCGTACATCAATCTGGCGAAAGCAAGATAGTTGCACTTGATATTTCTAGGGCATTTGACAGAGTTTGGCATCAGGCTTTTTTGTCGAAAATGCGTGCTTTTGGGATCGTTGACTCTCTTCTTCAATGAATTAGAAATTACCTTTCTGAACGTTAAATTCAAGTTGTCTTGGATGGTTTCAAGTCTGATATTCACAAAATAAATGCTGGTGTGCCCCAGGGCTCCGTTCTGTCTCCGACACTCTTTTTAATTTTCATCAACGATCTCTTATCTGCTAATTCTAATCCAATATACTCCTTTGCTGACGACAGTACTCTCTGCTTTTCATATTCCTTCCTGGACTCACGCCTCTGCTCTTCGGCTGTAGAACGGAAACGGCAGCATATGTTAAGCTCATTAAATTCCGGTATTAACCGCATAACCAATTGGGAAAGTATCAACCGAGTGGAATTTAATGCTTCCAAAACTCAATGCTGTCTGCTGTCGTTAAAGCGAAATTGAAATACCCAGCCATTATCCATGAATGGCACTTGCATCGTCGAAACCGAAAAACTTTCCATTCTCGGTATGTGTATCAGTGGCAATTTACGTTGGAATGACCACATATTCGATGTCGTCAAAAATGCTGCGAAATGTCTAGGTTTCCTCAAGCGATGTAAGAAATATTACAACCCCTCTGATCTGCCCTCAATATATAAGGCATCCATCCGCCCAAAATTGGAGTACAATACCCACATCTGGTCAGGTGCTCCTCAAACATCCTGCACCTGCTAGATAGGATCCAAAACCTTGCGATAAAACTCATAGGTGATACTAACATCACTCAAAGAATGGAGACCCTCCAACACCGACGTAATGTCTCCTGTCTCACTTTGTTTTATCGCTATTTCCACAACTAGTGCTCCATAGAAATCGCCAGTAGCGTTCCGCCTATTCAAAGTTTCAACCGTAACGCCCGTCTCGTTGTCAATGCTCATCAATACACCCTCCAGATCATTTTCGGATGTACTTTAAAATATCGTGATTCGTTCCAAAGCCGTACAACTCGCTTATGGAGTGCCCTGCCGATCTCTGTATTTCCTGGCCGTTATAACTTACAAACATTTAAAAACAATGCACATCGGTAGCTGCCTTTTCTTCCTCCCTAAATTTCCTTCGCCCACGCTGTGTAGGGTACAAAAACCCCTTGAGCGCGCGCTCATTAAAAAAAAAAAAAAAGTCTGAAACTTCCTCGTATCATTTTTTAGAAGCACCTTCATATGGCTTCGATTAAACGTTTTTCGATTTCGAAACTGATGCTCTTTCCATCTCAAGAGTTCGCAAGGAGATCTCGTCCTTGTTTGGTGCACATCTTGTTTCCCTGCATGCGTTTAATGGCACTTTTCACCGAACAAGGAGATTCGCTATTGTGCAATACTAATGGTCTGCTGAGTGACGCCACTTGCCTGCACTTGTTCCTGGCAGCTTCTTCGGTGGTCTGTCACCCAGGATATTCGCATTCGCTACTTGATAGTAATCAGAAGCCAACAACGAATTTTCAAAAAAGGCTGTAAACTTGATTGATAACTTTATTTGATTCTGTCCGATTGTCCAACATGCTAGATCTCATTTTGACTTGTCGGGGCGGGGACTATGCCATCCGGCCCTGCCTTCATATGTGCTTGAGTATTTCTGACTATTTGCAGCTTGCATACTCCTCACATAGCAACAATTAGTGAATAATCAATCTTATTTCGCGGGACAGATCATTGATGACCGACCACTCGGCACGTACTTGTTCCGATGACACGTGCGCCAAAATGTCGAAAATTAAAACAACCCCAAAACGTTTGACAAGTGCCGAAATGCTTATTTCACCCCCATTCAATTAAAACACTCAAATGTGTCGGAATTTCAATTGGACTCATGCTTAATGATAATAAGCGTCATGATAATTTTATTTTAATTGATGGTCGGCTCTCCTCCTCGCTATTTTGTATATTTTTGATTTCCTCTTATTTTAATTGGAATGGAACTTTTCAAAATCTCTGACCAAGGTGGTATTTACCGAAATCACAATTGTAAACGCCTAATCCTCGCTGCGTTCGTTACATTGTACATAAACAGAATTAGTGAATTCCCTTCTGCTTAGTGTTGACAATCTAGGGAGAGGCGATTTTCTTTGATTTCCCCTTGGAATAAGCTGTTTGAATGGGTTAAATTGGGATACACGATACCGTATTTACTGTGAGATCCTTTTCATGTTTAAAGCTCAAGGGACACAAAATACTGATATGCTAATTTGAGATTCAAGAATCAGAAAATCAAACAAAAAATACCAACCATATCGAGTGTCTCTTTAGTCAGATGAGATGTAACATACTCGTATATCTGGAGATCTTAAGGAAAAGTAACACAAGGCATTCTTCAAAAATTTTCAGCCTGATTTGTGTTGAGGGAATAAATAAAGATACATGCGAGTATGTCTGCCTTAAAAGTAGATAAAATGAAGAAAATGGGCCATGCATACACTATCATAAAGAATCAATGATACACAGCTATAAAACAGCAGGTTATCAGGCAGCCTCTTGTGGAACAGTAAGGGCTTACTGTTCACAAAGGAATACGAGTACATGCTCTCTCAGTAGATGAGTCAAGAAAATGCTTAATTGGCATTTCGACCAACTGCTGCTTTTGCTACATACCTGGCACTGTAAATACGAGAAAGTTGCGAATTTCTTTATGTATCGTGCGTAGGCGGTAGAAAGGAGTTTTACGATTCCTCTTATAACTTCCCAATAGAAGACTTTACGGAAATCCATTTTGCAATTTTGCTGTATTTTATAACAATTTATTTCAAGGTATACATTCTAAATTCCTTTGTCAGAATTTGACATGCTACATTTGCTATAGAACTTGCCAGCAACTTTAGCATCAGATAAAATATACATATTAAGGCGAATTTCATTAATTAAATAAAGTTCGCCGATTACTTCACCAGAGGGATAAGGTGTGAATCACACGCCAACACCATAAGACAGGAAAAGTTATTTTTAGGTATCACCAGTCTTATATCCTTTTCACACCTCATCGAAAACTGAGTTTTCGCGAGAATTCCTGTAAAATTAATCGAAAACAGAAGTTTTCCGATATAGCAAAACAAGTTTTTGATTAAACCCCCTCTAAACCTACTCGAAACTATGAAGTTGCTCAAACAAGCACACCTTTTGAGGCATTCAGCATATCAGCAAAACAGCTGACAGAGTACTCGTAGTTGTCAAAACAAAATTTCGAAATATTGATTGTCATCCTTCGTAAGTTGTAAGTTTATAAAAGCATAATATAAATAAATAATTCAATATTAAATAAAAGAATATGGAGGATAAAAAAATACACAAGAAGAAGAAATTGAATTAAGAATCCTTGCGTACACAAAAATTGTACAGCTGATACAACTGTCAAACATAACCTCGTCGGTGTTCGGTTTTGTAAACTTTTCGATGCGGTCAGCAACGGAAGACCTCTGAAAATGAAAGCTTCTGCCTGTGTCAAAGTCTATCTCTCGTCGGTCGTTCAGAATCGACAGAAAAATGTAGCCCCCCATGTTTTGAATTTAAATTTTGCTTTGTACGGAAATCTGGCATCAGTGTGTAAAACACAAAGAAATAGGTCAGCTCGGGGGGGTTAATTTGCGAATATACTGGGGAATTGCATCAACCAACTGAGCGGGCAAGCTTTGTTGAACAACTTTGATAAAAATTGTAAGTGTAGTGCGAGAATTCCGTTCGATGTAGCAGAAACCCAGCTCCATATAAATAAGGAAACGTGATGACGGAACGACGAGAAGAGAATGACGCAGGAACTTACTTACTTAGGTGTCGCCCGGTATCTAACCAACTGCTTCCAGTTGCGCAATCTTCTCCGCAAAAGGCCATCAACACAAACGGACCGAATATTTTTCAAAGGATTTGTATCCCGAAACGACTGAGGATATCTTATCCGCTTTCGATAGAGCCCATGCTTCTGCGTCGTAAATTAGGAATTTATTCAGAAAATTGAAAATACAAGTTTATTCATCTAAATTTATATTTTCCCCTTTAAAGTAATCCCCATCGACTGCATCACACTAATGCCAGCGCTTGGTTCAATCCTCGAAACATTTTTTATATTCGCTTTTCGGTATGTCCATCAGTGCTTCCTGCGATTTTTCCATTGCTTCCTCTCGGCTGCTGAAACGCGTTCCCCGTAGTGGTTTTTTAACTCGATTGAACAAAAAGAAGTCACAGGGAGCCAAACCAGGTCAATTCGGTAGCTGTTGGATTGTATTTATTGCATTTTTCGTCAAAAAACTACGAATAATGATGGCACTGTGCGACGGTGCGTTATCATGGTGCAAAATCCACGAGATTTCTGAACACAATTCTGGTCTCTTTCGGCGAGTTGCTTCACGCAAAAGTCATGCACTACACCGTTGTAATCCATGAAAACCGTGAGCATTGCCTTCTTTTTTGATCTCGACTCATTTGGTGAACGCCATTCACTTGCCTGATGTTTGGATTGCGTGTCGTACTCATAAACCCACTTCTCGTCTCCAGTAATGATCCTTTTGATGAATGTGGGATCTGATTCAGCCTCGCAAATCATCTCTTTTGCGACGTCAACACGGTCTCTTTTTTGCATGAAATTGAGGTCTTTTGGCACCAACTTTGCTGCTACACGACGGAAACCCAAATCATTAACCAAAATGTCTTGGACGGATCCATAGGCAATGTTCAAGTCCTCCGCTATCTCTCTGATGGTTAATTTGCGGTTATTGACCAACATTTCTTGTACTTCATCAATGTTTTCGTCGGTTTTCGATGTCGATGGTCTGCCACTGCGTTCATCAACTTCGAATGACTCACGACCACTTTTGAACCGCTCGTGCCACTAGTAAACGACCGTTTTCTTTAGAGAATCGTTGCTGAAACACTTTTCCAACGTTCGCGCACCATTAAGTCCGTTTTTTACGCAAAATTTAATACGAGTACAAGTTCGTTGTTGCAAATTTAAATCCATTTCTAAAATTGTAAAAAATCGCCAACACACACAGAGATAGATGTACTCTTGGCTACGTAACTTTTGCAAATGTCAAGCTATGACGCTAAGATTTAGAGGGAATGTCAACAACAGACTTACCAACTTAACAAAAACAAAGAGAACTCAAATCGGAACAATGGGAGCGCCACACGGTGGATGTGGCCGGGAACTTTTTGATCAAGGTGGTAAAAAAAAATCTACTTTTTTGAAAATCCTAGAGTGGCCTACCCCCTTAATAGTATTGTGATTGAATGAGTACCAGTCCTTTAGCCGAGAGAGTTTTCGAATCCATACCAGTAAAGGAAGACCTCGCTTTAGGTGGCTCTTAAGTGAACAGAGTCGCCGCCAGCTTGGTGTGCGCAACTCTAGGCGATTGGCGAAAAACCGTGGCGAATGGAGAGAGCTATTTGTTGAGGTCTACTCCATATTGTAGCGTCACCTAAAAAAAGTGTAAAACGAATATTATTCCTTCTATTTATATTGCTTCCTATTATCTCGTTACGGTCAAGTAGTGGTGTGGTATTCGACTTAGTGACTTAATACCAGGAAAATGCAATTAGATCAAACTTGTTGGGATTATTTCTTGTTAAAGCGACTATCCGTTGGCAATCTAATGAAGAAAATAACCTATCAATTGCCTTTTTTAAGTTTAGTTTAGTGAAGACTGTCACAGTCTTGCCTTTTGACGTTAAAACTTTAAATCCATTTTAAGTGAGTAAAAGGTATCGCAGGTCATTTGAAAAAGCTCTTCATCCCATTTGCGTCCTATTTTTTGCAGAAGATTCCACAAAAATTCATATCACTACAAAGGTGAGCATCAGATTTCTAAGATAGCGAGGACTTGTAATGCCCGGAGCACCTTCATTTCTAGCACACAGTGTAGTAAGTTCTATAAACTTGAATTGGACGCTGTTACAGAATAATGGAAGATGATATTCCCACTCTAATTTACCTGTTCTTATCTAAGTCCTTTTATATATTTTATAATCGGGTTTTTTTTTTTTGCAGTGTCAGACTTTTCAATAGAGATTAAATGTCAAATGATCTGTCAATCTTTATTTAATTTTAATACAGTCAATCATCACAGAAAGATTGACGCTATAAACAACGATTCCAAATTGCTGAAATTTGTTTCCAAAATGGAAGCTCTGTTGGCGAAACTTATAGAGCAGTTCCTGAAATTTGCCGTAGACATTGTCAGATGGCGAACGTGTTACAAGGATAGTCCCAAAAGTACTCGACCTAACTAAGAAAACACAAACAAACAATGGTCTCCTTTTAGTTCAATACACTTTTGCCAGCGATGTTCAATCGCTTCGATATCCTGTTTAAAGTGAGAATCGTTGAGCTGCTTAAAATAACCATCAACCGCAGACTCCACCTCTTTACTGTTGGCAAATCTTTTACCCCCAAGCTATTTTTTCGAATGTGGAAATAGAGAATAATCCGAGTGGACTAAATCTGGCGAATAGGGTACATGAGGAAGCAACTTTAACTCATTGATGTTGGTCATCGCGATGACGGATGTATGAACTGATGCATTGTCTTGATGCAACAAAACTTTTTTCTTCGCCAAATTCGGCCATTTTTTTCTTATTTCATCTTTCAAACGCTGCAATAAGTTCACATAATACACACCATTGATTGTTCTTCCTTTCTGAAGATAATCAATGAAAATTATCCCACGCGCATTCCAAAAAACTGACGTCATGACCTGGCTTGCAGATGAAACTGTCTTCGCCTTCTTTGCAGCCGATCCGCTCCTTTATTTTGACCGTTCCTTCGTCTTGGCTGTGAAGTGATGGACCCATGTTTCATCCATGGTTATGAATCGACGTAAAAACTCTGGTTTATTGCTATGAAAGATCGCCAAACTCTCGATTGAAACATCTCCATGATTCTGTTTTGTTCCATTGTGAGTAATCGCGGCACCCAGCTTGCGCACCGTTCTCTCATGTCCAATTTTCTAGTCAACGCGCTTTTTAAAATATCCAAGCCTACCATGCGTGCTAGTCCACGCACTTTCAATCGACGCACGGTCATCCAATACCATTTTGAGGATTTTTTAAACAATTCTCATTTGGTCGACCACTGCAATGTTTGTCTTAGAGAACTCGTACGGCCTCGCTCAAGCTTGCCACCCACTGTTTTATTGTTGTAAACGAAGTAGCAGACTTCCTCAGAGTAGAATCCAGTTCCGTTTTCATGTTGATTGGATTGAGACCTTTCAAAAGTATTGCATCACATACCGATGACCAATTTTTCCTATATTTAAAAATTCATTGAGAGCGTTCACTATTGATGGCTGCCGAACAAATACTAAACAATAAAGCGTCGTCAAACTTCAAATTTAAGCTTTATAAGGTTGGCAATTTCCACATCCTTTTTAAACATCAACCGCCATCTATACGTCAAGTCAGGTACTTCTGGAACTACCCTCGTGTTTATCGAACTAGTGAAAAATTTCGCACTCGTATTGCACAAGAATGAGAACAGGGCGGCCTACGGTAGAAAATATCGCGGTCGACTAAGCTAGTGTTGAGGAAGACCTCAATTAATCGATTCGTCGTTGTTTTATCCATCTAGTATCTGGGAAATTCTGCGTCAAAATCTTGGAAAATCCAATCGATGTAAGATCTAAAGCCGCGTAACCATTTATTAAGCTGGGTGTTCAGTGATTCGGCTTAAATCAACTGGAAGTTGACCCAGGTTTTTACTCTAAAATTTTGTTCAATGATGAGGCTCATTTCTGATTAAACCGCTGCGTAACCAAGCAGAATTGCCATATTCAAAGTGAGGACAATCCTCAAAAAGTTCAACAGATATCATTACATCCCGAAAATTGTACCGTATAGTGCGGATTGTACCCCGGTTGCGTCATTGCACCTTATCTATTTAAAAAATAGGACGGGGGACAAATTATTATCAATTGACGCCGGTACAATCATCGGTTATTTGTTCCCAAATTTTGCATGACATCAGTGTAGAAGAACTGTGTTTCCAACAGGATGGTGCTCTACGCTATGCTACCAACGAAAACATCGCTTTTGTTGGAAACAGCATTTGACATGAAATGGGCCCATCAATGGGCTACCAAGACCGTGCAATACGACGCCATTTCTATGGGGCTCCGTCAAGACGCTAGTTAATATGCCGATAAACCAGCAACGATTGTCACTTTGGGGCAAAATATTTTTGGAGTAATAGGCGATATACGCCCCCAATTGCTCGAAAAGTAGTAACACGGCGAATGTTGACTTACAAATCGTCCAACGTCTCTGGTTTATCGGCATAGACTAGTGACTTCACATACCCGCAAAGAAAGTAATCTAAAGGTGTGATCACAGGATCGCGGAGGCCAGTTCATCGTAAAATTATGCGCTCAGCAAATTTTTTCACAATAAGTTGATGGTGTCGCTCGCGGTATGGCATGTTGCGCCATCTTGTTGAAATCAAAGCTCTGTCATGGCAATGCCATTCAACTGAGGAATGAAGAAGTCAGAAATCAGGTTTCTATAGCGCTCTCTCCATTGACGGTAACATTCCGGCCGGCATCGTCCTTAATGAAATATGGGCCGATGATTCCACCAGCAAATAGTGAGTTTTAATGGTTGTAATGTAATCGCAGAGCAAAATTTTGCGTTGAAAATGAGGATCAAGCTGAATCATGTTTTTGGCCCATTCACCGAACCTACGACGCGTATAATGGTCACGCGGTTTCAACTCTTACACAAGCTGGATCTTATAAGCTTCTAAGCCAAGATCTTTCCGTAAAATCTTCCATAAAGTGGATGGGCATAGCTCTAATTCCTCTGCACGATGGCGAATCAACTCATTCGGATTCTCCTAAACACTGCGCTCCACAAGGATAATAACTTCTTCTGTTTGCACTATTTGTCGCCGTGGTGTGAAAACGATTCATCGTGTTCTGAATAACTTGCTCAGATGGACGATTTCGAGTATGTCGACCGTAAAATGGACGTAGCGCACGATAAGCTTGGCGAACCGAACCATGGTTTTCAAAATAACTTTGCACAATTATCACACGTTGTTCTGGCGTTAATCTAGTCATCGTAAAATGGCAAAACATACTAGCCACAAATTTACTTTCAGCTGTCAAATTGACAATCTGTAGAAACAGTGTTGCCAGTTTAAAACCAAACCTCTAAAAAAAACACCATTTAACTACATCTACTTATGCGCTTGAAAATTGTTTAGCAACAAGTTCATGACTTTAAGAGGCCAACAATCTCTTAACTCTTTTGTTGTCGTGTGTGTTGGAATAAAAAAGGGTTTACAAACTTTCAAAAAAAAAAAACTAAAAAAAAGGCTGTTCGAACTGTAATTTAATTCGATTCTAAAACTACTTCCCTAAACTACTTGGATTCCCTTTCTTTTGATTTCCCAGAATCGGAGAAAGTTTTCAGCTTTAATCAACTTCAAAAGAAATTAGCAACATCTTAAGTACAGCGATCGTGTAAATGAAATTACTAAACTGGCAAAGGCACAAGCATCTATTCAAACACATGTATGTTATGTGTTCATATGTGTGAGAGTCTCCACACATTTGTTTGTTTAACTCGTAGATTTGCTACTGTCGTTTTTGTACTCGTATTCGGTGGCGTATGTGCACTATCTTATTTTCAGTTTTTTTTTTTTTTTTTTGAAACGTGTGACAGTGTAGGTGTGTACACGACAATACCACGAAGTCAAGGACTTCACTTTGTTTACTGCGACAAACTTTATAACAAAGTTTCCTTATTTATTTTGGAATAAAGGAGGCGAAATTAAAGAAGTTTCCTTCAAAGGCTTCAAAGGACTTGCTTGTCTGGTACAGACATTGCTGTTGAGATTATTCCTAGTTCCTGTTCCTATACTGGTTCGACTTACTAAAATTAAAACATGTACTAAAATAAACGGGTTGAAATTCAAGACTGTTATAAGGTTAATATTACTGCACTCCGATAATTGGAAGGGGATGAGGCAGTGCAAAGCCACGTTGACAATTAATCAATATGCGTTATTAAGAGGTGTGGAGTGTGGAATCTTTCACACACAAATCCCATCATGCCTTAGGCATTTCCATTGACGTTAATGGTGCTTTCGACAACGCAACTTTGGACGGCATGCACATCATAACTCGTCCAGACAACACAGAGTAGACAAATCTCTAGTTTTGCGGATAAAAGCAAGGCAGCGTTTTGTCTCCCCTGCTCAACGCGCTCAATAGTTCTAACGTCTATGTACAAGCATACGCGGATGATGTAACTATACTGTCTGTTGGATTCCGACTAGCGACTGCTCTAAAGCGCAGTAATGGTCAATCCTCTCAAATCTGAGGTTGTTTACTTTACGAGGAGGATGAAGCTATCTGGTCTGACTCATCTAGTGCTTAAAAGCATCACTACCCAATTCTTCAAAGAAGCTAAGTATTTCGGTGTCATCCTGAATAACAAACTTCTATGGACCAAACATGTTACGTCGAAAGCCTCTAAGTAACGGTAAGGCATGGGGTCTGTTACCCCAATTATATCCTATGCATCGGTTGTCTGGTGGAATAAGTTCTCGCGAAAATACGTGATTGCTGCTTTTACCAGATTCCAAAGAAGGGTTTGTCTCGAATGCATGACGAATCTCCTTCCCCTTGATATTCATATCATGGGCTGCACTTTCAAGGCCATTTTCCGTTTAAAAAGAAATGCTCTTTGGTACAACACGCATGCACTAGACCTTTGGTGACCTTGCGCGGCGGCTATCTTGTGACTCTGGTTTTATGGGCATGCCGTCCGATGCAATGACACCAGAACTCCTGTTGTGGAAAAAATACGAAATCGGCTTTCCTTGTGCCCAGGACTAGTTTCGGGCAGAATCTCAGCCAGGAAAGGAATACTGTCGGGTCTTCACGGAAGGCTCGAAAACCAACATAGGATATGGCGCTGGTGTCTTTCTGGAGGACGACAACGTTAGATTTCACTTCACGTCTGGAAAGCTTTCCTCTGTCTTCAAAGCGGAAATTTACGCAATGCTGATGGCAGCGAACTATATTGTGGGGGGGTACCGGTGACCGTTGGTTTTAAATGTTTGAAGGTTATAATGACTAGGAAATAAAGAGCTAAGCAGGGCATTCCATAAGCGAGTTGTATGGCTTAAGAACGAATCACGATATTTTAGAGTACGTCCGAAAGTGGGCTTGAGTCTATACAGGTGAACATTCATAGCGAGACTGGTGTTACGGTTCAAAGTTTGAAGGGACGGAATGCTACTGGCGATTTCTTTGGAGCACTGGTGGTGGAAACAGCGAAAAAACAGAGTGAGGTACGGGACATTACGTCGGTGTTCGAGGGTGTCCATTGTTTGAGTATCACTTATGAGTTTTATCGCACGGTTTGGAATCCTATCTAGCAGGTGCAGAGATGTTTACTCGTATGGCGTACCCGACCAGATGTGGGCATTGTACTCTAATTTCGGGCGGATAAATGCCCTATATATTGAGGGGGTGAAGTATTTCTTACATCGCTTGAGGAAACCTAGACATTTCGCAGCATTGTTGGTGACATCGAATATGTGGTCATTGCAACGTAAATTGTCATTGACACACATACCGGGAATGGAAAGTTTATCGGTTTCGAAGATGCAAGTGCCATTCCTGGATAATGGATGAGTGTTTAAATTTCACTTTAACGACAGCAGACAGAATTGTGTTTTGGAAGCATTAAATTCCACTCAGTTGATAGTTATGCTGTTAATATCGGAATTTAATGAGCTTAACATACGCTCCCGGACATGAGTCCGGGAACGAATATGAAAAGCAGAGAGTACTGTCGTCAGCAAACGAATATTCTGGATTAGAATTAGCAGACAAGAGATCGTTGATGGAAATTCAAAAAAGTGTCGGAGACAGAATGGAGCCCTGGGGCACACCAGCATTTATTATGTGAATATCAGACTTGAAACCATCCAAGACAACTGGAATTGAACGTTCCCAAAGGTAATTTCTAATCCATTGAATGAGAGAGTCGTCGATCCCAAGAGCACGCATTTTCGACAAAAGAGCCTGATGCCAAACTTTGTCAAATGCCTTAGAAATATCAAGTGCAACTATCTTGCTTTCGCCAGATTGATGTACGCTTTGGTTCCACTCTTCGATGAGACATGCCATCAAATCACCAGTGGACCTGTTGCTACGAAAACCATATTGCCGGTCATTGAGAATCGTGTTTCGAGATATTTCATGAGCTGACGGTTTATCAGGGTTTCCATGACCTTGGAAAGAAGGGACGTAACTGCAATGGGTCTGTAGGAGAAGAGAAAAGAAGATTCGCCTTTTTTAAGGACGGGCTGGACAAATGCTGTTTTCCGTTTGCTCGGAAAGAGTCCTAAGGAGTAGGATTGATGAAAAGGCTTACGCAGTGGTTTTACCAGCGAGGAAGAACACCTCCTCAGCATTTGTATTTGTAGCGTCAGCCAATCTGCGCTTAGAGCCTTGCTGAGCCTTCTTACGACTTCCAAGCTAGGTCAAGAATGCAAATTCAGTAACCCTTGTGGGGGTCCCAGTTCGCAATGCGATAACGGGAAATGAAATCGCCTATGAACTTGCCTGGCAAGATTAAGAGGAGAGTTTTTCAGGACCCGAAGTTACGTTTGGTTTGTCTGCGTCCTCTGTTAAAGCTTCATATGAACACAACTGCAGATGTCATAACCCTCTCGGATGCAAGCAGACCAAACGAATGCTCTCCGATGTCTCTAGGAAGCCAGCGACCTTTCTGTTGTCCTTCAACAGTTGAGGTTGCAGGTTGCTTACTCGTAACAGGGCATTACACTTTTGCTAAGCACTTAAATGTACTGGGCATAAGTGACATAACATCCTGCGATGCTTGCTGCGAAAGTGATGACGATACCGCGGAGCAGTATCTCTGTGAATGTCCGGCTTATGCTCGCATCAGGCTGCAGGTACTCGGCGCTGACTTAGTGGGTGCTGGTACTGTAAGCACCTTATCACTGAAGCGTCTATTCATCTTTCTTCGCAAGACTAAAAGATTTCATTAAAAGGAACTTGCAAAGAGTACAGAGTTCTTGGCTCTGTTCCAACAGAAAAAAAAATATCTACAACACCTGCCATATGAAAACGTAGGAATAGGCGTTGGACTATTGGTTTACCAACTTACTTCAATATGTGAACTGCTATCCACCTCATTTTTAGTCATACTTAGACGGATGACGAATGTACGAACAACACTCCTAGATCGACAGTAAATAGTGCTAGACGATTCTAATGTCAAGAGAGCAAAGAAGGATACTGTTCGGCTTTGTGGCATCAGAGAGCCCTGTAGTTTGGAGCACCAGACTTCAACAAAAGGCTAACCTAGTAATGTAGTTGTCACTCGATTATGGTTTGATGGACGGAATGCAGGCTATCAGGCTTTCGGATCAATCAGCGATCAGAAAGACTAATGTCGACTCGACTGCCATTTACACCATCTAAGGATACACATGTCCATGCGAAACGTCAATAAGAGCAGTTTCATCCAGTTTTGGCAAAGCCTATTCTTGCGCGGTATATAATAGAACGGCTACTACTCGTATAAGGGACTTATAAACTGCTCCATCATTTTTTCGCTAGAGCCCAATAAATAGTGATTGGTAACTTGGACGAAGTTCGTTACTACGAGTACCTCAACCTATAGCTTCCCTCTTCCTAATCATTGGTATTGTATGGTCCATTATGCTCATCAGCGTATACCTTGTTACCCTAATTTTTTACTTAACCTGACCTTGCCTCTTCTGTCTCAATGGCTTCAAATGCAATATTCGCAGCCCGGTGAATTTTCCCCAAATATTGTCAGCCTATACGAGAGTTTGTGCGAACTTTGAACTATTCGTCACTACATTTGGTCTGTTTTGGGCTTACCTGGAAAATGGCGTTATGCGTTTAAATAAAAAGTCTCCATTGTTCTGACCAAACCTTGAAAATGATATGATGTATGCTCCTTCCCAAATTAGTTACCGATGGTTTCAATAATTTGGCAGACGTTCCGTCTACTCCAGCAGCTCTATTTGCCCTAAGTGTGGGTATGGCTATCCAGGTATTTTATTGGACGAATGAAAGAGTTGTTATCGATATGTATAACATAAATCGTTTATTCTGAATGACAGGGGAATGTTGGTCATCTTCGCCGTTAACTTGTCACCAACACCGAGCATGGTTCGACTATTACGTTCTCATCCTTATATCTGCATGCTTCTGTTCAGTATTTGTGTCCTTTTTTCACATTTCGGCAGAATTTCTGCAGAAGTAGTTTCCAATGGCATCGATCGCGCGTTCCGTCTCCTTTAGTAATTGAGCTCGTAGGGCCACCTTGTAGGCTCATGTCCCGATCTATGCCCTTTTCGACACACTTCGGCAAACCCGAGGTTTCCTTGTGTAGTGGCTCGCTGACAATTTCACCACTGGTCTTCTTATGCTGACAGCATAGGACTTCTAGTAAGGTTTTGGGAGACTCCAGAAGTCTCTTCCGAATGCAGCCGTTCCATAAAACAATTCGTCCATTATATTCACATTCCCAGTTTGACTACTCCTTGAACTGCATATGCATGTCTTGTGTCAGTCGCAACTTGACCAATGTGGATAATGGTTTTTCAATCGGTGACTGCCATCTTCCTATATGGGTATCGAGGTGTGGGAAATTTGTGCTAGCTATGATTACATTTAGTGCCGCCTGAGTTGGTCTCTTTAACTTGGCTTGCAATCTTAACGTCGTGCTTAGGTTATTGCTCATAAGTCTGATCGTCGAGTTCGTAGAGGCAATCTTTGTCAAATTTGTCAATTTCTTCTGTAGAGCGTGCTTGCAGATCAGGCTTGTGCTGGCGAAGTTAGCAAGTTGTAAATAGGCGTTCCGTCAAAAGTCTGAAGCTCAGAACTTATTGCTTAAGTCTTTTTCTGATAACAAATCCACAGTTTTGCCATCCTTTGGCATGTTCCATTGCATGGCACTTTTTGGATAGTGGTGATATCCGTTTTGTAGGGGTTTAGAGCCTCCGCTAATTTTTCTGTTGCATGTGGACTGTTAAGTCTTCCAACAGCCGAAAATCGCTGTCAATTTTCCGTTTGCTGGCGTCGTTCATTTATATCCGAGGCTGTTTGTTGCTTCACAACATAACAAACTTCTACCTGGGGGGTCACATCCTTCAATGGATAGTGCCAATCGTTCAGGGCTGGAGCGCTGCTAGATGCCGAAAAATCTTCATATGACCGGGGCTTCGAATTCGTCGTAGTAGTTCAAATCAGGTCGTCGTTGGATCTGCTTCTAATGTTGTCGTTGAAAATCTTGGAAAATCTTTCGCCGAAACGTAGTCGGGCTTTGCCTGGAACATGCTTATTCATTGAAGTCTACCCAGTTGTGCTTGCACTGCTACATTGGCGAAGTCAGACCCAGCATACTGCAGAATGTTGGTGGTGGTTATCATCGGTGACTTCCCTCCTCTTTTCTCAACCTGGGCATGGGACTGCCTATAGCAGATACCGTATACAGAGAGTTCAGTCGTTCACAGACCTCCGAGGAGAACAAATGTGATTCGGCTTCTCTTCAAAGTGAGTGCAAAAAAAAATAAAAAATTATCAAAACGAAAATTAGAGGCAGTTTGGTTAAGTGCTCCAGTGGCGCATTTGTAGTGGTATCCGGATGATAAAACCGGGTTCGATTCCCGTATAGTTTTAGTGAATTATTTTCAAGAATTGAATCAAACTGTTGAATACGAAAGTGTGAGCAGACAATGAGAGTGCAAACAAGCGGCCCGCTATTCCAGTAGCGGGACCAGCAGATGGCATGTTGTCAACCTTGCAAAGAAGAGAATGAGGGGGCTGAAGCCAACTCAGAATCGTGTAAAGCGCCCCTCCCTAACAGCCTCTACTGAAAAGCTGCCCGGTGGAGTAAGGGAAGAGGCGCCTACAATGTCAAGAACGGCAGCAGCTGATTCAGACAAAGAGGAATATCTTACATATGTGTCTGACGGTGGGGATGAGAATACCTTCCAATCTCTGGCGGCCACAGAGTCAGATGATGAGGAGGAAGAAGTGTATGCACTTACTAGCAGCATTAAAGAGCTGCAACAAAAAGTAATTGATATTAAAGCCAAACAAGTGTCGAGAAGACAGTTGGAGCAACAACAACAACTCCTGAACTCACAGCAAAAGCCAACGAGGATAAGCAGAATCCGCTACAACAGCAAAAACCAGCACAAGTGCCAATGAAAAAACAAGCACAGATACAACAAAAGCAAAATATGCGACAACAAAAATCCCAATCGCAGCAGCAACAACAGCATCAACAGCACAAATCCCAGAAACAACAGCAGCAGAAGCAGCACCAGAAACAACGACAAGAGCAGAAAGTCAACAGACAGAAAGTACCTCCAATTACAATAATACTCTCAAAGTGGAATTAAAGGACACCATCGAATCGGCCATGGGCAATAATTTTTATATTAAAAGACTTAGCTTAGAGAGGCACGCGATCCACTGTAGCACAGTGGAGCGCTAATATAAAATTAAAAGTTTATTGAAGGATTCGACGACGGAGTTCTTCGCCTACACCCCGAAGGGGGAGAAGCTGCAGACAATGCTGCTGAGGGGGTTAGAACCGTCGACTGATCCGGAGGAGCTCCTTGCACTGCTGAAAGAGAAGGAGTGCGAAGAGCTCAAATTCGTGAGGGTAAAGCCATTTGTTACGGCTAGAGCCAAAAGGGAGAAGCGCAAACTGGCTTTCTTCCTGGTTCAGCTAACTCCATATAGCAAACTGGATGGTCTAAGGAGTATAAAAATCCTGGACTACCAGAAGCGGAGCGACAACATTTTACAATGTGTCGCTGCCAAAGGTTCGGGCACGCCGCGTCGAACTGCGAAATGCAGCCTCGATGCGTGAAGTGTAGAAAGAACCACAAGTCAGAGGAACGCGCTCTAGGTATGGACAGAGCGTCAGAAAAAAGCCAATTCTCTTGTGCTTTATGTAGGAACACGGGACACACCGCAAATTATCGGGGTTGTCCCAAATTCCAATACATCAAAAAAGTAAATCTGGTTCGGAAGTGTCTGTTTATGCATCTAAGGCTATTCAATCCACCTTATTCATCTCAGAGCTCGATACACTTTTTCGATTCCTAAGGCTGGAATGGGAGGAGTACTACTTTGGAGAAATAGTACACCAAATACTAGAGGGAATCTACTTTTCAATTGGTGGGGTCAGCACAGTGTGATGTATCGACTCGGCCTCAAAGCGACGGATAATCCGTCGTTTTCCCCATCCACGGGTCCTATTTCAATCTCCTACTGTTCGACTCACGAATACAACTGACGTGCACCAACCTACCAACTACAAACTGTCTACGCACTTTCGTGTATGACAGTGACCATTGCGGTCTCAGCACCGAAATAACTGTTCCCAACGAAATTGCGGAATTGGAAGAGTTTGTTCAAAAGCATTCCTACAGTTATACATAGTAGGGTGCGTTGGACACACTTCTCAAGAATACTGCCAAGAGCACTCTCCTCGAATTCGCTCAACCCACCGTCCAACAGAAATCTGTCAAACGAGGAGATTGACAGGTACCTTAGACTACTGGACGAGGCGTCAAAAGTTGCGTTGCGGAATAAGTCTTCGACGTCAGTGTGTCACACAATCTTCGGAACGACGGAGAACGAGCACATACTCACAGCAGCAGGCATCGATCCAAATGAGGCCGTTGATGATGACAGCTTCTTTGTGATCGGGGATCCACAGGAGAAGGTACAGGCTATAGGAGCGACTTTCCCGGAAGTGTACAAAGCGAATGACATCATTGGCCCGAACCACGACCTAGAAACTCGAGTCCTTGTGCACAATTTCTGCCTTCGAAATGTCATCACCAACGAAAGGGTATTACCACCGTTCATTTCGAAGGAAGAGCTCCAAACGATCTTCAAATCAGTTAGGAGTAAGAAATCAGTGGGAACCGATGAAATACCGAACATTGTGCTTCGACATCTCCCACTGGAAGCAGTGGACATTTACACCATCCTGTTTAATAATGCAATGAATAACGCACATTATCCAGCGCATTGGAAAACTGCGGTGGTACATCCCATTCCCAAAAGGGATAAAGATACTTCCAATCCGGCGAATCTCCGCTCGATCAGTCTTCTTACAAACATCAGTAAGGTTTTCGAGAAGGTGATCAATAGACTTCTGACAAAGTGGGTTGAGGACAAACATATAGTTCCGGATAATCAATTCGGTTTCAAGGCGGGGCATGATATCATTCATGCTGCGTCTAAACTGGTTTCCGATATCCAATGGAACAAAGGCAAGAAACAGTGCACTGGTGCCTGCCTGATTGACTTGGAAAAAGCCTTCGATACCGTATGGTTAGAGGGACTCTTTTTCAAGCTGGACAGGTTGGGCATTAGTAAACCACTGCTGTATATTCTTTTTGATATGCTCTCCAGTAGACAGTTCATCGTGAAGAATGGCGATGTGACTTCTGCTGGAATATTTAACATTAAAAACGGTCTGCAACAGGGTGCGGTAAATTCGCCGATCCTATTCAACATTTACACAAGTGATCTGATAGGTTCACTTCCCCATGCCATAGCGTACGCAGACGATTTAATTGCGTACAGATCAGGTCCAAAGGTTGAGGTCATTAATACACTTTTGCAACGTGACTTCGACAAAATTGAGCGATATTGCGATGTATGGAAGTTGAAAATCAACTTTCAGAAGTCGGAAACTATTCTGTTTAGGACGCCTTTGTCTGGGGCCTCTAGGGGTACCAGAAAGAATTGCCGAAAGTCCTCAGCAGCACGGGCAGCCACTTGCTTGTTTAAATGTAGTCAGATACCTTGGGATCTGGCTAGACCAATATCTGTATTTTAACAAACATATAGATGTTGCCAAAGGTGTTTTTGCCCTTACACGGAGACTGTTTTATAATAGCCAACTCGATGCGAGGGTGAAGGTGATCTGCTACATGGCCCTTATCCGGCCCATGTCCTATGTAGTTTAACGTGAGAGCAAGTTTGTTGGAAAAGATTCGGGTGTTTGAGAGGGCTTGTCTTCGTTTATACAGAACACCAGAATCTGAGTACATAAAATTCTATCGTAATGAGGTCTTGTACAATATGGCGAACCTAATAAGTGTGGACAATTTCGTCATTAAGTTGACTCGATGGCACATTGCAAGAGCAATGACATCGTCGAACAACCTGATCTCCGGGGCTTACTACCCCAATTATATGTATCACGAGAGAGTTCGCTTTGGCGGCTATATTTCTCCAGAAACGTTCCTCTATCTAGATAGTAAAGGTCTGATCCAGGACAGGTTGGCGGTGCCGCTAATCTTCCACGTCGCTCGAACAGCTGCGGACAGATGACTCGAATACGACAGAGATGTCGCACACGGCAGTGCGGAGGGTCTCCGATTTGGTAGGGCCGTCGCGACATGAGGGATATTGCTCAACAGCACCAACAATTTTGGTGGCTTTTTGAAGGAGAGGATGCTTCGTCGTCGAATTCCTCCAATACTTGGTAGGTTCATCTGAAGCAAAGTGGGTCGCCTAATTTATTTAGCCATGGCCGGTTTACATATTTTTAAGTAGGAGTAAGTTATAGTAGATTTAAGAAAACAAAAAATAGAATAACTTAGACTGCCCGCATGGGGCCAGTAAGTTGGAATAAGATAATTTTAAATTAATTAAGCTTATTTTTAAGCGTTTTTTTTTGTATAGCATTTAAGAGTAAATTAAGTAATATAAATAAAAATGCATAAAAACTGAACTGAACCATATACAGAGATCGTAGATTTCTCAAAATGTATATGCTCGCTTTCAAAAAGAAGCTTCCAGTTGTTTGTAGATCCTTAAAGTAGTCCCGACGACTACAACAAATAAGTTCAATGTAGCGATGGTTCGTTTCGTTTGTAGTATTGTACTATACCTACCTTGGAATCCGGCAGTTGGTTTTTCTTAAAAGAAGCCCAAAATACGATTGTTGATTTCATAATGGCTCCAGCTTTATGGATGGTTTACTCCTCTAGTCATTAGGTCGTCAACCAATTCCATTCGAAGCCAGTATGTACCTTAAACGTTGTTAACAATTTATAATACAATTCTTTAACAACTCTTAGCTTAAACTTTTTAAACAAACAGTCGGTTTGACCAATTATGTAACTGTATCTACTGCACGCATTTCCAAACGGCACCACAGCATCAAAATTCATTTGGTTCGGTGTAAAATTGATTGCAATTGCATCGGTTTACTTGCTGCTTGCGAGTGAAACATTTCACGCGAATTTCAATAATGTAATCTGATTTGTGGTACACATTCTGGCAGTTGAATTGCACTTTCAACACCGTATGGGCAGATCCAAAGCAAATGAAATTGGTGGCAACGTCAGGCAGTTAACAGAGGGAATTCTGAATAGCAGCGTATCTGAGGCAGAACTAAAAACAGGGGTAACGATTGAGTGGTACCACCAATAGAGGTTGGAATCAACTGTGAAAATTGTAAAGTGGATTACCTGTCGGTGTTGCAACCCATATTTGGATAGACACAGTATAGGGCGTATGTAGATATAATCTATTTAGAGAGCTGATGTATAAAGCAATTTTGTTGCATAAAGAAATTGCATTGATAATCTTTAACAAAAAGCCTCTGAAGTATCTTAAATAAATTTAGGAAAAACTATCAAGTATATGAAGCAACAAAAACCAGGTCCAATAGTTCGAAGTGTTGGCCTTAGCTCAGAAGACACTCGAATTGGAATGAGCAAACCTTATAACTGATTCCATCGGTCGAATTGAATTGATCCAAAATATCCAGCTAATTGTTTTTACACAAAGGGATACTAGAATAAGGCCAGTCGGTGGTGTCATATTATTTCCTCCTATCCTGAGACTATCTGCGACAAAGCCAGGGCGCTGAAAAGACTGTAGAGAGCTGCCTTGGAAATCCAGAGAGAATTCTCGAAACGTTTGAGCCGCAAGCCAAAACAAAATATTAAACTTTCATAGAGAACATAGAAAAACAAGTATCTGCGTTATTTTTTGCATTTTAGATACATTTTATTAAATGAATTTCGAATTAGAATGGATCTCTTAATTCACACTAGCTCTCAACCACACTTATTATTAATTCATAACCACATTACGGGTACACTAAATATCTATTTCATTCTCTCTCAATGAAGATACAATCTAAATGATGTAGTCTTGATGATGCATGCAGCTTCGTAATGAACTTATAAGTTGAGAGCAGTTTAAAGATGTTTACCTACTTATGTAGCGGTCGAGTGTTTTTAAGTAGAACTTTGCTTGTCATTTATTAGCTGTCATCTTATAAATTCAAGTATCTCGTAAGTATCTGATATCATCAACTTCTCTCCGGCACAAGAAGAAAGGACATAGCCCTACAACTTTAAAGGAAAATTTAAAAAAAATTAACAACATCTTCAATGCGAGTATTATAAAGTTGTGGTTAGATGCGGGTATGGTTCTATATATTTAGATGCTTTCAAGGGCGGTTGTTGCGAAGTTGCTTTGAAATTAACCCTAAGAAATAATAGACTAAGCTATAGCACAGTTGATCAGGACCTGCACCGTATAATGTATGCTGAGTCCTATATTTGGGATCCTTGTCAATGAACATGCTTGACTAGATATCACTCGAAGATTAGAGATATTATTTTTGATTCGTGTTTCTTGGAGTAGGGTAAACACAAGTACACGCGCGGTGTACTTCCGGATAAAAAGAAGTGATATTGGTGCAACTCGCACTGGAGTTTCCATGAGTTTGTCCTATGATGCTTGTTTTATAGAAATGCTTCTTGATGGAATGACACCAGAACGCCGGCTTCTGCGAACATGCAAAATTGGAATCGCTCAACTAAGAACTGATTTACGTCTCATTAAGAAGAGCTGCGAAGGGATAATAGTCGAATCTTTACATAGACGTGTTTTATACTCGCTCTACTTCTATCCACTTTATTTTTAAGTTTTCCGTGTTAATTTGTGCAAATTAAGAACCATGACAACACGCCAGCAAACACTCAAAGAAAAATCAGCACTACTTTCTCCAGTGGTCCTCGACAAATCTCCAGCAGCCACCAGCATTTCAAAGCAAAATCATGCATATGCAAAAACCTCAGAAAAAAAACTATCTCTATCTGAGCAGCTTCACGAAGTAGAGACAAATGTACTGCTTAAATTTAAATCGATGCTCCAAGAATTTGAATGCAATTTTAATGATAAACTTAGTGCTGCCATTTCCTTTCTTGAGATCAAAGTTCAGCAATTTGAGGATGACTTGTGTGAACTTCGCAAGGAAAATAAATCAATAAGAGAAGAATTAGCCGATCTTAAGAGAAAAGAACGACTCAAGGACGTCATTGTTCGTGGAATACCATGAAAACCTGGGGAAAGCCCCACAGACGTGGGGGAACCATTGCCACCAAACTACGACACCATCTTTCACCACATTTTGAAGCTTTTCGATTGAAGTTCAAAACCGCCGGATGATGATGATCACAACCCGTTACTCATCCGTCTCTCTTCGCACACCGAGCAACGTGCATTGCTAGCTATTAACACTGGCACAGCTTGACGGCCTCTCTTATGATTCGGATGGCAATAACAAAAACAATGATCGTGTCTTCATCAACGAGAGTTTGATGCCAGAGAATAGCTCTATATTACGTCACGCTCTTCGGTTACGTAAAGAGGGTATTCTCTTTTCTGCTAGAACCCGTGATGGTTTGGTCTACGTAAGAAAGAGCAAGGACGACAGTGAGCTAAAAATTCTTTTGTCAACAAATCTTCCCTAGATGAAATCAACTTTATCTGAATTTCTACTGGAGCCAATTTAAGGACAACATAAAATTAAAATGAAAAAGGGAATGTATAATCTATCTATATAGTAAATGCGTGTTATATATTTGTTTTTCATTATATTGATATTGTTCTTGGTTATTTGTTTGTTAGTGTCTTGTCTTCTCCAAAGATTGTTAATTGCTATGTTGGTAAATACATTGAGATTCTTGTTCTGGTAGTCGCCGTGTCATCGGAATCTTATGGGTGATAATACCATAGTTGATGACGTGAACAATTTTAACAGCGGCCAAGTCATGCTCAACATTTTTGCTAATCGATGCAATGCATTAAAAGTTTGCCATGTTAATGTGCAGAGTCTAAAATGAATTTAGAGAACTGTTTTCTTCGGAACGAGTAGATGTTATATGTGTTTCTGAAACATGGTTGATCCCTTTCAGCGCAAATGGGAGTGGTGATTTTTTTGTTTTTTTGTTTAATGCATTTTATTTTATTCTTCTTACATTTACTATACTTACATGCTAACAGAAAAAATGCTTAAATATTAGCTTAGAATAACTTAACGAACTTATACTAACTTAATGGCCCTCCAAACAGGCACTCTAAGCTAAACTATATTATTGTTTTATGTCTTTCGACGTCATTACAAATAATAATTATTATTCTTATATATCTATTTAAACTAAGAAAATAAGTATTTAGAAAAAACTTAGTGAACGAACAATTTTTTTTGTATTTATATAAAACTTATATTTTAACCTTAAACTACTTAGCCTAACTATACAATCTAACCTAGCCTAATTGTTAGCAAACTTAAAGTTGCTAATCTGATCATTAGCTAACCCAAGGTTGCTAACTTTAAACACTTAAAACTACCCTAACCTATGTAAGTCGGCCATTCCAAAAGAAAAAATAAATAAGAATAAAAACAAAATGGCCCACTTTGCCTTTTGACTAGGCTAACTCGGACTTGAAGGAAACGACGAAGGAATCAGATCTTCTTCACTCAACCACCAAATATTTTGGTGCTGCAAAAAAACATCTTTTTTGTCGCGGCATGAAACCGCCCTACTAAACCTGAGACGTTCGATACTGCCGTGTGCGACGTCTTTGTTGTAGTTGAGTCGCCCCTCACCCACTGCACGAGCTACATGGAAGATTAGCGGCACCGCAAAGTTATCCTGTATAAGCCCTTTCATGTCAAGATAGAGGAACGCTTCAGGGGGGACGAAGCCCTTCAAGCGCACACTCTCATGATACGAGGGCGGATCAATAAGTCCGTGCCTTTTGGATTAAAACAGATTTTTTGATAAAAAAATAATTTTATTTTTCAACGTAGTCTCCCTTGAGCTCTATACACTTTGTCCAACGCTTCTCCAATTTTTTTATCCCTTCCAAAAAAAATGATTTGTCGAGGTCCTCAAAATGACGAGATGACTTCATCATTGGAGTCAAATCTTTTTCCACCAAGCCATTTCTTCAGGTTTGGGAACAAGAAGTAGTCGCTCGGAGCCAAATCTGGAGAATAGGGTGGATTAGGGAGCAATTCATAGCCCAATTCATGGATTTTTGCCATAGCAACTGCACATGTGTGCACCCTTGCATTGTCTTGGTGGAAAAGAACTTTTTTCTTGGCCAAATGAGGTCGTTTTTTTTCAAATCGTCATTGAATCCGTCCAATAAGTTGGCATAATATTCCCCATTGATTGTTCTTCCCTTTTGAAGGTAGTCAATGTGGATTATCCCGCGTGCATCCCAAAAAACAGTCGCCATAACTTTATTGGCTGACAAACCCACCTTGGCCTTCTTTGGCGCCGATTCACCCTTAGAAACCCACTGTTTTGACTGTTGTTTGTTCTCTGGTGTGTTGTGATGGATCCATGTTTCGTCCATGGTTACAAAACGGCGCAAAAACTCCTCCATATTGCGATTAAACAACGCCAAACCTTCCTGTGAAGTTGTTACACGATTGCGTTTGTGGTCGACTGTGAGCAAACGCGGCACCCATCTTGCGGAAAGCTTTCTCATGCCCAAGTGATCATTCAAAATTGAAACCACTGAGCCATGCGAGATCCCTACGGCTTCCACAATCTCTCGCACTTTCAATCTTCGGTCGGCCAACACCATATCGTGAATTTTTTCGATTGTTTCGGGTGTAGAGACCTCAACTGGGCGTCCAGGACGTTCGGCATCTTCAGTGCTTGTACGGCCACAACGAAATTCAGTAAACCACTTTTTTACCATTGAAATCGATGGTGCAGAGTCCCCATAGTATTTATCAAGCTTAGCCTTGGTCTCGGTAATGGTTTTTTTTCGCAAGAAATAATGCTTAATAAGCACACGAAATTCACTTTTTTCCATTTTCTCCTCAAATTAGTGAGTAGTCTGATAAAAATAGCTGTCAAACACAAACTAACTGACGCAGCAAGTTTAAATTTTGACAGGAGCAGTATTGCTGTTTCAGTAAAGAGGTCAGAAATTCAAAAATGCACGGAATTATTGACCCGCCCTCGTATAAGTAGTTGGGGTAGTAGGCCCCAGATATCAGGTTATTGGACGAGGTCATTGCTCTTGCAATATGCCTTCGAGTCAACTTAATAGCGAAGTTATCCACTCTATTCAGATTCGCCCTGTTGTAAAGGACCTCATTGGGATAGAATTTTATGTACTCCGATTCTGGCGTTCTGTAAAGGCGAAGGCAGACCCTAAGGCAAGCCCTCTCAAACACCCTAATCTTTTCCATTAAGCTTGCTCTCACATTAAACCACACAGGACACCCATATACCAGCATGGGCCGGATGAGGGCCATGTAGCAGATAACTTTCACCCTCGCATCGAGTTGGCTGCTATAAAACAGTCTCTTTGTAAGGGCAAAAGCACCTTTGGCTCTGGCCAGAGCAGCATCCACATTCTTGTTAAAATATAGATATTGGTCTAGCCAGATCCCAAGGTATCTAACTACATTTCGACAAGCAAGTGGCTGGCCGTGTTGTCCAATGATCGAGAATTTTCGCCAATTTTTTCTGGTGTCCCTAGAGGCACCAGACAACGGCGTCCTAAACAGAATGGTTTCCGACTTCTGAAAGTTGATTTTCAACTTCCAGTCATCGCAAAACCGCCTTATTTGTTCGAAGTCACGTTGCAAAAGCATATTAATGACTTCGACTTTTGGACCTGATCTGTACGCTATCATGGGAGTGGTGATGATGATAATTGCGTTGCCCTTTCCGGCTACAAAATACATCGTGGCGACAGATTGACAAGAGAAGGTGGGGTTGCAATTTATTATAGATCTGTGTTAAAATGCCAAGTTGTTAAAAGAAATGAAAATTCGAGTGGTATTGATTTTTTGTTTGTCGAAATATCCGACAGTTATCAAAAGTGTCTTATTGGTTGCATTTACGTACCAAATCGAAACTTTGCTCTCACAGAGGTTGAAACTGAATTATCCACCTATGTCTTTCAGTATCTAAAGATAATTCTGTGCGGGGACTTCAATAAAGATATGTTGAGAAACGATGAAAAATCTAATTCCATTAAGAGTTTCGCTACAAATTGTGGCCTTAACATTATTCATAACTCTGTTCCCTCACATTTCCGAGTTGGTTGCCGATCTTCGCTTTTAGATTTTTTTTTTATCGGACATGAAGTTAGTGTTATTTCATGATCAGATATCTGTGCCAGGTTTTAACTCTTCTCATGATCTAATATTTTTAACTTACAATCTTCAAATGAATGTGCAACCTTCCCTCAATAAAGTGCTTTTTAGAGACTTCAATAATATCAATTTAGTAGCTCTGCATATTGAATTCTCATTATACCCTTGGGATTTGTGTTGGAATCTCTCAGAAGTTGATGATAAAGTTGCTTTATTGGAGTCAATGGTGTTGGAACTCTTCAACAAATATGTACCAATAAAACAAGTGATATTTAAGGATCCGGGGCGCCCTTGGTTTATCTTAAGTATAAAATAGCTCAAGAGACTTCGAGACAATGCCTACCGCAGATGGAAGAACTATCCTTCAACTGCGAATAGGAGTGCATTTGTTAATTTGAGAAACTTGACAACCGCTGAGACTCGCAAACAAAAGCAGTTTTATTACAAATCTAAGCTTAATATCAACTCTAAGACTCGAGATCTTTGGAAAAATTTGCGCCAGTTGGGCGTTATTCCCATAGTTGGTTTCTCCAACTATGCGGACACCAATCCGGATCTTTTTCACAACTTTTTTGCGACTACATCTATTTCAGACAGTTCTATTCCTTCCGCTGAACCTAATTTATACCGTAGTTCCTCAGACCTCTTTGGTCCAACATTTTCGATGTCATTTTTGCCATTAAATCTATAAAGTCTAATGCTATGGGTCTAGATGGAATAGCTCTAAGATTTATTAAAATAATTGATACACTTACTCATATTTATAATTGCAGCCTTGTTAAATCCTGCTTTCCCACCGCCTGGAAACTTGCAAAAGTAATCCCTATTCCGAAGAATTCAAATCCGTCTGGATACGCTGACTTTCGCCCAATAAGCATTCTCCCGAGTTTATCAAAAGTTCTGAAATTTATCATTAAGAATCAACTTCAAACTCACGTTGACTCACTCAATTTGATAAGCCTGCATCAATCTGCCTATCGTGCAAGTCATAGTTGTACTACTGCACTTTTGAAAATAGTTGATGATATTCGTCTAAACTTTGACAAATCTTATATTGTATAACCCTACTATGTCTTTTAGATTTCTCAAAGGCATTTGATTCAGTAAATCATGAAAAATTGTATTGGAAACTCATTAATAGCTTTGGTTTGGGTAATAGAGCTGCTGAGCTTATTGTAAACTATCTTAGCGGCAGGTTTCATTAAACGGAAAAATGTCAAGTAAGGTAAGACTATATAATGATGTTCCTCAGGGGTCAATCCTAGGTCCATTGCTTTTTGTCCTATTCATTAATGACCTACCTCTTGTTTGTAAACATGCCAATGTACATCTATACGCTGACGATGCTCAACTATATGTTTCCAGCCCGCGAGCTAAAGTTGATAGTTGTGTTAGTCAGTTCGACTTTGGGCTTTTTGTAATGGGCTTCAACTTAATGCCAAAAAAACCTTATGTTTGCCTATTGGAAAGAACTTAGGGCATGTTGAAGAATATCCATATGTTTACCTGTCTGGAGATAAGATTAGTTATTCTAATAGTGTCAAAAACCTTGGTGTCATCATTAATAACTCTCTTAATGCCAATTATCATATTAACGCTTTAGTTAGAAAAATTTACATTGGCTTGTGATTGATGTGGAAATCTGTCCGTTATACTCCAGTTGAAATCCGGCTAGAATTAGTTAGATCCTTACTTGTACCACACATAACTTACTCTAGTTTGGTTTACAGCTCACTGGACTTGGCATCATCCAGAAAATTGGAACTCGCTTTTAACTCCATGATAAGATTTGTGTTTCACTTGCGTAAATTCGACAACGTTTCTAGGTTTCGAATGTCAATATTAGGGTGTTCATTATTACAGTATTTGAACTATCGGAACTGCCTATTCATTGCACGACTTATAAATTATAAGAAGCCACATTACTTATATTGCAAGATACAGTTTCCTAGATCATCTAGGACATGTACTATTAATACTCCTAATTTCTTTTACTTAGAAAGTATCCCTCTGTTTTTTGTTCACTTTGTTGGGCTGTAGAATTCGCTTCCATGGGAAATCCGGCGTTTGGTCGGAACAAGAAATTTCAGTGTGTATCTATTCGGTTTTTTTAGGGATCTTTTGGGGCATACACGGCACTAGCATTAATCAATAGATATTTGGTACAATATATATATACACAGATATATAGCACCGCTTACTTTGTAAATTTTCTTTGACAGAATACGTTTTTTTTTCTTTTTACATTTCTTCAATATTTACATTTCCTTAAATATCGTTGAAAAATTATTATTATTATTGTTTTCTCCTGATTGGAATGAAATTATTTTTATTTTTTTTATTATTATTATAATGACTTTTTTCTTTTTCCCTTTTTTTTAATTGAATTATTTATTCCTTTAGGCATGTACTTGTAAAAGAGCATGGCTCTTATTTGTACAAACCGCTGTAATTGTTAATTAAATAAATAAAAAAATGAAATAAAATAAAAATCTAATAAAGGAAACAGCACTAGCGTTTTCCTGAGAATGGCATGAATATGACCGTCCAAGATAAAACACTTTAAACCAGAGGTTTTAAATAGTAAACGGCAATCTTGTTGTTTCTGCTGGAATCTAACCGTGCACTAAGTATTTACTATTGAGACCACCTGCCAAATAGTGCAGTAACTCTGATATACCAACGAAAAAATAATGAAATTGGTTAGAGTTACTGCAGGGTTTGGAGTAAATGGATTGTCTTTTTCCGATCATATGGGCAGATTTTGGCTATATCCAAAACTATACTTGTATGACACTGGTTCGCCAGCGCAGGCAGTTGCCGAAGTCAATCATTTTCTGTCCTTGGACATATGCAAGAAACTGATAAGCGAAGTGGGGTTCAAAATCTGCATGCAGCAGCAGATTTCGCCATCCAGGAATTAACCCACTCAGGCCATCTCCCGATATCCGTCAAAGTAGAACTGAATAACAAATCTTCGCACCACTGAATTGCTTGCTACCAAAACTGCTTTGGAGAAGCAAAAATCCGCAAAGATACAAATCGAATTTAAACCTCGAAATAAATGGAACAGATATTAGTGGGCTCCATTCCATCAGAGGCATAGAAATGCCTACGACATATATTTCAAACACAGCTCATAGGAAAGCAACCTTGATATGACTGGGAATATCAAGGCAGTCAGGAAAAAATCGTTTGCCATAAGATAGGTCTACTTCATCAGTTTCAGATATTTTTGGAATTATGGACTGAGGCCTTTGAGAGATGCATCGCGGCAACACAGTCAATTTCCAACTTCGTCAATTCAATTAGGCAGTCACCGTCATTAGAACCGGAGATTTACCTGTTCATTACTTCTCAAATCAGATGACATGGATTCATAAGTCATCTTAGCAGGAATGCTGTCATCCATTTGCCAAAATAGTGTTCGTATTATAAAGGTTTAGAGTATATTCATCCAACAACTTTTCAACAAACTAGGGTGGGCAGGATCAGTTGCACTTCTGGTTGAAAATATTCATTCGCTCTACTTGTCATAGCTAACTCAAGCGAGTGATTGGGCATTTTATTGAGCAGGACAGCTCGTAGAATTCCCTGTTATATTGTCTTCCTTCAAAGCCTGTCAAAGCAAACTAGGTTAGTTAATGAATCTTTCATTCAAAACGATCAATGACGTTTTCATTCGGCCTCGCTAACGTCCATGATTCTGTACTATATGGCAGAACTCGGATAGTAAGAGTTCTATTTGGAGTCTCCCTAGGGTTTCTTGACAAGGCTTTACTACTCAATTGCCTTCTTAGGTCAAACAAATGCCGGCAATGCTTTTGCCCTCAACTTACTTTTGCCACTTCGCGCAATAATGACAGCCCCCTAAGTTCCACCAATGATATCATGCCAAGAGCATGTGCAAGTAGCTGGGTTACGAGTTTCGCAAAATTTTCTCGATTGCTATACTAAAGAACTTTCATGGCATCGCGACCTTATCTTAACACCTTTTTGACATCAAAGGTCTCAATGGGATTGCTTCCTACTTTTACAGGGCAGCGAGCGCCTTTTATAGTCATAGTGCACAATCTGTTTGACAAGGATGCCAAAACTGGGCATGGCCCTATATAGCCTGTCTCTATAAATGCTGTCACTTACAGCATTGAAATTGATAATGAGGTGGTGTCTATCAATCTCGACCTTTTGGGCTTTCTCTAGGATCTGCTGTGTTGTGAATATTTGGTCAATCATAAATTTATCCGACCTAAGCCTGATCTGATAGGGACCAACCAAATATTTGACAAATTGTAATATGAGGTCACATAATACAGCAGAAGAGGCAGAATGATGTTAAGGCAGTACTCTATGCCGAAGACATAGGTATTCTGGTGGCAGGAAGTCTGGAGTCAGCCTTGAGCACATTCGAAAGATGTGATGTCCATCTTTCGAAATGGTTTAGGGATAAATCCATCAGATGCCGAAATAGTGTTGTCCACAAGAAACAGAAAGTTAGAAAAGTTTAATCTTCCTAGAATCAGCGGTGTTAATATACAACTGTCATCTGAAGCTAAATATCTAGGAATGATGATACTTAGACAGCAAGCGTAGATGGACGCAGAGCATCGAAGAAAGAATTAACAAAGCATTCGGAGCATTCTACACATGCTAAAGAATCGTTGTTAAATGTTGGGGACCAATACCATTTAGTTAGATAGACTCATTCACTAAACCCAGCGCACTATAGCTGGTTTGATGAAAGCCGCGGAAAAGACAAGCTATCTTAAAACACTCACGCAAGTTCTTGAGTACGCCGCAGTAACACGAGCTTTAAGGTCTACTCCTCAAGAGATAATTGCTTAAATGCACGGCTTCCAAATTTCGATCAGACTAAAAGAATCAGGCCTATAGACGTACCGCAATGTAGGATACGCGTCTATATTACAGGAGTACGAACCGTCAGAACTGAAGCCGTGTAGTGACTTCATCGTGCCAACCGTGGACTTTGATCACATCCACATCTTTCCTGGCAGACATGACTGGTTAATTAACATCGCCACCAATAATGGAAAACTCCACCTGTACACGGACGGCTCCAAAATGAAAAAAGGTACTGGAGCTAAAGTCTACTGTGAAATACTTCAGATCCAGGACTCCTTCAAGATCCCAAACGAATGTAGTATTTCTCAGGCAGAAATATTTGCCATTGCTAAAGCTGCACATGCTGTACTACTCATGGAACTTGATCCCTGAGAGATCTCGATCTTTGTGGCTAGCAACCATAAGAGCTTTGGCAAATGAAACCACCAAATCAGTAGAGGTACAAAAATGTCTGCGAATCCCACCCACTGGATATCTGCTGGGTACCTGGATACACAAAAGTGGAAGGGAGTGAGTAAGCAGATGAGCTATCAAGTGAGGGTGCTTCTCTGAACAGGAGTAACCTATACAACGACTTAAATACTAGTATATCAATTGAAACTCTGAAACGCAAAATGGACCGTATAGCCATAGAACGATCCAACATATCTCCCAGATTAACTGTGCCATCTTGCGCTCCCTTTGGCCAAATCTAGACAGCGGGAGAACACGTACCCTCCTCGCGTTCAACAAAAAAAAACATCCGTAGCGCTACAAGTATTCTAACTAGCTGCCTCATTGGCAGGATGGTCACGCAATAGGAGCCTCTTCTCAAGATTATTGCAGAAGCTGTAGGAATGAACACCCGGGATATAGACTTTTTAGATAACTTAAGGACGTCAGCAAAGCAAAACTATTAGATCTCATTAGATTTGTTGAAAGCCCAGGCTGGTTTTTAATCACCATAAGCTTGGTAGGACCCATCATAATAATTATAATAATACAAAAAGTACACAGGGAATCACAATAGACCAATAGACCTTGTCCCTTTGGGACTAGCACATCCCTTATTACCTACTTAAGGAGCCTGATGCGCCGTAGTTCCATTCATTAGGCATACTTTCCAACGACCAAACCTTGCGAATGAGTTGGTTTATGCTTTTGTCATCTCCTACTGATTTAAATAGCTTTACACGCCTCCTTTTCTTATAGATTCGTAGGCCAATAGTGTTTTAAAAGATTTGCTTAATTCGATTCTTCATCAAACCAGGGATTTCGTAGGGTGGTCGAATAAAACCCAGCGCACTAATTGTGGGATATTTGACGGCATCGTAGCATCGGTGCCATAGATCTTTACCCGATTGGTAAAATTTCTTTACATTTGCTGGGGCTGTAATTCTCCTTAGAGTACTTCTTCGATACTTATAGACGTACCTACGCTGTAACTAGGTAATGGTTGTATCCTGTACAGGCCGCTGTTAACTTTCGGTCATCATGGAGTGACCTTGTGTGAATTGTAATGAACGCTGCTCTCCTCCCTGTAGCAATCACCGTAGAATATATCGCAGTTCTTCACACTCCTTTTATTCAGCCGGCACTTTCTGGATGGCAGTGGGACCAGCCTTACGCCAAGTCTAGGGCTGTCGCTATTTGTTCGTCTCCACATAGCCTGTTTAAGATTCGAATGTTCCATGTCCAGATACGAACGTCCGTATCATTTTTCTTTTTTAAGTCCGTCGAGGACCTAGAAACTAGAAATTAGAGGCTTTTGGTTGGTGTGCAAAGGTTGGGTTTTTAAGGGGCCGGGTAGTTAATCGTAATTGACGTCGGCTTTTAATACCGTGAAGTCGTTTATATGAGGAGTCTGACACGCTGACATGCTCAATGCCTACCCTGACCGCACAACATACAGCCCACATCATTGAATAGTTTTGACTATACAGTCGATTGCTTCAAAGGCTTTTATGTCTCGGAAATTCTTCGCCTATGAAACCTTTTCTAGATTTTTTTAGATCTTCCAGTAGGTCAGGTCATGAAGAAATGTATACGTAGCCTGAAATTTACTTGAATGATCTTTCGCTGTTCCGAGTGTTCAACTTAACATACACAGTCCACATGTATCTTTCAACATATGATCTTGGTGCAAGTCGTACCCTGTTCTAAGGTAGCTTCAATATTTAAAAGGAGTATATGGTCACACTTAACCTGGCTAACCTCTTGGTTTTCATCAGTATGCCAGTCTAGCATATCATAGCATTCAGCGATAGACCATAGGTACTTACTGACTTGGCAATTTTTTTAAGAAGGCCAGCGATTTTCCACGTATGGTCGGTACACATGGCCGAATGTGCAACAGATACATTCTGTCAAGTACATTGACAGCCCTAAGTTTGAGGAAATGTGTATTCGGAAAAATAGTTGTCGCCAAGAAAAAGCAATATTTTGTGCATCGTAGACAATAGTATGGAGCTCTCCGATAGAAAAACAGAGGGTATATACTCAGCCGAAGCTGTTTAACAGGGGGGACAGCTATCCATCGCCTTGTTACTACTTAAAGTGGACTCCACAATCGTGTGGATTTGTCAAAAATTTTCCATGAAAACCCACAAAACAAGTGATGAAACTTTGATTTTAGCATTTCTGCTATGCAGAAAGAAGAGTTGTGTTACCAATTGTTTTTTGAGAAAAAAAACATCCTCGTCCGATATTTGAAATAGATGTACAGGGTTGGCCAACTTGAACTGACTGACGTAAAGTGCATAGAACTTCTGTAATTATTGTTTGTATTTACATAAAAGTGTAATTTGTTAAAAAATCGTTTGATTTATGTGTGGAAAAGAACACGATTTACCACTTCATGACCTCCACTTTATTCCTGACAAATTAGAGTTAAATATTTCTAAAGCAATTTGCATTACGGCACGCAACGTGTCTAACTCCAAATTTGTTATTTCCGCACGAATATTGAATTAATTTCGGTTTTTTCATGTAAACATGTCCCTTTTAGTAGCTCCACAAAAATAAATCAAGCGCAATAAGAGCTGGGGAATGGGACAGCTAAATCTGCATTTTTGGAAATAAGTTGGTCACATACAAGTAGTCGAAGAATTCCCACTGTCGTCCTTGGGGTGTGTGCTGCGGCTCCATTCTACTGCAACCATAGTTGGGTTCACCACACCAGTGATGCCTTGTGGATGTTCCTAATCAGCTGCTCAGAACTGATTTTGTCAGGCATAATTCACACCAAATTTAATTGACGCTCAAACAACGCTCTCAGATTCTCCGTACCATAAATTCGGCAGATCTATTCACTAATATATCCACTTAAATGGAAATGTGCTTCATTGTTCATAATCAGTTTTAACAAAGTGTTGGAATCATCTGTGACTAACTGCGGTAATAATTCTCGGGCCAATCGAATCTTGTATTGGATCAACTTGTGATCATGCTTCAAATAATCTTAGCGATGGTCTGGATATGCCCAATTGGTGGTATTCAATGTCAATAAGTAGATACAGACAAATACCGTATCCCGCTGCTAAGAATGGGTAAATACGGTTCTTACCATATTTGCACTGGGAGCTTTTCCAAAAATGCTGGAGGTATTTTCTTAGCATTATAGTAATTGTTTATTGAGAGACATACAAGACGCAAGCCATACCAGATACAAAAGTTTCGCGATCTTAACGATAAGCCGAAGAAGCACTATTTGGGAAGAGTAATTGGGTTGTAGCGCCTTGCCGTGAGTGACGCACTTCCCAAGTCGTCTTTTCTGACGAGAAATTGTTCAGGAAGTTGTAAACAAGGAAAACTATTGGATTTGATTAATGCGTTTTAACCCGTTCTAAACCCTGGGTTGACGATACAGTTCGGGATGAACCTGAGTCAAATAACAAGCCTCTCCAGTTAGCCAACTTGCGCACTCCACGTCGGTTGAGATTCCCTTCACTACCGCCACCTAAGACGCGGTCTTCCCTTACTGCGTTATCCCTTCGGGTTAGGTCCGACGATTCTGTGGGCCGAACCAATGGTTTCTATTCGCTCTATATGCCCTAACCATCTGAGGCAACTAATGTGCAGTATTCTGACTAGCTCCTATAGTTCCTCGTTGAATCTTCTTGTTGACAGCATATACTTGGTGTTGCTCTCGTTTATCGCTAAATCCATTTTGGGAGCTCCCGTTTTAATCGAACTCCCAGTGATAGCCCGCTGAGCTCTGCCAATTATGTCAATATCATCGACGGACGCTAGTAGTTACACCGACTTTTGAAAGATTGTGCTTCCAAGAAAGTCAGTTCCGCACAATTGTTTCTATTGTAGTACTCGCATGATATTAAAGAATTCAGCGCATAACCGTTACCGATCTTGTTGGAGCAGTTCTCCATCGTCATTCTGCAAAAGCGGACGAGTTTGGTAGGGATGTCGAAACTAGACAGGTCTATATACAGCACGTCTCTAAAAATGTTGTCGTATACGGCCTTAAAATTTGTGATTAAAGTCGATTGGGACTTGATGAGTTTTTCCAGCATCTGCCTGATCGAATGTGGATCTTGCGGGCCTGAAATCACACTGAATGGAGCGAATAGATTAGATAAGATCTTGCATGTAATGTTGAGGAGACTTGTACGTCTATAGTTGGCGCATTTGAAGGGGTCAGGCAACCGATGTTGAGACTTCATTCATCAAGCATACACTTTTCTGACCAGATCTGAGAAATGAGTTGTTGTTAGCTCTCAGCAAGGTCATTTTCGATAGATACGAATACCTTGGCTGGTAATGCCTTAGGTCCAGCAGTTTTGTTGGATTTAAGCTTGGGTATTGCTGTACTTCTAGCTCTACTAGAAGGTCTCCTTCTATATCTCCATAGGTCTATGTATGGGTTTCGTTTCCGTGATACTTTGTTTTAATTTTTTGGTAAAACTCTCGTGCACATTCTCAATACCATCGATCATGCGCTTCGTTTGCTCCCCCCTTTACCTTTCACAATCTAAGTATAAATGATGCCTTATCTATTTTTTATAGAGAAATATTTAATTCTTTTTCCCTTTACCCTCCGTTTCCCCGCCTTAAAACTTCATCTACTAGTCCTGCCTGGTATAATCGCAAGCTTCATTCCTTAGGAAATAAGAGAAACAAGTTATGGGCTGTTTTTCTTCGGACCGGATCCTTTTCCGACTCTTTCAACTATCTTGGCGGTTATCTTCGTTTCACTGAACCTTACGATTCTCGCAAATCAACCTTATAAACGACTCTAAGTCCTTTTTCCAATTTGTTACTACAAAAGAAAGTCCGATGGCTACCCTCCTTCTCTCTCTTTTAACAACAAGCCATCAACCGATCCACTCACCATTGCCAATCTCTTTGCCACCTTTTTCAAGCAATCGTTCACCAACGATCCAGATCCATCCTATTTTAATTACGTACTGAATTTCCCCAATGGCCCACTACCTTAGACCCGTCTTATATCAAATATAAGTTACACCAACTTAAAGACGAATTCACACCCGGCCCTGATGACCTCCCTGCCATAGTCTTTAAAAAATGTTCTTCATCTCTTTCCCTTGCCCTTTTTAATCTCTTCCGTCCATCCTTTTCACAAGGAGAATTTCCTCAGGCTTGTAGAACCTCCTTCTTAACCCCGATCCACAAAAAAGGATAAAAAAACGAGATAACAAACTATCGCCCAATGGCTAAACTCTCCCATATGTCCAAACTCTTCGAAAGTATTTTGTATGAAGCGCTAAGCTTCCAATGCAAATCACTTATTTACCCTAGACAACATGGCTTCCTAAAGGGTAGGTCAACCACCACAAATCTCGTTGAATTCGTATCGTTTGCCATCTCTGCCCTAGAGAACTGCAACGAAGTCGATCTAGTTGCAACCGATTTTAACAAAGCCTTCGATAAAATCTCTCATCGATTCAAATTATCTGCCCTCGGCTTTGAACCCATACTGTTAAAATGGATATCCTCTTACCTCGAAAACCGTTTTTACAGTGTTCGCTTTAGGTCAGCCCACTCCGCTCCATTTTTGGCCACCTCTGGAGTTCCTCAAGGTAGCACTCTCGGTCCCCTTCTCTTTATATTAACCATAAATGATCTCGATAGGATCATCAAACACTCGTCGTTTCAAAACCATTTCCTCTCCCCATGACTCCTCCCTCCTTCAACAAGACCTTGATAGTTTTTCGATCTGGTGCCTCAAAAATTGTTTGGAACTTAATATCACCAAATGGCAATCCATCAGCTTTTTACGTAAGTGGCACCAATCGTCAATGGTTCAATCTCCCCGTGACCTCGGCATTTTGTGTGATAGGGAGCTCAACTTCCGTTTACATATTGATGGGATAATCCTTAAAGCCAACTCTGCACTAGGTTTTGTAAAAGGGTGGTCCAAAAGAATTTACCAACCTATACGTGATAAAGTCCCTCTATATTACCTTTGTTCGTCCCCTCCTAGAGTACGCCAGTCAAGTGTGGTCCCCACATCATCGTGTTCATATCTCGAGAATCGAAAGCATCCAGCGCCGTTTTCTTCGATTTGCTCTTCGAGGTTTGCCCTGGGATGATCCTTTTATTCTGCCCCCCTACCAAAACCGTCTCAACCGTATTAACAGAGATGCAACCTCTTCATTCATCGACTCCTTTCAGGTCACGTTGAATGCGCGTCCCGCGCCCCTTCACAAGTCTATTTTCCCCAACACTAACCCTCATAATCTACGTACCTCTTGTCTCTTCTATCTACCAACCCATCACACCTCTTATGGCGCGAACGAACCAATCTCGCGTATGCTATGAAAAATCAGTTTAAACCCTACCGTCTTTGACTTCCACCGCACCGTTCTCCTTCACCACTCCAACCAACCTTAGTTTTAAGTTTAAATTTAAGTTTAATTTAAAGTTATAGCTGGTATTAGGCGAAATAAATAGGGGTCTTCGCCTCCACCAAAAATTTGCTTCGGCCAATATTTTTTCCGTCTCTCGTAGAGTTTACGAGCGCATCGGGTCCTTCGTCGCACTGCTGCTTTGTATGCTTCTTGGTTAGCTGCATGTATTTGCCAGCACTCTTCATCAAATCAAGAATTTCTTCGTGGTGGTCGGGTGAAACCCAGAACATCAGTTGCGGCGCCTGGTTTTCAGTATTTGATGCTAGATACTGATTCCGCGACATGCGTTCAACAAAGATTCTTGTTGTGTCTAGTGATCGTCGGTTTTTACGTTACAGCTTCTCACAGTAGTTCTTATCTGTTGTTGCGCTGGCTCACTCACATGTTGGAACCTCAAGACTTCTTGCCTAAGTCTGTCGCGTATGAGAAATTTCGCATCCGAATAATGGGCGTTTCTATTCCTTTTAGTATCCTCCTTTCTCCCTGCCAATCTCCTGTATAGCGGTAATATCTGCCAGTCAGCGAAGCGCCTCTACTAATTCTTCGGCTGCACGTGGGCTGTTAAGGGTTCGAATATTTCACGTCGTTATCTTTATTACGTTTGCTGTTGTCGCCAACAGTAAGGTCATCCATATCCAAGGTTTGTTGTTATTTTCGAGCACGGTTTTAACGTGTTCGAGAAGTTTCTCCGACTTACAACCCCCAATTTGGAGAGCCATATCCATGGGACAGATACCGGATGCTTCGGTACCAGTAATCCACTTCGGAGATGCGAGCACTCCTTTTTCAAGCCCCGGCCTTAGTCTTGAAAGTTCCTTATTGACCTGGGCTCCGAATATATCGAAGTACAATAGATCAAATGGTCTTCCTGTGAACCTTCCATCGAAGGGTATTCCACTGCCCTACGTTCTCCTTTTGCGAACCTCTTGTTAGACATATGAAGGCACTTGTCCATCAGGTCAGCAAGAGATGCATCGTATGGTACATGCGTGTTGAAGTCCACCCAGATGAGCTTGCGCCATTCCGACTGGTTAGCTTCGCACATACAGTCAGGCTTACCGTGTGCTTATCGTTGGTTTACTATTACTCGTACATAGTTATCAAGCAGGCACCACGTGAATGCGATGATGCGGTTTTATCCACGCCCTGGGTATGTAGCCATTATTACTTTTTATAAAATTCCTTACAGTCTGCAAAAAATAAATATTATAATAATAAATAGATCCTACAGTCTCCATCCCCCGCCTGACACCAATGAGCTCTACATGAGAGTCAGGGAATTCACCTTGGCTCTCAATCAGGTTATGGCCGCTTCCTGCCCTCTTATTCAACCTAGAGGCAAGAAAAAGCCTTTCAACTTAGCAAAAAGCACAAGAAAAGTGACTGACTGGGACTCATACAAAGAATCCCTCAAATCATACAAAAAAGAACTGAGTAAGGCAAAGCGACAATTCTGGAGGTCATTCTGTGACAAAATCACGGAAACCTTCGAGGCATTGCGGCCAAGAAAAATCCTCTCTACAGATCCTATGATGCCTAGTTGTTTAAAAAAAAGCGATGGCTCTTGGACAACATCAAGTGATGAATCACTCAACCTGCTACTGGACACCAAGGTAACTTCCAGGCCTACTGCAAACGGAACCAAAATTCATGGTCTGATTGCAAGAGGCAAACTGCTCTGGGTGCTGCATAGCTTCAAACCATACAAGTCTGCTGGTGCCGAGCTGCAGAGGTCCTCAGATATTATTCTGCCTTCGCTAGAAAATATTATGAGGAGCTGTGTAGAACTGATCCACATTCCACTGTCATGCAGAGAAGTCAATGTAGTTTTCATTTCCAAAATCAGAAATTGTTCCAAAGGACCTCCGGACTGTAAGCTTATCATCTTTCCTTCTAGAACGAGTGATTGATATTCATATACGAGCTGAAATTGATCCAAGACTTCTGTCAACGGCTCAATATGCCCACTGTAAAGGAAAGTCGGTGGAAACGGCTCTGCATTCACTGACTAGCGACATCGAACGATCCCTACAGTATAGAGAGTGCACAATAGTTGCTTTAATGGTCATAGAGGCTGTCTTTAACAACACCAACACATCCGCAATCACGACTGCCCTGTCAACCCTCCAGGTAGATGACTCATGTGGGGAGTTCATCAGTCTTATGCTAAACAGCAGGATAATCAACTCCAAACCGGGTGAGGCTTCTGCTGAAACATGTGTCAGCAGAGGTACGCCGCAAGGTGATGTCCTATATCCCCTTCCCTGGAACTTGATGGTTAATAAACTGCTCATATTCCTGGAAGTGGGTGGTAGCAGGGTGATTGCCTATGCGGATGACGTTGCTAGAGCCGTATCTGTCCTCTTTTCCAGGACATACAAAATTCCAATTATAGACCCCCCCCGTTTAGTTTTTCCCAATACAGCAAAATATTTGGGTCTCATTTTTGACAGGAAACTAAACAGGAAACCTATTGTATCATTCAAGAAATAGTCAATAAAGCTACATCAGTTTTATTCTCTTGCAAAAAAACCATTGGAAATAAATGGGGCCTTCAACCTCGCATAACCCACTGGCTATGGCTATGCTATCGGTCATAAGACCGATACTCATCTACGGGGTTGTCGTAAACAACTGCAGTCAACTGCAGTAAAGGAAGCAGAGTCCACAGAACAGCTTGTCTATGCATAAGCGGAGTCTTCCGGTCTACTCCCTCTGTGGCATTAAACATTCTGTTTCAATTGACTCCTCCGATCTATTCATACAGCTGCGACTGCAGCTATTCGCCTTAAGCCGACTGCACAGTGGACAAATAATTCATTTGGTCACGCTAACATTCTTCATACACCCTGAATGACTAGAACTGCAACCAACTTCAGACTGCTATAATTTCCAAACCGTTCATGACAGTGAGCTCAAATTTTGACACATGACAGATAATTTTATTGCTTACAAGCCTTTTAAGCGATTTGCGTCTCAGTTGTGTTGAAAAACTTTTATCCGCGATGGAATTCAAACGTGATAGTGTAATTGCTTTATATTTGGCTGGAAAACAACAAGTAGCTATCGTTAGAGCCCTCCAGCACCTCAACGTGAATAAATAATTTGTGTCTCGAACCATAGCTCGTTAAAGTGATACTGGCAGCGTTGCAAAACGCCATGGAGGTGGTCATAAAAAAAACAGCAACATCGGCAGAAATGGTTCGGAAAGTGAAGGCTCGAATTGAGCGAAATCCGCGTCGAAGTGGAAGAAAAATGGCTCGTGAGCTCACCATATCGTTGGAACGGATGCAACACGTACTGAAAAATGAGCTTGGGCTCAAGACATTGAAGTTCCAAAAAGCACACGATCTTACACCGCAACAGAAAAAAGTTAGAGTAGAAAGAGTTGCTACGCTTGCACGAAAGTGGTGAGTTGCCGAATTTGGTTTTTTCCGATGAGTCGCCATTTGTTATTGAGCAATATGTCAACAAACAAAATGATCGAGTTTACTTGTCAGAGAGGTCTTTCGAAAATGTACACCTTTGGACGGCCACCAGAAAGCAGGCAGCACCGAAGGTGATAGTTTTGGTTGCCATAACCGCCGATGGTCGCTCACCACTTGTATTTATGGACCGTGGCGTCAAAATAAATGCGATCGTATACCGTGAAACTCTCTTAGAGGCAGTATTGAAGCCTTGGGCAAACAATCATTTTAGTTGGAGACCATGGACATTTCAACAAGACTCGTCACCGTCTTGCAAAGCGCGCGTTAACCAAGAGTGGTTACAAAATAATGTTCCACACTTCATTTCTTCGACACACTGGATTGTAAATTCTCCGGATGCAAATCCGTTGGATTTCTCTGTCTGGGGTATTTTGAAGGCGAAGGTTGGCACTACAAAATACCAAAGTTTGGACCACCTCAAACAAGCACTTCGCCGGGAATGGGCCAAAATACCGCAGAGCCACTTGCGTGCAGCATGCGATGCTTTCTTCGGCCGTCTCAAGGCCATTATTCGCGCCAAAGATGGACGTATTGAATACTACTGATACAATTTGAAAATTGATGTATTGTTCAACATTTTTTGCTTTGGCACAATCAAATTTATCAAAAAATAAAAAAATTATAGCATTTTGAAAAGTTGGAGTTCGAGTCATTCACCCTGTACATTAGGAATCTTCACAGAGATCATCGACTACATCCTACTTGAACTTTGGTTTGAAAAAGACTTCCATGTAAGCTTCCCCTCTAGATTCTTCTGGGAGGAAGATGCTTTTATGGAGGACAAGTCAATCCGTCTCTACACAGATGGATCTAAAACCGATATCGGGGTTGGTGGCGGTGTTTTCTGAGATAAGCTAAATCTAAGCCTCTCCTTCCGTCTTCCAAATCACTGTAGCGTATTCCAGGCGGAAATTTTGGCGATTAAAGAAGCTCTGTCCTTGCTGATGAAAAACGTGATATCTGCAAAGGATATCCGCAATCTTTTCGGATAGTCAGGCCGCTATCAAGTCCCTGGAGTCAGTCTCATTAAATTCGAAAACCGCCCTTGAATGCCGATCATCTCTTATGGAGATTGGAGAGTAGTTCAACCTTCAACTTTGTTGGGTGCCGGGCCACAGAGACATTCCAGGGAACTATAGGGTCGATGACCTCGCCAAAATTGGAATCACTCTACCGATTCTACCGGAAAGGATGGCATAGGTATCCCAATCGCTACGTAAAAATTAATATTAAATCTGGATGCCAATAAAAGAATAGACCTTAGGTGGACTATTGGACCAACATGTCTAGCGACTGAACAGATCTGGCCAAAACTAGATCCGAATCGCTCTAAGAGTCTGATCCTTCTAAATAGGAAGCATCTCAGTGCCAGCATAGGTGTCATCACTGGACACTGCTTCATAGGCCAGCACGTAAGACGGTTTGACGCCTTTACAAAAGATTTCTGTAGAAGCTGCATGGACGAGGAAGAAGAGGAGACAATCCTCCGTCTTCTTTGTACATGTCCAGCTCTCTCCCAAAGAAGAAAACTTCACTTAGGAGTTTTCTTCTACAATGACTTAAGCGATCTAAAAAAATATCGACGTAAACAGTAAGCTCAAACTGGTTCCGCCAGTAAGAGGATCATAGACCCACGTGGCATCACAATGGGCCAATAGGCCTAAGTGGGTTGATATATCCAACAGCCACTCTTACCTACCTACCTACCTACACCCTCCAACCGTGAGTTCTATAACCTGTAAAAAGATGTGGACGTTGGCAAAAGCCAATTCAAACACCGGCAGCATAGACCAAGGATTGCAATACTTTCCTCACTTTGCCAGGGAGCTCATGCAAAAGCGGCAACTCTGTCTTGACAAGAGTTCCATTTATTTGTTTTTTCTTTTTTGGTGAACAATTTGGAGACCTATGATACAAATTGGCCTCGTGCACACAAATTTTTTCCTACACAAATATCGACAGCAGTAACATCGTGCTCCAACCCCAATTAGGTGAACTATGCCACATCCTTTCACACATACGTTCAAATTAAAATAGGTCCCGTGCTGGTGCCAACTTTTGAACTTATGCAAAATCGACAAAGGATGCCTAGCGGACCTACAAACACTATGCAAACAAAGATACGGATGTAGGTACATACTCGTATTTGTGGGTCCTTGCAAAATCAGTCTATGCAACAAACAATTTTCTATTTAAATGTAAATCATTTGGCTAATTAGAAACTCTGTGTCAATGGCAAAACTGACATTTATAATCCGTCAGTCCATCTGGCCGTCTGTTCAAAACACCAAGCACAACAAGCATTCGCGATGAGAGACGTGATTTCAAAAATAAAATTCAATTTCTTTAATTTTTTTATTTTATTGCCCGCTGAGTTGCGTCTAGTAGCAATTGTTGCTTTCACGCGGGCTTGTGTACATTTCTAAGCAACGCATGCCAATTAAATTCCCATTTACTTAAAATAACTTTTCTAATTTATTTTTTTAAGACTTATGGCAGTAGAAGTCTATTTCGCTTCGCAACATGCAAGCAATCAATCACTTTATTTTTTTTTTTATTACCGGCCACCGGTCTGATAAAAGGCGAGTCTGTTTTCAAATCGGCTGCGACAACCCCTGTGATTCCGGCAGGACTTTCAAACTGTCGTCTTATGAAAATGTAGCTTTAAGAAGAAATCTTGACTAAAAGCTCATTTAGGTTGAGAGATGGGATGAATGAAAGCGACACTCTTTTCGGATACTAGGCACGCGCTTTTCAAAAACTTGAAGCTCTTGTCGCTTAAGTGGCTTTAGAAAAGTTTTGGCTGGAGTTTGCCTCGGATAAACTTGAAAAGCTTTTGTGTTAAACTAAAGGTTTTACAGTGGGGAGAAAAAGTGTGATCCAAAAGCTTTGTTACTACGTGAACATTACTTCTGTTATAAAACGCAAGTGAAAATAGCTTAGGCGATAATAATCACTTATTTTTGGAAACTTGTCATAAATCTTAGTGCGCGATAAGATGAATATCCAAAAGTAGTTCTACGTATCAGGATTGAAAGCTATTTTATCATTTTAATGTTTTTGATTTGATTGTTCTGATTGCGTTGGTTGCGTTGAGAGAGAGGTCTGGGAGCCATTCGGTGTTTAGCGATTGAACTGAGATACGGCATTGCTTCTTTAATCAGGTAATGGAGAATTGACTTACAGTTTTGCGTTGTATTGAATATCTAATCAGTAAATTGCCGCCTGCTTTTGGTTTGATAAAGCGGCATTTGCAAACGATTCCGTGCGCATTGGCCTAATTCTTCGATGATGTAGATGAAGCCAAACAGATACGAGGTAATATTTTTTCGAATGTCGTAAGAGGTCTCACACCCTTATGTTGCGCTAAATCTAGCTTGGGATTAGATTGATAATATAAGGTTAGGTTACGCTGAAAGGCTTTTTTTAATTGTCCAAAATTAGAATAGGAAATCGCGATTTCTGGTTGGAGCGGAGAACTAGTTCATTGAAATACTTTAGTCTTTCATAGAAAGATGAGTAAGCAATTTATTGATAAAGTGCAGCATCCATATCAGCGCGATAGACTTGCAGTCTGGTTCGAGCGTAAGTCACAGAGATAGTACTCTGCGGTGTCCTCGTCACTCTCACAGCAAGCTTCAGGGAACATTGTGACACTAATCCGTTGGACAGTTAGGTACTTAGCAAAAGCGTAGTGCCCTTAGTAAGAACGCCTTCCACCTTTTAGAGATGTCGGGAAGAATGTGCATGCTTTAGCTATGAAGAAATCTTGTTCATCAGAAACCCAACTGCTAATGAAAGCTCTTATCGAGGTCGTGGTAGACACTCCTCTGAGCCGTAGGCTCACCCGCAATCATTAGGATGGGCCTCCCACCCAATCATCAAGGCTACACCCATCAATGACGTGGTCTAGTAATAAACAGGGTAGAGCAATACTGGTCTGTAGGGCCTTCAGATTGGTACGATTTAACCAGTTACAAGCTGCCAGTCTTATAGGTCCTGTTGATGGGCAAGACTAATGGTAGTCCTCATCGGGGCTTTTAAAAAGAACGTACCACGGGGGTTAGGGCCTCCCGACTTCGGTCTGGGTGCTGTCTGTGATTTAAACCTAAAATCGCAGGAAGGGTCTTCCAGTTGGTTTTGTCCCGATATAGAGTTGCAATAACTACTGGGTGCCATGACCATAAGATCAGCAAGAGGTTTTAGGTTAGCTTCGACTTTTTTTTTTTTTTTTTATAATTTACGCGCGCTTAAGGGGTTATGATACCCTTTTACTGTTGCCATGGCGCGTACCTGAATCGCAAACAAGACTCAGTGAATTCAGTTTTCTGACTGTATAGAGAAGCCTTGCATTCTCGAAGTCATGAGAAGGCTCAGAAAGGTTTTAAGAGCAGCTTGGCGGTCACTACGGAGGTAAACACTTTTCCCTCTCTCCATATAAAGTTCATTGGCATCAGGAGTGCGTACATCTCCTCTTGGCAGACATACTCAAAGACTCTATCGCCGTACAAGATAAGTATTGAAGCTACCGGAATTATTCCTTACCTATCCCAAAATCATTCCTAAGTACAGGGAATGCGCGATGTATCTTTTTTTTAAATAGATTTTCAGAGTGTAGTCCAAGATATGAATAAGACGGCGAGAGAGATTCATCAGCGTGTTTTTGATTTTTTATAATCAGCGCCCGCTCAAGGAGTTTTTGTACCCTTAAAATGTTCGTACACAGTGCGGGCGAAGGAAAGTTAGGGAGGAAGAGAAGACAGGTACCGACGTTCATTGTTTTTAAATGTTTGTAAGTTATAAGGGCCAGGAAATACAGAGATCGGCAGGGCATTCCATAAGCGAGTTATACGGCTTAGGAACGAATAACAACATTTAAGAGTGCATCCGAAAATCGACTTGAAGGTATACTGATGAGCATTCATACCGAGACAGGTGTTACGGTTGAAAGTTTGAATGGGCAGAATGCTACTGGCAATTTCAATGGAGCACTGGTGGTAGAAATAGCGATAAGACAGAGTGAGACACGAGACATTACGTCGGTGTTCAAGGGTGTCAATTGATTGAACGTTCCAAAAGGTAATTTCAAATCCATTGAAGAAGAGAGTCAACGATCCCAAAAGCACGCATTTTCGACAAAAAAGCCTGATGCCAAACTCTGTCAAATGCCTTAGAAATATCAAGTGCAACTATCTTGCTTTCGCCAGATTGATGTATGCTTTGGTTCTACTTTTCGGTGAGATATGCCATCAAATCACCGGTGGAACTGTTGCTACGAAAACCATATTGCCGGCCATTGAGAAGTTTTCGTGTTTCGAGATATTTCCAGAGCTGACGGTTTATCAGCGTTTCCATGACCTTGGAGGGAAGGGACGTAAGTGTAATGGGTCTGTAGGAGGAGAGAGTAGAAGATTCGCCTTTCTTAGGGAAGGGCTAGACAAATTCTGTTTTCCATCTGCTCGGAAAGAGTCCTAAAGAGTAAGATTGTTGAAAAAGCTTACGCAGTGGTTTTGCCAGCGTGGAAGAACACCCCTTCAGAAGAAGGGTGATATGCCATCTGGACCAGCGGATTTATGCATGTTGAGATCTTTAAATACTCTTGCTACTACACGAGTGCGAAAGTGGATTCGTCCCATTGAAGATTCGACGTACTCAAATGTAGGCGGAGACAAAGCACAATCTGGGAGTGTTGAGCTGGCAGCAAAGTGTGCAGCAAGCAGATTGGCCTTGTCCAAAGAGCTGATAGCTGGAATGTCATTATAAATGACACTTTGGGGCTTCTGTAAAAAAAAGCAGTAGTGGATAATTTGCTTAAGGAGATGGAATTTTAACCACATGGAATTGAATTCCGGATTGGAACAGGGACTACGTTGTGGTGGAATTTGGTAAGCTGCATCACTACGTACGTAAATGGCGAGACCGCGATAAGAGAAGAATAATGCCACTAGTTCGTAGCCAGGTAGCTTCAGATCAAAGTGATCTGATAGGTGTGGGCGGGGATCTACCTGTGTTTCACTAAGTGGCAACACAGCTGGTCTGTATTTGCAGACGTGGACGTACACAGAAAAGTGATTACTTTTTAGCCCGCGTATATTGGCAATATCCACTCTGAATTCCCGAGTCATTATAACGAAAGACAAACACGAAAAACACAAAGACCGACGTTGTTAAGCTCAGATGTGAAGTACAAATTCAGAGTTGGTTTACCGAATCAAGTTGTTGTAGGTGTTATGCCCTTGCAACAATACGAAACAGCACACCAACAAAATTCATACCCCCAGCCCGCTATCCATCGGTTGTTAGATATACTCAATCACTGCACGCGCTGTATGACAATGTAATACAGCAACGGCAGTGACCGAGTGCAAGCAGCAGTTTGACCAGGGGCAGGAAGGATGTGATGCCCGCACTCTGGATGTGGATTTCGGTTACATTGCACTCGCGCGCGATGTTTTTTTTACTCCACGCGAGGAGCGAATTGACTTCGGCACAAAGTTTGAAGTCATCTAATCCAGTGATCCAGTGGCGATGAGGAATTTCCTTGTTAGATGATTGTACTGTTCCAGTTTGTTCTTGTTCTTTTAATATTTTGTATATGGTCCTAGCGAAACTCCAACATTTTCAGCAATTTTCCTTACAGCTGCTCTGGTAGGAGCCTCATTTGCATGGTTGTTTCCAAAATCCAAGTTTTCGTGGTAAATTTTCAGCGTAAGCACTTTTGCTTGGCATGTTGAAGGCTTTCCTGACTTAAAGCAGTCCATTGTACATAAATCTACTTACTCTACTCCTTGCAAAAATCAAAAATTCCAATTTTTGCGCATTTATATAAATAGCCAGCATATATACTTTTCTACCTAACCTTTTTCATAAAAAATGTGTGTTCGAATTGAATCCTCTTTCATTGCAGGAAATATTGAATTTTGTCACAAAAAGTAGTGGCCAATGGATTAAATATGAAAGGAAGTGGAGAAAGTTCAGCCGTTTCGTAAATATCATTTTCCAGTAAGCAGATGAGGAGCATCCGGTTCCAGGCTCTCTTTGCGCAGCTTTCCAATTGCACGGTGATTTGAAGCTGACTATAAGTCCTAGATCGAGCGCTTCTCGTGCTCTTTCTTTTTTCTTCTAAGGAAACTATGTTCGTCACCTCTTTTCTGCTCGTAGAGCTCGTGAGCGCGTCTCCTTCTTTTCAGCAGGGCCTCCATGTACAAGGGTTGTCCGGAAATCTTTCCGACCGAACAATGATACAAGACATTTTTTCTCAAATTTTTTTTTTATTTTTCTACGTAGTGTCCTTGTAACTCTACACACTTCTCCCAGCGACGCTCCCATTCAAATAGTACTTAGCGTTTCATTTGACGAAAATCTCTTTCCTCCGAGCGTAGTTTTTAGATGAGGGAACAAAAAGAAGTCGCTTGGGGCTAGATCTGGTGAATAAGGCGGATGGTCAAGCAGTTCAAACCGTAATTCATGGATTTTCGCCATGGCAACCGCTGAGGTGTGAGACGGCGAGTTGTCTTGGTGAAACAGGATTTTCTTTTTCTGCAAATGTGGCCGTTTTTCCTCAATTTCTGCCTTCAGCTTGGTAAGTAATGATGCGTAGTATGCTTCTTTTTGAAGATAATCGATTAAGATAACTCCTTTACTATCCCAAAAAACAGTCGGCATCACTTTCCCAGCTGAAAAAATAGTTTTTGCTTTTTTTAGAGCCGGCTCGCCCTTTGCGGTCCACTGTTTTAACTGAATTTTTGTTTCGGGCGTATAATGGTGTATTCAAGCTTCATCTACAGTAATTAATCGGCGCCAAAACTCGGATTTATTGCGCCTAAACTGCGCCAACAAAGCGTTGGAAATGTTCATTCGAACACGGTTTTGGTCTAACGTAAGCAAACGCTGCACCCAACTCGCGGACATCTTTTTCATACCTAAATCTTGATTTAATATGTAACAAACTCGTTCTTTGGACATTTTCATAACCTCTACTATCCCTCTCACTTTAATTCGGCGGTTGCCTAACACCATGTGGTGAACTTTAGCAATGTTATCGTCAGTGGTTGCAGTTTTTGGACGTCCCGAACGTTCACCATCTCCCAAGCTCTTACGGCCACGTTTAAATTCAGCTGCCCAAAATTTCACTGTGGTAAATGATGGTGCAGAGTCCCCATACACAGAGTCCAACTCACTTTTGATTTGCGTAGGCGTATTTCATTTCAAAAACAAGAATTTAAGCTCGATACTAAATTTTTTCCATTTTCACAAAAAACACTCGCATCGACTCATTTAAACGACCGTCAACTAAAAACTGCGCGTCCAAAATGACTAAAGCTGCGATAAGTGTCTGTCAAAAGATGCACAACGAATGCCGCTATCTTTACTATCGCTACTACGTTATCTAAACTTTTCAGACAACCCTCGTATGTCCGATGTTTTTTTTATAGGCAGCGTCTCTGATTGATCTTTGGCTGTAATGCCACTGACTTTCTACGCTGGATGCTGGCGGCATTGGACATAGGTTAAAGGAAACTCGATAGGAAAAGGCGATTTCGGTCGCTTGCAATTTTGCCGTTCGACGTTGAATTTTCTTATCATGGTTCGCTGTAGGGCTGTTACGGATATCTGAAGCATCTGTGTGATGGCTACAAGATAATGGTCTTAGTCGGTGTCAGCTGCGTGGAATGTTCGCACACTTGAAAAGTGCCCAATATGATCAGTTTGGTTAAGGAGCCAGGTCCCTTTAAAGATATCAAGGGGTGGACACTGTGTGCTGTCTATAGTTACATAACGTCTGGCTGTATTACCAAAGATGGCTTGCTTGCCTAGCTTGGCATTACAATCACCGAGGACGATTTTTACGTCATACTTAGGGCATTGCTAGTAGATTTTTTCGGGAAGCCAGTTGAAGCAATCTCTGGTAGAGTCGTCCTTCTCCGCTGTCAGCATTTATGAGGCATATACAGGGTGAGTTTTTTTAACTTGAGACATCCAAATTACTCGAAAAGTACGCGATATCACGAAAAATGTCTCAGACAAAAGTCACAAGGCTCTGAATGATAATTCCTGATTTTCATTGCTCAGTCGTATTGCTCGTAGGCTTGTCATTGTTTTGCTTGTTTTTACATACTGCGTTTAGCATAACCCAGAAACAACGACGTGGACGTAGCAGTATTTTGTTTCCGTCGGGGTGAATAATTAGAGTGGGTCCCCTTGCCTCCCACTGTTGAATGAATTAATTCTTCCCATTTCGACGTTTATTTCCCGAGACTATTTCAACAAATGCTCGAAAATGTGACCATTCACTTCAATACACTTGTATATCCGCGCTCTAAATGGACCAACAGAACTGAGAAGTATTTCTGGCGTAATCTTCCGGCAAGCTTCAGTTATTCGTCTTTTCATGACCTCACGCGTTGTTGGCTTTTTCTGTAAACCTCACTTTTTAAGTAGCCCGCAAGAAGAAATCAAGTGACGTAAGAGCAGGTGATCTAGCAGGCCATTGCCTCGGACCCCCTAGTCTGATCCACCGTTGATGGTAAATATTGTTTAATACGCCCCGGGCTACTTGGGAATAATGGGCTGGACAACCATCATGTTGAAACCACATTGTTTGTCGCAACTTCAATGGCAGTTCTTCTAGTGATACTGGAAGATGGTCCCGCAAGAAGTTTGCATACTTTTCGCCATTCAAGTTGCCTTCAATAAAATATGGACCTATTAATTTTATCCCCAATAATTCCCGCCCAAACATTAACATTCCAAGTGTGCTGGCGTTCAACTTGTCGCAACCAAAGGGTTGCATATTATGTCGATTGACCGTGCCGTGATTGGTGAAAGTCGACTCGTCAGAGAATGATACCTTGGCGAAGAAAAGGGGGTCTCGTTCAAGTTGCTGAAGTGCCCACTGATAAAAGGAAATCCGGTTGCGAAAATCCTCACTAGAAAGTTCTTGATGCATTGAAACATGATAAGGTTGGTATTTATGCCGATGTAATATCTTACAGACAGTCGTTTGAGAAATTCCTGATTCACGACTTATTTGGCGAGTGCTAATGTGAGGATCGTGTGCAACGGCAGCTAACACTGCTATTTCATTGTCCTCAACAGCCACCCTATCTGACCGATTCCTTTTCTTTGGTTGCACACTTCCTTCACCAGTGAATTGTTGAAGGACCCGATAAAAGGAAGCGCGCGATCGTATCTGGTCTGGGAAACGTTGGGCGTAAAGAGCAACAGCACCATCGATGTTCCTTCCTCTTTCTCCATAAATCAATATCATTTCAATTTTCTCTTGAATTGACATAGCCTGCATTATTAATCTGGAAAACGTTACTAATAATAATCAGTTCCTCAAAATAAATCTCGACCGTCTAACACCCTAACAACGTTGGAAACCGATTAATGGCTTAGGCGTGCCAGTGCAGTGGTATCCAGCACTGAATGAATAGGACCTTTGAGACAAAGTCGTGTGCCCTATTGAGGAATACGACTGAGCAATGAAGATCAGGAATTATCATTCAGAACCTTGTGACTTTTGTTTGAAACATTTTTCGCGATATCGCGTATTTTTCGAGTAATTTGGCTGTCTCAAGTTAAAAAACTCACCCTGTATAACATACGATTTACAAATTTCAAATCTCTCCATTTTTAGAAAGGCTTCAGTCTTACATATTTTAATTTGTTAATCTCTTGCAAATACAAATATTAATTGTATTTTCTTTTATTTTCAGGTAAGCTACATACTTATGGTATATGTCCTTATTGTATTAAAATTAATTTTAAAAATGGTAAGTTGTTCAAGTTATTTGTACTCGTATGTAAATCCAATATTTCCAGGATGGCTGTTTGTTGAAATTTATTTAACATATTACGAATTATTTTTAGTACTATATATTGTTTTAAAATTAAGAGTTTATTTTAAAATTGATAAAATTCATAAGAAATAGGTTCCACTACCTTCTATACTTTCAAAAACATCATTGTTGGTCTGAATCAAACTACTACTTGCCAAAAAGCTGATATAAGCGAAACAAACTGTTTTAAAAAGGATAAAGGAGTTGTGAATTTATTCAAATGCTGTTTCAAATGTCAAAGGCAAAGGTGAAAGTGTGTAGCACAAGCTGTGGTGAAAACGGTCTTAAGTTTTAGATGGTCTTCTCATTCTCATTATACAAGTTAACAACTTAAAATACATACTCGTACATAAGCAAGTTAATCGAAAACTTCTAGAACCTTGTGCAAATGACGTACCGTTTTGCTTGCTCTTGTCTTAGGTATATGGTATGTCTAGGGATTAGTGTGTAACTTCAAATTACAAATTATTAAATATTCACAATTTCCGTATCCGAGCAGAAATTCACCGAAGCGAATTTATGCTGATGTAAAGTTGTGGGCTGGATACTTGGATTGGAGTACCTACTACCTACGAGTATTTACAAATACCCTCACTTCGATGGGAAGGAGAAGAATAGGTTTTCCTTTATCCTTCTGCTCCAATTAGTAAAAGTCGTTAAATACGACTACAAACGTTTAAAAGCCTGTGTTTCACTTCACGTGGATGGACTCAGATAAATCTCGGAGGGTGGCAGATACTTGTATGTAAATGGAGGAGAAAATTCCCACCTACAGTTTTGTAACCGTATATTTAGCATCCCAAATAGGGATATATGGAAGTACATATTTATAGATCTTAAAATATCCCAAAGTTAAAATATCTTCAAGGATTTGTAATAAGTTCAAGAGAAGATTGACGTACCTATTTATGGAGTACTTAAATCCGGTACTTCTAATTCAATTGTAGACAAGGTGAACAATCAAACTGATGATGAACTTTATTTGTTACTTTTACATAAATTCCAGGAAATAAAAAAAAAAAGAAAGTATTTTCCGTAAAACCAGGTGACAGCTTTTATGACACACTTTTACGAGCATCTACTGCGCAAGTGATTCTACTCTGTGGTAAAGCTACAAGATACGAGAATATCTGTTTCTACAATAGTACTCTGGCTTCTGTTCGTATGTATCTGAAGTGCTGGTGAAATTTATGCAGATATTTTCGTTTGTTTATTTTAAAAATTATTTCGTTTCCAGACTATTTGCTTCTGAATTCTTATTTATTCAGATTACTATTCAAGTGTGTCATACAAACTCAACATATTCGCGTTGCCACCTTTTTCAGTGTTCAAGTCAGATTCAAGTCGAATAAATGAAGATTTAATCAAAAGATACTTTCTGCCATAGATACCATGGCATAAAGACGGATAGAAAATCCAATCAAATTATTGAGAGTAAAATTAAAGGGCTCCTTATGATGATGGTTTCATTATGTGTTTGGTAAAAATGCAAATAACCACTTGAAGTTCAACTAAACATTGTTGCTTGTGTAGCGAAAAATGTGTATCTTATGTATCCGCATTGTAAATTGTATTGCCTCAAATTTGAAAGCTAATTAGGTTGGTTTAGGTACGAGTAATTTGCGAACAAATTAATTAACGTAGAACAACATGCCAACGATAGCTCAACTTTGTATGACCTTAAAGTTGTTTCGATAATATTTTCTAGAAGTGATGGTAATTTGTTGCTTTGCTTATCGTTCTTCAAACAATTGATTTGTATTCATCAGGCAAAGATGTTTTAAGATAATTTTGGAATAAATTTTAAGGGTCTCCAAGCTTTGTATCTTTACATATAAATCAAGGTATCCACGATGATAATGATGATTGCTATTAGCGTTATTATTGAGAAAGACAGAATATAATCGAATTGTTTTCGATGAATTGTATTAAAATTTAAAGAGAGTATATTTGTAGTCATATTGCTTATCATTAGATTGCTATGAAAAAATAAAAAGAAGTCTTTCGAAAATATGAGAATCAACAAGAGAGGTATATGTGATGATGTAGCTTAATGTCTAACTGACATTGTTGCCATCTGGAAATCAGCTACAATTGGCTTAGTTTCCATCTTCTTGACCAGTGTGTCCCCTGCTTATTGTTCGCTTCATTACTCCTTCATATGCTATAATAGTTTCTCCATGTATCTGCACTGTGATTGCTCGGTTTGTGGGGTTGACTGAATTCGCGTATCCTGCTGTCATTCTACATACAGGTCGCTTTACTTTGCTAGCCAGTATCTGCTCAGACTACTACCTCGTTGTAACCCAGGCGTAATTGCGAATATCCTGAACGACAGAACACCGACTCCGGCCCGGAATGTGTACGGCTCCATTCCAAATGGAACAACGCGATAAAGAGAGACGTCGCAGTTCGGATTAACCGAAATCGATTGAAATGATCAAAGCCATCAAGCAAAACAGCCCTAGAGGTGGCTACCCTTCTGCGCAAGGTTGGCATGAAAGAAGCAAAACCAGAAAAAGTTGCACTTCGGATAGACAGAATTTTATTGTGAAAAATCCACGCCCAAGAAAATCGGAAAAAACAGAGTACAAGCACTGTGGATATCAATTAACAGAGATGGCTAAACCAAAGAACCTTGAGGTGAAGGGATCCGGTTTGGATGGGGCCTGCCTGGCGATTGATCGAGAAACTGCTGACTGTCCTATAACTACCACCCCTTGACTTGGAACCTATCCGTCGTGGATTAGCCTTCAAAGTGAGGAGAGGTATACCACTAAGAGAGCGTGATTGGGTGTCTGACAATGGAGTCAACCAGATGTCCTTCCGGGAGCGTAAGCGCTTGCTAGACGAACGCGTCATATTTAGATGGCAATCTAGATGGGACGATAGCGTAAACGGCAGAGTCACTTACCGTTTCCTGAAGAATGTCTTATTCATGCGAGAGCGGCCTGAGCTGAGTTTTAATTTCAATTTGGGCTTTCTTCTTACTGGTCATGCTTCCTTTAATGTATTTTCGCATAAAAGGGGTCTAAGCCAGGTGGAAGGCTGCTCGCGTGGAGTTCCTTTTGAGGACTGGATACACGTTTTGTGTGAATGTTCGCGGTATGATGATGTTAGAGATCTTGAAGCTATGGGCGTAGGTTTTGAAGACGGTGTTTGTGACAACGCGCAAATACCAAGGATTCAGGACTATGCGAACATAGTGTTTGCTAGGCGTCGGAATAGGTAGCTTAAACCTGGAGCTCAGTGAGCAGTCTTGGGCAATAAGGTGCCCCACTGGAAGTAACCGTAAGGTTGCAAAGCTCGACCGGAGGCTATATTCTGGTACCACGGGAGGTCAGGAGCCCCCGGAACTTAGTTCCGGCCTGACCTAGGAGTTGGCCCCCTTGTGGGAGTATCGTGGTGGCTGTGGTTTATACCCAAAATCGCGGGGAGAGTAGGCCAAGTGCTGTTTGGACATCATGTGGCTGAGTATATGTTGTAGCGTGCTATCACCTGTGCTCAGCTATTTGATGGCCGTAGCGTTAATTGGTCTGCTCGATATGGAGTTGCATGGCAACCGGGTGCCATGACCCACAGAATGGCAGAGGTTATAGATAGGCCTCAACCCTATACCAAGGTAGAAGATCGTGCGTTACACACGACATCTAGTAGGTACTGGAGGTAGTATTTGTACTATCCGAAGGGCGTTGATTGACGCATTATTTTATTCCTATTATGAGCGTAAGCACTCCGTGGGATAAGGTCTTCACGGCAGGTGTCCACAAAAAATGCAAGAGACGTTCTGTCCTATAACTTGAATTGGGCTAGCAGCGCACCAATCAAGTTCGTAGCGAAGTGCTTGCCTTAGTTCAAAGTGATGGTTTCCGGTAACTGCATGAGTCAACCCTTACTCATGCAGGCTAAAATGGCAACGGGATGTCGGGCCGTCGCCGTCATTGGGCTCAGAACCCTATACGTAAGAGATTAAAACCTGTGAGGAATCAACCAATGGCATCGGATAAAAATGCACTCACCGTTGACGACCCTACCAAACGTTTAAAGAAACAACCTTCGGATCTGCACGTGGAATGTTCGGACCCTTAACAGCTCACGTGCAGCCGAACAATTAGCAGAGGCCCTTGACTGCTATCACGCAGATATAATCGTCATCCAGAAAGTGCGATGAGATAAGCCGGACATAAGTAGGATGAAAAAACGCTGCTATGGTATACGCTCAGAACTGTTGACAAGAGCAACAGCTCTTATTCGAATGTGGATTTGCGCTATATGCGGCAGACTTAGGCAAGAGCTCTTGAGCTTCTGACACCTGGGCGAGCGTCATATGATATTCTGCATCAAAGCTAAATTCCCTAACATGAGCCTAATAAGATGCGCGCATGCCAGTGAAGGTAACCACGACGACACGAAAGAATATTTCCACTAGCTTCTCGATAAGAGCAATGTCCGAAATATGACGTTAAAATCGTACTAGGCAATAGGAAAGGAAAACATAGCGTAGCCTACACGATACCACATCTGTCAACGGACTTAGGCTTATTGACTTTGCGGCGGGACGAAATATCAATATAGCAAGCGCACGGTTTCCTCAACTCTATATACCACACGGGGACATGGCGATCTCCGGGTCATGAAGCGGTAAATCAAATTGATCACATTGCGATAGACGTGAGGCATGCCTGCAGTATTCTGGACGCCGGAACATTCTAAGCAGTCAACATTGACTCATATCGCAATCTTGTTGCAGCAGGAGGTACGAATGCGGATTTTCCAAGCGTCACAACAAAGAAGAACTGCTGTGAGAAGATATAACGCAGAAAAGCTGCAATCGCAAGAGACCAAGACAATCTTTGTCGATCTCGTGTCATGATATCTCTCAACAACCTTTATACCGCCAGCATCAAGTACCGAAAACCAGTGGCAACGCTGCCAACATGCCGTCATAGACGCCGCTAGGTTTTACCCGACCATCACCAACACATTCCTAATTTGATGAAGAATGCCGGCAAGCACTTATAGCTAAACAAGAAGCCTACTAAGCGGCGCTACAATGGAAGACGAGAGTTGCTTAATGACCTCTATGACCCGAAGAGCCGGGAAGAGCCAGAAGAATAAAAGGCCACTAGAAGCGCGCTATTGAGAATATTGAAAGTTTTACCAATAGGTAGGCAAGGCAAGAAGACCCATAGATATGAAGAAGAAAACCTTGTCCCACTCTACTAGTCACAGTCGGTTCCGAGAATATGGAAAAGCTTTTCCTGCACGCTGTATAATGGCGAAGAAGCCCAACATACCGCCGTCAAACAGAATTCAACCGAGACGATGAGAGTCAAAACTTCCGTCCTTCTGACAACAATGAAATAAGGATAGCAATATCTAAGCTAAAATCCAACAAATCAGCTGGACCTGACGGGTTACCGGCGGCAGCTGGAAATGACTTTGTGGAGAGCGTATGCCAACTCATTTCTCAGATCTGGTTAGAAGAGTGTATGCATGATGAGTCTAATCTCAGCACCGTAGCCCACTGCACACTAAAGGAGACACCCTCAACTGCGCTAACATGTTTCCGAAGAAGGAAGAAGCCGAAGATGGCCTAGTTTTTTGTAATGGGCGCGGTGTCATTCACATCGATTACCTTGAAAAGGGTAAAACGATCTTACTTACTTACTTAGGCGGCGCTACACTCCCGGGTGGACCTGGGCCCCAACCAATAAGCCTCTCCAATTAGCGCGGTCTTTGTCTAATTGCCTCCAGATGCGCACTCTAAATTGGTTAATGTCCGCTTCCACTTGCGTGCGCCACCTAAGGCGAGGCCTTCCTCTCCTGCGTTGTCCCTCCGGATTAGAGTCGAAGATTCTGCGGACTGGAGGGTTGGTGTTCATTCGCTCTACATATCCCAGCCATCTCAAACGCCTAATGTATTTTTTTTTTTTGACCAGCCGATGTCGCTGTACAGCACATAGAGTTCTTCGTTGAATCGTCTCCTCCAGAACTCGTCAACGCCAAATATCTTACGAATAATTTATCTCTCAATATGACCAAGGTTATCTTCATCCCCTTTGGAAAGGGTCCATGCTTTGGAACCATAGAGCAGGACTGGGATTACTCGGGTCTTATATAGAGTTTTCTTTATTGTTCGGGAGAGGATCTTACTACACAGTTGCCTTCTCAGCCCAAAGTAACAGCGATTGGCAAGCGTCATTCTTTGTTTGATTTCTGAGGAGATGTCGTTTTCAGATGTGATAACAGAGCCAAGGTAGACAAAGTCCCGACATTCTGGCCAATTTGTCAATGCTGGGTGTCATATACTTTGTTTTGCCCTCGTTCCTATACCCGCAAGCGCACCAGTGACAGCTCACTGTGTTCTACCAATAATATCAATCAATATCGTCAGCGGCGTATGCAAGCAAGTGAACAGACTTTTGAAAGATTGTACCTCGTGTGTGTATGATGTTAAGGAAGTCACATGACACCGTGTCGCGTTGCCTAAAACCGTTTTTGACATCAAAGGCCTCGGTTAGGTCGTTACCGACTTTGATGCAGCAGCGAGCTTTCTCCATCGTCATTCTGCACAACCGGACGAATTTGACAGGGGTGCTAAAACAAGACATGGCTCTACATAGCTCGTCTCTGTAGATGCTGTCATATGCGGCTTTAAGATCCATAAAAAGGTGGTGAGTATCGATCTGAACTTCTTGAGTTTTCTCCAGGATCTGTCATAGTGTGAATATTTGTTCAATTGTGGATTTACCGGGCCTAAAACCGCACTGATGGCATCCAATCAGATCGTTGACAAATAGTTTTAGGCGCTCGCACAGTACGGCAAACAAGATCTTATATGCGCTGTTTAGGAGACTGACACCTCTATAGTTGGCACAGTTAAGAGGGTCTCCTTTCTTGTGAACCAGGCAACCGATGCTGAGGTTCCATTCATCAGGCATACATTCATCCGATCAAATCTTGGAAATAAGTCGGTGTATGCTCTCTACCAGGTCATCTCCTGCTGCCTTAAATAGTTCGCCGCTTAGATATTGTTATCGTCACTTGATTTTGGCCAGGTGGATGGAATACCTGACTTGCATCGTCAATATTGAATGGTTCGGTCTGCCTGACATGGCAGGCAAGACATGTCGTCTTCGCCGTTTAGCGGCCTACAGAAATGGTTTTTCCATATTCTCTACTACAAGGTTTCCTTGTTCATCTCAACAGGTTTCCGTTTGGGTTTTATTAACTTCCGAACATTTCTATTTTCTCGATCGCACGCTTCTCGTGCTCTGTCTTTTTTCTCCGGAGAAACCGATGTTCTTCCCTCCACATTTGCTCGTAGAGCTCACGAGCCGCACTCGTCCTTTTGTGCAGCGCCGCTTTTTAGGCATGTTGCTTTGCTGCTTGTGCTTGCCAGCACTCTCCATCAAACCAGTTATTTCGTAGTTGTGGGCGGGTGAAACCCAGCTCGTCAATTGGGACATTTCTGATGGCTTCTCGGCATCTACGCTACTGATTTTCAGCCCTTGATGCTGGCTGCAAAGGAGTTCTCGAGAGGTTGAGGTTCTGGCGGCTTCTTGCGATTGCATTCGCTCAACGTTAAATCTCCTCATAGTATTTCCCTGTTGTTGTGGCGTCTGAGATATCCGTAGACGTATCTTGACTATAACTAGGTAGTGATCCGAGACTATGTTGGTCGCTTGGAATGTTCGGATATCTAAAATACTTGAGAAGTGCCTTACGTCGATCGTAACATGATCAATTTGATTGACAGTTTGCTAATCTGGTGTCTGCCATATTCCCTTGTGAATGTTGAGGTGAGGAAACCGTGTGCCTGCTGTAGTAACGTTACGTCCCGCAGCGAAATCGATTATCCAAAGTCCGTTTCCAGACGTGGTGTGGTGTAGGTTGCCAAAGATGTCCTCCTTTACAATTTTGGCATTAAAGTTAAATAGGACGATTCTAACGTCATACATCGGATATTGCTCGTAGGCTTTGTCGAGGAGCTTATAGAAACTTTTTTTGCTAGCATCGTTCTTGTCCTCTATTGGGGGGTGAGCGCATATAAGGCTGATACGGATTGTTATAAGGCGTTCCCTCACATGTCGAAAGATCAAGACTTCTTGTCTAAGTCTGCCGTTTACAACAAATCCGCATCCAAATAGACGCTGCTTACGTTCCCTATAGCAATCACCGTAGTAAACATCACAGTTTTTCATCCCCTCGCACTTCCTGCATGGCGGTGATATCTGCTTTATAACAATCTAGGGCCTTCCCTAATTGTTTGACTGCAAGCGGCCTGTTGAAGGTCCGAACATTCCACGTGTAGATCCGAAAGTCATTGTCTTTTGTTCGTTTTACAGAGTCGTCAACAGTGAATCCGTCCTTATCCGAGGCTATTGGTCGCTTCATAACAATTACTTTTTTACGTGATTGGGCAGTTAACTCCACGCGCAACCCTAAACCTGCAGGGCGGGTGATCGATTCGACACCGATATAAAGTAAAAACGACCGCATTTGACGGGGAAAAGTTCTCTTCCGCCAGGACAACGCACCGGCGCAAAAGTTCGCAAGTCACCATGGCAAAATTGCATGAATTAGGTTACGAATTGCTCCCTGACCCAGCTTATTCTCCAGATTTATTGATCTGTGACTACTTCTTGTTTCCAAACATGAAGAAATGGCTCGGCGGTAAGAGATTTGGGTCGAATGAAGAGGACATCGATGAAATAAATGCCTATTTTGAGGGCATGGAGGAATCGTATTATTTGGAGGGCATCAAAAGATAGGAGAAACGTTGGATGAAGCGTATCGAGCTAAAATGAGAGAGTGTTCCTTATTTCAATTTTCAGGGACTTATTGACCCACCCTCATAGTGTTCCGATCTCTCATTGAGATGACCATGTTTCCATTCGGTATTGCAGTATCGATGGTACCAAGTTAGTACTTTTACTTTTAAATTCATTTTTATTATTTCTTTCTATATGCTAACTTACATACTAGACAAAAATGATTAAATCTAATTTGACAGCGACCGTTTCTGAATTTAGCTTACTGGCTCTTACCGAGCGCTCTAAACTTAACGATATTACTACAATTAATGTCTTTCGACCTTAAATCTATCCTAGAACTTAGCTTATATAACAAACTTATTTACATATATGATTCTCTAAGAAAATTATTGCCAAAAAAACTTAGATGTTTTATCTTTTTTTAAATTTTATATAAAACTTATGCTACCTATCTACTTAACCTACCTATGCTTCTTAATTTAACTTAACTATAATCCAGATGGCGAGCTCTCGTTTTCTTTTGCTCCGAGTGGTCACCATCTCGATTGCGTTTTCGGACGCCTGGCAGTCGTCATCACGGTGCACATGCTCCTCCGAAACTTGATCGAGACCGTGTAGCGTCGGTCAACTCTCGGAGGTACAGCTACGCGATAACAAGCCTCTGCACGAAAACCCCCTAGCTAACCCTAATCTACTTATACCTAGGAGAAGCTACACAAGTAACACACCGACCTAGGAGAGCGTATCGCCTCTCTCCCCTTCTTTAAGCCACCAGTATTCGGTGTACTGCTTTTCGGCATCGATCCTATCCCTGTCCGCGATTGCAGGGTTAAAACGGAAGAGCTCCTGAGCACTGGCGACGTACCCGTCGTAGTTGAGCCGCTTTTCCCTCGCACCGCGGTGGCGGTGGTATAATACCGGAATACCATGCCTACTTTGCACTAAGCCTTTAGCGTCTATATGGAGAAATGCTTCAGGCGGGATATAGCCAGATTGAAGTGTACTCTCGTGGTACATTATATTGGGGTAATATGCCCCAAAGATCAGGCTATTATCGCTCGTCATTGCTCTTGCGATGTGCCTTCGAATCACCTTAATTAGAAAATTGTCAATCCTATTTAGTCCAGCTCCCTTGTAAAGGACTTTGTTGGGATAATATTTAATGTACTCAGACTCTGGTGTTCGGTACAATCGAAGACAGGTTCTAAGACACTGTCTCTCAAACACACGAATCATTTCCATGTAAGACGGCGCTACATTAAACCACACCGGACAACCGTAAGCGATGATTGGCCTAATTAGAGCCACGTAGCATATGACTTTCACCCTGGAATCAAGTTGACTGTTTTGAAACAGTTTTCTTGTCAAAGCTAAAGCCTTCTTGGCTCCAGCCAGACAAGCATCTATATGTTTATCAAAATATAGATACTTATCAAGCCAGATACCAAGGTACCTAACTGCGCTTCTCACCGCTAGTGGTAGTCCATGCTGTCCAATGATGGCCAAATTTCGCCAGTTATTTCTGGTATCCCAAGAGGCCCTTCTCAATGGAGTTCTAAATAAAATTGTTTCTGACTTTTGGAAATTAATTTTCAATTTCCAATCATCGCAATACTCCTTAATATGATCGAAGTCACGTTGCAAAAGGGTGTTAATGGTTTCGATTTTTGGTCCTGATCTGTACGCCACTAAATCATCTGCATACGCTATAGCGTGATTGAGGGTACCTATTAGATCACTTGTGTAAATATTGAACAGTATCGGAGAAATAACCGACCCCTGTTGTAAGCCATTTTTAATGATGAAAACTGTACTCGAAATCACGTTGCCACATTTGACAACGAACTTCTTTTCCATAAGCATGTTGTAAATCATATATAGCAAAGGTTTCCTCATGCCCATTCTGGTTAGCTTGTAGAAAAGCCCCTCTAACCATACGGTGTCAAAGGCCTTCTCCAAGTCAACCAGACAAGCACCCGTACATTGGTTCTTGCATTTGTTCCACTGTATGTCGGAGATCAGTTTTGACGCCGCATGAATGGTGTCGTGCCTCGCCCTAAAACCAAACTGATTGTCCGGGATTATATTGTTATCCCCCACCCATTTCAACAGAGCTCTGTTGACTACCTTTTCGAATACTTTGCTAATGTTCGGAAGTAGACTAATTGACCGAAGATTAACAGGGTTGGTCCTAATTTTATCCCTCTTTGGGATAGGGTGTACCACTGCTATTTTCCAGTGCGCCGGATAATGTGAATTATTCAGCGCGTTGTTAAATAGCGTAGTGAAAATATCCACTGCTTCCAGGGGTAGGTGTCTCAATATGACGTTAGGGATACCATCTACTCCCGCCGACTTTTTGTTCTTCAATGAATCAAAAATGCACAGGAGCTCATCTTTTCGCACGAACAAATGGCTGGCAGCATGTCCATCGGCAACGATGACGTTTGCCGCGTTTTCTTCATTGAACAGGGTAAAACCGTGGTTCTCAGATCGCCAATTATGGATTTCCCTGCGCAGATAGAAGTGATTTGCGTAAGTTCTGTTTTCAATATCGTGGTTACGGTAAACTGGATTGTTCACAGTATGCAAGGTTTCGAAATAAGCGCCCAGCAACTCGACTTTCTCCTGTGGGTCTTCGACCACAAAGATGCCGTCTCCTGAGTCAACACTTTCTGGCCTTATACCCGCGGTCAGTAATAACTGTCTGTTTTCTGTCGTCTGTGTGATTCGAACACATTGGATGTCATTGTGATCTTTCCGCCTGAATAATTTATTTATCTGCGGAAACATATTCGGACTACTGGATTTTATAGCCCGGATTTTATTGCCCCAATACAGACTTATGGATTTACTGAAATTTTCTTTTATTAATTGTTTCAGGTTTTTTATCATTGACTTTAGTGTTCTTATTTCAGTATCGTTCCTGTCAGTAAACCGTCTGTATAGCTGTTTCAGTCTCGAGAGCAATCTACTTTTGTATGCGTATAGTGCGTCGATTGTGGGATTTCGGTATTTGTTAGTCTGATTGTCTTCGGAGTGTTGTAGCCGAGGGATAGTTTGCTCCATAGTTTGTTTAATTACAATGTCCATTTCTGTTAAATGTCGGTCAATCTCGTCGTTTGTCAGATTTCTGTTATTCGGAGAATCGATCCCGCTCGAACGCAAATTGCGCTTTAAAGTTTTGCCGAAGCGCGACCACCGAACTCTACAGTAATCATATGAGAACACATGATCGTATTGTTCCAGCGGTATTTGCTCGTCCTGGATTCGTACTGTGGCGGCGAGTCCGTAGTGGTCGCTATCGTACTCAAACGCTCGCAAACAGTTCCTAGTGGGTCGTTCTATGTTCGTTAGCTCTATCCTATTGTCTATTAGTGCAAGGTCCAGAAAGGAACCGGCAGATGGGAAAGATGGGATATCTGTCGCGTACAACTCGAGTTTGTATTCTATCCTATGTGAACCCCACCAGTTAAATAACTGGTTACCCCTGGTGTTTGCTAGATTATTTCCCCATGCAGCATGTCTAGCGTTAAGATCTCCGGCCAAAAAGTAAAAATTTTCTTCCGACTGTAGCTGCAGACAGCGAAAAAGTTTTTCGAGTTCTATTACAAATTGAGTGGGAGGAAGTGCATCAGGTGCGTAAAGCGACACCACATACAACCGTCTTTCACTACGAAGACGAATGCATACGATGCATGCTTCTAACATCTGGAACCCACGCACGACCCTGCTATATATGATTTTGTGGCGCAATCCTTTACGTAAAAGTATACCAACCCCACCCCCTCTTATGGAGTTGGGCCGATCCCTTCTATAAATATTGTAACCCCTGTAGCCAATTTTGTGATTCTGGTTAAGCTTCGTTTCGCTTACCAAAATAACATCTGGGCATTCGCTTACCAACAAGTTAGAAAGATTGATCCTTCTCTCGATTCTGATCAGGGAATTTACATTCACTGCAAGGATCTTCAGATTAACCTCATTCAGCGTATCAGACATTATATCGGCGCGCCAGTCTTATCAAACAGTGTCGAATAGATAACGTCTATTCGAGCTGCTTGTTCATTAAGTTGTTTCTGGAAGTGATCGATCTTTCCATGCAGTGATAGAAGGATTGCTTTCAAATCCAGATCCGTCTCCGGTGCCTTTTCGGCAGCTTTCGACGTATTTGTTAATGTCCTTGTGGCACCACTTGATCCAGCTGCCATTTGGGCAAAGGACACATTGGGCGCTACAAAATTAGAGAATGCGCGACTCTTTAGACGTTTTTCTTCTATTATTAACTGTTTTCTAGCCTGAACTTTCTTTTTCAGTTCCTGGAACCTAGGACAACCTCTATAATTGGCGGGATGCCCCGAGTTCCTGCAGAGTACGCAGAAGAGTTGACTCCTATCTTCTACCTTATCATTACCGAGTGGACACTCTCCATTTTTGTGGTCCTTATCGCACTTCACGCATCTGAACTGCATGTTACAGTTAGCTGCGGCGTGCCCGAATCTCTGGCAGCGCATACATTGTAGTACGCGATCTACCCTTTTTAATTTTTCGCAACTAACAGCATGATAGTAAAGAAACTTGATACTGCGTAAACTATCAATTTTACTGTTGGGCGTTAGCTGCACTAAAAAGAATGGTAATTTTCGGTTACCACCCCTTGCCGCAGCCGTGGTAAACGGCTTGACCCCCACGAACTTAAGGTCGTCGCTCTCAAACCGCTTAAGCTCTGTTTCGAGCTCTTCTGTATTTATTGAAGGATCGATGCCTTTCAACAGCACCGTCTGTAATTTTTCACTTTTGGGAGTGTATGTGAAGTATTCGGTTTCTGCCTTACCTAGGGCGGTGCGTACTTTTTTGTGTTCCTCCATGCTACTACATATTATAATGTGCTTACTTGCATTCAATCTTTTGACGTAAAAGTCTTTACTTACTAATCTACATAACCTTATACTATCACTTATTTCTAAATCACTTACGTTAATTGGTGGTATTTTTTCTCTCTTCTTTTGCTGTTGCTTCTGCTGCTGTTGTTGTTGTTGTTGTTTTTGCTGTTGCTGCCGTTGTTGTTGTTGTTTCTGTTGTCGTGGCCGTTGTTGTTGTTGTTGCTGTTGTTGGTCTTGCTGTTTCTCTTTCTGTTCTGTTTGTTTTTGTTGTATGTTGTATTGCGAAGGTTTCTGTTGTTGGTGCTGCTGTTTCTGTTTTAGTTGTTGTTTTTGCTGCTGAGGCAATTCTTGTTGTTTCTGTTGCTCTTGCTGCCTTTTCTTTCGCAACTTTTCCCTTTTTTCTATCAGCTCTTTAATCAGCTTATCAAGCTCTCTAGCCTCCTCGTCACCCTCGTCTTCCGATGCGACACCATGCTCGTCTGCCGATAGTTCTTTGAAGGAATTTCCTTCTCCGATATATCGGCCTTCTCCCCCTTCTGATTCATAGGAGTAGCTAAGACCATTATCGTCTTCTGTTTCTGCTGCTGATACGGCTATGTTCAATGTCATCTTTCCATCTTTCATCGGTCTTTTTGCCGATGGATTGGATTTTGGCATAACTTTCCTTCGTCTTTTTTCCATCTTTGAAGCCTCGGATGATGTTTCTGTTGTGGTTGTTGTACTGTTTGTTGTTGTTGTCGAATGCTGCTGGTTTTCATTTGTTCTCGTCACTCTTTTGGGCAACGATTGGTTTTGCGGGGGTACCAAGTTAGTCCTGAGCAAGATGAATTGGGTCGTGATACAGTGAATCTGTCTTAGGAAATAACCAACAAAAGGTTTTTCACGATAACACCATTCATTAGCACCCGATCACCTCCACTTGCGCATTTGTAAATAGTCTAGTACTATTCGAATGAACTAACTTTTCAGTTGACAGTATCTGGAATTATCACTATAATGTGTCAGAGACTAAAATGCTGGTTGACATGTACAATAGACATTGTGTCATTGGTGTCATTGTTTAATCAGTCCTACACCGAGGTTTCTTTCAAAGAAATGATTGACAACAAGGATTATATCTATTTCCAATGAAATTAAAAAAAATAAACTTATTGAAGGAATGTAGATGATTTTCAGGCAATCTGCTGTTTGTTTTTTGATTGCTCCAAAAGGTGTGTAATCTTCATAGAGACCAGTAGCCAGGGCTACCAGTAAGCACCTCCACATTTCGACCATCATCGCCGCGGGACTGCCTGGTTTATGGGGCTTGTAAGCTATATTTGCTGCATCTGCACGTGATATTCTTTTGATCCTTCGCAGCTCGTTTTGCACGTTTGTTATGAATGTGCAAATCTCCATTAAATTTTCTTCTGATCGCAACATTTGGTTCATTATTGACTGTGGGTCTGGTATGTCAGTTCTCCATCCCAAGAAGCGTATGCAATGGTATATTGCTTGCACTGTGTCTTCCTGCTGATTTGGGCAGTCTGAGCAAAAAGGTGAACTATAGTGCCCGAAGCAGTATGGATATTTCCGATAGCCACCGTTTTTCTCCCCGTTTTTCTTCTTCTTTATCCGGTCTTGGGTTGGCGGTATTAATTTAAACGTCCAACGGGCCCGCCATATAGTTATTGACGCTGCCTTTTCCTCAACTTTAATCGTTTTGATGAATTTGGCATGTATATTCTGAGAATCTCGTCTGCAAGGATGTCAATGGGGACCATCCCAGCAATAGCAAAGGCGACTTCGTCTGAGATGGTTAAAAAACCGCTAATTGACCTTAGCGCCCACAGGTTGTCTGTATAAGATAGTCTCCTTTTAGACTCTTTCGTTAGTGCCTCTGCGCTGGGGCGGCATACAGAAGGACTGATGTTGTTACTCTAGAAAGTAGAATTCTTCTAGTGTATCCAGGTCTGCGGGTATTAGTCAATATTCACGACAGAGCTGCCTGTACTTTAGAGGCTTTTTCACATACAAGATGGCGCAAAAATCATCATCCTATCGGAAGATGTTATACTTTTTGCAAATGTCAAGTGTTAACAGATACAAAATACACATCAACAAGACATGAATCGCTATACTCCTAAAGAACGTGACATAATTTGATTTTTTTGCGGAATAATTCGTCGGGGGTGTTAGCGCAGCATGAACTTCGACTCAGATTTATCGGTCGTCCGACATCAACTGGGCAAACACAGACAGTTTTGGTGAAAGACTGTAAGATCTTCCCTGACAAAATGCAGACAGTGCATCTTGCTATAAGCTGTTGGCCGCGTGTAACATACGGTCAAGCCATTCTGAATCTCGACAACGAAGCAGACAACTTTTCATCGAAAATCATCATGAGCAACAATCCCATTTCCATCTCTGTGGATATGTGAATAAGCAAAATTATCGCTTCTGCGGCACCGAAAATCCGCGTATTACACCCGCTCAAAGATACTGCATTGTGTGCTGTTTACGGTGGAGGCGTCATCGGGCCTTATTTTTTCCAAAACGCCGTGGGTCAAACGACTACTATGGACGGCGAGCACCACAGAGCCATGCTAAATGTCTTTCTCCTTCCACAATTGGATGAATTGATATTGGAGAACAAGTAGTTCCAACATGACGGAGCAACGACGCATACTTCACGAGCCAAAATCAAAATTCTGGGGGCTGAATTTCCAGGTCGCCAAATCTCTCGGTTTGGCAATTTGCACTGGCTGGCAAGATCGCCTGATTTAACTATTCCCGACTTCTTTTTGTTGGGTTTTTTCAACTCACAAGTCTATGTCAACAAGCCTCAGACTCTTGAAGCCTTCAAAGGGAATATCCGCCAAGAATGCGAGAACCTATCGCCGGAAGTTCTGGCAAGAGTGATGGAAAATGTTGCAAATCGGGCCCGAATGGTCATCAATTCTGGCGGCGGTGGTCATCATTTTCTCGACTAAAGACATCAAATAAACACAATCCAAAAGCAGAACCGAAGTTTTTCATTCATAAAAAAGAACCTCGGGTGACAATTTTTGCGCGACCTTGTGTATAACCCAAGCGCTTTTTGTACTGGAGGCTGTTGTCCAACATAACTCACAGGTACTTAATTGTTTCTTTTGATATGATGATTTGGTTAACGATCTGAAAATTGTCGAATTCAATGGTTTTCCGAGCTGTTATGAGGACTGCTTCGGTTTATGATCAACCAGTTCCAATCTGGCGGAGATAAGCCCATCTTTTATCTGAGCAATTGCTTCATTTGTTGTTTATTTCAGTTCATGAATTTGTTTTTCTACTGTCACAATGGCAAGCCCACTTTCGGACGTACTCTGGAATATCGCGATTTGTTTCTAATCCGAACAACTCGCTTGTAGAACGCTCTGCTGAGCTCTCTATTTTCTAGTCATTACAACATTCAGACATTTAAAACCAACGTACATCGGTACCTATCTTTCTTTCCTCCCTAATTTTCCTTCGCCCGCGCTGTGTACAAACATTTTAAAAGTACCTTAACCCTTACCTTATGTTCCACCATAACAGCGGGCCTAGGACTGATCCCTGTGGAACCCCCGCAATAACTTTTTAATATTTTACTTGGAATAGTTCGTCATTATCCTCAGCAAATAGTATGGTGGGTCCATCCTAGCAACTGCCCTTCTAATGGATAACCAGATCGCAGAGTTAAAAATGTTTTTAACGTTCAGCCTAACTACTGCACAGTACTCCTTTGTGCCGTAGACCCATCTTTTGCCCTCGTATGACATCAACAGTTGAACGCTCTTTTCTGATGCCAAATTGGTTGTCTGAGAGGGCTCCTTTCTTATCTGCTACTGCTAGCAGTCTACATATTATAAATTGTCCTCTGGAGAGTCTTGCCTATGGTGTCCAAGAGGCCCATCTTCAGCAGGGGGCTTCTTTTCTTTTTGCAGCAGAACCAAATGTTGTGTTTTCCATCTTTCGGGAAAGGTTCCTTCTACCAGACACTTTTGCATTGTTCCTGTGGAGAGGTTCTGTCTCTTTTTGACAGTCTCCTTTATTGCTTTATTTGGGACGCCGTCAGGTCCAGGGGCTTTGCTGTCTACTATCCTGCCGCATGCCCTTAGCAACACCTCCATTATGATTCGGATTTCCTCTGAATGTTGCACATAGTGGCTAATGTGTGCGGGAAAATGTGCTCAGCATTTTCGAGCATGTTATTGGGGGGTCCTATAGCCTTTTAGTTTCGCCATCACCATTTTATGTCGCCTTCTTTACAGAGACGTTTGAAGTATGTGATTTTGCTTTCTGTGATGGTTCTAGTTAGGCTGCGTATAGTCAATCTAAGAGTGTCCAGCCATTGTTGGAAGTCTGGTCTCCTGCACACTGAACTTTGCGCCGAGTCTGTAAGTATTTTGTCCGGGACACCTTTATTTGCTCTTCTAGGCATTGATATATCGCTCGCTATTTTGATGATAGCCATGAGATTAGACGCACGGGTCTTCACTGTTCCACTTAGGGTCAAATCACCGTTTAACATTTCTTCGAAAGAATTGCTATCAAAAGATCTATCATTCCATTTTGGCTGCGTAAGTTTTGGGAGATGGACCGGTTTCATTTCTTTGATCTCCATCAATATCGCCTAATAGTCGTTATGAGAACATTCCTCACTGACCCTCCACTTGATGGTACCTAAAATAAAGTTGCTCGCAAAGAAGATTTCGACGATAGAGTCTACTCCCACTTTCCGATCAGTGTTAGCCTTACCTGATATTAACGACACTTATTGTTGAGGGCGCGAATATTTTCAGTAGGGTCTGTCTTCTGATAGTAGTACTCGTAAGTCTGCTGCCCCACTCTGTGGCCCATGCAATGAAGTCGCCTACTTTAACCACTGGGGATATGTGTAGCCCATCCGCAGTCAGATTGGCCACCATCAATTGATATTCGCTGGCCGTCAAGCTGGGTCTTGCATAGCAACTGTAAAAATGTACGAAGCCTTCTGTTTGTTCGATTGCTTCTTGGAAGTCATAGCGTTCACATGTACAAATCGCTGTCTGGTTTGCCCTGTCACACAGATCCAGTTATTGTTTTGGTGCTCGCTATGTTATAGGGCTCACTATGTCCTTTGCCTTTTGCACAAGGATATCCTGAGCTATTACACAGTGTTTCAGGTTGTTTGTCAGGTCTTATTTGAGCACATCTCTCTATCTTCGTTATAAGGTTTCGCGACTGGATGTAGCCCATTTGCCATAAAGTTCGTTACAAAAACTTTGCGTAAGTAATTTGATAAGGTTAGTAATGCAATTCAAAACCTGGCCACGGAAATCTTGGATGAACTCCAACTTTTTAAAATGCTATAACTTTTTTATTTTTCGATAAATTTTATTGTGCCAAAGCAAAAAATGTTGGAAAATACATCAATTTTCAAATTGTATCAGTAGTTTTCAATATGTCGATCTTTGGCGCGCATAATGGCCTTGAGACGGCCGAAGAAAGCATCGCACGCTGCACGCAAGTGGCTCTGCGGTATATTGGCCCATTCCCGGTGCTTGTTTGAGGTGGTCCAAACTTTGGTATTTTTTAGTGCCAACCTTCGCCTTCAAAATACTCCAGACAGAGAAATCCAACGGATTTGCATCCGGAGAATTTGCAATCCATTATGTCGAAGAATTGAAATGTGGAACATTGTTTTTTAACCAATCTTGATTGACGCGCGCTTTGTGAGACGGTGCCGAGTCTTGTTGAAATGTCCACGGTCTCCGACGAAATCATTGTTTGCCCAAGGCTTCAATACTGCCTCTAAGACAGTTTCACGGTATACGATCGAATAAATTTCGACGCCACGGTCCAAAAATACGAACGCAGAGCGACCATCAGCATCGGTGCTGCCTGCTTTCTGGTGGCCATCCGGAGGCGTAAATTTTCGAAGGACTTCTCTGGCAAGTAAACTCGGTCATTTTATTTGTTGATATATTGCTCGATAACAAATGGCGACTGATCGGAAAAAACGTAGCAACTCCTTCGCTCTGTCAACTCTAACTTTTTTCTGTTGCAGTGTAAGATCGTGTGCTTTTTGGAACTTCAATGGCTTGAGCCCAAGCTCATTTTTCAGTATGTGTTGCATCCGTTCCAATGATATGTTGAGCTCACGAGCCATTTTTTTTTCACTTCGACGCGAATTTCGCTCAATTCGAGCCTTCACTTTCCGAACCATTTCTGCCGATGTTGCTGTTTTTTTTATGACCACCTCCATGGCGTTTCGCAACGCTGCCAGTATCACTTTAACGAGCTATGGTTCGAGACACAAATGATTTATTCACGTTGAGGTGCTGGAGGGCTCTAACGATAGCTACTTGTGGTTTTCCAGCCAAATATAAAGCCATCACACTATCCCATTTGAATTCTAATCGTTTAAAAGGCTTGTAAATATTGGGCATATAATTTAATTCGAGAGGTTTTTTTCAAAATTTGAACGTTTATTTAAGACAAACATGTACAATAGTATTATTCAAAGTATTGCCCATCTGAAGCTATGACTTTTTCCCATCTTTCTGGCAATTTGTGGATCCCATCCCAAAAGAACTACGCCGGCTTGGCAGCCAAGAATGAATCAAGCCAATTTTTGATATTCTGCTCTGATGTGAACCGTATTTCAGTGAGGGCGTTCTGCATCGACCGGAACAAATCGTAGTCAGAAGGGGCAAGGTCTGGGCTATAAAGCGGGTGGGGTAAGACTTCCCATCCACTGTTTTCCAAATAGTTCTTAACCGGAATAGCAATGTGGGGCCGAGCGTTGTCATGATGGAAAATTATTGCCTCGTGTCTGGTCGCATATTCCGGGCATTTTTCGGCCACTGCTCTCTTCAAACGAATTAATTGTGTTCGGAAGCGTTGTCCATTGATGGTTTCACCCGGTTTTAGCAGCTCATAATACAGCACACCCATCTGATCCCACCAAATACAGAGCATTACCTTCGCGACATGGATATTCGGCTTTGCCGTTGATTTGGCTGGTTGGCCGGGTATCACATATGATTTTTTGCACTTGGGGGTGTCGTAATGGATCCATTTTTCATCATCAGTAACAATCCGATGCAAAAATGACTTCCTTTTGTGGCGTTCCAACAGCATTTCGGACATGCAAAACCGCCTTTCGACGTCTCTCGGCTTGAGTTCATGTGGAACCCAATTTCCTTGCTTTTGAATATACGAGGGCGGGTCAATAATTCTGTGCATTTTTGAATTTCTGACCTCTTTACTGAAACAGCAACACTGCTCCTGTCAACAGGCATTTGTCAGTTGACTCCTGTCAAAATTTAAACTTGCTGCGTCAGTTAGTTTGTGTTTGACAGCTATTTTTATCAGACTACTCACTAATTTGAGGAGAAAATGGAAAAAAGTGAATTTCGTGACCAAGGCTAAGCTTGATAAATAGTATGGAGACTCTGCACCATCGATTTCAATGGTAAAAAAGTGGTTTACTGAATTTCGTTGTGGCCGTACAAGCACTGAAGATGCCGAACGTCCTGGACGCCCAGTTGAGGTCTCTACACCCGAAACAATCGAAAAAATTCACGATATGGTGTTGGCCGACCGAAGATTGAAAGTGCGAGAGATTGTGGAAGCCGTAGGGATCTCGCATGGCTCAGTGGTTTCAATTTTGAATGATCACTTGGGCATGAGAAAGCTTTCCGCAAGATGGGTGCCGCGTTTGCTCACAGTCGACCACAAACGCAATCGTGTAACAACTTCACAGGAAGGTTTGGCGTTGTTTAATCGCAATATGGAGGAGTTTTTGCCGTTTTGTAACCGTGGACGAAATATGGATCCATCACAACAAACAACAGTCAAAACAGTGGGTTTCTAAGGGTGAATCGGCGCCAAAGAAGGCCAAGGTGGGTTTGTCAGCCAATAAAGTTATGGCGACTGTTTTTTGGGATGCACGCGGGATAATCCACATTGACTACCTTCAAAAGGGAAGAACAATCAATGGGGAATATTATGCCAACTTATTGGACCGATTCAATGACGATTTGAAAAAAAAACGACCTCATTTGGCCAAGAAAAAAGTTCTTTTCCACCAAGACAATGCAAGGGTGCACACATGTGCAGTTGCCATGGCAAAAATCCATGAATTGGGCTATGAATTGCTCCCTCATCCACCCTATTCTCCAGATTTGGCTCCGAGCGACTACTTCTTGTTCCCAAACCTGAAGAAATGGCTTGGTGGAAAAAGATTTGACTCCAATGATGAAGTCATCTCGCAAACAAAGGCCTATTTTAAGGACCTCGACAAATCATTTTTTTTTTGGAAGGGATAAAAAAAATTGGAGAAGCTTTGGACAAAGTGTATAGAGCTCAAGGGAGACTACGTTGAAAAATAAAATTACTTTTTTATCAAAAAATTTGTTTTAATCCAAAAGTCACGGACTTTTTGACCCGCCCTCGTATCCAGCTGCTTTTAAACGTTTTGAAATGGCTGTCTGAGTGACACCCAAAGATTCTACGAGCTCTTCTTGTGTTTGGCAACAATCTTCATAGAGTAATGCTTCCAGTTCTTCATCTTCAAACTTTTTTGGCTGCCCAGGACGTTTATCGTCTTCCAAGCCAAAATCACCACTTTTAAATCGTGCAAACCACTTTTGGCACGTTCGCTCAGCTAGCGCATGTTCACCATAAACTTCCACCAAAATACGATGACTTTCTGCAGCAGTTTTCTTCATATTAAAGTGATGAAGAAGAACTCCCCGCAACACTTTTTCAGGCACAAAGTTTGACATATTTGAGTGAAAAAAAATTATTGTTGTTTACGCTTCAAATGAATGATATATACTGAAATGACGTACAATGACAGTAGCTTTCCAACGCTTGTTCCAATGGAATAAGAACAATGGAATAATACAAGTACGCCATCTCTTAGCAAACCGCATGAATTAAGTTATAGACCCAATAATAAAATTATCTGTCATGTGTCAAAATTTGAGCTCACTGTCATGAACGGTTTGGAAATTATAGCAGTCTAAAGTCGGTTACAGTTCGAGTCATACAGGGTGTAGATACAAGTATAGAAGTAGAAATGATCAGATATTTTCAGTGTCCAGTACTAGCATTGTAGCTTATAAATTACACGCTAAAGTGAATCTTGTTTCGTAAATTTTAAGAAAAACCATACGACGACGAACTTTTACTGATGAAACCCTTAATCCTTTCATAGTACATTAAACTCCACAAGCCCATGAGCAGCCACATGTGTAGTGAAAATAATTCAAAATGAAATACGAGCACGGATAACAATCGATCTTTTCATCAAAAACTTTCAATTTTATTCAACGGTCCATGAAATTTCGTCCTACAGCAACAGATGCACAGAAAAAAGAAATTTAAATTCACAAAGTAGATATTGAGTCGTCCGTTCCCGATGTGTTTCCTTCTTGTCTTTGGAACTTTTCCCGGATTTCGTCCAGTTGAAATGTTTTCTTTTTTGCTTTTTTTTTTTGCTTTTTTTTTTTGCTGACGGTTTCCGGCAGGAAATACGAGTACATATTGTGCAAGAACAAATAATTTCATCTACGAAATACGACCTTCAAGAGAACTTAACACTAAGCGGATTGCTTTCGACAATAATATATCGTGGCTCCAGCCAGCAAGGATGTGCTTAGATGCAAGGATTGAAATAACGAATACACATAAGATGTACGCTAGAGAAGGCACATCAACCGCTCCTTGCGATGGCAGGGTATCCTATACAGCGGAACCAGCAATAAATCGAACATTTCATATAACACCAACATCCTTCGAATGCTTTACCATTGAGTAAGAACAGTCTATTTCACTTTGACTTTCTCACTACCCACTGTAGTGCATGGAGTTAGTGCTTCTAAATCAGAAAGGTTTCACCCAGACTAGTGTGTGTTTATTTTCATCGAGATAAATGGGAAGCCAATAAATAAATGATTAGTCGAAAATAGTCAAAGTGGTTTCGAAGATCTATAACTCCAGGTAACACTGACTATTCACGTACAGATACGCGTAGTTTGGTTGGGACTCTACTCAACTGCTTGTTTGCCAAATATCATGTAAAAGTAAATAACAACTTTGATATAGTCCTCCAGGAGATCTGGAACTACGATGTTGCTGTTGTTCGCCAGTACAAAGAACACATCGCCTAAGTGGCTGGCTTAGAGCGATTCCCTGGTGAATACTTGTTCATGTACGAAGAATTATTTGAGTTCCTTATTTTCCAATTCGTCTACTCGTACCAGCCACAGGAATTAACTCACATGCAAATGAATTTTTCATTATGTGTATCGAAGTGTAAGGTTGGTCGAAAATTTCTTACCCACACTTTACTTGGTACAGAATGTTGAAAATTAAGGCATCCGGTTGGGTAACCTCCAAGCTACGAGTATACATGAAATTCTACTTTCGTTGCAGATACGAGGTCCGCATTCATTATGTCATTTTCTTTTACAACAATCAATATCGACTCGACTTTTGTCAATCTACAAACGTAGTTACGTGTAAAAAGAATCTATGTACCAACATACATACTCGTATGTTTGTATGTCCTATATCTTTAGGGACAATTAATTGTACATTAAAGGCAAAATTAATGAAATTGGAAAATATGGTTATTCACCGATAATCCTTATACATACATATCTATCCACTCGCTGGTCCAGCGTGAAAAGCTTCTTCGCCAAAATCCATGCGCGCGAGGAAATAGAGCACGAGAGTGCTTTGGCACCCTTAGCTTTAGCAGTTTGTGGGAAAAATCTCTTGACGGGATCTCTTAAACTCAATCAAGCACATCAGATTGATTCTATTATTAGGTTATGACATTTAGATTTATTACCGCATGCCCACCATCCAGACGACCGTAGTTATCATCTACTATAAATCTGGTGATGATTAAATGGGCTCTTTTGCCCGAACGCTAGGTACTTCGCTCGTAGGGGTTGGCCACCAACGAATTGAGGGTTAACTCAAAATCAATTAACCCCAACGATGATAGCCGCATTTCTGCAATAAGATGCGCTTCAGCATTCTTACACACTACTATTCGTATCTATGTATATTACTTTTCGTCTTAAATAATTACTGCATACGGAGACGCAAATGAGCGATTAATTTAGTACCGCTCATCATTAAAAGCTCTGATTCAGCTCAATTAATATGTTGCGTCCTTTATGACAAATGTTGCAGACACACGCAAATTAAAAACCGCTGATGGGGTTTTGCTTAAAATAATAACGGCCAAATCATCTCCTGCCTACGAGGACTACAATTTAGCTAAATTACAACAGACTAGCATTGATTATATTTCCATTGGAAGTTGCTAACCATTATCCCCGGCGGCAGACGAATGCCATTCTATGGAATTTGAGAGTGATGTTTTCCAATGTTTTAGCATTAATTACAAATCCCCAGGTAAGTACTCGTAATGGAATTGTCAAAAATGACAAGGGCTTATGTCATTAGGTTTTCTAAAATAAATTTCAAAATATCCCTCTGCTTTAAGTCACTAATTTAACTTTTAAATAAATGGAAAACCAATGAAATTTAAATTGTTTTAGTTGAAATGGTTTGACAGCTTCATGTCGGGTATTTGTTTTTCTCTCACACGTTTTTAAAAATTTGTGACACTTGATTGTTTTGGCAGTTATGCAGTGGAAATTAAAAATACCTCGCTGGGACTATTTTTGGCTAAGAAATCGAGAGAAGAATAGACACTTTTGGCCATATGTGAGGAGGAAACATTAATAAGAATTCGCTTCATGAAAAGTTGCTATGATAAGTCTGCTACTCCGTCACTAACTACTCGTATTTGCCCAAAAACCTGGAAAAGAGTAAATGAAAAGTTAGAATAGAAAAATCTTAATCCTAAAAGTAAAAAAAAAAAAACCGCCGAAGCTGGTATCTGTTATAGGTCGTCATGACGGATGAGACTTGGGGCTGGTGGTATATGTGAGCTATGAGGCAAGATGACTTAAACCAGCTGCTGGCAAAGCTGTTTTCGACCATTGATAGTGTTGCATAATAGTTCTTGTGCCAAAAATGATAACAATGACTAGTCACGCGCTTAGAAGTTTAGACCTAGAAGCCAGACATCCATTTGATCTTCATGGACACATAATACGAGTAGCTTTACGTACATACTACCTTGATCACAAAGTTCCCGGAATGTATTCAGAAAATTAAAAATACAAGTTTATTCATCTAAATTTATATTGTCCCCTTTCAACTAATCCCCATAGACTGCAACACACTTATGCTAGCGCTTGATCCGATCCTCGAAACATTTTTTATATTCGCTTTTCGGTATGTCCATCAGTGTTTCCTGCGATTTTCCCATTACTTCCTCTCGGCTGCTGAAACGCGTTCCCCTTTGGGGTTTTTTGTAACTCGATCGAACAGAAAGAAGTCACAGGGAGCCAAATCAGGTGAATCCGATGGCTGTTGGATGGTATTTGTTGCGTTTTTTCGTCAAAAAATTACGAATTATTATGGCACTGTGCGACGATGCGTTATCATGGTGCAAAATCCACGAGTTTTCTGCCCACAATTCTGGTCTCTTTCTGCGAATTGCTTCACGCAAACGTCTCATAACGTCCAAATAATACTCTTTCTTCACTATCTGGCCTTCTGGCACTACACCGTTGTAATCCATGAAAACCATGAGCATTGCCTTCTTTTTTGACTGAAAACGACGACGACGTGGTTTTTTTGGTCTTGGCTCATTTGGTGAACGCCATTCACTTGCCTGATGTCTGGATTGCGTATCGTATTCATAAACCCACGTCTCGTCTCCAGTAATGATCCTTTTGATAAATGTGGGATCGGATTCAGCCTCGCAAATCATCTCTTTTGCGACGTCAACACGGTCTCTTGCATGAAATTGAGGTCTTTTGGCACCAACTTTGCTGCTACACTACGGAAACCCAAATCATTAACCAAAATGTCTTGGACGGATCTATAGGCAATGTTCAAGTCCTCCGCTATCTCTCTGATGGTTAATTTGCGGTTATTGACCAACATTTCTTGTACTTCATCAATGTTTTCGTCGGTTTTCGATGTCGATGGTCTGGCACTGCGTTCATCATCTTCGATTGACTCACGACCACTTTTGAACCGCTCGTGCCATTGGTAAACGACCGTTTTCTTTAGAGAATCGTTGCCGAAACACTTTTCCAACATTTCCAATGTTCGCGCACTATTAAATCCGTTTTTTACTCAAAATTTAATACTGGTACAAGTTCGTTGTTGAAAATTTAAATCCATTTCTAAAATTGTAAAAAATCGCCAACACACACAGAGATAGATGTACTCTTGGCTACGTAACTTTTGCAAATGTCAAGCTATGATGCTAAGATTTAGGGTGAATGTCAACAACAGATTTACCAACTTAAAAAAAAAACAGAACTCAAATCGGAACAATGGGAGCGCCACACGGTGGTGTTCCCCGGAAACTTTTTGATCAAGGGGTATACCTATTGTGTTTAAAATGCAATGTTGCCTCCAATGCCTGAGATGTTCCATTTCAAAATCCTGGAAATGTATGGCGCATCGGTTCTTTTGACATCATGCTGGTTTTGTAGATTGATGAATTTGCTGGCGTGGTAGATACGGGCTCCTACGAGGGATATATATGGTACAAGTTGAACGACTCTGTTTTACCCTTTCAACAACTATTCTACGCATTTCACCAAGGCATATGCATTTTCGTTGTAAAAATCAGCGCAGAGTCGTTCGTTAAGGTTCTACCTTCTCTGCTAGAAAGGGAAAATCTGACAACGATGACTAAACATGAGGTTAAGCCCATTGACAAAAATCAAACAAGCACACAATGTTGGGATGAAGCTATCGTTACAACCAGCAAAGGTCGAAGTTCTGTTTTTATTTTTTTATTATGAGCGCGCTCTCAAGGAGACTTTGTACCCATAAAATGTTTGTCCACAGCGCGGGCGACGAAAATTTAGGGAGGAAGAAAAGACAGGTACCGATGTGCATTGTTTTTAAATGTTTGTAAGTTATAACGACCAGGAAACACAGAGGTCGGCAGGGCATTCCATAAGCGAGCTGTTCGGCTAAGGAACGCATCACGATATTTCAGAGTACGTCCAAAAGTGGGCTTGAGGGTATACTGATGAGCATTCATAGCGAGACGGGTGTTACGGTTGAAAGTTTGAATGGGCGGAATGCTACTGGCGATTTCAATGGGGCACTGGTGGTGGAAATAACGATAAAACAAAGTGAGGCAGGAGACATTACGTCGGTGCTCGAGGGTGTCAATTGATTGACTGATATTAGTATCACCTATGAGTTTTATCGCACAGTTTTGAATCCTATCTAGCAGGTGAAGAGATGTTTTAGAAGGATCCGACCAGATGTGGGCATTGTACTCAAATTTTGGGCGGATGAATGCCTTATATGTTGAGGCCAGATCAGAGGGGGTGAAATATTTCTTACTAACTCGCTTGAGGAAACCTAGACATTTCGCAGCATTTTTGACGACATCAAATATGTGGCCATTCCAACGTAAGTTGTCAGTGAGAATGGAAAGTTTATCGGTTTCGGTGATGCAAGTGCCATTAATGGATAATGGCTGGGTATTACAATTTCGCTTTAATGACAGCAGATAACATTGGGTTTGGAAGCATTAAATTCCACTCGGTTGATAGTTCCGCAAGTGGTTATGCTGTTGATATCGGAATTTAATGAGCTTAACATACGCTGTCGTTGCCGTTCTACAGCCGAAGAGTAGGGGCGTGAGTCCGGGGACGAATATGTCATCAGCAATGGAATATATTGATAGCAGACAAGAGATCATTAATGAAAATTAAAAAGAGTGTCGGAGACAGAACGGAGCCCTGGGGCACGCCACCATTTCTTTTGTGAATATCAGACTTGACGGCAGTAAGTTGTTGGGGTTGAAAAATAACCCAGGAGAACTCTGTGAAACTAGTGCTGCAACCAGCAAAGGTTCCAGTTTGGGTGGAAGGAATTTGAATCTCGCGAGAAAGTCCACCACCAAAAAAATGCCAAAGCGCCAAGACTGTCTTTCCTATAAAGGTACCGCAGTGACCTTTCTGAAGTTTTGAATTGGCTAAGTGCAAATACTATGTTGATCAACTGTGGGAGCTAACTAAAGTAGAGAATGGTTACGTTCACGCGGAGAGTTGCGATGTGGAGAACGGTCCATGGAGCAAACTCAAGAATAATTTAGCAATCCTACGTCGAAAATACCTCCAAGAATAAATGACTTTTGAGGTTTTTAGGCCACTGAAGCTATAGCGCCATTATCTGGGATTTCGGATGCTTAATTGTTTCACACAATTAAGTGACGAGTGCTTGATTCACTTTCACCATCTAAACTTGGGCGCTTTCGCAGACAGAGATTTAGTTCTTGCAGGGATAAGCAATGAAACAAACGGCGAAAGACAAAAATTTAGCATACCAATGATTTTGACACTGCCTCTACCATCATCAACTTCAAACTACCGTCTCTCCTATTTGTCAACACTGTCGGCACTAAGATAACATTTGTTATGAAAGTAATGCAGTTAGTAATCGACTTAATGCAATCTAACACTTTCCGACTGGAAAGTTATATCGGAGGCCTTCATGTCATAACGTAGGTATATATCATTTTAGAATTAGATACAAGGTGGCGTCCTTGTTGAAGGCGAAGCATCTGCGAAAAAACCAAATGGGCCCGCTCTGAAGAGGAACTCGGCAAGTCCGTTAATGCTCCGCCTTAACTCAAAACGAATAAGGAGGTAGAGGAAGCTGTTGCGAATCTGAATTGTGCCCTTACCAAATGTTTTGAAGTGACGTGCTCAACCAATACAAAATAACAGATCAAAGCTGTAATAGCCAATTCGGATTCCGAAATCAAACAATCGGTGAAACTAGCCGACAGGTCAAGGTCTACCAAAGGGATAAAACGGCGAGATTGGAAATACTCATAAGACACTGAGTCGCGCCATTTTTGAGACCCACTTGCCAAGTCAACCACCTTCTATCACCGAAACTGCAAGTTCGGTACAACTAAGTATTATAACATAACATGGCATTCCTAGCATTTGCCATCAGTTGTGGTACTCTTGCTTCCTTTTGTAGTTCAGTCACCCGGCACCGATAACATATTCTATATCCAGTAAATTCACGAAAGGGTGTAGACCATTTTCTTAATTGCTAATCTGGCTCCGACATATGTGCTAAACTCCTGGCGAACAGTTAATGTAGATTTTGTGTCGGAAATCGCTTGCTCGCCAAGAGCTTGAGATTTATAAATCTGGCTTCCTTTATGTTGAAGGGCATTGGGAAAATATTGGGTCTACAAGTAAGTTTCCAGCGTTTGTCAGAGATGGCGCCACCAGTGGATCCCGGGCAGAAATGTCAGACCCCATGTGTTTTATTTGTAGGTTTTGTATCTGTCAACAACTTTGCAGCGTTATATTTGAGCTGTTCTATCGGTGTCGTACATTTTATCGAGCAAAATCATGGCAAGTTTCCAGCCAAATAAACGTCATTTGCGGGAAGCGCTGCTTTTATTCTTTAATATGAAGAAAAGCGCGGCTGAGGCCTATCGTTTGCTTTCGGAAACTTATGGGGCGGAATGTATTGGTGAATCGACGTGCCGCGAGTGGTGATTTTGGAGTTGAAGACAAAGATCGCCCCGGAAAGATGAAAAGTTTTGAAGACGAGGAATTGGACGCTTTACGTCAGATTCAAGAAGAACTTGCTGCATCATTTGGCGTCACGCAACAAGCCGTTTCCCTGCGCCTAAAAGCACTGGGATTCATTCAAAAGGTTGGAAACTGGGTGCCGTACGAATTGAAGCCAAGAGACGTCGAACGGCGATTTTGCATGTCCGAAATGTTACTGCAGCGGTATAAAAATAAATCATTTTTGCATCGTATTGTCACTGGTGATGAGAAATGGATTTATTATGATAATCCTAAACGCAGAAAATCGTATACAAAACTCGGCGAGCCCGCCCAATCGACGCCGAAACGAAATATTCACGTGAATAAGGTCATGCTCTGTATATGGTGGGATCAAAAGGGTGTCGTATACTACGAACTGCTTCCGAGTGGTGAAAACATCAAAGGACCATTATATCGAACCCAACTAATTCGTTTGAAGCGGGCATTAAAAGAAAAACGGCCAGAATATGAGACCAGGCATGAGTCCGTCATTTTTCATCACGACAACGCTCGGCCACATGTTGCGGTTTCGGTGAAAAACTATTTGGGAAATAGTGGATAGGAAATTCTGCCTCATCCGCCTTACAGTCCCGACTTGGCAACATCTGACTACCACTTGTTTCGTTCAAATCAAAAATTGGCTCGATACGTTCTTGGGCTCGAAAGACGAGCAATTTTTTTGGTCCGGAATTCATAAATTGCCAGAAAGATGGGGGAAAGTTGTAGCTTCCGATGGACGATACTTTGAATAAAGCATTGTAACTATGTTTTCATAATAAAACTTCAAATTTTAGAAAAAAACGCTGGAAACTTACTTGTAGACCCAATAGTTTAGGTGCATGAGCACATCACTGCTTTGCGGATGTAACATGCCTATCACCGCGGAAGATCCTGCTTAATAATCTGTTTGGTAGAACTGAAGACATCTTCGAGAGGAAGAAGCACGCGCTGGATATTTTCATCGACATTGATGGTGCTGCCGACTAGGATGACAACAGTGTTGGTATAGAACCAGAATGGATCCAACGTCTAAGCTCAGAAGTATTCAGATGATGCAGCTGTACTGTCTGCTAGGATTGGTTTGGTTTCGAAATTTCTGCTATCAGCTCTCTTCAAAAACTGAACGTAAACAACTCTATCATAAATGTAACCTTTGGTCGTTACTCTAACATACAGGGTCTTCCAAATATGGACTTTGAACTTTGACAGTGGATAGCGCCCATATTGTTGAAGCTACATCTGCCAAATTGGCTGTCATTTATTCAGTCTGTCTTGCCAAATCACCATGGACGGACATCAAATTGTTTTATCAAATTAGGACAGAACCGGGCAACGCTCCGCGCGCTTCGTCCATCTTACGGTCGCATACTCGTCCCACCGAGAGGACTATTCGCAGTGTAGTGGTTAAATTTGAGCCCACTGGTTCAGTAAACGATAAACCAACACCCGTACGTCGACGAAACGCAAGATCTGCCGAAAATATCTCCGCTGTCCTTGAGAGTGTGCGGGAGTATCCGAAGTTCATAAGAACTCGGTCTTTCGCAGACCACAACTTGGCGAATTTTGCATCGTGACGTGGGCCTACATCCGTACAAAATTTAACTGACCCAGGAGCTGATGGTAAACGACTACAGACAACGACGTGTGTTCGCTGAATGGGCTCTGGAGCAGTTGGAAACTGACCCTAATTTTCATCGAAAAATCCTCTTCAGAGATGAGGCCCATTTCTAGATGAATGGGTATGTCAACCCATCTACATAAGATCCAAGAGCGTCAAATACATCCCGAAATTTACATAATTTCTAGCAACATATATGTACTCTCAAGCCTCTCACATTCTTTTAAATGTTTTTACTGTTTCCAGTATCGAATAAGTCTTAACTCTATAATATGTCAAGTATCAAGATTGCCTACATTACATTAGGTCAAGAAACGTCCTTGTTCTGGTGATTCAGATGATTTCTATTATACTTCCGGAAAATCCTTAAATATGCTCAAAAGGCTTATGAAAAGCAAAGTGCATGTCAATATTATCCTGCTACTCAAAGCGAACGTACAAATGTGTTATCAACATCTCTACCGTTACATCAAGAGTAAATCGCTTGGAATTTTTTTTCTGCCACATTGCGTTCACTCTTAAATGTTCACCCGTGCATGAATTAAGCTACCTTTACGTATGTATACGAGCAATCGAAAAAAAGAAAAAAAAAATCCTTGAAACTCCCTATTTTTCGCTCTTTCAAAAGAAAATATTTTTGTTTTTCCTTTCACCACCAGTTCAAAGGACTAAAAGGAAGCTTTAATTATTTTTCACAGTACACAGTTCACAGTTTTTTGGTGCTTCATTTTAACTGAACTGATGGCAATGACTAATTTAACTACGTTTCCTTCAAGTAATTTATTCCGGTTTTTTGGTGTCGGGGAAAATGTCAGTTGGCATATCCCGCTGAGTTACTTATTTATCCCGAAATCCTGGGCCTGATTCTATGACGAGTGCAGAGTATTTCGTCTTGATTTGCTACTTAGCAGGAATCCAATTTTGTCGCTGATTGTGCAAACAAATATGACCGAATGTATTCAACAGAAAACACAATGGAAAACAGTCAGCGATTCCGATGAAATACCCATTTTTCGAGTTACACACGTTTCCTGGTGCTCGAATTTTTCTGAACTTTTATTGAACGTTGAAAACATTTGGAGCTAAGCAAATGGTGAGATAGCCAAACTTGATATTCGTAATGTTGGATTTTTTTTCAATTTAAACGTAATCCTTTCGTCCATAAATACCAAATGTGCGTTTTACCTTCAAAAATTAGCTAAGTTTACTGTAAAGGTAGTTTCTTGAATTTCGCTCAAAAATACCGCCATCCGGCTTAATAAATTATTGCTTCAGTTTGTTCCATACTAGTCGCAAAGGGCGACTAAATGGCCAAAAACCATATTCGGGCACTTAAACACCAAAAGACGACCACCGCGAACTTTTTGCATGATCGAGCCTAAAGACGACAAGTGGGGCAACAGAAAAGTCGGTTATTCATCTACATACTTAAGTATACGGATTTAAGAATGCTAAAAAAGTGGATCCTTGTACATACGGGTATACATATGATATACACTACCACCTTTCCTGCATAGCAGAGGACTGATTCCGACACGAATAGCTTCAGAACTCAATAATTTCGGGGGACTGGCAATATATTGTTTCTAGCAAATAGCTTCCCAGCAAGTTCGAATGTCGCGGTTGGAAGTGATGGGTAGGAGTTTTGAAGTACTAAAAAGCTTTCAAATCGAAAGGAAACGTCCGTCACAGGATCCCCTACTTAAATTTGCAAACTAAAGGGCACAACAGTCTTATACTGTCATTTAGAATTCATATTTTATTGAAAAAATATAAAAAAAGGTATAAAAAAGAAATTGATTTCTTATGTTCCAGATATTGGTAGATTGTCGCCTGGCGAATATTTTGAGTTGTTTGTGATGTTATAAAATCATCACAAACCTCTAATGCTGATAATGGGCTGCCTTCATTGCCGTCCTGCATGAAGTATCGCCGCAATTCTTGTAAATATTTCCTCGCCTCTCGAGTGGTAAATGGAACTGGAGCAGGTTCATCAATCTCCACATCACTTCCAGAATCTTCTGCGTTATTTTTTCTTGCAATTTCCTCAATAATGTCATCCTCAACATCCTCGTATTCGCAGTGGCATTGCAGGTAGTCACCAATGGATAAGAACTCTTGATGATTTGTAACGCGCTCCAGGGGATAGTTGCTTTCAATATTAGTTGGAGCTGGTATGATTTCTTGATTTGAATTTTTGAAACCGCAGTGAGAAAAACAGTTTTGAATTGTCGAGCAGCTTATTTGTCTCCAACTATCCGCAACAAATTGTATAGCCTGTAGAACGTTCACCTTTGCGCAAACTTCTCTAGCATTTGTAGATGTTGTCAAGAGATTTTCTTCAATTGCTTCAAGGATGAACTGCACCAATCTTCCTCGGTAAAAAGTCTTTAAGTTTTTTTTGATTCCCATGTCCAGTGGTTGTATCAAAGATGTGGTGTTTGGTGGAAGAAATTCTATTTTAATATTTTTTAAATTGACTGAAAGACGATGTGCAGCCGAATTGTCAATGAGTAGCAGAATTCTCCTTGAATTAAGTTGCAACTCCGCATCGCAATTGGAAAGCCATTTAGTAAAAATTTTGGCTGTCATCCATGCGTTCTTATTGGCGTAATATAGTACTGGTAGACTGTCAATTCTAAGACTTTTAAAGCACCTAGTTTTAACGGCTTTTACAATAACTAAGAGCTTCCGTTTATCACTTCCCGACATATTACAGCAACATAACACAGTGACACACAAGAACCATCTGGCGTGGTACGGTAAAATAGCCCCGTTTCATCGGCGTTATAAATGTCATTTAGGACTCCACATCTGTAGTAGTTCCGGAAGCTTAAACAATTTCCAGTGATCTGCGCTGGAAGAATCTGCACTAGCTTTCTCCCCATGTGTTTTCTTAAACTTGGTCTCGTGTCTGGTTTTCCATCGCGATAGCCAACCATCCGTAGCATTGAAATTGACATGGCCCAACTTTGTCGCATTAAAATAGAAAGTTAAAATAGAAAAGCATTTGTTCAGTGCCTTATCCACATCTGGGTCCTTTCCTGCTCGTTTCCGCTTTCTTGATTTTCCTTCCCCTTTTCCCCATTCCTCACGCAGTTTAACTTCTTGGCTTTTGACACGTGCTATTGTAGACTAAGGAACATCAGTGATCCGTTCCAGATCACGATAAAAAGTGTTGGCTTGGCTTTTTAATTTATCAAGCAAAGCTATTTTATCAGCTAATGTTAAATCTTTTCGGGACATTTTAACCAAATGCAACAATCTTCTCGGTCAGTAGGCACGGATACGCGACTTCTGAAACGAAACCAAAAGCACGCCACGTCGTAGCACAACAAAACTAGAAACATCAAAGCTTCTTATTGAAACAACAAGAAACCGTTTCATCCACCCCTATGCAAAGGTAAAACGAGATAGTACCGTTACTTGAAAAGCATTCGCTCCATTTGTTTTCTCGTCTTCATCGTCATTATTACTGCAAACGATGGTGTGGCTTTTCGAGACATAGCAGACAAGCAATGTGGCGATATTTTTGTCAAAATGTGTGTAAGATGTGCGATGAATATGTCCCGAATAAACGGCTGCTGTCCACAATAAACGAACAAAATCATCTCATTTTTGTTCATAACGGCCGATTACTTTAGAGTTGTTCTTACCTTTCTGGCGAGGGCAAGTGAAAATCTTCCGTGAGACACTAGGAGGATCGCAAGCGCGGGCTCATAGTAGTGCGAGATTCTTAATCACTAGAAACACTCCCTACGATATTAATGTATTTCTGCAACCAAGTTTCGACTTATCAACCAGTTTCAAATGAAAGTTCCTGCATGGTCCGCATTTTACTTCGGTTTCATTTTATGGCGCTAGGTCCAAAGGCATGATCTTTTGGAGACGGCACAATAGGTTTCCCTTAACCAATATTTGTAGGAATCTATTGTTAATATGTCGAATTTTGTATTTTCTCGCGAAGCATCTTGTTGCGTTTTCGACATTACGAATTCCGAGGTCTCGGTGTAAGTCGTCATTTCTTATGTACCACGGTCCACTTTATTTTCAAAAGTTTGTAAAATTTTGCCATTCGTTGTCTTGGAACAACCCCAAAGTTGTATACTAAAGGTCCATCCGGCCTTTAACACTTGTCTATAAAGGGTGTTTTTTTTTTATAAGTATACAAATTTAATATGAAATAAAACACATGAAAACAATGTCAATGTCTATGACATTAGCTTTATTTCATAGATAATTTTATGCCATTAGTGCTTAAGTATGATATCGGGTATATACACGCCACAGCTAGCTTGAATAAAGCGCAATCGTGAAGTCCAAATTTCGACAACTTTATCAAGCAACTGTGGCCGTATATCAGCAATAACACGGCGAATGTTGACTTCCAAATCGTCCCACGTCTCTGGTTTATCGTCATAGGCTAGTGACTTCACATACCCCTAAAAAAAGTAATTTAAAGGTGTGAGATCACAGGATCGCGGAGGCCAGTTCACAGGTCCATTACGTGAAATTACCACATTGATCAAAAATGATTCTGGAATAGCCACCCTGTGGGGCTCCCACTGTTCCGATTTGAGTTCTCGTTTTTTGTTAAGTTGGTAAGTCTGTTGTTGACATTCCATCTAAATCGTAGCGTCATGGCTTGACACTTGCAAAAGTTACGTAGCCAAGAGTACATCTATCTCTGTGTGTGTTGGCAACGAATCTCTAAAGAAAATTGTTGTTTACCAGTGGCACGAGCGATTCGAAAGTGGTCGTGAGTCAATCGAAGATGATGAACGCAGTGGCAGACCATTGACATCGAAAACCGATGAAAACATTGATGAAGTAAAAGAAATGTTGGTCAATAACCATAAATTAACCATCAGAGAGATAGCGGAGGGCTTGAACATTGCCTATGGATCCGTCCAAGACATTTTGGTTAATGATTTGGGTTTCCGTCGTGCAGCAGCAAAGCTGGTGCCAAAAGACCTCAATTTCATGCAAGAGACCGTGTTGACGTCGCAAAAGAGATGATTTGCGAGGCTGAATGCGATCCCACATTCATCAAAAGGATCATTACTGGAGACGAGACGTGGGTTTATGAGTACGACACGCAATCCAGACATCAGGCAAGTGAATGGCGTTCACGAAATGAGTTGAGATCAAAAAAGCAGACAATGCTCACGGTTTTCATGGATTACAACGGTGTAGTGCATCATGACTTTTGCGTGAAGCAACTCGCCGAAAGAGACCAGAATTGTGGGCAGAAAACTCGTGGATTTTGCACCATGATAACGCACCGTCGCACAGTGCCATCATTATTCGTAAGTTTTTGGCGAAAAATGCAACAAATACCATCCAACAGCCACCGAATTCACCTGATTTGGCTCCCCGTGACTACTTTCTGTTGAATCGGGTTAAAAACCTACTACGAGGAAGGCGTTTCAGCAGCCGAGAGGAAGTAATTGAAAAATCGCAGGAAGCACTGATGGACAAACCGAAAACCGTTTCTATAGCGATCTCCATTGACGGTAACATTTCGTCCTTAAAGAAATATGGGCCAGATTCCACACAATGGTTTGAAGGGCGTCTCGACAAAGGCTTCTGGGTTTTCTACACTCCCATTTCCACAATTTTTCTAGTTTACATGTCCATTTAACCAAAAATGGGTATCATCGGAGAACAACATTTTGCGTTGAAAATGAGGATCAATTGAATCATGTTTTCGGCCCATTCACCGAACCTATGACGCGTGTAATGGCCACGCGGTTTCAATTTTTACACAAGCTGGATCTTATAAGCTTTTAAGTGAAGATCTTTCCGTAAAATCTTCCACAAAGTGGATGGGCAAAGCTCTAATTCCTGTGCACTATGGCGAATCGACTCATTCGGATTCTCCTCAACACTACGCTCCACAACTGCAATAACATCTTCTGTTCGCACTGTTTGTAGTCTTTGGGGATGCGTATTATCCACTAGAGTGTACATGGTACGAAAACGAATTATCGTGTTGGGAGTAACTTGCTTAGATGGACGATTATGTCGACCGTAAATTGCACGTAGCGCACGATAAGTTTGGCGAACCGAACCATGGTTTTCAAAACCAATTTCCACAATTCACACGCATTGTTCTGACGTTAATCTATTCATCGTCAACAACAACGTTGCCAGTTTAAAAACCAAACCTCTAAAAAAAACACCCTTTGCAAGCAGCTTGTTTTCGATACTAAACTTGGAATTTTTTTTTTGTAACGTGCGACATCCATTTTAGGTTTGCGTCGTCTGTCATTCCAAGATATTTAGCCTCGTTTGCAATTGGAATACAAACCGAGTAAAATTTACATGAAGAGATTATGAGACCAATTGAGGGCAATCCGCCAGGCCTTTGTCCATTCATATACTTTATCGAGAACACTCTGCCGTTTCACTGGTGTTTTTGCAATCGTTTTACCTGCTGCTAGTATAGCAGTGTCATCGGCAAACGTATCTAGAACGGTCCCCTCTTCTTCGGGTATGTCTCGGGTATATACGAGGTACAGAAGTGGGCCGAGAACACTTCCTTGCGGTAGGCCGGCTAAAATCTCTTCGAATTGCGATACTTTGTTTCAGAGTCTGACATGAACAATTCTATTCTGTAGATACTTTATCAGTATCAGCTCAGTGCAAGATCTGACGTAATTTGAACTTTAAGCCTTCATGTCATACCTTATCAAGGACTTGCGAGACATCAAGGAATGTCTACTCCTGAACCCAAACTGGTGATTCGAAATAGGAAATTGGCAGAATGCAACTCGGAATTATCCTCTCAAATATTTTCGATAAAATTGGGAGAATTGAAAATTGGGAGACTTCTTGTCATTCAAGGGTTTTCCTGCTTTCCAGCAACTTTCCATTGACGCGGAACGTATTCAACCATCAGTTCAGTGTTAATAATATAAAGAAGCCAAGCTAATCCTTTTCTAGGCAGCATTTTAAGAACTTCTCTGGTTATTAAGCCGTAACCGGGAGCCTTTTTTGGTTTTAATTTCTTAATTTCAGTGCTAAATTCCGTTAGCGTTGCATTTGTCATCGCTTAATTATATGTCTGACGCTCTTGCAGATTCACCGATATTGTGGATAAGTGCATAAAGGTCCCTTTCAGATGGGAAGCGAAGATTTCCGCTTTCTGCTTATCTCCCTTCGCCCGATAGTTGTTAGTTTTTTCTAATTGGTGGCGCGGAGGTTTTAGGTCTTTTAGTACCTTTCTGCTTTCTGAAGCGAATAATTAGATTCCCTTTGTGCTGTTAAGCTTTTGAGATACGCGTCTACTGCACAGTTTCTGAAGTTTTTAATGGCCTCTCTCAGCAGGAGGTTATACGGGTTATTCAAACGACTTTATTGCCTATTCTTACGGGCTTTTCTTTTTTTACCTTACCATTTCTTTTATCCGGATCAACCTCGACTTGTATGTAGTTCATGGGGTCCTTAAGTGATACGTTTAGCTCTACTGTTTCTTCAATTTCTTTCTTGAAGCCTTCCCAATTAGTATTTCTGCCAGTTAGCCTTGCTGGTTCTTGTTTTTTAATTAGGGTTTCACTCATTGTCGCAATGAATGAAGAATGGTCAGAGAAAAGATGAAAGCTTTCATCAACTTTTATGAAATTGTTAGATGTTCCTTTTGATACGAAGAAGATAAGATCGGGTATTTTTGTGGTATCAGTCGGCCAGTATGTTGGTTTGCCCGTCGAATGGAAGTCACAATTGTGCTCCATACCAGCTGCATAGAGCATTCTAGCTCTTAACTTAAAGGTTTTCTAAGTGTCGCCGTGGTAGACGATGTTCAAGAAATTTTAAGGGAAAGTGACAGCAACGTCCTTCTTTCTTCAAAAAACTCATGAGGATTATTCCCTTCGAATCCCAAAAAAAAATCGTAGCCATGTCGGGCGACCGTCGCGTGTGTTCCTTCTTCGGAACCGATTCGCCTGGAAAAATTCATAGGTTGGGCACTTCACCTAAGTTATTTTTGATGAAAATGCAACTTTATTGTGAAAAAATGGTTACGAATGTGGGATTCTCTAGCGAACGGACAAATAAAACCAAATCAGTAAATTAAATTCACAAAAACTCCGAATCTCTCTTTATTTAGGCAACGGTCTGGCCTTTTTCATGGGTTGACATACTATACACTGCTCTTAAAACTACCCTGCCTGCTGCTTTACATATTTTACAGCAACATTTCTGTGTGTGTACGTTCGTGTGTCTTCCTTTGTCTTCGTTCTCGTATGATCTTATCGTCTGTTTGTTGCAGTTAGCGGTTCTTATGTACGTCTAGTTGGATCTTGTGTGTGTTAGGTAATTAGTCTATCATCTGTAATGTATCGTTCGTTTGTTTGGCTCTCCATCCCACACAAATGAATCATTCAAAGTACTGCCCATTGCTAGCTACAACTTCTGGCAGAGCTCGAATACCGTTACGGTAAATCAAGCCATTTTCTCATATGACCGGAACTGCTGATCAGCTAGACCATGTGCCATCGAACGGAACAAGTAATAATCGGACGGCGCAATATCTGGGGAATATGCCGGGTGGGAAGGACTTCCAATTTGAGCATTTCCAGGTAGGTTTTAACGGGTTTTGAAACGCGAGCCCGAGCGTTGTCATGCTGTAGAATCGCTTTTTCGTGCCTCTGCTCGTATTGTGGCAGTTTTTCGCATGCAATCGTTTGGAAATGGCTTGTCGGGTAACTCCTAATGCTGAAGCAAGATCTCCTTGTATTTGGCACGCATCCTCATCGGGCAATGCCTCCAATTCAGCGCCTTCAAAGGATTTTGGCGGACGCGGACGGTCGTCAAAATCGAAATCACCGTCTTTGAAGCGACAAAGCCAATAGCGGCACGTTGTTTCACTTTAAACAGCATCTCCGTAAACTTTTTGGAGCTCTTGATGTGCCTCAGCCGCCGTTTTCTTCGAATGAAACAAGACAATCAACGCCTCCCGCAAATGACGATTATTTGGCACAAAATCAGTCATTTTCACGCAACCAAAAGTATATGGCCTCAAAACAAAATCAGTAATATGTCAAAACGGTTTGCTTACCATATGGCTCAGCTTGTCAAAATCGACCAGCACTGACTGCTGGAGCCATCTATTGACAGATGAACTTAGTTGCGTACCTAATATACATATTTTGCCAAGCTCAATGAAGGTCGTTCGCAAACCGGGCTTAAGAAACTCAATTTCTAGCCAAGGAACGGAGAAAAGACTCACAGAGAAATAATTGGGCCTCTCAAACCGAAAAACATCAGCACTTCCACGACGACGCTAAGTAGATTACACTTGCAATGCAAGTAGATTGTGGAAATATATCAATTTAAGTTAAATGAATGCTTCCCGACGTCTCTATGAAGTTAGCGGCCTTTCTGCTGTCCCTCAGGAGGAAAAACTGCAAGTTGCTTACTGGCCTCGTGAAAGGCATTACACTTAACTGTGCTGGGCTTAAGTGACACAACATCCTGCGATGCTTGCTGGGAAAGTGATGACGACACCGCGGAGCACTATCTCTGTGAATGTCCGGCTTACGGTCGCATCAGGTTGCAGGTACTCAGCACTGACATGGTGGGTGCTGGTACTGTAGGCACCTTATCATTGAAGGTCTTCGTAAGACTGACAAAGTGAAAGTGACAAAGTGACTAACTAGTGAAAATTCACTTCAAACACGGTGAAAATATCGCGGACACATTTCGTTTCGCACAGTCATTGCGAATTTAGTCCATAAATTCGAACATCTCGGACTGGTTAGTGATGTGAAAATTCCAACTCGTGTTCGTCCTGCAAAGTCAGGTTAAAATATCGCCGCTAAGTATACGACTGAAAACCCAGCTGTGTCCATTTCGAGACGATCACAGGAATTGGGCCTATCCCCAAGCATTTTGCACCGCATTTTGCATAAAGATCTTGGCCTACATAAGTTCTAGTTGACATAGGAATTGAAGCAGCAGACCACGCACAACACCGTGCTGGGAATCAATGAACAAGATCATTATTTTTTACACAAAATTGCTCTGAGTGGTGAGGCAAATTTCCATTTGTCTGGGTGCGTAAACAAATAAAACTGTGGCATCTAGGGCACCAAAAACCAAAGAGGAATATTGAAACAACCTCTCCATCTGTAATGAATGACAGTTTGGTGCGGTTTTTGAGCTGGCGATGCCATTGGGCCATATTTTTTTTCGAAAATGGTGCTGGTCCGACCGTTTGATTGAATCGATTACGTTACCGAGCGATGTTGACGGAGTTTTGTTTTGCTTGAAGTTGATGCTATGGCCATGGCAGAACTGTGCCACGTGAAACACAAGTAGTGAAACAATGGCTCTACTGCGTGACGAATTTCCTGGACGTTTGATTTCTCGAAATCGAGACTTAATTGGTGTCCTAGATCATGCTATGGAGGCTATGTTAAAGATAAAGTCTATGACAGTGCTCCACCAATGATTCATGAACTAAAAGAAAAAATATCAGAGCTGTTAATCTTGAAATACAGCCGCAATTATGAGGTCAAAAGAATGATTATTTGTAAACAAAGCCGAAGAGGACATTTGACAGATATTGCATATCATTATTAATCTCAGAGTTAGTACTTTAGACCAAAATAAAAATATCATCAAGTTTTATAAAAATTATGTGTTTTTCTATTGATTTAAAATGACACCTCATCTTGGATGACCCTATGTTAAAAATGCATACCGGCTATATGAGACGCCGTGTAAGGATATTGTTGAGCAGCTTTAAAAGTCACTACTTAGTCCATACAAATCACCCCCTTCAAACTCTATTTACACAAATTCTTTCAAAAAAGGAGCCCCAAATTGTAACTGAAAAAGCACGCGCTAATGGTTCTTAAATCACTTTTCAAAAATTAGGGCTTACGAGTAGAAAACTGTGTTCAAAGAGGGCCGAGAGATCTGTTGCAATTTTTTCCCGCGGTTGTTGCAATTTTTAATAATTATTCTAGTTATTCAGTAGCCGGTCTGCCGGCAGGAATAAAACTTCAAAAATAAAAAACAACAAAGCGATCGCGAACCACAGAGGTGGCTGTTATTTCGGTAATGGCGATTTGCAACAGGCAGTAGGTTGAGTGCTGCCACTTTCGGCTGCTCAGCTGGGGGTGGGTTTCTGGTTAAAAAAAAAAACGGAAATGAAAATATACGGAAGTAGCAGATCTCAAAAAAAATAAAAATACACAAATGTGTCCGTAGGCGCCACGCAATCTTTTTAGCAAGGAAGCAAGGAATTGCGAAATCTTAAAACGATGAAAAAAACACAACAAATGTCGAAAGTCACGTTACAACGGGTATTTTATTGATCGGACTTTCTTTTTTTTTGGACAAAGGAATTGAGCGGTATAAACGGTTTATCGAACAAGACAAGCGGCAGTTAAAACTACCATAGTAGAAACCGCTTAAGAGTGGGCCGCTATAGTCCGTCTTCCCGAACGATTGAGAATAATTTTTTTTTTCTAGCGGGCCTTTCTTTGTACGGAGTAATAATTTTTTTCCCACGTTGGCGAAAGCCTACCGGGATCTCACTATACACTGTTACTACACAATACTTAGTTTTGCGTGGTAATCTTCTTTCTTCGTCTTCCCAGTTCTCCCTGTGGTTCTCTGATCCTGTCCTCTTTTCCTTTGACTTTGCACTTAAATGTTTTTTTTTTTTCTTTTGTTTTGCTGTTTAAATTTTCCTTTCTCTACTTCCTTTCTTTGTCACTTGGACCTAGATCTCTTTATTTTTTTTTTCTTAAAACCACTATACTGCGTTGCGGTCAACCAAGAAGTGGCTGCCCTGATTCGACTTATGTTCAATCAGACCATTGCAAGTCTCTGATCATTGTTCCACGTATCTTAGTTTAAAATATTCTTGTTCCCCTATAATTAAAAGGCTTCCAAATCATGATGTCTTTGTTAAAACCGATGTTGCCTCTCTTAATAATCTCCTTAGGTTTGAACATTGAGAAAATGTATTGAATGAATGTAATCCTTCCACTGCCTTCTCTAAGTTTATCAAGACACTAGAATACCATATCCCTCAATGTTCCAAAAAAAAATAGTAAAAAAGAAGAACAAGTTAAAAAAACTCAAGCCTTGGATATCTTTTGATTTATTGAGATAAATCAAGAATTAAAATAAATTATAGAAAAAGAAAATTAACAATCCTGACAATGACAATATCAAGACTAAGTATAAAAAAATGTGTAAAGATATCTGCAAAGATGTTTTTCTATGTAAAAACAATTACTATCTTAACAAATTTAGTGAGGCCCATGGTAACTCCAAACCGAAAAGAACAGCTCCTGAGTATAAAAGAAAATAATGCTCTTATATCAGACTCTAATACGTTAGTAGACACATTTAATAAGTTCTTTTGTTCGATAGGTGCTAAGGTAGTTTCCGATTGCACTGATTCATTCTCTAACTGTAATTGCTTAGCTCAGGAAGGCTCATGTCCTCAGAGGTTTTTCTTTGACCCTATAACCTCTTATGAAGTATATAAAATTATTAAGTCTCTTAAAAATTCTAACACACAAACGTCTGATAGATTTTCAAACAGCTTCGTTAAAAAAATAGCTTTCAACATCTGTGATATTATATGTTTTATGTTTAACAGAAGCGTTTTATGTGGTGTGTTTCCAAATTATTTAAAAATAGCTGAAGTGTTACCTTTGTATAAAAAAGGCGATAAAACTTTAATAAACAACTATAGGCCTATCTCGTTACTGTCGATTTTCTCGAATTTTTTTGAAAAAGCTGTTAAAATAAGAATGGTCAGTTTCTTAGAAAGAAATCGTTTTTTCAGTGAGTGTCAGTTTGGTTGTTCAACTGAGGATGCCATCCTTAAATTCTGCGCTGAAATATTGGGTCTACAAGTAAGTTTCCAGCGTTTGTCAGAGATGGCGCCACCAGTGGATCCCGGGCAGAAATGTCAGACCCCATGTGTTTTATTTGTAGGTATTGTATCTGTCAACAACTTTGCAGCGTTATATTTGAGCAGTTCTATCGGTGTCGTACATTTTATCGAGCAAAATCATGGCAAGTTTCCAGCCAAATAAACGTCATTTGCGGGAAGCGCTGCTTTTATTCTTTAATATGAAGAGAAGTGCGGCTGAGGCCTATCGTTTGCTTTCGGAAACTTATGGGGCGGAATGTATTGGTGAATCGACGTGCCGCGAGTGGTTCAAACGGTTCAAAAGTGGTGATTTTGGAGTTGAAGACAAAGATCGCTCCGGAAAGTCGAAAAGCTTTGAAGACGAGGAATTGGACGCTTTACTGGATGAGGATCCGTGTCAGATTCAAGAAGAACTTGCTGCATCATTTGGCGTCACGCAACAAGCCGTTTCCCTGCGCCTAAAAGCACTGGGATTCATTCAAAAGGTTGGAAACTGGGTGCCGTGCGAATTGAAGCCAAGAGACGTCGAATAGCGATTTTGCATGTCACTGGTGATGAGAAATGGATTTATTATGATAATCCTAAATGCAGAAAATCGTATACAAAGCCCGGCGAGCCCGCCCTATCGACGCCGAAACGAAATATTCACATGAATAAGGTCATGTTCTGCATATGGTGGGATCAAAAGGGTGTCGTATACTACGAACTGCTTCCGAGTGGTGAAACCATCAAAGGACCATTATATCGAATCCAACTAATTCGTTTGAAGCGGGCATTAAAAGAAAAACGGATAGAATATGAGACCAGGCATGAGTCCGTCATTTTTCATCACGACAACGCTCGGCCACATGTTGCGGTTTCGGTGAAAAACTATTTGGAAAATAGTGGATGGGAAATTCTGCCTCACCCGCCTTACAGTCCAGACTTGGCACCATCTGACTACCGCTTGTTCCGTTCGATGCAGAACGCTCTTACGGGAATACGCTTCAGCTCAGTAGAGGAAATCAAAAATTGGCTCGATACGTTCTTGGGCTCGAAAGACGAGAAATTTGTTTGGTCCGGAATTCATAAATTGCCAGAGAGATGGGGGAGAGTTGTAGCTTCCGATGGACGATGCTTTGAATAAAGCATTGTAACTATGTATTCATAATAAAACTTCAAATTTTGGAAAAAAACGCTGGAAACTTACTTGTAGACCCAATATATAACGGTTTTAATAATAGGAACTTAATCGCTGTACCCTTCATAGACATAACTAAAGCCTTTGATACTGTAGATCATGATATACTTCTGAGTAAACTCTACAAATGTGGTTTTAGAGGTATTGTCCATGATTGGTTTCGATCCTACATTTCCAATAGAGTGCAAAGAGTAAAAATTAGTAGCGTCTTTAGTTCCTTATGTTCTGTTTCTGTCGGTGTTCCTCAAGGTTCTGTTCTTGGTCCTGTTCTATTTCTTATATTTATTAACTCATTATTCTTACAAAAATATCAAAGCAATGGCACTGCATTTGCGGACGATATGGCGTGTGTTTTCACAAACAATTCAGCATTAAATCTTTGCGCTGATATCAATCATGATATTGACACTCTAAGTCATTGGTTCAAAATGCATAAAATGGTGATTAGTGACAAAACAAAAATTATGATGTTTAATCAGAGTGGAATAGAAGTAGACTATGGACCTTTCGTGTTTCATAGTAGCAACTGACTGTTTGTAATTCTGATGTAAGTTCACAGACGTATTTTGATAAAAAAATCTTGCTCTGACGAATGTTTTGGTATAGTTAAAGTTAATTAGTTCAAATATCTTGGAGTTCTGCTTGACTGGAAGATGAATTGGTCGGCACACACAACTGCGCTTAAGAAGTATCTGATGGCAGCTATTAGACAAATGTATTTTGTAAAGTCTTACTGTTCACAGGATCTTCTAAAGCGTATTTATTATGGTTTAGTGCATTCTAAACTGGAATATGGTTTATCTTCCTAGGGTGGCACTCACCTTAATAAAATACATCCTCTCCACATAACACAAAAACATGTTATTCGTCTTATTTGTAACAAAAACCGACGGTATAATAGCTTAGTGCTTTTTAAAAACCTTAACATTTTACCTTTGAAACATTTATATTGCTATAAAGTCTTAAAAATATTCTTCAAAAGATCTGGCTATTTATTAAATAGAAGCTCATCTAACTACCGACTTGGAATAAATGAACTAAATCTCGTCCAAGTACCTCATCATAATGTGCAAATGTTTTTTAATTTTTTTTACGACAACCGCTCCTAGACTTTTTAACAAGCTACCTTATATTATAAGACGTATACGTAATGAATCCAGTTTCCTCAAACAAATGAAATCATGGCTTTTAGACTTAAACTACAGAGATGTTATTGAACTGCTTTGTATATTGACATAAATTTGAAATGTATTTATTTTGTTTTTTTTTCTTTTCTTTCTTTTATTGCTTTTTATGTTAATTTCAATTAATTACCATCTTTTCATATTTGTTACTGCTTTTCAAGTTATTCTTTAATGACCCCACTCATTCAATTTGTAATTTAATTGTTAAGCGCTTTTGCTTGTGAATCTGCTCTCGCTTCTAGTTCCTTAAGAACTATAGATTGCAGATACTTTTTTCTTCTTAATACATTTCTTCTATTTGTATATACTGTTCCTTGTACTTCCTGTTTATAATGTATTTGTAAAAAAGTATTAAATAAATAATAATAATAATAAATAATAAAAATAAATAATAAGACCATTGGTTACTCACCCACCACTCATTCGTGGATTACATGTACACGGTTAGACTCCGCACCGCTAGACTGCTCTTTCATATACTCAAGTGTGCCGCTTTGACTACCCAGGTCATCAAGGATATTTCCGAATTCTGGGAATTTCCTTTGGCCTAAGTGAGCATTTCCCCTGAGTTGTCTTGGGTTCGAATAACCCCTTCTTTCCCCGAATTTGATCCCTGAAGTAAGTCGAAGTGACAAAGAAAGTTCCTTTTCTATTCATTTGCGATTTCGAAAGGGTAACTAAGTCAGGATCTAGGGATCTTAGGTTAAACTTTTGAAAAGTGACGGAGGAAGAATGAAACTTTTCTCAAATTAAATTCCCTTATGAAAGGTGGACCCGGTGAGCTTCCGTGTAGATTTTGAGAAAAGGGAATATCAGATAGCGTCCCACTCTTTACACTAATTATGTTTTTTTTTTTTCATTTTATAATTTGTTGTTTGTTTTTCTTTTGTTTCTGTCTTCTGTTCCGTTTGCTGTGCTTGCTTTGTTTTTTTTTTTAGGTGTGTTGTGTGGTGGTGTGTTGCAGAGAGTTGCAGGCAGTCCACCTGGCTTTAGGCAACATATGCGGGTTGTAGATGTTTCATTTCCACAGAGGGTTCCAGACCACCCATCTGGCTCTAGGTGTGTAGTCCAAATAATATGGCCGTCCGCCATATGTTCAGAGTGTTCCAGGCCGTCCGCCTGGCTCTGTCTTTCCCGGGTGGACCTACTGGTTTTCACTTCCGAGGAGCATAAAGGCAGAAGTTCGGGATTGAAAGAATTCACAGGTACCTTTCGCAAATACGTTCCTCCAAAGCGACAACCGTCATAACAGACAAGGGGGTCAAAAGGTAATGGGGTTAGGAGGGATATAGCGGATGCCTTAGCTCTACTTAAGACTGGAGAGTACCCATTAGGGGAGACAAAACAACATTTGGGACAAGGGTCGACTATTTCGTGTTGAACCCTTGCACAACAACCAAAACCTATAGGGCTTTCCTTGCGCTCTAGTAGCAAACCGTCCGCCTGCTTTGCGGGGTTCTTCCTCGAGTTTTATTTTTTTTTGACCGTCCGTCGTACCTATTTATGTTGTCCTTCCAAGATGCTGAGAAAGTGCACCGATGGTTGATGCGCCGATGGCTGCCCATTACTTTCTCAGAATTTTGGAGGAACAACTGTTACAAAGGGAAAGCTTCGAAGGAGTGAAGCGAAGGTTTCAAGGAAAAAGAGTCCAGCTTGTTGTGGTAAATTTTACCGCAACAGATCGTCGAGAACATTCTTCGTTCTGGATGACCATCGCCTCTCCAAGCGATTCAAACATGAAAAACGTAAAGGAAATTGTGCTTGCATTTCAGTTTATGCGACACAGCTTGTAACTTTCACATCTTTCACGAGTCTGTTCGTTCGATTTTGGTAGATATTTTGGACATGAAGCGCGCACTGCTTGTTCTAAAAAAGCTGAGTTTTCATCAAAACCAATACCTATAGCAGGTACCTTGAGCCATACTGGATCGCGTCAATTCTGATCCCACATTCATGCAACGCATCATAACTGCTTACCAGACATGGATCTAAAAGTTTGACATGCAAACAGGTCGACAGTCTTCAGAATGGAGAAGAAGAGTAGAGTTGATGCCACGTAGCTGATCACGTAGCTTACGAGTATTCCATCGCGAATTCATTCCGATGGCTATATGACGAATAAAAAATACTGGTTTTCGTCACAAATTCCATCAGAACCGCCCAGATATGCGGAAGAACTTGCCGTGGATTTTACATGACCATAATGCGCCATCAATTGTGATCAAATTTCAGGCCAAAGACACCATAAACACCATCGATCAATCACTGTATTCACCAGATCTGGTGATTCTTTATGTCCCCCAAAAGGAGAATTGCCGTTTCGGGGTACCCTTTTCGACTATATCGAAGGCATAAGGCAAAAAATTCGTGGAATTAGCTGAAGGCTGGGGAAGACATGTGTTACAATCAAATGGGGCCTACGAGTACTTTAAAGGCAACAAAATAAATATTGATGAATAAATAAAAAGTTCGCGTTTCATTTTTCATAGCTTTTTTGATCGTTATGATGTTGGACCTTTTCCGGGAAGATGAAGTGCTTTTTCAAAAGGATTTGTTTTCTTCTAAAAAAAAAGTACCCTTTTCCCGGTAATGGTGAATTTGTGTTTGTACTCCATTCGCCAAATAATTCATTATTGTTTTTTCGCCTCAAGTTGTTATCCAGAATCCAGGAGTTTTCATACTCTACCTACCATTTGGAAGACTTTGTGTCATGATTTAAGATGCTAATGCATTGACCAGTGCCATCAAGTCTACCCACATTCTGTCGATTTGTCTGTCCTACTTGGTGTGTTGTTCGTTATTTTTATCAAATCTGTTTTGTAGGTAATATCTCATTGTCCCATTACTTCTGAATTCTGATTCTCACTGACACATCGCATATCATTCTTATATACGTTTCGAGTACATTTTGAGATCTTAGGAATGTCGATAAAAGATTTCTGTGCACTTTATCGGGCGCTTTTTCCAAATCGATGAAGAAGATATGCAAATGTCTCAAAGCGTTACGATGTTTACCCTCATCATTATCCGCAAACATTGAGCCGTCATCAACTTGTCACTGGCATTGACTGCCATCGAGTTTCATACTCTGCCTTTTTGACTATCTAGAACTCTCTCGTATATTTTCATTGTACGAGTATACGAACGACATCAGCTTCATGGATCGGTAGGCATTACAGTTTTTCGTGTCGCTTTTGCCTTTATAGAGTGGTTTTGTTTTTTTTTTTCTTTTTATAATGAGCGCGCGCTCAAAGGATTTGTGTATCCTTAAAATGTTTGTACACAGTTCGGGCGAAGGAAATTTAGAGAGGAAGAAAAGAGATGTATCCATGTACATTGTTATTAGATGTTTGCAAGTTAATGACCAGGAAATAAACAGCTCGGCAGGACATTTCATAAGTTGTGCGGCTTAGGAAAGAATCATGATGTTTTAGAGTACGTCCGAAAATGGGCTAGAGGGTATACTGATGAGCATTCATAGCGAGATGGGTGTTACGGTTGAAGGTTGGAATGGGCGGAATGCTACTGGCCACTTCTATGGAGCACTGGTGGTGGAAATAGCGATAAAACAAAGTGAGACAGGAGACATTACGTCGGTGTTCGAGGGTCTCCATTCTTTGAGTGATATTATGTAGTATCACCTATGAGTTTTATCGCACGGTTTTGAATCCTATCTAGCAGATGAAGAGATGTTTTAGAAGTACTCGAGCAGATGTGGGCATTGTACTCCAATTTGGGCGGATGATGCCTTATATATTGTGGTTAGATCAGAGGAGGTAAAATATTTCTTACATCGCTTGAGGAAACCTAGACATTTCGCAGCATCTTTGACGACATCAAATATGAGGTCATTCCAACGTAAGTTGTCACTGAGAATGGAAAGTTTTTCGGTTTCGACGATGTAAGTGCCATTCATGGATAATGGCTGGGTGTTTCATTTTCGCCTTAACGACAGCAGACAGCATTGTGTTTTGGAAGCATTAAATCGCACTTTGCTAGTGGTTCCCCAATTGGTTATGCTGTCAATATCGTAATTTAATGAGCTTAACATACGCTGCCGTTCCCGTTCTACAACCGAAGAGCAGGGACGCGAGTCCGGGAACGAATATGAAAAGCAGAGAGGACTGTCATCAGCAAAGGAATATATTGGATTAGGAGTAGCAGACAAGAGATCATTAGTGAAAATTAAAAAGAGTGTCGGAGACAGAACGGAGCCCTGGGGCACAACAGCATTTATTTTGTGAAGATCAGACTTGAAACCGTCCAAGACAACTTGAATTGAACGTTCAGAAAGGTAATTTCAAATCCCTTGAAGAAGAGAGTCATCGATCTCAAAAGCACGCATTTTCGACAAAAGAGCCAGATGTCAAACTCTGTCAAATGCCTTAGAAATATCAAGTGCAACTATCTTGCTTTCGCCAGATTGATATACGTACGCCTTTTTTCAATTTTTCGGTGAGACATGCCATCAAATCACCAGTGGACCTGTTGAGAAGTTTTCATGTTTCGAGATATCTCATGAGCTAACAGCTTATCAGCGTTTCCATGACTTTGGAAAAGGGGTCTGCAGGAGGAGAAAGAAGAAGATTCGCCTTTCTTAGGGACGGGCTGGGCGAATGCTGTTTTCCATCTGCTCGGAAAGAACCGTAAAGAGTAGGATTGATGAAAAAGCTTACGCAGTGGTTTTGCCATCGAGGAAGAACACCTCTTCAGAAGGAGAGGGGATATACCATCTGGGCCGGCGGGTTTGTGAATGTTAAGATCTTTAAATACCATTGAAGATTCGATGCACTTAAGTGTAGGCAAGGACAAAGCACAATCTGAGAGCGTTGAGCTGGCCGCAAAGTGTGCAGCCAGCAGATTGTCCTTGTCCAAATAGCTGGCAGCTGGAATGTCGTTGTAAATGAGCGTTGGGATGGAGGATGAGGCAGAATTTCTAATATTTCTGACGAACGACCAACAATTTTTACTTCCTTTGGGAAATTGCAGTATTTCGTGCCTCAGTTTTTGGCCGTATTGGAATTTCGCACGCTTAAGAAAGGCGTTGCAGCTATTTCTGGTTTATTTGACTTTTTTTCGGTTTTCCTCTGTCGGGTTGTTCTTACAGGACCGAAAAATATTTCTCTAACCCTGACAGTCATACCATGCCTTTTCTTTTGGTTTGAAACTCAGGGATAAAGGATCTCATTCCAAAGAGAATGGTGTCTGTGATCATATCAGCAGCGGCATCCACATCGTTATCGAGGAAACATAATGACCAGTTAACGTTCCTAAAGAAGCTGTTAAGTCCGTTCGAATTGACCTACGCGTATTGGCATACGATTCTTTTAGAAATCTTTTCTCTAATACTGTGGTGGGTGTACGAGAAATTAGCTGATATGATACGATGGTCCGACAAGCCTAGAGGGCAAAGCACATCTACAGTGTACTTATCGGAGTGAGAGGTTAAAAACAAGTGCAGGGTGTTGACAGTATGACTGTCACCGTCTGGTATTCGCGTGGGCTCATTTATAAGCTGCGTCAAGGTGTTTTCCGCAGCTATGATCCCAACACACTGTCCTTCGGCTGGGAGGATATTTTTTAGTACCATGGGAGGTCAGGAGGCCCCGAAACTATGGTTGGCCCCCTTGTGGGACTATCTTGGTGGCTGTCGATTTATACCCAAAATCGCGGGTAGAGTAGATCGACTGGAACTCTGACACCTCATGGTTCAACATAGGCTGTAGTACAACGGCTTGTGTTCAACCATTTCATGGCTATGGAACCAATCGATCTGCTCGGTGTGGAGTTGCACAGCAACTGGGTGCCATGACCCACAGAATGACAGATGTTTTAGATAGGCCTTAACCCGTTACCAAGGGAGGAGATCGTGCCTTATACACGACTTGTAGTAGGTACTGGAAGTGGTTTTAATACCATCCGAAGGGCATTGATTGACGCATCGTATTAATCCCGACATGAGCGTAGGCGTTCCATGGAATAAGGCCTACACGGTAGGTGTCCACGATAAACATATGAGACTATCTGTCCTTCGGCTGTTGTCTGTCCAGAATGTCGAAGTGTATAGTGTATAGTGAAATCGCCCGTAATAACGATTTCAGTAGGAGGATACAGGGACACAATTCCTTGAATGGAGTCAGACAGCGCATCAAACTCGTGAAAGGTCGAGTTGCTGTTCAGCTTGGGGCTTCTGTAAATAAAGCAGTAGTGGATAATTTGCTTACGGAGGTGGAATTTTAACCGCATGAAATTAAATTCCGTATTGGAACAGCGACTACATTCTGGTGGAGTTTGGTAAGCTACATCACTACGCGTGAGAGAAGAATAGTGGCACTAGTTCGTAGCCAGGTAGCTTCGCATCAGAGTGATCTGAGAGGTGTTGGCGAGGATCTACCTGTGTTTCACTAAGTGCCAAAACTGCTGGCCTGTACTTACAGACGTGGGCGCATGTGGAAAATTGATTACTTTTTAGCCCGCGTATATTTGCTACGTCCACCTAGAATGCCCTAGCCATAACCACAAGCAAACACAGAAAACACAAACGCCAACGATAATTAGACAACTCATCGCCTGTTATAATTTTGTTAAACAAATTTCAATTACGATACATTCCAAGTTTTAGATCGTCGTTTATATTTTGGAAGGCATATGATTCAGCTTGATTCCCCGTTAAGAGATGTCCCTGACCGCCGAATATAGCTAGAGATTTTTCTCCGTTGTTTGAAACTTATATTTGTCCCAGTAACTGGCATAACTCTAGAATGGACAACTTTTTTGCTCACTACGAAAAGATACCAAAGCTATGAACATTTGAATATTTCATTCGCTTTTAATACAATACATCATCGACAATTTGTTGGCTCCTCAACGAGTCAAATCTTCGTTCCACATCAATTAGTAAAGTTATCAAAAAACTTTTACCATTCCTCCTACGTAGATACGAGTATGTTGCAAACGGCAAAGATATTCCTTGAACTGTGATATATTCAATCCTAATTAAATTTGAGGCAAACTTTCGGCGGAAGTTGATAAGCGAATACAATTATTTTTCAAAGACCTTCACATTTTCCGAGTAAATGAAAATTGAGGTTAACACTAAGGGAAGCAATAGATGTACCTTCCCTGGTCATGGTAGGGAGCGGTGACTGCGAGTTCAGCCAGTGGACGATTTTATAAACACACAAATAATTGTTTCATTTCAAAATACTTGCAAAGGTTGCCTCTTAAATGCACCACATAAACAGAAGTTTTGTGAAGTTTACACAAAATTTCCAAAGAATCTCATACGAACTTACTCATGCTAATCAGCAATTTCTTCGTTCGTGCATTTATGGCGAATAGCTAAAGTTGGATAGATTTAGATAAATGTAAGAGCTATGTGAAAGTTTTCATATCATCTCAACTGTTTTTGAGACTAATGTTAAGAAAATGACAATTTAAGCATCAGCAAAACTGCTGAAGATATTGTTGCGATGGGATTGAACTGCCCCAAACATTACATTGTTCCTGGAATTTAGAAGAAGCATCCTTCCTCAGAAGAAGGAATTCCTGCATCGGTTTCGATAGTGGTAAACACATAACATTTGCTGTTGTCTTCAACCTATCCGTGACACCATAGCAACAAAATGCATTAAGACTGGATAAAGCTATTTCAGATAGGAAATAAAGAGTACTAACTAAGATTCCAAAATTAAGTGGCAACGTAATAGTGAAATACGTCATTCTACATAGAGCTGGCACAGATTAGTTTAAGATGCAAATATCTAAAAAGTTTCGAGACCTATCTCGAACTAAGTCAACGGTCTAAGTTAACCGACACAGTATTTTAGGAGAAAACCTAAACAGACAGTCAGTAGATATGAGTAAAGCGCTTACCATCATAAATTAAATACGCACTCGTATACATATTAGGCAGAAGACCTTTCTTTATTTTCAATTTTTTTTCAAGCTTAGTTTGGAATTTGACCTAAAATAAAGGAATTGGGCAACATGAAATCCAAGAAAAACACGGAAAAATTACATTTCGAAAGCCTTTACGGCGACGTATGTTTTCGACTGATATCCTGAGTATCATGCCCTAATTATCCCTTTAGGACTCTGGCTTGGAAGATTGGTATTCTTTTTGCCTTCATGTTTTTTTATTCCGTACATGGCATTTCGCAACGATTTTTGTGCTTTGCATTTACATATCGTAGATCTTAGATTTCTAACAGATGCCGTATTCTGAGGGAAGACAACAGGCTGTTATACTGCATCTATCATTGATTCCGAAGTTAAAATCCTTGGTTTTCGCTCATATCTAGTGTTGATATCCATTTCAGAATCATTGCTGCAGAATCCTGTTCTTCCACTAATTCCTGCCACGAGTTTGGAGAATTTCCTACTAAAGAGCAGCCCTGCAATCATGTGCCGCTGCGGCTTCCTAAAAAGGGAGTTTGGCGGCGTGGCCGTAGGTTGCGGATGCACATAACTATTCCTTCCGCAGCCTAACAGCGAATTTGGCAACCAAACCACTGCAGTCTAAATCCGGCGAAATGAGGTTTAAGTCTCTAAACAAATGTCTCATCATCAACATAGGCCATCAGGTTGCAGCCGTTGCTCTTCAATATTACTAAGATGTTGTCCACCATAAGGAGCCATATATTTGGAGTGAACACTAAACACTGCCGAAAGATGCTGCTTCTGCCAAAATCAAGTTGATGCTGTGCTATTTGAGTATCGTGATAATCCAAACTGGTGTCCAGCTGAATTTTTTGGAGGCTGCGTAAAATCAAATATATAGATTGTTGAACGCTCCTGCGATGTGTAGAAAACCCATTAATTGGAATTCCCTTATGTTAAAGAATCTCTCTATATCGTTGTAACTAGCCCGTGAAAGTTAGTTCTTGATGATATGCCTCACATGTAAGCGTGTCATCTCTTATGTCTACTGTTCCAGAATCTTTAATAGGAAAAGATTGGCTTTGTAGTTTTTTGAATTCATGTGACTTCAATATTTAATTGAGTTTTGGAATAACCATTTCCGCACACTCTTGCAACAACACCAAATTTTGTTACAGATCACAGATTTAAGCTCGATGTTAACTTAAGTCTTGTATCTTTATCACTCTTGTCAGGACTCTTATCTTGCCTTGTGAGGGTGCTACTGTAGTGTAATAGTGCTCCTTTTGTTTGGTTACAATATGCGACGCTAGGAGCATCGCCTTAAGACAAAACACATGTTTATGTGCGGGTGCGATTAGCCCTGGAATAAACTCCAATGAAAAGTCCTCTCCATTTTGCCCTGTATTACACTAATTGCTTCCAGTTGCGCACCCCAAGTTGGCTGAAGTCCTTCCCGCTTGAGCGGGGCACCCTTTTTTTATAGCCTACGTGCATTCAAGGGAGTTTGAGAAGCGGCGAAGAAAATTAGGAAGGGAAAAAGAGAGTTACCGGTGTACGTTGGTTTTAAATGTTTGAATATTATAGTGACTGGGAAATAAAGTACTCGGTAGGACATTCCATAGGCGAGTTGTGCAGTCTTGGGAAATAATCAACACATTTTAGAGTACGCCCGAAAGTAAACTGATAAGTATTCATGGCAAGACTGGTGTTACGGTTGAAGGTTTGAAGAAGCGAAATGCTACCGGCACAATCATTGGAGCATTGGTGGTTGAAATGGTCATACAACAAGGTAAGGCATGAGACATTACGTCGTTGTTCAAGAGTATCAATTCACTGTGTAGTATTAGCCCGATTTTGAATCCTATCTAGCAGATGCAGAGATGTTTTAGGCACAGCTGACTAGATCTGAGCATTGTACTCATACTTGAGGCAATTGCTTGAGGAAACCTAAACATTTGGCAGCATTTGTGACGACATTGAATAAGTGGTCGTTCCAACGAAGGTTGTCAATGACATAAATACCGAGAATGGAATGTTTTTCGGTTTTTGCTGTGTTTTATTTCGTTTTAAAGACAGGAGACTGCTTGTGTGTTGAAACCATTGAATCTTACTTTGTTATGCTATTAATATCAGCTTAGCATACGTTGCCGTTTCCTTTCTACAGCCGAAGAGCAGGAGCGTAAGTCGGGAAAGGAATATGAAAAGCAGAGTGTACTGACTTAAGCGAAGGAATATATTGGGTTAGAAATAGCAGACAAGAGATCGTTCATGAAAATTAAAAAGAGTGTCAGAGACAAAACGGAGCCCTGAGGCACACCACCATTTATATTCTGAATATTAGACTTGAAACTATCCAAGACCATGTGAATTGAACGTTCCGAAAGGTAACCCATAGAAGAACAGATTCATCGATACCAAATGCTCGCATTTTCGACAAAAGAGCCTGATGCTAAACTCTCTCAAATGCCATTGAAATATTAAGTGCGACTATCTTGCCTTCCCCAGATTGATGTATGCTTTGGTTCTACTTGTAGGTGAGACATGCCTGTTGCTACGAAAACCGGTCACTGAAAAGTTTCCGTGTTTCGAGATGTTTTGTGAGCTGACCGTTTATCAGCGTTTCCATGAGTGCAATGGGTCTGTAGGAGGATCAAGAAGAAGATTCGCCTTTTGTAAGGACGGGCAGGATGAATGCTGTTTTACATCTGTTCGGAAAGAGTCCTAAAGGGTAGAATCGATTGAACAGCTAACGCAGTGGTTTTGCCAGCGTGGAAGAACACTTCTTCAGTAGAAGGAGCGATATACCATCTGGACCAGCGGATTTGTTAATGTTGAGATTTTTAAATATTCTTGCAACTACATGAGTGCGAAAGTGTATCCGCCTCATTGAAGATTCGAGTACTCAAGTGTAGGCGGAAACACAGCACAATCTGGAAGTGTTGAGCTGGTCGCAAGGTATGCAGCAGGCAGATTGTCCTTGTCCGGATAGCTGACAGCTAGAATGTCATTACAAATGAGCGTTGGGACATTGTCGTACTGTCAGGTTATGGTCGTGTTGAAATTTCACATGCTTAAGAAGATTAGATTAGGTTAGGTTAAATAGGGGTGTGATGGATATGCCATCACACAGACACCAGGCACCAAAACGGGCCCATCGCGATCCCTGTGGAGACAGTTGAATTTGGCTTCAAATGGCGCAAACCTAAACAATTTCCTTGGTGAGGCACCCAATTTCCCTGCAAAGCCAAGAAGGCCTTTGAAGTTCGTGCCGTCTATTGCCTCTAGGTTTTCGAAAAAGTATTTCCCTAAAAATTTTCTTTGACTACCTGATATTGCCTCGCACTCACACAGTATGTGTGTTATGTCCTCAACAGCTTGCAGATCACGGCAGATCACCATAGAATCTGAAAATATCCGTATCTGACAATTTGAGTCTCTGTCAGGATTCCTATTGCTATCTTAAGCGTATCCCTGTTTAATTTTATTAACTTCTCGAATCTTTTGCCGTCAAAAAGCGGCCAAAGAGCGTTGGATACCCTGTACCCTTCAAGACTTGACCACCTTAGGTTGGCAGTCTTTGTGATTTTTCCCCCTATAGTGTCCCTCACTATGCAAAGGAGTGGTTTGATGTTGGCAATCTCACTTTTGTCGAGTAGCCCTCCTTTACTTGCAAGCTCGTCCGCTTGTTCATTTCCTTTAATACCGCAGTGTCTTGGTACCTAGCACAGTCTTACTCGGTTCTGACTATATAGTGCCGTTGACATTGGTTGATTCCATTGCCTTGAGTGCCCCCTGGCTATCTATGTAGATAGCGATATCTCTTTCGGATAGCGATTTCATCTGCATTATCTCAGCCGGCCTGAGAGCAGCCAGAACCTCTGATTGGAAGACACTGCTTGCGTCCGGTAGTCCTAGAGGCACTCTGTTCCTTGCTCTGTTTTTGAGCCATCTGTGAAAATTGCAATTTCATTTGACCTAATTATTGCATTTTTTTCTCAGTCCTCCCTTTCCGGATAAATTGTAACGTACGGGATGTCGAAGTCGACCAGGGAAGGAATTTCATCCGCTAGAATTGGAATGCCTCGCAGTAGCTCCGTCAGGACCGTGCCATGTCCGAAACTACTGCTCTTGAAGTAACCCAGATTAGTGAGTCTTATCGCACTGTTGCCAGCAAGTTTTTTGATCCGTAAATCAAGCCGTGTTAGGTGCAGAAAGGTGTGCAATGCTGCCGTAGGGGTGCTATGGAGCGCACCTGTAATGGCTATGGAAGCCGTTCTTTGAACCACCTCTAATTTTCCGAAAAACGTTTTCTTGTTTGTTGACTTTCCACCATACTAGTGCGCCGTATGTAAGTATGCCAACAATTTTATTTTAGACTCCTTAGAGTGCCCCTCTCCTACTGTTAAGTTCGCTCTAATTGGTTTTCTCGTAATGTCATATGGTTCTTTTAGGAGCCTTTTCTCGAACTGTGTGGTGGGTGTACCAAAAATTAGCTGATATGACAAGCCTACAGGAGAAAGCACAACTACAGTGTGCTTGTCAGGATGAGAAGTTAAAAAAGAAATCCAGGTTGTTGGCGGTATGACTATCAGTTTCTGGTATTCGCGTAGTCTCATTTACAAATTGGGTCAAGTTGTTTTCCGCAGCAAAGGTCTCAACATACCGTCTTTCGGGTGTTGTCTGCCAAGAACGTCTAAGTCACCCAGAATTGTGTATACTGAGGATGAGGATACAGGGACACAATTCTTTGAGTGGAATCAGACCGCGCATCAAACTCGTTTAAGGTCGAGTTGTTGTCCAGTTTAGGGCTACTGCAAATAGAGCACTAGTGAATAATGAGCTTACGGAGATGGAATTTTAGCCATGTGATGTTGAATTCCGGATTGGAACAAGAATCGCATTGTTGGGGAGTTTGGTAAGCTACATCACTATGCACGTAGATGGTAAGACCGCGATGAGAAAAGAACTAGTCAGGTAGCTTCAAATCTGTGTGATCTGCAAGGTTTGGGCGGGGATCTATTGTATTTCATTATGTGCCAAAACAGCTCGTATAGACCTGAACATACACAGGTGATTGCTTTTTAGTCCATTTATATTTTGCATTGTCCGCTTTGAATTCGTAAGTCATTATACCGACTCAAAAATACACAACACCGACGCGACGGTGGTAAGCAAGGCTGTGCAGTGAAAAATCTGTTGTTGGCTAACCTAATCAAGTTGTTGTACAGGTGTTATGCCCTCACAACAATGAGAAACATTACATCAACCATATTCACTCTCACAACCTGCAATCCATTTATTTTGTTCATACACTCAGTCATTGCTTTTGCTGTATGACAATGTTATTTCAAGCAAAAGCACTTTGAAAGGGGGCAGGATATGTGGGATGCCCGCAATGTTCTTTGAGAATGGATTAAAGACACCCTGGAATTCATTCCCTCAATACGTCCTGGCCATCGGAGCCGATGCATTCGCTTCTAACAATGTCACGGTTCCACTCTCATTCTTATCTCCGAAGCCTTATACTCGATAATTGTGTTCTTGGCAAGTTGTTTTCAAATTTTCGTAGAACTTCCGAACATCGTTGCTGAAGAAACACCTCTCCGTTGTCATGATCAGGTACTTCACTTCTTCCTACGTCCCGTCCCAATGTTCCTTTTGTCTTTTTTGCTAATAGACTTCGTGAGCAGCTTTCGTAATTTTTTACAGCGCTGCTTGTACGCTTCCTGTTTTTCTCCGTGCCCTTGCCGTCAAATATTGTGAATCCAGGACTTTTGTGTCTAACTTATCAACATAAAATGCAGTGTCTCTAATGTTATCGCCACCGCTGTCCTTCTGCGCGTGATGCTTGTAGTATAGAACTTCTCGAGAGCCTTTTCGGAAGCGCGGTAAGAAATGGCTCAAGTTGTTTGTTAAGGATTTAGTCATTTACTTCAGAGAATGCTTGCATACGCACTTTGGCTACATTTAATCTTATCAATCACCAAACTGCTCTTGCGTGCAGGTAAAGTGATGATATGATATTTCTCGTCATGTCATCTTTTACGTTATACGAGTACCTTCCCTTTGGAAAGCATGGTACTGCTGAGTCCGATGGAAAACGCTTCTAGCTATGTGCTATGGTTTCCTTCCTTCTTGCCGAAATACTTCTGGTAGCCCTGATCATGTTAAAGACACTCTTGAACAAGTGGACTTGTCAATGTTTAGTTGGTGTGAAAAAGTGGGTGCAATAATCCCTCCTTCAAAAATTGAGATGCATCATCTCTGCAGGAAAAGAAAATGTAGCTGGAGCCCATTCGATCTACGTAACACCCACATTCCATTAAAGAGAGAAACAAAGATTCTTGGAGTTATTTTTACGGGTAACTTGAAATGGGATAGACACACCAAAAAGGTTGTGAATTCTTCAAAAAAAAAGGACCGCATATATAAACATCTCTTCGAATAGCAAAGGCCCTTGTGGAAGGCACACTTCAACACAGCTTAACCATTTGCATGTGTACTACAAAAGAGAACCTTTCAAATATTCACACAGCTATAAACGACTGCTTTAGAACTGCAACAGGTGCCCTTAGATCGACAAACGTTGAAGCCCTAAGAGTCGAAGGAGGATACGTATCTTTTGAGCATCTAGCCAAAAGAAGAGCAAACAACCTCATTAGTAAGGCTGTACTTAATCCAACACGTCCGTTGTTTGAAGCTGTCGGAAAAGTTATTTCTTCAACCAAAAAAATCAAAGAAATACTCTGTATCCTCTGTACTCTATATCCCTAGAGCCCCAAATTACCTTCGGAATGGATATACAAATAGCAGTTGAGAACCCACCTCCATGGAAACGAAATTCTCTTCAAATCAACAGCAATATCGCTAAATACAAAAAGGCAAACACTTCCGACGCTATGTACAAAATGCTGCATGAAGAACTAATCGCTAGTATAAGAGCAGATAGAATCTTTTACACCGACGGTTCACAAAAACGAAATCAATGGTGCTCCTATGCTGTAATAGAATGCCAACTTAATGCACAATTCTCTATTGTTCACCTGGCTCAACTTTCAGAATATGCGGACAGTTACATTGCCGAACTAGCTGCAGTTTACAAAGTCATTTCTGTCGTCCAACAAATCTCTGAACGCTCCTTAATCCTAACGGACAACCTGGGTGTACTCAAAGGATTAAGCAATGCCACAAATAAATGTCCATCTCTTGAAATTACAAGGAACTGCTTGTACCACCACAGCTTATACAGAAAGCTGGCGAAATTCAGATACTTTTCTTCGAAAACATCAACCCGTCATCACCCGTATCCCGTATAATCTATCCTTAAGTAGAGAAGATTGGATAAAAATATTAAGAGTCAGAGTTGGAAAAACCCTGTTTACAAGCAAACACTTTTATACTCGTGAGGCTCCAGAGGAATCCTCCAATTGTGGAATAACTCTTACAATTTGGCATATTTTGGCGGAGTGTCCTGTTTCTCGACAAATAGATACATTACATTAGCTGACAAAATCCATCAAAGCCGCCTTATCTGCCCACCAGAAGTTTGAAGAGATTTAACTCAGTTTATCTTGCCATCATAACTTTAATTTATCTTCTATAACTTGCTTTGTATTGTATATAACTAAGTTAATGTAAATAGTCTCTTAAATTCTTGTAAAATTCTGGCTACCCTGATGCCTTAAATAAGTAATTTATAAATTTATTTTGTAAATTATTTCAATAAATAATTTCTAACTTCCGATTGTGAAAATTTTATGACAGATCCTCAGTGGCCGCCCACAGTTATCTGCGCAGATATGTACTCGTATGTTGATTGTTTACACTCCTAAGCTGAGATGACTCCAAAGTCTTTTTGTCGGAGAAAAGGAAGGCAGTGTACTTGGTAAACAAGGGGTACCTGCCACCAATCATATAATACAGCATGTACAAACTCCCTTCAACATTGTTTGTCATACGAAAAATATATGAACTGTGTCTCGTTCAAATATTTAATTTCAGAAAACGAAGATTCTAAGTGAACCAATTTAAAAAAAATCCTGGGGAACTGGTTAGTGCCTTATGAAACATTGAGTGACTTGGAAGATACAAATAATGCGTCTTTCCAGTCAAGGAAAGAATTTACCCCCGGTAAACATACGAGTACATTCAGTCGAATTCGCCATATGCATATTGTTGATTCAATTTCAGTTAGATTATGCCTGTAGGATAAATGTGTAATCAACGAAATAAATTCCTGTTGTCAACAATGAATTATTCATACAAGATTTCCACACAACTTAACTGGTTTCTTATGTTTTATCTCACGAAGAATGTGTCATGAGTGCATTTGATGAATTTTTTTTTTTATCAACAAATCTGCATACTATTGCAGATTGCGTCAATAAATCGGTCACACTTCTATGTATTTATTCAAGGGGTTGTATAACAGAATGTTTCATCTATTCGCCCACATACGAGGAGCTTAGCAACTTGACAATAATATGACAGATGAGCTGATCCGCTGGCATTCTTATGTATTTACCAATTCTGGAGAATGATAGTTGATTTTATATTCGCTCCTTATGTGAAGATAACTACTCGTAGAAGTACCAGCTACCAGGTATGTATGGTATTGTACATATATACAATTTTGTATATACTCGTATTTACATTTGTAGCCGTGCTCGCATATACCACTTGTGTTGTGATTTTGGTTTGCAATGTTATTGTTTTGTTTACGTCTTAGGTTTAGATGGAAAGGTAGGTACATGAGGATGGACTGTTAAATCCCCAAAAATGGAATGTTAGTAGCTGAAATTGCCGCTGGCTAATTTTATGTTGTGTAATACATCTATCCATCCCATCCATCTTACCATCCAACCATCCGAGCATCCATCGAAGTAAAGAACCAACAACAACCTGTCTTTTCCTAACCTACACCATTAACATCATCTTCCTCCCGAAAAAAAAAAAAACTTCACAATCCGAGTACTCAAATGGTCAACCTTTTGCTACCCCCGTTCACGTATCTACGAGTACACAACAAGAACCCTAAGCTAAAAAGAAATCCCAGAAGAAAAGCCACCCCCTGTTGCTGCCGTTGCTGCTCAGCAAATGAAAACAACAAACGCTCCATGGTATACGAGTAGCACTCTGTACTCGTGCTACTCGTGCTCGTGCTCGTGCTCTTGCTCTTGCTCGTTGTCGTATTCGTTTGTATGACAAGAAAAAAAGCTCTCTTCGTAACCCCAGGTTTGACGTTGGTTAGCCCCACAAAGCTCGCTCGTATGCTTGAGTATTTTTATCTGGGGTGGCTAAAAAAAAAGCTCCCCAGCGCCAGCTGGTACCTTACATTGTGCTGGTACTGCTAAGTATGCCTCAGCAAGAGTGCGGTTAACATTATTAGTTTAACGTCAGTTTCTTTGAAAAACATTTCTTTCTATTTGTCGGTAATAATCAGAGATACGAGTAGATTTTTCTTCACCTCGAGTAACACGTGATTTTTAAGAACTAAACCAAATATCCACACAGCCCAGATATCAGCTAAGAGATACTACGAGTATACGAGATACGAACTACACCAGCTACAAGTATAAGCGCCCCACTGAACAGGGATTTAAAGGGAATTATCCGTATCTCTAACGAATACGTTCGTACTCGTATCTTTTGCTTTTCAAAAAAAAAAAAAACAATTATTTGTTGTTTGGAAAATTCAGTTTTAGTATCGTGTTCGGTGTCTTCGAAGCGGTTTGTGTATCTTTTGTCTGCCCAAACGTATCACTGTTGTCGTGATGACAATTGCGGATTCGTCTCCTCAATTTGAATTTCTCAATTGTGGGCGCTAGAAATAAAAATAAAATTTTATCTTAAAATCTACAATACTATATGTGCGTGCATTTATAAAAAAAAAAAATCTACAGATCGTATGTTAAATTGAGGAAAAATTAATTTACTCCGCATGGAATACGTATTGACTGTGTCTTCGGAGTACTCGTATCCGTACATCTAGTGGCGAATTATTAGAGGTGTACTCGTATTTTGTATTTGTCTGTCAGACGACCAAGTCGATTGGAATTCAAATTTATTTATTTATCTCCTCTGGTGTAAGTAATTTTAAAATAATCCCTCCTAACGAGGGACAAACCGTCAATCGGATAAAGGGTGAAAAATCGCTTGTATACCAAAAGAAAAAAAAAATAAAAATTGTATAGAAAAGATGTTTAAATATCGCTAGACCTGTCCTGTGCTATTGTGTGCTATCGTTTATTTACATAAACACGGTTATGTACATCAGTCATTTGGCCATCAATTCCATGTTCTATTATTAAATGAGATATTAACTTCGGATCAGTGAATTTTGGGGTAACGCGCGTGGATTTGTCCAACCAAAAGCAAAGTGTATACATAATCGGGCATTCATGTTTTCATATTGATTTACGGATACATTGGTCCGAAAAAGTAAAACAATAAGGGTTGTCTTTTTGTCTTCCCATACCCTGGATGTTACAGTTTTGCATAATTTCGATTTTGTCCATTTCATTTAGAGACAGTCCATAGATACATACCTCTTTACATACATAATTAACCCTATCCGTGGTTAATTAAATTAAAAAAGAAAAAAAAAAAAATTCAAAAGTTAAAGTTAAATTAGAGAAAAAAGTGTGTGTGTGGTGTCTAGTGTTGTAGGGAAAATTTTGGATACCAAATCATTGAAGGAGTTTTCGTTTAAGGTAAGATAAGACATTTTTATTTAAAAAAAAAAAATTAAAAATAGTTAACAAATTTAAACAAATGGAATCCATTGATTGATCGACGATTATTGAGCGTTAATTCAATTGTGAATTGTGATACTTGAAATAGAGGGTTGGTACTGACATGTACATATTTTTTTTTTAATTTTAATTTAATTTAAAAGTTTATAGAATAAAGTATGTAGTTTATTTTCCTCGCATTTTTTTTTTTTTTTATATAAAAGTGATTTTTCTTTTGTGAAACCATTGCCAGGTTTTCCTTTTCCATTTCCTCTCAATCTGAAGTAGTAGTCCCTTTTCAAAAGTATGAACCAATTTAATTCACTATATGAGGAGCTCTCTTTTTTAGGTTGCTGCATAAAATTGACAAAATGTCAAAAGCGAAAAAAATGTCCTATTCAAAAGATAACATTTTCTGCTTTTTAAATTTAAAAATATGTAAATCCTGGCTTTAAGAAATGTCTTGATTCTCCCGAAACCTCTTCCATCAATTTTTTTGGTGGTGTTTCCTTTGACCCTGACTAAATCGGTCGCCATGAAATCGTCGAATCCCTTTCTCCCATCTTCGCGGGGCTTAAGGGATTGATCTAAGTCTTGTAAAATTTGCCCGAACATGCTGTCAAAACGTACAAAGATATTTTCATACAAATCCATTGTTCTCTATCCGTAAGTGCCAAGTTGATTGATCACATCCAAAGTGTGAAGGATTTTTATGGCGTTTTTTTTTTGTAATAGGCCACAATCGTTTGTAAAGAAAGCCTTTCATCCACATTTCACCATTTATTCAGACAAAAGTGATGAATATTTGGATTCTTGTCCCAAAAAAAAAAGTAAAATTTGAATGCCTGCCTAGTTCTTTGGCTGAAATCCGAATAGACAACATGATTCATCATTATTCTGATTCACAATTTATTTGAAAAGGATTCCAAGTTCTTTTCTAATATTCTGCTCCGGTACTTTCTGATTTTCCTCTTATTTTTGACAAAATTTGCACGAGTAACTAACGATTGTTGCAACTCTAAGGCTTACACTTTTTGACAAGTTAAATCTGAAAAGTCATCGTGACGAAAGTTCTGTTTGATGCACGCAGCTTGTACCATATATCTAATTGATGAGAACAACATTTTGAGATTTAGGATTCCACAAAATTGTCATTATGTTAATTGTCAATAGTATTCTTGCGTGCACGAAGAATCAGATGATAATTGGCTTACTTACCATTTTTGGACTATTTTTCGATGGCATGACGCGTTCGAAAATGTGCACCGTAATTTACGTGGCGATTATGGTCGAAATAACCAACCAACACAACAAACAATTCAAATGTGGTTACGTAATTCAAAGAGATAGGAAGTACTATGGTTAGAATAAGACTTGTGCATCATTTTGGCCGCTGGTGAAAGTGCGGCTGAAGAGCCAGAATTGTCGGCTACACGACGTTCGCAGCAATTAGGCATTTCACATGATTTTCTTTGGCAAATTTTGTATCTAGATTTGCACTTGCATACATACGAGATCAGTTCACCAAAGGACTTAAGCCATGGGCAGTGCGGATACTAGAGCAATACGAAGTGGATATTGACTTTTTGAAGAAAATCTTTTCCATCAACGGCGCATATTTTCACCTCTCTGGGTATGTTGAATGCAAATGTGAATCAGGAATGATAATTCAATACAAAAAGCCACTTCTTGAGGCTGTCATATGGTGTCCATACTTAAAAAAAAAAAAGGAATGAAGATTAATCAGTGGCAGTCAATGAACCGCGTTATAAACGCATGCTTATAGTTTTTTTCTGGGACAAAATCGATGATTTTTATCAAGAAGTAGGAAGGCCTTCCTATTTACATTGCGCTGACTTATCCAAACGAGAATGTTTTTTTTTTTGGGTAATCAAATTTTAGCAGACATCTGTGACAAGTTTCGTGTCAATATACTTCCAAGTTCATGAGATACGCTTGTTTACTTTCATCTGAAATAGTGCATTTTTCGATTTTTGAAATAAGTGACAAAGTTCAGTGAAAAAGTTGCATCAAATTTTGCTTAAAAAATGGACTGACGACTTCCTGGAAACACTGCCAGAAGTTCGGAAAGCGAAGGCCCGAATTGAACGAAATCCTCGACAGAGTGGCAGGAATATGACTGCTGTGCTAAAGATATCAAAGACGACCATGCAATGGATATTGAAATATAAGCTCAAACTAAGGCCATATAAGTTCCAAAAAAGGCAAAATCTTATCGATTCTCAAAAAAAAGTGAGGTTCGATGGAACAAAGTAGCAGTTGCGCTTCCACAAATGTGGCCAGTTCCCGAATCTCGCGTTCTCTGATGAGAAAAATTTCCTAATCGAACAATTCATGAACAAACAAAATGATCGTGTTTATTTAAAGGAAAGGTGGTATAGTCTCTACACCTATCGTGTAGATTTAAGTTTACGGGATGCCCGGATACATCTATGGGAGCAAGTGGCCCAAGTGATAGTGGACTGGCTTCCAAATTCGAAGGTTCGGTGTTCGAATCCCAGCCTCGCCCGAAAGACATATTCACTTTTTCAGTTAACGAAAATCAAGCAAGATAAGTAGTTGACTAGAAATCAACATCAAGTCAACTTCCACTAAGAATTAGTCTCCCCATTAAATGTTGGATGCCACCCATGGAGCGAAATAACCACTGAGTATAAAATCTTTCTTTCTTTCTCTATCCTATTTTCCAAAAAACTTAACACGTGCTGAGGCATTATAAGTGTATTCATACCCACTTGAGTGTTAAGTTCTTTAAAAAAAAAAAAAATACGCCTTGCCATCGCTCTGCCGTCTTCCTCAGATACCAAAGCAGAACTTGTATTGGAGGCACAAATTCCACCCTTGGTATGGGTCGAAGGCGATCTAAAACCCTTCACTGTTCTTAGGCTCACAGCACCCAGTACTTATTGCAACTTTACATTGGGTCTAAGTAACAGGAAGACCTTTCCCGCGACTTTGGGTTTAAACCACAGCCACCATGACGCTCCCACACGGGGGCCTACCTCAAGAAGTCAGACCCAGACTGAGATCCCGGGGGGTCCTGACTCCCATGATACAGTGATTTAAGCCCTGGTAGGGACCACCACCTACAAGACCTATGACCGGGAACTTGTAACTGGTCAAATCGTACCAAACTTCGGTCGCGTCATCTGAAGATGTTTACGATAAGACCTGTAATATGCTCTGCCCCCGCTTTTATTAGACAACGTTATCAATGGGCGAAGCCCTGATAACTGGGCGGGGACAGGGAAGGTGAAATGAAAATGTGAATCTTCGCTTAGCCACCAGAAATCAAGCGCCACCGTATTTGGACCGTGGCGTCCTCATCAAGGTGAATGCGAATATTTAGCGCGAAAGTCTTTTGGATGGTGCTTTGCAACCTTGGGTAACCAAACTAACCGATGTGAGAGAATGGACGTTCCAAAAAGACTCTGCACCAGCACATAAACAGGCGTCAACCAAGAGTGGTGAAAAAACAACGTCCCTTTCTCCATTTCGTCAACACAATGGCCACCAGAGTCACCAAATGCAAATCCACTTGGCTCTGCCACATGTGGAATTTTACAGGCTAAGGATGCTGCCAAGAAAGCCCTTCTTTGAGAGTGGAAGAAGATTCCGCAGGCTCACATTCGTGCAGCGTGCAGCTCGTTTGTCGACCGACTCAAGGCCATAATTCGCAGTACAGGCTGCAAACATGGTGGTTTTCAATTAAAAAAGATGCAACGTTTTGAAAAGTTCAATTGGGTCAACCTGTGTGTAAATTAGAGACTAAGAATCATCAATTAGTGACAAAATGACCCCCTTAGACATACACTTGTACTTGTATTTAGTTCGTCGATATTGGATTTAAAACCCTTCAAAATAACTTGACATGAAAGTTGAGATTCGTCGATGTCAAATGAATGCATTTTCAATAAAAGAGCCTGATGCCAAATTGTTTGAAAGATGAAGTTTTACAATAAGAGGTTTCATTTTGGTTTACACAGGAAACACATATTTTTTACGATATGGGATTTGATTTTTATTCTAATCGATAGTAGAAGTATTGCCATTAATAACGAAAAGCAATATCAGCCAAATAACCTCCACGACTTTGGTTATCCTTTAATGAATTTAGTCATTATATTTTAGCACATTTCGCGGCTCAATTTTATGGAAAATAGCATGGATGTTGGCTTTGACTGTTTCAATTAACTGGGCAGCGTAGCCATAAACCTTTTCTTTCACATGGCCTCAAAGAATGTGGTCGCACGGTGTTGAATGGAACCAATTTGGTGGCCAATTTCGATAGTCATCTTTCAATGCCCACATTAATACCTGTTCGGGCTATAAAAACTTAGACTGCTTTATTTTCAAAGAAATTATGTCCAATAACGCTACCTGCCCAAAAGAATAATGCGTGTGATTAGAAGAGCTTCTCTATAATCATTTCTGGAGATTTTCTAAATTTTAAATGTGGCAATTTTGACTACTAACCAGGCCTTTAAGATGAAAACGTGCCTCAAATCAAATCATGCATTTCCAACTCCCAATTGACAACGTTACGACATTACTGACGACAGGCAGGCTTAAGTTCTTATGCTCATTGGACCTTGTAGGCTTTATAACATAAGTGGTTATGTGAAATTCCGCCCAAGCCGATGCAATTTCGACCACACTTTGAACTACTGAAACAATTTCAGCTCATAACATCACTATCTTGTCCCAAAGCTAAAGTTCGTCAACCAATTTTACAACTGCTAGGCCAGCAGGGGTTTCACGACCCAGAAAACTTTCAACTTTTCGAATTATTTGAGGAAAATTTCCTTCAATTTTTACTAATTTCGTGATTTTTACTTATCAGACTGGTGACGACTTTGGCTTCAGTTTTCGCTGAATTATGTCATTAAATCACTAGTGGAACCGTTCCTCTGAAATCCGTGCTGCCGATGTATTGATATTCCACGAGCTGATGACCTAGCTTAACGATTTCATGACCATTTAATGACATTGGAAAGAAAGGACGTACGAAGGGAAAAGATGATTTGGCTTTTCTAAGAGTGTAGAAACGCCAGCATGGAAGAATACCTTTCCAAAAAAAAAGGAAAGACTTGGACTGGGAAATTTGTACACATTAGAATCCTTGCCACTAAGGCGAATTGATCCCATTGATCAACAGTAGACGAAGACATAGCACTGAATCACTGAGCCTCTGAAGTGCCTTGGTCATAGGATTATTAGTAACAGCTGAAATAGAAATGTTGCTGTGAATGAGTAATGGGGTTGGAGATGAGGCAACACTTTTGACGAACGACCAAAAATTTCTACTATGCACCTTGCAGACATTGTAGTATTTGTCGGCTCATTTATCGGTTAGTTGTATTGGAGTTTTACGTGCTTAAGTAAGGCGTTATAGTCACTCTCGGCTCGGTTGGCTTAAATTGACATTGTAAGACCAAAAGATCCTTTCTATGACCCTTTTGTGTGATAATTTTTAACTTATGAGTGATGGTGTCCTTAGAGAGTGAATAGTGTTTCTGATCATATCAGCACACCCACTTCGTTATGGAGGAAACATGACTACCAAAATTCGGAAATTCAGAAATGCCATCTGCTCACGGCTTGGTTTCATGCAACTTGTGTCTCAATAAGATTGCTTAGAATATTGGGTCTACACCTAACTCCTAGCGGTTTGCTAAGAGATAGCGTAACTTGTATTATTCCATTGGAACATGCGTTGGAAAGCTACTGTCATTGTACGTCATTTCAGCATATGTCATTCATTTCAAGCGTAAACAACAATAATTTTTTTTCACTCAAATATGTTGAACTTTGTGCCTGAAAATGTGTTTTTGCGGGGAGTTCTTCTTCATGAAGAAAACTTCTGCCGAAAGTCATCGTATTTTGGTGGAAGTTTATGGTGAACATGCGCTAGCTAAGCGAATGTGCCAAAAGTGGTTTGCACGATTTAAAAGTGGTGATTTTGGCTTGGAAGACGATGAACTGGAAGCATTACTCTATGAAGATTGTTGCCAAACACAAGAAGAGCTCGCAGAATCTTTGGGTGTCACTCAAGCAGCCATTTCAAAACGTTTAAAAGCAGCTGGATATATTCAAAAGCAAGGAAACTGGGTTCCACATGAACTCAAGCCGAGAGACGTCGAAAGGCGGTTTTGCATGTCCGAAATGCTGCTGGAACGCCACAAAGGGAAGTCATTTATGCATCGGATTGTTACTGGTGATGAAAAATGGATCCATTACGACAACCCCAAGCGCAAAAAATCATATGTGAAACCCGGCCAACCAGCCAAATCAACGGCAAAGCCGAATATCCATGGCGCGAAGGTAATGCTCTGTATTTGGTGGGATCAGATGGGTGTGCTGTACTATGAGCTGCTAAAATCGGGTGAAACCATCAATGGACAGCGCTACCGAACACAATTAATCCGTTTGAAGAGAGCAGTGGCCGAAAAACGCCCGGAATATGCGACCAGACACGATGCAATAATTTGGCATCATGACAACGCTCAGCCCCACGTTGCTATTCCTGTTAAGAACTATTTGGAAAACAGTGGATGGGAAGTCTTACCCCACCTGTCTTATAGACCAGACCTTGCCCCTTCTGACTATCATTTGTTCCGGTCGATGTAGAACACCCTCACTGAAATACGGTTCACATCAGAGCAGATTCATTCTTGGCTGCCAAGCCGGCGCAGTTCTTTTGGGATGGGATCCACAAATTGCTAGAAAGATGGGAAAAAGTCATAGCTTCAGATGGGCAATACTTTGAATAATACTATTGTACATGTTTTTCTTAAATAAACGTTCAAATTTTGAAAAAAAAACCGCGGGAATTAAGTTATATAACCAATAAATTTCAAGTGTTTCATAGAAAGAGGCAGTGGTTGATTTGGATTTTATGGGAGCGCTGAAGGTATAGCTTTTAAGCACTGTGGCTAGTTTCTAAATGGACTTGATCGAAAGTTGATATTGGTGGTGCCAGCATTCTGGTTTGCAACAGGACTTAGCCCCTCCGCTTAGCTGTGTTGTGAATCATAGCGTTTATGCGCTTGCATGGTACTAAAAAGTTTTTTCTGTTTTTCGACGTGCCGCCTGGAAATTTAAACACAACGACCGTAGTTTAGCAGATGTAAAGCGCTTGTATGACTAATTCCAATAATTATTTTATTTATTCCATCCATCAAATTTATGTGATGTGACGCATTTACAAATTTGTGATCCTTGCAATTCTCTATATCCTCACCATCAAAAGTTCAATACACCAATCCTTCGTGTTTCACAAAATCCCTTTTTTTTCAAATTTGTTTCAGTTTTCCACAAAGTCTTGTACTCTACAATATCGTCCATGTCCATTGATATTCTTTTTTTTTTGCGCTGCACCTCCTGAGTTTGCAATGAAAATGATATTATCTAAGTGCAGGCACTAAGCGTTCAGCTTTGATTTAATTTCAAGGCAATCTGATAAAATTGATCCACAGGGACATCACGTTTAGTCTCGCTTTGAAATCCATTGAAAATTGTCCATGGAAAAGATTCCAACAGGGATTGATTATATGAGGGTTCCTGCAAAATGTGATAACGGTCTATTGAATTAAGGGCTAAAGTTCTAAAGTGAAAGCAAATATTTTTTCCACCATTGAGTGCTTTTTTGGAATAGAAAATTTTATTGAATATACCTACGTTAGAATTGATAGTAAAAGGATGGACAAACGACTTTTCTGTGTAGTGTGCAGGGCATTTTTGTGATCATCGCTGACTCTAAAACTCGATTTTAGGTTTTGGCTATGTTTTGACTTGAATTTTGTTTATCTCGTAGTACTTTGGAATCTTTTGTCGAACTCGACAAATTTAGCAAATTTCAGGATTTACTCGTACATACACGATATGTTATTATCTGGGCTAGCTGCTTTAAGGAGTTAGCTTTGAGTCTAGGCATTCACAGTATTTTGAGCTTCTTCTGTGTCTGTCTCTCATATCTGGATATTTTAGTCATCTTTCGATGTCATCTCTTAGAAATAAGAATCAGACCATCATCGATGATATTCGCATGGTTTAGTTGTTCCGCAAAAGATAGGTTTAACTTACTACAAATCTCAGTAATGAGTGAACGAACAAAGAATTCAATTTTGTCCGGAAAAGGACATCAAGAATTAATCGAAATTCATTTAGGTTAAGTCTGAGATATTCTAATCCTTTTCAGTTGCGACTGTAGTTTTAATTCATAAGATAATTGAGATTGAGCTCAGCTACGGTGTTGAAAAAACTCCCAACACTCCAATGTTTGAACTAAAACTTATCCTGACTTTTTCAATGTTGAACAATTTGCTCTACACTATAGATAGACATCGTCCAAAAAGTTTAATATGTACGTCAGTGTCAACATTCACACAGGAACTCGGTCTGTACACCTATTGAACAGGTTATTGAACCTGCAGTTAGGCTCATGTGAGACCTAACTGCCAATCAAAGCCCTAACAAGCAGGCAGACCTAATGTAGATTTGGGTCGTGGAATACACTCCTCTGATCGCTAGCTAGTAAGCTCATCGTCAATTTATTTTCCCGCGACTCCATTGTGACCTAGAATCTATACAAGACTCAGTGTATTCAGCCTTCTGTAAGGCTTTAAGCGCCCCTTGGCTATTGCTACATATATTTGTATTGCTTCACGTCTCCAATCCCATCAGGATTGCGTATGATGGATGACAGACGCAAGTTTGCTTAACGAGGGTTGAAAGCTCTCCATAACTGGCCACACGACTAGAAGCCATCAAAGGAAGCCACAGCATGTTCGATGGCCTCATTCGTCACCACAATCGATGAAAGATACCAGCTACGCCGCCTTATGTTATTCAACCTTCTAGCAGCTTTGTTAATAGGAGGTGGTTGAGAGGTAGTTCTGGTTTGGTTACTTAAGAAAGCCCACCAGTTTTCTGAATGAGTCCAGCCTGGTGGATATTGTCCTTTTGAAGAATAGCCAATTGCATTGGTTTCACCGAGGCATTCTTCAAAATCTAAATTTTAACTTCTTATATTCTTTTTGCCTCAATCTACAATACAAAGACTCCAGCCTTCTTCCACATTAGTCTTACATAAGTGACTAGTTTGTGCTAGCACCTCATTGCGGTTACTTCAATTTGCGTTGTTACCTTGGAGTAGATCATCCATCAGATCGTTTGCTATTGGGTTTTCTAGCAGGTACTAGTGCAGAACTTGACAGCAGTTGTTCTAATCATTCGGTAGCAGCACATTAAATAATTTTAACTGGTCCATATAAATGGAGTCTTTGACATTTTTGTTTGATTTCCACAATTGTTTTGTCAAATTATCGCGGTTGGAACCTATTAAATTACAAAATGAATTGTCACTTAGCTTTGTCATTATGGTAAACTTGTTTTGCCTGATTGAGCCGATTTGCAGGATTGAGCCGATTTTTCATTTGGATGTTGAAAAGTTGTTGAGCCAAATTATCCAAAGTCCTTCAGCATTGCTTAGGATAAGGAACCGATATTAACCAGTTGTCACTGCTGTAGAACATGAGAATGTCTCCCGTCGTTTTCCGGTGCTCTTACTCTATATATCGTGCTCGGATTTAACTTAAAATTTCATCGAATCCGTGTCTATTTCTTATAGATAAGAAGAAATAAAAACCATTCAATATGACGATGCCAGCAAATACCTTCAACAGAAGGTATCAGACTTATTTAGTTGGCAATCCATGTGTTAAGAGTATTAAATCTGTATACTCGTACATTCTTTTACCATATTCAAGTGGTGTCCAGAATGCATTTTCGGAACACAGAAATATGCCAGGCTTTCATATTTGCCAAACCTGCCTGTTTGACATTGAGTGCGGTCGGCAAATTCAGGTGAGGCGTGATACTACACTAAAAATCGTTGATCAGATATCACAAAAATAATGTGAATAAAGAGTAGTACGTTCAAAACATCGATAAAGAGCTCGCCAATACCGAAAGAACAGAAGCAGCCGAATTCCATGCAAACTGTCGCCTACTACACCCTATTACGGAACGAATCCGACCTTATATTTGTTCATTCTGGAAGAAAGGCGAATGTAACAAAAACGATGTCTATACCGTCACGACAAAGATCGGTGCTACAGTCGGAATCACTCGGTTGCTGAGAAATTTATGAAGCGCATTGTTACAGTCCCCACATTGGAACCAGCAAAGCATAAAAACATAACAACACTCAATGTTGGCTATCTCAGTGAGAATATCACCGAGCCACAAAAATTCGCGACAAATTCCATCAGTTTGATGTAACACGTTCTGTGGCAATGTTTCATCATTCAATGCACCCAACCTGGAGCTGCAGAAAATATCATCCACAAGTTACAATAGTTATGGATGGGGAAGCAGCCTCTATCAAATGGGTTCATTCGGAAGCAAAAAACAAAAAAACTGGCCAAGACCGATCGCCGCTTTGACATTCCAGCGATTCCTCCTGTTACTCAGGCTAATTGAAATGATTTTTTAAATCTACAGCAAGGGGTTACTATTCTGGTATCCGGATACTACGAGTACATAGGCTTTAATCTCAGGCATTGCGTCAAATGAGTTCTCAGACCATAGCATTCGCGCCGTCAAATTGTACCGCATTTAAGACACGTTAGTCTTTTTACATAACCATTCTCCGCCTTTAAATCGTTTAAAAACCATGGAGCTTCTTACCCATCCATCGGAACTTTCACATTTTTCCACAAAAGTGACTTCTTCACCACTTGAATCATCACCAGAAAGTAAAATTCCAGCTTTTTTCTAACAAAATTGACGAAATTGGGCTAGTTGACATTGAAAGAAGCTATTTCGAGCAGGTGAACGTGAAACAAATACGGCCAACGAGCATGATAATAAGAGCTTTCTGTGTCAATTGCTTACATGTTAACGATGTTAATCGAATATCACATACGTAAATCAAAATAAGTCGGCGCCTATGGCCCATCCTAATTTTTGTACCAATAGAACAGCAAACAATACACTGGAGTTGGCTACTCATTAGCCCTGACATCAATTTATAGAAGGCTAATTTTAACGAATCGATCATTTGCATTTCTTGAAATCGTATTTCAACATTTCCAGTTGTGGTATGATGAATCCAAACCGCAAGCCTACCTTGCGAATTCTCCAAATTAATAATGATCTTCTGTGCAGCTTGCCACTTTCCACGAACTTTTAAACAAACTTTGTTCGTTTATCTTTCAGCCTTATTTCCATTCAATTGAGAAACAATCTTTTGCCGCAAGTGTTTATTTTTCCACTCATTTCATAATTCAAATGGAGAAGTGGGTTGTAAGTGAATTTATACGAGTAGCATGTGCCTTCGTTACTATGTATTTACATTTTAATTTAGAAACTTTGAGATTCATTCACCCCTTAGATGTTTTGAAGTAATTTCAGATTCATGATTGTATCTATTGGTGAAGGAATTACCACTGTCTGTTGATTGAGCAACGTTCTGCACATTCAAATCACATGAATTGAAGACCGTTGGGCACCTTTTCGTGAAATCAGGTCAAGAACAAACAACCTTTATCTTGGTTTAACCCTTAGTCTGTTGCAAGAAGTCTTGCAATTCGGTATTGGTATTGCACTTGCTTGTATATTTAGCAGAGGATCTTTGCTGAAATATTTGTACAGCCTCAGAAAGATGAGCCGTAGTGCCGACGACAGCTCCTTTTAACTCTTCTTGCGGAATCAGATGACTTTTTACTTTGAATTAATTATTAATTTTGCTATGAACAAGGCATTTCAATACGCTATAGCTATCGATATATTTGACTGCTATGCTATCTTACAGCTGGTTTTCATACAATATTACATCTTGCTCTAGTATTTGCCAGCTTTTTATCCAGCCTTGTAGGGTAATGAGGTGCTTTTCTCCTTGATCTATGGTCGGGATGTGCATCAAGATGTCGGTACAAGCATTTTGGATGGCTTTACTTTTATTGACAAATGCATTTTCCAAAAAGGTAAAAGTCGCACGGTGCCAAATCATGCGAACAGCTTGATGCTCATTTTTATACCGATGACCCAAGTATACTGTCACTTCAGACGCAATAACTCCGTTTCTATTGGTCCTAATATCATGTCAGTTAGAGAAAAGACTCCTAAAAGAATCATATGGCAATACGAGAAAGCCAATTGGAGCGAATCTCGACAACGACGTGGATGCCGTTGCTAATACGATCACAGACACTGTTCTCCATGGAATGAGATGCTTTATCCCTCATCGGATGAAGAGCATCAAACCAAAAGAAAAGGCGTGGTACGACTTGAGCTGTAAAGAGGCTGTCAGGGTTAGAGAAATGTTTTTTCGGTCCTTCAAGACCAGCCCAATAGAGGAAATTCGAAAAAAGTTCAAACGAGCCAGAAATGAGTGCAACGCCTTTCTTAAGCGTGTGAAATTCTAATACGCCCAAAAACTGAGGCAAAAAGTACTGCAATGTCCCAAATTTTTGGTCGTTCGTCAAAAATATTAGAAATTCTGCCTCATCCTCCATCCCAACGCTCATTTACAATGACATTCCAGCTGTCAGCTCTTTGGACTAGGCCAATCTGCTTGTTGCACATTTTGCGGCTAGCTCAACACTCCCGGATTGTGCTTTGTCCCCGCCTACAATTGAGCGCGTCGAATCTTCAATGGGACGATTCGACTTTCGCACTCGTGTAGTAGCAAGAGTTCTTAAAGATCTCAACATATATAAATCCGCTGGTCCAGATGTCATATCTCCCCTGCTTCTGAAAAGGTGTTCTTCCACGTTGGCAAACCACTGCGTAAGCATTTTCATCAATCTTTAGGAAATAGACGGAAAACAGCATTTGTCCAACCCGTCCCTAAAAAAGGTGAGTCTTCTTCTCCCTCCTTCTACAGACCCATTGCACTTACGTTCCTTCTTTCCAAGGTCATGGAAACGTCAGCTCATTAAATATCTCGAAACACGAAAACTTCTTAAAGATCGGCAGTACGGTTTCCGTAACAACAGGTCCACTGGTGATTTGATGGCATGCCTCACCGAAAAGCGGAACCACAGCGTACATCAATCTGGCGAAAGCAAAATAGTTGCACTTGATATATCTAAGGCATTTGACAGAATTTAACATCAGGCATTCTTTTGGGATCCACGGCTCTCTTCTTCGGAACATTCAATTCAATTTGTCTCGGATGGTTTCAACTTTGATATTCGCAAAATAAATGCTGGTGTTTTTCATATTCGTTCCCGGAATCACGTCCCTGCTCTTCGGCTGTAGAACAGGAACGCCAGCGTATGTTAAGCTCATTAAATTTTGATATTAACAGAATAACCAATTGAGAAACTATCAACCGAGTACAGTTTAATGCTTCCAAACCACAATGCTGTTTGTTGTCGTTAAGGTGAAATTTAAACACCGTGCCAATATCCACATATTCGATGTCGTCAAAAATGCTGCGAAATGTCTAGGTTTCCTCAAGGGATGTCAGAAATACTTCACCCACATCTGGTCGGGTGCGCCTAAAACTTCTCTGCACCTGCTAGATAGTACTCAATACCGTGGCATAAATCTCATAGGTGATACTAACCCTCAAACGCCGCCGTAAAATCTCATGTTTCACTCTGTTCTATCGCTATTTCCACCACCAGCGCTCTATAGAAGCGCTAGGTAGGATTCTTCCACTTCACGCCTTTAACCGTAACACCCGTCTCGCTATGAATGCTCATCAGTTCACCCTCAAGCCTACTTTCGGACGTACTCTAAAATATCGTGGTTCGTTCCTAAGCCGTACAACTGGCTTATGGAATGCCCCGCCGAACTCTTGATTTCCTAGTCATGCTAACCTTCAAACATTTAAAACCAACGTGCATCGGTGCCTCTTTTTCTTTCCAACCTAATTTTTCTTCGCACGCGCTGTGTGCAAGTATTGTAAGGGGATACTCAAATCGCTTGAGCGCGCGCAAATTTAAAAAAAAAAAATAATGGCAATACATCAGTGAAGGATCTAGTCTTCCGACGCATATAATTGCCAATTGATGGCCTCGCTAGAAATATTTATTTTTACAAATTGCTTTTATTTGGAACGATCTTTGTTGGTTGGGCTGTGAGTTGGTTCTTCTTTTACAGAGAGGTGGTACCTATATCATTTCTACACTATCACATCCCAAAACATATCAGTATTGCACTTTGAAATTTTGGCATTGATTCGGCTTTCATTCTCGCCATTTATGGGTTTAATGTGCGTTGGTATTCTAAATGGTAACAAATCATTCTTACTGTGCTATCCAAAGCGGTAAGTCTCACAAAGAACAGAAACATGAGTCTAGAAACGAATATGGAAATCAGAAAGTACTGTCATCTGCAAAGAAATATACTGGATTTGAAGTAGCACACAAGAGCTCATTTATGAAAACTAAAAATAGTCTCGGTGAGAGAATGGAGCCCTAGGGCATACCGTCATTTATTTTCTGAATATCAGATTTCGCTTTTATCAAATGCGGAGGATGGCCCGAAGTCAGTTTGCACATTTACTTTCGCTCATGTGTGACGATAAGGGATTCAAAAAACCACTCTCGAGTCTGAAAATTTTCATGAAAACGCTGTATAATTTCTACAATTTTTCGTGCTTGTGGTATCCTAACCAAAATAACCAATTGCATCTGCCGAATTCTTTTAAAATTGCTACCCGAGTACATATTCTGACTTTACAATGATGGATGGTAATAAAATATAGCTTTCGGAGGCATGAGTAGAAGCCTATCAATCATACTGCATACACCTTTAGATTTCGTGGCACGGAAGTAGGCAGGCCTGGCAACAGTCATGACGCGAACATTCTTAAAAACGGTTTAGTTTTCAACTAAAAGGAAAAGTATTCTTGCCTTTATACCACCTGACAAAATCCCAAATTGATAATTTATTCCATTTTAAGTCAATGTGCCACAACGGCTACAAACTCCTCTCTGTATTGTAGTACAATTCACGTAAACCTTTCCGCAATAAAATCTGTTTCAATTTCACGTGCCACCGATTTGAAAGATTCGTTTGCGGGAGGAATTTATTAAAAAAAATCGTAAAAAATACAATTACTTCAGCAACTACGTAGCTGTGCTACAATATAAATATAATAGGTAAGCCTATGATTCTGACTATTTATTCTTTGTAGTGCATGATATTCGTGATTTGTGTCAGAATGCGTAATAATGCTTCTATAGTGCCGTACATTGACCTTTGCTTGAAACTTTGGCAGGATGGCTTCCCGTGATGATGACAAAATTGCGAAGTATCTCTTTGATTATGAGGACAGTGAAGATGGGTCTGTGGATGATGATGACAGCATTGCGGATCCAGATTTTCTTTCGGATCTGTTGTATATCGGCAATCTTATTGAAGACTTAGAGCACGAAAGCATTGTAGAACTTCCCGAAATTCAGCCACTGCTGTAGCTTCTACTCAGCCAGAACTATTGTCACGTCGTCGAACCGGAGAGAAATTAAATGTACGCTGGAGGTACATTCACACACCATGAAACCTTGCCGCCTGAGTTTTTAGACCTTGATAATCCGATTTCTATAAAATTGATAGAAGATTTTACCAACCAAACCAACCAACCAAATATGGCTTTTCGTGTTTCAGGGACAAATAACCAGGAATTCATTAGACTGGTGTACATTATGTCGATGGTACATCTTCCTAGAGTTACGAAGCATTGCAACGCTAGTATAGGAAAACTTCTGGAAAAGGATGCAACGGTAGTAAACAAACTCAAAAAGATCAGACACTCCATTCATTTCAATGATAATTCGAAAAGCTTTCCTCGCGATCATGCCGACCACGATTGACTTTTCAAGATTAGACCAATCTTCACGATCCTAAATGAAACCTGCCAGAATGTGCCCTTAGAGAAGTGTCTTTGTGTAGATGAGGAAATTTTCTCCACAACTTGAAAAGATGAAATCCTGAGAAACCAAACGAATGATGTTACAAAATCTACGCATTATGCGGTGTGAGTGGATTTACTTACAAATTTGTTGAAGCTATTGACCGGGAATTGGGTGCTGCATCAAAATTCTTGTCAGACTTTCCCGCGAAATAACGCGAAATCAAAATTACAAATTACTTCACGTCTCTGGTACTCCTGGAATATCTGGCTAAACAAGCCATTCAGAGTCTTGGAACTGTACGTCGTAATCGTGTACCTGACTTGAAACTGCCCACCGATAAAGAGGTTTCCAAAAGAGAACGTTTCTACTCAGTCGAATATTTTGGCAATGTTGAAGGAACGGAGGTATCCACAGTCGCCAGGAAAGATAATAAAGTAGTCACACTTGCTTCAAGTCAGGACACAAGTCTCTAGATATGACAAGATACGTGTCTAAGTATTGACCAACCAAACATCGTGAGGAATACGACCGCCACACGGGCGGTGTCGATTTTATCGACAGTATCATGTGCGAAGCAAGTTTTATCATTTCTTAGATCTTACAATGTCCAACGCCTTGTTGTTGTACAAAAGACTACACAAGACCAAACACGCAGCAGAGGAGATTGATATCGTGTTGTACAAATTGTGTGCAAAAGCTCATGCAGCACGACGAAGTATTGAGCCAGAAATCCAGGCTAAAAAACGCAAGGGTCCACCTCAGTATGTCCCACTAGTAGCTGTACGATAGGAACCAGTTGGGCATTGGCCTGTATGGGCTGAGAACAGAATTCGCTGCAAGTATCCGAACTGTGCTGCCGTATGATAAAGCATCTGTGAAAAGTGTGAAAAGCAAAACAATTGCTGCAAAGAATTCCACACCTCATTGACCCACAGTTCCTATTTGAAACAATGGGACATATCTGCCACACTACTTTTTTTTAAAAACAAGAAAAAAATACGCGTATTTTTATATAAAACAAATATTTAATAAGAAAACATGTTGTTGAGCTATAAAGGGTTGAAACTACGTACGTATTCACAAGAAAGTCACCAATTTTGTCCCGGATGGATTATGGTCCACCGCATTCTAATGATGAAATCTATTAGTGAACTCTGGAATCGATTACACAAATCATTTACCAAATGGTGAAAGTGATGATGCTGATTCTGAAGAAATAAAATTCACAAATGAAAATGACGAAGGTGATTTAATGATGCCCTAATCGTCATAATATAAATGAGAAACAATTCTGAATCAAGAGTGAAGAAGTGAACTATCTTCGGTTCTAATAAATACTAAAGGGTGAGCCAACAGCTAGTGTGGAAGTTTTCATTACATTGAACACACATTTGTTATGAAATCAATGTAGTTCGGTCTATGGCAATTATGAATGGATCACAACATCGTTTATGTAACCACCATGGCTTCAGTTACAAGCGACCATCCGAAGGTCTAAATTATCGATGAGTTTTCGAAGAATAAGTGGGCCAGTGGCAGCAATTTTAGTTAGGATGTTATGTTTGGTATCCTGAATCGTCGCTGGGTTATTGACCTCAAGTCTAAAGGTGTCCAATCGCATGACTTTGGAGTCCAATCAACTTGTCTTCTAACCGAAATAATGCGATCTTCAAATTTCGTATGCAATAAATTGATTGATTGATGGCTTGCGTGGGCCCGAGCACCATCCTGTTGAAACCAGGAATCGTCCAGATCGAGTTCATTCAATTTTGCAGAAAAATGTTGCGGTAACGTTCTCCATTCACTGTAACTGTCTCTCCAGCCACATCTTCGAAAAAGTAAAGGCCAATGATGCTTGCTACTAATCATCCGCACCATACATCGACTTTTTTTGGGATGCATTGGTTTTTCGTGAATCTCGTATGGGTTTTTCAGTCCCCAGAAATGACAATTGTGTTTGTTTACTTACTCATCCATCCAAGAATAGGCTTCATCTGAAAAGATCAAATTCGATGACAAATTGTCCTGGCGATTCAACATCCAGTTAACAAAGTCCAAAGTTAGTCCAAAGACTGATACTCACTTACGGGGTTGTCGTCTGGTGGACGGCCTTAGACAATGCAGTCAACTGCAGTAAACTAAGCGGAGTTCAAAGAACAGCGGAGCCTAATGGTCTACTCCCTCTGTGGCATTAAACATTCTGTTTCATTTGACACCCCTCCATATTTTCATAAAGCTGTGACTGCAGCTGTTCGCCTTAAAGCGACTACATAGTGGACAAATAATTCATTTGGCCAGGCTAACATTCTTCATACATTAGGAATCCTCACAGAGAACATCGACTGCATCCTACTTGAACTTTGGTTTGAAAAAGACTTCCAGGTAAGCTTCCCCTCTAGATCCTTCTGAGAGGGAGATTCTTTCATGGAGGACAAGTCAATCCATTTCTACGCAGACAGATCTAAAACCGATAGCGGGGTTGGTGGCGGTGTTTTCTCAGATAAGGCAGAAATTTTGGCAATTAAAGAAGCTCTGTCCTTTAATCGTGATATCTACAAAGGATATCTGCATCTTTTCGGATAGTCAGGCAACTATCAAGTCCCTGGAGTCAGTCTCATTAAATTCAATAACCGCCCTTGAATGCCGATCTTCTGTTATGGACATGGCAGAGCAGTTCAAACTTCACCTTTGTTGGGTGCCGGACCATAGAGACATTCTAGGGAATTGTAGGGCCGATGAACTCGTTAAAATTGGAACCACTCTACCTATTCTACCGGAAAAGGGTAGCATAGGTATACCAATCGCTACGCTAATATTAAAACTGGATGTCAATAAAAGAACAGACCTTTGGTGGACTGTTGGACCAACATGTTTAGCGAGTAAACCGATCTGACCAAAGCTAATTCCGAATCGCTCTAAGAGTCTGATCCTTCTATTGTAAATAGGAAGCATCTCAGCGCCATCATAGGTGTCATCACTGGACACTGTCTCATAGGCAAACACGTCAGACGGCTTGGCGCTTTTACAAACGATTTATGTAGAAGCTGCATGGACGAGGAGGAAGAGGTAACAATCCTCCACCTTCTCTGTACATGCCCAGCTCTCTCTAGATAAGAAAACATCACTTAGGAGCTTTCTTCCATAATAACTTAAACGATCTAAAAAATATACATCGACGTAAACAGTCTCCTGCGCTTCGTCGTAAGCTCAAACCGGTTCCATTAGTAAGAGAATCATAAATCCACCTGGCATTGCAATTAGGCCAACAGGCCTAAGTGGGTTGGTGTTTCCAACAGGCACTCTTACCTACCTACCTACCCTACCTACTATTACAGATCGGCCATTTTCGTAATAAGACTGAATACCAAAGAAGCAGTGACCAATGTGTCGACAAGCTTGGAAATTCAACATCCACTAGAAGGATTACTCACAAGAAGAAAAATCTACAAAAAGATAAATGAATTCATAAATCTATTGCAATTACTCGATTCAATTACTACTTGCGCTACTTTAGTGAGTGCTATTTAACTAAACATACAAATTCTTGAAGACAATATCTACTCGTATTTAAAAAAAATTAACAAAAAGAAAATTGTTGTATAAGTATTTGAGATTATAAGCGGAAGAAGAAAGGAAAAAAAACGGAGAAATAATACTCTGACTCACCACCTTTACCGAAGAGCCTTGCTGCAGCTGTGCTGCCAGATGGTGGCAGTTCGGCAAATGCTGATACTCCGAGTACATCGTCAAGTTCACGAAACTTACCACAACGAGACGTATCGGATGGTGTTAATAGGCATGGCAGCCTATCATCGACAGCCGATTCTGTGAGCAGCGGAGAAGCAAGTAAATCACCAACGGTATCATCGACAGGCACAACATCGAATGAAAGTAACATGGACATTCAATTAGCAACGTTACGCCAGGAAATGCACAATTCGCGACAAATGGACTTGTCATTGCTCACTCAACTGTGGGCACTCAACGAATCGATTCAGGAATTTCCGGCTCGATTAGAAGAGAATCAACCTTTACTCCACTAAAGAATTTCTACTCCGAAGCAGAAAATGCTCCACGAGGATGTGCATCGCGTAATAATCGATCTCAAGGACATGACAGCTCACGAAGCGGACGTCCAAATTTAATTCCGGCAAAACATCGAAGTAATGCACAAGAATTCAATTTGACTGCAAATCATTTCCCCGAGAAGGTTATCCGTAAACCTCGCCCCAAACGCAATCTCCTCAATCCATTTGAGGAGAATCATTCAAAGTCTGAGGCAATATATCAACAAACGAATATTTGTGTACGTGGTCAAGGTGCTCACACCATTCCACAGCAAATATATCCTCATAACGATCTTCCACATTATCCAATGTCCAAAGCTCATACTCTGCATACTGGAGTCGGAGGTTCTGCTTTTCAGCAAAATCTTATGCAAAAAGCTAATCACCCGCAGCTCAACAACATCAAGCTGTATCCCGTTCAATGGGCACTGCCTGAAAATGTTCAGAGATTCTACCCATATTGCACTGTTAGCAGCGAGCACCACCACCACCGCCGCCACCACCTAGACCTCCACCATTTCACAAATCTGCGCAACGCCCTGTCTGATGTGATTTTCATTGCCGCTAACCAGTGCAAATAAAGCATCCACGCTAAAATCATTCTCCTCCCCACCCAATGATAATTTGATCTCTCCTGTTTTCATCTGAAAGAATACGACCTTGATCAAAAAGTTCCCGGAATTCATTCAGAAAATTGCAAATACAAGTTTATTTATCTAAATCTATATTTTTCCCTTCAGAATAATACTCGTACACATCGACTGCAACACACTTATGCCAGCGCTTGATCCAATCCTCGAAACATTTTTTATATTCGCTTTTCGGTATGTCCATCAGTGCTTCCTGCGATTTTCCCATTACTTCCTCTCGGCTGCTGAAACGCGTTCCCCGTAGTTTTTTTTTAACTCGGTTGAACAGAAAGAAGTCACAGGGAGCCAAATCAGGTGAATTCGGTGGCTGTTGGATGGTATTTGTTGCATTTTCCGTTAAAAAATGACGAATAATGATGGCACTGTGCGACGGTGCGTTATTATGGTGCAAAATCTACGAATTTTCTGCCCACTCTTTCTGCCTACTCTTTGTTTACTGTCTGGCCTTCTGGCAAAAACTCATGATGCACTACACCGTTGTAATCTATGAAAACCGCGAGCATTGTCTTCTTTTTTGACTGAAAACGACGACGACGTGGTTTTTTGGTCTCGGCTCATTTGGTGAACGCCATTCACTTGCCTGATGTCTGGACTGTGTGTCGTACTCATAAACCCACGTATCGTCTCCAGTAATGATCTTTTGCGACGTCAACACGGTCCCTTTTTTGCATGAAATTGAGGTCTTTTGGCACCAACTTTGCTGCTACACGACGGAAATCCAAATCATTAGCCAAAATATCTTGGACGGATCCATAGGCAATGTTCAAGTCCTCCGCTATGTCTCTGATGGTTAATTTGCGGTTATTGGCCAACATTTCTTTTACGAGTACTTCATCAATGTTTTCGTCGGTTTTTTGATGTCGATGGTCTGCCACTGCCTTCATCATCTTCGATTGACTCACGACCGCTTTTGAACCGCTCGTGCCACTGGTAAACGACCGTTTTCTTGAGAGAATCGTTGCCGAAACACTTTTCCAACATTTCCAATGTTCGCGCACCATTAAATCCGTTTTTTACGCAAAATTTAATACGAGTTCGTTGTTGCAAATTGAAATCCATTTCTTAAATTGTAAAAAAATCGCCAAGACACACAGAGATAGATGTATTCTTGGCTACGTAACTTTTGCAAGTGTCTAGCTATGATGCTAAGATTTAGAGGGAATGTCAACAACTGATTTACCAACTTAAAAAAAAACCAGAACTCAAATCGGAACAATGGGAGCGCCACACGGTGGTGTCCCCCGGAAACTTTTTGATCACGGTGGTATATCATCCTCGGTTGGGATTTTCTGTCAATTAAGAATGAAAACAAAAGAAAAAAAAACATCTATCCCACTTCCAAATATCTACATCTTATTCTATCTTTCCTTAATCTCTTACTAAACGAATTACGAATGATAAATTAAAAACAAAACGAACGAATGGCAATTGAATTGCACGCCGCTACCCTGTGGCCAAATCTTTCCTTTTCCTAAAAAAAACCTGTTCTACTTGTTTTCTATTCTTTTCTTTTTAGTATTTAGTCTTATGAAATCGAAACATGATATATTACAATTATACTGTAGTTGAGTTTTTGTAACAATAAAACAAAATAAAACAAAAATGCGTTGTTGCCAAGGATTATATGACATCCGTCATAAAGATCATATTGAATCCAGTACAAGATGGAGTGAAAAGTGACCTCCTTGACCGCTGCTACTGCAAAAAAAGTTATGGTGCCTTGAAGTCCGTTCATTTTTAGGCTGACATGCCAAATTTCAGTGCGATACTGTCTTCAGTTTTGTGTTGACAGCTGATTGTTGTTGACGTGTTTGGCATCATGCTGAGTATGGACAAAAACGATTTCAGTTCTCTCATAAAACATTTTGAGAGGCAAAACGGCGAAGGAAACAAAAGAAAAGTTGGATAAACATTATGGGGCTAATGCTCCGTCAGATTACACCATCAAATATCGGTTTCGAGAGTTTCGTGGTGGCCGCAATTCCTCTACCGATCAAGTCCGCAGTGGCAGGCCCTCCGATGCGGTTACAGAAGACAATGTCAAAAAAATACTGATCGGAAAGTGAAGGTGGGCGTGCTCGCAGATACCACAAAGATTAGTACTGAGCGCACACGCCATATTTTAGGCATTATTCTGCATATGAAGAACTTATCCTGCCGCGGCACCCAGGCGGATGATCAAAAACACGAACGCGACTGCACTTCGAAAGAATGTTTGGACTTACTGACTTACTTTTGGCGTCGATTGGTAACTGGATTTGGATCCCTCGGATTATTATCTCTTCCCAAACCTCAAAAGATGGCTCATCAATAAAAAATTCAGCTCACGCGAGGAGTACTTTGCAGACCTTCCGGAAAATTACTTTTCGGACGGGATCAAGAAGTTGGAAAATCGCTGGAATAAGTGTATCAAACTAAAAGGGGACTATATTGAATAATATAAAAAAAACATTTTAAAAAAAATTTTTTTAATTCGCAAGGAGCTCACTTTTCACTCCATCTATCTATTGACAGCCAACATCCACACCATCTTTCGGCTGACCTAATATTTTCTTTTATTTTTCGCTATATGGTATATGTTATACTTGTAATTTCGATGTCGGTCATCGCTAACTTTTCTTCTTTCTCCATCTGCAACTTTTTTAATTCAAATTCAGTTTTAAGTTGTATCCTAATTGCTCTTTTCAAATTTTTAAATTTACGTTTACCATACTGAATTTAAAATTCTTTCTCCAATTTCTTCAGTTTTTTTATTCAAATTGCAATTTACTTTCGTGAAATACACGCCTTTCAGCTTGCAGCGTTGCTAATTGATTCATGGCTGCCTTCGGAGAACTTGACTTTTTTTCTAAACTTATCGGCATATCTGAAAGATTGCTCTAAACTTTTTGCAAGCGAGCGCTGTTTGGTTTTATCATTGCTGGAGTGGCTGGCAGCTGGATAACTTGTGTGGTTTTACCTCAGTTTAGGTGCAGATTAGATGCACTTAGAAACTTTATTTAGTATTGCATTTTAAATTTTAAATATTTGAATCTCCCGATATGATGTGAAATCTACCACCTTGTCCGTTGCACTTTTGTCATTACACGTGCTCGAAAGCCAAAAACCGGTAGCAAATCACCACATCATACCTTAGGGTCTAGCTTCCATTTCAGAGTAATTTAAAAGCTGAAATGAAGTTTTAAAGCATCTAAATTGTCATTAGAGACAATCATCATAAACAAGACCTGCTCCATTGCAGATATCAGGCTTATTTCGAAAACAAAATTCACCAAGTTAAAGAAAGAAAAACAAGATCGACTTGTGCTATAAAAACGCTTTGAAAGCAATTTACATTTTGTTTATTTTGTATAAGAATTTTTTTTTTCTTTTCTAAGGACTTCTGTAAGAGCCTTTTAATACATGAAAATTCGTTTATACTTGGCCTATTTTAAGGAGCTCTCAACCTATAGAAGTTAATTCGCTGAATTATATCACCAACAGAATGACAGGATTCATGGCGCCTATCGTGGAAAGATTTCATTTTTGTTGCTACCACCATACCAAACGATGTTAATTCACATAAATAAATTAACGTGTAATTCATTCAATGGCTGTATCCCATTTGTAAATTTTTTACTTTATTGTCCTTCTTTTGTTGTGCGATGTTAGTTGGACTATTGAATTGATGATTCTAAATCTATTAATGTTATTATAGCTAAATCTGATAGTTCAATAGAATGCACTAAACTATGTTGTTGTATGTTTATTTTATTTATTTTCTGTTGCTAATATTACTCATGCAATATGTGTATTTGTTATATGAAGGTCATGTAGCTACGAGTAGATAAAATAAAAATATATTCGCAGCGTTTTTTTGAATTATGCTTTTAGGTTTGCATCCTGATTTTTTAACAAATCTCTCCCTTTGTCTGAATGTTTAATTATGCGATGCAAATTTCAAGGCTTTTAATCTGCAATCCAGAAAAATAGAAAATTATTTGGTAAACTGAATTTATGAATTAAATTTTTTTATGATTTATTATCATGAGATAAAATGATGTTAAATAGGCGATAGGTGCTTCAATGCTTCATATTTTAATTCCACTGGTGATTTTTAGGAATACCATTCAACTTCAAATAAAAAGTGGATAAGGCAGTCAGATACGCTAACACCTGGTAACTCTGGCTATGTCTGTTGACCAATGCCAATGCTATACATAACACTGAATATTGTAAGGGGTTCGGCCATTCTAGAGGCCGTAAAAATAGGCTTTTTTGTGATTCTTTTTTCAGGAAAAACATACTCGTAAAATAAATCAAGTTAACAATGATATAAGTTTATTGTACATATGATTGAGTGTAAAACATAATTTTTTAAGGAATAATTTGTTTAAAAATGGCGGCTGTGCAGCATTTCACAGATGACATCTCCTTTTTGGAAGGAACAGCAGTTAGAGAGGCACGTAAAATTTTTTTGTTATATTGATTTTTGGCCGATTGGCGCATTTCCCAAGCAAAACCTGCAAAATTCGCAGAAAAATCGCCAGAAAATTGTTAATAACAAAACTATGCCGTATAAAAAATTCTACATACTTATTTAGAAAATATATATCTAAAATTTGAAGTGAATTGGTTGAAAACTGTTCAAGGTATGGGTGCGGCCAACTTGAAAAATGTAGTTTTGAGATAAGCTCGTTTCAAATTTTAAATTATAGGGAGTTATGAAAAATTTTGCAATATCTTTAATCGGCGATGCCTGTATCATATAATTGGCCTTCTAAATTAGTGTCCTGCTCTTAAATTCCTTTTCTATTGGATTTTAATGCGATCTTCCAGGTTCAGACAGCAATCTCCAAGCACATTTCGTTGCTGTTCGAACCGATTTCTAAATTCATCGCTTGATTGAAGCAAAGCCGTCATTGTACACGCAAACTGCAATATCCATAGCCATATCCAGCACAGTTTTACCACTGGAAATGGATTTTGGTGTCAGTGCCCACACAGTCAAATTTAAACTTTCATTACAGTTGTGAGTATAACCGCCGATGCATCGAGTAAGAAGATAATCTCTGGTCAATTCTTCGTAGACTGGCCTGATAGCTTCATTCATTTCAGTTGGAAGAGCTGGCTTACGTTTGTACTTAGCCAAACTATTTGCAGCTTTAGCCTTTTGCCATGAGCACCATGAATCCTCTGCATCAATAGGTAATTTATGATCGACTGTAGCCCAAATACTGTTTCTCATGTTTTCAACTGAATCACAGTTTCTACGAATGGCTAGTCCATAATAAATAGAGAGTTCGTCTGTTAGTTTTCCCGTCAATTTGGCCTTTCCACCGAGACCTTTTGTATGCTTTTTCAAATTGCGTAGGCGGGTACTCATTCGCTTTTGAACTTGATCTATACACTCTCTCTTGGGTACTGTGACATTCCCATAGGGCTTAGCATCAGTAATGCCTTTAATAGTCTTAGAATCACCGTCACCAATATAGTGGGTGTATTTTACCTGGTGCAAAGCTTCGGATCGCTAAAACATCTCAACAACCGCATCGACCTCGATTGCCGCTTGGTGCCGCTAACTCGTGTCGATTCAGGGGTCTTCTTCCAGATATTTCCGGTCTCTTGCTATATGTACGTGTCTCGTTTGCACCTTTTTGACCACACTGCGCTTATTATGAAAACGAACCAATAACATTCACAAAACAAAAAAGAAGTTAGCACAATTATCGACAAAAAACCAACGTTGCTCGAATGTTTCACTGTACGAAACTGACTGAAACCGACGTTTCTAAAGACGAAACAAGCAATAGTCTGAACACGTGACAAATAGGCTCAAAAACATCCGCCGTATACCTATTCTAGTCCCCTAAAATACCGTCCCTCATTTCGGTCATAAAAGGCTCGCTGTTTACCTGCCGGCCTTGTACTATACGAGATATTTCCCGGTCATAACTTTTTCGGATATCATTTTTGAGGTACCAATGGTCCCATTAAAAAGCAAAAAAGAAATAGATTTTTTGAAAATCCTTGAATGGCCTAACCCCTTAATCATTTCGTTGTCTTTTGACTGGTTTTCAAAGTTTGCCATTTGTTGGGTATTATGCATCATAAGGTGTTCTTCCACGCTGACAAAATCACTGCGTAAGCTTTTTTATCAATCCTACTCTTTAGGACTCTTTCCGAATAGACGGAAAACAGGATTTGTCCAGCCCGTCCCTAAAAAAGGCGAATCTTCTTCTTTCTCCTCCTAAGACCCATTGCACTTACGTCCCTTCTTTCCAAGGTCATGGAAACGCTGATAAGCCGTCAGCTCATGAAATATCTCAAAACACAAAAACTTCTCAATGGCCGGCAATATGGTTTTCGTAGCAACAGGTCCACTGGTGATTTGATGGCATATCTCACCGAAAAGCGGAACCAAAGCGTACATCAATCTGGCGAAAGCAAGATAGTTGCACTTGATATTTCTAAGGAATTTGACAGAGTTTGGCATCAGGCTCTTTTGCCGAAAATGCGTGCTTTTGGAATCGATGACTCTCTTCTTCATTGGATTAGAAAATACCTTTCGGAACGTTCAATTCAAGTTGTCTTGGACGGTTTCAAGCTGATATTCACAAAATAAATGCTGGTGTGCCCCAGGGCTCCGTTCTGTCTCCTACACTTTTTTGAATTTCCATCAACGATCTCTTGTCTGCTATTTCTAATCCAATATATTCCTTTGCTGACGACAGTACTCTCTGCTCTTCGGCTGTAGAACAGGAACTGCAGCGTATGTTAAGCTCATTAAATTCCGATATTAACAGCATAACCAATTGGGGAACTATCAACTGAGTGGAATTTAATGCTTCCAAAACTCAATGCTGTCTGCTGCCGTTAAAGAGAAATTTAAACACCCAGACATTATCCATGAATGGCACTTGCATCGTCGAAACCGGTAAACTTTCCATTCTCGGTATGTGTGTCAATGACAACCTACGTTGGAACACTTATTCGGTGTCGTCAAAAATGCAGAGAAATGTCTAGGTTTCCTCAAACGATGTAAGAAATACTTTACCCCCTCTGATCTGGCTTCGATATTTAAGGCATTCATCCACCCAAAATTGGAGTGCAATGCCCACTTCTATTCAAGTGCCCCTAAAACATCTCTGCACCTGCTAGATAGGATTCAAAACCGTGCGATAAAACTCATAGGTGATACCAATATCAGTCAGTCCATTGACACCCTCGAACAGTGACGTAATGTCTCTTGTCTCACTCTGTTTTATCGTGATTTTCACCACCAGTGCTCCATTGAAAGCGCCAGTAGCATTCCGCCCCTTCAAACTTTTATCCGTAACCTCCGTCTCGCTATGAATGCTCATCAGTATACCCTCAAGCCCACTTTCGGACGTACTCTTAAATATCGTGATTCGTTCCTAAGCCGTATAACTCGCTTATGGAGTGCCCTGCCGATCTCTGTATTTCCTGGCCCTTATAACTTACAAACATTTAAAAACAATGAACGTCGGTACCTGTCTTTTCTTCCTCCCTAAATTTTCTTCATCCGCGCTGTGTACAAATATTTTAAGGGTACACAAACCCCTTGAGCGCCCGCTCTTTATAAAATAAAAAAATAGATGTGGGAACATAAAAAATGCTTCGACAAATATACTGAATAACATCTTCAATAACTGGACTTCATTGGGCCTCATAATTGTCCAACTGAGCTTCCTATTCTCCTTTAGACGCGTACAGAAATAACTTTAGATGCCTTGAGTGGAAATCTGGTATTGTCGATCACAAACTTTGGCTTTTGTCCGTCCAGTGTGTTGAAAATTTTGCGAAAAAATAGTGGTCGTCACCCCCAGATTCAACTGGTGTATGAGCTAAAGCCGTGAGACCAACGGTTTGCGACAGCAGTTCGTTAAGCTTTTCAGCAACTTGAAGTCTACTTTAATTTTGGATAACAAAGTTGGCGATCCGATCCGATTATACCCACTCTTGGGTGTATTTACGCTGTGATATCATCGGTCCTTATTGCCCTAGAAATGAGACCGGAATGCGTTTTGTAGTTCATATCCAACATTACCGAACAATGATCAGTGATTATTTCTTGGAAAATTGATCTGGATGATATGACGTTCCAGCCATGAAGCCATTGACTTTAAGGACTCGATTTAAAGTTGCGTGTAAAATATAATGAAATCTTAAAAGTGATGAATAAATCCTCTTAGAACCTGCCTTTTACAATAAGGTGAAGAGCCCCAGAGTCCTAAACTCAGTAAATGAAAATTCATATGACTTATAGTACCTAGGTATTAGTGGATTTCTCCAATCAGGTCTTGCCACAGGTCATTCCTGAACTTAGTATCAGGAATGAAGTCATCCCTCTGACTATCGTTACCTCTCAAAGTTTCGCAAGCAAAAGTCTAATTAAATAAATTTTGTGTTTATTGCGTTTAAATATCCATTGTCAATTCCGTGTTGGTAAAGTGACGTCTATAAATTATTGATCCGTTCTCTCATAGAACTGGTTATTGGGGATCAAGTGCTTCAGATATGGCAAGCACTATTTCAAATTTGAAGTGTTTCTCTCAATGTTGAGCAAATAAACACCGATATTCCACAATGTTGGTGCTCTGATCCAGAAGAACGAAGACCAGAGTCTAGTTTTCGCATCTACAATAGATGACAATCGCCGTTTTATAAACTGCTATCTGCTTTTTTAACTGCGTGTTGGGGTATCTTTTCTTATTACGTGTAAAACTACATATCGCAGTGAATCCGCTTTCCTTGTTTCTTGTATTATGGACTGCACTCTCCAAGCCGTTTCGTTAAAAAAAAATGGTCTTTGGTACAACAAGCACACGTGTCGACCCTCTCTTGACTCTGGTCTTATGGACGAAATCAACTTTTCCTTCGCCCAGAAATGCTTTCGGCCAGAACTGGTGCCAGAAAAGGAATATATACAAGTCTTCATGGAGTCCTCCCAAACCGATCTTGTATACGGCGCAGTTGTCTTTTAGGAAAACGATAAGAAACTCGTAAGCCTTCTCTACTCGCCAGAAAGACTTATGTCTGTTTTCCATGAGAACATGTAACACACAACAAAAAAGCAACTGGAATGGATTGATCTTTTTCCATCCTGTGATCTATATCCTCTAATGTCGCGAGATGTACGTGTACAACGGGTAAATGTCAATACCACAGAATCGCAGTGTGATGGTAGTCCATCGGCAAGTTCTCGTTGATCAAAATCCAGCAATAATGTCCGCGTACCGCCACCTACCTCACAGAAAAAAAATTCAACCACAACCACAGTGACTGCATCAGTAACTGCATAGACTGATGACTGGAATAAAGCAGTCAACATTTGGAGTGATTTGTTTTTTAATACACTGTCACCTTATGAACCACAGTCTTCAATTCGATCTGCAGATATGAGAAACAACTCGCCGCGATCGCAGCCATCTAATACATCTAATTCGTCAGGCTTCTCATATTTGGACCCAATCGAGACGGATTTGATATCATTTCATTTGCCATCGGCAGCACCACTCTAACTATCGCCGACATGCACCAAGTTAACCATCAGCCATCCTCAAGCATGCCATCAACTTCATCGTCACGACGTGTTCCATGAGCCTCAAAATTACAAATGAAAGAAAGAAAATTCAGCAGGGCAAGTCGTTTCTGGGTCGTTGAATGATAAATGCGATACTCCTGTTGAAACTGGGGATACTAACCTATTGGATCGATACTGTCGAGATACACGTCCTGCAATGAGGATCGCAGAAAGACCAAATTTGTCCTAAATGGAAGCTCTTTTAAATATACGAGTACATAGCAATTTCGAAATTTTACTTTTTGGCTTGCAAAGGCAAGGATCAACTTGCTTGCGATGACTTTTACGATTTAAACGATACCAAGAGCTACTAGTAGGGATATTCATGTTCAAGAATTTTCTGTTTTATTTTCTTTACTTTGGACTATAAACAGTGTTTGCCTGTCGTTGGAAATAGTGAAACGACGTATAGAAGTAAACCACAAGAAACACTTAATTTGTCCTTTTCCGTAGTGAAAGCCAAGTTGCTCATAAGGAGTTCCTGAAATCTTCCACAACTTCCACGCTAGTTAAAGGGTCGGAGTGGTGTTGAACTTGTTAGGCCAAGCTCAGAGGAGAATTTCCCAGGACCGGGAACTGCGTGGAACTACACCAATGTTCTCGACTTCCCTCAGAGACCCACGACTTTCTTGCAGTCTTGTAACGGGGTACTACTTTTTGCTAAGCATTTAAGTGCGCTAAGTATAAAGGCCACAACAGCATATCGAGCCTGCTGTAAAACTGATGAGGACACAGCGAAGCACTGTCTCTGTGAGTGTCCTGCGGTGCTGTTGTGATCGCTGGTACTATAGGCACTTTATTACTGAAGCGTTTTCCAACAAAAGGATAATAAAAAGAGTACAATGTACCTATACTATGTTTGACGTTCTTTGTGTGAGCGTTTTGTTCCAATAGAAAAAAAAATCGTTTCTGTTCAATCTACTAAAGGAAGACCTTAGAAGCTGATGGAAAGGAAACACACAATGGAACACAAACTTTTTTCTGGTTCGGAAAATTGGTTAAAAAATCCAACCGTTTATTTACGAGTACGCTGTCCGATGAAGACTGACAATATTCTTTTATGTGCATACATTGCAAGATGGGAGAAAGAGAGTATAAAAATGAAAGTGAAAAAGATATGCGAATAACATGAATATGAGTATGAAATACACTCGCATGCAGAGGGCACATGCTCTGGCGATGTGGCTGCTGTATTGTTACCATGCGTTGAGAGTCCGCAGCCCATTTTTAAGAATAATGGATGTAGCGCAATGGCATCCAGCTGTCTAGGTTGCAATTTCCGAAGCGTCAACTTATGCCAAAATGATCGATCTGACAAAATGTTCGTTTCATCTCGAAAGACACTTAGCTGATCCTATGGCAGATTTTTGTCTTAGGCATGGTATATATTATCACAACAGAAGACAGCGACGTAATTTTCCCTCATGTGCATAAGCGCGATATTTTTCGTTATCCAATTTGCGATCCACATCAAGAGACAGACCTTGCAAAATCGACGCTGTTCTAAAATCTGGCAATTAACACAAGGTCTTTGCATGTACATAAAGGTGATTTTTTTGCTATTTGGTTTTTCAGTGTTCTATTTTCGACAGCTCACGCGTAATTCGTGACATGTGACAAAGTCAAACATGCTAAGTTAGTATTGTCATTCCATCATGGAAAGACTTTCATCCGAACAACGCTTACAAATTATTGAATTTTATTATCAAAATTCGTGCTCTGTGAAGAATGTTTTTCGCGAACATTTTACGGTCGCCGTAATCGACCTACTGAGCAAGCAATTCAGGCCATAGTGACCAAGCTTCGCACCAATTTCACGCCACCTACAAATATGCGTAGAGTGCGTATAGAGGAAAATATTGCTGCTGTATCCGCCAGTGTTAATGAAGACTGTGATTTGTGTTACTTGACTACGTGAAAGATTTTACTCAAGAATCTTTGTCTAAAACCTCACAAGATACCACAGCATCGAATTTTCGGTGAGTGGGCCTTAGAAAAGCTGGAGGAAGATCCGGTTTTTTATCGAAAAAATTGTTTTCAGCGATGAAGCTGATTTCTGGTTGAATGGTTATTAAACAAAACTGCCAATGAGCAACCTCAGGCAATACAAGAGCCGCCGATGCACTCGAAAAAATTCACTATTTGGTGCGGCTTATGGTTCGGCGGAATTACTGGCCCATATTTTTTCACAGCTGACCGTGAGAACAACGTTACCATCAGTGGCGCCCGATTTTGAACTTTTTTTGACCCAAAATGCATGAGCTGAATCTGATTGACATGTGGTTCTAGCAAGACGGCACTACATGCCACACAGCACGCGAATCGATGGACCAATTTAGAAATGAGTTCGGTGAGCAATTTATCCCTTGTTTTGGACCGGCGAATTGGCCGGCTAGATCGTCCGATTTGACGCCAATACACTATTTTTTTTCTCGGGATACGTCAAATCACTCGTCTATGCCGATAAACCAGCGTCAATTGCAGTCTTGGAAGACAGCATTACACGTATTACTAGCGAGTTAACAGCCAATATGCTCGAAAACGTGATCCAAAATTGGACTCTCCGTATGGACTATGGTATTTCAAACGTAGTCGTAAACCTTATATACTTTTCCAATTTTTGTGTGTTTTTTTTTTTGAGAATTAAAAGTCCATTATACGAGGGTTGTCTGAAAAGTTTCCGCAACGTAAAGACAGCGGCAATCGTCGATAAAAGCTAGTGAACGCTAGTTGTGCATCTTTTGACAGATACTTACCGAAGTTTCAGTCATTTTGGACGCCCAGTTTTTACTTGACAGTCATTTGAGTGAGTCGAGGTGAGTGTTTTTTTGTGAAAATGGAAAAAATTGAGTATCGAGCTGTTATTCAATTCATGTTTTTGAAAGGCAATACGCCTACGCTCTGTGTATGGGAACTCTGCAGTCTGCACCATCATTTACCACAGTGAAATTTTGGACAGCTGAATTTAAACGTGGCCGCAAGAGCTTGGGAGGTGATAAACGTTCGGGACGTCCAAAAACTGCAACCACTGACGATAACATTGCTAAAGTTCACCAAATGGTGTTAGACGACCGCCGAATTAAAGTGAGAGAGATAGTAGAGGTTATGAAAATGTCCAAAGAACGTGTTTGTTACATATTAAATCGAGATTTAGGCATGAGAAAGCTGTCCGCACGTTGGGTGCCGCGTTTGCTTACGTTAGACCAAAAACGGGTTCGAATGAACATTTCCAACGCTCTGTTGGCGCAGTTTAGGCGCAATAAACCCAAGTTTTGGCGCCGATTAATTACTGTAGATGAAACTTGGATGCACCGTTATACACCCGAAGCAAAAATTCAGTCGAAACAGTGGACTGCAAAGGGCGAGCCGGCTCCAAAATAAGCAAAAACTGGGAAAGTGATGGCGACTGTTTTTTGGGATAGTAAAGGAGTTATCTTAATCGATGCATACTACGCATCATTACTTGCCAAGCTGAAGGCAGAAATTGCGGAAAAACGGCGGCCACATTTGCAGAAAAAGAAAGTCCTGTTTTATCAAGACAACGCGCCGTCTCACACCTCAGCGGTTGCCATGGCGAAAATCCATGAACTACGGTTTGAACTGCTTGACCATGCGCCTTATTCTAGCCCCAAGCGACTTCTTTTTGTTCCCTCATCTAAAAACTGCGCTCGGAGGACAGAGATTTTCGTCAAATGAGGAGGCAATCACCTTCGTGAATAATTATTTTGTAGAGAAAAACGCCAAGGTGTATTTAGACGGGTTAGAGAGATGGAAGCATCGCTGGGAGAAGTGTGTGGAGTTACAAGGAGATTTTGAAAAAATATGTCTTGTATCATTGTTCGGTATGCTATAAAGTTGAAATATTTTGGTGAATTTAATTGATGAAAATGAAAACCTTATGTATTCCACAATTTAGTCTTTTGTACTCCCTGTACTTTGCTCTTTCAATAAGAACAGCAATCATTTTATTTTAACGTCGATGGTGTAATGTCTTGTATTTCTGACAGAGATTAGACGCTTCTTCTCATATTTTTCCAGTTTTTTTCAGCGAATATTTATTATAAGGCTAAGTGAAGCATCCATTTTTACTATCGCATAAAGTTTCAGACAGCTTATCTGTTTTGTGAAAATATCTTTGCGACTTTGCAATTTTTTTCTTTCATAGATATTCGATTAAGTAGGGCATACTCGTAACTAGTACATCGAATGATTCTTATCTAAAATTAATCTAAGAATACGAAATGACATAAGGCATAAGGCAGAGCAAGAGAATGTCTAAAGTTTTTACAATACAAGCGACATCTCGGATCTTGGATTTGTGAATTAAGTTTTCAACTTTCAGAAACTTCATGTCCTTCTACTTTAAAATTCCGCATTGCTGGGTTTGGAGAGATACAAAATTGCAAGAATTATTTCTTAGGAAAAAGGTCATCCAAAATGATGAGAATCAACAAGAAGGAAGTTTACTCAAATTAACTTATTCTTTTGTTTGAATGCAGTGGCAATTCGTTGCGCATTTACGCACATTTTGATCCTCGTCTTCGCTGAATCTAAGGCCATAAAAAACTAAATTACAAAATCGTAAGTACGATGTACTCGTACAATAGTAGAGTTTACGTAGTTGGAAATATTGGCAGCAATGGCGTATTTACAAATACTTTTGTTCCATTGTCTTTGTTTCAATTGTTTTAACAGAATGTATACAATCAATGGCGTTAATAATAAAATTAATAAAATACATGTTCAATTTAATTTGATGTTGGAAGGATAAAAACGTGAACTCCAGGACATAGAAGATAGCAGGTCGAGTTCAATTTAATTAAATTTTGAAATTCATTCATTTTATTATTTAGATATTCGTTTGGGCTTAGTATAATACGAGTGCATACTTCCATAACTCAGTGGTATTGAGTTCATTTGACATTTTCATCATCACAAAGTGAATAGATATGATATTCGTATTCGCTAATGAATTGCGTTGACACCCTGTCGCATTAAAAACCAAACAAAAGGACAACAACAACAAAAAAAAAAAACAAAAAATAAAAATGAAAAAGAAAAGTGTCACGTACCATTAAGAGGAAAGTCACAACTCGTCATCATAATAATTTGAAGGATAACATTTCCATTAACATTTCAATTCTTCCGGAATTCACACTTGTGTGACTGTGAATATGTGCGTAGATACAACATCTACTCGTATCTGGGCAAATGTATCTCTCCCCCTTTCTCTCTCTTATTGTATAATCACATTCCGTGGGATAACACCTCAGTGCCAAAAATACGTGACTATGGTAGATAGTGAATAGTTCTTAATCCCCCCTAAATGAAAATCAGCCCTGCCCAGACATACTCGTACATTTCTGACTGATGACAAAATCGAAGAGCGAAATCACAATTTCCGTAGTGTGGACATGTTATTTTTAAAATGTTTATTATCTGTGTCTCGTAAATCTCACTCTGAAATTATTCGCAGACAGGGGTGACATATTTCGCCGTATATAAATAAAACTGAGCAATATAAATTTTTGAGAGAATTTCTGACAAAGCTAAGTTGACGGAATGCACATGACGAGTCGTATTGGCATCATTCGGCAGTCATGAGACGACGTGCTTATATTTTTAGTGTACGAATACGAGTACGAGTACGAGTACTTAGGCTTAGGCCAAGGAAATTATTTGCGACTCTATTCGTATGAGCGCATCCTCCTAAAGTTCTTTTTTGGTTTTTCCGTTTTCCGTTTTCGGTTTTTTTTTTTTTTTGAAGTCACAAGGAATATTTTTGAATGATAGGTGACACAGAATGTTTTGCATGTCAGAGAGATTGGAATCAATGCAAATTGTATTTGCAAGGAATGGAAAGCTGCACAAAATTCCGCTGTCTGAAAGGGGAAAATGCAATTGCCACTTGATTAAAGAGATGCAGAAACGTATTCCGCATAGATAATCACGACCAATATTCCAACGTCCTAATGGTATTCAACTAGTTTTGCATACGGATGCAGAACGCATTTTCATTTATTCATTATCATCATTTACAGTTCACGGCATTCGGAACGCTGTATGAAGTGGCTTAAGTGCTGTTGGGGCTTTATGGTTTGCATTAGGATTATCGTTGTTTGTGTTGTCACTTGTGTTGCCGCTGTTCTTTCTATTTTTGGAATAGAGGGAGAAATGTTAATTGGATAATTAATATCGCCTTTAATGGATTCCTTGCATTTGCAAAATTGAACACAAACATACGATTTGTACGAGCATTTGGGGGTCTTTTTCGGGTCACATGCAGAGGGGTAAATCGTAAAGAAGGTTATGTAGTCACTTTTATTATTTTTAATGCAATATCGAATAATTCACGGGAAAAGTGGCAGGCATTCACCAAGACGGTAGGTAGGGGTATGCACAAAAAGCTTCTGTTCTATTATTTCGACGGTGTTTTCATGCAGATTTGTGGCGGAAAAAGGGAGAATCCCGTAGGGAGCATGAGATTGGCAGGTTTATAATAAATTTGGTATTTCGTCTGTACATGGTCTATTCAGCAAGTTTTTTTTATTTTTATATAAAAGTATTGTTGTTACTAAGAAAGCCTTGAATAAATATATATTTTTCTTTTCTAAAGCATTCGTAACTTTTGAATGGCTACGTTTTCAAAAGTGACACTTCGGTTTTTTTCTACTTTTAATTTATTTATGCTGTCACAAACTTTTTTGGCAGGTGAGAAAAATGAGACAGTGTATCTATATAAACTAAGAAACCTGCTAGGTCAGAAAAGCTAGCTTAGAAGCACCATGAGGAGCATAATTTTCGAAGTGAGACAATACTTACAGTTTAAACTCTCGGTTCTTAAGTTTTTAAGGACGGATTTTCACTGCAAGCGTGGAGGTGAATTGAATTCTCATCCTTCAGATAAACGTTCCTTGCTTATGTGTATGATAACTTATTTATGTGGCAACCTAATGCCAACGTAATTTAGGGAGACATAAAAGATATATTCAATAATTTTCTTGACGCTACACTATAAATTGGCCCTTAAACCTAACGAATGGCTCTTTGTTTATTGCGTGACCTTGTGCAAATTAAGCACATAGATCATTGTGATTAATGGCCTTAATCCGTATGTGAATGGCCTGATAAAGTGCTATCTCAGATCTTGTTCTTCTTATTTTGGTAAGAATCTAAACATGTATGTGCATGGGGTTGGCTGCCTCGAAGAGAAGTACTACGTGGCGCAAAAGTCATCACCCTATCAGAAGATGCTATAATTTTTGCAAATGTCAAGTGTTAACAGATACAAAATATACGTCAACAAGACATGAATCGCTATACTCCTAACGAACGCGGAACAATTGCTACGATTTTTTGGCGCAGCTTGAATTTCCGCGTATATTTCCCGGCCGTCCCACATCAACTGGGCAAGCACTAGTACGTTTAGTCGCTTGCCTAGAAGAGTATGGGACAACACGATATGCTGCCAGGTCTGGTCGGCCCCGGAGCAGCCGTTCGTTGAAGATGTCCCAGAGTCGTCTGTAGTATCGACCAGACGACGTTCCACGCAAGTGAGCATCAATCGGCGGTCTTTACAGAGAATTTTGGTAAAAGGCTGTAAGATGTTCCCTTACAAAGTGAAGATAGTGCATTAGCTATTAACTGTTGATCGCCAAGCGCGTGTAACCCACGCTCAAGCCTAATCTATCGTCTTGGCGATTTGCACTGGCCGGCAGATCACCTGATTTAACCGTTCTGGACTTCTTTCCGTGGGGTTTTTTAAGTAACGAGTCTATGTCGACAAGCCTCAAACTCATAGGCAATATTCGTCAGTAATGCGATGACCTATCACCGGAAGTTCTGGCAAGAGCAATGGAAAATGGCACAAATCGGTGCCGAATGGTCATCAACTATGGTGGCGGCCACTTAGCCGATATCATTTTTTCGACTTAATAATAAAAAAATTGAAGACATCAAGTAAACATAATTCAAAAGCAGAACCAAAGTTTTTCATTTATAAAAAAAAACTACAGCCAAAAAATATCGGCTGACAACTTTTGCGCCACCTTGTATTATGCGATAGGAATTTTCGTCGTCATTTAGGGTGCTTTCAGTAACGTCACTTTTGAAGACATGTGTAACTCGGCCAGGCAACACGGTGTTCCGACCTAACACAACACAAGACATTTTTTCTTCAAATTTATATTTAGTTTTATACATAGTCTCCTTGTAAGTTATACAATTCTCTTGGTGCTGCTTACATCTCTTCAACCCGTCTAAATAGTACTTGGCGTCTTTTTTTGCAAAGTAGTTGTCTGAAAAGGTGATGGCTTCTCATTCCATGAAAATCCCTGAGTGCAGCTTCTAACCCCAGGACAAAAGAAGTGTTGATTCGGGCTAGATCTAGTGAGTACGGTTGGTGGTCAAGCAGTCAACAGTAATTCGTAGATTTTCGCCATGTCAACTGTTTCCCGCTATTTCTCCCTTTAGGTTATCAAGTACTGATACTATCCTCGATAATCGATTACGACAACGCCATGAGTATGTCAGAAAATAGTCGCCACCACTTTCCCGGCCGCAAAGAAACATCTTTTGCCTTTTTTGGAGCCAATTCTTCATTCGCAGTCCCCTCTTTTGTTTGTATTTTTGTTTCTGAAGTACAGGGTCTTCCCATAAGGACTTCCGAATTTTGACAGCTAATAGCGGCCATATTGTTACAGCTACATCTGTCTGTCTGTCAGTCTGTTTTGTCAAATCACCATGGATGGACGTAGCATTCAACAACACGTGCAAATGATAAAATTGTATCAAAATTGGTGTTCTGTTCGGTAGACGTTCCGCGCGCTTCGCCCATTTAACGGTCGCCATAATCATCCTACCGAGAGGACTATTCGCAGTGTGGTGGATAAATTTGAGTCCACTGGTTCAGCAAGATCTGCCGCTGTCCGTGAGAGTGTGCAGGAAATCCGAGGCAGTCGATTTTACGTCGCTCACAAAAACTCGGCCTTTCACAGACCACAACTTGGCGAATTTTGCGTCGTGACTTGGGCCTGCACCCGTACAAAATTCAAGCGACCCAGGAGCCGAAGGTAAACGACTATAGACAATCACGTGTGTTTGCTGAATGGGCTCTGGAACAGTTGGAAACTGACTCTAATTTTCATCGAAAAATCCTCTTCAGCGATGAGGCCAATTTCTGGATAAATGGGTATGTCAACCCATCCACATATGATCCAAGATCATCCAATGCATCCCGAAAAAGTCACTGTCTGGTGTGGATTTTGGGCTGGCGGCGTAATCGGTCCATATTTCTTTGAGAACGACGTTGGTCAGGCTATCGTCGTCAACGGCGAGCGCTATAGGTCGTTGATTACCAACTTCTTTTGGCCTGAATTGGATGTCATGGACACCAACGTCATGTGATTTCAACAGGAGGGCGCTAGGTGCCACATAGCTTATCCATCATTGGAAATTCTCCACGAGTGATTCGAGGACATGGTCATCTCACGTGGAGGTGATGTGAACTGGCCACCGCGATTGTGCGATTTGACCCCGTTAGACTTTTTCTTGTGGGTCTTCTGAAATCGCGAACCTATGCGAATAAGCCACAAACCACAGTGGCCTTCAAAGCCAACATAACCCATGCCATCGGTCAAATTCAGCCTGATTTATGCGTCGGAGTTATGGAAAATTGGACATTTCGGATGCGCGCCACCCAGAGAAGGCGCGGCGGACATTTAAAGGATGTTGTATTCCATAGATAATGGCATCGATACGCCTTTAACACCAATAAAAAATTTCGATGATATCTCACACACACTTTGTTTTATTTAAATTTAAAGATAGAAAGCGCTTAATGGAAGAGCCTTTATAATGGTGTTTTCAACTTCTTTTAGTGTAGTAAGTTGGCCTAAACTGCGCAAACAGAGCGTTGGAAATATTCATTTAGACATGTTCTAAGCCTCTGCTATCTTTCTAACCTCAATTCGATTGTTGTCTAGAACAATTTGATGAACCTGAGCGAGTTATCGTCAGTGGTGCCAGTTTTTGTACGTCCCAAACGTCCGTTGTCAGCCAAGATGGTACGGCCACGTTTAAATTCAGCTGCCCAAATTTCACGGTGGTAAATGATGGCGCAGTCTCCCTAGATAGTATATATAGATTGCACTGGCGTATTGCCTTTCAAAAACAAATATTTGATGATAGCTCAGTAGATGCTCTTTTCCACTTCCACAAAAAACACTCTCATTGCTTTACTCGAATAATTGTTAAACAATAAAATTCGAGCTGAAATTTTGGTTAGTGCCTTTGTTGGGGAGTGCTGCCATCTTAACTTTCGATAATGCCTTTTATGCCATGTTGATGAGACTTATGCGCCTAAATTCAATTCATTTTTAGATACCAAATAATTGATGTTAAAATTCCATTTACTGAACACATTTTCATCCCAGTGTTTTTGCAAATGAGTTGTTGTATACTCCTTATCAAATGAAGTGTCTAGATAACCCCATTTAGACATATTTTTTTGTCTACTTAAGCAGTCGTTTCAGATTTTCAACAGCGATGATGACTATGCTGCTGGTGCGTGCGTTTGAAACAGTACCACTGCCTTGGAGTCTGTAACGTATTCACCCTTCGGTAAAACTTCCTAAAATTATTTCTACAGTAGCATATCTTCATGGTCAGTGCCTGTTTCATTGCTTGTGCTGACAAGAGCTTCGTAGTTGTGGTTGACTTACGGCCACTTTTGAACCGCTCGTGGCACTGTTAAACGACCGTTTTCTATAGAGAATCGTTGCCGAAACATTTTTCCAACATTTGCAACGTTCGCGCACCATTGAGTCCGTTTTTTACGCAGAGTTTAATACAAGTTCGTTGTTGAAAATTTAAATCCATTTCTAAAATAGTAAAAAATCGTCAACACACACAAAGATAGATGTACTCTTGGCTACGTAACTTTTGCAAATGTCAAGCTATGATGCTAAGATTTAGGGTAAATGTCAACAACAGATTTACAAGCTTAACAAAAAAAAGAGAACTCAAATCGGAACAATGGGAGCGCCACACGGTGGTGTGGTGCAGGAACTTTTTGATCAAGGTAGTAAAACAAAGTTAATCAAAAGACATTACTTCGGTGTCGCAGAGTGCTAATCGACTGGGCAATTTTGTCGTCATCTATGGCTTTTTTGTTTATGTACCATATATCGTACGGTTTCGAATCCTAGGAAGTGCAGACAGATCGTAGGAGCACTGGCACTCTGGTGCCAGTTCGGAGGGGCCAGGGTATTTCTTTATATCTTACATCGTCTAAGATGTAGACATTTCGCTACATTTTTGACAACATCGGAACATATTCAAAAGTTGTTTGGTTTCTACGATGAAAGTGACATTCCCCAATGGTGACTGGGTGCTTACGTTTTGTTTAAAAGGCAGCAGTTCCCAAATTAGTTATGCTGCTAACATTGGAGTTTAATGAACATAACATACTCTGCCGTTCCCGTTCTATGTCTGAAGAGCAGCGACGTGAGTCCAGGAACGAATAACAAAAGCAGAGAGTATTTTCGTTAGCATTCCATTTCTGGATATTGAATAAGAAGTAGCAGACAAGAAATAATTGCTAAAATTTAAAAAGAATATCGGAGATAAAACGGAGCCCTGGGGTACGCCAGCATTTATTTTGTGTACATCAGAGGACTTGAATTGAACATTGGGCAGAGCAATGTCTAATCCTTCATCGATCGCAAAAATCAAATGCCAAACTCTGTCAAATGCCTTTAAATTATATCAAATGCAGCTACTTGGTTTCGTTTGATTTATGGTAAAATATATGTATAGACTTTAACTCCACGTGTCGGTGGGAAATGCCATCAAAACATCGATGGGTTTATTGCTATGAAAATCATTCTGCTGAGCGCTGAGAAGATTTTCATGTCTCGAGATACGAAGTAAGCTGACGTTTTATCATAATTTCCATAGCATTGGAAAAAAGGGTTATAAGTGCAATGGGTTTGTAGAACAAGAAATTAGTCAATTTTTTTATGAAGAGCCTGGATAAATGCTGTTTTCCATCTACTCGTACAAAGTCCTTGAGAGTAGGATTTGTGAAAAAGCTTAAAAAGTGGTTTTTCCAGCATGGAACAACATCTCTTGAAAAGAAGGGAATATAATTATTTTTACCAGCGTGCTTTTGTACGTACTCGTACATTGCGATCTTCGAGTACTCCTGCTGATACACGAGTGCAAGAGTGGATTCGTCCCATACAACGTTCGACGCGTTCTAGTATAGGTGGGAGACATAACACAGTCTGGGAGCCTTAAGCTGTAAAGTACACATTAAGTATTTATCCTTCTACTTAAGCTTATCCAAAGAGCTGAGATTATGTGCAAATGTGTTAGTTGAATTACTCCGACCGCAAAACATTGTCAAATAGTGGTCCTTCTCATTTACTATCCTTCCTCATCTAGCCTTTTACCTCGAAAATGTTTTCTTATCCATGGCAACATAAAAGTAATACGACTGAATTATTTTTTAAAGAAATTTAATGCATAATTTAAGGTCAAATACTCGACACTCGCCATCTGTAGGTGCTAAAAGTATCAAGGATGTAGAATTCCCAGCTTCTGCGGTTTACAGCTGACCAAAGTTTCTGCTCGGATTGTTGCTTCCTTTTCAACATCATTCTGTTTTTTTTTTTCTTCAACTATTCCTCTGACTAACATAAAAAGAAAAGGGCCAAGTAATGTTCACTCCAGAGTTTTTTTTTTTAACAGCATCTCTTTAACTTCCAAAGGGGTTTCACATTGCTGCAAAAAAAAAAAACAAAACAAATCCCTTTACGAATACTTGCTCATCAGATATCTGCGTTTTATTCGCATTTATTCTTGCAATAAAATGGAAAGAGCAGCATTTAGGTTTAAGAGCCTGCAGGACGACATTCAAGTATTTAATACAACAATACACTCACAGATATTGAACTCATTTGAGGATATGTATGTTACTCATATAAAAGATGCTTTGGTATTATAAAAGCAAATGAGGCAATTATTTCCTTCCGTCTTTATCTGATTCGCCATTTAAGAGTTTTCAGGTCATTGTTGCATTGTGGAAACCAGTTGCGAGTAAGATGGACGAGCGTGCTGCATTTTCTTTTGAATTACTTGAGTTACCACAAAATTAAATTCAAATTCCTCACGCACGCCTAATGTTTTGTATGGAGGAGTATCTTTGCAAAGGAGACATACTAATGTAATCTGTTTAGCTAAGGGGAATTCCCTTTTGGGCGAAAACCAAGAACTTTTCTAACTCGGAAGCCAAATTCATGGAGTTTGGTCACGTAGATACATTTTTGAATATAATTTGCCTTGTCCTTATGTTTCTTAGAGCCAAAAAGGAAGTGTTTGGATTTTATATATCTGTTGTAGTAATCTTTACCATAATCGCTACTCTTACTGAATACAATTTGTTTCCTTTTTTTTTTTTTTGTTAAAGAATACAATCCTAAGCAGAAAATGCTATTTTCCAAGACTTCCTAATCTCATGGAAATTTGAATTAACGCTAAAAGGATTATGCATGAGATTCTACGAAGGAAAGATTTTTTTTTTTCCAAACGCAGGGAGAATATATGTACTCGTACAATGCTGAAGTGAATTTTTTACAAACTGGTAAAAAAGAGAAAAAAATCTCGCAGGGCGATGCAAAGAAAACTTTTATACTCCACTGGCTTTTGTCCACGAGAACAATGTCATGAGGGATTCCTGTTCTAAAGTCACCATTGTCATCAGAGATATGATGAATAATGAAGGTCTTGAGAAATTAATAACATCTGACTTTGATGGTCCTGTCATTTGTGATAAAATATGAAGAACAATTCAGTGAGATATTCATCTCGAGCATATTGAGATACTTCATTTGCAAGCTACGAGTTTAATTAGGATCTTTAAATTATAAGAATAAATGTCCTGCGAAATCGTATTTTTTTTTTTTGTATTCGAAGTATCTGGGTTATGAAATTGTTTTGTATTTCAATGACTCGTACTTGTAGGTTTTCTGACCGAAACAAAGTCCCAATTGAAACCATTTGTGTTCGTATATTCTTCCAAGTGATTTCGAATTGAACGTCATCTGTTTTTCAACACAGTGACGGATAGATTTATTTTCTGTTATTTAAATCTTGTCCGTTAGCCTTCAATTTCCTGCCTGAACGAAGGCCCATTTAAAGAGATTTAGTAGGGATAGCACCTTCGATATTAAAAGTTGATGCTGAAGCCGCATTACTTCGTATGCCATACGACGAAGCTGATTTACTTTAAACCGAGTTTCCATATTTAGCCCATCATCGTGCTCTTTTCCTAAACGACGAGTAGTATCTATGGTTTTGAATCAAGGCGAAGATGATCCACATATTGAAATTCTTCGATGCTTCTTTGAGTCGGCTTACCTTTGACTTGTTGGGCCACCCCCAAAACCCCACTTCGGATCGATTATTTGAAGATGGGGGATGGGGAGAGATTATGGATTCATATGAGGATCCGTAGGTGGTATGGAAACAGAGGTTCCATTTTAAGTCAGTTCTCTTGAATGATATATGGAAAAGAAACCTTCCATCTCATCTCATTCATTTTCACTCTCAACAGCCGAATATACATTCACAAAACGCGAATTCTAGTGTCCAACATAGCTCACTTCTCGGTGAGCCTCGACAAGAAAACTGAAGCTCTGTACATTTGTCTCACTGAGGTAAGATCTGACCACATGGGTGGGTCCGGATGGATCAATTGACTCTTTTACAAGATCTTTACACTCGTGTAGCCTCAAAGATTTTATTTTCGATAGTTCAATGCCCTGTGTACCTTCCCGAGTCGAAAATATTCAGAATACACAGAGTAGTTTCTGAGAATCATTTCGATATTTTCGGTCTGCGCAAATAGTCAGACTCTACGGTTGCCTTTCCGAATATGCGTACATTACAGATATTGGATTAAGGGCCACCATGGACAAAATATCGTTGCCATCACTGGCAAAAAACGACAATTTTTTTTTGCTCCCGCATGACATTGAAAGGCAACGGACACGGTCGTGACTTGTTTAAACTTCCACTACGATGTCTCCTATTATACCCGCCGTCCATATGAATCATCTGGGATCTCTATCGAACTGTTTTTCCAAGTCTCTGCAGATCATCCGAAGCGTTGGGATGTGTCTCCATCGTTATGCATTAACTTTACATTGTCTTCATCATCTTGCCTCCAACAAAGCCGCATTAACTCCTATAAGATTTAACAATATTGTGTTAACCGTCTAGAACTCTCAGGTGTATTTATGTATATACTATATGCGATGCCTTGGTCAATGGTTCCGAAGCATGAACCCATTCTAAAGCGGATGAAGATATCCTTGGTTGTTTTGAGAGAAAAATTCTTCGTTAGATATTTGGTCCCTTATGCGTTGACGAGTTCTAGAGGATACGATTCAACGATGAACACGACGAATTGTACATTGACATCGACCTGGTCAAAAAACTGCACATTGGGCATTTGAGATGGTTGAGACATATAGAGTGAATGAACACTAACGATCCAGCCCGCAGAATCCTCGACGCTAATCCGGAGGGACAACGCAATAGAAGAGGGCTTCGCCTTAGGTGACGCGCGTAAGTGGAAGGGGACCTCAACCAACTTGGAGTCCGCAACTAGAGACAGTTAGTAAGTAAGACAGTTAGACTAAGTAAATAAATGAGTTAGTGTGCGGTGTTTGTTTTACCGATTGGTAATTGTTACAATTTCTCGTGTCGCTTTGCCTTTATATAGTCCAACAAGATAGCTTTTTTTGCATTAATAAGGCAACCGTTCGCCTCTAATAATTTTTTTGAACTAAATCGTGAGCCATTTGAATCCAAGACTTTCGATTGTGGTCCATTCTTTAGACGGCCCTGGTTTATCCTTTTTATTGCTTTGCAAACTGTGACTCCTCTTCGTTTGGGATAACCAAGGGGATGTTACTCCTTGAGGAAGTACTCTTACCGTCTATTGTAAATTTCGTTATTGCCCGCAAACCGGTGTCTCCTCTCCAATAAAATCTCTTTGGAGTTTTTTTTATCCACTGTGCCACATTCTAACTCATTTGCCGTGCTTCAGTGCGCATTGGTTGCACCATCCGTAGTCGCTATTTCGCTATTTTTGCTGTATTTAGTCCACCCATGAAAGGCTTACCGGGGTTATGAATCAACGAGCAGAGTTTTTGCGCTGCGTCTACATTTTTCATTGAAGTTGCTCCACGCAACCTCACGCGTAGTTCTTCCTCTTGGTTTACCGCTTTGTAGAGCCATTCTTGCAAACTTAGGGCCCGAAAATCGGCCCTTTTTTAAGCTGATTTGTAGCAATTTATTTTCTCGACTGATTTTGGTCTTTCTGCGATTTCTTCACGAAAGTTTCTTCAAATTTAGTTAGCTGTTGTTGTGGGGTTGCGATTGATCCCTCGAAAACGATATCATATGCCAGAGCACCAATATAATGTTTATAGTAAAATTTAAGGATACTGCTAGAAAAATTCAAAACCCTTCAAGTATCTACAAAAATTCACAATGCCTTAGCAAATTTATAAAACAAATACTAATTTAACTTAACACACTTTCACAAAACCAGCCAATTAACATGCAGCTTAACTTTCCATAAAAGGCTTTTCCAAAGCCAATTTCAGTAGCAAAGTTTTAAAGTCTACAAACCGTTTTCAAATTTAACCTTGAGGTATTTAATTGTCTTCAGAAATGTTGTAAATCGTTGAATGTAAGGACTATATCACAAGCACACACCTGGATAAGCTGTAGAACGTTTGTTTGCTTTCACATAAAACCGCTGCTACATCAAATTGTTGACAAATATAAAGCAAGCCAAGTGGAACTCAGGGTAAACATCTCAAAATGGTTTATGACTGCTACCACCAACCAAATTTCTCTACATAGGGGTTGGTTTTATGATATCTCAAGGTAACACAATGGCATAAGGAAAAAAAAAAATCCATAACAAGAAATGGTTGCTATATGAGTAGCTAGGGAGGACAACTTTGATTCTGTCACTGCGAATAGAGGTTTTGATGAATTGGCAGCCAAGGTAAACTTAAGCTTGTTGGGTTTTAGCAACGAAAAGGAATTTTAATAGGAATTACCTCATAGTTTGCCTTCAGTGTGATCAAATTGGAACTTAATTGGAAGAAATATATACTTAATATCTTATTATTGTTTCATTTCATTAGAACGGATTTATTGACTTGATACGAGTCAACAATTAGGTGAACGAATATGGTATCCGTGTCGTGCAATTTAATAAAAATGCCAACAATCTCTGTGGGATCTATTTATTCTATTCTGCGGCACGGGATCCACTTATGGGTTTTTCCATCAACCATCTCGAGGAATTTATTCAACCGCCCTCACCAAGAGCAATGGCGAAAGTATTCCTCTTTGTGCGATGGTTCAATACAAGGAAGAGCCTCATCTACCTGCTGTTCATTGCAAGATATCTAGTATAGGACTGATCGAATGAGGTAAGCAGTATCCTGTCCACTTAGACCTCAACACAAGGATGCCAATTACTTGGTATTTTGAACAAATCCGAGGAACCTACTGATCGATATTCGGACATTACCAAGATGAGTTGTTCTCCATCTCTTACCAGGGGATCATACAAAAATTATTTAATCGGAAAGGCAAGTCTACGTTATTTGAAAAGTCTGCCCAGCAAGAAGTGGCCTGTTATAATGCCAACTAGAAATTACATATGTGGGCATTTAAGAGATAAGAGACTCCTTGTGCACCTCTGATCGAGCTTAAGCCACATCCGTATGATCAAATTGCGGACTATGCCGTCTGACCACTTTTCAATTGATCTCGTCGGCCTAAGTGGACACGGGCTAAACGACTTCGCAGAGTAGCAAATGTCTTCATGGCGCACATTTCCATACCGCCAATACCGAAAAACCAGTTTGACCAAGGTACGAGGTATATAAGGGATAGCTCTAGTATCTTTGATATCCGACCATCTCGGGAAGTCATTCCACTCGACAGAACACCGAATAAGTTTGACGTTGAATGGCTAAAAATCACAGGAAGTTGCTACAGATTTTTTTAATCAAATATCCGATACCCTTTCAAGAATTCATATGCTCTCAGCATCAATGGCAAAATACCAGTGAAAAAACTTTAAAGATACCACAAGTGATGTGGTATTTTTTACCTAACCCACCGAACATCGAAGAGTCAAATAAGCGGCATACAAGGTGTCGCTTCAAAAGAAGGCAAGTGGCTTATCGGAAAGAAAAATAACGCAGCAGAGAAGCACTCAATCTTGGCCAGATTTTGCCAAGGACAAAACCCCGGAAGCAAGCATGGAAACATAACAGAATGGACATTCCGCTATCAGGCAGAACTAACCATTCAATGTGGACGATAATTGATAAAAACTTCGTTCACTCAACCAAGAAGGGGTCTGGATAACGATGTCTAAACTAATGAGCAATAAGGCTGCAGAACCAGGTGAGCAACTTGGCACTTTTCTTAAGCAGCGGTGATTGATGTGATAATGAGGATGATGCAAATGGGTCTGGTAAATGGAATGTCAGCATCGTTTGCCCGACCATCAAGAAGGGAAATTTGAGAACTTCAAACGAAGAAGTCTCCTAACCATCGTGTATGGCATTTTACATAGGGAACGCTAGAAACCCTATATAAACAATCTGATTACTCCATATTAGGTTCTCGACCTGGTAATTCCGCATCGTCCAGATAGTCACGTTAGACCTTGGAAAAACCCAAATCTTCAAATCGATATCCCCCATCTGTTAATTAAGATTCGGGGTGTATTAAAATTCATTCCGGAATGGGATCGTATTAAAAAAAAGTTAAGGAGCGAGCTCAAGTGAAAAGGGACCTCAGTCAGCTTGCTGTACGCAACATGGAGAGAGCTGTTTGCAGAGCAACAGGTTCACTCCGGTCTATAATGCCACTTAAAGTAAAAGAGTAAATGTCGTTCCTATATTTTTAGAAACTGAAAGAATGTCTTTCGTCGTGCCCCTTTTAACATCCAATTTGACCAGGTTTTCAGAGCCGTGTTCATTGCATTTCTCCTCGACGCAACGCGTGCCAGAATGGTTTGCTCTAATTGTTCTCCGACATTCGTCATCACTGTGCTACCTGTAGCAACTGTCTTCATGTCTTGTTGACATTGGTACCACTAGTGAGATAGTGCAGCTGAGATCTCTTCAAATCCATCATCTTTCGTGATTTAAATCGTTTGACATTGATGCCAAAAGGAGACGACTCATTGTTTATGACTGACTAGCACAATATATGTACATGTTTCATGTTTCCTTTGATCGGAGCATCCCATGGAACTTCCAGAATATATTTTGCGTATTTTTGTCACCGCTCATTTGTTCAAATTTTAAAGGACATACAGCGAATACAGCGCTGGTGTGTGTCCCAGTAGAAGCATTCGCCGATTACTTCGCAAGAAATTCTGGGTCAAAAACTAGCTAAACGCCAAAAATTTGGTCAATGGAAAACCTCCAAAAGTCAAACTTCTGCATAAAATTGTAGGCTCCTCTCACTGTACACAAAATGGCATCGTCTAGGCCTTGGTGCATTTATTTATTTCTTATGAAGCAATTATTTTCGTCGAACGGAAGGAAATTGTCCGAATGTCACGTGCTAATTAAAACTTTAGACAGGGATAAGGACCAAACTGTAGATGTTCCAACTAAGTCCATATGTATACCCTGAAGTTGGTCCGCTGCAAACAACTTCGGATCTTTCCTCTTAAAAAAAAAATTCGTACAAGGAACTACCGACAGCTTCGTACGCTGACCCAGACTTCAGCCCTTGTGATGAAATTTATGCAAAATGTGATGAAAAAGCAGTTCCTGAGTTTGACACAGAATTGGAAAATTTTTGTTTTCCTTGGAGACACTAAGCAATATACCGGCAAAATGATCTCCCACATTTTGCCTGAACCACTGAAGAGAGGGGGAGCTTAGCGTAGTCGGTTGGTAGCTCGAGCCTTGCCGCTATCGTTATCGAAACATTTATGAAAAGTAACGAATCTGTGATTACGATGCAAATAACTTTTTGTGCTCACTTCACGCTTGGTAGACATGCTCCAGTTCCAGATAGCGAAACAATACTGTTGTGGCTTTTAAATTTTAGAGCTCCAGGTTCAGCTTTAAAAAGAAAATCAACTGCTAGACCCAGAAGTGTTCGGACACCGGAAAATGTTGCAGCTGTTAGAGAAGCAGATGTCACCATAGCAATCAAATGACTAAACACATGTCATAGCAGGCTACTACATATGTTTAACCATGAGATGTCCAAGCTCCATATGGTCTACGCTTCCCGCGACTTTGGGTATAAACCACAGCCACCACGATACTCCCACAAGGGGGCCACCTCCTAGGTTAGGCTAGAACAAAGTTCCAGGGGCACCTGACCTCCCGTGGTACCAGAATATAGCTTCCGGTCGAGCTTCGCAACCTTGGTCACTTCCAGTTAGACACCTCACTACCCAGGACTGGCGGTCTTTGCCACTTAATTCTTCCCTAACTTTAAAAGAACCCACCCGCTAACTGCCTACTGCGTCTTCTAAGAAATACTTCTCTTGCAAAGCTACGGGTTCTTTCGAACCGCACGGTGTCAGTGAGAATTCCACTGACGTCGTAGGCACCACCGTTGTAGATGATGCCCATAGCATGCAAGTCCTTAACGTCAGAATAATTTGGGCACTCACAGAGAACATGAAGCCAATCCTCATGGGTGGCTCCACATGAACAGCTTGCCGCCCCACTAAGCCCTCTTTTATGCAAGAATGCATTATGGGAGCCATGCCCGGTTAATAAAAAGCCCAGGCTGAGGGTAAAGTTCCGTTCAGGAAATACTGTCACTATCAGCACATCCCTCAGGAAGCCATAAGTAACTCTGCCGTTTTCGCTAGCATCTCACCTAGATTGCCATCTAGATAGAACACATGCGTGAAGGAGGGATTTACGCTGACTCAGGGATAGGCCATCCACTTCTGCTGGGGAAACCCAGTCTCGCTCATTAAGAGCGAGACCTTTTCTGATCTTGAAAGCGATACCACAACGTATCGCCTCCAGATCCAGAGGTGGCACTCCCAACAAAACTTGCATTGCCTCTGTGGAGACAGTGTGGCACACAGGCAGGCACCCCAGCAAGGCGACTTTTTGGCAAGCCAAGATCCGACGGCGGCCATCTTCAGTCATAACCCGACGTTGTATATGACACGAACAGTCCGATCGCAGAATGCGCCTTACCTGGCCTACAGCACATAACATGCGTCTCCTCATTTGGACGAGGTGAGGCATGAATTTCATGCCTAAGTATCTGACCTCAGTCACACACCTAATGCTAACACTATTCATCCGAATCACAGGAGGCCGACTTCTCGTATTCAATTTGCCTTTAAGCAGCATTGATACTGTCTTCTCCTGTGACACTTTGACGCCAACGCTTTCGCCCCATTCGGAAACGATTGAAAGAGCTCTTTCTCCTAATTCCTCCACACGAGCCCTGGATTGGCCCTCGAGGATAAGGAGTAGGTCGTCTGCATAAGCGCAGCAACCACAGAGCTCGTTCAATTGCCACAGAAGCGGATCCACCATGAGGTTCCACATAAAAGGACCGCAGATGGACCCCTGGGGGTACCCTCTTTCTACGTCAACGCAAACATTGTCGTGTGCATTAGCCACACTCGCTCTTCTTCCAGAAAAATAGCTTCCCCAAAGCCCAATTTCCTGGCAGCTCAATTCTCTCAACCTGGTGAGTATTTTTTGCTAGTTCAGATTATCGAAAGCACCTTTAAAATCAATAAAGTTGCCAATAACCACACTGGCGCTGCTGTTCTGGACTCTGTCTTTAAGAAAAGACCAAGCGTCCTCTACACATTTGCCTTTAGTGAAGCCAAATTGGAGAGGAGACATTGGTTCCATCATACTCCCAGAAATCCTTTCCATGTTAGAGAAGCAGTTGAACGGTTTCCTAGCCGTTCAGCTGTTAAACATGCCTCTGCTTTACGTTTGTCACATCGTTCTATGAGAAGAATTTTACACGCCGATCTGAAGTTCCTCCCGTACAAACTGATGATTGTGCCAAAAACTTAGTGAACGGGATTGGGAAAATAGCAGAGCATGCTCCAACAATATTCTTCAAAACATCCCACAAAATGCTCTTTTAAGCTCATCTATCTGGTCGTGTGAACAAGCAGAATTTTCGCTACCGGGCACCAGAGAATCCGCGGCAGCTCCATGAAAGGCCACTTCACAGCCCAATTGTTACCGTTTGGTGTGCTGTTGGATCTTTTGGCGTTTGGAGTCCTTGTTTTTTTTTTTGAAGGGGGAGGCGTGACGGTTACCATAACTGTCGACATGCTACGTAATTTTCTGGAACCAATTAGAGAACTTGAACATCCGGATGTGTGGTTTCAACAGGATGGAGCTACGGCTCATACGGCAAGAAGGACAATGAACGTTTTAAGAGAAATGTTTCCGGGACGCGTAATCTCGTTACGTGGAGACTTTGGATGGCCTGCGCGTTCACCCGACCTTGCCCCATGCGACTTTTTCCTTTGGGGCTACCTGAAAGCGAAGGTTTTTCAACATTATCCCCGAACTATTGACGAATTAAAAGCAGCAATACGCCAAGAAATTACAAGAATATCGCCTCAAATTACTGCTCGAGTGATGGAAATTTTCAGAAAAAATGGTCCCCACTTGGACTCTGTAATTTTCCCAACTCAATAAAAGCAAATGACATAGCATACATTCTCTGTTAACAAAAATAAAATCTAAGCATTTACAATGGCGTTTTTATTAAAGATTAAAATGTGGGGGTTCATTTTGCCGGTCCCTGTATTTGGATGTTTTGATTCACATCTATCTCTAGCAACTCGATGTATTTCTGAAATTCGCTACGAATTTGTTGTTCCAAGATCTAAATGCTGAACAAGTTAAAATGTTTTCTAGCCATCGGAACGTATTGACTGATTCTACTGGTGTAACCATGAAAAGCCTTCAAAATATGATGGATCGATTGAACAACTTGGAAAAGTCACGTCAGAAGGAAATGGCTGCGCTATGAACTGTATAAGGGTGCATACATATCCTCATAAGCAATTTACTTTAGAAGGACTGTAGAAGAACCATTTCCTCCTTTTATTTCCGCTATTTTCTACTCTCTATATTCTTACAAAATATCTCATAAGTTCGAGCAGCATATTGGCTCTTATTTCTACCAAGGACTTCATAGGCACGTCGTTTCGAATTTGAATTTCAAAAAATCACTAAAAACATTTGTACTTCAAAGCTCCGAACGCATTTGCTTATTTCATGCGAATGCTCTGCCAATTTGTCTCCACGCGTTATCTGCTTCTTCCTATTTCTTTCGAGTTAGGTAAAGTATTCGTATGTACTCCTAGATAGGTATATGTATCTATAAGCCGAGAAAATGAAAGATATACTCGTATTTTTGTAAAACGAGCACATCGCTGAAATATATTTGCTACGTGACTGTTGAGATTCCACCATCAGCTCATCATAAAATTCGTATGCAATTTGCTACAGGATATGTGAGTGCTCCAACATATCTTCATAATCCGACGTTTGCAACTGTGCCATTTGGGTTTGAAGACCATTACGTACAGAATACTTGCTGTTGAAGAATTTCGATTTAGAGATAGCTTAATTAAGTTATATAACTTTTTAAGTCTTCTCTAGTGTGATTCTTTATAAGGCACTTGCTACAGATCACGAAGTTAAAAGAAAAAAGTATGTAAGAGGATTAGAGTATCCGTACCTTCGTGTTAAGTTAATAATGTGACATGTCCTTGATACAGTTCTGCATGGGCTGTCAAAAAATGTACCAAAGCAATATTGTGTATTCGTAAACTTTGTATCTGAAGGTTGGAAGTTAATTTAGAATGTCGGTAATCGAATGCTTTTTCATGTTCATTGCTTATTCCTTGCATGTTTACTTATGTCAGGATTTTCTGAAGTTGTGCTGTGCTTAGTCATACTTCCTCCCACTAGCATTCATGACATGTGTAGAAGTGTTATATGTACGCCCTGACAACTCCCAATGGAATTGTTCCTTTCGTCTTAAAATTTGACATTTGTCTTGTTGTCACACACCAAGTGTAACTGTGTATGGTTGGAGTTTATGGAGAAGGTTTTGTTTTCATAGTTTCCTGTTTACGGTGTACCTACTTTGTTTCGAGCTTGTAAATGCAGAATATTAATTTGTTGCAGTTGCAGATTTACTATATTTGCTGAAATAAGTTGTTGTTGACAGGATATAGACTGTATAATAGGAAACATTAAACACTTGGTTTGTTTATTTTTCTGCGCTGTTTCATCATTTAAAGAAGTAGCCCCTACTTGGAAATTGTCTTCTAAACTCGTATTGACGCTTCCAAACAACTAGGACTGAAAACACGTTTTAGAGTTAAAGTCTCAGTTTGGCTACTGTGATGTAAAATTTTGCTTTTCTACTATAAGGACCGATTCAATAGGTTCCTCGATTTTGTATCCAGACTCCCAGTTTCAAGTTGAAATTGTTAGCTTATTATGTATGAAGGACTTTATTCCAAGTTTGTCTTCGGTCATCGTTTATCGGTAAAGCGGATAAATTTTGTCACTGTTGTCTTCAAACTTTTCGTACATTTTCCACTTCTAAGAGGCATTACACTATGTGGGAATGTGCAATCTTATAGATCAGTTATACGAGCAAGACCCAGGCCTTAGAATAGTACTACTTCCTCTCAAACATCATCGAAACCAAGAGGGAAGTTTGCATCGGAATATCCAGCTAAAAAGACCATATTCAACCATATTCCACTGCAGACTTCAAACGCCAAAACGGCTTCTAGGCTGCGGGAGAGACATCTGTGTTTGTCCCCAACTTACCACTATGACTCATTATTCTCTAGTTTGAAGAAGTGTTAAAAAAGTGACCCTTGACGATCAGCTCGTTTGGCGAGAAGGGTTCAGCAATGCATATTACACAGAAGGTTTTCTGCATAAAGCACAGTCATTGAGACGCAAGTCGTCTCTGGGTATTCAGCACAACGACTTCTGCAGGAGCTGCAGGTATGAGGAAAATAATCTCCGTCACTTACTCTGCGGCCGTCCTGACTCTTCCGAGAGAAGAACGATAACTTCCCTCCATGGAGCTGTAGGATTTACACGATAGTGAGTTAAAAACCTCCAGAGATTCGAATTACCTTCCACCTTCTATATTTCTAGAAAAAATGGAATAAAGTCTGTATTGGTCTAATCAGTTACGCTCTGTTATTTCGACATTCCCACCACTACTTACAAGAGACTTCGCTTTGCCGTTTTGTTCTCAGAAAAAGCTGTACCACAAGGACAAGGACAAAAACTGAGGCAAAAAATACTGCAATATCCCAAAGGTAGTAACAATTTTTGGTCAATCGAAATTCTAGAAATTCTACTTCATCCTCCGTCCCAACGCTCATTTATAATGACATTCCAGCTGTCAGCTCTTCGGACAAAGTCAATGTACTTACTGCACACTTTGCGGCCAGCACAACACTCCCAAATTGTGCTTTGTCTCAGCCTACACTTGAGTGCGTCGACTCTTCAATGCGACGAATCCACTTTCGTACTCGTCTATTAGCAAGAGTCTTTAAAGATCTTAACATTCACAGATCTGTTAGTCCAGATGGTATATCTCCCCTCCTTCTGAAGAGGTGTTCATCCTTGTTGCCAAAACCACTATGTAAGCTTTTTCATCAATCCTACTCTTTAGAACTCTTTCCGAGTAGATGAAAAACAGCATTTGTCCAGCCCGCCCCTAAAAAAGGCAAATCTTCCTTTCCTTCCTCCTACAGACCCATTGCATCTATGTCCGTTCTTTCCGAGGTCATGGAAACGCTGACAAACCGTCAGCTCATGAAATATCTCGAAATACGAAAACAGGTCCACTGGTGATCTGATGGCACGCCTCCCCAAAAAGCGGAACCAAAGTGTACATCAATCTGGCGAAAGCAAGATAGTCGCATTTGATATTTCTAAGGCATTTGACATCAGGCAACGACTCTCTTCTTTGGAACATTCAATTCAAGTTGTCCCAGATGGTTTCTAATTTGATATTCACAAAATAAATGCTGGCGTACCCCAGGGCTCCGTTCTGTCTCCGACACTCTTTTTAATTTTCATCAACGACCTTTTGTCTGCTACTTCTAATCCAATATATTCCTTTGCTGACGACAGTACTCTCTGCTTTTCATATTCATTCCAGGACTCACGTCCCTGCTCTTCCGTTGTAGAACAGGAACGCCAGCGTATGTTAAGCTCATTAAATTTTGATATTAACAGAATAACCAATTGAGGAACTATCAACCGAGTACAGTTTAATGCTTCCAAAACACAATGCTGTCTGCTGTCATTAAAGCGAAATTGAAACACCCAGGCATTATCTATGAATGGCACTTGCATCGTCGAAACTGTTAAACTTTCCATTGTCGGTATGTGTATCAGTGACAACTTACGTTGGAATAACCACACATTCGATGTCGTCAAAAAGGATGCGAAATGTCCAGGTTTCCTCCAGCGGTGTAGGAAATATTTTAGTCCCTCTGATCTGGCTTCGATATTTAAGGCATTCATCCGCCTCAAATTGGAGTACAATGCCCACATTTTGTCCTGTACTTCTAAAACATCTCTTCACCTGCTAGATAGGATTCAAAACCGTATGATACAACTCATAGGTCATCCTAATATCACTCAAACAATAGATACCGTCGAACACCGACGTAATGCCTCGTGTCTCACTCTGTTTTATCGCTATTTCCACCACCAGTGCTCCATAGAAATCGCCAGTAGCATTCCGCCCCTTCAAACTTTTAACCGTAACACCCGTCTCGCTATGAATGCTCATCAGTATACCCTCAAGCCCACTTTCGAACGTACTCTAAAATATCGTGATTCGTTCCTAAGTCATACAGCTCGCTTGGGGAATGCCCTGCCTATATAAAAAAGAAGCAAATACCTACTTATGCCCCATTGCAATTGCATATCAGTGAAGGCAATACCAGTCCGATAAGGCAATCACCTTTGAGAATAGAAGTTTGAAAATTGGTTGCAATTGCATGATGGTGAGGAACAAATTAAGAGACGGCAATCTCTGAAAATTTTTAAACGAAGATATGGACACACGCAGATTTATTTGTTTTGATTCTGTCGGATTAGACCATTTAGACCGAGAACTACCCCATTATACTCCTTATACTTCGGGGCCAAGTGCCAGTAGTCTGCTGTGAGCGTAGGCTGGACAAACAAAGAGGTAGTGCTCCGCGACAGTTAACGATTCCTACCCTGTAGAACGATTCAATGGTTAAAGACCTCAGATCTCAAGCATCTTGGAGTGCAGTTATTGTTTAAGGCCATCTAAATTAGTAAGCAAGTATCATCAACTGATATTTATTAAAAAAAAGGGAACGGAACTCACTTTATGTTGAATGGATATCTTTACCAGGTCCATTTTTGTTTAGTTTCACAAACCACTCGCGGGGTACAGGAGTTCACAGCACTCGCACCCCATCGTGTTCTAGATGCTTCGTGATTCCTTCTCAATTGTTCTTCTCCACGCTAGCCTTGGGTGGCCCACTCGTCTGCCGTTGGTAGATTCTGGGTTAGTAGATTCCATCACATGACATATTTCGGGATGGGACTATCTAACCAATTTACTGCTATTTTCTACTTCGTATTTGGATGTCTTAAAGTTTCTGGCCCATAATTGCGTGAAGTTTGTGGTTCGATATCCGATTCGGCGAGAAGACTCTGAAAATGTGGTGTAGATATCTATTAAAGAAGATTTGCAGCTTCCTTCTGACAAAGTTAGCCATACATACGATTACTACACCCACATAAGAGCACGGATCGAAACAGTCGCAGCTTGGTTCTAGTGCCGAAACCATTGCTTTTTCAAGTTTAAGCCATCATACTAAACGCATCCTTGGATTTTTTGATCCTGACCAGGCCTATCATTCAGTAATATAATATTTCTTTAGAAGCAATGAAGACTCTGAAACAACTTCTAAAGGCTTGTGATTTCAATAAATGGCAGTGGGTGTTACTAAATACTTTGTTACTTTCATCTTTTCTTTGAAGCATAGTTCTTGTCAAAAGGATTAAGAGTGCCCCTGTTTCAAAAATACGCTCAAGACCATAATCATCCTTGAAGATTTCAGTGCCAAATTCATTTTGTAGCTTGCGGAGGGTGCCTCACTTACAAACTGTCTTCTACTACACTCAAAAACCCGCAGTATTTTGTGCTATCTGTTATCTACTGCCGAAATTTATGGTTTTCCAATTCAAAGCACCAAGAGAGAACAACTGCTTTATGGGCACAATGCTTCCCCGGTCTGTACATTCGTGTCGTTCTTGATAATGGATTTCGTACGTCAGTCGGCTAACTTGTGCCCACTAAAACTATAGTCTTTGCAGGTTGTAGCATTAGCTTTATTCGAGCATCATGCATGGAGAATGCCATCAGCAGAAACCCTTTTCTTGTTGACATTCTTCAGGATAATAGAATAACATGTCTCAACAGATTGATCGGATTATTTTGGAGCGATTCCGGCAGACATTGTATGTAAAACTAGACTTCGACTGCACTGTAGTCGTCTCCTCTCATATGCAGAGGCGCTATAAAGCATGCCCATTCAGAGCCTATTCCATCGTTTCGGTTTGGCTACCATCACACAGATTCAAGTTATCAAGAAGGAACTGCAGCAAAGAAGTCTGAAAATGCTTGATGAAGAACACTTTGTTGGTGGCCTGAAATCTACCGGGACTTAGAAAATATGGTAGCTTGTTGCCAGCCTTGCCAGTTAAACTGTAGTCAATCACGAAGACAATACTCGAGCTGGCCACTTCTATCAAGGGCGTGGGAACGCGTACACCTAGACTATGCTGGGCCATTCTTAGGTAAAATGTGGTTAAGCATAATATTGTAGATGCATTCTCGAGGTTTCTATTCGTCATTCAAATGGCGTTAACTAACACAGCTGCCACAATGTCGACGATTAGTTCGGTATTTTCGCTAGAGGGTTTACCAAAGACTCTTGTCGCCGACAATGGAATACAATTTGTATCGAAGGAGTTCCAAATTTTCTGTCAAACAAATGCGCGTAATTATGAATTTCACTTCAGCACGGAGTGGCGGAAAGGATGGTCCGTACTTTCAAAATTTCAATCAAGAAAATCTTAGACTATGGTTATGCAAGAAGTGATGTGTCAGATGAAACGGGGAACCGTAAAGATTCATCGGTGATAGCATTGCACATTGGTATCATCTCTTGTTCCGAACGATGTTCATCTTGAATCGACAAACGAAGCTTCACCTCAACCAGACAATGTGTGCCAGGCAGTATTTGAAGAAGACCCGGTGGGTAAAATTGCGAGTAGTTACAACATTTGGTCGACAAATGTATTTGATACAAACAGTTTATGGAGCCTGAAGAAGTCATTAAAACCAGTTGCGGGCTCGGACACCCGATGACGAAGAAAAGACATGTAGTTCTCTACCATAATAGGCAATCCCGAACACAACCAATCGGTAGCTCTACTCTACCTCAAGAAGAAGAAGCGCAGTTTCAAGGTTTGTTTCCGAGAAAATCACTTCCTGCGGTGCTTACCCACTCAACGCATTCAAACAGCACTGCTGACCCATCTCAAAAAAGTCCAGTCGCAGAAATTCAGAAAGTTCGACCATCAAAGAATCAACACCGCATAAAGATCTTTCTGAAGGAGTTTGCGAGATACGACGTTCCAAGGGATTGAGGAAACGTTTTTGAACCTAAAGAAGGGCAAGCTGTTGCGAAACACGATGGAGACCTCCCGTAATGAGTGTCAAGTATGTAGCGGTTTGTCATCTATTCAAATATGGCTGGCAGCTTATTTTCCGATGCAATGGAGGGAAGACTTCCTTTTCTAACCAGACCGCCATCGCCTACACACGTCTCTTGGATTGGATTTGATTATCTTTGGCAAATAATTTATTTCACCAACTCACTTGCATACTACATTGATCAAAAAGTTCCCGGAATGTATTCTGAAAATTGCAAATACAAGTTTATTCATCTAAATTTATATTTTCCCCTTCAGACTAATACCCACCGGCTGCAACACACTTATGCCAGCGCTTGATCCAATCCTCGAAACATTTTTTATATTCGCTTTTCAGTATGTCCATCAGTGCTTCCTGCGATTTTTCCATTACTTCCTCTCGGCTGCTGAAATGCGTAATACTCTTTGTTCACTGTCTGGCCTTCTGGCAAAAATTCATGATTCACTACACCGTTGTAATCTATGAAAACCGCGAGCATTGCCTTCTTTTTTGACTGAAAACGACGTGTTTTTTTTGTTCTTGGCTCATTTGGTGAACGCTATTCACTTGCCTGATGTCTGGATTGCGTGTCGTACTCATAAACCCACGTCTCCTCTCCAGTAATGATCCTTTTGATGAATGTGGGATCGGATTCAGCCTCGCAAATCATCTCTTTTGCGACTTCAACACGGTCTTTTTTTTGCATGAAATTGAAGTCTTTTGGCACCAACTTTGCTGCTACACGACGGAAACTCAAAATGTCTTGGGCGGATCCATAGGCAATATTCAAGTCCTCCGCTATCTCTCTGATGTTTAATTTGCGGTTATTGACCAACATTTCTTGTACTTCATCAATGTTTTCGTCGGTTTTCGATGTCGATGGTCTGCCACTGCGTTCATCATCTTCGATTGACTCACGACCACTTTTGAACCGCTCGTGCCACTGGTAAACGACCGTTTTCTTTAGAGAATCGTTGCCGAAACACTTTTCCAACATTTCCAACGTTCGCGCACCATTAAATCCGTTTTTTACGCAAAATTTAATACAAGTTCGTTGTTGCAAATTTAAGTCCATTTCTAAAATTGTAAAAAATCGCCAACACACACAGAGATAGATGTACTTTTGGCTACGTAACTTTTGCAAATGTCAAGCTATGATGCTAAGATTTATAGGGAATATCAACAATAGATTTACCAACTCAACAAAAAAAACCGTACTCAAATCGAAACAATGGGAGCGGTGTGGTGTGGGAACTTTTTGATCAAGGTGGTATGTATGAGGAATGGCCCGTCAGTAACCATTCTGAAGACTCTTCGATTCCTATTTCAAAGGACAACACAGACATCGTCTTAGGTGATGCGCACAAATGGAGCGTACTTAGTGTAACGGTTTATTGGTCTAGCTCGTAGAACAGAACTAAGCGCTTGGGGTTTCGTGCTTGACTGTATGAACATATGTGGGCCCCGCCCAATTATAAAGGCTTTTATCGTAAGCATCTCTTGATGACGCCACGAAAGGTTGCTACGATTTGACCAGTTACAAGCTGCAAGTCATAGACCTTGTTTAGTGGCAGGACCACAGGTAGTCCACAATTGGACTTAAAACACGGTACCGTGGAGTCAGGTGCCGCGGACTCCGGTCCGCCACTGATTTGTTAGAGGTGGGCCCTTTTCCAGCCATCAGGAAATGATGATTACCTACACGAAATCGGCGGGTCTTTGCTGTCTTCAGTATTTTAGCTCAATCTATTGACTTGAAATTTCTAACGAGTCTTTTGTAACCGTATTAGCTGGAGTAGACAACTTACATTCTTACTTAACTCCGCAACTCAGGATATTTTGGACATTTACATAATACGAGATGTCTTACACGGGATGTTCCCAGTGCCGATATTGGGATCTGAAGGCTTTTCCCTTGGATACGGCAAAAAAGTGGCAACCAAAATTCAAAATTAAGGACGAAAAGTAGATGCTTATTGGAAATGTTTCGGACGCATGGCGATGTCTTCGTCCGTTCTTGTCGACCAATTTTTTTCTTAAAGGCTTTGACTGTATGCAGAGAAGAGCAATGTCTTCAAGGCTTTCCTTATTTTTAATTTGAACCTGAATACATCAAAAGTACATAGTTTGAATGGAAATCTTGGTTTTCTCCTGCAGGCAAAGCAGACTGTGTCTAGGATAAATGAACCACAGTTTAGTTCCCGCTGCTCCCACAACTTCTACGTTTGCCAAATAGGATTTGTTCATTTCTTTCAAAACTTTATCTCGTCCTTTGTATGTATGAACATATATATTACGACGTACAACTGGAACCTTATCAACCTCTTCCCCTGAACGATTTGGCGATCTGAAATCGTGTTCCAGTGGGAAAAAAAACAACAAAAATCCATAAACTTCTGCAAAACCTAATATTCAAAGATACATTGCCTTCGGGGCAATGTTTTGAGCTAACCAACATCACCTGAAATAAAACAACACCACAACAGTTACCAGCCTGAAAGAAAAAAACAATCAAAACTCTATCAGAGTGTATGAAAAGATGGAAAGTAACTTTAAAATCCATTCAAAATTAAGCAGAGCCCCTAGGGTTTGTTCCCACATCGACTTTTTAACAAATGTGAATAACAAATCCACCAACAGAAACTAATCATAAACAAAAACCATCACCCTACACTAGCATTGATAATAAATCTCGTAGAGAGTGTCTAAATGTTTAGACCTTTCAAATCCTACTACATGCGGGTATTTAAGCTCTGTGTAAAGGTCGAGTAAGTTTCTCCTATGGCCTGTCATGGTGCGGCTGACCTTTCAACTGCTAAAAACTTCATACACGTGTAATACGATTTAAAGGAAAAATAAAATTCAAAATAAGACCGTCAACCATTTGAAGCTCGAAAATAGTATTTAAGAAGCTTAAACGAGGGTGACAGCTCATATATTTGAATTTTATCGAGATACAAGTACTCGTGTTCGTAAAAGGTAAAACTAGACCTTGACGTTTCACACCTGCTCTCCATCTAGCTGAGTCAGTTGACAAATGATTCGTACGGATACGGAGTAGTCTGGGAACCAGGAAGCGGAAGACCTAAGTCATATTTTCGCTTATTAGCGTGCTATTTTCTTGTCCCTAAGTACGAAAGTATGAGCGCCATTAAAAGTCAAACAAGAGGACGACTTTTGTGATGCTCGTTAATTTTCCGGACATCTCCCACGACAATGCTTTTTTGTTTGCTCCTGAATCTGGAACTAAGTTTGATGTCATTTCCTTTCTTGTTTGCTCCTACTACGACGAGTATGGTATGGCTATACCCGTATTTGTACTACTGTTCTGCTGTGTCAGTTTTATTAAAGTTTCAGGTCAAGAGTTCAGAAAGTTTTATGGCTTGCACGTAAAAATATTACAAGTACGAGTATGTATGTTGGCATTGCAATTTTGTTGTCTCCTTAATCTGGTTGCCACCAATGGTGCACTTATGGCTTACACGTTCATAACATCTTTCAAAAGGATACATTTTCCATGCATCACATGGAGTAGGTGTAGTATGTATGTAATTCTAGGTATCTATACAGCCATATGGTGTGATTTTTTCCTGGTAAACTGCTCGTTGTATCCTCAAATGGAAGTTCAACAAGCGCAATGGTAAGACTGCTGCATTTGGAATGTGTAAAAAAGTGTAAAAAACTAAATTGCTTACACAGAATAAGTTTTTAATTTAATTTTAATTTGAATCCTTGAAAGCGATACACACGAACACTGTCCATTTTTGAAAGGTCAATTTGCTACTGAAATACTAGGACACTCTTTAATTGCCATAAAGGAAATAAGTTTTGAGTTTAATTACGAGTAAGTCCTGACTTCATTATGAACACGGTTAACTGATACGAGTACGTCCAATAAGGGCTCATTGTGTGATAAAGTATCCGTACAAGTTAAAAGGAATATCGGCAACTGCGATCCCAGCAAAAGGGTTCGCTGGGTCATTACGTCGCAGATAGATGGCTAATAAATAAAGTGAATTACATTAAAGTCCTTTAAAGTGTGGCAGTACCCATAGCTGGATTGCCTGGGTCGAAGCCAATTTATGTTAGAACACATAAATTCAGTAATGAGATTTTTATTGATTTCGGTTTATGGTAGCTGGCTGTTTTCTTTGGAAGTCTCTGAGCTAGCTTGTGCTCTATGGAATATCTCTTCAAAGGGAATACAGCAATTTGTAAAATTTTTAATTTCTTTTTTTCCATTTGATTTCACTTACCGAAACTAATTAACTTGCATTGTCAAAGTCCTTGTATTTGGTGCGTTATACGCGGTAGTAAAAGTTAACAGTTCTGGGTAATTTTGAAAAGATTTCGTGACATTGTAGAAGCCAATTAGGAGCAGTTAGGGGCGGTTTTTGTAAACGTGCTCTTCGTTATCGTTAAACTCACGGCCTTTAAAACAGGCACAAGATGTGCTATTAAAAATTTCAATCACGCAAATGTTGTGTTTACTGGCTGTAAAAAAAAATGTATATTCCTTCGACAACTTCAGTTAACAAGGATAAATGTAGAACTTTAAATACATACATGAAAAATCCTTACACACTTTTTATCGCAATTATGGGGAGAGATAAAGGAGTATGTTGCGTGTCTTATTTGTTTTGTTTGTACAATATAAGAACTTTGTTGATGCTTTTCAGTGTCTGGTGTGTTAAAAATATTTATTTTTAGATATTGATATTTTAAAAATTGTTTGACAGCAGTTTATTGTGAAAATCCTTTCAGCAACGTTTGAAGATTTATACAAAAAAAATTCTTACTTGACGGGCCTCCGATACGGGGAGAGTCTCACCGATCATACGGATTCCAATTATCCAAGACAGAACTAAGACTGTATAGAATTACTTATTCTGGATAAGACATATTTCCTAGCCTTATATCCAATGATGGCAACTCTTCATCTCATTGACACAAATCAGATTATTAATCTGAAAGTATTTTCTGTGAACAATTTACTGCACTTGAAATGTATAGCTTCCCTTATCACATCGAATTCCTCTTGTTTTGATAATATTTCAAGTGTGCTATGATATTTTTAGTGTGCGTAAAGGCGTTTTTACTGATTTTCTACAAAAAAAAAGGCAGCGATACAATGACATTAAACAACTATCGTCCCTTCTCTTTTACCAGTTTTTTTCGAAAACCTTTGCAAGCGGCATCATCTGAGCAGGCGTCACCATATATTATTTTTGAGTTTCAGTAAAGTCTTTGATACCCTCAATCATAATGAGCTTGTTAGCGCTGTTGAAAGAATGGGCACTCGAGGAAGCATAGGGAATTGTATTAAGGACTACCTTCCTTCTGGGATGTCTCTCGTCAAAATCAATAAAAGCCGCAGCGATGAATCCCAAGTTCAATATGGGGTTCCTCAGCGCTCTAAGCTAGGCCCCCTACTTTTCTTGTTGTACACTACTGAACTTTTAAAGTATTTCAAGAGGAGTATGCCGTTGTGTCTCCCCAGTCGTTAGAAGAAGCTACGAAAATAACGCAAGATGAGTTATGGTGTCATGAAAATGGGCTAGTAATACATAATTTTAAAACAAAAGCCATGCATTATTGCAGCTCAAGATACCCAAAAGCCTTAAGTATTCTGAAGACATGCACTATATATAGAACGATAGAAAAAAAAATTTAAATAAAACAACAACGGTGTGAGATATAAAATCGATTCTGGCTTTATTTTGAAGCTACGTTCATGCCATTATGTGTGGAATAGCACATTATTCAAATGGCTGCCTCAGTTTTGCTGGAAGTGCTTCAAGCGGTTGACACAATATTTGATATGTGGCGTTATTCCGGCAATAGCGTTTCTAATGTTTACCTTAAGCTCGTCCAAAGTGGTTGGCTTGTTAGCGTCGACTAAGGTCTTGACATAGTCCTAGAGAAAATAATAGAGTGGTATCAAACCGCATGATCGCTGTGGCTAATTGATGAACGCTCGCCGTGAGATGACCTAATAGCCAAATTTCTTCTTCACAACTTCGAGCGTTGCATCTTTTGTATGGAACGTAGCGCCATCTTGTTGGAACCATAACTCGGATATATCGATATTGTGGAGCTCGGACCACAGTAAGTCGGTTAACGTCAGAAATCAGCTCCCCGTAATGCCATAAACCGCACCAAACAGTCAATCTTTATGTATGCATTGATTGAACACTTGTAGATTGTGTTCGCTCCAATAATGGCAAATTGAGCTTGTTGATATAGCCGCTAAGCCAAAAATGGGCCAAAATCCGGATCTCCTTCCAACATTTCGAGCGCCCAAGTATCGAACTCACGGGGTTGTCTATGATCGTCCAGCTTCAATTCTTGCGTCAGCACAATCTTATATGGATCTAGGCCCAAATCCAACCGCAAAATAAGCCAGCAATCGACACTTCTGGATCTTCTTCGATTCTGGCTGCTACGGCGGCGGCTATGTTTTCTTCATTCCGCACCAATCTCTGCTTGGTTGGTGGCTTAAGTTCCAAAAGCGTTTACTCAGGCTCAAATTTTTCCACGGTATGACGAATTACCTGCACTCTACAGCCATGATGACGACCGACCTGGCGACGAAATTCACGTTGCATATTTACGAGGGTTGTCTGAAAAGTTTCCAACCGAACAATGATACAAGACATTTTTCTCAAAATCTACACACTTCTTCCAGCGACGCTCCCATCCAAATAGCACTTGGCGTTTTTCTCTGCAAAATAATTATTCAAGAAGGTGATTGTCTCCTCATTCGACGCAAATCTCTGTCCTCCGAGCGCAGTTTTTAGATGAGGGAACAAAAAGTAGTCGCTTGGGGCTAGATCTGGTGAATAATGCGGATGGTCAAGCAGTTCAAACCGTAATTCATGGATTTTCACCATGGCAACCGCTGAGGTATGAAATGGCGCGTTGTCTTGGTGAAACAGGATTTTCTTTTTCTGCAAAGGTGGCCGTTATTCCGCAATTTCTGGCTTCAGCTTCGCAAGTAACGATGCGTAGTAAGCTCCTGTAATGGTTTTTCCTTTTTGAAGATAATCGATTAAGATAACTCCTTTACTATCCCAAAAAACATTCGGCATCACTTTCCCAGCTGAAAAAACAGTTTTTGCTTTTTTTGGAGCCGGTTCGCCCTTTGCTGTTTTGACTGAATTTTTATTTCGGGCGTATAATGGTGTATCCAAGTTTCATCTACAGTAATCAATCGGCGCCAAAACTCGGATTTATTGCGTCTAAACTGCGCCAACAGAGCGTTGGGAATATTCATTCGAACACGTTTTTGGTCTAACTTAAGCAAACGCGGAACCCAACTCGCGGACATCTTTTTCATGCCTAAATCTTGATTTAATATGTAACAAACACGTTCTATCTCTCTCACTTTAATTCGGCGGTCGTCTAACACCATTTGGTGAACTTTAGCAATGTTATCGTCAGTGGTTGCAGTTTTTGGACGTCCCGAACGTTCATCATCTCCCAAGCTCTTACGGCCACGTTTAAATTCAGCTGTCCAAAATGTCACTGTGGTAAATAATTGTGCGAAGTCCTCATGCACAGAGTCTAACTTATTTTTGATTTGCCTATTTTTGCCATTTTCAGAAAAAACACTCATATCGACTCACTCAAATGACTGTCAACTAAAAACTGCGTTTTCAAAATGACTGAAACTTCGGTAAGTAACTGTCAAAAAATGCACAACTAGCATTCACTAGCTTTTATTGGCGAGTGCCGCTATCTTTACGTTACGGAAACTTTTCAGACAACCCTCGTATTTGTAGCTTTAGCCTTTTACCATGACCACCATGAATCCTCTGCGATCGGACATTTATCGTTATTTAGCTCATATGCTATTTCCCAAGTTCTCAACAGAATCACAGTTTCTACGAATGGCTAGTCCGTAATAAATAGAGAGTTCGTCTGTTAGTTTTCCCGTCAATTTGGCCTTTCCACCGAGACCTTTTGTATGCTTTTTCAAATTGCGTAGGCGGGTACTCATTCGCTTTTGAACTTGATCTATGCACTCTCTCTTGGGTACTGCGACATTCTGATAAGGCTTAGCATCAGTAATGCCTTTAAAAGTCTTAGAATCACCGTCACCAATATAATGGGTGTATTTTACTTGGTGCAAAGCTTCGGGTCGCTAAAACATCTCAACAACCGCATCGGCCTCGATTGCCGCTTGGTGCCGCTAACTCGTGTCGATTCAGCGGTCTTCTTCCAGATATTTCCGGTCTCTTGCTATATGTACGTGTCTCGTTTGCACCTTTTTGACCACACTGCGCTTATTATGAAAACGAACCAATACCATTCACAAAACAAAAAAGAAGTTAGCACAATTATCGATAAAAAACCAACGTTGTTCGAATGTTTCACTGTACGAAACTGACTGAAACCGAGGTTTGTAAAGACGAAACAAGCAATAGTCTGACCACGTGGCAAATAGCTTCAAAAACATCCTCCATATACCTACTCTAGTCACCTAAAATACCGTCCCTCGTTTCGGTCATAAGAGGCTCACTACCACCTTCCTGGTGGCCTCGTACTATACTTTGAAAAGCAGGTACTTCGAGATATTTCCTGGTCAGAATCTTGTGGAATATAATTTTTGAGGTCATCAGGGGCCATTGAAAGCTATAAAAAAATGGATTTCCTGAAAATTCTAGAATGGCCTAATCCCTTAATTCTTCTCAAAATTTCTTGTTTAATGACATAACTAAGGCTTTTGATATAGTGAACCATACTTTGTTATTAAACAACAGGTTCCACAGGCTTTATTCATAGCTGGTTTGCTCTTATTTGAAGAATCGTAAGCAGGTGTTAAAGACAAAAAAATGTTTTCAAAAAAGTATATGAATATGGGAGTTCCTCAAGGCTCTGTATTTGGCCCAACATTGATTTTGTTTATGTAAATTCACTGTTTATTCAACCTTTTAAGGAGAAAATTACAGCATTTGCTGATGGTACTGCTCTTAATCTATTCTCGGATGTAAATAATTACAGATTTACCATATTACGACGACGGTTCAAACAGAACAAACTGGTGATCAGTAATAAGACCAAGTTTATGCTACTTAACATGACGGGTGTAATATCCAATGACTTCCCACTTTACTACCGTTCACTTAGTTGCTTACGATTCTGCTTAGTTGACTTTTAGCGGTGCTATTACAATAGTTGTTGTGAAGGTTGCTTTGAAATTTTACGTGTTGACAGATTTAGATACCTAGATACAGCTTTAAATACTACATATTTGTTATGTATTGTAGAAAACAATATCTTAATAGAATTGTGAAGCAGATGTATCACCTCGGTCCCTAGTGCAATCTACCAATTCTAAAGATGGTCTATGACAAATCCAAACTGAAATATGGTATTACTTGCTGGGGCAAAACTCATTTCAATAAAATTGAACCCTTATTAACAAAACAACATCACGCAATTCGAATTATGGTTAAAGTTAATCCTACAACCCCTAGCTCTGTATTGTTCAAAAGTCTGTAAAGTCTTCCCCGCGGCACTTGTACTGCTACAAAGTTTTAAAAATATTTTTCGAAAAATCTGGTTATTACCATGTCAGAGTACATGAAAATTGTAATTTATGTATCAACACTAGAAACTTTGTAACTACCCCAATTATGGACAAAACAAACTTTTCACGTTTTTATTTTGTTTATTACCGCGCCTTGGTTATTTAATTTATTACGAAAATCTTAAGTGTGCAAGAAAGAAAACAGTATTCCAATCCTACTGTAACAGATTCATTTCTGGCTACATTATTGTAAATTTTAAGATTTTTTTTGAATTCATCTGTTAACTACTTATGTCTTGCTGTTATTACACCTATTTTTCCCCATCAACAAAATGTTAATGGTTAACAACTCAAGTATTGATTTCACTATACGAGTATCATATTTCCTGCAATAACAAAAACCGAAATTATATAAATCGTGTAATTTAAAATTGAATAATTTTGTATACAGTTTTTGTCATGAAATAAAATAGAGGACAATATCTTGTTGTAAAAAATGTTGGCAAGTGGTCTGCTTTCCTGTTTAATTTCATTTAAGATGGGCAAATTTCTGCACTACTTTGAAGTTGCTTTATCAAGAGTTATACTGCATACCAAATCCTACACTGATGCCCCTTATTTATGCTCGTTTAAAACCTCTGTAGCACGCTTGCACCGAGCATTTTAAAGCACCTTAAGAGGCTTATCTTAGAACGACTGATTGATATCCATACTACCAAAAAGTTCCCGGAATGTATTCAGAAAATTGGAAATACAAGTTTATTCATCTAAATCTATATTGTCCCCCTCAAAGTAATCCCCATCGACTGCAACACATTTATGCCAGCGCTTGATCCAATCCTGGAAACATTTTTTATATTCGGTTTTCGGTATGTCCATCAGTGCTTCCTGCGATTTTTCCATTACTTCCTCTCGACTGCTAAAACGCGTTCCCCGTAGTCGTTTTTTAACTCGATTGAACAGAAAAAAGTCACAGGGAGCCAAATCAGGTGAATTCGGTGGCTGTTGGATGGTATTTGTTGCATTTTTCGCCAAAAAATTGCGAATAATGATGGCACTGTGCGACGGTGCGTTATCATAGTGCAAAATCCGCTAGTTTTCTGCCCACAATTCTAGTCTCTTTCGGCGAATTGCTTCACGCAAACGTCTCATAACGCCCAAATACAAGTGATACTCTTTGTTTACTATCTGGTCTTCTGGCAAAAATATATGATGCACTACACCGTTATAATCCATGAAAGCCGTGAGCATTGCATTCTTTTTTGACTGAAAACGACGTGGTTTTTTTGGTCTTGGCTCATTTGGTGAACGCCATTCACCTGCCAGATGTCTATTCATAAGCGGAGCCTTACGGTCTACTCGCCCTGTGGCATTAAACATTCTGTTTCATTTGACTCCCCTCGATCCTTTCATACAGCTGCGACTGCAGCTATTAGCCTTAAACCAACTACACAGTGGACAAATAATTCATTTGGCCACGCTAACATTCTTCATACATTAGGAATCTTCACTGAGAACATCAACTACATCCTACTTGAACTTTGGTTTGAAAAAGACTTTCAGGTAAGCTTCCCCTCTAGATCTTTCTGGGAGGGAGATGCTTTCATGGAGGACAAGTCAATCCATTTCTACACAGATGGATCTAAAACCGATAGCGGGGTTGGTGGCGGTGTTTTTTCAGATAAGGTAATCTAAGCCTCTCTTTCCGTCTTCCAAATCACGGTAGCATGTTCCAGGCAGGAACAGGAAATTTTGGCAATTAAAGAAGCACCGTCCTAGCCGAAGAAAAACGTAATATCTGCAAAGGATATCCGCATGTTTTCGGATAGTCAGGCAGCTAGCAAGTCCCTGGAATCAGTCTCTCCCTTGAATGCCAATTATCTCTTATGGAGATGGCAGAGCAGTTCAACCTTCACCTTCGCTGGGTGCCGGATCACAGAGACATTCCAGGGAACTGTAGGGCCGATGAACTCTCCAAAATTGGAATCACTCTACCTATTCTACCGGAAAAGAGTAGCATACGTATACCAATCGCTAAAAGGAAGATAATATCAAAGCTGGATGCCAATAAAAAACTGACCTTAGGTGGTCTGTTGGACCAACATGTCAAGCGACCAAACAGATCTTTCTAAAACTGGATTTGAATCACTCTAAGAGTCTGATCCTTCTAAATAGGAAGCATCTCAGCGCCATCATAGGTGTCATCACTGCCTCATAGGCAAGCGTCCAAAAAGGTTATGATTTCTGTAGAAGCTGCATGGATGAGAAGGAAGAGGAGACAATCCTCCACCTTCTCTGTACATATCCAGCTCTCTTCCAGAGAAGAAAACTTCACTTAGGAGCTGTCTTCTACAACGACCTACACGATCTGAAAAATATAGACGTAAACAGTCTCCTACGCTTCATCGTAAGCTCAAACTGGTTCCATTAGTAAGAGGATCATGTATCCACGTGGCATCACAATGAACCAATAGGACTAAGTGGGTTGGTGTTTCCAACAGCCACTCTTACCTACCTACCTACCTACCTACCTAATAGATTTATTTTAAATGCGACAGGCAATGCTTTAACATACACTGCGCAGTTACTGCTTTAGTACAGGATTAAAGAAATCTTAAAAAGAAGATGCTCAGTACGAGCATTCGAAATCCCAAGTGGATATCTTGGGGCCGTTTCGTTGAAAATTATCGATTCGTATACAATCGTTTTTCGGAACTTTGTGGGTCTCCTTATCTTGACTACTTCTACCGCATGCAATTTGGCTTAGTCTCGGATCCTACCAGTTTGTTAATACCAAAAGAAAGTCAGACGGCTACTCATTTACTCTCAAATTTCTTAGTGACTCTTCTGCCGACCCAAAAACCATTGCGAATTTCTTTGCCTCTCATTTTAACAAATTTTCTTAGCAAACAGCTGAACCCGATCCTAGTTACTTTAGCTATATGAGAAACTGTAATGATACGTCTCCATCCCATTAAATTATTACCAAATTCAAAGGCAATTTCGTACGGCCCTGATGGCCTTCCGGCTATTGTTATAAAAAAGTGTGTAACTTATCTGAGTCTTCTTCTCGTTGCCCTATTTAACTTGTCTGCTTCAACAGGTACTTTCGCTTTGCTATGAAAGGAATCTTATATAATCCCTATTCATAAAAACAGGATTATAGGCCCATAGCCAAACGCTTCTGCTTCTGAAAGTATTGTCTATATACAACTGCTTCCGCACTGTATGCTATCTGCACAAATCAGCACGGTTTCATGTAAGGTAAATCGACCACCACTGACTTAACTGAGTTCGTCTCTAGGACGCTTTGTGCTTTAGAAAACTGTGATGAAGTCGATTCAATTTTTACAGATTTCAGCACGGCATTCGATAAAATCTCTCACCAACTTATAATTTTTAAACTAAAAAACTTGGTTTTCCCCCTTATGTTGTGGCGTGGACCAAATCCTGTTTAGAAGACCGAGAATACAGAGTCATCTCCAGATCTTCAATATCCGACCCCATTAAAGCAACATCTGGTGTTCCTCAAGGTAGTCACCTTGGACCAATCATCTTTATCCTAACGATTTACGATATAGATCTCATCTTAACGAATTCTAATCTTTCTACCTTCGCTGATGACATGAGAATTTCCAAAGTCATTTCATTGCCTTCTGACTCCTATTGCCTGCAATGGAGCTTAATGTCAGCAAGTGCCAAGCGATAACCTATTTGCGCAAATGTTGTAGCCGATGAAAGCCCTGTCATAAGCACAGGGACATGACGGCCCTTCATGCAACGCCTAATAATTGGGTGTAGGCCCTAAAAGAGAACAGATTACGAATTAGCCGAACTAAGGCCTAATATCTGCATTGAAGTTTGTCTGGCCGCGCTAATTGAACTCCTGTCATGTAATTAAAGGTGTGAGTCATGCCGCCGAAGTTTAAAATACCTATGATATCGTTTTTTGTGGAAACCTTGCATAGGCACCAATGGTCCGACGTCCATTGGTAGTGTCAGATCCTTACTGACTAAAACCGGAAATCTTTCTGTTTATTCCAGCGCGGAACCACAGCTAAGTATTACTTCGCGAGGGATGGATTTGAGGTTCTTGCTTCGTCACGGGGTGCTTAGCGAATTCGCGTTCCGTTGCTGTTCTAAATTCCTGAGATCGCACATTATTCGTACTGCTCATGGATCTTCAGATTTCAACATATGTATATTGAACTATGTTTTCCGGTATTGGCCGTTCACCAAATTCTTCACACAATATAGCTCTTTCGTTTGCCTATCGCGCACATTCGAAGAAAACGTGCTCCATGTTCTCTACCGCGTTTACGCAGCGAGGACTGGACGGACTCGAATCACGGTTTCGCTTGAATAGATATTCCCGGAAACAACCGTGACCCGTCAAGAACTGTGTAAGATAGTAATTCAGTTCGCCGTGTTGTGTACACAGATTTGACTCCCTTCATGTGTGTCTTTTTATTCGTGACGTCAGACCATATTTGTGCCACGTACAGCTGAATGGAGGCTACAACTCTCGCAAGCATTAATCGTTTGACTTGTTTCGGGCCGCCGATATTCGACATGAGTCTTGAAAGTACGCCTATCGCTTTCGACGATTTCTTGCAAGCGTATGCGAGGCGATGCTTGAAATTGAGCCGAGCATCAATCATCACTCCCAGGTATTTTATAAATGGGCTGGAAATAATTGAGTGCTCTCCGGCTTTTATAGTTATCGTCTCTAGCACCCTTCTACTCGGAATGAGAATGGATTCCATTTTATGTTCCGCGAGGTTAAAACTCATATCGCGTAGCCAGTTTTTTATCAGTGATGTTGCTTGGTTGCAATACAACTCGATTTCTTCAAGTCGTTTCGCCACGACTATGTACAACAGCAATATCGTCCGCGAAACCTATAATGGCGGCTTCCCTGGGGACTGGGAGTCGTAGAAAGTCGTCATACATCACGTCGTTCCACAGTAATCGACCTAACACTGATCATTGCGGCACGCCCCTTGTAATTTTATATAATTTCGTCCCGTCGTCGGAGTCGTAGAGGAGCAACCTATCGGTAAAGTAGCTCCTTGTCAATCTTGATATGTACTTCGGTATATTTAATTTTTCGAGCCCGAGTTAAAAGCATTTTTCACGTCAAGTGCAACTACGGCGCAGTACTTTTTACTGCCTCCTTTCCATCGTCTACCTTCTATGGCCGATTGGGCTTTGTCTATTACGATTATCGATCGGCTCTTTCTAAAGCCATATTGATATTCCGCGAGTCCATCAGTGGCTTCAATGGTAGGTTGTAGTCTGTTGCATATAATTCGCTCTAATATTTTGCCCATAGTGTCGAGCGATAAGATGGGGGCTCCTCTGGCGGTTTATTTCCTTTTGGTAATAATACCAATCGTTGATATTCCCATTGTTCCGGAAATATTCCCTTGCTTAAGCATGCATTATACATGCTAACGAAAACGTCTAGGCGGGCCTTCATCGCTATTTTTAAAGCTCCATTTGGTATGCCGTCTGGACCAGGGGCTTTCCGATCTTCTACCCTCTCGATTGCAGCTGTGAGTTCATCGGTTGTTAAGGCAGGAATGTGTTCACGTAGTTCTCCGATGCGGCTTCGTAGAACTCCGTCATGTTGAGAGGGGAACAGAGTTTCTACGATTCTGCTGAGAAATAGCGGACAAGTTGGTGCCGGTCTCTGAGGCGTTTTGAGCTTCGCGGTTATGATTTTGTACGCTTTGCTCCATACATTTTCGTTCAATTGCGTACAAAGATCCTGTCTTTTGCTAGACTTAATGGCGAATTTGAGTGCTGCGCGTGCTTCTTTATACGGTGTCCTCAATATCAAATGTCTATCTGTATTGCCTCTAGACCGTTGGTATTTTCTTTGTGCCATAAGACAGGCTGATCGAAGTTCCTTAATGTCGTCGTTCCATCAATACGTTGGACGCCGGCGGTTTTGTGTCCCCTTTCGAGCCATTGATATATCGCAGGCAGCGTGCAGTTGTCGCGTTGCTTGACGTACGATCTCGTTAGCTGTTCTCCCTTCACCTAAAGCTTCAGCGATTGCGTACTCTAAGAGGTCCTCATCAAAGGTGTTTATGTTCCATTTCGTCTTGCTTGGGACTGGGTGTTTCAAGGTCGGGTAAGACTATGGAGATGGATTATAATTGCATTATGGTCACTGTGGGTGTAGTGATTGCTGACGCGCCATGTCCTATGCCTAGATAAGCTGCTACTAATGAACGTAATATCAACAATCGAGCCTGCATCAGCTCTACTAAAAGTATTCGCATTTCCCACATTAGCTACGACGATGTCCAAACTAGAGAGCACTTCGAGTAGAATGCTTCTTTCCCTTTTATTCGTTAGCACGCTTCCCCATTCTACTGCCCATGCGTTAAAATCACCGGCTATAATAGTTGGCGTATAATCCTTAGCATCAAGAACTATGCTTTCGACAACTCGTTCGTGTTGCTCAATAGTAAGGCTAGGAGGGACACAACAGCTGTATTCGTACGAGTATATATCGTTTAACTTTGCTCGTACGAAGTAGTTTTTCTCGCCGAAAGGTGGTATCTGAAACGTGGTATTACCACATGCCCATATGGCGCTTTTTTCGTCGCATCATGCGCCCAGTTGCCCGAATTAATATTGCAATATTGCTCCGAGAGTATTGCAATGTCGACCTTATGCTCATGGACCGTTTGATGCTGTAGATCCTGAGCTACCTTACAAAGTTGCAAAATTTTCATGTTTTCGCGTGGAGGCTTTTTTATACTCTGGGCACCTAACACTACCGGTTATATGCCCAAAGTCTACTCCGTTTGCACTACAGTGCAAGCATTTTGGTTTTGCCTTGCAGTCCTTCAATTTATGCCCATTTTCTCCGCATCCGAGACATGCATTCGATCGATCGGTAGGGCTTTTGCACGTTCTTGCAATATGTCCAAACCCGAGGCATCTACAGCATTTCTTTGGCGAAATTTTTTCTCGGATCTTGCGATATATCCAACCAATGTGTACTTTTCCGGCGGTAAGTAATCTGTTACCGATGTCTACAGGCAACCGTATGGTGGCCGCCTGAGTCCATTGTCTTTACTGCCGGCGGCTTAACTTCATAATCTTGAAGGAACTCGGTGATGGCCGTGAAACTTCTTCCTTCGACGTTACTTCGTCTATGTCCTTGCATTCGAGGAATATCTCGTGCGTGATTGAGCGAACGCTAGCATCTTCACCTAATGAATCTCCGATTTTTGCTTTTAGGCTCGAAGAAGCTATCTCGAGAGATTTTTTTAGCGCTAAAAGGAGGTCTCCGCCTGCTGTTTTCCGGATTCGACTTACGTGTTCTCCGACTTCTTTTAAGCTCGTGTCCTATTTTAATTTCCGCAACAGGTCAGCGTACGTAATTTCGCCCGATCTTTTTATAATAATTGCGTCGGGACCTCTTTTGGTCTTCGTCCACTCGTTCGTTTTCATTTTGGCAACGTTTCTCTCTCTAAGGGGCTCCGGCTTGGCGGGAGTTGATTGTGGATTTATGCGGTCGCTTTTTTGAATGCGTTTTTGAGCGCATGGTTCTTCTGGCGCTGTTCCTCGGTTTTTCTTTGCAGATGGAGTCTGTTCCGCAGCGTTATTAAGTCTGTCTTCTTCCGTTACCCTCTTTGCAGGACGGTACCATTTAATTTATGGGCTTAGCGATTAGTCAACTATATGCGCTAAGTTGTTTTCTGGCAACGATGCCACTGGTATTCGGCGTTCCTCAAGACGAAGATTAATGATTTGCGCTTCCCGTTCGAGTTGAGAAACTTTGCAACGCAGGTTAGGTGTCTCGACTTCGGCTTCTCGAAAAGCGGACTTGATCAAACTTCGGATTTTTTTGATTTCACCGTGGGGGTTGTGCCTGTCTTTATAAAAAGCATTCAACTCATCAATTTTTGCACCCTGTTGTAATATTTTATTTCCCGTTTGAGGCGGAGTCTCAGTGTTTGGCGTGACCATTGGGCTCCGATCTACCACTGTGGGACTGATTCGTGAGTTTTCTATCACGTGATCCTTTAGGACAGTTGTTTTTGGTGGTGAACGCGCGACTCTCATACTTTTCTTGAACGGGTTTGTTGCAACGTCTGTCTGGAGGAGATTCCTAGTGGCCTAGGTTGCCACCGCTGTAGGAGATATTGACTTTTGTCTATTATGACAACGTTGGCCATAGATTTAGCGTAGGGGGTTTTAAAACCTTGACGTATTTTCTGACAGAAAGAAGAGACTTAAAGTCAAGGTTTATTATATACGATATCCGTCCATCCAGCTTAAAGAAACACATGACAATATTGGGCGATGCACGAGAAGTATAAAGGAAAAATGCCAGCGACAGAGATGAAAATGTAGCGATTGTCAGCAGGTGTAACAAAACATGACCTAATAAAGAGTACGAGCATGTGCATTCGCGGTAGACACCGCGTGCATTTCGCTAAGAAAGGACCGAAAAAAAATTATTGAAATGTCTTAAATCTATGTTTGGTTTATGTAATCAGTGGGCCTATCTCTTTTTTGTATATTTTCTAGAAAACGTTCCCATTGACTCAGTCTTATAGAGCAGAACTATAACTAAATTGAATAGATTTTCTTGGACAACAATTTTGAAGGAACACACCAAACCAGGAATCTAAAAATAGTGCACACTTTCCACTCCAATGGATTCGTAAAAATTCATATAAACTAACTATAGATGCAGTTACTGGAAAAAGAAAACAAAAACATAAATTTGACATTATCTAGCATACGGTTTCTGACCGGAAACCATAGGAAAGCGTTTTTTAGATACAAACATTCGAATCGGGCTATGTGCAGTGACGACCTGATATCTATCCGCCAACCCATTGAGAATCGAGTGGTAAATTTGATTGATGATTTGGTTGCCAAAATCGAATTTCAGTGATTTATTGCCAAAAACCTCGTAAAGTTATCTCCATATGAGGTTTGCATATGCATACATACGAGTATCTATGTATATGAGGTTTGGTAGGGACGAGTATTTCTGTCACAATGGAAAGGTGCGACATATTTGTTTTGTTTTTTTTTTTTTATATAAATTTTCCATCGATCTGTGACCAATCAGCTGAGTAAAGTGATTTTTCATTTGAAAATCAACATGTGGCGGGAAAGATACTCAAAATTTCAATCCAAATGGCATTGTTTATTGAGGTTACAAAGCTGTCAGCTGTCTTCTTTTTTCTTTATTCTAATGTCGGTAGAAGGTCGAGACTGTATGTCTGCATACTTAAGCCAGCCGAAGATGGGGTGGAATACTGCATTAAGGAAAACAGAAGCTTTGAGACTCCATAAAGAAATAAACAAGCAAGTAAATCGATAACCGTATGCAAATTTTGGAAGAATAAAAACATGAAAATCGAGACAGAATCACAAGAGCTGGTGGGTTTCGTAATCACATGGGAAAAATTCTTCACTAGCGATTTTCCAAACAGATAAACAGAGACCTAATTATGGTAATGACATCTTGATATACGGTTTTATATATTGTTGAAGGAGCTTTAAGTGACATATTTCGGTGGATTTTGTGCTTTAAAAAACTAAATAGCAGAGGATACTAGGAAAAGATACAAAGCAAAATTTAGGTACACGTCTGTCCAACTCAATAGCAGTCTTTTTTGGTTCTAATAATAGTTGTAGTAGTTATACAGGATGCGACAGAACCAGTTGAGCACTTTTGAAGAGTTATAAAACAGAACCCGGGTATACCAACTTGATCAAAAATTTTTCGGAATTTATTCGGAAAATTTCAAATACAAGTTTATTCATCTAAATCCACATACTCGTATGTGGAGGGTGAAGGACTCGAACTCCAACCTTTTAAAATGCTATAATTTTTTTATTTTTTGATAAATTTTATGGTGCCAAAGCAAAAAATGTTGGAAAATACATCAGTTTTCAAATTGTATCAGTAGTTTTATATATGTCCACTTTTGACGCGAATAATGGCCTTGAGACGGCCGAAGAAAGCATCGCCCGCTGCACGCAAGTGGCTCTGCGGTATTTTGGCCCATTCCCGGGGAAGTGCTTGTTTGAGGTGGTCCAAACTTTGGTATTTTTTAGTGCCAACCTTCGCCTTCAAAATACCCCAGACAGAGAAATCCAACGGATTTGCATCCGGAGAATTTGCAATCCATTGTGTCGAAGAAATGAAGTGTGAGACATTGTGTTTTAACCAATCTTGGTTGACGCGCGCTTTGCAAGACGGTGCCGAGTCTTGTTGAAATGTCCACGGTCTCCGACTGAAATGATTGTTTGCCCAAGGCTTCAATACTGCCTCTAAGAGAGTTTCGCATTAATTTTGACGCCACGGTCCAAAAATACGAGCGGCGAGCGACCAACGGCGGTTATGGCGGCCCAAACCGTCACCATCGGTGCTGCCTGCTTTCCGGTGGCCGTGCGAAGGTGTAAATTTTCGAAGGACCTCTCTGGCAAGTAAACTCGGTCATTTTGTTTGTTGACATATTGCTCGATAACAAATGGCGACTCATCGGAAAAAACCAAATTCGGCAACTCACCACTCACCTTACCTCTTTCGACTCAAACTTTTTTCTGTTGCGGTGTAAGATCGTGTGCTTTTTGGAACTTCAATGGCTTGAGCCCAAGCTCATTTTTCAGTATGTGTTGCATGCGTTCCAACGATACGTTGAGCTCACGAACCATTTTTCTTCCATTTCGACGCGTATTTCGCTTAATTCGAGCCTTCACTTTCCGAACCATTTCTGCCGATGTTGCTGTTTTTCTATGACCACCTCCATGGCGTTTCGCAACGCTGCCAGTATAGTATCACGGTAACGAGCTATGGTTCGAGACACAAATGATTTATTCACGTTGAGGTGCTGGAGGGCTCTAACGATGTAAATAGTAAAATTATCTGTCATGTGTCAAAATTTGAGCTTACTGTCATAAACGGTTTGGGAATGATAGCAGTCTGAAATTGGTTGCAGCTCGAGTCATTCAGGGTGTATGTATATTGTCCCCTTCAGAGTAATCCCCATCGACTGCAACACACTTATGCCAGCGCTTGATCCAATCCTGCGATTTTTCCATTAGTTCTTCTCGGCTGTTGAAACGCGTTCGCCATAGTGGTTTTTTAACTCGATTGTGTCTTTTTCAACTCGGAAGCGAACACCGGATGCACAATATCTCAAGAGCCTGTACACCTCCTCGTGTACCTCAATGATACAAATACAGCCTATCAACAAGAAGGACACACAATATCGACGAATTGGACAGGACGTCACAGTCGACAGCTATTATTTTGAGGTGGCAAGGGACTTTGTATTCTTTGGATCTGCTATCAATTCTGCCAAGAACGCCTAAGTAGACATAAAACAAAGAATCACCCTTGCAAATCGCTATTTCTTTGGGCTACGAAGGCAATTGCTTAGGAAGGCCCTCTCTCGAACAACTAAGGAAACGCTATAAAAAACTTCGACCATCGCAGTCCTCGAGATAAAAATTCTTCGTACGATGTTCAGTGTCGTTTGCGTTAACGGGCCTTGAAGGACAAGGGCTCCTCAAACGACCTGGTGTGCGCAACTGTAGGGAGCTAGCTATGGATCGTGATAACTGGAGAGGATTGTTAGTTGAGGCCCAGGTTCACACCGAACTGTAGCGGCACATAAGAAAGTAAATAAGGGCCCGCGCACATGTCGGCGTTGTATACTTATGTGGGTCTATAAACTATTTGTCTCTCTTCCTTCTCTACACCGGGTTCGAGAATATGAGTTTAACTTGCTCCTGAACAAGAGCCTTAAATTGGCATTATTCCTAGTTGATATTCTATCGTACTACACCTTTCCTTTGGTTTGATATTCTTCATTTCTTTTGCAAAATTAGTGGGTCACTTGAGCTTGTGTCTGAAATATTGAGAACTCTAAAAAAGAGATCTAAAGGAGTTTAATTGCGTTATCTAGATATCAAACCAACTTGCCCTCTCAGCGAAATAATGCGATCTTCGAATTTCATTCGTAAGGGGTTTCTGTACCCTTAATATGTTTGTACACAGCGCGGGCGAAGCAAATTTAGGGAGGAAGAAAAGACAGGTATCGATGTACATTGTTTTTAAATGTATGTAAGTTATAACGGCCAGGAAATACAGAGATCGGCAGGGCACTCCATAAGCGAGTTGTACGGCTTTGGAACGAATCACGATATTTTAAAGTACATTCGAAAATAAGCTGCAGGGTGTATTGATGAGCATTGACAGCGAGACGGGCGTTACGGTTGAAACTTTGAATAGGCGGAACGCTACTGGCGATTTCTATGGAGCACTAGTGGTGGAAATAGCGATAAAACAAAGTGAGACAAGAGACATTACGTCACTGTTCGAGGATGTCAATTGACTGACTGATATTAGTATCACCTACGAGTTTTATCGCACGTCTTTGAATCCTATCTAACAGGTGCAGAGATGTTTGAGGAGCACCTGACCATATGTGGGTATTCTGCTCCAATTGGCTGGGCTGGGTGTTTAAATTTCGCTTTAACGACAGCAGACAGCATTGTGTTTCGGAAGCATTAAATTCCACTCTGTTGATAGTCCACCAATTGGTTATGCTGTTAATATCGTAATTTAATGAGCTTGACATTCGGTGCCGTTTCCGTTCTACAGCCGAAGACCAGGGGCGTGAGTCCGGGAATGAATATGAGAAGCAGAGAGTACTGTCGTCAGCAAAGGAATATATTGGATTAGAAGTGGCAGGCAATAAATCATTGATAAAAATAAAAAAAAGTGTCGGAGAGAGAACGGAACTCTGGGGCACACCAGCATTTATTTTGTGAATATCAGACTTGAAACCGTCCAAGACAACTTGAATTGAATGTTCCGAAAGGCAATTTCTAATCCATTGAAGAAGTGAGTCGTCGATCCCAAAAGCACGCATTTTCGGCAAAAGAGCCTGATGCCAAACTCTGTCAAATGCTTTAGAAATATCAAGTGCAACTATCTTGCTTTCGCCAGATTGATGTACGCTTTGGTTCCACTTTTCGGTGAGACATGCCATCAAATCACCAGTGGACCTGTTGCTACGAAAACCATATTGCCGGTCATTGAGAAGTTTTCGTGTTTCGAGATATTTCATGAGCTGACGGTTTATCAGCGTTCCCATGATCTTGGAGAGAAGGGACGTAAGTGCAATGGGTCTGAAAGAAGAAGATTCGCCTTTTTTAGGGACGGACTGGACAAATGCTGTTTTCCATCTGCTCGGAAAGAGCCCTAAGGAGTAGGATTGATGAAAAAGCTTGCGCAGTGGTTTTGCCAGCGTGGAAGAACACCTCTTCAGAAGAAGGGGAGATATACCATCTGGACCAGCGAATTCATGTATGTTTAGATCTCTAAGTACTCTTGCTACTACACGAGTGCGAAACTGTGTTCGTCCCATTGTAGATTCGACGCACTCAAGTTTAGACGAGGACAAAGCACAATCTGGGAGTGTTGGGCTGACCACAAAGTTTGCAGCAAACAGATTGGCTTTGCCAAGGAGCTGACAGCTGGAATGTCATTGCAAATGGGCGTTGGGATGGAGGATGAGGCAGAATTTCTAATGTTTTTGACGAACGATCAACAATTTTTACTGCCTTTGGAACATTGACGTATTTTTTGCTTCAATTTTCGGTCGTAGTGGAATTTCACACGATTAAGAAAGACGTTGCTGGCTCGTTTGAACTTTTTTTGGTTCTCCTCTGTCAGGTTGGCCTAACTCTGACAGCTTCTTTACAGCTCGAGTCATATCATGCCTTTTCGTTTGGTTTGATACTCTTCATTCGATGAGGGATAAAGCATCTCATTCCAAAGAGAATAGTAATTTCTGTGATCATATCAGCTGCGGCGTCCACATCGTTTTTAAGGAAACATAACGATCAGTTAAAATTCTTCAAGAAGTTGTTAAGTCAGCTCCAATTGGCTTTCTCGTATTACCATACGGTTTGATAAGATGTATGTACCGTAACGTTGTCTTGTTGAAACCAGAGCTCATCCACATTCAATCCTTCGAATTTTAGGAAGAAACAGTCAGTCAACATCTGTCAATTACGTTCGGTATTCACTGATACCGTCTCTTCATCATAATCTTCGGAAAAAATTACCCACTTTTTGGGTTACATGGCTTTTTCGTGAATCTCATGATAGTTGTTCGGGCCCCAGATATGTCAATTTTGCTTATCCACGTACCTGTACATCCAAAAATGTGATTCTTTTGGATCTTCTACGATTGCAAATACAGATCAACGGTCGAATGGTGTAAGTAATGCCCAGTTGTTGACACGAATTGAGGTGTTTAGCTCATTTCGAAAACTTTAGCTTAGCACTATAATTTCGGTATTTTGGCGTGTATCTGCTGGCCGTACATATTGATATGTGTCTTGACCAGCGTCTGAACCACTTTCTTCAATACGTTGACCCACAATGCGAATTCTGGACTCAGAAGGTCGATTATGTTGACCAAAAAACATTGCGAATCTTGCGAAATCTAACTTTCACAGAACTCAAATTTTCATAATAAGCTTTGAATAACCAAAATTCGTTGCTCTGTGGTAAACGACTCCATGAATAAATTTAAACCCAATATCTGTGATTAATATCATTCATTGAAAATAACAACAAGTAAATATCATTTAACGACAATCAAAATTTACATCCAAAAACCAAAATTAGAATGACTGAGTGAAACTGTTGATTATGCTATGCTGGCAGTTCTGCCTCTTGAATCCCAAGCACTGGGCTAGGTTGATGCTTAACGTTTTGGTTTTCCAACTGAGAAGTGTAGAGAAAGTTTATCTCTAAATTCAATCGTCTCGAAAGGACCTGGATGGTGTCTGGTGCAGTTGGGAGGTATACAATACGAATCGGATAGTCTTGGATATTCTCAGACATTCTTGAATGGTTTCCTAAGGTCTCAAATGACCTCGGATAAAATCTAATAGTCAGGGTAATATCCCTTTCCAATAATACGTCCCAAGTTCTCGTCTCTCGCTGAAGGTACCTGAACCACTTACTTCAATCCCAATCATAAGATTCTTATTTTTCTTTCCTTTTTTTTTTTGTAATTTCATATTAAATTATTAAATTTGCTTTTGTATGTCCACAATGGACAATGAAAAAGTTGGGGAAGGAAGCCTTTTAAATAATTTCCAATTCCAAATATTCACGAAAACAAAAGCAGAGAGGTATCCGTAGGATTAAAAACAAAAAAACAAAAACCAAAACACCGCCAGAACAACAACCAAGACCTTGGACATTTGGAGTAAAATTGCCAGTAAATAATTAAATGAGTTTACATTTCACTTTCTGTTACATTACGCCTGAAGTTGACACTTGTCTTATGCAATCGGCTTACAAACATAACATCAACGCAAATAATTTGTTCCATTGTGTCACGAGCCTTCAAAGAGATAAAAAAAAAACCCGTCTGTAGGTTTTCCGTGGAATATAAAATTGGCAATAACTTTAAGAACACAAATGGAAAAAATAAATAAAAATATCAATAAAAATTTTCTCCTGCGAAAAGGACCAAAATTATTCACCTCGTTGGGTTTATAGAAAAATGCAAATTTATAATTTTTTAAGGGAAAACCGCTCCTATTTTTACTTCCCACTAACGAGGTATTTACTTCTGTTTACGAATATCTTCAATAAATTTTCAAACGTGCTTTGAAAGGTAACCCAGAATACGTGCATACCCTTGAACTTTTGAGATATTTGTTTTTTTTTTAGCCGCCCACTAATCTGGGCTTATGCAAAAGTTACAAGACAAAGAGAAAAATCTCGTCGGTGGCGCAACGACATGGAATTAATATCAAAGATACTCGTATCTTTTAAATGTTTTCGAAACGGTGAAAAAAGAATTAAAACCAAAAAAAAAAGAACAAAAAATTGTTTTGTAAATTAATTCGCTAAGAACTAATGTTACGACAGAACGACATTCATTGTGCTTCATTTTGGAGCACAGTAGATACGGCAAAATACCGTAAGATTTGAGAAAGACGAGATGGAATTTTTAAGTGGCTCTTTTGAGTGTACCTTCGAAGATTTTATTGTATTTCTATTTTATGATGTTTTTAGGGATTGATGTACTCGTAATTTGAAAGTTGAATGAAAATAGCTTTAGGAGATTATTGTTTCCTTAAGTTCATCGTATTTCTTCGAATTTAATACGACCGTGGAGTTGAGTTACTCATGGGTGTAGTGTTTGAGTTTCTCTATATCTATCTGTAGGAGTATTCTATACCATCGAGGTTATGGCAAGCTTTACATCAAGAACCGAGAACCGCAAAAAGTGGTGAAGGTTCTGTGAAACGTAATACCCTCGTTGTATTCTCGTTACGAGGAAAAAGTATAATTAGTGGAATATGACTTTCAAGAACTTACCATTGGCATAAAAATAGAAAACAACTCTCTGCTTGTTTTGTGTAAAACTTTTCCCACGTTCTGTTACGGGGCTTCGCCTTAAGAGGAAACTTTCAGTCTCATTAATTGATAAATTCCCATCGTAATAAATCACAGATAGACGAGCACACTTAATACGCAATAATCTCATGTTATTGACTAATGGACGTCAATCAAACAAATTATGATAAATCAATTGTATGTTAATGGAGTTACTGATCCAATTTGATTTGAATTGTCGTTAATGAGAGTTAACTTTGTTGAAGACGTGCGTCAGGTAGATCCTACTGCTTGTAGATTATATATTGGGTCTTAATTCGGTTTGCTAAGAGATGGCGTAACTTGTGTTATTCCATTGGAACATGCGTTGGAAAGCTACTGTCATTGTACGTCATTTCATTTGAAGCGTAAACAACAATAATTTTTTTTCACTCAAATATGTCGAACTTTGTGCCTGAAAAAGTGTTTTTGCGAGGAGTTCTTCTTCATTACTTTAATATGAAGAAAACTGCTGCCGAAAGTCATCGTATTTTGGTGGAAGTTTATGGTGAATATGCGCTAGCTGAGCGAATGTGCCAAAAGTGGTTTGCACGATTTAAAAGTGGTGATTTTGGCTTGGAAGACGATGAACGTCGTGGGCAGCCAAAAAAGTTTGAAGATGAAGAACTGGAAGCATTACTCTATGAAGATTGTTGCCAAACACGAGAAGAGCTAGCAGAATCTTTAGGTGTCACTCAAGCACCCATTTCAAAACGTTTAAAAGCAGCTGGATATATTCAAAAGCAAGGAAACTGGGTTCCACAGGAACTCAAGCCAAGAGACGTCGAAAGGCGGTTTTGCATGTCCGAAATGCTGCTGGAACGCCACAAAAGGAAGTCATTTTTGCATCGGATTGTTACTGGTGATGAAAAATGGATCCACTACGACAACCTCAAGCACAAAAAATCATATGTGAAACCCGGCCAACCAGCCAAATCAACGGCAAAGCCGAATATCCACAGCGGGAAGGTAATGCTCTGTATTTGGTATGATTAGATGGGTGTGCTGTATTATGAGCTGCTAAAACCGGGTGAAACCATCAATGGACAACGCTACCGAACACAATTAATCCGTTTGAAGAGAGCAGTGGCCGAAAAATGCCCGGAATATGCGACCAGACACGAGGCAATAATTTTCCATCATGACAACGCTCGGCCCCACATTGCTATTCCGGTTAAGAACTATTTGGAAAACAGTGAATGGGAAGTCTTACCCCACCCGCCTTATAGCCCAGACCTTGTCCCTTCTGACTACCATTTGTTTCGGTCGCTGCAGAACGCCCTCACTGAAATACGGTTCACATCAGAGCAGAATATCAAAAATTGGCTTGATTCATTCTTGGCTGCCAAGCCGGCGCAGTTCTTTTGGGATGGGATCCACAAATTGCCAGAAAGATGGGAAAAAGTCATAGCTTCAGATGGGCAATACTTTGAATAATACTATTGTACATGTTTGTCTCAAATAAACGTTCAAATTTTGGAAAAAAAACCGCACGAATTAAGTTATATACTCTAGGCATTTTATACGAGGGCAGGTCAATAAGACCGTGACTTTTGGATTAAAACACAGATTTTTTGATAAAAAAATAATTTTATTTTTCAACGTAGTCTCCCTTGAGCTCTATACACTTTGTCCAACGCTTCTCCAATTTTTTTTATCCCTTCCAAAAAAAATGATTTGTCGAGGTCCTCAAAATAGGCCTTTGTTTGCGAGATGACTTCATCATTGGAGTCAAATCTTTTTCCACCAAGCCATTTCTTCAGGTTTGGGAACAAGAAGTAGTCGCTCGGAGCCAAATCTGGAGAATTCATAGCCCAATTCATGGATTTTTGCCATGGCAACTGCACATGTGTGCACCCTTGCATTGTCTTGGTGGAAAAGAACTTTTTTCTTGGCCAAATGAGGTCGTTTTTTTTTCAAATCGTCATTGAATCGGTCCAATAAGTTGGCATAATATTCCCCATTGATTGTTCTTCCCTTTTGAAGGTAGTCAATGTGGATTATCCCGCGTGCATCCCAAAAAACAGTCGCCATAACTTTATTGGCTGACAAACCCACCTTGGCCTTCTTTGGCGCCGATTCACCCTTAGAAACCCACTGTTTTGACTGTTGTTTGTTCTCTGGTGTGTTGTGATGGATCCATGTTTCGTCCACGGTTACAAAACGGCGCAAAAACTCCTCCATATTGCGATTAAACAACGCCAAACCTTCCTGTGAAGTTGTTACACGATTGCGTTTGTGGTCGACTGTGAGCAAACGCGGCACCCATCTTGCGGAAAGCTTTCTCATGCCCAAGTGATCATTCAAAATTGAAACCACTGAGCCATGCGAGATCCCTACGGCTTCCACAATCTCTCGCACTTTCAATCTTCGGTCGGCCAACACCATATCGTGAATTTTTTCGATTGTTTCGGGTGTAGAGACCTCAACTGGGCGTCCAGGACGTTCGGCATCTTCAGTGCTTGTACGGCCACAACGAAATTCAATAAACCACTTTTTTACCATTGAAATCGATGGTGCAGAGTCCCCATAGTACGAGTATTTATCAAGCTTAGCCTTGGTCTCGGTAATGGTTTTTTTTCGCAAGAAATAATGCTTAATAAGCACACGAAATTCACTTTTTTCCATTTTCTCCTCAAATTAGTGAGTAGTCTGATAAAAATAGCTGTCAAACACAAACTAACTGACGCAGCAAGTTTAAATTTTGACAGGAGTCAACTGACAGATGCCTGTTGACAGGAGCAGTGTTGCTGTTTCATTAAAGAGGTCAGAAATTCAAAAAGTCACGGACTCGCCCGCCCTCGTATAGTGCAGGATTTAGAGGGGTGATTTTTCAATGGTTGAAATCTTATTTAAAAGAGAGAGTTCAAAAAGTTGTTATAAACGGCACACAAAGTGAAACTCGGCTTTTAAAAAATGGGGTACCACAGGGATCTGTCCTCGGCCCTTTCTTTGTTTTAATATACATCAACTGAAACTTCGAACTCCCGTTAAACGGTCTTTCGACGGCATTTGCAGATGATATTGTATATCATTTACCTATCAGTCAAATTCTGATTTTAATTATATTTTACTAATTGAAGAGGACGTAGAAATTCTAAGAACTTGGTTTTCGAACCATAAACAAATAATTAGTGAAAAAACTAAATTCATGACTTTTAAAACCTCTGGTCATCCAGTTTGTAATTACAACCTGTTTTTTCATGCTTCGAATTGTAGGCAATTTAGCTTTCCAATTCATGATTGTGGTATACGTAACTTTCAACATAAAAATTCTTGTTCTGATTCGTGTTTCAAAGTAAATTTAACATAGTGGTACAGATCAGATCCAAAAATCTAAGTCATTCGTACCCTTTTGCAACGTGACTTCGATCATATTAAGGCGTATTGCGACGATTGGAAATTGAAAATCAATTTTCAAAAGTCGGAGACAATCCTGTTTAGAACTCCATTGAGATGGGCTTCTAGGGATACCAGATATAACTGGCGAGATTTGGCCATCATTGGATAGCACGGACAGCCATTATCGGTGAGAAGCGTAGTGAGATACCTTGGTATCTGGCTCGATAAGTATTTGTATTTTGACAAACATATAGATGCTTGTCTTGCTGGGGCCAAGAAGGTTTTAGCCTTGACAAGAATGCTATTTCGCAGCAGTCAATTTGTGTCCAGGGTGAAGGTCATATGCTATGTGGCCCTAATCAGGCCAGTCATCACGTATGGTTGTCCCGTGTAGTTTATGTAGCGCCGTATCAGATGGAAAGGATTGGGGTGTATGAAAGGCAGTATCTTAGGGCCTGTCTCGGCTTGTACAGAACACCAGAATCAGAGTACAATACAAAAAAATATGATCCCAACAAAGTCCTTTACGATGGGGCTAATCTGAATAGGATTTACAATTTCCGGATTAAGGTGATGCGAAGACACGTTGCACGAGCAATGACCAGCGATAATAGCCTGATCTTTGGGGTTTATTACCTCAATGAAATGAAAAGTACCACGAGAGCACGCTTCTATCGGGTTTTATCCCGCCAGAGGCATTTCTCCATATGATGCTAAAGGGTTAATGCAAAGCAGGGATGGTGTCCCGGTAATATACCACCTAAACAGCGGCGCGAAGGACAAGCGGCTCAACTACGACGGGTATGTTGCCAATGCTCAGGAGCTCCTCCGTTTTAATCCCGAGATTGCGGACAGGGATCGGATCGATGCCGAGAAACAGTACACCGAATTCTGGTGGCTTCTAAAAGGGGAGAGGGTGGGCTCGCTTTCCTAGGTCGGTACGTTACTAAGATAACACACTACTCTTAGTTGTAAGTTAGATTAAGGATAGTTAGGAGGATCTCGCGGAGAGACCACGTTCGTCAACATAAGGCGGCCCCGCTGAGAAGTGACCGATGCTTTATGGCATTGTTAAATCTCAGGGATGCTTGTGCACGATGTTGACGAATGTCACGCGCCCGAAATCGCAATTGGTATGGTGACCACTCAGTGCGAGAGGCTATGAGTGCTCACCACCCCGATTATAGGTTAAGTAGCTTAGGTAGGTTAAGTAGAATAGGGACATAGTTTTAAGTTTTATGAAAAATTTAAAAGAACGGTATCTATGTAAGTTTTTCGAAAACTTTTTCTTAGAAATTTCATATATTGTAATACTGATAGATAAGATTAATTGTAAGATAGTTTTTAAGGCCGAAAGGAATTTGTTAAGTTTAGAGCGCTCGGTAAGAGCCAGTAAGCTAGAATAAGTAACTATCATTGTTAAATTACAATAGATTTAGTCATTTTTGTCTAGAATGTAAGTAATAATGAAAGAATCAATAGAAATGAATTTAAAAGTAAAAAAAAAAAGCCATTCCTTGTAATGAGTATTTTTTTTTTTCAAATTCAAACACAATTCCTAACACATCTACATATGTATTGTATGCTTTTGTCATATCAATGAGGCTGCCATAAAGCTGGCTGCATAGCCTCAGAATTGCATCTTCGGTTGTCTTCCCTGAACGGAACCCAAATTGATTATCGCTAAAAAATCCTATTTTATTTAGAAAAGAAGTAATTTTATTGGCCATAAGTTTTTCAAATATTTTTGAAAAGTAGGAAGGATTGAAATAGATCTATAGTTAGTCATATTTGTTTTATCTCCTTTTTTAAAGAGTGGAATAACCTCAGCACATTGAAATTGTTGTGGGAAACAGCCCTGTTCCACACTTAAGTTAAATATATAACTCAAGACATCTGAAACATAAAAGGCAATTTTTTTAAGAAGATTACTACATATTCCATCTGACGTGCAAGAGTTTTTACTTTTTAAAGATAAAATAGCTTTGTATGTACCAAAAGAGGTGATACGTAGGATTAAAAGCAAAAGTATTTGGATGTGAGAATTTAGTATTTATACACTGTTGATTAAAGCAATTACCATCACCACTACAATTAATGGACTGATTCAATGTTGCTGGTATTTCTGTAAAATATTCATTAAATTTGTTGGATATACTTTTAAAATCTGTAAGAGTAGCATTATCAACTACAATGGTTTCTATTATATTAGGCTTAGAAGTTTTACCTAAAATACTGTCGATGGCTTTCCATTCTTCTTTAATATTGCCCTTTAAGTTTTCAAACAAGTTAAAATAATACCTTTCTCGAATCAATTCAACATTTGCCCTTACAGCTTTACATAGTTCAAGGTAGTTTTAATTTTTCATTGTTTAGATGTTTGTTTAGCTTCTTCTTATTTTTAATCTGCTTAAGGAGCGACCCATTCATCCAAGGTTTGAGAAACTGATTTTTATTTTATTAGATTTCTTTAGGGATATGGAAGTGCATGACTCTATATGTTCTTGCAGAATTGACATAAAGAAAGCATATGAAGTAGATGGGTCCTTTACCGAATAAACCTGATCCCAAAATTCATTTTTCAAAATATTTTTTAATGAAGTATTGGGTCTACAAGTAAGTTTCCAGCGTTTTTTTTCCAAAATTTGAAGTTTTATTATGAAAACATAGTTACAATGCTTTATTCAAAGTATCGTCCATCGGAAGCTACAACTTTCCCCCATCTTTCTGGCAATTTATGAATTCCGGACCAAAAAAAATTTCTCGTCTTTCGAGCCCAAGAACGTATCGAGCCAATTTTTGATTTCCTCTACTGAGCTGAAGCGTATTCCCGTAAGAGCGTTCTGCATCGAACGAAACAAGTGGTAGTCAGATGGTGCCAAGTCTGGACTGTAAGGCGGGTGAGGCAGAATTTCCCATCAACTATCTTCCAAATTGTTTTTCACCGAAACCGCAACATGTGGCCGAGCGTTGTCGTGATGTAAAATGACGGACTCATGCCTGGTCTCATATTCTGGCCGTTTTTCTTTTAATGCCCGCTTCAAACGAATTAGTTGGGTTCGATATAATGATCCTTTGTTGGTTTCACCACTCGGAAGCAGTTCGTAGTATACGACACCCTTTTGATCCCACCATATGCAGAGCATGACCCAATTCACGTGAATATTTCGTTTCGGTGTCGATTGGGCGGGCTCGCCGGGCTTTGCATACGATTTTCTGCGTTTAGGACTATCATAATAAATCCAGTTCTCATCACCAGTGACAATACGATGCAAAAATGATTTATTTTTATACCGCTGCAGTAACATTTCGGACATGCAAAATCGCCGTTCGACGTCTCTTGGCTTCAATTCGTACGGCACCCAGTTTCCAACCTTTTGAATGAATCCCAGTGGTTTTAGGCGCAGGGAAACGGCTTGTTGCGTGACGCCCAATGATGCAGCAAGTTCTTCTTGAATCTGACACGGATCCTCATCCAGTAAAACGTCCAATTCCTCGTCTTCAAAACTTTTCGGCTTTCCCGGGGCGATCTTTGTCTTCAACTCCAAAATCACCACTTTTGAACCGTTTGAACCACTCGCGGCACGTCGATTCACCAATACATTCCGCCCCATAAGTTTTCGAAAGCAAACGATAGGCCTCAGCCGCACTTTTCTTCATATTAAAGAATAAAAGCAGCGCTTCCCGCAAATGACGTTTATTTGGCTGGAAACTTGCCATGATTTAGCTCGATAAAATGTACGACGCCGATAGAACTGCTCAAATATAACGCTGCAAAGTTGTTGACAGATACAAAACCTACAAATAAAACACATGGGGTCTGACATTTCTGCCCGGGATCCACTGGTGGCGCCATCTCTGACAAACGCTGGAAACTTACTTGTAGACTCAATACTTGAGGATTCTGTTATACGGGTATGGTCATGTAGGTTACATTTGAGACCATGCGAAGCCATAAGGAACAAATACTTATCAGTGTCAATATTGGACTCATTCGAAGTATCAATATTAATATCACCAATTAAAATTAAATTACAAGTTTTGTTCATACAAAGAATTTTGCTAAGTTCCTCTATGAACAAACTTTTATTAAAGGCGTGCAATTTATACAAGCACAACATTGTATAGTTTTCGTTTTGATAACAAAACGATAACTTTACAACATCCGCACTACGTATGACAATTTTGGAGAAATTGTGATCAATACTCTCATCAATATAAACTGTAACACTATTTGACGAATAAGATTCATTGCAACAACTGAAAGGAGTATAACCCGGTATATTGTACAATTTCATTTCATTCTCATCTGAAAAAGCAAAGTCTGCAATCCTAAACTAATCTCTCACTCTTTCCGAACCTCTTGGCAAAGGATAAATGAGGAAATTCTTTTGAAACGTTTAAATATTTATTCTTTGTTTATTTATATTAAATTTCGAGGATGAATAAATCTTTAAGATTAATTCGGAAGTGAGTTCCTCTACAGGTTCCGAGATAAAACAAAACGGCAAACAAAATGGACCTAAGCAATAATGGTGTTAGTGAACCTGCGGCTGAACTGTGAGTAACGACATTATCAATCATCAAAGGACATCCATGAATCTTTGCAAACCCTTATTGTCAAACCAAAATAGAAAAGGTTGCCAAAAGTAATTATGTATTCTGTGAATTTTCACTCGCGGGTTATTCGTCTAGCTGCTCTCTAAACAGGGGCAAATTAATTATCTGCTCCAAGTTTATGTTGCCAATAGTAACGTGTTATATTGTGCGGTTGACCAATACTAGTTTTCTTTCTTGAGACATATACCTACTCGTACATATGTTATTCAAACATTCACTTTTAGAGTAAATAATTTTGAAAGCTTCATCCATCCATACATGATTGACAATTTGGTGCACAATCCCAACAAAAACCTATTGGCAGGAGGGTCTATTTCTTCACTGTTAGCTCTCTTCTCGAAACATGTTTTTTCCTGTATGATGGCTATCAACTGAAAATGCTGATTAGAAACGTCCACAAGTTCGTCTTCCTCGCAACTAGGTTTCCTGGACTTAGCCCAGTAACGCAGCTTTCTTATAGAGAGCGACACTTTTCGATTATAAAACTGAGAGTCTGTGTAGAAGTGGGTTCTCGATGATCAAAAACTTAATTCAATGGCAGTCAATATTTTTTTTTTTTTTTTTTATATGATCAGCGCGCGCTCAAGTGGTTTTTGTACCCTTACGACCAGGAAACACATAGGTCGGCAGGGCATTCCATAAGCGAGTTGTACGACTTAGGAAAGAATCACGATATTATATTTTAGATTACGTCCGAAAAAGGGCTTGAGGGTATACTAATGAGCATTTATAGCGAGACGGGTGTTACGGTTGAATGTTTGAAGGGGGCGGAATGCTACTGGCGGTTTCAATGTAGAACTGGTGATGGAAATAGGGATAAAACAAAGTGAGACTGATACTAGTATCACCTATGAGTTTTATCGCACGGTTTTGGATCCTATCTAGCAGGTGCAGAGATGTTTTAGGAGCACCTGACCAGATGTGGGCATTCTGCTCCAATTTTGGACGGATGAATGCTTTTTATATCGAGGCCACATCAGAGGGATTGAACATCGCTTGAGGAAACTTAGACATTTCGCAGCATTTTTGACGACATCGGATATGTGGTCATTCCAACGTAAGTTGTCATTTATACACATAGCGAGAATGGAAAGTTTATCGGTTTCGACGATGCAAGTGCCATTCATGGATAATGGCTGGATATTTGAATTACGTTTTAATGACAGCAGACAGCATTGAGTTTTGGAAGCATTAAATTCCACTCGATTGATAGTTCCCCAATTGGTTATGCTGTTCATATCGGAATTAAATGAGCTTAACTTACGCTGCCATTCCAATTCTACAGCCGAAGAGCATGGACGTGAGTCCGGGAACGAATATGAGAAGCAGAGAGTACTGTCATCAGCAAAGGAATATATTGGATTAGAGACAGAACGGAGCCCTGGGGCACACCAGCATTTATTTTGTGAATATCAAACTAGAAACCATCCAAGACAACTTGAATTGAATGTTCCGTTCTGAAAGGTTATTTCTAATCCATTGAAGAAAAGAGTCGTCGATCCCAAAAACACGCATTTTCGACAAAAGAGCCTGATGCCTGACAGAGTTTGGCCTTAGAAATATCAAGTGCAACTATCTTGCTTTCGTCAGATTGATGTACACTTTGGTTCCACCTTTCGGTGAGACATGCCATCAGATAACCTGTGGACCTGTTCTTACGAAAACAATATTGCCGGTCATTGAGAAGTTTTTGTGTTTCGAGATATTTCATGAGCTGACGGTTTATCAGCGTTTCCATGTCCTTGGAAAGAAGGGACGTAAGTGCAAAGGGTCTGTAGGAGGAGAGAGAAGAAGATTCGCCTTTTTTAGACAAATGCAGTTTTCCATCTGCTCGGAAAGAACCGTAAAAAGTACGAGGGGCGTTCAAGATATTCTCGGTATCGGGGTGAAGCTGTGGTTGCATATATAAATTGACTTATTTATCAAGTAACACTATTATTTTAGTGCATTCATGTAAAATTTCATATAAATGTGATTATTAATTCGCGTTTTATCTCTAGTTAAACAGAATCATAATGGCAACTGAGGCGATGATGGTGAAAATTGAGCATCGCGCTGTAATTAAATTTCTCACTAAGCAAGGAAAAAGTCAAAAAACTATTCATGAAGAGATGGTGGCTGTTTACCAGGGTTCCTTCATTATCAACTGTGCAAAAGTGGTCAAGTGAGTTCAAGAGAGGCAGAGAGAGCATTGAGGGCGACCCCCGCTCCGGCGCCCCGGCTACTGCTTGTACGGGAGAAAGCATCAAAGAAGTCGAAAAACTTGTTCTTGAGGATGCCCGAATAAAGGTGAAAATGATGGCAGAGATCACCAAGCTTTCAATTGGTACCATTCACACCATTCTTCATGACCATCTTAACCTTTCAAAGGTCAGTGCAAGGTGGGTGCCACGAATGCTCACAGCGCCTCAGAAAAAAGTGAGAATCGCATGCTGTAGAGAGCTTTTGGAGATGTGTAGTGAGAACGCGGACGGTGTTATGGATCGAATTGTTACTGGGGACGAAACATGGGTCCACCACCATGACCCTGAAAGCAAACAAGAGTCCATGCAGTGGCATAAAAAAGGAACAGACCCCCCGAAGAAGTTCAAAGTCACTCCGTCTGCCCGAAAGCTCATGGCCACAGTTTTTTGGGACTCAAAGGGAATCTTGCTCATTGAGTACAAAAAAAAAGGTGAAACCATCAACGCCACATCCTGCGCTTCCACTTTGCATAATTTGCGGGAGGAAATTAAAAAGAAAAGACGGGGTAAACTCGCAGCGGGTGTGTTGCTTCTTCATGACAACGCTCCTGTTCACACGGCGCGAGTTTCCAAGGCTGCTGCGCGAGATTGTGGTTTCGAAGAAATCCAACACCCACCCTATAGTCCAGACCTTGCCCCTAGTGATTATTTCCTGTTTCCGGATTTGAAAAAATGTCTTCGTGGAAAAAGATTTTCGGATGATGAAGAACTCAAGTCGGTATTTTGCAGAGAAAGAGGAAATTTATTATTTTGAGGGTTTAAAAAAGCTTATCTCAAGATGTAACAAATGCATTGATGTTAGGGGAGATCATATTGAAAAATGAAAACAATTTAAATTGAATTCGCATTTTCCTTCATATCGATACCGAGAATATATTGAACGCCCCTCGTAGGATTGATGAGAAAGCTTACGCAGTGGTTTTGCCAGCGAGGAAGAACACCTCTTCAGAAGAAGGGGAAATATGCCACCTGGACCAGTGGATTTGTGCATGTTGAGATCTTTAAGTACTCTTGCTACTACACGACTACGAAAGTGGATTCGTCCCATTGTAGATTCGACGCACTCAAGTGTAGGCGGAAACGGAGCACAATCTGGGAGTGTTGAGCTAGCCGCAAAGTGTGCAGCAAGCAGATTGGCCTTGTCCAAAGATCTGACAGCGGGATTGTCATTGTAAATGAGCGTTGTGAGGGAGGATGAGGCAGAATTTCTAATGTTTTTGACGAATGATCAACAATTTTTACTGCCTTTGGGACATTGACGTATTTTTTGCCCCAGTTTTTGGTCGTATTGGAATTTCACGGGCTTAAGAAAAACGTTGCAGTGATTTCTGGCTCGTTTAATCTTTTTTCGGTTTTCCTCTGTCGGGTTGGTCTTGTAGGACCGAAAAAACAATTCTCTAACCCTGACAGCCTCTTTACAGCTCGAGTCGTACGATGCCTTTTCTTTTGGTTTGATACTCTTTATCCGATGAGGGATAAAGCATGTCATTCCAAGGAGAACAGTTTCTGTGATCATGTCAGCAGCGGCATCCACGTCGTTATCGAGAAAACATAACGACCAGATAAAATTCCTAAAGAAACTGTTAAGACCGCTCCAGTTGGCTTTCTCGTATTGCCATACGGTTCTTTTATGAATCTTTTCTCCAACTGTGTGGTGGGTGTACGTGAAATTAGCTGATATGACACAGTCGTCCGACGAGCCTAGAGGGGAGAGCACATCAACGCAGTACTTGTCAGGGTGAGAAGTTAAAAACAAATCTTGGGTGTTGGCGATATGACTATCAACGTCTGGTATTCGTGTGGGCTCATTTACAAGCTGGGTTAAATTATTTTCCGCAGCGAAGATCTCAACACACCGTCGTTCGAGTGTTGTCTGTCCAGAATGTCGAAGCTAACCAGAATTGTGTATATTGAAATCGCTCGTAATCACGATTTCAGTATGAGGATACAGGGATACAATTCTTTGAATGGAATCAGATAGAGAATCAAACTCCTGAAAGGTCGAGTTGCTGTCCAATATTGGACCAATATTGGTCCACATCAGATGCATTTAAAAGAAATTTCTGTTCTCACAAGCCATCTGATTTTTGTCCTATTTTCCATGATGTGGTCCTTAAGTTTTTACATTTTTTATTCGAAAAATGGAAAGTAATTCATTAAAGTCATCACACTGACATGACACGACAGAGTTCCTACTAACCGAGTTGCTGGTATTCTAACGTGACCCCTTCACGTCAAAATGAGAGTTTTTCCGTACTCCCTCCAATCCTTCTAAAATAACTCTTCCATACATCTTGTAATACCTCAAACACACTGTTTAAAGCACCTACACAATTTTAAGGAAAACTAGAAAGTTGAAAACATGAAAACCTTTACAACGAAACTTCGGATACACACAGCCCAAAAGTTGGTTGCCTTTCTAAATATTTTCAAATGGAATCCTTTTCACCAGGGAAATTTTCAAAAGAAATGCATTTGAGTGGAAATAGAGCATAATAAATTATTCTTGCCTGTCAGTCGGAGTGTGTTGGAAAGGTATAACGAGGAAATTGGTGAGGACAAGTGATTACGTTCGATATAACGTACTGCTATGCCCTGAAAATTGGATTTCTAGCGTTAAAAGTTGTTGGTATTAGTTGTTACGAATAAGGCCGCGAATGAACTTAATCAAACTTGTATTCAGGATGAATCGCCGTGCAACCGTTATACAGGCGTACATAGGTACAATATTGGTACACTTGAGGTGATGGTATCTGTAATGGTATCTATGACTTGTTCGGTGAGGAACATAGCAACAGATCAAAGATTTCAGGAGAGAGAGAGAGGAACAAAGTGAAAACACGTAAAAATATTAAGCTCCTGCGAATTTTTTAAATAAAATTGATTATAGTGTAACAAAAGAACTTAACCTTTTTCTAAAGAGCACATCACAACTCAAGTAACACTCATATCCTCTAGGCTGGGTCAATATACAGCGGAGAAATACATTTTAGCTAGAAATATTGGGTCTATAACTTAATTCATGCGGTTTGCTAAGAGATGGCGTAACTTGTATTGTTCCATTGTTATTATTCCATTGGAACATGCGTTGGAAAGCTACTGTCATTGTACGTCATTTCAGTATCTGTAATTCATTCGAAACGTAAACAACAATTATTTGTTTTTCACTCAATATGTCGAACTTTGTGCCTGAAAAAGTGTTTTTGCGGGGAGTTCTTCTTCATGAAGAAAACTGCTGCCGAAAGTCATCGTATTTTGGTGGAAGTTTATGGTGAACATGCGCTAGCTGAGCGAATGCGCCAAAAGTTGTTTGCACGATTTAAAAGTGGTGATTTTGGCTTGGAAGACGAGGAACGTCCTGGGCAGCCAAAAAAGTTTGAAGGTGAAGAATTGGAACTGAAGATTGTTGCCAAACACAAGAAAAGCTAGCAGAACCTTTAGGTGTCACTCAAGCAGCCATTTGAAAATGTTTAAAAGCAGCTGGATATATTCAAAAGCAAGGAAATTGGGTTCCACATGAACTCAAGCCGAGAGACGTCGAAAGGCGGTTTTACATGTCCGAAATGCTGCTGGAACGCCACAAAAGGAAGTCATTTTTGCATCGGATTGTTACTGGTGATGAAAAATGGATCCATTACGACAACCTCAAGTGCAAAAAATCATATGTGAAACCCGGCCAACCAGCCAAATCAACGGCAAAGCCGAATATCCATGTCGCGAAGGTAATGCTCTGTATTTGGTGGGATCAGATGGGTGTGCTGTATTATGAGCTGCTAAAACCGGGTGAAATCATCAATGGATAACGCTACCGAACACAATTAATCCGTTTGAAGAGAGCAGTGGCCGAAAATGCCCGGAATATGCGACCAGACACGAAGCAATAATTTTCCATCATGACAACGCTCGGCCCCACGTTGCTATTCCGGTTAAGAACTATTTGGAAAACAGTGAATGGGAAGTCTTACCCCACCCGCCTTATAGCCCAGACCTTGCCCCTTCTGACTACCATTTGTTCCGGTCGATGCAGAACGCCCTCACTGGAATACGGTTCACATCAGAGCAGAATATCAAAAATTGGCTTGATTCATTCTTGGCTGCCAAGCCGGCGCAGTTCTTTTGGGATGGGATCCACAAATTGCCAGAAAGATGGGAAAAAGTCATAGCTTCAGATGGGCAACACTTTGAATAATACTATTGTACATGTTTTTCTTAAATAAACGTTCAAATTTTGAAAAAAAAACCGCACGAATATATTTATATACCCAATATAAATGAAGCTTTTTGGTAATGACAAATTTATTAATTTCTTTCTCTCGTCTGACGGCAAAAGCCAACGCTTATTTTTGTTAAACTTGTAAATATTGTAACTCTTACTACTTATTACTATTACTAGAGCACAATTAGTGTGAATTTGCAAATTTATAAAAAAAAAACAATCAAAATTAAAAATGTCACACAAAACCATGAGAATCAACAAGAACGCCGATATTAGTAAAATTTGCTTTTAAATGTAAAAAATGTACCTTAAAACTCGGCAAAAAAAGTGGAATTTCAATAAATTTTCGACTGTTTGCCTTACCTTTGTAAGCAATTCAGCAAATTTGAGGAAACAGGAGATTTTGCGCTTGTATTTCGTCTTTTTTTTTTCACAGTCATGTCGTTAAAAATTAAATTAAAATCATACAATTTTCTGAAAGTCGAGTGTTTAGCTGTAGCTTACTTTAGATTACTTTTCCCGGGGAAAAATACTCAATCCTCTGTTGTTTTTGTGGGTGGATCCTTTATTCTGGATGTTGGAATCTGTAATACAAACACCCACATATCAAACATGATGATGAATATTACCACACTTGGTATACTTTAGAAATACAAAGGTCAAGTACATTAAGCTATTTACCAACAAACAAATGGTGAGTATCCTTTCAACAGTCAAGTTAACCCGTATCCCAGAATTTCACTCTTCACTCGTAACTTAATAGACCGAAACTCCAGCATATTTCCATTATGGGAGACATGAGAGACATCTACCCAATGGTCCCATACGGAGAGGATTTGCTACCTCATTTGCCGCGTCATAACAAAAGCACAATTCTCGACTCAATTTTCATAATGGAGTGCTGTCTTCAATTTTGTAGTTGACAGAGTTGTTTTTTGGCAGGACAACACTCGGATACTATATACTATTACGGGGGAGTACACACGAATATACAATACATATGTGGCTTGAGGGGTAATATGATTTACGGACGCTTTGTACTACCCCTAATAGGGTTAATGCACATGTCTAGTCCCTTCGAAATCCCTGATACTCGTAGACTTTTTGAAAATTGAATATTTTCATAAAAGTTGTAAACATATGGAGACGCGAATGTGACAATCTCAGGTGGTGCTGCTACGAATATGGATATGCCACCAGCGAGGCATTTAAACCTGATTGAATTCCTGACAATTAGAGAACTGGCAATCTTTTACGTCAAACAATAGGCAATATGTTTTGAATATTTATCTTGTTTTTATAATCTATTAACTAATTGATGTTGTTATGTTAACCAGAGTTTAGGTTTTTTTTTTTCCCCTCTGATAAAATCTATGTGATACGAGGTTGTATTGTTTAGATAAACGACCAATATTCGTGATAATTACAAATGTCTATACTCGTATCAATGTCATGTGAGTAATCGGTTTGTAGGAGGTGCCAGATAAGTTGATACAATACATAACTGCGCTCTCATATCTGGTATAGGTAAAATCCCTTAGAGTGAATTTGATATATGGAACAGCAAAAAGTATCATTAAGTCTTCAGATTTTCTCTGAAGTTTCACATGTCCTTAAAGCCCATTGTTGTCAATTCACCTCCTTCATACATTTAAATTAATAGCAGGCACAGGATTGCCATGACGTATAATACATAATGACTCGTTTATCCGTAGCAATGCTCATATTCTTGTGTTGTTGTTAGGTTTCTATAACGAATTGGATCTGAGTGAACGTAAGAACGACGAGCGTTTTACATTGAAATTACTTTAGGTGATGTCAGAGCCACCCTCGGGCTTGGATGAATAATAATACATATGTTAACGTCCTGTCAACTAGAGGATATATGCAAACTGAAAAATGAATATAAAGAGAGACTGACAAGGGCACGCATGTTTATCTCTGTCGAAGCAACGATGGAAAACAACAAAAGAAAGGATTATGCACATGACAGGTTGACTTAATACTGGCTCATGAGGAATAATTCTCGTTCCAGAATCATTGAATCGAAAGTGTATGTATTTACTTAGATGGACTTGAATAAAGCGCAATGCCATCAGAGCTTCTACTCCCTGTCAAAACATATATTGACCTTTTTCCCCAGCTATGATCTGGGTTTAGACTTGCAAGTAAGTTTGCAGTTCAGCAGTTCAGTGTCCTTAGTAAAATTGTGCTGTTTTGACAGTTTTGGGTGGGTCAAGAAATTCCCAGTGATATTCAAGATTTTGAAATACAGTAAAAGCTCTTTATCCGCGGAGTATATGTTCCGTAAAAATGCCGTGAATACAGGAACCGTGAATATGAAATGGTAATTTATATGGGATTGTAGGGGATACGTTCCTAGGTGACAAAATAACAAACAAGTACATATACAAAAACATGAATTTTATTGAAGTTTTTGATAATGTTGATTAATTATTATCTTCAGGCTAAGGCAATGGTTTAAAGAATTTTGTAATTTTTTCTTACTTGACAATTTTTAAAAGCTCCTTCAATTTCAATTTGCCTCTTAAAAATAAGACTTCGTTCCATAGACGGATCAATTTGCATAAAGAAATCACAAAGCTCATTTGCCATTCTTAAACCTTCACTAAGATTTTTCAAATTAAATGTCATGTGTCTTGTTCAATGTGCTGTGAATTTAACATTTCCTCCAAGTCGGTTTCAGTCAAATCTTCATCTTGCGATTCAAGCAACTCCTGAATGTCAATTGATTCTATCTGTTCGAACCCATCTCGTCCTATTCCATTTGCAATTCCGGCAATGTTTGCAGTCAAAGTTTGAATTTGCACAGATTCTTCGTCATTTTCCACAGTCAGAGCAGGCCACAGTTTTTTCCAGCATGATTTCAATGTGTATGGCTTCAGTTCTTCCAATGATTCTTTTATGTTTACGATGCATTTTGCTTTTGCTAACTGCGTTCACGCCACTAGTCAAGGTGTTCTACCGAATTTTTTTTTACAAAATTCCACGTGAATGGTTTCGAAAAAAGCCTCAGAAAATCTGTCAATAAGGTGAGAACTGTTATCGCAAGAATCCCATTTACTTTGGCGAATTTGCCCATCCCCACCTGGATAACATTTACGGAAAGGGCATCAAGTCAGGAGCGAAAGATTATTAAATCCCCAATGAGCTGCAAATGTCCGAGGACATCATTCTTCTTCACCTGAAATTGCTAGAGAAATTGTTTTCAAAGCTAAAGAGGCGGAGAACATGAATTGGGGTCTTCCATAATGAACTTTCTCGAAATGTGGAGGATCCGAAACCATGCAGAAGTCCTAGTCCACAACCAGCTGCTGGCACTCCCAAAGCCTCCTCTTTTATTACCGATGGTTACAAGCCGAAAATCAACAAAAATATCAAAGATTATATTCCAGTTGTCCTGCTAAAGGGTCAAGCAGAGGAGAAGTTAACAAAATGTTCCTAATGGCTATCACTGATTCACAACCAAACGCTGCATCATCATCTTCGATGAAAGCCTGGGCGAGGTGGAAATTACATTGCAGATCAACTTTGGATGGCTGCTGGCGCTGACATACTTGATAAGCCTCTAATCGCACTGTATGGCGACAAAACTCCCAGACTTAAGATTATATCATAGCACAAATATCGAGTGACGGCAATCAAAGTCACCAGGCCAACACCGTTTGTCACTTTGCACACTAAAATGCTGCTGATTGGGCAGCATAGTTTCAAGTGCGTGGTAATATCGACATCAAATCTATACGAAGATAAATAATCGCCCACAAGGTTTATGGATAAGTCACAAACTACCAGTGTGCCTGATAATACAGAGACTGCAGTAGGCGAAGGTCCAAAAGGATTTCTTACCGGTTTAATGCTCTACATGATGGAGCATAAACTGCCGAAACTGGAGCCATTAATGGCCAGGATAAGAAAAACCTACTTTTGTGTTGTTAATGTATTTTTAATACCAAATGTTTCCGGTGGGGACGTGGACATCCATGGGGTCAAGCACGACTTGGCCAGCTACTAGCAAAATACTCCGCTCCATTTGATGAACATTGTCGGGTAGTTTGTCAAAGTTCATCGATTAGTAGTCTGGGTAACAGCGTTCAAGCGTGGATCCAGATTGACTTCCTCAACAATCTTCGCAAGGATTCCAAACCCCTGGGGTTACAAAGGATACCTGCATTCTAAATGGTCTACCCCAGCTTTGGCAATGTTAAAAATATGTAGTCACGGTGACTTGCTCGATGAGGGTTGCTTAGCTTACAACAAAAACGTCAAAGATAAACAGCCTTGGCTTAGAGAACATCTGCATCAATGGAAGTCCAAGGCTCGTCATCGGTCTCAAGCAATTTCACATATTAAATCGTACACCCGTTGGTTTGACCAAGGAATTTTCTGGTTTGTCTTAACTTCAATAAGAATTCCAAAATTAAACTTTGCCTTCGGATAGCTAACTACGAAGCGGGGGTTTTGTTTCTGCCCAAACATTAAACAGCTGAGCAAACGTTCCCGATGCGCAAAAGTAGTAATGGAGTGCCGCCGTTCTCTATGCTTTATGATGTTCTACTTACTCCATACGGTCCCGATGATAAAAACTTCGTCATGGACTACCTGAAGTCTTGAAAGCATTAAAAATAAAATAATGTTTGGCTACACAAAATATATAGGGCGTTTCGCATTATATTGATGTATATTTTAGGTTAGGTTAGGTTAAACAGGGGTATGATAGATATCCCCTCACATAGACACCAGGCACCAAAACGGGCCCATCGCGATCCCTGTGGAGACAGTTGAATTTGTCTTCAAATGGTAAAAACCTAAACAATCGCCCTGGTGAAACAGCTAATTTCCCCGCAAAAGCCAAGAAGGCCATTGAAGTTCGTGCCGTCTATTTTCGTTTTCGAAAAAGCATTTCCCTAAAAATTCTCTTCTACTACGCGATATTGCCTCGCATTCACAAAGTATGCGTGTTATGTCCTCAACAGCTTGCAAATCACCGCAGAATCTACAAATATCCGTATCTGACAATTTGAGTCGCTTTGCGTGTTGCCGCAGGAGACAGTATCCTGTCAGGATTCCTATTACTGTCCTAAGCTTATCCATGTTTAGTTTTATTAACTTCCTAGATCTTTTGCCGTCAAAAAGCGGCCATCTGTCCTTCAAGACCTGAGCACTTTAGGTTGGCGGTTTTTGTAATTTTTTTCTCGATAGTGTCCACCACTATGCAAAGGGGTGGTTTGATGTTGGCAACCTCAGTATTGTCGAGTAGCCCTCCTTTTCGGCTTGTTCATTTCCTTTAATACCGCAGTGTTCTGGCACGCAACACAGTCTTACCCGGTACTGACTGCATAGTGCTTTGAGCACTGTGCGACAGCATCTGACTGTATTAGAGTTGATGTTGGTTGTTTCCATTGCCTTGAGTGCGGCCTGGCTATCCATGTAGATAGCAATATCTTTTTCGGATACCGATCTCATCTGCATTAGCTCAGCCGCCCTGAGAACAGATAGAACCTCTGATTGCAAGACTCTGCTTTCGTCCGGTAGTCTTATAGACACTGTTAGGTCTAGGTCTTCCGAGAAGATACCAGCACCTGTTCCTTTCTTTGTTTTTGAGCCATCTGTGAAAATTGCAATTTCATTTGACCTCCCAGCAATTTATCCCAGTGCGCCCTCTCCGGATATACGATGTAACATATGGGTTGTGCCGTTTTATAGTAAAACACAAAATTTTTGCAAAATTCAACTTTATTTACTCGTATCAATATAGTTGCCTTCGAGGGCGATACACTGATTGAAACGATTTTTCAATCTTTCGATACCAGTTTTGTAGTACGATTTCGGTCTTAAATCTCTTTCCGGCTAGCATTCTTTTGAGGTCTGCGAACAGGAAATAGTCGCTGGGGGCCAAATCTGGGAAGCAATTCGTAGCCAAATTCTTTCAATTTTGCCATCGTTTTCATCGACTTGTGACACGGTGCATTGTCTTGATGAAACAACACTTTCTTTTTCTTCAAATGTGGCCGTTTTTCTGCGATTTCGTCCTTCAAACGCTCCAACAACGCAATGTAATAGTCGCTGTTGATAGTTTGCCCCTTTTGGAGATAGTCGATGAAAATTATTCCATGTGCATCCCAAAATACGGATGCCATAACCTTGCCAGCCGACTGTTGAGTTTTTGGTCGTTTTGGACGACCAAAACTGCCGACTTGACTTTGGTGTGAAGTGATGGAACCAAGTTTCATCCATTGTCACATGCCGGTGCAAAAATTCGGCTTTATTGCAGTTGAACAGCTTTAAACACTCGTCTGAATCATCAACACGTTGTTGTTTTTGGTCGACTGTGAGTAAACGCGGCACCCACTTTGAACAGAGCTTTCGCATGTCCAAATATTCGTGTATGATATATCCAACACGCTCTTTTGAAATCTTCAGAGCCTCAGCTATCTCGATCAACTTCACTTTACGGTCATTCGTAATCATTTTGTGGACTTTTTTGATGTTTTCATCTGAAACAGCCTCTTTTGGACGTCCACTGTGTGAATCATCTTCGGTGCTTGTAAGACCACTTTTAAATTTTTCAATCCACTTGCGAATGGTTCGTTCGGCTTGTGCAGAGCCCGGGTAACATTTCTTTGCATCGGCTGCATTTTTTCCCATCAAAAAGCAATGATAAATCAATACACGAAATTGCTTTGAATCCATTTTTTTGACAATGACAAAAGTTGCCTCACTCACAACGGTATATCTCGAGAACTAATCGTCCGACAGCTGTCAAATTTATACACGTATCTTTTGAAGGTTGGTACTAACTGAAAATGGTATGGATTTAATTCAAGTAGTGCCCTTGGCACGGACTTTTCAGCCCATGTGTTATATCACGCGGGATGTCGAAGTCGACCGGGGAATGAATTTCATCCCTTAGGATTGGATTGCCTGGCAGTAGCTCCATGTCCATCGTGACATGTGCGAAACTACTGCTCTTAAAGTAACCCAGATTAGTGAGTGCCGGTAAAAAGCGCATTATAGGCCTTTTTAATTCTTTCCGCTACATTAAGATTCCAATTGAGTGTTTTGTCCAGAATCACACCCAGATAATTTGCGCTGCCCGAAAGGGGCAGTTCCACTCCGTTGAGTTTTGGGAGTTTGAATTGCGGTATCTTGTACTTTCTGGTAAAAAGAAGCAGTTATGTTTTGGAAGCGTTGGGTTTGAAGCCACAGCTTTTTTCCCAAGTGCTGATCATCTTTAGGGCAACCTCCATAATGTTGCTTAAAATTTTTAAGTATTTTCCCTGCACTATTATGACGACATCATCGTATGGCACTTATACCCATTGTACCAATCTTTTTGAGGCTGTCAGTGATAACCATCACCCACAGGAGTGGTGATAAGACTCCCTCCTGTATGCTTCCTCTGATTATGGACATTCAAACCAAGCTTTGCCCAATGGAACAGTTTACTTTCCTGCTTGCAAGCATGTTGCAAACCCAGTTTGTAATGCCATGTTCAATGTTAGCGTAGACTAGAGCATTTTTAATGGCGGTGCACTCCGTATTATTGAAGGCTCCTTCAATATCGAGGAAGGCCGCCATGGCATCTATATATTTTGTTTTGTTGATAAGGCCTTATCACAAAAATTGCGACCGGCAAGTGAAAATACTTTGATTTCTGATGTCGTAAGCAGAGTGGAGCTGACGTAGACAGAATCAGTAAACACCTCAAAGCTTAGCTTGAGAAGATCTGCTCGATCCTTTGATTTTATGCTTCCCTTCTTGTCGACAACATGTACTTGGACTTGCCTCATTTGCAGTAAAAGCGGTTTTCACCGCTTCTGTTTCAACACTTACAAACGTGGTGTATATCGATCCGGACTTCTCGGATTTGACCCTAGGATCTGACAAAGTGTGAATATTTAGTCAATTGCTCGCTCACCTGGCCTAAATACGCACTGACAGGCGTTAAATGCGACGTCAAGGTTTGGTACGCGATGTTAAGTAGACTGATGCTTCTATTGTCGGCGCAGTTTCATTCGTCTGGTGTATTTTCTTTCTATAAATTCGAATCATGGTACCTTAGAAAGACCTTGGTATACTTAAATTTAGACATTGCTACATCTACTTGACTTTAGTCGGGCGGGCGAAAATCTTCCTTTTCATCGTTCACGTTAAATGGTTCGTTTTGAGGGGTTTTTATTTGTCTCCACCATTTTAACAGTTTGCAGAATTGTTTTTTCTATGATCTCAACACCGGTTTCGACCTGAACATTAAATTCCCTCACTCGTCTCTACACGTTTCTGTTCGGATCTTTTAGGTTTGACACGTAAGGCTACCAAATGTTGGTTCCAGAGTAGCTGCTACTCCACTACTCCACTTCTTCGAACACTCGCTTCTCATGCTCTTTTGCTTGAATCCATAAACCTAAAAAAGGGTCAGACCGGATTTTGATGAAAATGCAAGACCAAGATTCTTAACCGAACCTTAAGATCGTATAAGATGTAAAGATATTAGATTAAGCTGAGTACATGTGTCGCTTAATAAGTCTTCGCCAAGTATCACAACGCTTAGAAAGAGGTTTCCTCCTTAGGAGACTGGCTGTCTCTAAATAAATATGTGGACAAGTTAAATGCCGCATTAAGGCATGTGGCAAAGTATGACACCGGATGTATACTATAAATAGTTATTACCTCCTAAAATTGAACACCTGGCAAATACCAATATTTGTGAAGCCAATCACCTCAGCTTATGTGCTACATTTCACCAGCCTTGACAGTTTTACGGAATACAAATTGAACTGTGGCTTCTGACCAAGAGAGTCAACACAAAGGTCAAGCAATATTGAGTCTCAAAAACCATAAAATGTTTCTGGTAACTCTCAAGGCTGCTTTATGTCTACAAATGCTACTTTTAACAAACTATATTCCTTTTGTTCAATTTGAGAAGCAAGGAACATTAAGCCGATGTCGGAGGCAGTCCACAGACCATGCCATTCGCACGATTCCGTCTCCTACCCCATACGTGCAATAAATACAAATATCTGGACATGCACATTACCTAAAGGCTGATTTCCTTCAAAAGTTGTCTTCCGCAGGGTTCCATTTTTTAACCTAAGCAATTGACATGACCTTCGACTCCCATTGACTGCAATCAAGCTTACGTTGATTCCAGGAAGTTATAAAACCCCTTCCAACGTATGTATGTATCAGTTTCATACCTACTCGTATTCACTAATAAATTTCTATTCTTAGAAAACACAGCTGAACGAGTAGGTTAGTACCTACAAGCCGCAAACCACAGCAGTCAATACTCTGAAACTGTGATTAAAAAACTTTCCTGTTTCTCCCGTTTCCGATGTTCAATGCCTCAAACAAAAATCACGGTACCGGCACAGTTTTCAACACTCAAAACTTGATCTATATTAAAATAATTTCAACACGCGACAATGGGTTTTTTTTGAAATTTTTTTTTTTTAGAAAAAGGTACGCTGCGAATCCATTGGAAACCAGACTATTCAACGAACGAACAATTGTCCGACAAACAACAGCCTAAGAGGCAATTGTGATAGTTGAAGGAGAAACTAATTGAACAATTTCGATTGCCTGCTGCGTTGAATCGATGAGATACGTGGATACCACTTCTATTTTTTTGTTTAGTAGCCACACTGAATAGAAAAGGATTGATGAAGTCAAGCAAACTCAATTTGCTTATTGTCTATGTACAATACACAACACTTAACAATTTTGAAAGTGAACGATTTCAGCTTCCAATTCAACTGTGACTTTGTTTCGAATGATAAAAATGTTTGCCAGAGCTCGATTGATTTTTATTCAACTGATGGGATAGATTGGAAATGTTTCTGTGGGTAGGTGTCGTGTATTTTGAAACGACCAGCAATTTTCGGCCGTTTTCGAAATCAGCGTCATGTAACTTTGTTTCGATTTGTTTTAACATTTGACAGTCGTTACGACTTTATTATCTAACAACAACAAGTAGACTTTTAAAGGTTTGCGACTTTGGTGTAGAAGTGGTTTGGCATGCAATTATCAGCTTACTGACTATAAAATGGCCCTGGCGTAGGTCGAAGATGATACGTGACATCAATGTGCTATGAGATATGGCCTTCTAAATACTGACCAATTGACTCAGATCCAATAGACCGTTATAGACAGGAAAGTATGTATAACTTAGACAACCAAAGGAGTCGATGTTATCCGTCAACTTCAACATTCCGTAGAAATGGAGAAAACATATGGTCCCCAACGATTAGAGTTAGGCTTGAGGTTCTCTTACCGTATAGACCGAATAGTTGGAAGCAGAAAAAACCAGATCAAATATTTTCTCTTTGTTTTTCTTATAATCAGCGCGCGCTCAAGGGGTTTTAGTACCCTTAAAATGTTCGTACACAGCGCGGGCGAAGAAAATTTAGGGAGGAAGAAAAGGCAGGTACCGATGTGGATTGTTTTTAAATGTTTGCAAGTTATAAAGACCAGGAAACACAGAGATCGGCAGGGCATTCTATAAGCGAGTTTTAGATTACGTCCGAAAATGGGCTTGAGGGCATACTGATGAGCATTCATAGCGAGACGGGTGTTACGGTTTGAATGGGCGGAATGCTACTGGCGATTTCGATGGAGCACTGGTGGTGGAAATAGCGATAAAACAAAGTGAGACAGGAGACATTACGTCGGTGTTCGAAGGTGTCAATTGATTGACTGATATTAGTATCACCAATGAGTTTTATCACACTGTTTTGAATCCTATATAGCAGGTTCAGAGATATTTTAGTTGCACCTGACCAGATGTGGGCATTGTACTCCAATTTTGGACGGATGAATGCCTTATATATTGTGGCTAGATCAGAGGGGTTAAAATATTTCTTACATCGCTTGAGGAGACCTAGACATTTCGCAGCATTTTTGACGGCATCAAATATGTGGTCATTCCAACATAAGTTGTCACTGAGAATGGAAAGTTTTTCGGTTTCGACAATGTAAGTGTCATTCATGGATAATGGCTGGCTATTCAAATATCGCTTTAACGACAGCAGACAGCATTGAGTTTTGGAAGCATTAAATTCCACTCAGTTGATAGTTATGCTGTTAATATCGGAATTTAATGAGCTTAACATACGCTGCAGTTCCTGTTCTACAGCCGAAGAGCTGGGACGTGAGTCCGGGAACGAATATGAAAAGCAGAGAGTGCTGTCATCAGCAAAGAAATATATTGGATTAGAAGTAGCAGACAAGAGATCGTTGATGAAAATTAAACAGAGTGTCGGAGACAGAACGGAGCCCTGGGGTACACCAGCATTTATTTTGTGAATATCGGACTTGAAACCATCCAAGACAAATTGAATTGAACGTTCCGTCCCGAAAGGTAATTTCTAATCCATTGAAGAAGAGAGTCATTGATCCCAAAAGCACGCATTTTCGACAAAAGAGCCTGATGCCAAACTCTGTCGAATGCCTTAGAAATATCAAGTGCAAGATATGCTTTTGCTAGAATGATGTACGCTTTGGTTCCACTTTTCGGTGAGATATGCCATCAGACCACCAGTGAACCCGTTGCTACGAAAACCATATTGCCGGTCATTGAGAAGTTTTCGTGTTTCGAGATATTTCATTAGCTGACGGTTTATCAGCGTTTCCATGACTTTGGAAAGAAGGGACGTAAGTACAATGGGTCTATAGGAGGAGAGAGAAGAAAATTCTCCTTTTTTAGGGACGGGCTGGACAAATGCTATTTTCCATCTGCTCGGAAAGAGTCCTAAAGAGTAGGATTGATGAAAAAGCTTACGCAGTGGTTTTGCCTCTTCAGAAGGAGGGGAGATATGCCATTTGTGCCATCGGATTTATGCATGTTGAGATCTTTAAGTACTCTTGCTACTACGAAAGTGGATTCGTCCCATTGAAGATTCGACGCACTCAAGTGTAGGCGGAGACAAAGCAGAATCTAGGAGTGCTGAGCTGACCGCAAAGTGTGCAGCAAGCAGATTGGCTTTTTCCAAAGAGCTGACAGCTGGAATGTCATTGTAAATGAGCATAGGGATGGAGGATGAGGCTGCATTTCTAATGTTTTTAACGAACAACCAAAAATTGTTACTACCTTTGGGACATTGTAGTATTTTTTGCCTCAGTTTTTCGTCATATTGGAATTTTCCACGTTTAAGAAAGGCTTTGCAGTCATTTCTGGTTTTCCTCAGTTGAGCTGGTCTTGAAGGACCGAAAAAAACATTTCTCTAACCCTGAGAGCCTCTTTACAGCTCGTGTCGTACCATGCCTTTTCTTTTGGTTTGATACTCTTCATCCGATGAGGGATAAAGCACCTCATTCCAGAGATAATAATGTCTGTGATCATATCAGAAGCGGCATCCACGTCGTTACCGACGAAACATAACGACCAGTTAAAATTCCTAAAGAAGGTGTTAAGTCCGCTGTAATTGGCTTTCTCATATTGCCATACGGTTCTTTTAGGGATCTTTTCTCTAACTGTATGACGGTGTACGAGAAATTAGCTGACATGCCACAATGGTTCGACGAGCCTAGAGGGGAGAGCACATCAACGCTGTACTTATCAGGGTGAGAAGTTAAAAACAAGTCCAGGGTGTTGGCGGTATGACTGTCAACGTTTGCTATTCGTGTGGGCTCATTTACAAGCTGGGTTAAGTTATTTTCCGCAGCGAAGATCTCAACACACCGTCCTTCGGGTGTTGTCTGTCCAAAATGTCGAAGCCAACCAGAATTATGTATAGGGATACAGGATACATTTCTTTGAATGGAGTCAGACAGCGCATCAAACTCGTGAAAGGTCGAGTTGCTGCCCAGTTTGGGGCTTCTGTAAATAAAGCAGTAGTGGATAATTTGCTTACGGAGATGGAATTTTAACCGCATGAAATTGAATTCCGGATTGGAACACGGACTACATTGTGGTGGAGTATGGTAAGCTACATCACTACGCACGTAAATGGCGAGACCGCGGTGAGAGAAGAATAATGGCACTAGTTCGTAGCCAGGTAGCTTCAGATCAGAGTGATCTGAGAGGTGTGGGCGGGGATCTACCTGTGTTTCACTAAGCGCCAAAATAGCTGGTCTGTATTTGCAGACGTGGACGTACGCAGAAAAGTGATTACTTTTTAGCCCGCGTATATTTGCAATATACACTCTGAATTCCCGAGTCATTATAACGAAAGACAAACACCGACGTTACTAAGCAAGGCTGCGAAGTGGAATTTCTGACGATGGTTTACCGAATCAAATTGCTGTAGGTGTTATGCCCTTACAACAGTATGAAACAGTGAACCAACATAATTTTCACACACAACCCGCTATCCATCAGTCGTTACATACACTCAGCCCCCGCCGTACCGTATGATGAATACAGTAACGGCAGTGACCGAGTGCAATCAACAGTACCAAGACCAGGAGCGGGAGAGCTGGGATACCCGCGCTGTGTGATATTTTTATTTTTTTTTAATTGCACTGCACTGTTTTAGTTGTTTTTTTATTTTGGTCTGCAGCACAGGAGAAATTACGAGTGCAGTGGATGACGTGTGCACCCATCGGTGGTCGACACGGTACTCCAATGATGAGACTGTAAGACCATTCTATACTTGCTTCATATTACAGATACAGGATAGACATGCGTATCCTTATACCCAATCGTGAGGTTTCTATCACCAATACCCATGACTGGAGATATGAGGAGCACCGAAATGGGATGTGTTTTGAGGTGAACCACTCGAAGCCGAGTGCTCTTTTCACACCTTATGAGTCTACCACGAGCAGTTGTTTGGATAAAGATGCCGCACTACATTCACTCAATATACTCGTATGCCATAAAAATCAGCAAAATACCTTATGAAGGTCTGGTGGTTTCACGATGCTCTTACTTTTTGTCCGGCGAATGGCCAAATTTAAATTGAGTAGGTGAAGGATCTAGTCGCTCCCTATAAAAATGCGGATGGACAATTTCTTCACCTCGTTCCCATTGCTCCAAGAACTCATAACTTGCAATCGTCGGTCTTTTGACAAAAACTAAGCGGTGTGTTCCTGAAGAATAAAAAATATCAAAAGAACGAAGGTCGTAGCTCTGTTGCTATTAAGGTCCATCGTAGATTCAGACACACCTGAGTGTGTCCGATATGAAACCGCAAATGATTTTATTTTGTTATACGGCCAATTGTGGCGTCCTAATACAACACAAAAACGAGAAGAACTCGTCGGTCTCTAGCAATATTTTACTGCTTGTTACACGTCTCAGCCTTGGCAGCATAGTACATAAAACACTTCACCAATACTTCATATAATGAGGCAACGAAACCTCGACGTAGAGAATTCATCCAGAGTTTGGGTGAAGTATTCAGAATTGTGAAAAATCGTTTCACTCTACAAATTAGGATTCATGCCAAAAGGCCTATGGGCCTATGGTAGTCAACAAGTTTGTTGCCATCAAGGCAGCCACTGAGTGTACTTGAAGTTTTAACGATTTTTTACATTGGGGGGGAATCGAATTCTTTTTATTATTTCACAACGGACTTTGTTGCATGTACTACCGGAAGGGGAATAGCCTGTATGCGAACAATATTGTTTCACAGAGAGACTGTTATAAAGTGCAACTTGTAAAAAAATGTTTCAAATCAAGTGGGATCTTAAGTGGGCTTATTTTCCAGTTCCTTCCCAATTTGGTAGGATCAAATGCAGGCCTCCAGGCTTGATCTATTTACTCTTATTATGTAGATGACTGTCCTTCAATATTTTCACATATGAGTAAGCTTATGACAACTGTGAATATCTAATGCAATACCATTAAGTGAAATATATTTTGGTGCTAGATCTTTTCTACAAATTCTGAGAGCAGTGGGTGCTTTTGATTTGATCTTTTGCTATAAATCATCTCAAAATTTCAGAGAAGTTCAATACGTGCCAGCGGATCTTCATGTTAACTCTCGTGCTCTGTTCATCTTCTTTGTCACCATTGAAGCTGGTTTAAAGTGAACTCCATCAATTGTTTTAGTGTTTAGAACAGTCATACTACAATATAATGGCACCTCGAATCTTATACCGCTGTTTGTTAAGCTAGGTAAGTAGGTAGGAAGGTAAGAGTGGACTATTAGCAGATTGTGATGCCACGTGGATCTACAATACGATCCTCTTGCTAATGGAGCCAATTTGAACTTAGAATGAAGCGTAGGAGACTGTTTACGTCTATATTTTTCAGATCGTGTAGGTCGTTGTAGAAGAAAGCTCCTAAGTGGAGGTTTCTTCTCTGAGGGAGAGCTGGACATGTACAGAGTAGGTGGAGGATTGTCTCCTCTTCCTCGCAGTCATTTGTAAAAGCGCCAAGCCTTCTTGTATGCTTGCCTATGTGGCAGTGTCCAGTGATGCCACCTATGATGGCGCTGAGGTGTTCCTTATTTAGAAGGATCAGACACTTAAAGCGATTCAGATCCAGTTTTGGCCAGATCTGTTTGGTCGCTAGACATGTTGGTCCAACAGCCCACCTAAGGTCTCTTTTTTTATTTACATCCAGCTATAATGTTAGTTTGCACGCAGCGACTGGTATACCTATGCTACCCTTTCCGATTGACTAGGTAGAGTGGTTCCAATTTTGGCGAGTTCATCGGCCCTACAATTCACTGGAATGTCTCTGTGGCTCAGCACCCAGCAAAGATGAGGGTTGAACTGCTCTGCCATCTCCGTAAGAAATGATCGGCATTCAAGCACGGTCTGACATAGAATTTAGTGATACTGACTCTAGGGACTTGATAGCTGCCTGACTGTCCGAAAGGTGCGGATAACCTTTGTAGTTATCACTTCAGCCAGGGCAGAGCTTATTCAAATCGCCAAAATTTCCGCCTGGAACATGCTACAGTGATTTGGAAGACGGAAAGAGAGGCTTAGATTACTTTTCTGAGAAAAGTACCGCCACCAACCCCGCTATCGGTTTTAGATCAATCTGCGTAGTAATGGATTGACTTGTCCTCAATAAAATCATCTTCCTCCCAGAAGGGTCTAGAGGGGAAGCTTACATGGAAGTCTTTGTCTAACCAAAGTATGGTGTAATCGATGCCGTCTGTGAGGATTCCTAATGCATTAAGAATGTTAACAGGTCCAAATGAATTATTTGTCCACTGTGCGACTGCAGCTATTCGCCTGCTGAAGATATCGAGGGGTGTCAAGTGAAACAGAATATCTAATGCTGCGGGGGGAGTAGAGCGTAGGCCTCCGGTTATGCATAGACATGCTGTTCTTTGGACTCTGCTTTTGAAGACCCCATTTATTCCCTTTTTGCAAGAGAATGAAGCTACTGTAGCTTTCTTGACTCTTTCTTCAATGTTAGGTTTCTAGCTTAGTTTCCTGTCAAAAATGAGGCCCAGATATTTTGCTGTATCGGGAAAGACTAAACTGGTACCGTTTATTGAGAGAGAGTCTACAATTGGAATTTTGTATTTCCTGGAAAAGTTTTATTGGGGGCTTACTCCCAATCCACAGCGACCTGTAGCTGAAGGAGTTCTTTAATGGTACTAAGATGCTTACCTGAGTGGGCTATAGCAACTCCAGTTTGGAGTTGATTATCTTGCCGTTTAGCATAAGACTGATCAACTCCCCAAGTGAGTCGTCTACCTGCAGAGTTGATAACGCAGTCGTGATTGCGGATGTGTTGACGTTGTTAAAGGCACCTTCTATGTCCAGCAAAGCGACCATTGTGTATTCTTTATATTGTAGGGATCGTTCGATATTCAGTGAATGCAGAGCCATTTCCACCGACTTTCGTTTACAGTAGGCATGTTGAGCCGTGGACAGAAGTTTTGGATGAAATTTAGCTCGTCTATCATCGTATAGGAAAGATGATAGACTTATCCCCCTTTAACTTTCACAACCTAAGTGTAAATGATGCCTTATCCATTTTTTATAAAGAAAGATTTTATTCTTTTAGCCTTTACGTTGCGTTTTCCCGCCTTAAAACATCATCTTCTAGTCCTCCCTGGTATAATCGCAAGCTTCGTTCCTTACGAAATAAGAAAAACAAGTTATGGGCTGTTTTTCTTCGGACCGGATCCTTTTCCGACTCTTTCAACTATCTTGGCGGTTATCTTCGTTTCACTGAACCTTACGATTCCCGCAAATCAACCTTATAAACGACTCTAAGTCCTTTTTCCAATTTGTTAACTACAAAAGAAAGTCCGATGGTTACCCTCCTTCCCTCTCTTTTAACAACAAGCCATCAACCGATCCACTCACCATTGCCAATCTCTTTGCCACCTTTTCCAAGCAATCGTTCACCAACGATCCAGATCCATCCTATTTTAATTACGTACTGAATTTCTCCAATGGCCCACTACCTTAGACCCGTCTTATATCAAATATAAGTTACACCAACTTAAAGACGAATTCACACCCGGCCCTGATGACCTCCCTGCCATAGTCCTTAAAAAATGCTCTTCATCTCTTTCCCTTGCCCTTTCTAATCTCTTTCGTCCATCCTTTTCACAAGGAGAATTTCCTCAAGCTTGTAGAACCTCCTTCTTAACCCCGATCCACAAGAAAGGATCAAAGAACGAAATAACAAACTATCGTCCAATCGCTAAACTCTCCCATATACCCAAACTCCTCGAAAGTATTTAGTATGAAGCGCTAAGCTTCCAATGCAAATCACTTATTTACCCTAGACAACATGGCTTCCTAAAGGCTAGGTCAACCACCACAAATCTCGTTGAATTCGTATCCTTTGCCATCTCTGCCCTAGAGAACGGCAACGAAGTCGATGTAGTTGCAACCGATTTTAGCAAAGCCTTCGATAAAATCTCTCATCGATGCAAATTGTCTGCCCTTGGCTTTGAACCCATACTGTTAAAATGGATATCCTCTTACCTCGAAAACCGTTTTTACAGTGTTCGTTTTAGGTCAGCCCACTCCGCTCCATTTTTGGCCACCTCTGGAGTTCCTCAAGGCAGCCATCTCGGTCCCCTTCTCTTCATATTAACCATAAAAGATCTCCATAGGATAATCAAACACTCGTCGTTTCAAAACCATTTCCTCTCCCCATGACTCCTCCCTCCTTCAACAAGACCTTGATAGTTTTTCTATCTGGTGCCTCAAAAATTGTTTGGAACTTAATATCACCAAATGCCAATCCATTAGCTTTTCATATAAGTGGCACCAATCTTCCTTCTCCACAACAAACCTATCTCCTCCGTTGAATCTCTTCGCGACCTCGGCATTTTGTGTGATAGGGAGCTCAACTTCCGTTTACATATGGATGGGATAGCCCTTAAAGCCAACTTTGCGCTAGGTTTCGTAAAACGGTGGTCCAAAGAATTCACCAACCCATACGTGACTAGTACGCCAGTCAAGTATGGTCCCCATATCATCGCGTTCATATCTCGAGGATCGAAAGCATCCAGCGCCGTTTTCTTCGATTTGCTCTTCGAGGTTTGTCCTGGAATGATCCTTTTATTCTGCCCCCCTAACAAAACCGTCTCAACCGTATTAACATAAACACCCTTGAGGAACACAGAGATGCAGCCGACTTTCTCTTCATTCATCGACTCCTTTCAGGCCACGTTGAATGCGCGTCCCTTCACAACTCTATTTCCCTCAATACTAAACCTCGTAATCTACGTACCTCTCGTCTCTTCTATCACCCAACCCACCACAACTCCTATGGCGCGAACGAACCAATCTCCCGTATGCTCTGAAAAATCAGCTTAAGTCTTTGACTTCCGCCGCACCACTTCCTACCTCAAATCCGTTCTCCTTCACCACTCCAACCAACCTTAGTTTTAAGTTTACATTTAAGTTTAATTTTAAGTTATAGCTTGTATTAAGCCGAATAAATAGGGGCTTTCGTCGCTACCAAAATTAATTATAACATGAGAACATTTACCGGCTTTGGGAATGAAAACAATGACAGTGCAATGTGGATCAGTTCTACACAGCTCCTCATAATATTTTCTAGCGGAGGCAGAATAATATCTGAGGACCTCTGTAGCTCGGCACCAGCAGACTTGTATGGTTTGAAGCTATGCAGCGCCCAGAGCAGTTTGTCTCTTGTGATCAGACCATTAATTTTGGTCTAGGTTGCAGTAGGCCTGTTTGGGTTGCTACTGGCCGCGAATTGGGGGCGGGTGTCCAGTAGCAAGTTGAGTGATTCATCACTTGAGGTTGCCCAAGAGGCAGGGATTTTTTCAAACAGCTAGACATCCTAGGATTTGTAGAGAGGATGCGATGCCGTGATGCAGAGATTCTTTGCATGAGTTCTAGTCAGTCACTTTCCTTGTGCTTTTTGCTAAGTTGAAAAGTTTTTTGCAAATGTTTTTAAGCAGTCCCAGTGCTGATGTCCATCAGAGTGGCTTTTCTTGCCTGTAGGTTGGATAAGAGGGCAGGAAGCGGCCATAACCTAATTGAGAGCCAGGGTGAATTCCCTGACTTTCGTGTCAAGCTCATTGGTGTCACGCGGGGGACTTGAGAGTTAAGAGGATATTGTTTCTGACAGTATTCCTCTATATTTTGGCCAATCAGTTTTCGGATAATTCCGGAATGCTTTTTAGCTGGGAGGAACACCACTCAGGCTGTTCGTTAAGGCTTGTGAGCATTTTAATAATCTTCATTATTAGAAAACCAACTTCGCAGCGGAAACGCGGTGGTAAAAGATGTGAGTGTGTCTGGTGCAAGCGTCCATCGAATTTTACGCAACAAGCTAAGCAAGTCAGGTCCAATAATCGGAGGCGTCAAAGATGCATTTTCACTACGGGAACGTTTTTAATATGCAGCAATTCATTAACAAACAAAATGTTGCAGCGCAGTTGACTGAACACACGCATTCTGCCATCCGAATCCAGTATCCGTGTCCCGTTTCTATGCCGGACAAAGTGAAAATTAATGTCGCAATTGAAAAAGGTTTTGCTGAAAGGTTGTCTAAAATCGTGGGCAGCCAAATATTTAAAAACATCACAAAAGGCAAGTCAACTCAGGAATGGATCCGGGAATACCTTCCTGACTTTATTTCGATGGAAGATTGGCGTTCGTGTTCGGCCAATTTCAAACCAATGGGCTGCACCATATGCAACAAAAATTACGAAAGCGTAGAAGCCTTTAATTCCAAAGAGTGTCATTTGATACTGAGGCAATGCCTTCGCTGCCAGGTTGGACTTGTGACACTATTTACAGGCGGTCTTAATGAAAATCCAGTCATTTTATTCACAAGGAAATCGTTTATTGACATTGGGAAGTGAATTTTAAAGAGGAATGCAATGATTTGAAGCTAGGGCATGTAAATCTGATAGCCCAGTCATGGAGATCAACACGCTCGCAACATTTTTCCAGATTTCAGATTACTTACGCAGGCTTTACTGCAATATTCGTGGAGCCAGATTACCTTTTCATTAAAGAGACATAGGTCATTACTATCCAGAGCTGAAATACTCCAGCACGAGGACGAGTATATAGCTGTCAAACATTTTTTTATAGGAATAAACCCATCGGGTGCCTTATCTACACTCGTACTCCAGTATTTGTCTGGAGCTTAAGCAGTACTATGAGTACTTTTACGCAGTTCTAAAAATGAGAGAGAGATGACCTACTCCCTATTCATAAGTGCTTCCATAGTTTTTGAAAATTTCACGCCCGCAGATATTTTAATTCAAAAGAGGAATCCACGGGAATTTTTGCTCGCATTTAACAAGGAGCGTTTGGCGTTGTTCAGCCGTAATCACGACGGATTTTCCGCCGTTTTATAGCCGGATTTGGTCAAGAAGAAATTGCTTTGTCACAAGGATGCATACGACATATAGTCGAAATGGTGAAATTTCATGGATTGGGTTACGATTTGCTGTCATTTTAGTGAAATGCCTCAACGAAAGAGGATTTGCTTACAACAAAGTCCCATTTTGAATACCCCGACAAATCGAAATACGTTGTGAAAAGCGTGTTCAGTTCCAAGACGACTACCATATGTTCATAAATAAAAGGATCTCTTTGCTGAAAAGCTATCTCCATTCAAAAAGTCACGGACTTATTGATCCATCCTCGTAAAGATTCAAAATTTTATATAACCAGTTGGGTAAACATCGTGCGCTTCTACCGTTTCCCTATGATTTTTCTGCATAAACATGCGACAAATGCTTCCGAAATATGAACTCCCATCAAAGCGGTAAGCCCGGTAGTTACCTGCTGGTCCTTCTGAAACTGAGGACACATTTAAATTACACCATTAAATATTCCAAGGGGTGATATCAACAAATCCGCATTTGCATTTTCTTACCCAACGACGAAGAATGAAACTTATTGGGAAAATTAAAAAAAAAAAAAAAAGAAAAGAAAAAACCTCCTGCTCTCGTGAAAGTTACGAAGAAGGTGAAAAGAAGTCAAAATGACACGGATCCTTGCATAAATTTGCGGAGAGGTGTTGAGTTTCGTTCAAAATTGTCCAAACGAATTGATTTAAAGAATGACTTGGTAGAGAATTATATAACTTCATTCGAAACTTTCTGAATGCAATCATTAAGAACGAAAATCCAGTTGATATCCGATACCAATTATATTTTACCTACATTTTGCGCAAAATTCATTTGGCACGAGTATGTATGTTAAGTATATTCGTATTTATGGATGGATTTATTTCAGCTGAAGGTGTATGTACAATGTACATATTTGTGATATCTTGAAGACCATCTCTTAGACCACTAGATACAAGTTGCACTCCAGACCCATGAATACCTAATTCCAACCCCAACCCCCAGCTATCGGTTTGTCTCAATTTATAGATGAGGGCTATAAGTACCTACAATTTGTTATGAATATTTCTTCTTTCTTACGTGATAATTTCCTTCAGACGAGTATGCACATATTTCCTCTTTCCATTTTCCTTTCAATTGCCTAGCACTCTTCGGCTTATATTTTGTAACCAATTCCCACGTTATGGCAATAATCCAATTATTTGTTGAATACTTCACCGATACTACCCGTTGAAATCAGGCTGCTACCAGTAGATATGAGTAATAATAACAAAAAAAAATTTCATAATTATGTTTGTGTATGCATTGAATCAGCATTTAATTGTACGGATAGGTGGTATGTATTACGAAATGTATCGATTTTAAAATGTCGTACTTTTCATTGCATTTTTCACAGCTAATTAATGGGATTTAATGAAGTGCAAATTTTGCTTTTAGATACGTTGCGTTAGATACAAAACAATTCTGTTGCCGGCCAATTGGAATTTATATTCGCTTTAAGTGTAGATGATATTTTAAAGTGTTTGCACTTGATATCTGGGAAATTGAAAACGAGGAACAATTAAATCAATAAAGCCCTCAAGACCTCTGTTAAACTGGTATATGTTTGCTTATGACCTTTATGCCATTCACAGCCTCTTGAATTTATCTTGAATTTTCAGAAGCAAATATGACAGCAATGAACGGATATTGCTGGAGGCGGAATGTCCTATCATCAGGCAAAAATGTATCCTCTTATTCATTCATGCAATGATAAAGATGTCAATTTGTAAGGTTCTTAGCTCTTTTACATGTAACATATTCCAGAAGACTTTATTCACTTCCCACAATTGTGATAAAGCCCACGCTTAGGAACCCGGTCCCTTTTCGTAGATTAAAGTGGCTTTTACCTAAGATAACATCTTGAGTTAACGCCATCCTTTCCTCTGCAAAAACACGAGCTGCTAAGTAATGAGTTCCGAAATTTGGAAGTCACATTAGCATGTGTACGACGGGTGCCCATTTGTAAACCACTTCCTTGAAAATAGATGAATTTCGCCACCAGGATTGTTGGCAAGAAATAGGGGTAGAGACATCTATTCATCATATGAACACATGTTTCGAATTAATTTTGCACGGGTAGTATACTAAAAGTAAAATAACGAATTCGTGGTGCAAACAACGGATGCAACTAATTGGCGAGTGCATATAATATGGAAGCCACCCTGATCTTTGAAAGCAATTGGAGGAAAGTAATGGGCCATCCATAACAGATGTGCTATAATTGGTGTGTGCTGAGATGGATTTTCCGACGTAAGGTTAGGTGTGGATAGAATTATTTTCAGTGAGAAGCACTAGCACTAGTCGCAGGTCCATTGTGATATGAAAAAATGGGAATGCTACCCCCCAAGCTATTCATGAAACCATAGCGATTTCTCAACAAATTTGTTGTGGTTTGTTAGAAGTCGTTGCTGGAAAGAGATTACAATATGAAGAGTAGGTACTAGAGCAGGGTAGTTTCAAAGAAAGTGCTGAATAGAATTCTTTTTCTTTTCATGCATGCATCTCCTGCAGAAATGGTGTGAGGTATACATGGTCGTTATGCATGTGATCTACAGGGTTTTTCATTAGATTCACTCCAATTAGTAGTATCTTTCATATATTAATACATCTCCATGGAACCACCTATATAAGCGGATAAATTAAAGCAATTTTACGTCGAATATTCACCTCCAAGTCCTCTGGCTTGTTTGACATAGATCAGAGACTTAATGTAGTAGCGACGAAAAGATTACCAAATTTCGTCTTTGGTAACTCGATTGTGGTACGTGCTGTGCGGCAAATGCCATCGTCTTGTAAAAATCCCATATCCTCCAAGCCCTACATTTCCAAGTTATTAAGAAAAGAAAATTAGTTAACATGGAGTGATGGCGACCTCCATTGACTCAGACTCCCCGGCATCAATGACACCTCCGGCGTGAATATGTTACAATAAATGCTGTTGGAACACTTCGTTACTGCGTATAATTTTTCGGTGAAAATCCGGACCTTCTTTCATCTTTAATCCCTTCTATATGTATGATGGTCGTTTGGCTCTAGCTTTTTGGCCGGAACTATCTTATATGGATGTTGGAATGATGGACAATTCTTGAGAATGCAGCAATTGCAGTCTTGATTTACTGACCCGCGTACAGTCTCTTCACTGTTGGTGCTTCGCTGTTTCACTGGTACAGCAACATCATGGAGTGTACGGCAACATCAACGCTCAATTGTTCACTTATCGGGAAGATACGTAATAAGATAATTGGTGTTAACGCACGTATCATAGTCATTATTGACCGTGAATATGTGTAGATAATTTGTAAGCATTTCTGAAGCATATACCTCTCTACAACTAAATGATAGAGAAAGAATCTGGAACATAAACATGGCATCTGTTAAAAGATGGAATGCGTGAGTTCAGAGAATCCCTGTTGGAAAAGAGGGAATCTAATGGAAAAACTAAAAACTTTTATTAGCACAGTGTCCTGTGATTTTATTTTTGCTAATGGAGATATCAGGTCTACTAAGGTTGATCTGTCTCTAGGTTGATTGGGATCGAATACCATATAACAAATAGGAAGGCGTTTGAGAGTGTGTCAAATCTTTGGCGCAAGAAAATTCAGAGAGCTACCCACTACTTGTTCATAGATATTTAAATCTGATCAATACATCAGCAGCGCAGGTCCCTGGGATGCCGAACATTTCAGAACCCAATGAAGTACGATTCTGTTTTATTAGCTATCTGGTTGAGAGATACACTTCAGTCTTTAACTGCCATCCACTTTATGGTAAATGCAATGAAGGATTTGATCGCTGCTATGGTGTATTCGTGTATTGCAATATCAGTCGAGGATATAAGATTCAGACTAGGTCAGACTGATGGAAACCCTTGACATTAGTAAACCCTTAATCAGGCAGGCTAAAATGGCAAGCGCAAATCCGGCCAGTGGCATTACACTGGCCTATGCTGTCATGTAGACATAGGGCTCACAAAGCTATACGGAAGAGATTAAAATATGTGACTAACCAACTAATGACCTCAGATAAAAATGCTCAGAGGTTACGGACCTAGCAAAAGTTTAAAGGAAATCTGCACGTGACGCGCAGCCGAAAAATTACCAGAGGGCCTTAACTGCTATCACGCAGATATCACCACCATCCAGGAAGATGGGTCACCCATAAGCATGATGAAAAACTGTGATATATACTACGGTTATTGACATAGGGAAAAGAAATAGCGCTTACTCCAGTGTGAATTTGTCGTATGCGGCAGAATCCAGAGTGAGCGAGCGTCTTATTGCCATAAGATGCATCAAGTCTAAATTCGCTAACTTATGTTAATGACTAATATGGCCCATGCCCCTGCAGAAGTCAAGGATGACGCAAGAATTGGAAAGAAGGACATCTTCAATAGGAGACACGACATCAAGACAGACATATTTCTATAGCAAGCACATGGTTTCCTCGTCTCAATATACTAGACAAAAAGGGACATCAAATTCCGGATCATCACATGCTAAATCACATTGATCATTTTGCGATAGACGTAAGGCATGCCTCAATAATTCTGCACGTCCGAACCAATATTGGCTCGGATCACCATCTTGTTACAGCCAAGGTGCGAATGCGGATTTCCCAAGCGCCACAAGAAAAAATAACTACTGTGAGAAGATATTACGTAGAAAACTGCAATCGCAAGAGTCCGCCAGAATCTTCCCTGAACGTGTATCCCTAATTGTCACATCAATTCCTATTCTAGTACCGAAGACCAGTAGCAACGCTGCCAAAGTGCCATCAAAGACGCAGCAACTGATGTGCTGAGTTTCACCCGACCACCACCAATAAATCTCTGGTTTGATGAAGAATGCCAGCAAGTACATTCAGCTAAACTAGAAGCCCATAAAGTGGCGCTGCCAGTAAGGATCAGAAATGTTCGTGGGTTCTACGAGCAAAAAAGCCGGGAAGAAAACGAATGAGTATGAGCGCGATCGAAGATAGAGGTTGCACTCCAGGACTACGGAAGTTATAGCAACAGGTAAAACAAACGTGTCAAGGCCTGAAAACCCATAAAGAAGCCTATAGAAATGAAGAAAAGTGCTGAAAATATAGAAAAACTGAACTGAAAATATGGCAAAGAAGCCCAATATCCCGCCATCAGGGAGAATAGACCATTCAACTTAGACGTTGATAGCCAAAACTTCCGTCCACCTGACCAGAACGAAGTAAGGATAGCAATATCTTAGCTATAATCCAAAAAACGCTGGACCTGAAGACTTACCGGCCGAGGTGTTCAAACTCATTTCTCAGATCTGTTCAGAAGAGTATTTTACCTGATGGATGGAATCTCAGCACCGTATTCCCGGTGCACAAAAACAATTACCCCTTGAACTGCCCCAACTATAGAGGTATAAGTATCCTCAACATCGAATACAAGACCCTTCGGCAATAATCTGATTGGCCCCCATCAGTGCGGTTCCAGATTAGGAAAATCAGCAATCGACCAAATCTTCACACGCCGGCAGATCCTGGAAAAAACTCAAAAAGTCCAAATCGATAGCCACCATCTTCTCATTAATTTTAAGGCCTCATATGATAGCATTTGTAGAACCGAGCCATACGAACCACGTCTAGGTTTTGCATCCTCGCCAAACTCGTCCGTCTGTAGAGAATTACGGTGGAGAACTCTCGCTGCTCCATCAAGGTCAACACAAACTTAACCGAAATCTTTGATGTCAAAAATGCTTTGACAAAGTGACGCGCTGTCATGTGACTTCTTTAATTTCAAATTTAAACCTGTTGTGCGGAACTCACAAGTGAGTCACAATATTTCAAAAGTCTGTGCAGTTACAAGCGTACGCCGATGATATCGACATACGAGTAATTTGGTGAACTCAGCGTGTTGTCACCTGTCATGCTGTTAACGAGAAGGGACACGCAATATCGATAAATTGAACAGAACATTGCAATCGACAGTTATAGTTTCGACGTAGTAAAAGACTTTATCTACCTTAGCTCTGCTATTAATTCTGCCAACACCACCTCAGCAGAAGTAAAACGCAGAGTTACTCTTGCCAATCGCTATTTCTTTGGGATGAGAACGTAATTAGTAGTAAGGCCCTGTCCCAAACAACCAAAGAGATTGTATTTAAAACCGTAATCATCCCAGTTCTACTTTATGGCGCAGAACCATGGACCCTATCTGTGAAGATAGAGAAGAAGAGAAAAATACTTCGAAAAATATTCGGTCCCGATTGCGTTGGCGGGCTCTGGAGGAGAATATTCAACGACGAGCTGTATAGCGACATCGACTTGGTCAAAAAACTTCGGATCAGTGGCCTGAGATAGCTAGGACATGTAGAGCGAATAGACACCAATGTTCCGGTCCGCAGAGTCTTGGAATGTAACCCGGAGGGATATTGCAGTAGATGAAGACCTCACCTTTGCTGGCGCGCAGAAGTAGAAGGGGACCCCAGCCGACTTGGAGTGCGCAACTGGAGGCAGTAAGACAAAGACCAGTCTAACTGGAGAGGTTTGTTAGTTGAGACCCAGGTTCACCCTGAACTGTAGCGCCACCAAAGTAAAGCGTGTGAGTACTGGAAGAATAAAGAAGATACAAAATCATAAAGATAAGTGCGATGTGAATCACGATGGATCAGCAGGAAAAATGGAGGTCGATGCAGTTGTTGAGATGTTTCAGCGATCCAGAGCTTTGCACTAGGTAAAACACACCCATTATATTGGTGACGGTAATTCTAAGACTTTTAAAGGCATTACTGATGCTAAGCCCTATGAGAACGTCACAGTACTCAAGAAAGAGTGTATAGATAATGTTCAAAAGCGAATGGGTACCTGCCCACCTAATTTGAAAAAGAATACAAGAGGTCTCGCTAGAAGGGGCAAATTGACGGGAAAACAAATAGACGAAACAGTATATGGGTTACACTCGATCATAAATTATCCACTGATGCAAAACCGCAGCATGATAAATGTCCGATCGGAGAGGATTCATGGTGTTCATTGCTAAAAGGCTAAAGCTATAAATAGTTTGACTAAGTACAAACAAAAGCCAGCTTTTCCAATAAAGTTATCCAGCCAGCCTACGAAGAATTGACCAGAGACGATCTTCTTACTCGATGCATCGTCAGTTATACTCAACACTGTGAGGCAAGTTTTAATTCGACTGTGTGGGTATTGGCCCCAAAATCCATTTCAAGTGGTAAAACTGTGTTCTTGCATATATAGTTAGAGATATTGCAGCTTGCGTGCATGTACAATGACGGCTTTGCTTCAATTTCGCACATAATGAAATCGATGGATTTAGAAATCGGGCCAAAATATGTTTGGAGATTGACAAAGAGCGTATAAAGTTTGCAGAACGATCGCTGTCTGAAGCTGCAAAAGAGTGTAGAATCGCATTAAAATCCAATATAAAAGTAATGCCAGAGTAGGACACTAATCTAGAAGGCCAATTACTCGTATATGGTGCAGGTATCGCGGATTAAAGGTATTGCAAAATTGTTCATGACTTTCTATAACTGAAAATTTTAAACGCGTTTATCTCAAAACTGCATTTTTCAAGTTGGCCGCACCCATAACCAGATAGGATTTTTGTTTTATAAAGGGCACAGTTCAATAACAATCTCTAAAGAAAACGGTCGTTTACCAGTGGCACGAGCGGTTCAAAAGTGGTCGTGAGTCAATCGAAGATGATGAACGCAGTGGCAGACCATCGACATCGACATCGAAAACCGACGAAAACATTGATGAAGTAAAAGAAATGTTGGTCAATAACCGTAAATTAAATCAGAGACATATCGGAGGACTTGAACATTGCCTATGGATCCGTCCAAGACATTTTGGTTAAAGATTTGGGTTTCCGTCGTGCAGCAGCAAAGTTGGTGCCAAAAGACCTCAATTTCATACAAAAAAGAGACCGTGTTGACGTCGCAAAAGATCATTACTGGAGACGATACGTGGGTTTATGAGTACGACACACAGTCCAGACATCAGGCAAGTGAATGGCGTTCACCAAATGAGTCGAGACCAAAAAAACCACGTCGTCGTCGTTTTCAGTCAAAAAAGAAGGCAATGCTCACGGTTATCATGGATTACAACGATGTAGTGTATCATGAATTTTGGCCAGAAGGCCAGACAGTAGGCAAAGAGTGTTACGAGTATTTGGGCGTTATGAGACGTTGGCGTGAAGCAATTCGCCGAAAGAGACCAGAATTGTAGGCAGAAAACTCGTGGATTTTGGACCATGATAACGCACCTTCACACAGTGCCATCATTATTCGTAATTTTTTGACAAAAATGCAGCAAATACCATCCAACAGCCAACGGCCACCGAATTCACCTGATTTGGCTTTCTGTTCAATCGAGTTGAAAAACCACTACGGGTAACGTGTTTCAGAGCACTGATGGGCATACCGAAAACCGAATACAAAAAATGTTTCGAGGATTGGATCAAGCGCTGGCATAAGTGTGTTGCAGTCGATGGGGATTACTTTGAAGGGGACAATATAGATTTAGATGAATAAACTTGTATTTCTAATTTTCTGAATAAATTCTGAATAAATTTCGATCAAGGTGGTATTCAGGGTAACGGAAAGAAAGCATTAAATTGTCAAAAAAATCGATTAAAGTTCGATAAAATGCAGACGCTTGAGTGACTGCAGGATGATCAATCAAAAACCCATGCATTCCTAACACATAAGGCTTTGATATTCTTCAAATCACTTCTGTCAACAAGAAATATTGGATATGAAAAATAAAAATAAATAATTATTCATGATTGTGTGATGATGGATTTGACAAAAAATTCCGATTACTCCCTCGGTTAACAGACAAAGTATCTGTCGCTGCTTTTTTTTTAAAGCTTATATCATAGCCATCTATACACCAATTAATCATATAACTTGAGTGGCATTCGAGGATACTTTTATGAGCTGGAAAATTTTAAAATAAAAATAGAAAGCAAGACCCTATAAAAAGAGCCAGCGTAAAATCCCATTCATATGCTCTTTTAGAAGATTAAATTATTGACAGCAATACATCAACTACAGAATAAAAACAAAAAAAAAAACATCTAATCGCATTCTTGAGGTTATAAAGATTCATAAAACAAAATACGTAAAAATAAAATAATATCGGGTTCTTTTTTGTCTCCACTTTTGAGTAAATTGCAACAATTATATTGATACGACAGTCAAAATTAACCATTGACGTTAGAATTGCCCGAAAGATAACACAGATAATCAGACTTGATGATGTTTTTTTTTTTTTTAAATTTATTCACAAGCAAATTAGAACTGCTATTTGTACAATGATACGAATAGAATTGTTGCGGCGAAATTTACGCATACCTATGCCTACCTTGTTTGCTTCGGATTTGAGTTTTTATCAAAGTTCGTGTAGACGGTGTGCGTCACCTCTAGCCTATATGCGCGAGTACGTATTAAAAAAAATAAAAAAAAATCTTCGGATTCACATTGCCAATGTTGTTCTTTCCTTTCATTTTAAATTTGGAAAAAATACAATGCTGGCGAGTTCAAGTAAATAATAAAAATGCAAATGTTGTGGGAAACTAGGAGAATTAATTTGAGGCAAATTTTAATGGTAAAATATTCATCAAATTTTCCGATCAGTATTCACATCATTTGACGTGAATTTTATTTTTACATTTCATTAACTTTCGTTTATTTTTTTTTTATTTTGAAAATAAAATCAAGGACGAATGGCTTTTCATTTTCCGGGCACTGCAGGAGCCAGAAAGTATCGACATTTGAAATATTGATTTTCTTACAAGTCTTAGAAGTATTCAAATGCGGGTAAAGTCAGATAGGTAGAAGCATTTCCTTCTGACAGTGTTCGGCTATTTTTCATGGAGCGCTTCCTGTCGTTTTAATTTCGGACCACCCATTCAAGCTTTTACGCGCACTATCTCACCAACAATGCGGTGAATATTGACTTACAAAATTGATGGTTTGTCAGCATACACCAGCAGCGCCTTGATATTGGCTGGTGTCAAATTGCATGGCTTCAGAGGCCAATGCGTTGATATTGTCGTTAAATCGAGTCCTCAATAGGTCAATGGTTGTACTGCTGCACTTAGCGTCATCCTGCTGATATCACATATCATCCGGATCATTGTCCTGTAACGTTGGATTTACAAAAGTACAAGTGCTGACGCCCCCAGCATGAAAACCAAACCAGAGAATGCACTTTTCGGGTGTAAGTGAGATCCTTCTTTTGGATTTGACTTCGCAAGCCATGGTCTCGTGCATTCGGTTCTTTCTACTGGATCTTATCCGCGTAAAGACGTACATTTTACTAAATTTACCTCCTCGTAGGAGAGGAACTATGTTATAAGACCGCTATGACAGCTGTCATATGTGAACATTAAGGTTTAGTCATGAGAAATTATAAGGATGCACAACGCATAGAAATTGTGAAAATCCACTACCGAGATGGTGAGAGTTTTGCTGAGATGGTTCGAAAATGTCGTGGATTTTGCGGCTACAATTATGCGCCTGCTCATCGAACAGTGATCCGATTAATCAAAACCTGTGCGTGTTCGTGAAGTTCAGTCTAGTGAAATATATTGACCAGAATCCTTCCACCTCGATTCGCCACCGTTCTCAGCAATTGAAACTTTCACCAAGCAGCTTACAGGAAATTTTGACTAAAGATTTGCATTTGCATGCTTACAAAATTCTGTTGACATAGCATTTAAAACCGATAGACCATGATCTTAGAGATCTTACAGCAACAACTATGTAGAGAATGGTGATTTTTCATCGTCTCCAATGTGGCGCATTTACAACTTGTTGGCATTTGGGAAGCTGAGAATCCAAGGGTGGTCCATCAACGCCCATGCATTTTGGGCTGGCGAAGTGATTGACCCGGTCTTCTTCATGAATGCAGTCACCGTGAACGGCGTTCGTTATCGTGATATGATAAATAGCTCCTTATGGCCTCAAATTGCTGAAATGGATCTCGAAGAAATGTTCTTTCAACAGGACTGCGCAATCTGCCACACAGCGATCAATACAATAGAATTGTTGAAGACGACATTTGAAGGCAGAGCTATCTCGCACCTTGGCGATGTGAACTGGCCACCAAGATCATGGAAGATGCATGCCAATAGCTCAAGAACAATTCCTGAACTGAAAGACGAGATTCGACGCGCCATTAATGAAACTGTACCGGCACTATGCCAAAATGTCATCGAAAATTTCGTTAAAAGGATCAACGTGTGCGGACATTTATCGGATATTGTACTCAATCCATAACCTCCGGGTCCTCACTCTTTAATAAAATGAAAGCATCAGAACTTTACATATAAACACTGGGTTTTTTTTTTCAAATTTCAAAATAGGCGGTCTTGATGGGACACCCTTTGGTATGTCGGAAAGGAATTACACTTAGAAGAAGGACCCTCTGCGGATGAATTCACGTGACTATGATTGACTACGGCATCCCTCTAAGCCTGACAGACACCTTATACGAACTACTTCAAAGTGTTTGAAGTTAAAGTTAATGAGAATTTTTCCAGACTAATCAAGTTGTTAAAATATATGTAAACGGTCTTTCCTTAATTCATACACCCAACACCTGATCGTCTTGCTATTTTCATTTCGATGCTTCAAACCTTCGCCGTAACACTCCTAATCCCTGTTGGTTAGGGACTATCGTTCATCTTACTCTGAAATACCACGAGTTTTTCCTTAGCAACGCCACTCATCATTTTCATTGCAACCTGCTAACATTCAAAACCAACATGCAGTGATACTTCTAGTTCTTTCCTTCGTATTTGTCTTCTGATCGCGCTATGTACCAGTCTACCAATCAGCTATAATAAAAGGTCTTTCATTAAGCGCTTCCTACCTTTAAATTTAAATAAAACAAAGTGTGTGTGAGATATCATCGAAATTTATTATTCGTTTGAAAGGCCTATCGATAGCATTATATATGGAATATAACATCGGCTTCTCTGGGTGGCGCGCATCCGAAATGTGAAATTTTCCATGACTCTGGCGCATAAATCGAGCTGAATTTGACCAATGGTATGGATTATGTTGGCTTTGAGGGCCGCTGTGGTTTGTGGCTTATTCGCATAGACCTGCGACTTCAGAAAACCCCACGAGAAAAAGTTTAACGTGGTTAATTCGCACGATCCCGGTGGCCAGTTTACATCACCTTCACGTGAGATGACCATGCACTCGAATCGCTCGTGTAGAATTTTCAATGTGGCATGAGCTGTGTGGCACCTAGCGCCATCCTGTTGAAACCCACATGTCGTTGGTGTCCATATCATTCAATTCAGGCCAATAGAAGTTGGTAATCATCGACCTAAAGCGCTCGCCGTTGACGGTGATGGCCTGGCCAACGTCGTTCTCAAAGAAATATGGACCGATTATGCTGCCAATCTAAAATCCACACCAGACAGTGACTTTTTCGGGATGCATTGGACGCTCTTGGATCTCATGTGAATTGGTATCGTCCGTAATTCGACAATTTTATTTTTTGACGTATCCATTCATCCAGAAATGGGTCTCATCGCTGAAGATGATTTTTCGATGAAAACTTGGGTCAGTTTCCAACTGCTCCAGAGCCCATTCAGCAAACACACGTGATTGTCTATGGTCGTTCACCTTCAGCTCCTGGGTCGGTTGAATTTTGTACGGGTGCAGGCCCAAGTCACGACGTTAAATTCGCCAAGCTGTGGTCTGCGAAAGGCCGAGTTCTTGTGAGTGACGCAAAATCGACTGCCTCGGATTCTCCTGGACACTCTCGCGGTCAGCGGGGATATTTTCGGCAGATCTTACTGAACCAGTGGACTCAAATTTATCCACCAAACTGCAAATAGTCCTCTCGGTAGGACGATTATGTTAACCGTAAAATGGGCGAAGCGCGCGGAACCTTGCCCGAACAGAACACCCATTTCGATAAAACAATTTTATCATTTGCACGTATTGTTGAACGCTATGTCTGTCCATGGTGATTTGGCAAAATAATCTGAATAAATGACAGCCAATTTGACAGATGTAGCTTCAACAACATGGCCGCTATCAACTGTCAAATTCGGGAAGTCCCTATTGGAAGACCCTGTAGATGCATCCGGATGATCTTTTAACGGGGCAATAGGAGTTCTATTGATTGCAGAACATCAGAAATATCCCTTTTTACTCCAGAGGGGTAGTCTAGATTGGGGGTTGCGCTGAAGACAAGCTTCTACAGAAATCTTGCCAATTCAAACCATAAGGCATGCCTCATAAACCCTGTATCACAAGTGGAATGATGCCATCAGAAAGTCGGAATTGATGTGCTGTGTTCCACCCAACCGCCTCCCAAAACCCATGGTTTAATGAAGAGCGCAGATAAGTATGCGGCCTTGCACGGAAGGGCAAAAACGCCTCTTGAGCACGAAAGACCATCACATAGCTCAAGAAGCACGCGATTGACGAAATGAAGAAAGCCAACGAGGTCCGGGCAGAGATGAGAAAGGAAATTTAGTAGTAAGATAGAATCACACGTTATGGTTAGGGTGAGGTATGTTAAAACAGCTTCTGCATACCGTTAAAAAGTGAAAACGATGCAAGCAGAACGAACCTGGTCAAAAAAAGACATCGTTTTGATTTATTTAAACAAATAAAGGATTGTAATATCTAAATATAAGTACAGCAATGTTGCCAGCATGAAATGCCTTAGTTAAGATCAAACACCACCTCATCTTCAAGGTTTGATCGGAATATGGTACGCCTGATGAATGTAATCGTTTGTCTGATTCGCAAAAAAGGAGCCTCCCCAAACTGCGACCCCTATAGAGGCGTCAGTGGCTGCGTATAAGATCTTGTTAACGGTATACAATTTTAGCTATGCAGAGCTATGTTTAGTTTTGTCATCCCTACCAAACGCTTCGGATTATACAGAATGACGGCGAAATATACTTTCTGGTCCATGAAAGTAGGAAGCAATCCCAAAGAGACCATTGATGACAAGAGAGGTTTAAACAAGACATGGTAATGCGGTGTCAGGTGACGTCTTCAACATTATACTTGAGCAAACTGTGCGAAACTCGTAGACTAAATGTTTCCAAAAGTTTGAACGTTCGATGGTAATGTCAATAAAAAAGGCAACATCCACGAATTGAACATAACATCATAATAGACAGCTACGGCCTTGAGGAAAATTCTGATTATGACATCAGTTACTCTTGTCAATTGCTGTTTTTTAAGCAATTGAGTAACAAGGCCATGTACGGAAGCACTTAGGAGAGTCTCATTAAGACCCTTGTCATCTTAACCCTGATCTGTGGTTCAGAAGCATGGACGTTAGCGAAAGTACATCTATGAATATTAACGCTTGGGCTGATTCTTGCCCTATAACTAAAGACAACGATTAAGAGCCCGGTCCAGCAAGCATTGTTGCACCATCTAAGCAAGTATCAGCCCTTTTTCCCAGCAAAACTCTTGTTTTCAACGCAATATTTACTCCATTGGTGAGCAAATTCTCTTCTAAATTTTTTTATTTAACAAATGTCGGCTTAAATCAGAAAGCAAAACAAGCCATACTACCCAGAATTGAAGGTACTTCAAACCCATGAGAATCAATAAGAAGGAACTTTATGATTTTCTTAATAATACAATAATGTGTATATTCTCAGTCATAGCTCCTTCTTGCCTTATACTTGGTAAATGTATTGTACATATACTCGTAGTGGTACATATTTACTGAAAAGTTTTTCAAATTGTGCGCCACGACAGGAGTATCAAATTAATTCAGCCGTGCCTGTTGAGGTGCGAATTTCCATGCAAATATTTCCTTATGCTACATAGATTGTATCGCAGAATACATTTCTCTGCTGAAAAAGCTTAATAAAAGCGTGATAAAACTTTTTCTAAAATAAAAACAAAAACGAGAAGTGGATTTTAAGTAGGTACACTTCACTTTCATGAAAAGTATAGTAAACAATTTGCTAAAGCCTTAAAACAATGGAACACTAAGACACGAGTACACTGACAAAAAAAAAATTTTAAAATTCCTGACAGCGCTGTTTCTGATCTGCTTCAGTGAAGCTTGTTATTTGCATAACTGTAGTGAAGAGGGGAACATAAAATGCAGGTTTTAGATTCGCATTAGCGACAAGACTCAGCGTTATACTCGTAAATCTGAAAAGAAATCCCTTCTCTGCACAGCTCGCTGATATGTGCCCGTATTATGCCGTGTGGAATTAAATTTAATGAGCTTAAGATTCTTTGCCGTCTGTCGTTGTCTACAGGTGAAACTGGCAAAGTAGAATGCTCACGTCATAATCCTGAGCTAGTAGGAGTGGTTGTTTGATAGGTGACTGTTAGAAAAACTTTCAGGACACAAAGGGAAGGTTTTTTTGTCGCATTTAAAATTTAGAGAGTTCGTTTTTTGTTTGGATCTTAAAAATATAAGAAAATGTAATGAACTGCATCTGCATTTTAGTACCTGGATTTGGCTTCTTTTGTTTGATTTTAGGAAATAAAATGGTTGAGTTCCACCGAATTTGCTTGGAGCAATATTAATGGCAATTGGCTACCCCTACTTGTTAAAGCCTCTCCACAGCAGCCATACAAAGTAAGGATACAAAGGAAGCGTGATGCAGGCAAAAAAACCAAATAAGCTATCGGCCTTAAGTAGGAAAATGCAGTCTTACAAACCAACGAACGCTGTGACTTAAGACTTTTAGAATTGATTGACTGTGATCGGCAAGACAAGGTAACACAAAAACTTGAAAGGAGTTCTGAATATTTCGGCAGATATCGACAACCAAGTGCGCAGCTACATACGAGGGTGGGCTGAAAAGTTTCCGACCGCAACGTAAATGCTAGTTGTGCATCTTTTGACAGTTACTTACCGAAGTTTCAGTCATTTCGGACGCGCAGTTTTTAGTTTGCAGTCGTTTGAGTGAGTCGATGTGAGTGTTTTTTGTGAAAATGGAAAAAATTGAGTATCGAGCTGTTATTCAATTCTTGTTTTTGAAAGGCAATACGCCTACGCAAATCAAAAATGAGTTGGACTCTGTGAATGGGACTCTGCACCATAATTTACCACAGTGAAATTTTGGGCAGCTGAATTTAAACGTGGCCGTAAGAGCTTGGGAGATGATGAACGTTCGGGACGTCCAAAACCTGCAACCACTGACGATAACATTGCTAAAGTTCACCAAATGGTGTTAGACGACCGCCGAATTAAAGTGAGAGAGATAGAACGTGTTTGTTACATATTAAATCAAGATTTAGGAATGAGTAAGCTGTCCGCGCGTTGGGTACCGCGTTTGCTTACGTTAGACCAAAAACGTATCCGAATGAACATTTTCAACGCTCTGTTGGCGCAGTTTATTCGCAATAAATCCGAGTTTTGGCGCCGATTAATTACTGTAGATGAAGCTTGAATACACCATTATACGCCCGAAACAAAAATTCAGTTAAAACAGTGGACCGCAAAGGGCGAGCCGGCTCCAAAAAAAGCAAAAACTATTTTTTCAGCTGGGAAAGTGATGCCGACTGTTTTTTGGGATAGTAAAGGAGCTATCTTAATCGATTATCTTCAAAAAGAAGCATACTACGCATCATTACTTACCAAGCTGAATGCAGAAATTGAGGAAAAACGGCCACATTTGCAGAAAAAGAAAATCCTGTTTCACCAAGACAACTCGCCGTCTCACACCTCAGCGGTTGCCATGGCGAAAATCCATGAATTACGGTTTGAACTGCTTGACCATCCGCCTTATTCACCAGTTCTAGCCCCAAGCGACTTCTTTTTGTTCCCTCATCTAAAAACTACGCTCGGAGGAAAGAGATTTTCGTCAAATGAAACGCTAAGTACTATTTGAATGGGAGCGTCGCTGGGAGAAGTGTGTAGAGTTACAAGGAGACTATGTAGAAAAATAAAAAAAAATTTTGGGAAAAAATGTCTTGTACTAGATGAAGTGAAAAGTAACCTCCTTGGGAATGAAAAACAATTTTTTTTTAAATGTTTTTCTTATTTTATTCAATATAGTCCCCTTTTAGTTTGATACACTTATTCCAGCGATTTTCCAACTTCTTGATCCCGTCCGAAAAGTAATTTTCCGGAAGGTCTGCAAAATACTCCTCCGTGGCGTCGATGATTTCCTCGCGTGAGCTGAATTTTTTATTGATGAGCCATCTTTTGAGAAGAGAAAATAATCCAAGGGATCCAAATCCAGTTAGCAATCGACGCCAAAAGTCCGCCCGATTCCGCATTAGCAAGTCCAAACCCTCTTTCGAAGTGCTCTCGCGTTCGTGTTTTTGGTCATTCGCGGCACCCAACGGCAGGATAACTTTTTCATATGCAGAATATTGCCCATAATATGGCGTGTGCGCTCAGTATTAATCTTTGTGGTATCTGCTCCAACTTTTCTTTTGTTTCCTTTGCCGTTTTGCCTCTCAAAAAATAATGTTTTACGAGAGAACGAAAATTGTTTTTGTCCATACTCAACATGATGCTAAACACGTCAACAACAATCAGCTGTCAGAACAAAACTAAAGACAGTATCGCACTGAAATTTGGCATGTCTGCCTAAATATGAACGGACTTCAAGGCACCATAATTTTTTTTGCGGTTACCTTTCAATCCACCTAGTATCATTGCTCGGTCGGAAACTTTTCAGGCAACCCTCGTATGTACCGATCGAATAATGTGTTGAATACTGGAACAAAATCGATACAGTGCCAATCGGCTTGTTGTAGGAAATAGATAAGAACGATAGGGAACGAAATAAAATTGATTCTGGCTTTATTGTGAAGCTAAGTTCATGCTATTATGGGTGGAATAGCACATCGAATGGCATCCTCGGCTTCGCTTTCAGTGCTTCAGGCGGTCGGTTCAATTTTTGATGACTCTGTCGAATATGTGCGACGTTATTCCGGCAATTGCGTCTCGAATTTTGTGGTTGGCTTATTAAGGTAGACTAAGGTCTTGACGTAGCACCAGAGAAAATAATCAAATGATGTCAAATCGCATGATGGCGGCGGTCAACTGAAAAGGACCATAGTGAGATGGCCAAGTCGTTAAATTTCTCCTTCATAAGTTCGAGCGTTGCGTCGCTTGTATGACATGTAGCGCCGTCTTGTTGGAACTACGCCGCGGATATATCGATGTTGTCGAGCTCTGACTACAGAAAGTCGGTAAACATCGCTCTATACCTGAGACTATTGTCGGAAATGGTATGTCCTTCCTCATTTCAAAAGAAACCAGATTCGATGATGCCGCAATGCAGTGCCATAAACCGCTCCAAACAGTTAATCTTTGTGGATGCATTGATGCTTGGCTGAATACTAGTGGATTGTGTTCGCTACTATAATGGTAAATTTGCTTATTGAGATGATAATTTTTCTACCAGCTCCCAATTAGCGAACTCACGCCGTTGTCTATGGTCGTCCACGTTCAATGCTTGTGTTAGCACAATCTTATACGGATGTAGGCTTAAATCCAACCGCTACACAAACCGTGTAGCTGCAGTCGCAGCTACTGTCCTGCTGAAAATATCGAGGGGTATCAAATAAAACAAAATGTCTAATGCCGCAGAGAGAGTAGTCCGTAAGGCTCCGCTTATGCATAGACATGCTGTTCTTTGGACTCTGCTTAGTTTACTGCAGTTGACTGCATTGTCTAAGGCCGTCCATTAGACGACAGCCTCGTAAGTGAGTATCGGTCTTATGACCGAGTATAGCCAGTGGATTATGCGGGGTTGAAAGCCCCATTTGTTTCGAATGGCTTTTTTGCAAGAGAATGAAGCTACTGTAGCTTTATTGACTCTACTTTGAATGTTAGGTTTCCAGTTTAGTTTTCTGTCAAAAATGAGACCCAGATATTTTGCTGTATCGGGAAAGACTAAACTGGTACCGTTTATTGAGGGAGAGTCTACAATTGGAATTTTGTATTTCCTGGAAAAGTTTTATTGGGGGCTTACTCCCAATCCACAGCGATCTGCCCAACGGGTTAATCTGTTGAGATTTACTTGAAGGAGTTCTTTAATGGTATTAAGATGCTTACCTGAAACGGCTATAGCAATCTCATTCGCATGGGCAATCACCCTGCTACCACCCGCTTCCAGGTGTATCAGCAGTTCATTAACTACTAAGTTCCAAAGAAGGGGAGAAAGGATACCGCTGGGCGGTACCTCTGCTGACACATCTTTTAGCAGAAGCCCCACCCAGCTTGGAGTTGATTATCCTGTTGTTTAGCATAAGACTGATCAACTCCCAATGTGTGTTGACGTTGTTAAAGTCACCCTTTATGTCCGGGAAAACCATTGTGTACTCTTTATATTGTAGGGATCGTTCGATGTGGCCAGTCAGTGAATGCAGAGCCGTTTCCACCGACTTTCCTTTGCCGTAGGCATGTTGAGCCGTTGACAGAAATCTTGGATCAATTTCCGCTCATATACGAGTATGAATATCAATCACTCGATCTAGAAGGAAAGATGATAGACTTATAGGCCGGAAGTCCTTTGGAACAATATGAGAGCATTTTCTGGCTTACACAACTCTTCATGATATTCTGTAGCGTAGGCCGGATAATAACTGGGGAAATTTGCAGCTCGGCAGGTATTATACCGTCCGGACAAGCAGACTTGTATGGTTTGAAGCTATACAGCGCCCAGAGCAGTTTGTCTCTTGTGATCAGACCATGAATTATGGTCAAGGTTGCAGTAGTCCTGTTTGGGTTGCTACTGACCGCGAATAGGGAACTGGAAAGTGAGCGTCCAGTAGCAGGTTGAGTGATTCATCACTTAAGGCTGTCCAAGAGCCACCGATTTTTTTCAAACAACTAGGCATGGTAGGATTTGCAGTAGAGGTTTCTGTAATTTTGTCACAGAATGATCTCCAGGATTGTCGCTTTGCCTTCGTCAGTTCTTTTTTATACATTTTAAGGGATTTTTTGTATGAGTCCCAGTCTGTCACTTTTCTGTCCACCAGTGCGGCTTTTCTTGCCTCTAGGTTGAATAAGAGGGCAGCAAGCGGCCATGGCTTGATTGCTCGTTGGTGTCACGCGGGGGACTTGATAATTCAGAGGACAGTGTTTTTCTCAGTATTCCTCTGTATTTTGGCCAATCAGTTTTCCAATAATTCCAGAATGCTCATTGGCTGGGAGAAGCATCTCTCAGGCTGAACTGGATGTATCTGCGAGCTGAAAATGAGTATTCAGACGATACCATCCAGTTCGTTAGCATTTGAGTTATATAGTCGGAGTCTATGCCAATTTAGGATCTCAAACATAACATCCAAGCTGAAATTCCGCCCATTAACCCACTTATTCTTCAAAAACTCGTCGATAATTTTGGCCTTCGGATGGTCGCTTGCAACAGAAGCCGTGGTGGTCATATGAACAATGTTGTCTTTCATTCATAATTGACGTAGACCGAACTTTATTAATCAATAAAATTCTACATTGATTCCTTAACAAATGTGTGTCTAATTTACTAAAAACTTCCACACTAGCTGTTGGCTCACCCTTTATATGGAGCAATTCAATCAGAGGTCTTCTTTGCTTTGGTATTTCGTTAAAAATGACGCCAATGCCTCGCCCATAAGTAAAACAAAAAAAAAAAAAACACAGGTACCGAAAATTTCATGCCTTACGTCACTGCGCCAATAATTTACAATCACAAACAGCCCACACTGTAACGATGCCGTAAATTTTACAACAAAGCGGCCCATTCCTAAGTAAATTAAATACACCTTACAACATAACATTCAGAGTTCACTATAATCGACTTAACCACTCAAGGCTCATTGGAAATACATAAAATTCTTAACACTCCCCTTCCAAGGCATTTTTTTTTTTTTTTTTGCATGTAACTATGTACTTTGAAATCACACGCAATCCTAGAAGGCAAAGCAAAATCGATTAGAGTTCGCTTGGCTTAAATTTTCTCCTTCCACCCTCAACTAACCTAAATTGCAGCACGTGAACGCGACCGGAATAAAATGTTTTTCGTGCTAATTAGGCCGTCTAGAAATGTTGAAATAAATTCTAGAAATCCGTTGACGCGTTCTATGCTTTAATCGTGACTCGCAACTCGCAACTGGCAACTGGCAACTCGCAACTCGCAACTCGCAACTCGCAGCTCGCAACTCGTAATCTGATTATCCTGAAGTGGATTTTATTTAATTGCAAATTTAATGGAGCCTCCCGTCACTTTGGGTGTTGCAAAAAGGTGTTTAGTCAAACCATTTATAGTATCTACGAGTCACTTGTACACGTATCTGCATGTCCTTTACATAATGAAACATGACAGCTAAAGTTGCAAAGGCAAAAGTCGCAATTTTAATGATGTGATCCTGATCAAATTACAGCTGAGTGTGTTTTTCTCCTTACTCAAATATTTAATGAGAAAAATGCGTGTTCTACGCTACGCGTAACCTTACGCATTTCGGCAAGATTGTGAAACGAATAAATTCTCTGGCTTCAGGCCAAACGTTTTTAATCAATTAAAAGTTGCTTTTCTTTTTCTGTATTTTTCTTCTTCCTTTTAGCTTGCCAAGGTAATTATGAGAATTTTTTTATTTCACAATCTCGAATACATATGTAAGAATGACACGTGAAATTCAAAAAAAAAAAAAAAAGGAGAGATGACTACTTGCTGGCTTCCGTCCTATTGACCGTCGGTTGTCGGTCGTCGGACGGGATTTTCATTTTTCTCAGTTTATTGCTCTGCTTTATTGTGTTTTTGTTTTGTTTGTTGAGTAAATTTAATTAATTTGGACAGGTGCATAAGTATGGATAAATAATTCAGGGAAAGTGCCAAGCTAAAGGAGATCAAAGTTGCTTAGAAATCCGATGGCAATAAATATTCCGTTTCATACATAGATTTGTTCGGCTCGTATTCTTCTTTGTTCTAAAAATGCTGAATTTATATTGTGCCAAAAATGTGCCTTGAATAGAACAACAGTTTCCATTGCCTAGAAAGTCAACCCTTAAATATCTTTGCGACTAAATTTGTTAGCATGGTCACTATCAAATGGAGATCCATACCAAGCACCAAGGTTGTATACGAAATGTTATTAAAGCCCCAGAAACTCTCTGTTCATCGCAAAAGGCAACTCCAAGTTAAACAAAGAAAGCAAAATGTATGGGACGCAGTGCAAGATGAATATATTTACAATCCATGTGCCATGGTCTCCACATGGATCTCACTTGGAGGTTGTTTTCCATATCCCGCTCTCGAAGCTTCAGTTTTTCTGACCTTTCCGAAAGACGGAAAGATACCGGAAATATCTATCGTTCAATAGTCAGAATTGAAAGCCTTTATTCTATAGGCAGCGATATTCATGGATTACCATCTGGGCAGTAGTGCGGCGACAAGAAGCAATGTTTTCTTACACAAATTCGTCCATAAAATAACTCGATTATCGTCGTTTAAGGAGACAATACCACGATTAAGTACACAAATTAACAATAAATATCGACAGTTGTTGTGGAATCACAACGCCAGTAATATGAACTCAATTAATAACTTTATTTCGTGTAATAAAAGCGTTGGCACCGGGGAAGAATAACCACAAAGAAACGAAACCAATCCAAAAAAAAAGAGAAACGGAAGAAGAAATCCAGTTGACAGATGAGCCTGGTGCTGCCCGGTCAAACCACTAGGTTCGAGAGACTCCACCAATCGGCACAGTTTTTGTTTTGCCCGGGTACAAACTCCAGTTACAGTCTTCAAAGTGGCGTTGCGAATCAGTCCATCGCTGCCCGGGTGTACTTCAGTAACTCGGCCTAATCGCCAGTGGGTGGGCGGTAGGTTCTCATGTCGGATTAACACGATGTCATCAACTCGAATGTCTTCTAAGCGCCGCTGCCATTTGTTCCTCGTTTGCAATGTACACAGGTACTCGTCACTCTAACGTTGCCAAAACGTTGATGGATCTTGCGCAGCCATTTCCATTGCTTGAGACGATTAGTGGGCACAACTAGGAAGTCTCCAGGGGTTAAGGCAAATTTGTCGTCTGGATCATCGTGCAGTGGTATGAGTTTACGAGAATTGAGGCACGCCTCGATGCGTACTGCCAAGGTTTGCAGCTGGCTGTACCACAAATGCTGTTTGCCAATTAGACGAACCAAATGTCGTTTTGCAGACTTCATCACAGCCTCCTATAGTCCACCTTGATGTGGAGCGCTGAGTGTGATGGAATGCCACCTTGTACCTTTATTAGCTAGTGCCTGTCGGTTCACCTCAGTAGTCCAAGCCGCCAAGTCTTCTTGAAGAATGTGATTTGCACCCATGAAAGCCGTGCCGTTATCACTACATTTATACGTCTTCACAGGGTCCTCGTCGGCCAGTAAAGCGAGTAAAGGCATCCAAGAATGCTTGCGATGAGCTGTCATCCACCACCTTGTAGCCATACATACAAAGACAGCCATGTAGGTATTGACTGTCGAGCGGGATCTCTTCGCTCCGAGGCGAAGTGTAGTCGACCTCTGAGGCCGAGAATGGTCTATTGGCAACCACCCTGTGCCTAGGAAGCGACGCTATCTGTTGCGTAAGAATCGCTCCACGGTAACGCCGACAAACGACACAGTTATGTAGATAACTCCTCACCGCTTGTCTGCCATGTGGAATCCAAAATCGACTGCGATGGTCCTGAAGCATAAGCTGCGTACCACCATGGAGTGTGCGATCATGAGCATCTCTGATGAGAAGCCAAGTTAGAGCACCAGTCTTCGGTAGGATGATTAGAAAGCGATACCCATGTGGGACCGCTGCTTTGTCAATGCGACCACCAACCCGCAAGATGCAATGTTCATCCGGGTAAGGATATAGTGGTAGCAACCGGCTAGAATTGGGCAAGCTAGATTTGTTGCGTAGTTGATGAATGTCAGCCAAAAATGCATTCTTTTGCTCAATGCGCAAAAGGACCCGCACTGGCTATCTTTTTGCGTAAGTGTCGATGGCCTGGCAACCAATGCAAGATGAATACCAACGTGTGAAGTAGGTGTAGAATAGAACTGAAACGCTCGTTCAGTGGAATGCTTTGACCGTCTCGAGTCCTGGCTGTAAGCTCAAGTGCAACTGTGACCACCATTGCTCGGAAAGACACCTTCTTTTCGCCCTGCACAGTCAGTTCTTCTTCTGTGCTGAGATTATTGCCATCTTCTGAAGTGTATGAGTAGTCTATCAACCAATCTGGTCCACGTAACCACAAATGATGAGTCATGAGTTCTTCTGCACCGGTGCCGCGACAGGCGCAGTCAGCTGGATTCTGGGCCGACCGAACATGATGCCATCGGTCGGGTGATGTAAGATCCTGAATTTGCCGAACTCGGTTTGCTACGTATGGCTTTAGCGTACGATGTTCGAATCCAACCACAAATGATACGATGCGTTCTGTAGTCTCAAAGCGATACGGACGTTCTGAAGTGTTGATGCCAAAAGGTGCGCTGCGCACAACTCCAAGCGGGGAATGGTAGCGCCCTTGAGCGGGGCTACCTTGGTGCGAGCAGTAAGCAATGAGATATGAGCCGACTCGTTCGGACGGATCGTCTTGATATAGATGACAGCTGCATAAGCCCGTGTACTGGCATCACAAAAGCCGTGAATTGTTATCACTTGCCCGCCTGACATACCCAGCCACCTGGGTACATGAAAACGATTGAGTGGTTGCTGTCCATTGCGAAACGTAAGCCAGGTTTCTAATAACTCTTGGAGTAGGTGGGCGTTCCAAGTAATGCCCGATGACCAAAGCGATTGTATGAAGATTTTACCAGTGATAACGACAAGCGCGAGTAGCACTGGTCTCTTTGTAGGGAACTTGCCAGGTTGTTCCAGGTCCACAAGCAAGAACAACTCATCAGTTGATGGATTCCATCTTAGCCCAAGTACTAAAGATGTCGTAGAGTCAATGATGTGATCAGAAGCCGGAGCTGTTTCACCCGTTACGTTCAAAATTACTTGAGGACTGTTTGAATTTCATTTGCGAAGTTTGAAATGTCCAGCCGAAAGGAATTTGTCCACGTTGTTTGCCAACAAAACCGCATCTTGGATGGAGTTGCAAATTGTCAAAAAGTCGTCAACATAAAACGATCTTAATATTGAGTCCAGCGCTGCCAATCCCTGATCGGAGTCGATCACTTCACCATAATTGTCATATGCACATTGGTTTAGAGTTCGCACTGCATTGAATGGACTGCAAGCCATCCCATAAGTGACCGTAGTCAGCTGATAGACATCTCTGTTTCTTTTTGATGACTCTCGCCACAGAATGCGCTGAAAACGCCGATGCTCTGGAGCCATTAGGATCTGGCGAAACATTTCCTCAACATCTGCAGTGAGAGCTATGAGAAAGCGACGAAACCGAAATATTATATTGAGCAAAGAATCCTGTATGGTCGGACCAATTAACTGCGTATCGTTCAGTGAGACACCAGTACTTATACGGGCTGATGCGTTAAATACAACCCGGAACTTAGCCGTCACTGTATGGTGTGGAATATAATAGCAGTTATCGTGGTCGACAAGTTGTCCGACGTATTCCATATGGCCAAGAGTAGCGTATTCACGCATAAATGCAACGTATTTCTCTCGCAAATCGGGGTTCCCAGCCAGTCGTCGTTCAAGGCAGTGAAACTGTTGCAACGCACCCCGAAACGAGTCTCCAAGCTTCTGCGTGTTACTGCGAAATGGTAGGCGCTCTACCACTCTGCTGCGCGAGTGAGTTGTTGCGAAGAACTGTTCACATTCTTCATCTGGAGTGTCACCTCCGGGCACCTCTTCGAGCTTCTATAAGTTGCGGGCGAGTTCCTCCAATTTTGGCTCATCCTCCGTCACTTGAGCACCAAACGAGCGTATAGCCGGCGCTGATACAGGTGTTGCCGAACTGGGCAACCCATCCAAAATGAGTTCGCTGTGCGTGAGGTTCATCTTGTATACCGCTGATGATGTCACCTCTGACAACCAAACCCCACACGTCAGATCCAAAGAGTGCATCTATACCACCAGGTGCACCAAAATGGGGATCAGCAAGTCGAAGACCCGTTAAGTGTTGCCACTGAGTAACATGGACGTGCACCGCTGGGGTTATCGATGTAATTACAAATGCATTTATGTCTACAGAAAATCCAGAATACGTTGATTTAAGTTTGAGCGAAACGCTGCCTATAGTTCGTGTATGAGCTATCGCAACAATACCCTCCACAGCTACCTCACACATGTTTCTGCGAAGAGATAAATGGTTAGCTAAACGATCTGAGATGAAACTTACCTGCGATCCAGGATCGCAGAGAATACGAGCTAGGCGCTGTTGTAAGGACTCTCCAATTGCATAAGGACGCCATGTTACGAGCAATATCGTCTGATCTCCTCGGGTTATATAAGTTGTCATCAGGTCGACTTGTCATAGCAACGATTGTGTTCCTACTGGCGCAGGTATTGAGTCTTTCGGTTGCAAAATGCATGCTGATGAGACCAAGGGTTGACCACTAGTGTTACGGCAAAACATGGTGTGATGTTTACGTCCACACTGCCGACATCCACCTGAAGGACACTGCTTAGCGGTTTGTCCGTTCTTGAGACAGTTGAAGCATAGACCAAAATTCTTCAATGCCTCGAAGCGCTGTTTTGGTCTCAAGGCCAACAAGGTTTGACACCGGGAAACTCGATGCGGTCCTTGAATGCGAGGAGGTCCCTCAACGTTGGAATCTGGTTGGAGTCACAAATCATTGCCCATTCCCGTCGCGTATTGCTAGGCAACTTGGACACAATTATCGGCACCGCTAATGCATCCCACTGATCGACAGGAAGCTTCATGACCTTTAATGCACGTAGAGATTCCTGCACTGTGTCCACCACTGTCAGCAACGTTTTTGCCGACTCTTCTTCGGCCGTCTTCATATTAAGAAATCTGGATACATGTCGAACTGATTCTTTAATGCTGTCCACACTTCGTTATATTCACCGGAGTATAGCCCACCATTTAATGGCACTGTGCTTGCGCTGACCGCTTGTCGAAGTTCGCTGAACTTGTATACTTCTGGGAAATTAGCCTCGTGTACCAACGTCTCGAAAAAGTCCTTGAATGCAAGCCAATTAGAGTAGGAGCCGTCAAAGTTCGGGATCGATACTGCATCTAATTTTATGTCTAAATTAGACGATCCATCAGTTGCCGTATTCGATGGTTTTGATGACGCAGATGGTAGTGAAGAAGCCTTGCACTCCAATAGCTGCCGATTGAGCACTATACACGTCTCGTTGTAAGTGGTTTCCATCTGCTCCCACAATAGATCATGAGCAGGTAATTCTTCGTCTTCAGCTACACCAACTAAAAGCTCATGGTTATGCACGAAACGATTGTAGTGCATTGTCACAGATTTGAGCTCCTGCTCGAGTTCAGGAATATCACACGTGGACTGTTACAGCCGACATCCTCAATTTTAGCTCTGCCATCGTTAAGCACGGAATCATTAGTAACGCCACAAAATGGCGACAATGAAAACCACGATTTCTGCATACACTTAGACTCGTTGTAAAAAGTTAATCTTGACGCATATGCGAAATCCTCGAGCATAAAGGCTTAATTCTCACCAAAGGCATCGGGTAAGAATAACAACAAAGAAGCAAAACCAATCCAAAAAAAAGAAGAGAAACGGAAGAAGAAATCCAGTTGACAGATGAGCCTGACGCTGCAATCGATGACAACCATACACTGAACTATACCGCAGCTGTGTTCGTTATGTCAACCAACTATGCGGTAGCTATGTTCGTCGTGTTCTAATATTATACAACAGTGTTGTTGACATGAACAAAAAGTAGTGCTTTTCTTTTACCGAAACTACTGTATTCTCACCTCGAGGGAAATGAAGTAAGGAATTGTGCTGTTTTGCAACCCCTCTTCATCAAACATTCCCTTGCGGTATGTCCATCTCGAAAACAGTTGAAACACAGCTTCGACCTTTGGACTACGTTCAATCGGTTCTTCGTCTTCATACTTAAAAATCTTTTGCAGTTATACAATCGATGAAACTCGTTGTACACAACGCATCTCAACTCTGCGACTGTAGTCAAATGATTTTTTGTGGCTGTTACTCGAACTTGCTGGTGCTTACGGTTGAACTCACGACTGCTTACTAATCCGCTGAATCTAGCCCCGAGGAAGTAAAAAAATTCGGTTAGTTGAGGAATTTCTGGTGAAGTTCCTCTGGATTGTTGATATAATTTCCTTGATTCAGGATCAAGTTTCGGACGTAACAACTGAATCAGTAATGGATCGTATAAGAGATTCCCTTGACATATCCATGATCGTTTTCAAATCGAACGCATTTCCATGTCGAACTGACTTTAAAGTCAGCAATTTTTGGATGTAGTTGTTGACACCAATGCTGCTGAATTTTGAAACCGGTACGTTAGAAATTCTATAGCTGTTTTCTAATTGCTTGATATCGACGGCACATGGTTAACAGTCCTTGCTGCTACTCCTTTTAAATTGCCTTTTAAATATTGGATTCGTTCAACATCGCTTATGGTTCCGTTCTGGTGAACTAGTCGATCAAACAGTTCCCAAAATGATATCCACTTTTCAAACTTGCCACTGAATGATGGTATGCTTGTTGGTGGAAGTTTGATTTCCCAATGTGTTGCAGCTTGTGGAGTTACTGCCTCTGATTGGTGTTGTCGTTGTTCTGCTTCTTTAATTTGGATATAAGCATCTTGATATATCTGCCCCAACTCAATGAATTCGTTGCTGGACTCGTACTCCTGCTCGTAATTGGCTTTCGTCATTTATTGTCACCAGCTTTGTGCAGTATTCTCTAGTCTGATCCAATTTGAGTGCTAGGTAAACTGTATTCTGAGTTAATTCCAAGTTCTCAATAATGCGTATAAAGTTGCTGGGCACTTCTTGATGTTAGTTGACTCTTTAGTTCTTTCTGGGTCGGATGTTGATTGTTGACTTACTGTACTTGGATTTGGACTTCGATTTACAGGAGATAACCGTGAATGCCTGCATCGCTTGGCAACGGCACAGGCGATGCTTGAGTGTTTTTCTTGAGTAGCTCCAATTTTGCCTTGAAAGTACCCTTAATATCGAAATACCTCGCTTTAAATTGGCTAAAATACTTCCTCACAAAGTACTCATGCTGCAGATTTGTCTTTCATAGAACTTCCAAATACCGGTTATTAATTTGGAAGTTGGTCCAGTGCTATTCTAACTGCTCGAGTCTCCTTGCGAAATACTTCACGAATATCGTGAAGTTTCTTGAAATTAGTCCATAACCGAAGCACTTCTTCCGATTTTACTCATTTTTACTTTTCTCTGTAATGGAGTGCGGTACTTGTATCACGATCTTAAATGGTCACTTTTTTCTGTTCCAGCTAATCCGGCTAATCCGGCTCGAAGGACCATGTAACTTCTACTATTTAGAATTTTTATATTTTTTATTCAATCGTCTAATGCAGCCTCACATTACGTAGTAAAAAGGCTTGGTTCGATTACATAACAAGACTGAACTCAACTTAGTTTATACAAAAATTTTGCTAGCCAGAAGCCCGACAAAGTGCAAGTTTAAAGAATAACAAAAAAGTGTTGGCACATGAAAATACAAATCAGCAATAAAAGCGAATAATGAAAGAAAAGAACTATTTTTTGTTGATGTCATCAACAGACAGACCATTTGGTCGTGGGTGGAAAGGCTTTGACAAAAGGCGGTATTGGTCGACAGAACTGCTTCGGTATCATTAAAATCAGAAGACTCCAGAATATATGGCTCAAAATTCGAGACGGAATTACACATAATCTATGTATCTACAATATTGGTTGCGGCTTCTACTACCATTAAAGTTGTATACGAGTACATGCAAGATGCAAATCGAGGAAGGTCTTAATGAAAATGACCATCTTTTGCGAGAAACCTGCGCGAGAACAAGAAACATACCAGTCAGAGGTGAAGAATATTTTCATATTGCTATGTGGGCAATAAAAACATTCGACTGGTGTCTCAGCAATCCTGGGCAATACCATCAAAAACATTTACATTTTCTAAAAACCGCAATACGGTGTGCGATTTCTGCCACTTTCAGCCCCTGTCGAAGTGGCAGCAACAGCAACTTCAGTCGCTTTCAATTACAACAACTGAATGGTATTTCAGCAAGATGAAGCCACTATACACATCACTAGAGGCTACATGGACAAGTAAGTTAGTTAGTATTTATGACCCCTCGGAGGTCATTCTCGTCTGTGAATCACCTTGTTCGGCTTTCTGCAACGTGTTTCAACTCTCTACAACTCTTTCCTAGTGTAATCGACCGCATCTTGAAGGTTGCGCGCAATGTATGTCTTTGACGGCCAGTTTTCTTTTTCTGACTAGGTAAGCGGGTCCCATTCCCTAACGTGCTTCCGAATGGAATTGTCTTCTCGCCTTAAAATGTGACCAATCTACAACAATTTCCTTCTTCTTATAGTGCAGTCGATGGGATCCTGCCCTATTCTAATATGGAGCTCTGCGTTTAAGCCAACATACTCCTAAAATGATGCGTAGACATCTTTTAACGAAGGACAGCAGCTTCCGAGTGATTGATGTGGTCACGATATAAGTACTCCACCCATACAGCAATACTGGCTCGACATTAGAGTGAAACATTCGCAGCTTAGTCTTACTGCTAAAAATATTACTCTTCCTCAAATAACATTCCGAAACCTGCTTTTGCCTTCCCGATTCTGCTACTAACATCGAGATCGGTGCCGCTGCAAGTCGGTATGGTGCTTCCCAAATAAGGAGAGTTCTGCACTTTCTCGACCTCCCATCAAGCAATGTTAAATTTGGAGAAAGAGCTTATAAGATCAAGAGCTTTGGTTTTTAACTGCATTTCGTTAAACCCCAATCTGCTCGTTTTAGCTTCTAGATTCTGACTCATCTGGTGTTGATCCAAAACCCTGTGCGCAAGCACGCAGATAACACCAGTGTAATCAAGATGTCATCCTTTATTATCATCAGGAAAAGAAGCGGGGATAAAATGCAACCCTGCCGAACTCCGCTTTGGACATCAAAGGCTTCAGATAACTTGCCATTGGGTAGAACACGTCATTTTACACCTTCGTATGTAGCTTTTATAATTGCAACGATTTTAGCAGGAATACCCCTCCTGCGGAAGACTTTCCATGTAAACTCCGAGTTCATGCTATCAAAAGCCTTTTCGCAATCGGAAAAATTAGGTAGAGCGGAGACCTATAATAGACGCATTGCTCTACGGTGATCTGCAAGTTGTTCATATGATCGGTGTAGGAAGATCCAGAACGTTCCTGGATTTTTAACGTAAACCACCTGTCATGATACCCCTTGCCATCGCTCTCCGTCATTCCTTTGATACCACTTCGGAACTGTGTTGAAGGCACAAGTTCCACCCTTGGTATGAGTCGAGGCCGACCTAAAACCTCTTGCTGTTCTTAAGGTCACAGCACCCAGTACTTTTTTGCAACTCTACAATGGGTTAGACCCGTTCCCGCGATTTGGGTTTAAACCACAGCCACCATGACGCTCCCACAAGGGGGCATACCTCTAACAAGTCAGGCCCAGACCGAAATCCGGGGGGCTCCTGACTCCCACGGTACCGTGATTTAAGTCCTGGTATGGACCGGTGGTCCAGCCGCCAACAAGACCTATGACCGGCAACTTGTAACTGGTCAAATCGTAGCAACCATTCAGAGGCTGTTATCTGAAGATGTTTACGATAAGACCAGTAATATGCTCTGCCCCCGCTTTTTATTAGACAACGTCATTAATGGGCGAAGCCTTGATAATTGGGCGGGGGCCCGTAGGAAATTCCAAGGCGAAAACCCTCTTATTCGACAGCGAGAGTTGAGTCTAAATGTACTTTGAAACCTGTGCGGAATTATCCTCACTATTATTTTGGCCACTGCCGGCAGAACACATATGCCCCGCCAATTTCTGCAATCCATCTCGTTGCACTCTTTCGGCAACTTGACGATCTTCACGTGATTCCACTTATCCGGAAAATGGTAATTTTCCCGTGCATTAGCTATCACAGGTCTTAGTAGCTCTGTCAATGTATTTGGCGCAGCTTGGAAAAATTCCGCGGAAATTCCATCATCCTTTCCGCTTGGTTTTTCTTGAGAGTCTTTATGGCAGTTGTAGTCTCTGTATTGCTAGGGAGGCCAGTGCAAATTCGAAAATTTGCTACTTCTTAAAAGTAGATAAAAGGATGCTATTCGGTGCTGAGTCCCCTGTAAATGTAAATGTCCTACTGTCACCCCGGTTTGTTGCCTCTTCGGCTTGTGTAGCTAGCGCATTGATGTGGTTGTGCTTATCGCGTCTCACACTACGCTGTACTTCCTTTCTAATTCACGCTATACTGAGCCTCAAGTTCAGATTTCTCTGCTGCTGGAGCTGATGCAATTTGAACTTTAAGTGAAATACGAGTCGATTCGTCGCCAGGAGTCACTTTATAACCATGTACTGGTTATAAAGTGACTCGATAAACCTCTGCGCTCCGGATGTGAAAACATTTTTCACAAATCTCCAGTATTCATCCACAGTTATTTGCTCAGATCTGTTGATTGTTACCGCTCTTAAGTTGAGCTGGTCCACGAATTGTTGGCGCGCTGCAGGATCCCCAAGTCTGTCGGTATTGTACCTGGGTATAGTAAGCATGTTGGCAAGGTTGTTAGTGACGATGTCGACTCCATGCCTGCTATGAACGTCATAAAGACAGCTTCAAAACTGCTGGCTAATAGCAATGTGGTCTATCTGGTTTGATGTTTTCTGCCTATCAGATGAGACCCAGCAGTCCCATCTTGTGACAGGTCTGGCTCGATGAACCCGAATACCTCAAGAAGAAATACAATACCAAACCTCCAATGAATATCTTCGCAAAAGGTTTTCACTTAAACTAATTCGGACAAAAATTTATCCCTTATTTTGCCACACATCAATTTTATTCTATTTAAAAAATTTTGGAGGACTGGTACAAAAGATCTTCACCCAAGTCTGATAAGGGGCTTTGCCATAATGAATAGAATACATCGGATTCTGGTCATCAAATGCTTCGAAACTGCGCGATAATATTTACCAATAGCTGTTTGACCAGGCGGTAGGAACTCCTTATGGATAATTCCTTTGCTATCGAAAAATGTGAAGAGCATTGACATCAAATTGGTCTTCCGTTCGACGTTCATCATCCTCCAGCTTCTCTCTACTTTCCGATAAACGTTTATGCCCCTGGAATACACTTGTTCTAGATAAACAATCATCGCACCTTTACCAAGCTTTGCTTTCCATTTAATGACTGCAATTTGATAATAAAAATGAATGACATTTTGACAGATGGTAAAAAGATTCAAGCCTCGAAAATGTATGTTTTAACACATAGATGGCGGTGAGGAATAGTTCGGGTCTGGGAGCTTTATTGACTCACAGTGTGTGTCGACATCGACTCAGCTCGTAGTCGTAGTCGTACAATATATGGGACCAGTGATAAATGTTCGATCTACAGTCTATCTTTTGGATCGAAAACTACGAATGCCTTTATAGCACTTTGTAAGAACTAGGAGCATTTTGTTTATTCAGATAGCTCGTGGAAGTGCTTCTTAAAAACTCTTTGATTCCTTTTGCGTTTGTTACTAGGTTTCATTCACTTTTTAATGGATCTAGCCTCGAATGCTTGTCTTTTCCAGAAGCCGATGTAGGAGCCCTTCTTTAAATTTCCTTTCTTCAGTTCCTTTGGTTACAAATATTTTTGAAAATTTCCCTTGTCCCTGTGAGTCACTTTCTGTAGGATGTCATGTACCAAGTAAGAGCCATGCAATGACGCGGTTTACAGATAGATGCTCTCTCAATTTGGCTGCTACAAGGCAAAGACTCGCTATATTTCTTTGATATTGATATGCGACTCTGATTGGATTCGTACTTATCCTAGCAGCGATTAGCACGTGCTCAATTTAAATAATGGATAAGACCATGCGGTGGAAGTCAAGTACTTTTATGAATGAGTGTTATACACAATCCTGTTCTCAGTAAGTCAATCGTTTCATGGGAAGCATAGGACGTAATGCCATCCTACAACCACATACCGTCCGGATCAATGTCATTAATATTTTCGAAGAAGTAATCAATGATCACCCTACGGCAATATCGGTCATTGACTGTGATGTGATCTCCGGCCTCATTTTTGAAAAATTAAGGACCGAAGCGTGAACGACAAATTTTAGTGAATGTAATTGAGTTTCTTTTGGATTTGCCTCACACAAGAAACTGCGATTCTGCTTGTTCACTAACCTATTGAACAAAAGGTGAGTCACGACACTAAACACGACATATCCCTAAAAATAGGGGTCTACTTCAAGCTGTTTAAGAACCTAATTCGCGAACTCCCTTTCTAAGCCATGGCCTCGTAGGTTTTATCTCTGCACCAGATGCATCTTATTTGGGTGTAGAACGAGATCTTTTCGCAAAATTGTTGTTGACATAGCGGAGGGATAAAGGCCAAACTTCCACCACACTTTGGCTTACAGCGCCTACATCTGAACCCATTTGTCGACAATATGACAAGTAACAAGCTTAGTTGATCATACTGAGGACCAACAACATCACGTTATCTTCTATACGATCGGCAAATTTAAGACCGACTTTCGAAATAAATTCGAATGATACTGAAGCGTTCATCTACTACTCATGATGAGTAGAATACGAGTATATGCCATTGTCAAAGAACTCCTTTGAATGCGTTGGGGCGCTGACAATCCGGTGAGGACAACGGCTATAATTTCGTCGTCTTCTATACCATTCTTCTTACCATTTTATTCATAGTGAGAGCGGACCTATGGTTTCTCGCCGACTCTAAATGGCAGGAGATTCGAATACTTTTTCATTATCACTTTTGGAAGCTTTTCAACACCCACCGAACGTTTTTGACGTCATTTTATTCTTGTTCTGTTTTTCTACTTGCCACTCGGAAATGAAACGCCTGAGGGGCTTATTGACTGGCACAAAAGGCTACTGTATCAAGCTGACCACCATCTACCTCATAATTGGTTTTAGAATGAATGTAGACCCGTCGTTGCTGCCTCGAGGGCCACAATTTTGTATTTGGCTCCACTGAGATTCATTTTATCTGCTCGTTCAAACGCTTTATAAGATGAGACATTAATGAGCCTATATATGTTGTGTGTATAATCAAGACAAGGTCACTGAATTGGATCACTGCCCTACGGCAGCATTGAGCCCTTTTTTGCACCTAACATCGCTTGATTTACAAACCAAAATAACTTGCTTGCAACAGTGCGATACGTCTCAGTAATTTGGGTTTACTTCAAGAGCATTAGTTCCGGACATGGCACGGTTCTAATAGAGCTACTGCCAGGCAATCCCATTCTAACGGATGAAATTTCTTCCCCGGTCGACTTCGACATCCTGCATGATATAGTATATCCGGAGAGGGAGGACTGGGATAAAAATGCAATAATGCAACCTTCGAGCATCATAATTTCAAAAACAGAGGAAGGAGCAGGTTCTGGTATCTTCTCAGAAGACCCTGAACTAAGAGTGTCTATAAGACTACCGGACGCAAGCAGTGTTTTCCAACCAGAAATTCTGGCTGTCCTCAGGGCGGCTGAGCTAATACAGATGAGATCGGTATTAGAAAGATATATCGCTATCTACATCGATAGCCAGACCACGTCAACTCTGAAACAGTCAGGGGCTGTCGCACTATGCAGTCAGAACCGGATAAGATTGTGCTGGGTGCTAGGACATTGCGGTATTAAAAGTATAAAAGGAAATGAACAAGCGGAGGAGCTCGACAATAGTGAGGTTGCCAACATCAAACCACCCCTTTGCATAGTGAGGTTGCCAACTATCGAGGAAAAAATCACAAAGATTGCCAACCTAAGGTGGTCAAGTCTTGGAGGACACAGGGTATCCAAGGCTCTTTGGCCGCTCTTTGGCCGCTCTTGGGCCGCTGTTTGACTGCAAAGATCTAGGAAGCCAAAGAAATTACACAGGGATAAGCTAGGACAGTAATTGGGGACAGGACACTATCTCCTGCGACAATAAATCGCAAAGAGACTCAAATTGTCAGATATGGATATTTGCAGATTCTGCGGTGATCTTCCAGCTGTTGAGGACATAACACGCATACTGTGTGAATGCGAGGCAATATCGCGTAGTGGAAGAAAATTTTTTAGGAAAATACTTTTTCGAAAACCTAGAGGAAATAGACGGCACGAACTTCAAAGGCCTTCTTGGCTTTTGCAAGAAAGTTGAGTGTTTCACCTGGGCGATTGTTTAGGTTGTTGCCATTTGAAGACAAATTCAACTGGTTCCACAGGGATCGCGATGTCTAGTGCCTGTTTAGTATAACCCAAGACAGGATCATTTCAAACCCGTTAATGTCATATTACAATGTGACAATCACTAAATTATTTGAGTTCATGAGATGAATGGTATATCGAGTTCGCGTGATGGTATCTTTTCTAATTTCTTCCTTTTATCTTAATACCAATTCAATCTAATTAAAAGCCATAGAAATCAGTATGTTTGAACATGTACGTCCATAAGACAGAGCAGACACGTTGTCACGGGACCATATGACTATCTTGCATTATATTTCAACTTTGAAACACATTTCCATCTCATTACACGACGTTATAAATTTGATATTACAAGAAAAGGGAATACGAACTTGTTCTGCCCTCTCCGAAGGCAACACAGCTACAACACCAAACTCCTAAAGCTAACATTGTCTGGATTTCGCCTCCAACTAGAATTTTATTCACATTAAGTTCCAAACTTTTGGAATGAAAAAAAGAAAAACAATAAAAAAAAAAACACGACACACTGACTCACCAGAAAAGTGCCAAAAAAAACAAACCACAAACAATTTCAGAACTAGCTGTCAACAGCCTCAGACGTACTGTGTAACTTGGATCATTATTCAAACATCAGACAAGATAAACTACAGAAGCGAGATTATAATAAATGTGCTTATGAATATGTCCACAGAAGTGTTGGCGACCATTAATCAGTGTCAAGTTTTCAAAAACCCGAAGGATGCCCGTCAAACAGACTCCAAAATTAACTAAACGCATTTCCAATGAAGTCAGATACAAATTTTTGAATTAAAAACACGTTTCTAAATCGCTATCGGTTCGTGTAAAGAATTGTGAAAAATTACGAAATTCAAAGAGTCCACCACTCCACAATTGTGTCATCACTTAAACATTTCAATTATCCTAATTATCAAGTTGCTCTGGAGAGTCCTCCTGACTAAAGACCATCATCAGCTTGTGTTCGCAGTCTATACATCCAAAACAAATATTGGATCAATGTCGGTCTCTAGAAATAACAAATGAATAAAAACAAATGAGTCCCTGGAGGAATTAAGAGCCCTGATCTAAAGTCGTAGCATCCGTAATTGTTTGCCTTGCTAACAACTACTCCTCCTCGAAATCATTGGTGAACAACAAATAAATTCTAGTGCTGGAGATGGTGAAGGACTCTTTCCCACTTACCCTCTTCAAAGCGGTTTGTGGTTGACCTGACAAGTTTTCGGTAAATAATATTCCAACCTAGAGTCAAGTCAGCGATGAGGTCCTATAAATTCGACAAAACAGTTAAATTGTTAAATTGGCCAACAAATCGTACCACAAGGAGGACAACAAGGAGTCAACAAGGACTCAGCTCGGACTCGGTAAATTTCCGGACAATTTCGTGTTTCTTAATTGGATTATAAATAAACAAGCATTGCAGTTTTTTCACCCAATTTCAGGATATTCCCCCCTTTTTTTTCCGTTCGAGAGTGGTGGCACACAAATTGATGATATCTGCGTGCATCATCTGGCAAAAATTGTGGCACGAGGTAAAGTTTGTAACATAAATAAATTATGGGTGAAATTGAGTGCCCACCCTAGGCTTGGTTATAAATTCACTTTTAACTCTGATGATGTTATTAATACTTCGGAGACAGGCGAAAGCAGAAAGAAGGCTAAATTATTGAGTAGAAGAGATATATAGAAGAAGGCTTCACCAATAAGCTAAGGAATCCATTAAACTTAAGAATCCTTTCAAGCATCATTTTAATATTCATAGCGATTCGTCGTTTAATAAAATTTTCACAATTTTCCTAAGGTCAAGGGGGGGAGTTAGAGGAATATACGCCTGAAAAGGATGGCTTCCGTATCATCGACAAATGCGCCAGAGGACATTATTCGTGTTTTTTTTTTTTTTTTTTTTTTTTTTTTTTTTTAAGGAACCGAGTTGAGGTTAGGATTTTGTGTATATGTACCTTCGAGCATCACAATTCCACAAAAGAAATAAAGCCCACAGGAGATATTAATGCCCACAATGTTGGTTGGTTTTGAAACTGGAGTTGGAGAGCCTATAGCTGGTGCGTGCACTTGTCATATTGAAGGAATCGCTGTTGAATATTGTATGCCCTCGTATGTGATTGGAAAAGGCTTAATCGCATTTTCCTGAGTTTATATTCGTTTGTATTGGTTTTTCTGTTGACTGAAATGTAATCCCCTAAGAGGGTGGAGTTATACAGCACCGTCGATTAGTAATAGAAGATTTATGTCGCTTTGCAAACATACCTCGAGTGTTTCAGTACTATAGTACCTCAGGGGATTTTCACTTCTGTTTTGAAATAATACACCTGACCCGACATATGTAGTCTGTCCACTTGGATCACATCGAAAGAAAATTGACAGGTGTCAGATTTCCGAAGAGCTGGGTATACGAGTACGTATGCCTCACTGACCTAAGCTCGAAGTTAGGTTGAATATAGAAGGGACCTGCGTGGCGATTAATCGGGAAACTGCTGAGTGTCCGATAATTTGGATTGGGCTTGGAGCGCAACAATCAATTTCGTAGAGAAGTGCTTGCCTTATCTCACAGTGGCGGCCTCCGGTAACTCTTACTTATGCAGGCTAAAATGGCAAGGGTATGCCGGCCAGTAGCATTATACTGGCCTAGGCCGTTACAACCCCATACGGAAAAAATTACAATATGTAACGAACGACCTAATGGCTTCGGATACGAGTAAATATGGATTCACTATTTGCGAGCCAGCAAACGTATCAGCAGAATCTGCGCTGAACGCGTATCCTTAAATCTATGAACAACTCATATACCAACAGCATCAAGTACCGAAGACGACTGGCAACGCTGCCAATATGCCATCAGAGATGCCGCAACTGCTGTATTGGGCGATAAATGCTTACAGCTAAACAAGAAGCCTACAAAGCGACGTTGGCACGAAGGATGACAAGTGCTCGTAAGTGAGGAGGATCGTCGGCTTCGTCGTCGAAGAAGAAACGCGCTATCGAAGATTTTGAGAGTTTATTCTCCAGCAATAATGGATGGAAGTTTAACCAACAAGTAAAAAGAACGTGTCAAAGCAAGAAGACCGAGTAGAGATGAAGAAGGAAACCTTATAGTATAGTCACAGTCCATACTGAGAATATGGAAAAACTTTTTCTGCAGAATAGCGGCTATGAAGCCCAACATTCCGCCGTCAGACAGATTATACCATTCAACTTAAACGATGATAGCCAAAACTGCCATTCACCTGAAGTAAGGATAGCGACATTTAAGCGATCCAATCAAATCCAACAAATTAGCTGGACCTGACGACTTTCCGGCTGAGATATTCAAAGCTGCTGGAAATGACTTTGTGTAGGGCATGTACCAACTCATTTCTAAGATTTGGTCAGGAGAGTGTATATCTGATGAATGAAATTTCAGCACCACATACTCAATCCACAAAAAAGGAGGCCCTCTCAACTGTGCAAACTATAGAGGTATAAGTCTCCTCAACATCGGATACAAGATCTTATGGCAGATATGTGTCTGAAATCCTTCGCCAACAACCTGACTGTTTCCTATCAGTGCGCTTTCAAACCGGCAGATCCTGGAAAAGAGAAGTCAAAGTCGATACCCACCATCTTCTCCCACCAGCATTAATAGAGACGAACAATATAGAGCCATGTCTCCATAGACGATAGAAGCTCGCTGCTTCATCAAGATCAGGTGTCGTCAAAAATGCTGCAAAATGTCTAGGTTTCCTCAAGCGATGTAAGAAATATTTCACCCCCACTGATCTGGCCTCAATATATAGGGTGCAATGCCCACATCTGGTTGGGTGCGCCCAAAACATCTCTGCACCTGCTAGATAGGATCCAAAACCCTGCGATAAAACTCATAGGTGATACTAATATCACTCAAACAATGGACACTCTCGAACACCGACGTACGGTCTTATGTCTCACTCTGTTTTATCGCTATTTCCACCCCCAGTGCTACATAGAAATCGCCAGTAGCATTCCGCCCCTTCAAACTTTTAACCGTAACCCCCGTCTCGCTGTGATTGCTCATCAGTATACGCTCCAGTCCATTTTTGGACGTACCCTAAAATATCGTGATTCGTTCTTATGCCGTACAACTCGCTTAATCAAATGCCCTGCCTAGCTCCTTATTTCCTAGTCATTATAACCTTCAAACATTTAAAACCAACGTTCACCGGTACCTCAATTTCTATCCTCGCTGACTTTTCTTCGTCCGCGCTGTGTGCAAATATTTTAAGGGTTGAGCGCGCGCAAATTATATATATATAAACGCTGAAACGCTGTCATGTGACTTCTTCAACATTATATTTAAAAAAATTGCGCGGATCTTACAAGCGGACACTGGGCACACTATCTTTCAAAAGTTTGTGCAACTACTAGCGTACGCCGATGATGTCGAGATAATTGGGAGAACTCTGCGGGCTGTCACCGATGCGTTCCTAGGATCGAAACGGAAGCTGCCAAAATGGAGCAGTGGAAATGAGGGCAAAACTAAGTATATGCTGCCAACAAGAAGGGACACGCAGAAGGACACAATCGACGCATATTGTGTAATTTCGAGGTAGTAACAGACTTTGTCAATCTCGGCTCTGCTCTAAATTCCTCCAACACCTCAGCAGAAACAAAACGAAGAATCACTCTTGCCAATCACTGTTTCTTTAGACTATGAAGGCAATTGAGTAGTAAGGTCCTATCCCGATATATAGTATAAGACCTTGATCATCCAAGTCCTACTTCATGGCGCAAAAGCATGGACCCTATCGAAAGAGGATGAAGTCGTTTCGAGAGTAAAATCCTTGAAAAATATTCGGTCCCGTTTAGGTTGACGGGCTTTGGAGAAGAATATTCAACGACGAACTATGCGAACTGTACAGCAACATCGACCTGATCAGAAGACTGCGCATCTGCCGCCAAAGATGAGTAGGACATGTAGAGTGAATGAACACCAATGCTCCGGCCCGCAGAGTCTTCGAATCTAACCCCGAGGGACTGCGCAGTAGAAGTCTTCACTTCAGGTGAAGCGTACAAGTAGAGGGGGGCCTCAACTAGCTTTGGGTGCGCAACAAGAGGCAGTTAGCTAAAGACAGCACTAACTGAAGCCCAAGCTTACCCCGAACTGTAGCGGCACCTAAGTAAGTAGATACTTAAATAAGCTCATAGGTATTGGCCAAGAACTGGTAGAAGCTAACCTTGGTGTCATCTTCTTTCTCCTTTGTGGGGGAATGCGCGAAAATTTATCCCCAATATGGATTGTTACGAGGCGCTCGTTCTCATGCCGGAAACTCGGGACTCCTAGCTTAACAACAAATCAGGATCCAAATAGGCGCTGCTTTTGCCGTTGATAACATTCGCCGTATTAGGTGTCACACTTTTTCATTCTCTTTTGTCCCGCCCATCTTATATGACCTTAATATCTGCCTTGTAGCAGTCCAGGGCCTCCGCTAGTTGTTCGGCTGCACATGATCTATTAAGTAACTTAACATTCCACTTGCGGATCCGAGGTTCATTGTCCTTATTTCGTTTGCAGGGGTGATCAACAGTAGATCCGTCCATATCCGAGCTTATTGTTGTTTCGTAACTTTCTCTTCCCATGGGCGGGCAGTTACCCCGGCGGCACAACTCCCAACCTAGATTGTCAGTTCCATTGTAAATACCACTAGGACGAAGTTAGTAAACCGTTTGCGGATGTGAGCGCTGCCGTTGGTCCATTAAGTGCTCATCCGCCACCACCTCCTTGCCAAGACCCTGACTTGGTTTCGGAAATCCTTACCGCCCTGAACTGCAAATATGCTGGAATAGCCCGGATACTGTCTCATTTGTTTTATTTCGGGATTATGCTTCACTGTTGATTCCATCTGGGGAATTCATCTGCTCTCCCATGTACAGTGCTGCTATTTTTGTCTGCTGGTCATCAGTCGCACTTATAAGTTTGACAAGTCGTGTTTGGATGGACACCGACCAGTACTATATAGCTTACTACTTGGGGGTAAAATAAGCAAAATAGGGTAGGCACAGAGATAACTTCAGTGTATTATCACATCGTTCCATCAACGTTTTGCTCAACAACATCTATCTCATCGTCGATCTATATAAAAGTAACTAGGTTTCTCCATCCAACATTGTGAGTGATTTGATCTGACATTATCACCAAAGACTTCTCTTCAATTGACTGGAAAATAGTTTACTATCCATTGCATCCATCACTGTGAGTTGTATGCATGGAGATCCAAAATCACCATTGAAAATAGCTTCCATCGAACCACACGTCATACTTGTACTACTAAGAAAACGGCTAGTCTGCCATTATGGAATCCACGCTGACATGCATAGTCTGTCTGAAAAGTATGGAGCCTTTGTGATTTTAGTTACTTTCATCACATTTCTATTACACAAGCTGGTATCCCAATGTCAGACGGCGTCGTCAGTGAATAGTGACTTCGTGTTCCACATGTCCTGTAGATCAAGGATGAAGATACAATATGTTACATTCCTAAGGACTTTTGAAAAAGCTTTAATATCATCTCTGTCTAAAACAGTTTAAGTTAATAATTTTATACTGCTTGTAGTGATCTAATCATCAAGGGTATACCTCCTGAAGGAAGCCTGCTACTCAATCTGCTCAATCCGTGAATGAAATGACCAAATGAGATCTGAGTTCGATTATTTCTCTAAAAATTGGTCTCCAGTATTTTGAAGAAGATAAAAAGATACAGGAGATTCATTCTTCTTTCTTAGAAAAACTGAAACAATTCGGTCATCCTCCAAGCTGATGATCATCATTGGAATCACTTCACAGATGATTCATCTCTGTCGCTAAAACCTGCCTCACTTACCCTACCACAGACTGGATGACATTGGTCAATTAAAAACTCGCCGCCTCATCATATGTATACCCAAGGCCAGATATTTCGTTCCTTGTGCTACTTCCACCGACGAATCTGACTGATCTTTTTGACAGTCAATGTGCCGCAGACTATCATCAAATTAATTCAATTGAGATCTTTTGCGTGTGGAGGAAGTCAAATCACTCTGTTTTTCGATTTAATTTACGAAAGGCATTGTTTATAGATCTAGTGAGGAAAACTTTAATAAAACAATCACAGTTGTGTGATTGGTTTCTGCTTCAAATTAAAACATCTCTCGATTAATTTACCTTTCCCATAAACTCTTCCCCTACTTCCTCAAAAATACACCGCATCTGCCGCGAAACTTATCGTAATTTCGAAAGCAATTCTCGAATTCACCAAACAAAATGAACAGTGTTTTTGACTCGTAAAATATTTGGTTAATACTTCGATATACAGAACGGTTTTCATCTCGACGACTTTCCATCACCAGCGGCTACAACAATTTCAATTAGGGGTATGTTGTTGCCATGTTTATTCTTTGAGCATGGAATTTACGAATAAACATTTTTGAGGAAGTTCCATCTCATAGAAAACAGAAATCATGCGAATTAAATTAAAAAACAAATCTGTGTTAGAGTTTGCAAATAGCAATAAGGAAAAAAAGAATTATTTTCGACTTCTTACACTTTGTTCGATGTTCTTGGAGTTTCACCCGCCACTTTGGTTGATGCGAAATGTCCCTTAATTATGTATGTACATCGAAAATGTATAGGAACAGTGTTTCCATGTGAACAAGTACTGATGGGAGAAGTTTAACGACAAGTATCTAGTTTCAGCTTGAAAGCACCATGACTCTGAAAGCGTTATCGGGTGTCTGTTGTCATACCTTCAACTTTGATGTTGGACAAATATTTGTTTTAAAATATATGGAAAGGAGAGTGCAGATTTTCTCTTTTGAAGCACATACGAGTACTTCTTCTACCGACGGATGGATACGAATAATTTTCGAGAACGAAATGGTACAAATTTACGAGATTATCATTAGAATTTACGATATAGCAGAGAAACTCTGGCATGACATTCAAAATAAATGTGCAAATTCAAATGCATAACGAGTAGAGTAAATCAGTAAGATTAATGGATGTGGAAGAATTTGAATAAATCTTGTTCAAATGACTGTTGGGTGTTCAACTTCCATTTAAGCTAGAAAGTACACATTTTGCATAGTTAATACTCGTAATTTCACATTCTTGTTTTCCCGGACCGGACTATTGTTTGCCAGAGGTACGTGCGCTTGATTTTAGTTGTCAAGTGTCCTTAGGGTTATCCCGGCAGAGTCAGTGTAAGCATGGTTTTCTCTGATCGGAGCTCCTCTATGACATGGGACATGAGTTTGACTGAATGATGGATAATTTTAGAAAGATCTCGCATTACTTAGGCGAACGGCTTAACTACTTATGGTATGCCTTCAGGAGAGATTACTAGAAAATTTCTCTAGATATTGCGCTTGCGTTACAGGCTTGTATCTATGCTGTATCAAATAAACGATTCGTCCGCAAATGCTGACGGAACTCTTATCACATGAAGAGGTCCTCTCAGTGAGCTGGGAGAATAACCTTATGTTTCAGCGGCTCCTCGTAATTATCAAATTTCACCACGGACTATTCCATGGTCTTTTATTCTTGATTATGCTAACTAAGTAATATTTCTATGTACTCCACCTTTATTCAACTTGAAATGAACAAGGATTCAGGTGTGAATAGAAATAGGCACTTTTCTCATTTCTACACTGATGTTTCTAAAATCGAAACATGCTCGAAGATACGCTCATACTGCTGCTCTTTAACATGTTATTCAATTTTCATGTGACCGTTTTCCGGGCATGACAACAATCTTTGTCAAAACTGATAGTTAACCATGGCTCCGCATCTTTGTATTTCGTAATGCCACTGATTGGAATTCCGTAACTCTTTTAACTCGTATAAAATCGTACAATTTTATACGAACTATCCGCCTTCCTATTAGCACCATTCACTTATATCTTTAGCTTTAAATGGTCCCCGTACTAAAGGTTAGGCCTTGCTAATAACATCGAGTTTTCTTTCGAACAGAATGAACTTAGGGCGAATAGTATCTTTGGCTTCATTTGCGACTGCCGTATTTTTTGCTTTTCTTCCAGATGGATGTGTGGAATAATTCTAGATGAGGGTGGCATAACCTTTGAATTTTTGAAAGTTTTAGGGCTCCCCTAATCCCCGTGCTCGGTGAGATTATGAATGCTTTTTTCAGGGTTGTGGTGGATTTAAATTATTCTTAACTGGCAATGCTCCCACCACATTGTAGCCATCGGTGCAGACTTTTTGCCCAAATTTAATTTATTAGTTGATTTATAGCTTAACCGCCTAATACATACCTCACTGACAGTAAATGCGATAACGAAGAACATAAGTACCCAGGCCGAAATTAGTCCAACTTTCGAATCCTTATGGTAAAATTATTGAAAAATTTAAAAATCCTGCATCCGCTCCTAACTATAATCTGCCTATTAAGCATGATGTAGTACATCACATTAATACTACGAAGCCATGAAGACTAGATAAAGCTAAATACAATCTGGCAAACACAGAATTCGAGTACATGGTTAGCCTGGGAATATGTCGGCCGTCTTCCTCTCCTGTTTCTTCGCCATTACATTTAGTAAATAATAAAGGGAGCAACGATTGCAGACCTTGCGGCGACTACCGTCGTCTCAATGCATGCACGACACCAGATCGTTTTCCAATATCGCACGTTCAAGATGCAAACATGCATTTAAACGGATTTTGTGTTTTGTCGAAGATTGATCTCCTAAGAGCTTTTCACCATTAAAACGCCTTTTGGCTTGTTTGAATTTGTATGCATGCCATTTGGCCTGCGGAACGCCGCCCAGACTATTCAGCGGTTTGTTAATAAGGTTTTGATAGGTTTGACTTTTGCGTTTCCATACCTCGACCATGATTGCCAGTAAGTCAATCGAAGAGCATAAACTTCATCTAGAGCAAGTATTTCAACGTTTGAGTGATTACGATTTAAAAATCAAATCTCGATATGCATTTTCGGCAGTAAAGGTCTTACTTAACTTGCACACACTGTAAGCAAACCTGCTGAATATTTAGCACCAATTTATTCGCACTTATCAAGACTTGACAGGCAGCCAAAAAACTCTAAAAAATTTGATTGGCCCGACAAATGCAGTTTCGGTTTTGAAAAAACCAAAGAAGCCTTGGCCTCTGCCACACTTTTAGCTCAAAAACACTAAGTTTCATATAACCACTGATTCGTCTAACGAGCGGTAGGTGCAGTTTTGCAACAATTTGATAAACATCAAAGTTATTGGATACCTTTATCATTTTTCTCCAAAAAATTGCAGCCTGCAGAAACACGGTACTCCACTTTCGACCGGGAACTTCTTGCCGTTTACCTGGATATAAAGGATTTTAAGCATTTCGTTGAAGGACGCGAAGTCACAATATTTTCCAACCACAAGCCCTTAGCCGCTGCTCTCATGTCAAAAACAGAACGTAGTTCCCGTCAAACTAGACACCTCGAGTATATTGCTCAGTGTACATGTGACATAAGACACATCTCGGGCAAGGCCAATGTGGTAGCCGATTTTTTGTCACGCACGCCCGATGAAGTTTCTCGTATAACTTCAACTTCAACTGTATTACATTGTCATACAACGTGTGCAGTGACTGAGTGTATGTAACAACCGATGGATAGCGGGCTGTGGGTATGAATTTTGTTGGTGTGCTGTTTCGTATTGTTGTAAGGACATAACACCTACAACAAATTGATTCGGTAAACCAACTCTGAATTTGTACCTCACATCTGCACTGAGTAACGTCGGTGTTTGTATTTTTTGTGTTTTTTTGTTTTTTGGATATTGCCAATATACGCGGGCTAAAAAGTAATCACTTTTCTGCGTACGTCCACGTCTGCAAATACAGACCAGCTGTTTTGGCACTTAGTGAAACACAGGTAGATCCCCGCCCGCACCTCTCAGATCACACTGATCTCTGATCTCTTCTCTCACCGCGGTCTCGCCATTTACGTGCGTAGTGATGTAGGTTACCAAACTCCACCACAATGTAGTCCCTGTTCCAATCCGGAATTCAATTTCATGCGGTTAAAATTCCATCTCCGTAAGCAAATTATCCACTACTGCTTTATTTACAGAAGCCCCAAACTGGACAGCAACTCCACCTTTCACGAGTTTAATGCGCTGTCGGACTCCATTCAAAGAATTGTATACCTGTATCCTCATACTAAAATCGTTATTACGGGCGATTTCAATATACACAATTCTGGCTGGCTTCGACATTCTGGACAGACAACACCCGAAGGACGGTGTGTTGAGGCTCGTCGGACCATTGTGTAATATCAGCTAAATTCTCGTACACCGACCACACAGTTAGAGAAAAGATTCCTAAAAGTACCATATGGCAATACGAGAAAGCCAACTGGAGTGGTCTTAACAGCTTCTTAAGGAATTTTATCTGGTCGTTATGTATCCTCGATAACGACGTGGAGGCCGCTGCTGATATGATCACAGACACCATTCTCTTTGGAATGAGAAACTTTATTCCTCATCGGATGAAGAGTATCAAACCAAAAGAAATGGCATGGTACGACTCGAACTGTGAAGAGGCTGTAACGGTTAGAGAAATGTTTTTTCGGTCCTTCAAGAACAACCCAACAGAGGAAAACCGAAAAAAGTTTAAACGAGCCAGAAATGACTTCAACGTCTTACTCAAGAGTGTGAAATTCCGTGTGAATACGACCAAAAACTGAGGCAAAAAAGACTACAATGTCCCAAATGTAGTAACAATTTTTGTGTTGTTCGTTAAAAACATTAGAAATGCAGCCCCATCCTCCATCCCAACGCTCATTTACAATGACATTCCAGCTGTCAGCTCTTTGGACAATGCCAATCTGCTTGCTGCACACTTTACGGCCAGTTCAACACTCGCAGATTGTGCTTTATCTCCGCCTACACTTGAGTGCGTCGAATCTTCAATGGGACAAATCCACTTTCGCAGTAGTGTAGTAGCGAGAGTACTCAAAGATCTTAACATCCACAAATCCGCTGGTCCAGATGATATATCTATCCTCCTTCTGGAGAGGTTCTTCCTCGCTGGCACAACCACTGCGTAAGCTTCTTCATCAATCCTACTCTTTAGGACTCTTTCCGAGCAGATGGAAAACAGCATTTGTCTAGCCCGTCCTCTCTCCTTCTACAGACCTATTGCACTTACGTCCCTTCTTTCCAAGGAAATGGAAACGCTGATAAACCGTCGGCTCATGAAATATCTCGAAACACAAACACTTCTCAATGACCGGCAATATGGTTTTCGTAGCAACAGGTCCACTGGTGATCTGATGATATTCCCACCGAAAAGTGGAACCAAAGCGTACATCAATCTGGCGAAAGCAAGATAGTTGCACTTGATATTTCTAAGGCATTCGACAGAGTTTGGCATCAGGCTCTTTTGTCGAAAATGCGTGCTTTTGGGATCGATGACTCTTTTCTTCAATGGATTTGAAATGACCTTTCGGAACGTTCAATTCATGTTGTCTTAGATGGTTTCAAGTCTGATACTCACAAAATAAATGCTGGTGTGCCCCAGGGCTCCATTCTGTCTCCGACACTCTTTTTAATTTTCATCGACGATCTCTTGTCTGCTACTTCTAATCCAATGTATGGTATTCCTTTGCTGATGACAGTACTCTCTGCTTGTAATATTCGTTCCCGGACTCACGTCCATGCTCTTCGGCTGTAGAATAGGAACGGCACCGCTTTTAAGCTCATTAAATTCCGATATCAACAGCATAACCAATTGGGGAATTATCAACCGAGTGGAATTTAATGCTTCCAAAACTCAATACTGTCTGCTGTCATTAAAGCGAAATTCAAATTCACAGCCATTATCCATGAATGGCACTTGCATCGTCGAAACCGATAAACTTTCCATTCTCGGTATGTGTGTCAACGAAAACTTACGCTGGAATGACCACATATTCGATGTCGCCAAAAATGCTGCGAAATATCTAGGTTTCCTCAAGCGATTTAAGAAAAATTTTTGGACATTCATTCGCCCAAAATTGGAGTGCAATGCCCACATCTGGTCAGGTGCTCCTAAAACATCTCCGCACTAGATAGGATTCAAAACCGTGCGATAAAACTCATTGGTGATACTAATATCAGTCAATCAATTGACACCCTCGAACACCGACGTAATGTTTCCTGTCTCACTTTGTTTTATCGCTATTTCCATCACCAGTGCTCCATAGAAATCGCCAGTAGCATTCCGCCCCTTCAAACCTTCAACCGTAACACCCGTCTCGCTATGAATGATCATCAGTATACCCTCAAGCCCATTTTCGGACGTACTCTAAAATATCGTGGTTCGTTCCTTAGCCGTAAAACTTGCTTATGGAATGCCCTGCCGATCTTTGTGTTTCCTGGTCGTCTAAGCCGTGTTGTCTGTCCGTCAAAAGTTGTGTTGTCGAAAGCACCCTCAACGTGGATGAAAATGCTGAAGGCGTATTCTTTCTTGTCGATTGCTCCTTCAATTCTGTGTACTACATGCTGAAGCGAACTATCGTAAGATCTTTCGCGTTGCTAGGCATGTTGCATCGCAGACAGAGTATGAAGGAATTCAGACTTATAGGTCTGAAGCTCTTGGCTAGCGTGTAGTCCTCTTTTCTGTTTTTCTCACTGTCGCCAGGGTTCCAGTATGTATGCAAGTTCTTCACACTTTCTTCACAATTATCAATGGCTGATCTATACCTTTTTTATAAAATAACTGGGTGTATGCCTTCGGTGCCAGGCGACTTGAAGGCATCAAAGGAAGCAACAGCATATTTGATGGCCTCATCCGTCAGCACAACCGGTAGCTCACTGCCATCAAGAATGTGTACATCTCCGCTTAGAAGAGCTTACCCAGCATTCATCTAGTCTACCTAGTTTAGATAAACTCAAGCGCAATATCTTTCATTGGCTTTAGACCCATCCCTGAAAATTCGTCTACCTTCCTTATCTGACTCAGTTTGTGGACGAAGTCACCCCTACGTGAATAGCAAATCGACTTCGTATTCTCTTAGAGCAGACAGTATGCCAACAGGACTAAAGTCAGTAGATAGTCATCGTGCTCCAGTATAGGTTGCGCCATAGACTTCTTGTTTCAAGCGGAAGATGGTATGAATGCTAAGGGAATGGAAGGATTACTAGTGCCTCTAGAGCAGAGCTATGCATGCAATATAATGCTTACATATGACCAGAATAAACCATTCAATGAAAGCCAGTGGCAAGCGATACATTAGATAGAACTGTCCTTATTGTAGTCGTCGGTTTGAAATTCGACGACACATTAGGCGAATACTGCCAACAATCACACGACATGTTTTATCCAGAGAAATTAGCTTTCGTGTACGGCTACACGGTGAAAACTAAACCAGTCAAAACAGAGGACAAGAGGGAAAATTGACTGAAAGGCTATTTTTTCTGCACCAACCGTTGATCAAATTTAATACTGCAGACGTCTTAGAGTTATAGTGAAAACTTTATCTATAATGCGCGTCTCTAATATTGCTCTAAGCAACAGAACTACTGATTCATCGTCGCCGAAATTTCCATTGTGCAAGGGACCCGCAGTATTAATGAAAGTGTCAAGTACTCTTGCCGCGTGCACATTTAATCCTGCTAACTAGATGTTGAATCGCAGTCTTGACACACGTATTAGACCTTAGGCAAAGAATGCATTCGTAAACCAGTTTTGCGCACATGAGGTTCAATCATCGTTGCTATGTTATGCTCTTTCGTAAGACGAAAGTCTAACCAATAGGCATGTACGAGTAGCTTTTAGGAACTACAGCCGTGAAGATGACAGTTTTCGGTATAAAATCCACTCCAGCTGTTTGGATTCGGTGTGTAGTTCAGTGCCAAGTTAGCACCGACTCTTCTATTCATAGTTGGCAGCAGTTGATTTTTAGCCATAAAACTGGGTAGACGCCATTGGTAACTGACAAGTTGCAGCCATCAGAGAGTGCAACAGTACGTTTAATGTCATCATCCGTCAGCAAACCAGAAGACAGATGCCAGTTAGGTTGTGATCACTTGTAATTCCAATAATGGAAGCAGGTTGTGCAGGTACTCAGTGTAGTAGCCATCAGATATTGTAAGTCTTTCTACAGGCACTTGTCCGAACACCTTATTAAAATTCGAATCAAGGCATAATAAACCAACATAAGCCTGAACCGGAGAAAAATTATTCCACAAGAGACTCCTTGAATAAAACTAATGAGTAATGCCGTCAGCATGACTTTAAGATCGTCCTCAGTTATTTCAATGCCGAATTTGGTAAATTTCTCTGACAGTCTAGCCGGAGACGTACGTAGTGCTAATGGGAACACCTCAAAAATAGATGTACAATGGTAGATAGGACACGTTTTTTATACTTCCACATCCACAGATGAGCCTGGAAGTGTCTTAATCCCTAAGAGTCAACTACAATACTAGATGGAGTGAAAAGTGACCTCCTTGGGAATTAAAAAAAATTGTTTTTTTAAATGTTTTTTTATATTATTCAATATAGTCCTCTTCTAGTTTGATACACTTACTCCAGTGATTTTCCAACTTCTTGATCCCGTCCGAAAAGTAATTTTCCGGAAGGTCTGCAAAATACTCCTCCGTGGCGTCGATGATTTCCTCACGTGAGCTGATTTTTTTATGGATGAGCCATCTTTTGAGGTTTGGGAAGAGATAATAGTCCGAGGGATCCAAATCCAGTTACCAATCGACGCCAAAAGTCCGCCCGATTCCGCATCAGAAAGTCCAAACACTATTTCGAAGTGCTCTCGCCTTCGTGTTTTTGGTCATTCGCGACACCCAGCGGCACGATAACTTTTTCATATACCGAATATTGCCCAAAATATGGCGTGTGCGTTCAGTACTAATCTTTGTGATATCTGCTAGCTCGTGCACCTTCACTTACCGGTCAGCCAACACCATTTCATGTATTTTTTTGACATTGCCCTCTGTAACCGCATCGGAGGGCCTGCCGCTGCGGACTTTGACGGTGTAATCTGACAGAGCATTAGCCCCATAATATTTATTCAACTTTTCTTTTGTTTCCTTTGCCGTTTTGCCTCTCAAAAAATAATGTTTTACGAGAGAACGAAAATCGTTTTTGTCCATACTCAACATGATGCTAAACACGTCAACAACAATCAGCTGTCAGAACAAAACTAAAGACAGTATCGCACTGAAATTTGGCATGTCTGCCTAAATATGAACGGACTTCAAGGCACCATAACCTTTTTTGTAGTAGCAGCGCATTCTGGCGGTCAAGGATGTCACTTTTCACTCCATCTAGTATATTGGTTTCATTGCGTAGGACACATTTCCAGTTTTCAAAGTGGCCGTATTCTTCCCTGTTGCAACTAAGGCACTCGAAGGCATGACGTATGGTGCTTTAAGAGAATTTAACATCCAGAGTCCTCTTTTTTTACTGAGTTTTTGAGTTTTTATTCTGAATTCTGGATCAAACTTGGAAGACCAATGGCGGCATTGCCAGGAAACAAAAAGAAACTTCTTAACTTTAAAAGTCGAGTTCCAGACGACCGCTACAACTTAGTCTCCGGTTGAAATCTGAGAAGGACGACAGTTTTTCTGATAGGTTTTTAGAAGGAAAGCCGTTTACACGAATGAGATCCAATATGCAGCATAATCTGCAAGTTTTGATAGTTGGAAACTCCCCGTTAATATAATAAATAAGGAGTTGTAGGTGTATAGGCCTCTCTATATTCTCGCTGAGCTATGACATCACCTAAAGTTACTTACCTTACATTTTGTTTATGGAATTGGGTCTTGAATCAAGTTCACGTGGCACTGGGACTATCGCAGAAGTGATATAATCACTAGAGCTGTTTGAATACAAACCATCGTCATTATTCTTTCATCAAGTTCACACTGATAGCTCGAAGAGTACCATTTAGTGTCTTTGATTGAAACGATAAAACACTTATACGTGTCACGTACAGTACCATCCATAACAAGTGCCACTGCAAAGACCTTAGATCAACACATTCTGCTATGTAGAGTGTAGACAGGTGTCAGATGAATATTAATTTCTGCCACCAGTTTATCAATCAGTTTTCCAATTAAGGAAACTAGTAGCGGTACGACGTAGTTCCTGTTTCTAGGGAAACGTAAAAAGGTTCTAATTCATATTTTGATGTTTTTGTGCATTTCGTTAAGTTGGAATAAAACCACTGCAGCATCGGTTACCAATTTAAAAGTCAGTCTCTGACAAATGCAGACTGTTAGGCGTACTCAATTCCTCACTTGTTGAGAAATATCTTACGCCTTTATATGGTGAAACTACCAAAGCACGTTCAAAAGTTACTGATAGACTGACTGGCATTGAAATTGATGGCTTCCCATTTAGTCGGAGATTGAGTTCTTCTTAAGGCATTAAATCGCGTCACGGCTACGTCCGAGGTTTTTGCAAACGATCTCAAAATTTGTTTATTTTAAAACTTAAGCAATTTGTGAACATAACATAGATACGTAATTTCGTAAGCTCTTTCAAAGTGCACACATTCTTGTTAATAATATTAAATCCAAGGTCATCCATAAGAGTGTTTTCCAATTAAAAAATACCACTTTAAATATTGAAAAAAAAAAAACAAAAAACAAACGACAGAAAAATACCAAAAATAAAAACGCGCATGTACTCGCACCTACTTTAGTTTACCTTTCTGACGTGAGGAAAATACACTGATGAGGGCCAATTATTTCAGTATTACAATTCAGGTGGGCGGCCCAAAACACACAATATAGTATTAACACATCAAAATTGAATCGTCTCGTAGCCAGTGTATCATACTCGTATCTTTTCATTTAATCATTTTATAGATTTAAATGCAAATTCATCTGCTCTGTGGGAAATGTCAGCAGTCGTTATATCCGCCAGCGTAGAGGCGGTTTTAATGAGGATAATCTTGTGTAGTCGGTAATGATTTAAATTCCAAATGAGCACACGTGGTTGAAATAGAAAAAAAAAAAACGACAGAATATCTCGGGAGTATTCGTAGTGCGCGCAATCAATGGATTCCAAATCAAATAATCCGATTTCAGATGTACAAATTGTACAGAGCTAATTTCTACTTTTAATTTTTTGTTGTTTGCAGAATCAGGACGGACTGTAAATAGGCAATTGCTATTCCATTGAAACTGTATTTACTACTAGCAGATACCTAACGTACCTACTTATGAGTTTGTTTATTTGAAATTGAATTCATCACCATGTCTGTGGATGAGGCAACTACAGCGCCACAATACATTGTGACAACACCCAGTGAGTCCGGTGACGCTGAAGACACGCAACCATCACAAAATCGATCCGAACCGAATGGTGGCACTGGAATCACCGGACATCCGAGAGCATACTCACTAACTACGACTCCCTCTGTGTCGATTTCGTCTTCTAGCATATCTGCATCATCAAATCGTGTCATGACGCAAAGTACACGCAGTCAAAGTCTTCAGTCGAGCTCATCGACTATTCTCGAGCACCAAACGGCAACATGCTCATCATCGTCATCGACTTTGTCGCATCAATTGAAGGCGAAGTCAAGCGCATCAATTGTCACCGAACAGCGAAGCATCATTCAGAAGACTTCGTCCATTTCATCGGCATCAGGTAAATCGAAATTTCAAAGTTTCTTACAACAACCGGAGAATACACATCCGTCAAGCATGGGCGGCGGTGGTTTTTTGACAGCCCATCAGAAGCACGTACGACAATTTGTTCGTTCGACGTCAGCGCACTCGGAAGCTACTTCGAATGCGGTCAGTACCAAACCGGATAAGTGCATTCGTAGTGCATCGACTCAAATTGAAGAGCCCACTTCGGATAATTTGGATACCCTGTCACCAATAAATAGTGGAAAATTCGGATTACATCAATCGTCGTCGATACTCATATCGAAATCAGCTGAAACTATTGAAATGCATAAGACAGTATCGTCATCAAGTATGCGCACACAATTGACATTGTCTGGAGGTTTGCTAGCACCACCGAATCGGAAAATTACAATTCTCAGTCCAATACACGCTCCACCGGGACTGCATGATGTGCTTAAGCGTCAAGGCAGATCACCATTATCACCAAGAATCAGCTTTCCGGGTAGTGAATCTGATCTTTTTGGGTAAGTCTTATGCGTGTGAAATGAGTATTTGGTAAATGGTTCTACCGTAGTTGTTTGTATATGCAATATGTATTACAGAATAGCACGACATTAGTAAAAAGCAGTCTCGGATAGCCCTTGAATATAGGCCGGGCTGAATACTCTCTTTTTTTAGGGCCTCTTAAATTAAATGTTCTTTTTAGGAGCAGCATCCTTCCCATATTATTTCGAGATATAAGTAAGTGTCTACATGCCCCTGCCATGAAAGTCTTTGAAATCATATCATCTTGACTGGAACGTGTCGGCCCGTTGACGAGTCTTCTCTTCCTTCCTGCCTTGTTTCATTAAAGTTGAACTTCTTCTTCCCCAGCGATGTCGTCTACAAAACTGTTAGTTGCCACGTTATTTCGGACAGACATGGTTTTTCACAGGTGAGAAATCCAGGACCAACCTATGGTACATTCTGTCAATAAAATGAATTAACTGAAGCCTCCCGCTCGAATAATGTAGGTTGGCTCTTTTCGTTAGATAGCTCATTATGGAGTTCGATTGTGATCCAATTCAAATCAATTAGCCGGATTAAAAGCGTTTTTCTTAACGCTTGAAAGGCCTTGTTATCTTGTCTTGAAAATCAAACACCCCACTCCGTGAGTATCTCGAAAATTGTGCTCACTTCCTGTGCCTGTAACTATTTTGGCTTAAGACGTAACAATCGCGTGACTTTTTAGGACGTATTTCATCTTGAATTGGTCAACATGCAAGCCGAGCTCATATAATTATTCCATTTGTGATCATTATAGACTAAGCCTGGTCTCGAGCTCTTCGCTCTGTGATTGTGGTGGTCCCACTCCTGTTGAAGCAACTTCACCCTATTTGCCCCATTCGGAATTTAATGTTTTAAAAGTATCTATTCTCTGCCAGTCCGCTGTTCGTTAGTAAAATAAAATAATTCCAACAATTTTTGAACCTTGAAACTGCTTCGCCCTTACAAGAGGAACGCCCAAATTCGTCATCTGGGCACGATACCCCTATTTTACTTAGGCGCTAGAACCAGAATCTTGCCAAATTATTATTGATGAAGTATTTTTCCCTCATAGAAGAACGCTCAGGGTCGGTGTCCTACCATTCAGATGATGCAAATTATATCACGTAAGTGCTCTAAACGTCGAAGATAACAATAATTCTGCTCGCAAGCTCAATTACTGCAGTTAACTTTTAATAGCTGCTAATTATCGAGGAGGTCAAGTGAATTACAACACAAGTGCTATGCTATTACTCGTAGTTTAACCAAACAATTATAGATACACTTGTTATTAGAAAATGGGGTAAATGGTGTTTCAGTACATTGTAAACCATGGGACCTAGTTTCGAACCTTGTGGCATATGAAAATGAACAATAACAATTGAACAATTGAACAATAACAATTTCGGCTTTCGTATGCTCGAGTCTGCCATTGTTTAACTTTTTTGCGTACGCGTAGATGATATACGTATCTTCGGTAAGCGATTGTGGCATGTTGAGTGCCTTCACATGATTTAGAATAGCTCTTTCCGATAGATGCTGTTTAAATCTATCTATTAGTGCTAATAATTGAAAAATTTTACCTTTCTTGGCCTTTAATCTGACTTAATGTTCTTAATCAGGTTGTTGCCGGGAGATGCGGATTTTATTGCATCCCTTAGTTCCCTTATGATCCGGGGGGCATGTTCAGGCATCGTATAAAATGGACTAATGTCTTTCATCGCTTACAACATGATCTCAATAGATGGCTCCAGCAGTAAGTGCTGGTCGATTTTGACATATCCAAAACGTCATGAACCGTGCTTAGGCATATGGTAAACAAGCCGTTTTGACACATTAGTGATTTTGTTTTGGCGTCATATACTTTTGGTTATGTCAAAATGCCTGATTTTGTGCCAAGTAATCTTCTTTCATTCGAAGAAAACAGCGGCTAAAGCATATCGAGAGCTGCAAAAAGTTTACGGAGATGCTGCTTCCGTCGCTTCAAAGACGGTGATTTCAATGTTGACGGCCGTCCTCGTGAAGGAAGGTCAAAATCTTTCAAAGACGCTAAATTGGAGGCATTGCTCGTTGAGGATCCGTGCCAAATGCAAGAAGAGCTTGTTTCAGCATTCGGAGTTACCCTTCAAGTCAGTTGCAAGCGATTGCATGTGTTGGGAATGATTCAAAAACAAGGAACTCGGGCCCCTTATGATTTGAAGCCAAGGGACGTTTTTTCGGAAGGGTTTTCTTCATTGCACCGTGACGGGTGATCAAAAATGCATTCATTACGGCAACTCAAAGGAAATAAAGTCATCGGGACTGCCCGGTCATGCTTCTACGTCGTCGGCTCGGCCAAATATTCACGCTGCGAAGGCTATGCTGTGTATTTGGTGGGACCAGGTCGGTGTTATTTATTATGAACTGTTGAAACCCAGCGAAACCATCACTGGGAACCAGTTTGAGCTTCTGACGAAGCGTAGGAGACTGTTTACGTCTATATTTTTTAGATCGTTTAGGTTGTTGTAGAAGAAAGCTCTTAAGCGAAGTTTTCTTCTCTGGGAGAGAGCTTCTACAAAAATCATTTGTAAAGGCGCCAAGCCTTCTTGCGTGCTTACCTATGAGGCAGTGTCATTATTTAGAAGGATCAGACACTTAGAGCGATACAGATCCAGTTTTGGCCAGATCTGTTTAGTAGCTGGACATGTTGGTCCAGCAGTCCACCTAAAGTGTGTTTTTTTATTGGCATCCAGCTCTAGTATTAATTTACGCGTAGCGATTGGTATATCTATGCTACCCTTTTCCGGTAGAACTGGTAGAGTGGTTTAAATTTTGGCGAGTTCATCGGTCCTACAGTTCCCTGGAATGTCTCTGTGGGCCGGCACTCAGCAAAGGTTCTATTCCATCTCCACAAAAGACAATCGGCATTCAAGAGCGGTTTCCGAATTTAGTGAGACTGACTCCAGTTACGTTATAGTGGGTTGACTATCCGAAAAGATGCGGATATCCTTTGCAGATATCACGTTTTTCTTCAGCAAGGACAGAGCTTCTTTAATCGCCAAAATTTCCGCCTGGAACACACTGCAGTGATTTGGAAGACGGAAAGAGAGGCTTAGATTTAGCGTGACTGAGAAAACGCCGCCACCAACTCCGCTGTTGGTTTTAGATCCATCTACGTAGAGATGGATTGACTTGTCCTCCATGAGCATCTTGCTCCCAGAAGGATCTAGAGGGAAAGCTTACATGGAAGTTTTCGTCAAACCAAAGATCAGGTGTGGTGTAATCGATGTTCTCTATGAGGATTCCTAATGTATTAAGGATACTGGTGTGTCCAAATGGATTATTTGTCCACTGTTTAGTCGGTTTAAGGTGAATAGCTGCAGTCGTAGCTATTTACCTGCTGAAAATATCGAGAGGTGTCAAATGAAGCAGAATGTCTAATGCCGCAGAGGGGGTAGACCGCAATGTTCCGCTTATGCATAGACATGCTGTTCTCTGGAGTCTGCTTAGTTTAATGCAGTTAACCGCACTTTCTAAGCCGTCCACCAGATTACCCCGTAAGTAAGTATCGGTCTTATGACCAATATGTACAGCCAGTGTATTATCCGGGGTTGAAAGCCCCATTTATTCCCAATGGCTTTTTTGGAAGAGAATGAAGCTACATTGACTCTTTCTTGAATGTTAGGTTTCCAGTTTAGTTTCCTGTCAAAAATGAGATCCAGAAGGAGGGTCTATAGTTGAAATTTTGTATTGTATTTCCTGGAAAAGAGGACAAGATCAGTGCCTTGCAGCGTACCTCTGCTGACACATCTTTTAGCAGAAGTCTCACCCAGTTTGGAGTTGATTATCCTGCTTTTTAGCATAAGACTGATCAGTTCCCCAAGTGAGTCGTTTGCCCGCAGAGTTGACAGCGCAGTCGTGATTGCGGATGTTTTGACGTTGTGAAAGGCACCCTCTATGTCCAGGAAAGCAACCATTGTGTACTCTTTATATTGTAGGGATCGTTCGATGTGGCTAGTCAGTGAATGCAGAGCCATTTCTACCGACGTTCCTTTACAGTAGGCATGTTGAGCTGTTGACAGAAGTCTTGGATCAATTTTAGCTCGTATATGGATATCAATCAGTCGTTCTAGAGTTTTCTGAAGGAGAGATGATAGACTTATAGGTCTGAGGTCCTTTGGGACAATATGAGAATATTTTCCGGCTTTGGGGATGAAAACTACAACACATTGACTTCTCTCCATGACAATGGAGTGTAAATCAGTCCTACACAGCTTCTCATAATATTTTCTAGCGCATATATTTTCTGAGGACCTTTGTAACTCGGCAGGTATTATACCGTCCAGCAGACTTGTATGGTTTGAAGCTATGCAGCGCCCAGAGCAGTTTGTCTCTTGAGATCAGGCCATGAATTTTGGTCCAGGTTACAGTAGGCCTGTTTGGGTTGCTACTAGCCGTGAATTGAGAGCTACCTGGAAAGTGGGTGTCCCTGTCCAGTAGCAGGTTGAGTGATTCATTACTTGAGGTTGTCCAAGAGCCATCGGTTTTTTTCCAAACAGCTAGGCATCATAGGATTTGTAGAGAGGATTTTTCTTAGTCTTGATGCCTCAGAGTTATCGTGATTTTGTCACAGAAAGACCTCCAGAATTGCCGCTTTGCCTTCCTCAGTTCTTTTTTGTATATTTTGAGGGATTCTTTGTATGAGTCCCAGTCAGTCACTTTTCTTATGCTCCTTGCTAAGTTGAAAAGTTTTCTGCAAGTGTTTCTGAACAGTCCCAGTGCCGATGTCCACCAATGTGGGTTTTTCCTGCCTCTAGGTTGAATAAGAGGGCAGGCAGCGGCCATAGCCTGATTGAGAGCCAGAGTAAATTCCCTGATTTTCATGTCAAGCTCATTGGTGTCACGCGGGGGACGTGAGAGTTCATAGCGTTTCTGACGGTATTCCTCTGTATTTTGGCCAATCAGTTTTCCGGTTGTTTCGGAATGAGGGTTGACAGGGAGGAGCATCATTCAGGCTGAATTGGATGTATCTGTGGTCTGAAAAATAGTGTTCAGACGATACCATCCAGTTCATTAGCATTTGAGTGATGCTGTCGGAGCTCTGCCAAAAATATGGGAAAAAATTGTAGCTAGTGATGGCCAATACTTTGAGTCATTCATTTGTAACCATTTTTTCACAATAAAGTTGCATTTTCATCAAAATAACTTGGTTGCGAACCTAACAGATTGTCGAATATCGGCGTTACAGAGATCACAGTAGTCACAGTGGTCAGAAATCACAAATACACTTTAAAAATCTTTTCTATTAAGCTTTTAGTTTAGGTTAGAAGAGTCCATTAGCTAGAAAGGCAAGAATCTAAGCACTAATTGTCAATTTTGATAAACGTGCTCCTGTGACCTTGTTGTAAAGAGGTTGCTGAGAAGTCTCAAAACGGAATCTGTCAAGTTTCAAAAAGATATTAGTCTTTTCATATTCTTTCATGAGATCTTGCCAAGTAAATTGGAAAATAATTTTCCTGGTGCTCGTTATCTAACTAGAGCGAGTGCCGGACAAACCAGAATAAAGTAGATTAGGATTTCTCCCTCATTTTATGAATAAGTTTTTCCCTCGTTAGCACAACAGGGAGAAACTCGTCCTGTACGAGGATTGGGGTAAGATATTACTCCGACGCCACCTTGAAATCGAATAATTTTTTTTCTGACAAGTTGTGAAACCTGGGAGCGTCCCAAATATTTCTGCCATATTTTTTTCAAAAGTCTACGAGTTTGGTGACTGCGGTCACATTTTTTATTTATTTTATTTTTATCTACTGTGAGTTATTTTTTTATGCAGTTTCTTGACAACTGCTTCTTGAAAACAGTTCATTTCGTGCTGCTGCTCTATTTGTTGTTGTGAAAAAGTGGAAAAAGTGTAAAGGAACTATATGTGACTATTACAATTGTGCAAATATTGTGTACTGTATTTCTAGATGTAGATGTCTAGTCTACGAAGATTCAATCGCGGTCAGATAAATGCTGGGGAACGTCCTCTAGTTCAAATCGGACAACTTTCTGAAGAAGCACAAGAAGCTAGAAACAAGGATTGTCGCAGATTTCGGGAAAATAATACTAGAAAGCGCTCACGAATTGCAACGAATAGTGACTTATTCTCACATCTGATCCCCTGATCAATAGTCTCCGAGTAATACCCAAGAAGAAGGCCGAAACACTATGTGAAGAGGTTCGGAAACTTATCGTCTATCCACAGATAAAACCGAAACCGCTTTCTGACCAAAATGTCTTCCCAAATCAGGCGGACTATTCTTCAAGCGACTTGAAGAAGCCTCAGATAATGAAGATTCAGATAATGAAGACTAGGCCTATTAACATGATTCAATATGTTTTATTTTTGTTTATTTCAATAAAGAACTTTTTGTTATTTCTTTTTAAAAAAGACCCAATTTTCGAATCGAGTTGTTTTATTTTATCATATTATTACATACTCGTAATCTGTCAATACAAAACTAAAAACGCAGAAAAATAATTTTGTCCACTTAGCTTGTTGTACGTGACACACTGTGAGTCGGCTATTAAAATCAGAGAGCTAGTTTCAGAGTTAAATCAGGATCGACTCGCGGTTAATCGATGAACAGTGAATAGAGGACTGGTCCTAAACCCAAATAAAAGCAAAGCTATAGCTATCTCGAACAGATGTCTTGAATTAGCTTCAGGTATCTTACTATCAGACACTAAAACGAAGCTGGTAGACACTGCAGTTAACTTTGGCTCTATCACAAGTAGAAACCTATCTTGTTACCATTACATCAACGTTGTAATTGGTGGTATTTATTGATGCTTGAGGAAATTGTGGATTTTAGCTATTTTCACTCCATTTAAGCGTAGCTGTGACTCGCTTTCATTTCATAAACCGCAAGTAGCTTTCAATGACGTTGTTAGGTATGATCAAATTTCTACACACTCGAAAGATTTTCTTGGCTGTACGCTGCAGTACAGTACAGCGTGTATGTTGTTATATAAATTATTAGAACCCGATTACCGTCATACTTACACTCCAAGCTCCACTACAATTATCTCAATTCATCTCGTCTATTATTCATCCATGCTATCTGGTTATGGAACTCTTTACTATCAAATATTAAATTAAATTAAAACTTTAACAAATATCAAAGACTTTAAAATTTACATTAAATATTAAAAATAAAAATAGAAGTAACCCGCTTCATTTACTTCTACACCTCTCCCTGATATTTATAATTCTGTCCTATCATCTCGTCATCTTCCTTTTCTTCCTTTTTTGTTCACTTTCTTCTTTTATGTATTTATAAACCATATTTATGCATTATATTATTATTATTAGCTTTTTATTTATATGAATTCAATTTGAACACTTTCCTTAATTCATGTAAATAAATTAAATTGATTCCTCCACCTTAATGAATATCCAGTCATCAAATACTACAATAGAACTGTGGAGCTTAGGGCAGTTGATCATCCTCTCCCTGGTGATAGCTATGTTATGAACCGAGTGCGGGTTCTGAGTTTCCTCGGAATACCCCTAGCGAGAATTTGCCTGAGTCAAGTGGACGCTTTGGCATCTTTGCTTATTTGGGAATCCGAAACGTTAGAAAAACTAAAAGTTTCAATTATTCGTACTCGGATATAAGAAGGTCTGGGTATTACATATAAAAGGAAGTGTTGGTACTTACTTTTAATAATAACGTTCTCCAATTAATTGTCAATGCATTCATTGTATTCTAGGCTGCCCATGACGCAGAATTCGTTACCTACTGCCGAACCTTTTTTATTTCAATTTTTCGAAAGCATTTGTGCGTATGACCACTTCATATAATTTTGAATGCTTTCCATAAAATTAAATATCTATATTTTATTTCATCATTTCATCATCATCCTAATTTAAATGGTTACCCTGACTGCTTTACTTATTTCGAAATTAATTTTCATTGTAAGGGATTTCTACCTACGAGGTTGAGGCTCGACATAATATTCTCATCCAAAATGTCATCTGTCATGTGAACTTGTCTCACCTGTCGTCTATTGTTTAACAAGAGAAATCCATTATCCTGGTTTTAGTTGTATGTCGTCTTACCACAGGAAACTGAAACATTCAATAGAGTTTATTCGCTTTATTTTTTCGCCCCCATTGCTTCCATTACCGTTACATGTTTCGCTTTATTTTATTTAAAATTTTTCCAAGAGGCTAGCGGGCCGAGTGAATCAGCCATCTTAGTTTTTTTTTACAAAATTTATAAGAAAAATTTCCAAATTTCTTATCAGTTCAACATGGAATTCAAGAGTTGAATAGTTGAATAGATGTTTACATCCGTGTATGCATTTATTCACAAGGAGAGGTTTGATACGGGACTATGTAGTCGGCCATACTCGTATCTATGATGTTAATATTTTAGAGTGGTATACTTTGGTGACAGTTTTCATCACCTGTGTTTTTGGTGGCGACGATTCTGTAACCCGTCATGTTGTCATTCAGATGTGTGAGTCCTTTTGAACTTTTTTAGGACAGCTTCATGCAATCTACAGGGTGAATGACTCGAACTTTTTAAAATGCTTTTTTTTTTATTTTTTGATAAATTTTATTGTGCCAAAGCAAAAAATGTTCTAAAATACATCAATTTTCAAATTGTATCAGTAGTTTTCAATATGTCCAGCTTTGGAGCTTATATTGGCCTTGAGACGGCCGAAGAAAGCATCGCACGCTGCACGCAAGTGGCTCTGCGGTATTTTGGCCCATTCACGGCGAAGTGCTTGTTTGAGGTGGTCCAAACTTTGGTATTTTTTAGTGCCAACCTTCGCCTTCAAAATACCCCAGACAGAGAAATCCAACGGACTTGCATCCGGAGAATTTGCATCGAAGAAATGAAGTGTGGAACATTGTTTTTTGACCAATCTTGGTTGACGCGCGCTTTGTGAGACGGCGCCGAGTCTTGTTGAAATGTCCATGGTCTCCGACTAGAATGATTGTTTGCCCAAGGCTTCAATACCGATTCTAAGATAGTTTCACGGAATACGATCGCATTAATTTTGACGCCACGGTCCAAAAATACGAGCGGAGAGCGACCATCGGCGGTTATGGCGGCCCAAACCATCACCATCGGTACTGCCTGCTTTCTGGTGGCCGTGCGAAGGTGTAAATTTTCGAAGGACCTCTCTGGCAAGTAAACTCGGTCATTTTGTTTGTTGACATATTGCTCGATAACAAATGGCGACTCATCGGAAAAAACCAAATTCGGCAACTCATCACTTTCGTGCAAGCGTAGCGACTCCTTACCTCTTTCGACTCTAACTTTTTTCTGTTGCGGTGTAAGATCGTGTGCTTTTTGGAACTTCATTGGCTTGAACCCAAGCTCATTTTTCAGTATATGTTGCATCCGTTCCAACGATATGTTGAGCTCACGAGCCATTTTTCTTCCACTTCGACACGGATTTCGCTCAATTCGAGCCTTCACTTTTCCAACCATTCCTGCCGATGGCGTTTTGAAACGCTGCCAGTTTCACGGTATGGAGCTATGGTTCGAGACACAAATGATTTATTCACGTTGAGGTGCTGGAGGGCTCTAACGATAGCTACTTGTGGTTTTCCAGCCAAATATAAAGCCATCACACTATCACGTTTGAATTCCATCGCGGATAAAAGTTTTTTCAACACAACTGAAACGCAAATCGTTTAAAAAGCTTGTAAGCAATAAAATTATCTGTCATGTGTCAAAATTTGAGCTCACTGTCATGAACGGTTTGGAAATTATAGCAGTCTGAAGTTGGTTGCAGTTCGAGTCATTCAGGGTTTATTTGTCGTAATCCCTGGGGCTATTTCTTTTAGCCCAGTTTTGAGAGCTTCCTTGCTCCTTATTGTCGTTTCTTTTAATCTCTGTTACATATACAACCATAAATGCTGCATTAGATTAACATCCGGACTTTGGGGGGGAACATAGTGGATGTTGTAGAGTAACCATTCCCCTCCAACCATGGATGAGTGCTTGGGATCGTTATCTTCTACTTCCAATTTCCATGCAGAACTTGCCAAATTTTCTTTTGAAATGTTTAAGTATTGCATTTTGTTCATTGTGGACTCGATGAAGACAAGATTTCCTACGCCTGCTGCTGCCATTGATCCCCATACCATAACGTTTGATCCGCCATGTTTGACATTATGGTTAACGTTGGAATCCTTTAGTGCTGTGCCTCTTCTACACCAAACAAAGCGTCGCCCACCTGACTCAAAAATATTAAATTTTGCCTCGTCTGAGAATATAACATAATGCGATTCCGAAATTCTGGCGACTTATTTACGTACTCCTTCGCGAATTGCAACCTCTTTACAAATTTCCTTTCGATAGATAAGGTTTATTTCGAGGGGTTCAAGCCATATATTCGTTGGAAAAGTTTCTAACTGTGGATTCACTTCAATGGATAGGTCTTGCACGACCTTAGCATTTTCTTTGACTATTCACACTATCTTACGCTGAACCTGTGGAGTAGTCAACTTTTTTTCCGTCCCCTGCCACTTACGATTTCTGTAGATCCTGTTTTTTTCTACTATATTTCTCTATTACATATCGACCTGAGGAATGTGTTCTTTAAACTCTTCCTCTTCTGCCACAAATTCAGAATTAGGTCCTCTACATCCTTAGGGATTCCTTTTTGCATGTTCTACTTCCAAATTGAATAAAATAACCACTGGTAGCGAAGTCTGACTCTGATAGGAAAGTTTTTTAGTTTTAGTTTTTTTATTATTTTTAATTCTTACTGAAGGTAACTCACTTCTTTCGAGGGCAATTTTCAAACTCTATAGAATTGCCTTTTATTTAATATCATTTCCATACAAATCCTGTCAATGGTTTCAAAAATATTATGGTGTACGGAGAATTTGTTTGAGTTAGGGTATGTGTATTTTGAGTATTTAGCACCCAGTACTTTTTTGGGTTTAAGGCTTACCAGTAATGTTTGGAGTTTTTAGGCAAATGTTCTCGTAAACATCAACATCAAAGGCCTTTCTTATAAGACAAACCTGACCTGCTTCATGTGGACTAAATTAAGCCACTTGATTTTGTGACTGCCATTGCTGTCACCCATATAGCCTTCGTCAAGCATGTTAAGCGATATATTAACAAACATCGTTCATATCAGTTTGCTGGCACATTGGTTATTTTAGCAGGAAGCACATCGTATCGTGTAATTCTTCTTGGAATACAAGTTTAGAGTTAATGCCGCACAAATAAAATGTTTTAATGTAGTTCACTTTTAGTGGTCTTTTAGTGACATGATATTAAATTCAAATGTACAAAGTTGGTATATAAGAAGGTTTTTGCCCTCCATAATGACTAATCCTTTTCCATTCTCCTCGTATGATCGCCTCGTCTGTACGTTTCATTCGTCCTTTATTTCCTTATGTGTACTTCGTTCGTATTGCATCTTGACGTAGTGTGTATACATATATTGTTTTAGTGGCGTGATCGTCTTTGTCGTCTTTATGCAACCTGTCGTCCTTTTACCGAATCCCTCATAAGTGGTGCCTTCTGTGCGCACAAATGTTACCACAGTGAATTACTTGTAGTGTGGATATTCGTCTAAGATACCGCTCAGTGAAGGGTCCTCTCCTATGAGTTTCCTATTCACTATGCACATTAAAAGTCCAAGGTGTGATGTGTTCGTACGAATATACGAGGTGTGTTCAGAAAATAACAGGAATTTTTAGTTTTTTCTAAAAAAAAATTTATTTATTCGTCTACATTAATGTTGTCGCCTTCAAAGTAGTCCCCATTAGATATTATGCACTTAGACCAGCGCTTCTTCCAATCCTTGAAACACTTCTCAAACTCGACCTTTGGAATAGCCTTTAGCTCTTTCAGCGATCTTGGCCTTTTTCGGTTTTGGCTTCATTTACTATAGTGGCTTCTGAGCAACATCCATTCGCCGCTGTTTTTGTTCAAAGTTCAACAAATTCGGAACGAAATTTTGCTGCCACGGGTTTCATACCCAAACATCCGAAGAATTTTCATGGCATGATTTGGCGATCGTTCACAACCATTTCTTTCACGTTTTCATCGCTTTTTGATGTGCTGGGACGTCTGGGGCCTTCGTCATCTTCAACGTCTTCACGGCCATCTTGGAAACATTTATACTACTCGTAAACTATTGTTTCGCTCATAGCAAACTCACCACAGGCCCTTGTTAATATTTCACACACTTTCTTGTAACAAACGAAAATCGCTGAGCTCATAAAAACACGTCTAACCTTAGCGGCTGCCACAGACAAAGTAAATAATGAATACAGCTGAAAATTTTATCATACTTCAGGGGCATGTATATCAACATAATAAAAAAAAAATTGACAATCGGACTCTCCAAACCCACGAAATTTAAAAATTCTTGTTATTTTCTGAACACACCTCGTATGTACGGTAGTTTCAGACCTCCCAATCTACATAACTACATAAGCTTTTCGCAAACAGATAGAGGTCTCAGCTTTATTTTCTTCATGTATTTATAAGACACGCCATATACTGCAATTGAAGTTCTCAATTTTCCCTTAGCTTCAGTCGTCAAATCTTAAAGCTGCTGAAACGTTTGATTTATTTAACAAAACGGAGATAACCTATGCAGCATATTTTCAGCAGACGATCGTAAACGGTGTTTCAACAAGAGGTGTAGGATTTGTTTTTTTTTTTTTTTTTTGTAAATAGAACGGACAGTTCTTGAGATATTTCTGAAGCCTTTATTGCTTTATAAAGTTTTGTCTAACATCGGTATTATTTATGGAACACAATATCTTCCAAATGACTACTTCGGCTCTGCTTGCAGACTCTCGTACTTTTCTCGAAATTTGCAACCATAATTGGGGCTCTATATCGGCTATGGTGGCTTTAATGTTCGCGTTTAGAGTTGGAATTGTTTACGGATCATTGGCTTAGACCTTGTGTCTAACATAGCCCCAAAGAAAGAAGTCTAACGACCTTAGCCGCACGATCTTGGCGCCTAATAGGCGTCTCTGAAATGTGTAAGTAATTACGCTTCGTGCTTGTATGGCACGTAGCTCCATCCTGTTAGAAGTAGAGGTCGCCCGTGTCCATATCCTTGAGCTCCGGCTACACAAAAAATTGCTTATCACGTCTCGGTAGCGCGCTCCACTAAGCGTATTGGATTTTCCGGCCTCATTTTCGAAAAAGTACGGCCCTGTGACACCTAAGGTTCATAAGCCGGATTTTCGATGACCCAGATGCGGCAATTTTGCTTATTAGCGTAGCCGCCAATATGGAAATGGGCCTGATTCGAAAATACGGTTTTCTTGCAAAAACCAATGTCAGGATATACGAGGGGCGTTCAAGATATTCTCGGTATCGGGGTGAAGCTGTGGTTGCATATATACATTGACTTATTTATCAAGTAATACTATTATTTTAGTGCACTCATGTAAAATTTCATATAAGTGTGATTATTAATTCGATCTCTAGTTAAACAGAATCATAATGGCAACTGAGGCGATGATGGTGAAAATTGAGCATCGCGCTGTAATTAAATTTCTCACTAAGCAAGGAAAAAGTCAAAAAACTATTCATGAAGAGATGGTGGCTGTTTACCAGGGTTCCGCACCTTCATTATCAACTGTGCAAAAGTGGTCAAGTGAGTTCAAGAGAGGCAGAGAGAGCATTGAAGACGACCCCCGCTCCGGCGCCCCGGCTACTGCTTGTACGGGAGAAAGCATCAAAGAAGTCGAAAAACTTGTTCTTGAGGATGCCCGAATAAAGGTGAAAATGATGGCAGAGATCACCAAGCTTTCAATTGGTACCATTCACACCATTCTTCATGACCATCTTAACCATTCAAAGGTCAGTGCAAGGTGGGTGCCACGAATGCTCACAGCGCCTCAGATAAAAAGTGAGAATCGCATGCTGTAGAGAGCTTTTGGAGATGTGTAGTGAGAACGCGGACGGTGTTATGGATCGAATCGTTACTGGGGACGAAACATGGGTCCACCACTATGACCCTGAAAGCAAACAAGAGTCCATGCAGTGGCATAAAAAAGGAACAGATCCCCCGAAGAAGTTCAAAGTCACTCCGTCTGCCCGAAAGCTCATGGCCACAGTTTTTTGGGACTCAAAGGGAATCTTGCTCATTGAGTACAAAAAAAAAGGTGAAACCATCAACGCCACATCCTACGCTTCCACTTTGCATAATTTGCGGGAGGAAATTAAAAAGAAAAGACGGGGTAAACTCGCAGCGGGTGTGTTGCTTCTTCATGACAACGCTCCTGTTCACACGGCGCGAGTTTCCAAGGCTGCTGCGCGAGATTGTGGTTTCGAAGAAATCCAACACCCACTCTATAGTCCAGACCTTGCCCCTAGTGATTATTTCCTGTTTCCGGATTTGAAAAAATGTCTTCGTGGAAAAAGATTTTCGGATGATGAAGAACTCAAGTCGGTATTTTGCAGAGAAAGAGGAAATTTATTATTTTGAGCGTTTAAAAAAGCTTATCTCAAGATGTAACAAATGCATTGATATTAGGGGAGATCATATTGAAAAATAAAAACAATTTAAATTGAATTCGCATTTTTCTTCATATCGATACCGAGAATATATTGAACGCCCCTCGTATATATCCGCTGCTAGTTGTCGGCCGGCTTCAGTTCATGCTTAAATTTAACGTTGTATGTATGGAGAGTTAAATCTTTCGCACATAATCGGTGGTGTATAGTTGTGGGGAGGTCAAGCTCCTGAAAACCGTGACAAATGACGATGTTTAGGCGTTTTCGACACTTTCCTTAATTGCGGTGATGTTTTCTCTTGTACGTCCGAGGCGAACACGTTTCGGCGTCTTCACATCTTGTACTGAGCCCGTCTTGCAAGGCGCGTGATTTGGATTTATAATAAAATTCGATTTTAAATAAATGCGTAATAAAATTTAACGCAGGCACCTACTCTACAATAATAGGTATTTAAAATCCTACACCTCTTATTGAAACACTCTGCAAATATAAGACTTTTTCTCTTATCTCGTTTGATTTTTTTTTTTAAACCAATATGCCATCACACAGACACCAGGCACCACCACGGGCCCATCGCGAACCCTGTGGAACCAGTTGAATTTGTCTTCAAATGGCAAAAACCTAAACAATTTCCCTGCAAAAGCGAAGAAGGCCTTTGAAGCTCATGCCGTCTATTTTCTCTAGGTTATTCGAAAAAGCATTTCCCTAAAAATTTACTTCGACAACGCGATATTGACTCGCATTCACACAGTTTGTGTGTAATGTCCTCAACAGCTTGCAAATCACCGCAGAATCTGCAGATATCCGTATCTGACAATTCGAGCGTTTTTGCGTTTTGCCGCAGGAGACAGTGGCCTATCCGGATTCCTACTACTGTCCTAAGGTTATCCCTGTTTAATTTTATTAATCGCCTAGACCTTTTGCTGTCAACAAGCTGCCAAAGAGCCTTGGATACCCTGTGTCCTTCAAAACTTGACCACTTTAGATTGGCAATCTTTGTAATTTTTTCCTCGATAGTGCCCCTCACTATGCAAAGGGGTGGTTTGATGTTGGCAACCTCACTATTGTCGAGTAGACCTCCTTTTCTTGCAAGCTCGTCGGCTTTTTCATTTCCTTTAATACATCAGTGTCCTGGCACCCAGCATAGTCTTACCCGGTTCTGACTGTATAGTGCCTTAAGTATTGTGCAACAACCCCTGACTGTATCAGAGTTGACGTTGATTGATTCCATTGCCTTGAGTGCGGCTTGGCTATCGATGTAGATAACGATATCTCTTTTGGATACAGATCTCATCTGCATGAGCTCAGCCGCCCTGAAGACAGCCAGAACCTCTGATTGGAAGACACTGCTTGCGTCCGGTAGTCTTAGTTCTGGGTCTTCTGAGAAGACACCAGAACCTGTTCCTTCCTCTGTTTTTGAGCCATCTGTGAAAATTGCAATTTCATTTGACCTAATTATTGCATTTTTTTCTCAGTCCTCCCTTTCTGGATAAATTGTAACGTACGGGATGTCGAAGTCGACCAGGGAAGGAATTTCATCCGTTTGAATTAGAGTGCCTCGCAGTAGCTCCGTCAGGACCGTGCCATCTCCGAAACTACTGCTCTTGAAGTAACCCAGATTAGTGAGTCGTATCGCACTGTTTTCAGCAAGTTCTTGATCTGTAAATCAAGCGGTGTTAGTTGCAAAATGGTGTCCGTCCAATGCTGCCGTAGTGGTAGTACGGAGCGCACCGTACTACCTACAACCAGCTATGGAAGCTGGGTTTTTGAACCGCCGCTAATTTTCCGTAAGCCTAAACAAAGTTTTGCAATAAAAATTTTCATTTGAAATAGTCAGCTGTGTACGTTCAGATGTTTGAGCTATTAAAGTAACTTAGTGATGGGATGAACCGAAATCATGCCCATCGAGTAAGAACAACTTCTGTAGGTCAAAGCCGAAAACTCAGGTTCTTTGATCTCAAGATTTGGGCATATCACAAACATCACTCAACCGCGCAGATTTAATTGACGCAAGAACGAAGCCTACCAAGCATCGGCAGAACTAGGATTCAACTGAAAGCTTGAAGAGGCACATTTTCATTCTCATTTGTAAGAAGAATTGGCGCATTTGGCTTAGAGAATCCAACGTGTTACTGTTTGATGCGGTTTTTGTACAGGAACGATCATTGGACCATGTTTCTTCGAAAATAAGATGAGTGTGACTTTAATCGTGATTAATTTGTGTGTCTGTAACTTGAAGGATGGATGTACGGATCTTTTTTTCAGTTTTGTAAAATCTTATTTCTTGAAAACTATGTATTTTTTTGGGGAACCTTTTATTTAACATACGGAGCTACGAAACATGTGAGTTCATACATTCTTATGCATCGAATTTCTTCCAAATATTTACGATGAGTACAAGCATCTATTGAAAGCCGCCAATTGTAAATTTTATTTTATTTTCTGGTTTAATATTTTTTCAATTTAATTCTTATAAGCTTCTAAAATTAACAGTTTAGTTCACCAATTCTATTACGAGTATTAACGAACATTTTATATATTTCTTTTCTTTACAGGTAAGTTGAATTTGCGACTCATAGACGATATTTAATGAAGGCTTAAGGAAGGCAGGTAGACGTATTACCTTCATGTAACTTTGAAAATTCTCTAAATTGTAGATTTCCGCGGACCCATATCTTGTTTTAATCACAGTTTTCTTTTATGACCAATTTTTTAAAATATTTTTAACCTTCGTACTTAATTTGAATGGCTTAAATATATTTAAATTACTTTTTAAACTTTCAAAAGTATTTCATGTTAATACTGTTTACACACAACAATGCGACGAAAAGTATGGAATTACAATACTTTAGTTTACCATCCTGTTGAAACCAGACATCGTCCAGACTTAATTCATTAGAAAAAAAAGCCGGCCAACATGTTGCGGTAATGTTCTTCATTCACTGTAACTGTCTCTCCAGCCTCATCTTAGAAATATGTAGTACGGGCCAATGATGCCGCCCGTAACCCATAACCCGCACCATTCAGTAACTTGTTTTTGGGATGCATTGGGTTATCGTGAATCTCGTATGGGTTTTCCGGTGCCCAGAAATGAGAATTTTGTTTATTTACGTACCCATCCATCCATAAATGGGCTTCATCGGAAAAGGATCAAATTGTCCTGGCGATTCAACGTCCAGTGGCCAAATCGGCGACGTCGTAGTTAGTCCAAAGGCTTCAATTTTTTTTAATTTGGATTTTATAGGCATGCAAATGAAGATCAACTTTTAAAATTCGCCGTAAAATACCTTAAGTGAGGCCCAAGTGTTGATTTCGGTGGCGAATTTTTTATTTTGTTTCTGGGTATGAATACACTTATAATGCCTCCGCTTGTGTTAAGTTCTTTTGAAAAATGGGATAGAGAGAAAAAGGAAGATTTTTGGGCTCAGTGGTTATTTCGCTCCATGGGTGGCAGCCAACATTTAATGGGGAGACTAAATTATCAGTATAAATTGACTTGATGTTTAGGCAGTCTTTCGACCATGGCTGGTACTGAACCCCGAACCATCCGATTGGGAAGCCAAAACACTACCACTTGAGCCACGAGAATTGGGGTGCCCGGCTGGTTTGGAACATTTTCGCTCACAGTGGTAATGTTTTGCGTTTACGTGCTGGCCGAGCACGTTGATATGAAATTTGACCCGATACCGAACCAATTTCTTCAAAACGCTTCACCATTGCACGAATTCCGGACCACTAGAGCGATTATGTTGACCAAAAAATCCACAATTTTACAAAATGTTACCTTTACAGATAGCCCATTTTCGCAATAAGTTTGAATAACAAAAATGCGTTGTTGCGTCATAAGCGACTCCAGGACTAAAATTGCCAAAGATTGCATGACATCTGTCAAAAAGATCCACCACATTGAATTCTGCAAATGACAGTAATCGATAGCCAACATCCACACCATCTGTTGGCCTACCCTTTATGAAATACATAAACCAAGGACTCAACAATCCGATGTGCTCCAAGATCTAGCATATCCACTTATTGTGCTCTTTGTCTTGTTGTAGGGATGGCCCCATGATTTCTTGCAGATTCCGAATAGTAAGAGAATAAGAGATTTTTATATTGAGCAGATGGTATGACTTTCGGGAGCTTGGCCTTGCCTGCCGTGGTTAGGATTTTTTTCGAAGTTTTGTGCTGGGAACTGAACCTCTGGCATAGTAGTCTACTATAGCGCCACGCTGCTGACTACCTCCAAACGCATTTATGCAGAACGAGAGAGCTTTGTCGAAATAATCAAGCAATCAGCGCTGTTAGGCTGCCGCTCAGAAACAAATCCTTGCCCTTTCCCACCTGTTCAATAACAATATAGTTGTAGCTATTAACACAGAAAAACCACGAGTCTAAGAGAAAAATTACCGCCTAACACGTGTTGCATCAACCAGATTGTTTCTGTTGCAGTCTTTCAAGTTTTAGGGAACGATACAAATTAATTTGTAGGGTCCACGATTTAACGCCGGGGTACTAGGCCCATGTGGCGCGTCTTGTCAACAGCACGCGGAGTACTGAGTTCCCATGTGGTCACCCACCTACGTACTTGCCGCGTGAAATTTAGACTGCTCTTACATGTTAAATTTTGCTTGCAATTAAATGTTATAACTTCTTTATAAGGCAGCCAAGTGGATTTTCTGCACATAATAAAAAGAGGTCAATAATTAAAAAAAAATGAAAGGTCGCGCCTTACGGGTGGAAGAAGACCGACTAATATTTGTGTACCAAGAAGTTGAGTTGAACGCTGTCGTCTTTCATGAGGATGCCACGGTCACATCTTTGACTGGTTTTGAAGCCGCCCATGAAGATTCTACATAATTCCAGTAATGCCTAACATTCTCACCATAGTTAGTCCTAGAAAAAACTGGACTACCCTTTTTACCACAAACGGATTTTGGTGTTAATCCTGTAGAAAATAGAACAAAAGCCAATAGACATTTGGCACGTAAATTCATTGTTAGTTGTACCAAAGACCACTTCTTTTTAATCGGAATTTAGCCCTGCCAGCTAAGCCCCTAAGGAGCCAAAATAAATTGTTCGTTGGGGTCTGGTGCAAACAGCAATGTAGTACTCGTAACTATCTACGTGACAACTTATTCCATTAGGCAGCTAACACATATGATAGAATGTGTCTGAATATAGCCACACAGAGCCTAGACCACATTTTTTGCCGAGAGCTCCCTTAAACTATCGAAAAACCGACAACTCCTTGGCAGTTTTCAACGCGGTAAGATTCTTATCTGGCCTCTCATGGTGTAGCCTTTCAGCATTCGATCAGTCCATCAATCTTTATCACCTCATGCAAAGAGCAATTAAAGGTAAATTGACTGAAAGCTCATCGATGTTCTATAGCATCTAGGTGTCTACACATAAGTACATACGGTCCCTAGGCCCGGTCTGATTTGATCGGGTTCAAGTAAAGTTCCGTAATCGTTTCACGCCTTCTTCCTCTTTTCAACTGGAAGATAGTGAATGAGGTATATATTATACTGAGAGGCAGAATTTATGTCAATATAGTTAGCCTATACAATAGCGGCGTAGCGAATGAAAAAGCATCCCACCTAAACACCGTAGGTCCCAGTCTCGGTGCATAAATAACGAGACCAACCAACAGCGTAAATGGAGAGGCTATGTCTAGGTTCTTATCGAACTGCTGCGCCATCCATTTCTTTTTTTATTTTATTACAATGATTTAACATCCTTATTCGGCGGGGATTTCTAATTAAGCACTTCTATCTATGAAGAGGCCAAGGTCGAGAAGACTACCGTTTAGAGTAATATCTGCTGTCAATACATTGACATATGACAAAAATACAGGATCAACTGATTTAGCGTCGAGTCAGGATGTCTTTGTCGTTTCGTTTTATTTCTCTAGTGGAACCTTTCTTAAGAGCTGTAGAACTTTTTAATACAGCAACGAAAGGAAATTAGTTTGAATGACGAATGGAAAATGCTTCATGGTATTATATTTCAAGAACAGATTTAAGTACATAACAGGTTCCTCTACTGTTTTTGATGAGGCGAATCCTGTCAGCCCCAATTTTGGACCAAGCTTCCTACCATTTGGGGCATCATCTCACCGCTAGTATGTCGAAAACCGGTTTCCAAGGCCTGAATCGTTTATGGTTTATTAGCAAACTCTAAAGATTTTACATAGACCCATATAAAATAACCGAGTGGCATCAATTCGCACTATCTCGGTGCCCGATTCATAAGTCAATGTTTCTTGAGCTGTACGGGTATGAAACGTAGCGCTATTCTGCTAGAACCGAATATCGTCCGGATCAGAGTCATATTTTTCGAAGAAATAATCACCGATCATTATCCGGTATCGTTGGCCATTGACTGTAATGCGAACTCCGGCATCGTTTTAGCAAAAATAAGGATGGCGGTGAGGACTACACCAAACAGTTCACTTTTGTGAGTGTAATTGAGTGTCGTAAATCTCTTCTGGATTCACCTCACTCCATGCACGGCAATTTGACTTCTTTACTATTGGCAACTCAGTAACTACGAGCGTAGTCCCAGAAGTACGCGACCTGACGTATAGGTGGAGACTGCTGTTTAGAAAGAACGACAATTGTAGAAATTACCAACTTTATAAAGCTCTCATTAAATTTTGAAAAAATTGATCATCGTTATGTGATACAATACTTTTATTGGAAAGGCCTCAACCCAACTAACATCAAAACGGAACTGGATTCTACTCTGGGAGAGTCTGGTCCTTGGTTTATATCAATAAAATCTTGACAGAGTTGGGGGGTGGCCGTGGTGTAGTGGTACTAGCTATCGCTTCTCACTCGGAAGGTCAAGGTTCGAATCCTAGCCACAGCAAGTTTTCATTTGTGTAATTTGGAACTCAGTCAGAAAAATCTGCGTGTGAAGGCATAACACTGACATTTAGATTTGGCTGTTGTAGGATTTTTCAAGCACAAAACAACCGTTAAAATTCACAACCTCACATTCCGAGAGAAGAAAAATCTCTCCGTCCTATTCGGACTCCCACCCCTGGAGAGTCAATACCGAAACCAAACACAACCTGAGTTTCAAACCACTACATCACAAAATTTCCTTTTTCCTCCTTCTGACTTTCCGGCCGCGCGAGTAAATTATAAAAACAAAAAAAAGTGAAAACGTACGTGCCAAGACGAACATCGTAAACCAGCAACCTTTATATTTTTGACATTAGACGTAATACCAAGCGATATTTTAAGTTTTTTCCATGGCTCACGGCTGCAGCTCCTACATCCACTGTATCTACTCGTAATGTGACTGCACACGGAGTTTTTTTCTTTTGAACATTTGAAGTTCAAACTTCTGAGATCGATGCCGAATTGACAATTTTGTAACTTCCTTCATACTTTCAGTCATAAGGGCTACAGTTTCTTCCAAAACGTTGACGCGTTGTTGGCTTTGCCTCATGTTGGGCATATGTGGTGGCCAGGATTTGCTTGCTGGTACGTATTCGCGAAGTCCAATTTTCGATGACTTTTTCGTATAAATTTGCTGGATGGCATTCGCTACATTGACTTTGAGTGCAACAACTATTTGTGGTTTATTCGCATATAGCTGTGACTTGAAATAGCCCCAAAGAAAAAAGTCTAAAGGCCAGTTCACGTTGCCGCCGCACGAGACAAGCATTCCCTCAAATCGCATCGTGGCATGCGTTGTATTATACGTAGCGTCGTTCTATTTGAACCACATGTCGTTGGTATCCATATCATCCAGTTTAGGCCACAAGAAGTTGCTTAGCTTATCATCGAACTGTGGCGCTCCCCGTTGACGATTATGGCAATGGCAGCCTCGTTTTGAGAGAATTACTGATCGATGGTTCCGCCAAACCGAAATCCACTCCAAACAGTGGGTGCTGGTTTATCCCGTGTGGACTGATATTGTACAATAGTAAATCTGACAATTTTGCTTGTTCACACATCCATTCATCCAAAAATGGGCCTCTTCTTTTTCTCGAATGGGGCACTGTTTTTGAAAAAAAAAATTTTGATGATTTGCAGACATCAACGATGTTTCTTTAACAACACGGCCACTATAACCTAACAGATCATTCCTATTGAAATATTAGGTGCGCAATTAAGTCAATAGATGGCTCTAGCAGTAAGTGCTGTCGATTTTGACATATCCAAAACGTCATGAAAAAAGCTTAGACATATGGTAAACAAACCGTTTTGAAACATTAGTGATTTTGTTTTGGCGTCATATACTTTTGGTTGCTTGAAAATATCTGGTTTTGTGCCAAGTAATCGTCACTTGCAGGAAGTGTTGATTTTCTTCTTTCATTCGAAGAAAACAGCGGCTAAAGCATATCGAGAGCTCCAAAAAGTTTACGTAGATGCTGCTCTAAGTGAAACAACGTGCCATGATTAATTCCGTAGCTTCAAAGACGGTGATTTCGATGTTGACGACCGTCTCCGTGAAGTCAGGCCAAAATCCTTCGAAGACGCTAAATTGGAGGGATTGCTCAATGAGGATCCGTGCCAAACGCAAGAAGAGCTTGCTTCATCATTAGGATTTACCCGCCAAGCCACTTTCAAGCGATTGCATGCGTTAGGAATGATCCAACAACAAGGAACTCGGGTTTGAAGCCAAGGGACGTTGAGCGTCGCTTTTTCGCCTGTGAGCAACTGCTCCAGTGGCAAAAAAGGAAGGGTTTTCTTCATCGCATTGTGACGGGTATTGAAAAATGAGTTCAATAACTCAAAAGAAGAAGGTCATGGGGGCTGCCTGGTCATGGTTCTACGTCGTCGGCTTGGCCGAGTATACGCTGCGAAGGTTATGCTGTGTATTTGGTGGGACCAGGTCGGTGTTATTTATTATGAACTGTTGAAACCCAGCGAAACCATCACTGGGGAACGGTATCGACTTCAATTGACGCGATTGAGGCGAGCACTAGCCCAAAAAACGGCATGAAAAATCTCTACCGCACCCGCAATATTCTGCAGATATTGCACCGTCCGATTATTACTTGTTCCGTTCGATGGCACACGGTCTGGCTGATCAGCAGTTTCGCTCATATGGAGACATCAAAAAATAGCTTGATTCGTGGATCCTCAAACGATAAACGGTATTCGAGCTCTGCCAGAAAGATGGGAAAAAGTTGTAGCTAGCGATGAGCAATGCTTTGAATGATTCATTTGTTACCATTTTTTCACAATAAAGTTACATTTTCATCAAAAAAAACAGCGATAACTTAGATAACGAATATACGGCTTAATGGATGATGTAATTTTAATACAAATTGCCCCAATTGGTGTTGAACCCTTGGCGAAGGTCGGAAACATCAACTGAACAGAAGTGTGTAGCTCGCGTAGGATTTTTCTAATGAATACCGTCGAGCCAATGTGCGGAAGTATCCAGTGCTACCGGTGTTTCCCAGCATCTATTTTCCGCATTTTAAAAAATGATTTACTCTCCTAGCGCGTGTAGGAAGTCTTATCTCACGTACCATACAGCCCAGATACGACTTGTTCCCAAAGTTAATGGAGTCAATGCGTGAGCTCTAAAGAGCTTGCGTTACCCAGCGCATTTGGCAATTGAACAGAAGTGGTGAGCTGGCTGACATACGAGTATGTACATATCAAACCTTCGAGGACGTTGAGATTCAGTGGTTGAAAAGCAGGGAGATTACTCTGAAGAACTAATGAGTAGCACTGCACAAAATAAATTAAAACGTTTGTGTTCAAATGGAACGAATATGGAAAATGTAGATAGTCCTTTAAGATGTTGCAATATTTTGAAATTTTTACTGTTTTTCGCCAAAGTTCTCTCAGCTCTGTCCCGGCTCAAGTTTCATGACATAAATCTGTTGACAAAAATTAGACGTTGCCTCTAAGATACAGAAAACCAAACACTGACATCACCATTAAAAATCTTTGGAACGAAAAGATGTCAAGTGGCGGGTTTTCTGGGAATTTTGTCAATTCGGCTATACATGTAATTTCCTTGGAAATCATTAAAAAAAACAGGAGGAGTGCACTGACGGAGAATCCACTCTGTTCAACCCAAGTTATGCGAGAACTTCTCGGATCCCCATCACTGCCTGCCATATGAATAGCTTTATTTTCGATTATTACTGACATGGATTCCACTTCGTTTACTTTTTTTATTTAATTTAAAATTCAGATATTGAAATTGTAGAATCGCTTCAGTTATCCGAGTGCTTCTGTATGGTAGCAATCCATGCATTAGATAGCACGTATGAGGTATCCAGCTTTGACAATTTTATAGACCAACCTCATTTGGGGGGTTTTGGTTAAAGCTAAATTTATTCATAATACCAGACTATTTACACTCTTTTGTTGATGTTATAAATTCTAGTAAATGATAAAAAATCGTGCAAATATCTGTCACATGAAAATTTAACAAATAAGAAACAAGACTACGCACATTGTAAATATGCTTAGGCTTTATGCTATTTATTCAGTCTGTTTTATAGTTCCTAGTCTTGTGATAGTCTTACATCATGATGTTAAATTTAAGGGTTCTACGAAATACAGAGCTTTGGAGGTGATTCACCACTGAATCTGACCCAAGTACCCTGGAGATAATTGAATATACTGTGACGCAAACTTCAAGATGCTTTGTTGATGGCTCAAAAATATACTCATCCCATCTGTTACGTCAAATTTAGGCAACCTTTGGATGTGAAAAGCCAGAGTCATCTGTCATTTGAAAAAGTTTGCCGGGCAAATATTCATCTATTGTTCGACAAAGATACTGCACACCAAAGACAAGTAATTGAATTTTTTTTTTGTTTCGTCTTCAATCACCCTTCCACAAGTATCCTTGTGTACATACACTCGTACGATATCTAATAAAGTTTTCGATTTTCTTGGTGAAAAGGCCAATATGGTTGATGTGATTGAAAAAGGAATTTCGTAGTGAGCGCATACAATTGAAACCTAGAAGTTCTGAAGAATTGAATAAAGAGAATTGAAATTTGATATCAGTCCTTTGCCTGCCCCATGATAAACAGATAAATGTCCTTTTTCACTTTGTTATTGAATGTTGATTGAGAATGGCCCAAGTGCTTCTACGGGTATTGCTATTGCAATTGGAGATTGCAGTGCTGACGCAGAATTTCCATCTAACCCTTCTTATCAAAAGAAACAAAGAAAATGTAGCAAATGTGGACTATTCTATTGAGTACAATGGAAGGACGATCTCTGCATAGAACCACCAATTTTTTAACAAAAATTTGGTCAAAGGCCGTAGACATATAAAATATCAAAGACTCGCATGACAGCCGGTCATCATGTCTAAAAGGTATCGATTGCAGGAGTTCCTTAGAGCGGTAAGGAAAATTCGAACAGAGAATGCGAGTTTTTTTTCAGAGCACTCAGCCAAAGAACTAGTCCATTGAACTCTTTGTAAGTTCCTTTTAATAGAATCTTTTTAGTCTTTCAGAGAAAGATGACTAAACGCTTCAGTGATGATAGAATGCCTACAACACCAGCACCCACCACGTCAGCGCCGAGTACCTGCAGCCTAATGAGCGCAAGCCGGACATTCTCAGAGGTAGGGCTCCACAGTGTCGCCGCGTAATATTGTTTCACTTATCCCCAGCACATTTAAGCAGTTAGCAAAAGTGTAGTGCACCGTTACGACGCCAATATACAGCATGCAGTCTTTCCTACTGAGCCATAAAAGGAAGGCCTCTGACCACTTAGAGTCGGCGGGAAGTATTCGTTTAGTCTACCTGCAACCTGGGGAAACATGCCATCTGCAGTTGTGCTCATATAAAACCCCATTGTCAATGGAACTGAGGACACACGTAGGTTCGGGTCCTAAAAAACTCTCCTCTGAGTCTTACCTGACAAGTTCATTGACAATTTCATTTCCCGTGATCCCATTGTGACCTGAAACCCTGACAAGACTCATTGAATTTAGTCTTCCAACTGTGTTCAGTGATGTCTTGCATTCTTGAACTAGCTTCGAAGTCGTGGGAGGGTTCAAGATGCAAATGCTTCTCCCCCTCTACCAGTTCTTCACAATATAGTTCGTAGCCATCAGGATTGCGTATATCTCCGCTTGGAAGACAGACTCAAGTTTTCTTAACGAGAAGTGGAATCTAACATTGTCATCCTTCAGAAAGACGCTAGCGCCACATACTAGCCATCCGTGAAGACTCGACTGATTTCTTTCCGGTCTCAGATTCTTGGGCACAGAAAAAGTAGATTTCGTATTTTTTCCGCAGTAGGAGTTCTGGTGTCATCGCATCAGACAGCATGTCCATAAGACCAGAGTTATAAGACAGTCGGCGCGCAAGGTCATCAAAGCTCTGGTGAGTGTTGTACCAAAGACCACTTCTTTTTAAACGGAAGGTGGTTGTCAGAGTGCAGTCCATGATATGAATATCAAGGGGAGGGAGATTCATGAGTGCGTCTAGAGTTAGGGAAAGCCCCCATGCAGCCGAGGCAGACTGTTACTCGTATTTGCAGTCTGGTAAAAGCAGTAATCACGTATTTTCGTGAGAGCTTATTCCATCAGACAACCGACGCATAGGATGTAATTGGCGATATCACAGCCATCCAGATCCAGAGGACCATTCTCCGTGATAGGTCCCATGTCTTGCCGACAGCTATTTTGCACTGGCAGAAGACCGACAGTGCCTGCGAGGCTTTCGACATGTTCAGTGCATAGAAGTTGGTTGTCCAAGATGACGCCCACATACTTAGCTTCTTTGGAGAAGTGGATGGTAATTCCTTTAAGCACCAGATGAGTCAGACCAGACAGCTTCCTCTTTCTCATAAAGAGAACAACCTCAGTTTTGAGAGGATTGACTGGAAGCAAATTTCTAGTGCACCTTTCCTCGATCACGTCTAGGACTGCCTGCGATTTTGAAAGAGGAGACAGACAAGAGGAGGAGACGATCCAACAGACAGTAAAGCTACATCATCCGCATATGCTTGTGGATAGACATCAGAACTATTAAGCGCGTTGAGCAGTGAGTCGATTAATATTCACCATAGCATTGGAGAGAGAACGTCGTCTTTCGGACAACCCCTGTTTACCCCCGTCATCACATATTGGCCGCAGTGAGCATCCGCAGTCAATGTCTATTCACCAGCATTGCCTTTATACACAGACCTAGTGATTTGTCTACTCCATGTTGTCTGGCCGAATTACACATGACATCATAAGTTACGCAGTCGAAATGCCGATGGAAATGCCCAGCGCGTATTCTTTCTTGTCGAGTGCGCCTTCAATTCTGCCTACCAGTTTCTGAAACGCACTCTTGCAAGATCTTTCCCGTTCCTAGGCGTGTCGCAGACAGAGGATGCATTCGCAAGGCAGTTCTGCGCATATGGATCACGACCATTCTCTCCATGCCCTTCAACACAAAGGAGGAAGTCAGACTTATATGCGCTTGGCGAGCATGTGGGCCTCTTTTCCGATTTTCGGTATAAAGGCCAGCAATGAAGATTCTCTTCAGAGTTACCAGCAGCTGATATATACCTTTTTTGTAACATAACTGGGTATATGCCATCGATAGCAGGCGACTTGAAGCCATCAATGGAAGCAACAGATGAGATATGAGCTACAGCATGCTCACTGGCAGCTTCATTAATATGTAGAAGCTGGTTGTGAGCTGGTTCTGATTACGTTACCTCGGAAGTGAGCCTCAAGCATAAGATGAAGAGCCTATTTTCGACTCAGATTTTGTAAGAGGTTCCACCATGGTTGATCTTCCCCTTTTGAGGACTTTCACCAGCCTACTGGCTTCACCGACAGTTTCGATTTTCTCGCAAAAATCTATATATGTATGAGGCACTCTTTGAAACCCGAATTAGCGTCTTCTATTTCTTTTAGCTTCGATCTGTAAAGATTCCAGTCTTCCTCCAAATTAGTCTTAAGTGGCCTGTTTAGAAGTCTTCCGGTTTCGTTACGAAGACGCTGCAGATCTGTATTCCACCAAGGAACGGATTGCTTATTAGGTGGACATGCCATTTTAAAATACTTGCTGAAGGTACCGTTCAGGTTCTGAACAGCTTCCTCTAGCTTTTGCTTTGTCCTGAGCTTAGGGCGAGCACTGTTGGGCTTGTCGAGCTCCTCTTTAAATCGTGTCCAGTTTGTTTTTTGCGGATTCCTTCTCTTTAACAAGGTTGAGGTCTTGCATCCGATTCTAGATTCGATGTACCTATGGTCTGACATGCAGATCTCCAATAGTACTTTCCAGTCAGTAATCTCCTTAGCATACCTCTAGGATGACGTTAAGTCTATTACTTGCTTCTTACACTCGTAACAAAAATTGGCTGAGAGCCAACACTGTTGACAACCAAGTCAAACGATAGTATGAAATCCAGGAGATGATTGCCGCTCACATGATGCTAGTACCCAGCTATAATATTCGTACCAGCACTCTACAGATTCTTTTACGGTGAACGTTCTTCCATACAACCTACGAACACACTTTACCTAGTCAACAACTGCAATGCCGTCAGGACGATTTGTAAAACCGGAGCAGACAGAAAAACTAGAACAGGGCACGGAGAGGTTGAGAGAGGTAGTCTACCTTTATATCGGAAAAGTCAGGGATGATTATCGACGTCCCGACAAATAAAGACCGATGGAAAGCAAAAAATATATAACGCCAAGAATTGTAGCAAAAGTAATTCTTGAGAGGTTCGCAGAATCTTTAAATTCTACACCCGCCCAAGAGAAAGGAGACACTTGAACTGAATCCTTTTATGTTGACCTCTGTGGCGGGAATCACAAGTTCAATCGAATTGCCTTGTGCTATCTTTTGTTGTCATCCACGACTTGTAGTGCTATTTGATGAATGAAATTCTCAGAAATCGATTACCATTATAGCTCTCAATGTCTACAATGCGTCGTTTAGCGATATCTTTTTACCATTTTAGGGGTTCTTATAGAAGAATAGACCAAGAAACTGTGGATATGGTAAGCAGAGACACCTCAATTGCTAAACATATTATTGAATTCACTGACTTCCGGGAGAGTGAACCGTCCTAGATTTAGGTGTCGTTGAGCAGATAAAAAAGAATCTGCTTCCCGGAGGACAAATTAGGAATGCAAAGGGTATTACAAGACACAGGATACGATATCGCACTGCCATTTAGTATGATTATGATATCTGAATGCTGTCTTTTCATGACAGACGTAATACATCCCTAATTAGCACATTTCAAATGATTGCCTTTGAGGTAAAACAAACGATAGGCCGGAATTATCTGAGTTATTCAAGGAATAGCAAAAATTTTAGAACTGTCAAAGCAGCACCAGCTATGATTTCGTTAATACCGGGAGTCCCACATATGATCGGTTGGATTTTTATGGATAATAGGTTTCCTACAAGTTCTCTTTACCAGGAGACCGAAGCACACATTTCGGCTAGTTCGTATGTATGTCGGAGAAATCGAACCTAGGACATCGAAATAGAATTTACTTATAAACTGTGCCAGGCTATCACTTAAAAGACACTAACGTTTCATTCACCAGGAATACTTTATTGCAACCAGATTTTGGTGATGATTAGACGTGTGCTCCAAAACTCTCTAGCCCTGCGGCAATATTGCCTTTCATAATTCTGGAATCTACTCGATTCCAAATTCGCTTCTCGGAAGGACAGGACATTCATAAATTAGAAGAATGCTGTATTGGTCGTATGTCCTATCCAGAAACTCAAAAAGCTATCATTGTTGTAATCTTGGTTTTTTTTTTATAATTTACGCGTATTATAGGGCTGTTAGTAAACTAAACTTTCGTTCCTTTATACACTAAAAGTACAAATCATCAGAGCACAAACAAAAGACTATTCTCTTTGGAATGAGATCCTCTGCCCCTTATTGGGGTGGTACAACTCCTGCTGTAAAGATTATATTAAAATTGAAGAAATTCGTTTCGGTTTTACAAAACCAACTTGACAGAGGAAAACCGAAAAATATTCAGACAAGGGAAGAATAGCCCAAAACTTGTGAAAAAAAAATACCGCAATGTCCAAAAGGCAGTAACACAACTTTTGGTCGTTCGACAGAAACATCAGAAATTTTGCCTTAACCTCTATCTCAACGCTCATTTATAATGGCAGTCTAGCTGTCAGGTCTTTCTGCTTGCTGCACACAGCAGTTTCAGACTATGTCCTGTCTCCGCCTACATTCGAAAATGCCGAGTCTCCAATCGGACGAATCTTTCGCCCTTGTGTAGTAGCAAGAGTACTTAAAATTTTTTATATTCGGTTTTCGGTATGTCCATCAGTGCTTCCTGCGATTTTTCCATTACTTCCTCTCGGCTGCTGAATCGCGTTCCCCTTTCGGGGCTTTTTTAACCCGATTGAACAGAAAGAAGTCACAAGGAGCCAAATTAGGTGAATTCGGTGGCTGTTGGATGGTATTTGTTGCATTTGTCATCAAAAAATTACGAATAATGATGGCACTGTGCGACAGTGCGTTATCATGGTGCAAAATCCACAATTCTGGTCTCTTTCGGCGAATTGCTTCACGCAAACGTCTCATAACGCCCAAATAATACTCTTTGCTTACTCTCTGGCCTTCTAGCAAAAATTCATGATGCACTACACCGTTGTAATCCATGAAAACCGTGAGCATTGCCTTCTTTTTTGACTGAAAACGACGACGACGTGGTTTTTTTGGTCTTGGCTCATTTGGTGAACGCCATTCACTTGCCTGATGTCTGGATTGCGTGTCGTACTCATAAACCCACGTCTCGTCTCCAGTAACAATCCTTTTGATGAATGTGGGATCGGATTCAGCCTCGCAAATCACGCCAACACGGTCTCTTTTTTGCATGAAATTGAGGTCTTTTGGCACCAACTTTGCTGCTACACGACGGAAACCCAAATCATTAACCAGAATGTCTTGGACGGATCCATAGGTAATGTTCAAGTCCTCCGCTATCTCTCTGATGGTTAATTTGCGGTTATTGACCAACATTTCTTTTACTAGTACTTCATCAATGTTTTCGTCGGTTTTCGATGTCGATGGTCTGCCACTGCGTTCATCATCTTCGATTGACTCACGACCACTTTTGAACCGCTCGTGCCACTGGTAAACGACCGTTTTCTTTAGAGAATCGTTGCCGAAACACTTTTCCAACATTTCCAACGTTCGCGCACCATTAAATCCGTTTTTTTTACGCAAAATTAAATACAAGTTCGTTGTTGCAAATTTAAATGCATTTCTAAAATTGTAAAAAATCGCCAACACACACAAAGATAGATGTACTCTTGGCTACGTAACTTTTGCAAATGTCAAGCTATGACGCTAAGATTTAGAGGAAATGTCAACAACAGATTTACCAACTTAACAAAAAAACAGAACTCAAATCGGAACAATGGGAGCGCCACACGGTGGTTATTCCGGGAAGGTGGTAGATCCTATTAAAAGAATCAGGAGCAAATAAAGACGAGTTTAATTTCTTCGTTGCAGTCCTCTTGCTTGGATAGCAGGAGCAAGTGTACGGGCATTCAATTTAAGATCTATTGGTCTTATTTTGTCTCCTCTATATCCTATTTTGGTGTTCAATCGACACAGCATTTGAAGTACAGAACGTACCTGGATTTTTAACGTAAACCTCCTGTCATGTAGACTTAATGTTTACGAGGTGCCCATACACCCATAGGGAGCAAGGATACGCCTTGCCATCGCTAATCTTTCGGGATTGAATTATACCAAATCGGAACTGTGTTGGAGGCACAAGTCCCACCCTTGGTATGAGTCGAGGCCGACCTAAAACCTCTTGCTGCTCTTAGGGTCGCAGCACCCAGTACTTCATTTGCAACTCTACAATGGGTAAACAGAAAAGAAAACCCGTACCCGCGATTTGGGTTTAAACCACAGCCACCATGACGCTCCCACAAGGGGGCCTACCTCTAACAAGTCAGGCCCGGACCGAAGTCCGGGGGGCTCCTGACTCCCATGGTACCGTGTTTTAAGTCCTGGTATGGACTACCGGTGGTCAAGCCTACCAACAAGACCTATGACCGGCAACTTGTAACTGGTCAAATCGTAGCAACCATTCAGAGGCTGTAATCTGAAGATGTTTACGATAAGACCAGTTATAGAATAATCTACCCCCGCTTTTTATTAGACAACGCCATTGATGGGCGAAGCCTTGATAATTGGGCGGGGGCCCAGCATTTGAAGTACAGCGAAATATCCCATTGCGCACAGCTCTCTTAGGTGGACACTCCCATGAACGGACGCGGACAACAACTTTAATTCATATCCCTTAAGCGGACAAAAGCAAGTCACGACTCGTAAAATGCCACACCACAGCAAAGCTTTTACTTATTTGCTTTTCACGAGAACAGTTACATTGTTGCGTCATGGTCGTGTCGCAAGAACACTGTCTATGTACGAATGCATACGAATATGTACAGCTGTGCGTTATTGCCTCTTCGTAGTTAGTTGTTTACATTTCGTGCGTGCAACAGTGTGGTCGTCCTTACCAGGGTTTTTATTTATTTTGCTCAAGATGCCACTAAAACGAAACGTGTTGACTCTTAAAGAAAAAATTGATTTGATAAATTCTTATATGAAAAATAAAAAAAAAACTGTCCGTTAAATTGCAATTGACTTTAAAATCGGGGAAACTCAAGCTGCCTATATTTTAAAGAATAAAGACAAAATTTTGGAAACATGGCAGTCAAATTCCATTACAACTCACACACGACGGCGTTTTGTTACATCGGGTGGGAGCCTTGTCAACGAAAAAGTGTTCGAGTGGTTAAGAGTCGTGCGGAATAAGAATGTGCTCATTTCTGGAATACTGATCAGCAGAAGTCAAAATCGGTGGCGTTGAACATTTTAAAATTTCAACAGACTGGCTTCAGAAGTTTCGAAAACGCCATGGTATAGCAGTCAAAAGCATTTCTGGAGAAGGAGCAGATGTTAATGCTGCGGACGGCAAGACATTTTTAGAAAAGTTGCCATCAATAACCGAAAACTATAGCTTTGATTGCATTTTTAATGCGGATGAAGCAGGCCTCTTCTTTAGGGCCCTGCCTACTAAAACAATGAGTCTAAAAGGAGAAAAATGCACAGGTGGAACGTTGTCAAAAGAACGACTCACGATTTTACGCTGTGCAAATATAGCAGAAGAAAAAGAAAAACTTCTGGTCATTGCCAATAGAATGGGGACATAACAAGAAAGCGTGGATGACTCAGGACATTACGATCGAGTGGCTGCGCTCATTCGATAAAAGAGTGGGACTTCAAAAGAACAAAGTCTTACTTCTTTTGGACAATACTGCTTCCCACCCAAAAGATTTGCGTCTCAAAAATACGAAACTTATTTACCTTCTGCCGAACACCACATCCGTCTGCCAGCCTCTACACCAAGGTGTCATTAGCAACTTCAAGTTTCATTACAGATCGCTTATAAGCATATTAAGTGAGCATTATTGATAGTGTTGGAACGATAAGCGATCTATTAAAAACTGTGAACGTCTTGGATGCTATTTGCTTCATAAACACAGCGTGGCAAAAAGTTACATCTAAAACCATAGAAAACTCTTTTAAAAAATCTGGGTTTGGACAACAAGTCAGTGCAAACGTCGACGAATTCGATCCAGAAGATGATTTACCACTGGCAGAGCATAGAACATTTGTTAAAATCCTTCAAGAGTCCCAATATGATGTTGAACCAGAAAATTGTATTCGTATTGACGAGAACGTTAACATAAATGACGATGTTGCACCATAAGCAATAATAGGAAGTGTAGAAATAAGTAGCAGCTCTGACGAAGACGAAGATGAGAAGGGTCAACTGGACGAAGCAACTATCAGCTCATATAAAGAAGCACAAACTGCAGTTAAACAACTTCAAATATTTTCCGCCATGGAAAACGATGGAAAAGCATTTCAGCTTCTTGTTGATTTGCAAACTCACTTTGAAGCTATCTCAACTGCCACGCAAAAAAAAGCAAACCGTTCTTACCGATTTTTTTTACTTTAAACAATAATAATTAAAACATTGATTTGATTAAAAATTGTTTAAAAATTGCTTTATCCCTAAGAATGTTTGTTTTGTTTTTTTAATGAACAAAAGGATTAATTTTATTTTGGAAAAACAAGTTTAACATATTTTTCTTCTCTTGGACGGACAACTTCCCGCTGTCCGCGTAAGGGACATTTCACTGTATTCCCTCTTCCATGGCTTGTTCGAGATAAATACTGTGATTTACTTGTAGGTTGTCGTAGTTTGAAGTTTTAATATTGCATAAATGCATGAATGCAGAGACTTGCTTGGAGAATTGCTCTGCAAACTGCACCACAATGTCACTAAAATCGTTATCACTTGTTGAAAAATTGTTGTGTATAGCTTCGTCTATTGAAAGTTTCTTGCTCCCTAAAAATTTTGTTTATGTTTATGTTTCCATGTTTTTCTTGGATTAATTTAGAAATCGCTATTTGTTAAGGTTAGCTTTAGTTGCTTGAATGTTTTTGTTGGCAATATTTCGGAAATGTTTGTGCTGGAGCTCGTAACCTTGGCTACTTCGATTGTTTCTCCATTTTCTGTACAGCTCATCCCACTTCTTGTACATTGTTATTATTTCACTCGTAATCCACGGTTTTCGTTTTCGTATTCGTATTGACACTAGAAATCAGCATTCTCTTTGCTTAGGAATGGTTTCATGGTTTCAGCCAGGACCAAAACGCAGTCGGATCTTCGCGAATGGCTCTAAAACCGATCTACACCCTGAATGACTCGAACTGCAACCGACTTCAGACTGCTATAATTTCCAAACCGTTCATGACAGTGAGCTCAAATTTTGACACATGACAGATAATTTTATTATTTACAAGCCTTTTGAACGATTTGCGTCTCAGTTGTGTTGAACAATTTTTATCCGCTAGGGAATTCAAACGTAATAGTGTGATTGAGCCCTCCAGCACCTCAACGTGAATAAATCATGTGTGTCTCGAACCATAGCTCTTTACCGTGATACTGGCAGCGCTGCAAACGCCATGGAGGTGGTCATAAAAAAACAGCAACATCGGCAGAAATGGTTCGGAAAGTGAAGGCTCGAATTGAGAAAAATCCACGTCGAAGTGGAAGAAAAATGGCTCGTGAGCTCAGCATATCGTTGGAACGGATACAACACATACTGAAATATGAGCTTGGGCTCAAGCCATTGAAGTTCCAAAAATCACACAATTTTACACCGCAACAGAAAAAATTCAGAGTCGAAAGAAGTAAGGAGTCGCTACGCTTGCACGAAAGTGATGAGTTGCCGAATTTGGTTTTTTCCGATGAGTCGCCATTTGTTATCGAGCAATATGTCAACAAACAAAATGACCGAGTTTACTTGCTAGAGAGGTCCTTCGAAAATGTACACCTTCGGACGGCCACCAGAAAGCAGGCAGCACCGATGGTGATGGTTTGGGCCGCCATAACCGCCGATGGTCGCTCTCCGCTCGTATTTTTGGACCGTGGCGTCAAAATTAATGCGATCGTATTCCGTGAAACTTTCTTAGAGGCAGTATTGAAGCCTTGGACAAACAATCATTTTGGTCGGAGACCGTGGACATTTCAACAATACTTGGCACTGTCTCACAAAACGCGCGTCAACCGAGATTGGTTAAAAAACAATGTTCCACACTTCATTTCTTCGACACAATGGATTGCAAATTCTCCGCTGCAAATCCGTTGGATTTCTCTGTCTGGGGTATTTTGAAGGCGAAGTTTGGACCACCTCAAACAAGCACTTCGTCCGGAATGGGCCAAAATACCGCAGAGCCACTTGGGTGCAGCGTGCGATGCTTTCTTCGGCCGTCTCAAGGCCATTATTCGCGCCAAAGTGGACATATTGAAAACTACTGATACAATTTGACACTTGATGTATTTTCCAATATTTTTTGCTTTGGCACCATAAAATTTATCAAAAAATAAAAAAATTATAGCATTTTAAAAAGTTGGAGTTCGAGTCATTCACCCTGTAGGATGTAGCCGCTTAAGGCCTCTAAGGAAAATTGGTGTCGATCTTTTAGGTGGAGATATACCAAATCCTAATAGCAGACCGCCGATCACCGTACTAAGCAAGTCTGAGAGAAGAGTTCCACAGGATCCGAACCTGAATTAGTTGGGTTTCATGTGAGCATTGTAGTTATGAAAGCCGGCAAACCAAACGAATGCTATCCGAGGTTTCTATTGCGACTTTGTTTAAAGATTGCTAGGCCGAAGTAACACAGCATCCTGCGACGCTTTCTGTGAGAGTAATGAAGACACCGTGAAACACTTTCTATTTGAGTGGCTAACCTTAGCCCGTCTGATGTATTGGGTACTGGTACTGTAGCTACTTTTTGACTGAAGTGTTTACGTATTTTTCTCCGATAGAATGGAAAAGTCCAGTACAAGGAACATTCAAGGAGCACAAGAAGTAAAAGTTGAAAACACTTGACCACAAAAAAATGCTAATATCGAATTTTAAATGAAAAAATAAAATAAAAATCTACCTCAAACGTTAGATTTGCAAACTTTTTGAACAAACATCAACCTCAGCTAGAAAAACAAACATCCGTCCGCTTGCAAACAATTTTCAGTAATGCCACATGCATACATTTTCAACTACGGCAACGGGTATCTGTGCCTGGGGTTATAATTTCCATATTGCTCCAGATTCTTTATCTTCATATGGAAATTCATTTCAGGTTTTTGTGTGGTACTCGTAGCTCCTGCCGCTCCTGCTCCACACCTTAAATTGTCTACCTCCTATAAGTACAACCTCTGCTTTTGCAAAGGGATATATGATATAGAGTATACAATGTATGTGTACGATTCCTTTGAAGTTCCGTTTCTGAAATTTTCTTATTCGAGTATTATTAATATTTTTTTTTTGGTCTGTGAATTTCTCAAATTAACGTTATGAAAATTTCAAATGCTTCCTTCCCTACGTTATTTTGGGCGGATTTGCTTAATAAAAATTGTTTGTGTCATGTTGAATGTCCTTCAACAAATATTTTGAGAAAAAAAATTATATTTTCTGCCTGAACATAGTCATTCACATCGTTAGTAGCGAAATTTATTTTTATTTTTAACCCAACATGAGTCATAGATGAATTTTCCATTTACGGCCTACATATTCCTCCTAATCGATTGTCGCCAAGAAACCTGAGAGAAATGTTAATATTTTCATTCATTTTTTTACCAAAATAAATTCATCCACAAAAGAATCTACCGTATAAAGTCAAAAATATAAAAAAGGTCAGAAGAATTCGAATCAGGACGAATGCTATATGTAAGTACTTTCCCATACCGTCTTTTAGTTTCTTTTCCCAGAAAAAAAAAATGCCAGAGGAACTTTTCGAATTAGGAAGGAACAAGGAAATGACTTTGGATACTTGAGAAGTTTGATTGATAATTGCCTTCACGAAAATGTGAGGACTCTTCTGAAGTTTCTTTTCTTTTTATTTTCGTTCATAACAATGATATTTTCTGTCATTGTTAGTTTTAACATCGACCGTAACTTCGATTCCATGGCATCATGTGGTGGAAAGTTATTGCTAAATTGAGTCCTCTTGGTAGAGTTTGATGGATGCATTATAACAGCCGGTGCAGAAGAGGAAATAACTTATTTCGTTACTCCTCCGAACCATATTGCAGCACTTAGGGAAGAAAAAAAATTAACTTTTCCTCTTCCTATATTTGTAGAATAGCTGAATACTTAAGGGCTTAAGGGTCTATTTTTCCCCGACCATTGTATAGAAGGATCTTCCGCTTTCCTGTAATGAAAAAATGCCACATTAAAGGAAGTCATTAGCTTTGTTGGGAGATTCCCTTTTTGTAGATGGTTTTTACCAAAAATAGTCTCAATTAGATAATTGAAATAAAAATGAAGTCGCTATTTCCGTGAAATGAAACATTTCTCTCTTATTTTGGGTCACTCCACTTAATCTAGAAATTTTGAATTTCTTTTTGTTCGTTGAAATCGTAAATTCATTGTTGACGTCGTTTTTCTTCTTGTCGATTGTGTAGAATAAACCGACTTTCATTAAATTTCAAAGTCATTGGGAGGTGATTTAAAGATTGAATAAGTGTATAAGACCAGTCAGGTGAGGTCAGGAGGTCAAGTCCCTGTAGATACCAATGTTTCTTCCGCTTGATCTTTCCGGTTTAAATGGACAAAAGAAAGTTTAAAGTTTATTTTGCCGGGTTTCAACTCTTCGAATTATGTTCTCTACTTGACCTAAACTACTGCTGAATACGCTTTTGCTTTATCCCAAAGCCAATGACGTTGTTCCTTTCTTCAATTCACACCAAAGACATCTACTATACCAAGTGGCATCTACAGCTTATTTCCATTGCTTGAAACAGTCAATCAACTTTCTTCTTTAAAGGAAAACGTTTCCGTTACTTCATTAGATTGCAACACGGTCTGAGATGGACGTGGGCCTTAACCAACATGCTTTTAAAATCTCCTCTGTTGGTTGTCAGCTGCTTCTAATTTTGTTGGCCGAATTGGTTGGAGTCTCCTTGTCTGCCCAACTTATCGCAGGCTCCAGTCTATGTCAAGTTAGTGGCGTTTCCTATCCTCTGAACTATCAAGTCCCCCGCATGACACCAAAGAGCTTGACATGAAAGCTAGGGAATTCGCTCTGGCTCTCAATCAGGCTATGGCCGCTTCCTGCCCTCTTATTCAACCTAGAGGCAAGAAAATGCCACATTGATGGACATCGGCACTGGGACTGCTCAGAAACACTTGCAGAAAACTTTTGAACTTAGCAAAACGCACAAAAAAAGTGACTGACTGGGACTCCTATAATTTGTACAAAGAAGAGCTGAAGGCAAAGCGGCAATCCTGGAGGTCTTTCAGTGACAAAATCACGGAAACCTCTGGGGCATCACGGCTAAGAAAAATCCTCTCTACAAATCCTATGATGCCTAGCTGTTTGAAAAAACCGATGGCTCTGGGACAACCTGAAGTGATGAATCACTCAACCTGCTACTGGACAGGGACACCCACTTTCCAGGTAGCTCTCAATTCGCGGCTAGTAGCAACCCAAACAGGCCGACTGTAACCTGGACCAAAATTCATGGCCTGATCTCAAGAGACAAACTGCTCTGGGCGCTGAATAGCTTCAAACCATACAAGTCTGCTGGTCCGGACGGTATAATACCTGCCGAGCTACAGAGGTCTTCAGATATAATTCGCTAGAAAATATTATGAGGAGCTGTGTAGGACTGATCCACATTCCATTGTCACGGAGAGAAGTCAATGTAGTTTTCATCCCTAAAGCCGGAAAATGTTCTCATGTTGTCCCAAAGGACCTCAGACCTATAAGTCTATCATCTTTCCCTCAGAAAACTCTAGAACGACTGATTGATATCCATATACGAGCTAAAATTGATCCAAGACTTCTGTCAACAGCTCAACATGCCTACTGTAAAGGAACGTCGGTAGAAATGGCTCTGCATTCACTGACTAGCCACATCGAACGATCCCTACAATATAAAGAGTACACAATGGTTGCTTTCCTGGACATAGAGGGTGCCTTTCACAACGTCAAAACATCCGCAATCACGACTGCGCTGTCAACTCTGCGGGCAAACGACTCACTTGGGGAACTGATCAGTCTTATGCTAAAAAGCAGGATAATCAACTCCAAACTGGGTGATACTTCTGCTAAAAGGTGTGTCAGCAGAGGTACGCCCCAAGGTGGTGTCCTCTCTCCCCTTCTCTGGCACTTAGTAGTAAATGAACTGCTGATATACCTGGAAGCGGGTGGTAGCAGGGTGATTGCGTATGCGGATGACGTTGCTATAGCCGTTTCAGGTAAGCATCTTAATACCATTAAAGAACTCCTTCAAGTAAATCTCAATAGATTAGCCCCTTAGGCAGATCGCTGTGGATTGGGAAAAAACCCCCATAAAACTGATCTTGTCCTCTTTTCCAAGAAATAGAAAATTCCAAGTATAAACGGTACCAGTTTAATCTTTCCCGATACAGCAAAATATCTGGGTCTCATTTTTGACAGAAAACTAAACTGGAAACCTAACATCCAAGAAAGAGTGAATAAAGCTAGAGTAGTTTCATTCTCTTGCAAAAAAGCCATTGGGAACAAATGGGGCCTTCAATCTCGCGCAACCCACTGGCTATATATATCTCGGTCATAAGACCGATACTCACTTACGGGGTTGTCGTCTGGTGGACGGCTTTAGACAATGCAGTCAACTGCAGTAAACTAAGCAGAGTCCAAAAAACAGAGGAGCCTTACGGTCTACTCCCTCTGTGGCATTAGACGTTCTGTTTCATTTGACACCCCTCGATATTTTCAGCAGGCCAGTAGCCTGCAGCTATTCGCCTTAAAGCGACTAAGTAAACAGTGGACGAATAATCCATTTGGCCACGCCAGTGTTCTTAATACATTAGGAATCGTCACGGAGAACATCGATTACACCATACCTGAACTTTGGCTTGACAAGGACTTTCATATAAGCTTGGTCTCTAGGTCCTTCTGGGAGGGAGATGCTTTCATGGAGGACAAGTCAATCCATTTCTACACAGATGGATCTAAAACCGATATCGGGGTTGGTGGCAGGGTTTTCTCAGATAAGCTAAATCTAAGCGCGCTTTCCGTCTTCCAAATCACTGTAACTTGTTCCAGGCGGAAATTTTGGCGATTAAAGAAGCACCGTCCTGGCCGAAGAAAAACGTAATATCTGCAAAAGATATCCGCATCTTTCCCATTATCACGTCTATGGAGTCAGTCTCGCTGAATTCGAAAACCGCTCTTGAATGCCGATCGTCTTTTATGGAGATGGCATAGCAGTCCAGCAATAACCTTTGCTGGGTGCCGGCCAACAGAGACATTCCAGGGAATTGTAGGACCGATGTACTCGCCAAAATTGGAACCATTCTACGTATTCTACCGGAAAGGGTAGCATAGATATACCAATCGCTACGTGTAAATTAATACTAGAGCTGGATGCCAATTAAAAAACACACCTTAGGTGGACTGTTGGACCAACATGTCCAGCTACTAAACAGATCTGGCCAAAGCTAGATCCGAATCGCTCTAAGAGTCTGGTCCTTCTAAATAGGAAGCATTGCAGCACCATCATAGGCGTCATCACTGGACACTGCCTCATAGGTAAGCACGCAAGACGGCTTGGCGCCTTTACAAATGATTTTTGTAGAAGCTCTCTCCCAGAGAAGAAAACTTCGCTTAAGAGCTTTCTTCTACAACAACCTAAACGATCTAAAAAATATAGACGTAAGCAGTCTCCTACGCTTCATCGTTAGCTCCAACTGATTCCATCAGTAAGCGGATCATAGGTCCACGTGTCATCACAATGGGCCAATAGGCCTAAGTGGATTGGTATTTCCAACAGCCATTCTTACCTACCTACCTACCTAGTGGCGTTTTTAACTGTACAAAAAGGCAATTAGATCTAATCCCATTCCTTCGCACCTACTCTTCTTTCAACTGTTCAAACTATCTAGATATATATGTTCATTTCAGCGAACTCTACAACTCTCTCTCTACCAACGCTACCTAAACAGTGAGTAAACCAATCTTAGGAATGACCCTAAGTCCTTTTTTCAATTTGTCAATTGCAACTGTTTCCGGAGAAGACTTGAAGGACTCTTTCCATTAGCCATTTTTGCGGTGGTTTGTTGTTTTCATGGATTAAAACCATATCGCTGACTTGCAGATTTGGCTTATCTGTTGACCACTTGTGGCGTTGTTGTAGCTCAACGAGATATTCTGCTGACCAAATCTTCCAAAAATGCGCCTTGGCTGCATTGATTCGCCTCCACTTCTTGATGAAACTGATATTAGAGTCCTCTACTGGTTCGGGAATCGCCTTTAATGAGATCTCAATTAGCAGATGAGCTGGTGTGAGGGCTTCGTAGTCATTTGGATCACAGGATAGAGATGTGATTAGTCTGGAGTTCATGATGCCCTCTATTTCAACGAGTGCAGTAGTGAGTTCCTCAAACGTCATCTTGGTATTGTATAGAGTTCTAACGAGATGACCCTTTGCTATCTTGACCGCAGCCTCCCACAATCCACCAAAGTGACATGACCTGGGGTTGATAAAATGGAAAGTTATATTGTCATTAGCGCAAAATGTATAAATTAATTCTTTCGATGATTTTTCGAAAAACATTTGATCAAATTTTTTTGAGCTTTGTTTGTGCCCAAATAAAATTGGTTGCATTATCTGAATAAATATCAGATGGCAGTCCCCGACGCCCTATCATTCTCTTTAACGCTGCTATAAATGCTTCAGATGACAAATCTGACTCCGGTTCTAAATAGACTGCCTTAGAAGAAAAGCATACAAATACCGCAATGTACGTCTTGTATGGTCTCTTCCCACGAATGTTGTGATGCGTTATAACTGGGCCGCCAAAATCTACACCTACCCGTGAAAATGGACGTGATGTCTTTATTCTTTCTGCTGGTAAGTCTCCCATTATTTGTTCTAGAAGCTTCGGTTTGTATCTTATACAGTGAAGACAATTCCTCACTATCGGACGGTCTACTTCCCTAGCGTTGACCACCCAAAACTGTCTGCGAGTCAAAACCACTTACATTTTCAGACCCGCATGATAGTTAGACAAATGTAGATACCTCACCATACAATTAACGAATTTGCAGTTTTTTGGCAATAGTAGAGGATGCCTTTGCTCCTGTGGTAGATTTGCGTGTTTCAATCTTCCTCCTACTCTTAATAATTCGAAATCCCATTGAGTTGTCCAAAAACGGGGTAAGCCACTTTAGGAATCCTTGAAGATTCTGCTTGGATTTAATGCCAGCAATTTCCTTGGCAAAGAATTGATTTTGGATGATCCAAACAATGCGATGTAATGATGCGTCAAGATCGCTGGGGGAAAGACGATCTTGACGGCATGTACCTTGTTTTCAACACTGTTTGTAGAATCTGAGCATATATGCAAATGTTGTTAGTATTTTCAAATAAGAACTGTTCTTATTTATGATCTCAAGCAAATAATTAGACTGTTTCGGTTGACATACTATAAAAGCGTTGTTTTACTGGTTTCAAGATGAAGTTCCTGAACTGAAAGCTGCCTTTTCAATGATCGTGGCCATTTTCCAGAATTTAATTGTAAGAAAGTTGGTCCGCAAAATCGTATTAACTGTCTCAATTCATCAACTGTGCAACCCCTGGAGAGAATATCCGCTGGATTTTCTGAACTAAGAACGTGTCGCCATGACACTCCTACCCAATTTTCCTGAATGCATAGCGATCCAGTGAAGTACAATCTCAGAGTCTGTCCAGAAATATATTTTGGAAATGGATTATCGGAATATGCTTTGTACATACGACCAAAGTTTTACCAACAAATGTGCGCTGCATTCAGCCATCTAAGCCGACTAGCTAAGTCCAAGTCGTTCTTGGTTAAATCTCCTCCTCCGATCTCCGTTATTGCAGACAGACATTTCTCTCGACATAACCAATCATCCTCATCCTTTTTTGATGAAGCCCGTGCCTCTGCGCCATATACCAGGCCAAAGTTTTATGGAGGGCTATTTTAATTGTCCGAGAGAGGGCTCTGCTACTCATTTGCCTTCTGAGCCCAAAAAAAACAGCGATTGGCAAGAGTAACTCTTCAAATGAGTTCGAAGGTGGTGTCTGGTTTATATTAGAGCCTAGGAAGAGAAAGTCCTTGGCTACTTGGAAGTTATACAGGTACAGGGTGCGCCATCTTTTATGTCGGTATGTAAACATTAAATAATTTTGACATTCATGAACCGATTTACTTGAGTTATTTTGACATGTTTTTGAAACGTCGATTCAGTACAATTTTAACCATGAATCGCTCCACAACGAAACAAAGCGCCGAAATAGTGCCACTGCACATTGAAAATAGTCATTCAATTGTGTTAACTCAACGTGTATATCGTCGAAAATATCCTGGCCAACAAGCACCGTCTGACAACACAACTCGTCGGTTGGTGTCGAAGTTTACTGAGCACTGGACAGTGAGAGATCATCGACATGCCGTCCATCAACATCTTACCGAGAATCCACATGTGTCTTATAGTCACCGCGCTCAGCATTTTTGTCGTCAGTGGAACCACCTTGCAGCGCATTTTGAGGATGATTTCCATTTCTTTCCGTATAAAGTCTATTTGACTCAAAGAATATTGCCGACACGCCGTCCATGTCGTTTGGAATACGGCCAAGCATTCGCTCGAATGGCTGACACTGGACCTGATTTTTGGAAGCAAATTTTGATAACCGATGAGGTCCATTTCACACTCTCTGGTGCCGTTAACAAGTAAAATTGCCACATTTAGGGAACGGAGAATCCACACGAAATCCACGAAACACCATTGTATGCCCAAAAAGTGAATGTTTGGGCCGGCATTTGCGCCAAAACAATTATTGGGCCATTTTGCTTTTGAGAAGGCGAAACAGTCGATGGGAATCGATATCGGTGGATGTTGGCTCATTATGTCTGCCCACAAATGTGGGAATGTAGATTACTGATTTCAATAAGACGGTGAGCCACACTGCAAATCAAACAATCCATTTTCTGCAACGAAAATTCCTGGACGTGTGCCGTCAAAAAACGGCGACACAGATCTCCAGATTTAATCCTCCCTAATTTTTTTTTGTGGGGTTATTTGAAAAGCAGAGTATACGCCAGGAAGCCTGAGACCATTGACGAGTTTAAAGCAAACATTCCTGCCAAAATCATCACTATACCGCCCGATATGCTTGAAAAAGTGATAGAAAACGCAGAAAAAATGGCACATTGTGCTTTTGTCAATAAAAGCGACCACTTAATTGATGTTGTATTCAAAAACTAGTCCAACTAAATTGTAAAGAACCAAATTAAATAAAAATACCTCATATATCCAAATCGGTTGCTTTTTTTTAAAGCTGTTCAATATTCACACACCGACATGCAATATGACGCACCCTGTACTAGTATATTGGGACATTTTGCACGAATGGTTGATGCTCTGTGTCCTTTCTCGATGGCAGCACCCACTTTGTTTTTCCCTCGTTTACCGCCAGATCCTTCTTGACCACTTCTGCTTCAATACTAACTCATACCTGACAAAGAGCTCACTGTACTTTAGCGATAAGGTCCACATATGTCATCCGGATAGGCAAGTAGTTGTGCAGACTTTTGCAAGATTGTACCTTTCCTGTTGGCCCTCGAATATCTCATAATACTCTCAAGTACGATGTTAAAAAAACACGCATTTCGATATCGAACCAGGACGCTTCGCTCGGGATCTTTCAACAATCGCCATTTTAACACGTTGCAGGTTGTAATATGTAGAGCGGTGCGTCTATCTTACATCTCAGCTTAACGTGGTTTTCATTGTCTTCGAGTGACTCTTGAGGGTGTAAACTAGGAGTTCATATGGAGAACCTTCTTCCCAAAGGATATTCATTGTTCTGAACAAAATCTTCGCTATTTTTAAGGTTACATGTGAAGGTACAAGATTTTGTGCTTTGCGCAGCTAAACACTATGAGTAAGGATGACAAAGGTACGTTTTTTTTTCTTGGGATAATAAGCGATATTATAGGAGTCAAACTGCTTGAGGAAATTAGAGAAATGTAATGGACAATGAAACTTTAGCACAAATAACTTCACTACGCTCTTGATATAGTCCTGCTTTCGCATAGGGTTATGGACCTTCAATAAAGACCCGGCATTTTCGTAATGGTGATGGGAATGTCATCTCTAATTGTAAAGGCTTTCTCAATAAAGGGTATAAATTTACCAAGAAAACGCGCACTTTTTTATGAAAGCAATATCATCCAGGACCTCTGTTGAAGATCCAGGTTCTTTACACGCCTGCGGCCCAATTTCATCGATAACAGCATGCTTCAACTCAGGAGTGCTAGGAAAGAAAGGAGTCGGAGGATGTTAAAGAAATCGCATGTTTGTGATTCGCCTTGTTGAAACTTTTTCTTGACATCAAAGATCTTAGTAAAATCATTCATGGGCCTCACGGACTAGCGAGGCTTCTCAATGACTACCCTCCGGAGTCGGAAAAATTTAGCGGAGATGCCAAAATCGGACATGGCCTTCTATGATGGCGGCATTTATTTCCAGTAACTGGGGAAGAGTGTCGATTTAAAATGCCAGGGTCGATTTGAGAAGGCAAAGTGGCCTTTTTATAATTTGAATATTTTTAACTGGAGCTGAAGTTTCAATTGCATTTTATGGGATCGTCCTTCGTAATTAAAGCGTCAAATTAGTAGTGACGGACAAACTTGGAATCAGTAAGGAACGTAGTCTACACGATAATTTGCAGCTCATCGACCTTGCGGCGAGGAGAAATATCATAACAGCAGCACCCGCTCCCCAAACATTAACATCAGCATCCGTATTCTCTACTTTGGAATGTTCCAAAGGCTTCAAGAACATTTTATATTGAACGGTTGTGATCCCAAGAGGTTCCCAGCATCTTTCGAGAAGGCTCATGCTGACAGATCGAGCGTAGACGAGATCACCATCATCATCAGAGCTTACACATCTGATGTATGAGTTTCATCCAGCCAGCGACCAACAAATTCCATGGTGTGATAAAGGTTATCGACATGCAATGAAACAGGTTCTACGACTACTAAAACAGCGGTAAGTCCTTTGATGCCAGAGACCAATATCAGAGGTTTAGTATTTTAAAAATCTGTGCGAACAAACAACACTGACGACAAAGTGAGAAGTTGGTGTTGTTAACGGTCCGCTAGCGCATATTGAAATAGGAATGCTAAAGATGGCCGTTGTTATACGGCATACGTGACACTAACGCCTCATTTAGCAACCCACAATGGAATTTTTTTTTTTTATAATCAGCGCGCGCTCAAGTGGTTTTTGTACCCAAAAAAATGTTCGTACACAGCGCGGGCGAAGGAAACTTAGGGAGGAAGAAAAGACAGGTACCGATGTGCATTGTTTTTAAATGTTTGCAAGTTATAACGACCAGGAAAGATAGAGATCGGCAGGGCATTCCATTAGCGAGTTGTACGGTTTAGGAAAGAATCACGTTATTTTAGAGTACGTCCGAAAATGGGCTTGAGGGTATACTGATGAGCATTCATAGCGAGACGGGTGTTACGGTTGAAAGTTTGAATGGGCGGAATGCTACTGGCGATTTCAATGGAGCACTGGTGGTGGAAATAGCGATAAAACAAAGTAAAAAACCAGACATTTCGTCGGTGTTCAAGGGTGTCAATTGATTGACTGATATTAGTAACACCAATGAATTTTATCGCACGGTTTTGAATCCTATCTAGCAGGTGAAGAAGTGTTTGAGGAGCACCTGACATGGGCATTGTACTCCAGTTTTGGGCGGATAAATGCATTATAAATTGTGGCCAGAGCAGAGGGGGTAAAATATTTCTTACATCGCTTGAGGAAACCTAAACATTTCGCAGCATTTTTGGCGACATCGAATATGTGGTCATTCCAACGTAAGTTGTCATTGATACATATAGCGAGAATGGAAACTTTATCGATTTCGACGATGTAAGTCATAATTCATGGATAATGGCTGGGTATTTGAATTTCGCTTTAATGACAGCAGACAGCGTTGAGTTTTGGAAGCATTAAATTCCACTCGGTTGATAGTTTCCCAATTTTATATCGGAATTTAATGAGCTTAACATACGCTGCCGTTCCCATTCTACAGCCGAAGAGCAGGGGCGGGAGTTTGGGAACGAATATGATAAGCAGAGAGTACTGTCGTCAGGAAAGGAATGTATTGGGTTAGAAGTGGCAGGCAAGAGATCATTGATTAAAAACTAAAAAGAGTGTCGGAGGCAGAACGAAGCCCTGGGGCACACCAGCATTTATTTTCTGGATATCAGACTTGAAACCGTCCAAGACAACTTGAATTGAACGTTCCGTTCCGAAAGGTAATTTATAATCCATTTAGGAAGGTAATCATCGATCCCAAAAGCACGCATTTTCGACAAAAGAGCCTAATGCCAAACTCTGTCAAATGCCTTAGAAATATCAAGTGCAACTATCTTGCTTTCGCCAGATTGATGTACGCTTTGGTTCCACTTTTCGGTGAGACATGCCATCAAATCACCAGTGGACCTGTTGCTACGAAAATCATATTGACGGTCATTGAGAAGTTTTCGTGTTTCGAGATATTTCATGAGCTGACGGTTTATCAGCGTTTTCATGATGTCGGAAAGAAGGGACGTAAGTGCAATGGGTCTGTAGGAGGAGAGAGAGAAAGATTCGTTTTTTTTAGGGACGGGCTGGACAAATGCTGTTTTCCATCTGCTCGGGAAGAGTCCTAAAGAGTAGGATTGATGAAAAAGCTTACGGAGTGGTTTTGCCAGCAAGGAAGAAGACCTATTCAGAAGAAGGGGAGATATACCTTCTAGACCAGCGGATTTGTGTCTATTAAGATCTTTAAGTACTCTTGCTACTACACGAGTGCGAAAGTGGATTCGTCCCATTGAGGATTCGACGCGCTCAAGTGTAGACGGGGGCACAGCATAATCCGGGAGTGTTGAGCTGGCCGCAAAGTGTGCAGCAAGCAGACTGGCTTTTTCCAAAGACCTGACAGCTGGAATGTCATTCTAAATAAGCGTTGGGATGGATTATGAGGCTGCATTTCTAATGTTTTTAACGAATAACCAAAAGCTTTTACTACCTTTGAGACATTGCTGTAGTTTTTGCCTCAATTTTTGGTCATATTGAAATTTCACGCTCTTGGAAAAGACGTTGAAGTCATTCCTGGCTCGTATGAACTTTTTTCGGTTTTCCTCTGTCGGGTAGGTCTTATAGGACCGAAAAAATATTTCTCTAACCCTGACAGCCTCTTCACAGTTCGAGTCGTGACATGCCTTTTCTTTTGGTCTGATACTCTTCATCCGATGAGGGATAAAGTTACTCATTCCAAAGAGAATGGTGTCCGTGATCATATTAGCAGCGGTATCCACCGAAGAAACATAACGACCAGTTAAATTTACAAAAGAAGGTGTTCTTTTAGCAATCTTTTCTCTAATTGTGTGGTCGGTGTACGAGAAATTAGCTGGCATGACACAATGGTCCGACGAGCCTAGAGGGTTGAGCACATCAACGGAGTACTTATCAGAGTGAGAAGTTAAAACCAGGTTCAGGGTGTTGGCAGTATGACTATCAACGTCTGGTATTCGTGTGGGCTTATTTACAAGCTGGGTTAAGTTATTTTCCGCAGCGAAGATCTCAACACACCGTCCTTCGGGTGTTGTCTGTTCAGAATGTCGAAGCCATCCAGAATCGCCTGTAATCACGATTTCAGTATGAGCATACAGGGATACAATTCTTTGAATGGAATCAGACAGCGCATCAAACTCATTAAAAGTCGAGTTGCTGTCCAGTTTAGGGCTTCTGTAAATAAGGCAGTACTGGATAATTTGTTAAGGAGATGAAATTCTAACCACATGAAATTGAATTCCGGGTTGGAACAGGTACTACATTATGGTGGAATTTGTAAGCTACATCACTACGCACGTAAATGGCGAGACCGCGATGAGAGAAGAATAATGGCACTAGTTCGTAGCCAGGTAGCTTCAGATTTGAGTGATCTGAGAGGTGTGGGCGGAGATCTACCCGTGTTTCACCAAGTGGCAAAATAGCTGATCTAAATTTGCAGACGTGGACGTAAGCATAAAAGCTATTCCTTTTAAGCCCGCGTATATTTGCTATGTCCACTCTAAATTCCCGAGTCATTACAAATTAACAAACAAAAGCTAAACAAGGCTGCAACGTGAAAACTCTGACGTTGGTTTATCGGATCAAATTGTTGTAGGTGTTATGGCCTTACAACAATATGAGACAGTGTACCAACAGAATTCACACTCGCAACTCGCTATTCATCAGTTGTTACATGCACTCAGTCGCTGCCTCTGCAGCATGACGGAGTTATATAGTACAGTAAGAGCAGTGGCCGAGTGCAAACAGCAGCACTACGATCCGGGGCAAGGGATGTGCGAGTGCCCCGACTATGATTATTATTTTTCTTTTTTTTTCACAAAATTTTTATTGTTGCACTCTTGCGCGTGATTGGAATGTGCTGTGTTTTTTGTTTTACTCTTTTTTGTTGTTCTGCACAAACCCAAATCACGTGTGCACTCGTCGGAGATCAGCTCGGCAATGAGCTTGTTCAAGAAATGCGCAAAGATCTAGACACATTCTTGGCTATCCTTTTTCATGCCCGCCTAGGGTGGTACCAGACCCGATAAGTGGGTTCCACTACATGGCGTACTTCGGAATGAAACTGTCTCTTCGCGCCATCTTTCATTATGTTGGTCGGTCGATATACGGTTCGCCGGAAGATCCTGAAGATGTTGACATCAATTTACAAAAGTTTGCAGCTTCCTTGGGGCGTGTTTGTCACTTTGTTAGTATTACACCTATAAAGTAGCATTGTTTCTATATTTAACCAGAATAGTCTCAGCTTGGTTTTTATATTGAAAATGTTGCTTCCCCGAAATTTGTATGGCACTACTACTATCTTCTGAGACCATATTTCCCAGATAAAGGAAGTTGCTTAATTTCGCGACTTACTATTGTATATGGAAACATTGTGTTGAATGGCGGTGGTGTTGTATTTATTTTAGAGCAGTCAAACTTCATTTTCATTGTCAAGATGTTTGCGATATGATGTCATAGCCCAATGTTCCCTCCAAACAGAGCTGCCTGGATCACGTCATTGATTACTACAAGGAGTAACAGTTGTGAAATTATAAAACATTCACGGACTCCTCCGCAAGCTTCCAACTCCTCTGGCAACTTACCGTTGTATTAAACGTGACAGTTAACACCATTATACTTAGCCTTTATAATAAACTAACTCTTCTGGTATACCTCTACTAATAGCATCTCAATTCAAGCTCCGAAAGCCATATCCAAATTTATGAATAGCAAATGCAGCTGAGGTTTATAGTCGTCGCATTGCTCTATGATGATCGGCAAGATGTTGCTGTGGTCGATGCAGGAGAATCCAGCTCGAAAGCCTACCTGTTCGATGCCGCACATATAGTACATACATACCGGTTGCCCCATTCAGTCACCTTTCCTTTCGGGGGACTTTGTCAATCTCTGTTGAAAGATTCAGTTTCCTACTCCTTCTTATATTAATAAGTGGTCATAGGATTTCTTGTGAACGTTTGAAAGATTTCCGCTGGGGTGTCGTCCTTGCCAACTGCTTTGTTTTTCTTCAGGCCCCTCATAGCCAACGTTATTTCAGGCCGCGAATGCGTGTATTTTCTGCTACAGGAATGGTTGTTATATCTGAAATAGCCTCCATTATGACCACTTTGTTCGTATCATCCCCGTGGTCATTCTTCGTCGACGGAGCAATATTTTTAAAGCCTTTAATTACAAAATTTAAGCATTAAAGCGTATTTTATTGTATGCCATCCCTACACATGTACTCGTATATTAAATTAAAAATATAATTTCACCAATTTGAACTTTCACTATATTTTATTCAATTTAAAATATTATATCGCTGCTAATGACCTGCATTCCAGCCTGTGGCATTTTATACTGTCAAAAGGCTGCATCAACCTCACCGGAGCATTGAAAATCTGCACTTAAAAATGTCTGGTACGCTCTATTTAGTGCGTATGCATGCACATTGCACTCTCGTGTGGATCAGACAAATCCATTTCGAAAGTCCTTGTGCCAGTAACATGATGTTTTTTTTTTTTTTTTTTAATTACGCTTTCAGCAGCGCAAATTCACTCGCAACTGCACTCGATTTTTTGAATTGATTAAATGGACCGTATACACAAATGATGGTGTAGCTTCTCTTAATTTAACTTTTGTAATTAAACGTTAAATCCGCAACCGATATTTACATTCAAAAAGCTCCGGCATGCCAAAATTAATAGTTTTATTTACGAAATTGTATTCAAAATGTATCTCATAAATATCTGCTAGGGTGAAACTTTGATAAAGATGTCTGGGGTATTTTTGAAAACAAAAGACGAGCTGTTGCTTTCTTTAATATATTGTATCTTCGAATCACGATGCATGTGCAACATGCATAATTTATCTGGCAGTTATTCTGATGGAGGGGCACTGCTGCATTTATATATTCTGTTATGGTGCATCGTACCTATTTGAAAAGCGCCTAAATATACACACAGAGTCGTATACATGTAGGAGAAAATGCTGACGAAAGTATTTTGTTGGAAAGCATTTTATTGGATGCAGAAACAACAAAAAAAGGATTGGGAAACAACTTTTTTAATTAATTAAATATTTTTCAATTGCACTACTTAATTCGAAAATAAATAGAATTATTTGAACAGCACTTATCACGTCGAAGTGCATTCCCAATTCATTACCCTCGCATTCTGTGTAACTTTCCCGCTTCACTCAGACTACAATACAACTGCAAGGGCAAATCTTCATACTATAGACCTTCTATCGCATCGCATCCCGAACCAGCATAGAATGGGTAAGAGAAGTGTTTCTTGTTGATATTATCGAGGTCTGCTTTTACGGATCGGAGGGTTAATTAATATTCCATCGCTCTAAATGATATGGCCATCTTAGGCGACTGATGCGCACTTTTTCGACCAGATCGGTGTCACGCGTGTAGATTTCACTGTTATATATCCTTTCCCAAAGTCAGTCAACCCGAACATTACCAACAATCATTCGGAGGACATTTTCATTCGCCGTCCCTTTCTTCCATTCGAACAATTCGAGCTCAAATAGTTGCCTCCACGTCGTCTATAGTTTCCGGCTTGTTGGCACAGGCCGGAGACTTTGATTCACTTTGGCCGATTGACAGCGCCATTTCAGGTGAACTTCCAATCCCAACAAAAATATATTCAGATGGAACGATAGCAGTTTACATAGACTGTATCCAACTCGCCGACATCATGTCGAAAAAAGTAGGGCTCGACGCCAGAACCGTGTACCACACCAAACAGGAAATTTGTTCGTATGCAATGGCTGCTGTTGGAACACCTTTAACTAGCCTCCCCAGTTAGTCCGGTCTTTAGCTAACTACCTCCAGTTGCGCACTCCAAGTCGGTTGATTTCCTCTTCTACTTGTGCTCTCCACCTAAGGTGAGGTATTGCTCTGCTACGTTGTCCATCCGGGTTTGATTTTAAAACTCTACGTGCCGGAACATTGGTGTCCATTCTCTCAAAATGTCTTAGCCATCTCAGCCGACTGATGCGCTGGGACTCGTATATGTAGTTCGTCATTGAATCTCCTCCTCCTAAGCCCGTCAACTCGATCGGAACCGAATATTTTTCAAAGGATTTTTCTCTCGAAACGACTGAAGATATCTTCATTCCCTTGCGACGGAGTGCATGCGTCTACGCCATAAAGCAGGACATCCCAGTCCTACCAAGGTCTTATACGAGTACTATAAGGCCTTACCCTCATGTATCGCCTAAACCATTTTGGCAGCTTTTGAAAGACGAAATCGGTGTTTGCCGACCACTTTTGAAGGTTCGACTTATGGGAAAGATGCAAGAGGCACTAATAAAATCTAGTTTTCGAGTGAGGGGGGAAATGCCAATGCTGAATTGATCTGCTTGGATCAATTTGCTTAACGAGTAAGTCGTTCATCATTGTTGATTTTGCACCACATACATACTCGAACATAGAACTTGCGTCAGTCACAACATTTATTGTTTTCCCATCGATCATTGCCATGTTTGTGTTCTATTTTTACTTGATTAATCTTTGTAGAGATTAGCGACGCAGTTTCTGATTCCATTAGTACAAGAGTTTCTTTGCGGTACACGAATTTCACAAGTTTGCAAAATTGTATCGGCGAGGGTCTCATGTTTTCCCAAACAATTGATAAGTCGTCTGTGTCAATTAACCTGATTGGAACTAGTGTAGTTAAATACAAGGTTGAGTCATCTGCATTATTGCCACTGTTCGATGAAAGTCGTTGTTTACGTACACTCTGGCTAGATGAGCCATCACATCCCATGCACAGTAGCCGTTTGGCCCGCGCCGTTTTCGAAAAAGTAAGGCCCAATGACGCCTCCAACGTAAACAGCCTTGCAATACCTTTGACTGGATGTAATGGCTCTGGTACCCTAGAAGCGATCATTTTCATATCCACGAAGATAGAAATGGGCCTCGCTCATGATGATTTTCCATGAAAAGTTGTCTCCCTCGTGATCGAAATTCAGGATGGCTTGAGCGTAGGTTACACGCGCTTACCGGTCAACAGTTAACAGCTGATCCACTGTTTCCACTTCGTAAGGGAACATCTTACAGTCTTTCACCAATCTCTGTAAAGATCGCCGATAGATGCCCAATTGCGTGGCATGTCATCTGGTCGATACTCCGGGATCCTCTGCGACATATTTAACCACAGCTGCGATATTCTCAGCAGAGTGGCGGCTCCGGAGCCGGTCAGACCTGGCAGTATCTCGTTTTGCCCCATACTCTTCTAGGCGAGCGGCTAAATTTGGAAATAGGTCTCGTCGCTCATGGTGATTTTTGATGAAAAGCTCTCGCGGTCGAGATCCAGGATGGCTTGAGCGTAGGCGGTCAACAGCAAACAGCTCTCTGCACTTTTTAAGGGAACATCTTACAGTCTTTCACCAAAATTCCCTGTAAAGACCGCCGATTGATGCTCAATTGCTTGGCACGCCGATACTCCGGGGTCCTCTGCGAAATCTTCAACCACATCTGCGATATGCGAATATCTCATGCTATATTCCGCGTTCTTTGGGACTATAGCGATTCATGTCTTGTTGACGTGTAATTTGTATCTGTTTACTTCACAGAGAGAAGACATGAGAAAAAAATTGCAGCATCTTCCGTCAGGGTGATGACTTTTGCGCCACCTAATAGTCTTATGACGTCCAATAAATCAGCAGATTCTCGCCCACGTCCAAGTGGGACATCAATGTTCCGGAAAAGGGGGCAGAAGTATCTTGCAGCTCAGGTTCACTCGAATCATCAAATCGAAGAAATATTAACGACTCAGTGTTCAATCTGTTTACGACTCTCATCGTCAATGGGACCTTGGTTGTCCACCATGTGCGCCGACTAAGAAGGTATTTAAGTCTTACGGCAGTGCGGTGGTACCGCTTAAGGGGGTGACTGTAGCAGAGGTGCAATGGAATGGTTTGGTACACAGACTTTCTCAAACATAATGGAACTCGACAGGTTCAGAGTTTTTTTCAAAAAATGAGTTAAAGCAAAACACCAAGTACCTATGCGAACGGCACAACGTCCTCTTTGGCAATGAGTTGGGCAAAAGCACTAAATATGTACGTTGCTTATTTGGCACTAAAACCCAAATATGGCAAATACAGGCCAACGCCTTTTGTTTTAACCAAGCAATAAGCGCTGAAATTAAACGAGGTAAAGACATCCTGCGACCACTCCAGACAAGTCAGTGGCTGCGCTTGTCGTGGTAGTTTCTAAGCCCAATGGAGCCCTGCGTATCTGTGGAGATTTTAAGGTTACTATGAATTCACAATTAGAAAAGGATAGACATCCAGTACCAGGATTTATTCCACAGCCTACAAGGAAGCCGCCTGTTTACAAAAATAGATCTCTCCGGTGTCTACCAGCAAGTGCCTTAAGTGCCAGGAGTCGAAAAATTTGACCGTAACTAAGACCGAATTCGGTTTATATTAATACCAACAACTGCCTTTCGGAATATCGAAAGCACTTGGAATTTTCCAGAAATATATGGAGCGACTTACAGCAGGACTACATTGCTATGCTTCCTGCTTAGATGGCATCATAGTGTCTGGATGAGGAGTACTTACGAAATTTAAAAATTTTTTTAGAAATCTTGCAGGAGCATGGGTTGCATTGCAGTTTGGAAAAATGCAATTCCTGGGCCATATCATAGATGCCCAAGGAATCCATCCATCGGAGGAACGCATTAGAGCTCTTATGACGTTACCTGCTCCAGTAGATCTGAAAGGGTCGAATCAGTTATTGGAGAAATTAACTATTACAACCAGTACATTCAAAATTTTTCACAGATCGCTGCGCCAGTGGTGAACGGCAACGAGCTCTTAAGTGCCTCAAGGTAAAACTGTCAGCTGTAGCACATCTATAACACTTTAATTACAGCATTACAAATTCATTGGGAATAGACGCAAACTCACATGGCATCAGCGCTGTCTTGACACACATTTACCCAGATGGCTCGAAACGGCCTATGGCATTTGCATCTAAAACGCTAACTGAAACTCAAAGAAGATACATTCAAATCGAAAAACAGACTACTTCAATCATATATGGCGTCAAGTAATTCCATGAGTATCCCTCAATAGTTCGAATTATTAACGGACCAAAAACCCCTGGTCCGTAAAAAAAAAACTTCCGGAATCCGCAAATATAGTAACGACTACAAAGATGGGCAATTGCCTTAATGGCTTAAAATTGCTCAGTTCGTTACTGGCCGAAAACACTTCACAAAAATGCAGACTGCTTATGTCGCTTGCCTGCGGGACATGACAACTATTTTGATGAATCAGAAGAGTGCGGCTTGGAAATACAAGACATCTATACATTTATTGCAGATTCTTACGTCAGCAGTAAACTATTAGCAGACGCCTCTCACCGTGATGAGACAATCCAGAAGGTGGCAAACTATGTTCAAAAAGGCCGCCGTTACAAGGTGATAGTAGACCAATCAAGCCTTTTACCGTTTTTCAATCTAAAAGCCCGAGAGTAGTAATTCCAAAAGTCCTGCAATCAAAGGTTTTTCACATGCTGCACCAAGCTCACTGAGGGATCCTCAGTCGAATGAAGAATTTGAATCGAGGGCCCTCTTGGTGGCCTGGGATCAACGATCAGATTATGTGTGTGGTAGCTTCCTGTTCTGTCAGCCAGAGTCATGCCAGTCATAACGCGAAAGTGTACCATAGTTGGCCAGTACCAACTAAAGCGTGGGAAAGAATGCAAGTCGATTTCGCGGGCCGTTCTTAACGAATAAGTTGTTGCTGATAGTAGATGCTCTTCATAGTTAAAATGAGTGTATCCAATTCACATTGTGTCGGACATTGGCACAAAATTTGTCTCAAAAGAATTTCAAGCATTTGGCGACAAAATTCTATGCGACACTTGAGATCGGCTCCATTTAATACGTAGTCGAATGGCGAAGCAGAGCGGATGGTGCGTACTTTTACGAGAGCTATACAAAAAATTGCTAGTAACTCACTGCAGTTGGATGACGCACTGAATGTGTTATTAACTGACGATATGTTAGTAAGAACATATAGAACAGTTCCGGAAATTCACCAACTGAGATTCTGCATCAGTACTCTCGGCGATGCTACCTACCCAACACGACAATATGGTAGAACTAGTAAATCTATGATTATTCCCAAAAATTTCGAGTTTTCTACCAACTAAGCAGTTTTTGCACGACAGTATCAGAATGAACCAAACAAGGCGGAAGGTGAAGCTATCAAACCCCTGAGTCGATGTATGTTCTTGATTGAATCTAAATCTGGAAATTTGTGAAGACATTTGAGTCAACTACGACCTTGGTAGCCAAATAGGAGCCCTAGCTCAGTTGATCTGATTACTATTAATACTAAATAATAAATAAATAAATTATAATAAAGTTGTGGATCTGATATCCGAAGCCAAGCGACGCACAGTGGGGCAGAGTAGGATCAAAGTTGGCATCAAATCAACCGGTAAAGCTAGGAGCCTAAAATTTCGTCTGATGATTATTGAAACTGTGTATAAGGAAATATCCAGTCCACTCATGGCCACGCCCACAAAAACGGCCTATATAAGGAAAAAACACTTCTTCAGTTACAATTTTGTATAAAATCGATTTATTAATATTATCTATGTGTATGCATATATACGAGTACAATATTATTATTATTATTATTATTAATTATAATTTGTAACGGAATCTTCATGTTCATCTTCACTATTGTCACCTTCGTCATCATCACTGCTTTCTTGGACTGGCGAAGCTTTAAGTAAATAAAATGCTTTCTCGGGTAGGTGTTGATGTTTTTTGTTGGGTAGTTTCCTCTTGCTGGTGATTATTGGATCGGAACTTATTAAAAAAGAGTTAAAAACATCTATATTAGTTTTTTCACTACTAGATTTTCGCGAATGATGCTCTCGATATTTTTTGAAGTCGTGCTTCTTGGGCTTCCCCTGTCAGTTGGCCAATGGGTAATAAAGCATGCGATATTATTTTTGGTCCATGAATGAAATATTTGTAGACCGTGGGTGACATGTTATACCAGGGATACTTCTCAACATAATATCTGGCTGTATCATGCGAAAATTCCTGAACTTCTTGACATCAATTTCAAAGCCACTAGATACAGCTACCATAATAATGTGCATCTTTTTAATCAGCTGTACATCAACTTTGGTTATGTCTGCACAAGTTTCTGGATTTTGAAAAAAACGTCTGGCTGTATTTCCGTCATTAAAATTACCAAATCCGGGCTTTGGTTTGTCTACTATCAGGCCACATCTATCTCTGAATTCTTTTTGGATCCGCGCTTTATTTTCCGCAACAATGGCTTTGTCATTATCCCCTCGAGTTTGCCACTTTCTGAGAGGTAATTTATAAGACAAATATAGCAAATTTTCGAAAAAGCGTATCCAGCCATGAAGAACAAACTCCAAGTTCTCGGTTTCAACTTTTCGTGCAATCCTATCCTCTATAAATTGAACTGTTTAGAAGTTGCTCCACACAAATAGCATTTTTATATTGATGACGTCTCCGTAAGAGCATTACATACTTTACCGTCAATTATAGTAAAAACTAAGTTATGACTAACAAGCAGCGATCTTCTCTCAATCAGCGCTGCTCTCTTTTGCAAGTTTTTTATTTGCTGATCTACTCTGTTCTTTTCTGCAATGGATTTTTCTGTTGACTCTTTTACGTACTCGATTTTTAAAGGCCTGCAGCATCTTGTAGAAGCGATACAATTTTTGCATCACAGGTTAGTCGAAGTGGAACAACACAGGTTATGAAGACAGACGAATCAGATGCTTCAAAACCATGGAAAGCCTGTTTGTAGGAACTATGTCCCCAACTTCTGTCAAACCCCTACTTTGCAAACAAGCACAGTTTATCTAATTCTTCATTTTTTAGTAAGAGAATGGCATCTTTTTGTTAATGCCAAAAAATCCTGAATAGTGTGGTCAAGTAAGGCTTGCAGAGTAACATCTACCGAAGTTGTGGTAATTGCAATGTGTTCGGAAGGGGGATAGCATTCTTGAAGGAAATTTTTCTGGTGCACTCATTCTAATTACATTATATTGATGCCGAGATAATTGGGCTTCAACCGCAACTGCAAGCGTATCTTCTTCTGACATCTTCAAAGAATTTGTTTCCAATGACTTCTTATAAGTGCTTCTATCAGGGGTGGTACTTGTAATTTCTTTTAGAACTTTGGAAGCATTTACCTGTCCTTCCGTTCTCAAACTCATTTGAGTAGCATAATTTAATACGGCAACTGGTGTGGATTCTCGCAATTTCTGAGTTTTCCTTCTTTTAGTTCTTTCGGCACAACCTTCGAAAGGAGTACTTAGTCGACCACGTTTTTGATCAGGACAACGAAGAAAAGGAATAGAAGTCTCAAGCCAAGCACAATTTGTTTTTAAAAACAAATCAAGTTGTCTATGTGCTTTAACCCAACGGGATTTATATTGTGACTTAAAATGAGATAATAATTTAATTAAGCTTTCTTTATTAAAATTTCGTGTTCGATTTTTTAGTTCTTCCGTTAAAAATGTAAATTGCTGTTGCATATCAGTATGTTCAGCCGATCTCATTATATTAAAAAGCTCCATTCGCGTAATAAATAGAGTGTTGGAACTAATCCCTAAAGTTGAAATCATTTCATTAAAAACTACAATAAAACAGCCAAACTATTTTTTTCAGAAAGTACCTTTTTTTTAAAAAATCGCACAACAAGTGTTGCAAAAAGTTGCACCCAATTTTAAATGTTTATCAAAGTACACCATATAAACAATCAAAAAAATAAAAAACTAAAGCTTGGACGGCTTTGGAACACAATTAATTTCACCAATATTTACAAAGCAAACGCTAAATTAGATGCACTGAAACCTGGTACGATGAATGTTACCGAATGCAGTTTCACACAAAAAAAAAATTCCAGCTTAACACATACCTGAGTTTGATGGCTCCATACTAAAAATTTTAACAATCTTCAAGTTTTCAGAAAATTTTTACACACAAAAAATGCTACAAACTTTCATTTAACTAGGCACTTGCTATCAGTGAGCATGTATCGCTGGTCCTGATGCATTTTTCATGGTATGTGACTAAGATAACGGCATAGGACAGTTAGTTTATGATGAGTGTGCTATTTATGTACTCGAAAGTAAAACAAGCAGACCCAGAGAGAGAATTTCAATTTTTGATTTATTGCCAACTTTTTGGCTATTCTGCCCCACAGTGCGACGGATGTTCCAATACACACTCAGACGACAAATATAGTAACTGTCTACTTACTGCAGAACTATCGGAGGATGGAAATTATTCCAAGCGATCCCGAGGGACTAGAAAGCCATCGGGGCGATTTGCGTTAAATTGGCGAGGAGAAGATGTTGTAACGTGGACCTTAGACAAATAATGTGAGAAGCGAATGCTATCAACTTAATCTATGCAACACTTTATTTTATAAACTAGCGCTCTCAAGGGGAGAAATTTAGGGAAGAAAGAAGGATAGGTACCAATGTACGTTGGTTTTATATGTCTGAATGTTATAATGGCTAGGTAATAGAGAGCTCGGCAGGGCATTCCACAAGCGAGATGTTCGGCTTAGGAACGAATCACGATATTTCAGAGAAAGTGGGCTTGAGGGTATACTGATGAGCATTCATAGCGAGATGGGTGTTACGGTTGAAAGTTTGAATGGGTGGAATGCTACTGGCGATTTCTATGGAGCACTGGTGGTGGAAATAGCGATAAAACAAAGTGAGACAAGAGACATTACGTCACTGTTCGAGGATGTCAATTGACTGACTGATATTAGTATCACCTACGAGTTTTATCGCACGGCTTTGAACCCTATCTAACAGGTGCAGAGATGTTTTAGGAGCACCTGACCAGATGTGGGCATTGTACTCCAATTTTGGACGGATGAATGCTTTTTATATTGAGGCCAGATCAGAGGAATTGAAGTATTTCTTACATCGCTTGAGGAAACTTAGACATTTCGCAGCATTTTTGACGAGTTGTCACTGACACACATACCAAGAATGGAAAGTCTTTCGGTTTCGAAAATGCAAGTGCCATTCATGGATAATGGCTGGTTGTTTAAATTTCGCTTTAATGACAGCAGACAGCATTGTGTTTTGGAATCATTAAAATCCACTCTGTTGATAGTTCCCCAATTGGTTATGCTGTTGATATCGGAATTTCAACAGCCGAAAAGTAGGGACGTGAGTCCGGGAACGAATATGAAAAGCAGAGAGTACTGTCGTCAGGAAAGGAATGTATTGGGTTAGAAGTGGCTGGCAAGAGATCATTGATTAAAAACTAAAAAGAGTGTCGGAGGCAGAACGAAGCCCTGGGGCACACCAGCATTTATTTTCTGGATATCAGACATGAAACCGTCCAAGACAACTTGAATTGAACGTTCCGTTCCGAAAGGTAATTTCTAATCCATTTAGGAAAGGAATCATCGATCCCAAAAGCACGCATTTTCGACAAAAGAGCCTAATGCCAAACTCTGTCCAATGCCTTAGAAATATCAAGTGCAACTGTCTTGCTTTCGCCAGATTGATGTACGCTTTGGTTCCACTTTTCGGTGAGACATGCCATCAAATCACCAGTGGACTTGTTGCTACGAAAACCATATTGATAGTCATTTAGAAGTTTTCGTGCTTCGAGATATTTCATGAGCTGACGGTTTATCAGCGTTTCCATGACCTTGGAAAGAAGGGTCTGTCTGTAAGAGGAGAGAGAAGAAGATTCGCCTATTTTAGGGACGGGCTGGACAAATGCTGATTTTCATCTGCTCGGAAAGAGTCCTAAAGAGTAGGATTGATGAAAGAGCTTACGCAGTGGTTTTGCCAGCGTGGAAGAAGACCTCTTCAGAAGAAGGAGAGATATACCATCTGGACCAGCGGATTTATGCATGTTGAGATCTTTGTGTACTCTTGCTACTACACGACTGCGAAAGTGGATTTGTCCCATTGAAGATTCGACGCACTCAAGTGTAGGCGAAGAAACAGCACAATCCGGGAGTGTTGAGCTGGCCGCAAAGTGTGCAGCAAGCAGATTGGCTTTTTCCAAAGAGCTGACAGCTGGAATGTCAGTGTAAATGAGCGTGGGGATGGAGGATGAGGCAGAATTTCCAATATTTTTACTACCTTTGGGACTTTGTAGTATTTTTTGCCTCAGTTTTTGGTCGTATTAGAATTATACACGTTTAAGAAAGGCGTTGCAGTCATTTCTGGCTCGTTGGAACTTTTTTCGATTTTCCTCAATTGGGCTGGTCTTGAAGGACCTAAAAAACATTTCTCTAACTCTGACAGCCTCTTCACAGTTCGAGTCGTACCATGCCTTTTCTTTTGGTCTGATACTCTTCATCCGATGAGGGATAAAGTTTCTCATTCCAAAGAGAATGGAGTCTGTGGTCATATTAGCAGCGGCAACCACGTCGTTATCGAGGAATCATAACGACCAGTTAAATTTCCTAAAGAAGGTGTTAAGTCCGCTCCAATTGGCCTTCTCGTATTGAAATACGTTTATTTTAGAAATTTATTCTCTGTGTGGTCGGTGTACGTAAAATTAACTGATATAACACAATCGTCCGATGAGCCTAGAGGAGAAAGCACATCAACGGTGTATTGTACTTATCAGGGTGAGGAGCTAAAAACAAGTCTAGGGTATTGGCGGTATGAATATCAACTTCTGGTACTCGCGTGGGCTCATTTACCAGCTACGTTAAGTTGTTTTCCGAAGCGAAGATCTCAACCCATCGTCTTTCAGGTGGGTCGAGAATGTCGAAGCCACCCAGAATTGTGTATAGGGATACAGGATACATTTCTTTGAATGGTGTCAGATAGCGCATTAAACTCGTTAAAAGTCGAATTTCTGTCCAGTTTAGGGCTTCTGTAAATAAGGCAGTACTGGATAATTTGCTTAAGGAGATGAAATTCTAACCGCATGAAATTGAATTCCGGATTGGAACAGGGACTACATTGTTGTTGAGTTTGGTAAGCTACATCACTACGTACGTAAATGGCGAGACCGCGGCGAGAGAAGAATAATGGCACTAGTTCGTAGCCAGGTAGTTTCAAATCAGAGTGATCTGAAAGGTGTGGGCGGGGATCTACCTGTGTTTCACTAAGTGCCAAAACAGCTGGTGGACGTGGACGTACGCAGAAAAGTGATTACTTTTTAGCCCGCGTATGTTCGCAATGTCATTATATGAAAATAAAAACAAACACAAACACCGACAACGCTGTCATCTCTCTCTCTCTCTACCCATTCTTTTAACACTTCCGATGATGGCTCACATCGCCAGTAAAGTAAAAGAATTGCTTAAAAACATAAAGGAAAAGGTCACAAACTAGATGTAGGTACCTAATTATTATTTGCGTACAAACAATTATGCGTTTTGTATGCTCGTACCATCAGGAAATCTTAAGGTAAATTTTCAGGTACAAGATTTCGTTTACAGCCAAATAGGGCATTAAGCTTTAGGCCGTAACCAAAACCAGAATTTTATTGTCCACATAAATTACAAAAAAGGTTTCTACTCCTCATATGAAGGTTGTTCTATATCTTTTATATAAAATCTCAATCTCTGGCCAGTTTAACACATAAATTCTTATAACGACACCAATTAAGATAACATTAACGTTTTTTTTGCGGACTGGAAGACCATCTTCTAATAGGAGCATCTCCATATATTTTCCCTTACTATTAAGAAATGTCTTGCCAATAAATCTACCCAACTGGCCGTAACAATACTGTCTTCATTACCCCATCTTTGGTACCGAACAAATTGAAATTAGCTACCCAACATAGGTCATAGGTCTGCTATGTATTGCCGCTCTAAGTGCTTCTAATCTCTAACCCTTTTTTTGTCTTCCTGTTCGTTCCACTTTTATCCTTGCTCATAATTGGGTTTCTTGTTGCTCTACCAGGCAACTGCCTGCCTAATCCTTATCTTGAACCTTGGGTACGATACACGAAATGCTCCTTTCCTAAACAAGCTACACAGGCAGACCCAGATAGACATGCTTTAAGTCACCTGGATTTTGTTATATTTTCTCCGTAAACAACAACTGAGTGTGCCTTTTTTTTTGAGAGAGAGAGAAAAAGGATGTTTGCTGGTTTTGTCATATCCGAATTCAGGAAATTTAATGAGCGACTGTTGTGCCTTTAAAAAACAAAAAAAAAAAACAAAAAACAAATAAACAAAAATATGTACATTGTACATCTATCCGTAGGTACCCCAGAACACTAATTAAAATTACCGAAATGTATATTTTGAATATTTCTGAATAATTCAGAGAATAGGAGTAAAATGTTGCTTGTTTATCTGCCTCGTAACCTTAAGGGTGAGTGGGAATGGGAGTAAAACGAAGGGGAAGCTAATTTACGTGGGGTCCTGATTAAACAAAATCATAAGTGAATGTAAAATGATTTTAAAATATTTAAGCGGAAACGGAAAAACCATTTAACAAGTGTAAATTGAATAAAAATAAAATACGGAAAATGGAAACACGTTTGCGATTATTTATTTAGGATGTGTCTTCGTAACCTGTTGTTCATTTCATCTGCCCTTCACCTTTATTTCACATCCCTTTATGACGATGTTTTGTCATCAGTTTCCTTGTATCTCTAAACCTCTGTATCTTTTCATCAAAATCAATACACTCGTCGTTGTGCCTCCGATTTATGTATGTAGGTATATGGGGGAATTTTGAGAAAGCTTTTGAGTTAGAAGGTCCTTTCCATTGATATTCCCATACACTGTCTAGTGTCTTTACATTAGCCGATGATCCTCCATTCATCTCCTTGTTCTAGAACACAAAAATACGAAAATGTGTCAGTGCTGTTTTCTTTTCTTTTCTTTTGTCCCCCTTTTTTTTCTGCCGATAACTCATCGTCCTTTGAAAGGGAGAGTAGCCACCGTTATTGGAACAACTCAATAATTGAATTGGTAATTACTATACATACGAGAGGGTAGTTTACTTGTATTTTCTCAACTGGGGGACGAAAAGAAAAAAGTAGAGTGCTAATGCGGGATTATTTCAGGCTACTAATCTAACTTCGTTTGGACGACACGCGGACGAAGAAATGTACTCGTAATTATCCTTTTATCATTAAACAGAAACGTTTAAATTTTTCCGGACATGCAACGTCAGAGCCAAATGGCAGAAAGTTAGTTGCCAAAGCGAATAAGAGCTAAAAAGGAACATGAGTTGTCCACACCTTTAAAGGTTTTCTTTTTCCTTTCTCATAATCTGATTGAAGAAATTTGCATCTACAGAATGTCAATGCACAAATCTTGCAACACTTAGCAATACCTGGAAACGAACTACATGCTTACATAGTTGAGTTGGTTTTATTGGCTTTTCTAACGTTTTCTTCTTTTCCTTTTCTTCTTTTTTTTTTTTAAGTCTAGAAGAAGGATTGGAAATTGATTTGGGTGGATGCTCGTAGTCATCAGTAACAGGATTGGGGCTTATCGAAAATTAATTCCATTGTACATAAAATATGGAAATCTTACCTTTTGGCATATTCCTGGTATACAATGGATTTAAGAGAGGATTTTGGAAAATCACGGTCCACTTACATTTCTATTTTCAATTCAATTTATCATTACCCACATCACTTTGAACAGGAGCAATTCAACACAGCTGCACGTTAATAGCTCGTTGGGCAAATTCACAACCTCACGGGTGAAAGACTTTTAAGATTAACCCAGCGCTTCTGGAAGGGATACAAATAGATACAACGTCAACGTCGGCACTCACTTATCTGGCTTAGATTACTCGTGCAGATTTAATATCCAGATTCACTTACTCACTTAACATACTTGAGGCCACGCTACAAAAAGAGGATCTGGACTTAACTTCAAACAACAGCTCTTTTAACTTAGCGATATTTTAGGTTAATCGCCTCCAGATATGCACATAAAGTTGACTGAGAGCCCTTCCCGTTTGACTATGGAAAGTCTCCCTTTGCAAAGGGAGCTATCTGAGCCAATGTATTCTAACCCTTGTGACCAGGTCAACATCAATATTTAGTCCATACACTTTCAGTGCTGTATTCTGCTACTTCAAATTCTGCTTATGCAAACGCTTTTCTCTCGAAAACTAAAGTCCATGCCTGTGCGCTAAACAGTAGAACTAGGACGACAAGGGTCTTCGAGAATGCCCTCATCACTGTCATTAGTTACTGTCTTAGTGTAAGAAACAGCGATTGGCAAGAGTGATTCTTCTTTTACTTTCGTTGTTTGAATTTACAGCGGAGGCGGGTAGACAAGGTCTTTAACTACCTCAAAGCTATAGTTTGTCGTAGTGATGTGCTGTCTGAACCATTAGTAAATCTTTCTTTGCCGCTTCTAATTCAATGGTCGTAAATGCTCCAGTGATAGCTTACTGATTTATTCCTCTAAGGCCTATGTTGTCAGCTTACGCTAGCAGTTGTACAGATTTTTAAATTATTACGCATATAGTCATCTCCCTACCAAGTCATCTCCTGCAGAAGAGTCCATCTGCATTTTTTTATTTAGATATCGCTATCCAAACTTATTCTATCTGATCTCGGAGTGTTGGTCGTCGTCGCCGTTAAACAGTTTGCAGAAGTAATCTTTCCAGATTTTCAACACCCACTGTGACTAAACTATTACGTTTCCAACCATACTTCTGCCTTCCTCTACTCGGAACTTGTGTCCTTTTGACTTTTTTTTTTATTTTCCTTTTCGAGAAGCCGGTGCTCCTCCCGTTTTTTTTGTTCTGCTCTCGTCATTCCTTGCAGAGCTGCTTTTGATACTTCCTGTTTTACTGCATTTGCTTGCTGATACTTCTCATCAAACTACAATATGTAGGTCTTTCGTGAACCTAGCACATCAGATATGTCATCTCTAATGCCTTGCTGGCAAACCCATTGGTCTTCTGCATTTGATGTTGCCACCACAGCACTTTTCGTTTAGTAAAGGCTCTAGTTTCCTTTTGCGGTTTTAGCCGTTCGACGTCAAAGTTCTCCATAGTACTGACGTCTGGGATAGTCGAATTCGTACCTTGGCAGTGACCTGAGTCGATGTTGGCCCCTCGAAATGTTCAGACATCTAGAATACTAGAGCTCTATCATGTATCGATCGCAATGTGATTTTTAAAAAAACTTCGAACAAGTGACTTCCAAGAAAAAGTAAGCTAGCTGTGATCAAATTCCGTCCCGCTGCGCCGGAAAGTTAATTAGCCCGACCCAGTTTCCCTAGCTGGTTTCAGGTTGGCTTTGTTTTCCAGATGTGACACTAAAGATGTTCTGTTTTTCTAACTTCAAAGTTAAAATTACCAGGGACAATCTTAACGTCGTGCTTCGAAGATTTCCCATAGGTCTGATTGAAGAATTTGTAAAAGCCATCTTTGCTCCAATTTAGAAGCTGTCCCGTCGGTTAACCTCTTAGAACACTGGATATTGTGATGCAGCAGAGGCCTTGGATATGGATATTTTAGGTGGTTTTAACGCAAAAATAGCAAAGCAAGACATCTTCGGTGGTATGGTTGGAAAGCTTATATGAAAATATAAAGCCGAACTGACTTAGCTGCGGGACGATATGTCACTATAGGCAAGACGCGATTTTCCCGTAATAGCAACATTTGAACTTAAGGGCATATATCAACTCATTTTGAAGATTTGATCGGAGGAAAGTATGCCTATCGAGTAGAATTATCGTTTGCCTGATCCACATGAGTGGAGACTCTCGGGCAGTGCCAATTATAGAGGGATTATTGGGTCTATAGCGGTTTGCTAAGAGATGGCGTTACTTGTATTATTCCATTCCATTGGAACATGCGTTGGAAAGCTACTGTCATTGTACGTCATTTCAATATATGTCATCCATTTGAAGCGTAAACAACAATAACTTTTTTTTCACTCAAATATGTCGAAGTTTGTGCCTGAAAAAGTGTTTTTGTGGTGAGTTCTTCTTCATGAAGAAAACTGCTGCCGAAAGTCATCGTTTTTTGGTGGAAGTTTATGGTGAACATGCGCTAGCTGAGCGAATGTGCCAAAAGTGGTTTGCACGATTTAAAAGTGGTGATTTTGGCTTGGAAGACGATGAACGTCCTGGGCAGCCAAAAAAGTTTGAAGATGAAGAACTTAAAGCATTACTCTATGAAGATTGTTGCCAAACACAAGAAGAGCTCGCAGAATCTTTGGGTGTCACTCAAGCAGCCATTTCAAAACGTTTAAAAGCAGTTGCATATATTGAAAAGCAAGGAAATCGGGTTCCTCATGAAAGGAAACAAAACTACTCGTAGCATATTTAGGAATGTACAACTGGTATTCAATGCCTATCAGCATACATAAATTGCTTTGTCATTCTTTCGAAGTAATTAAATAATGCATACTTCCGAAAGGACAATTATCCGAAGAAAGCCAAGAGGCTCGGAACAAAGACTGCAGACGTTTTCGAATGTGTCATACCAGCAAAACTTCAAGACTAAATACTAACCGAGACCTTTTAAATATGCTTTTGATAACCTCTGACCCGATAATAGATTCTTTTCGAGAAAAACCTTTCAAAAATGTAAGTTCAATACCATCAGACATCACACAATTTTTAGCTGAACCTAAACTGGTTGGAAACACAAGACAACAAACAACTCAAGAAGATGAGGACTCAGATACCATAACTTCAGATGCATTCAGTACCGATTTGGATTCATCAGATTAAATCTGTAAACTGTATTACCATTTCATTTTTATTTTAACTTCGGATAGCGAAATTTAATGTTTTCAGCAAAAAATGTTGTTTTATATGAATTGTATGTAAAATAATCGAAAATAAAAGCGTTCACTCAAACTTAAGAATTTTTTACGTCTAGCATGTATGAAACGGTCCACTGTGCATCGTTTGTCAGATTTGTAAGGTATCTATACACCGATGCAATTTTCTGAGCTTATTGTTTAAGCTATTAAGTCTACTTTTATCACTTGGAGATCTTGACAGTTGCCATCGTTTGCGAGCTCGTCTATTTTCAGATATAATGGCGCAAACTTCTTTGGGATACACATTTCTTTTACTTTGCTATTTAATTCAGGTGTTGCAGCCCATGCAGCCTTTTGTATAGCTAGGTTGCAGGACTGTACTTCACTTTCGAATTGCTCTATTGTATTAATTGTTGTGGATAGTTCGATGCGTTCATCTATTAAATATCTGAAATATATCCAGTCAGTTAGTTTGTTTACTAGACGTGGGTTGTGTTCCTTCATTGTAATCTTATTACCAAGTGTAAGCAGCACAGATGAGTGATCTGAGTCGAGATCTGGCCCTTCCTTAGCTTGGGTAGTATTTGAGGAGATATACTTAGTTAAGAAGAAGTCGACAATATCCGGGATTTTGTTCCTATCTATGTGCCAGTAAGTAGGATTTCCCGTTGAATGATAGTTAATATTGTTTTTTTTTTAAAAAGCTTCAAGGAGTTCTCTTGCTCTTGCATTTGTTAATCTTGATCTCCAAAATTTGTTCTTAGCGTTGACATCTCCACCTATTATGAACTTATTTCTGAATTTACGGAAGAGGCTTTCAAAATTGTTTTGTTTCAGCCGCTGCTACCGTATCTGGCCGCTGGTTGTTTTTATGTTTACGGATTTGGCTTGCATTTTACACGACTGGTATTCTTCATCTCCTTCCTTAATTATAACTGCGGCCCCTCCTCTTGCTGTGTCTTGTATCCGCGAAGTTTGTATTTTGTTGCAATTTTAAAATGCGTCTCGGAGACTAGACATATGGTATATCAATTTTGTTTATATCGAGAGTCGCTTGCAATTCGCCTTTGCGGTTCTCGAGGCCATTGGCATTCCATAATAAGATTTGTAGGTTTTTAGCCATTATGTCCTTTTAGGTACAGTTCTTTTATTACTGTTTTGTTTTTCAAGGAAAGATATTCTCTCCAGAATTTTCTTATTATTCTTTTCCATATCTTCTATTCTGTTGAGAATTCTTTGCATGATATCCTCCATAACATTGCTGGGAGGCTTGGAGTTTCCGACTGGTTTTACAATGTTTTTCGAAGTAACTTACGCATATGTTTTCCTTGGACCGGTAATGAGGCTCATTTGCGCTTAGGGGTAGATTTCCTTTAGCTCTATCGAATTTTTAATTCATTTGGGGCTTAGATTTCGCTCTCAAGTCTTTTTTGTTTCGTTTTTCTCCGTTTTTGGTTGCGCCTTTTTGAACAGGCTTTTGAATTTTCTTTCGCTTGTTGTCTTTTACCTGCTGTAGCTCTTTTGCTACTACACACCCTCTGTAGTTAGCTGGGTGTCTTTCGCTACAATTGGCGCATTTAGGGGCTGCATTTTTTCCCTTATGCCGTCTTTTATATGGTGGTCTCCTGCTAATTTTATGCATTTCGGGCTTGAGCTGCAGTATTTGTGAGAGTGACTATGCTTTTGACAGTTCTTACATTGAGAATCCGTTTTTCATTTGCTGGGATCGTCAACAGTAATATCATCGAGGCTGCTACACAACATTAAGTATTTTACGTAATCGGGATTGCACAACCCCTAGGTCCTTTCGTTGATAGTGCAGTATTCCAGTATGGTGGTATGAGCTCTGCCGTAGATTCAGTGAAAACTTCTCCTATATCGGCATAATAGTTATATGCCGACGATAAATCCGAGCTCCGAATATATCGAAGGAGTTTAAGTGAGGCTACCGCTGGGTCTGGATCTGAATTTAACCTCATCTTGGGAATTCCTCCCCCCGAAAGATTCGTTTGATACCTTGTCATGGCCATACTTATGCGCTGAATTTCACCTTGCATAAGTCTGAGTGTTCAGTTACATTTGCACGGTTAGACTCAGCATACTGCGAAGTGATGTTACTTTAGGAACTACTTTGCTCCTTTCTCAACCAATCGGACTTGGGACCGATATTAGCGAGCACTCAACCTACAGGGTGAATGACTCGAACTCCAACTTTTTAAAATGCTATAACTTTTTTATTTTTTGATAAATTTTATTGTGCGAAAGCAAAAAATATTGGAAAATACATCAATTTTCAAATGGTATCAGTAGTTTTCAATATGTTCACTTTTGGCGCGAATAATGGCCTTGAGACGGCCGAAGAAAGCATCGCACGCTGCACGCAAGTGACTCTGCGGTATTTTGGCCCATTCCCGGCGAGGTGCTTGTTTGAGGTGGTCTAAACTTTGGTATTTTTTAGTGCCAACCTTCGCCTTCAAAATACTCCAGACAGAGAAATCCAACGGATTCGCATCCGGAGAATTTGCAATCCATTGTGTCGAAGAAATGAAGTGTGGAACATTGTTTTTTAACCAATCTTGGTTGACGCATTGTGAGACGGTGCCGAGTCTTGTTGAAATGTTCACGGTCTGCGACCGAAATGATTGTTTGCCCAAGGCTTCAATACTGCCTCTAAGACAGTTTCACGGTATACGATCGCATTAATTTTGACGCCACGGTCCAAAAATGCGAGCGGAGAGCGACCATCGGCGGTTATGGCGGTTATGGCGGCCCAAACCATCACCATCGGTGCTGCCTGCTTTCTGGTGGCCGTCCGAAGGTGTAAATTTTCGAAGGACCTCTCTGGCAAGTAAACTCGGTCATTTTGTTTCTTGACATATTGCTCGATAACAAATGGCGACTCATCGGAAAAAAACCAAATTCGGCAACTCACCACTTTAGTGCAAGCGTAGCAACTCCTTTGTTCTTTCGACTCTGAATTTTTTCTGTTGCGGTGTAAGATTGTGTGATTTTTGGAACTTCAATGGCTTGAGCCCAAGCTCATATTTCAGTATGTGTTGTATCCGTTCCAACGATATGTTGAGCTCACGAGCCATTTTTCTTCCACTTCGACGTGGATTTTGCTCAATTCGAGACTTCACTTTCCGAACCATTTCTGCCGATGTTGCTGTTTTTTTGTGACCACCTCCATGGCGTTTGCAGCGCTGCCAGTATGGCGGTAATGAGCCATGGTTCGAGACACAAATGATTTATTCACGTTGAGGTGCTGGAGGGCTCTAACGATAGCTACTTGTGGTTTTCCAGCCAAATATAAAGCAATCACACTATCACGTTTGAATTCTATCGCGGATAAAAAAGAGACGCAAATCGTTTCAAAGGCTTGTAAATAATAAAATTATCTGTCAAAATTTGACACATGAACGGTTTGGAAATTATAGCAGTCTGAAGTTGGTTACAGTTCGAATCATTCAGGGTGTATATATTGAACAAAATTGTAATATAGTGTTGCCAAATGTGATAATTTGTCCGACATCTATCCAAAAGGTCCTCACTGCGCAAAAATAAGCAAAAACTGCGGATGTCCTGTATGTTTGCACTGACAAGATTTTTTTTATTATTTTTTGTAATTTATATAATTTAGATACTAAAGTGATTTCTTATAAATAAATAAAATCTAAACTACTGACTAATTATTTTACTAATGAACTTTTTCAATTCTTTTTTTCTCTTTGCAGGTAAGTGAAAACATTGCGCGAAATATTTTATTTAAACATCCTGAAAGCAGGTACACATTCACATTATGTAGAAAATGTTAACTTTGTAAATGAATTTCTCTAAAATAAATATTTTATTCGGTGATGTTATTATTTTGTTATTTTGGGCTTGGCTTGGCCAAAGTACAATCCGAAGAACTTCAATGTCAAAGCAAAATCATTTGGTGTATTCTAACTTTCACTGTCAGGACCAAAGTTGCGAGTTTGAAGTTAGATTATTCATTACATTCCCTTCTGTCTAATCGACCTCAGTTCCTTAGCATAGCTAATTTAGCTTTGAAGTTTGTTCTCCGAAACAAACTTAATTCACGTAGAATGAACGTGCTTTGAGAATATTTCCCATTGAATACATTACGAGTATGTGAAAGGAGTGAAATTTTTCTTTGTCCAAGAATACATTATCTATGAAAGAATGTTTTGTTTCCTATTTCCGCAACATCACCGTTGATGATGGTAGGAGCATTTCAATTTACTCGTAGTTACTTTGGACACTCAGCTTCTATTGACATTCTCTTCACAGTTGCTAGTTTATAAACATTTTGTTCTGAATTTATTAGGTGCTGTCCTTTTAGCATTGATAGGAATGTGCTTTGAATTTAAATATATCGTAATTCTTTATTCAATATTTAATAGAAAAACTTCCAGTGGACTGCATGTTGTATTACCCAGTAAATAATAGTGATACTCTATATTTGAATGCAAATCTACAAATTGCTTAGACGCATACAAATTCATTTAAACTGGCGACGAACTATCTATCAGCATGACGATACTTAAATTTTATTAGAAACTTAGTGACAGTTCGAGTACTTTGCATTTTTGTTGAGGAAAATTCTCTGGACAGATTTGATTTGGCGTTACTTAGTTGTCTCGTTGTCGTTGTCGTTGTCGAATGTTTAATCTCCCTTCCGTTGTCTCAGGTTAGGGTCGAAGTGGCCACAATCAAAACTCCACCATCTAGAGAGTGACCAGATAGCAATGATAGTTTTTCCAATTGTTATGTTTCAGCAGCTGTCAAAGTTACCAATGACATCCAGCTGTCAAAATATTCAGTATGGTTTGCCATTTCATCACGCATCGCTTTTTGCGTGCCAAACGTCTGGAAATTATTAAGAAATATCGAAATTCCGGCTCGATTGTAAATACGCAACGTGAATTTCGTCATGAGGTTGGTCGTCATCATGGCTTCAGTGTGTGCAGGCAATTCGTCGCACCGTGGAGAAGTTTCAGCATGAGTACGCTGTTTTGGATCATAAGCCACCAACCAGGCAGAGATTGGTGCGAAATGAAGAAAGCATAGCCGCCGTGCCGGCCAGTATCCAAGAAGACCCAGAAATGTCGATTCGGCGTCGATCAGCTAAATTGGGCATCGCCAGAGAGTCAACGCGGTTTATTTTGCCATTGAATTTGGGCCTACATCCATATGAGATTGTGCTGACGCAAGAATTGAAGCCGGACGACCAATGACAACGCCGAAAGTTCGCTAATGGGGCCCTGAAAATGTTGGCCGCATTTTGGCCAAAAACTCATCTTCGCGGACGAAGCCAATTTTTGGCTCAGCGGCTATGTCAACAACCTAAATTGCCATTATTGGAGCGAACACAATCCACAAGATTGACTGTTTGGTGCGGTTTATGTCATGGCGGCATCATCGGACCTTATTTCTTTCGAAATGAGAAAGAATAGTCCGTTACCGTCAATAGTCTCAGGTATAGACCTATGTTAACCGGATTTCTGTGGTCAGAGTTCGGCAATATCGATATATCCGAGCTGTGGCTCCAACAAGACGGCGCTGCATGCCATACATTGCTCGAAGTTGTGAAGGAGAAATTTGGTGACTGGGTCATCTCACGGCGAGCGTTCATCAATTGGCCGCCGCGATGATGCAATTTGACACCACTCGATTATTTTCTCTGGGGTAGGAGAGGATTGTTACTGATACCCTCCATACAAATTCAGAAAATGTTGCTTGAACTTTATACTCAATTTATACTAAATCGTTTTGCTTTTACTAATCTGTGAAATGTTTAATGCATCTACATAATTGCGTCTAAGGTTTCATACTTCTCCCACATATCTGCAATGCTTTCTGGTGTGTTTGGCCAGAGATGTTTTGAGAGCACCTGACCAGATGTGGGCATTGTACTCCAATTTTGGGCGGTACCTTATGTATTGAAACCAGATCAAAGGGGGTGAAATATTTCTTACTTGACGAAACCTAGACATTTCGTAGTATTATTATTATTATTATCAAGGGAACGATACAAATTAATTTGTAGGGTCTGGGGTACTATGCCCATGTGGCGCGTTTCGTAGTATTTTTGACGACATCAAATAGGTGGTCAGTCCAACGTAGGTTGACACACATACAGAGATTCATCGATCCCAAATGCACGCATTTTTGACAAAAGAGCCTGATACTAAACTCTCTCAAATGCCATTGAAATATCAAGTGCAACTATGTTGCCTTCGCCAGATTGATGTATGCTTTGGTTCCACTTGCCGGTGAGACATGCCATTAAATAACCAGTGTACGTGTTCCCGGTCATTGAAAAGGTTTCGTGTTTCGAGATATTTCATGAGCTGGCGGTTTATCAGCGTTTCCATGACCTTGGAAAGAAGGGACGTAAGTGCAATTTGTCTGTAGGAGGAGAGAGAAAAAGATTCGCCTTTTTTAGGGACAAATGCTGTTTTCCATCTGCTCGGAAAGAGTCCTAAAGTGTAGGATGGATGAAAAAGTTTACGGAGTGGTGTTGCCAGCGAGGAAGAACCCCTGTTCAGAAGAAGGGGAGATAATGCTGTCTGGACCTGCGGATTTGTGGATGTTAAGATCTTTGAGTATTCTCGCTACTACACGTGTGCGAAAGTGGATTTGTCCCATTGAAGATTCGACGCACTCAAGTGTAAGCGGAGACAAAGCACAATCCGGAAGTATTGAACTGGCCGCAAAGTGTGCAGTAAGCGGATTTGCCTTGCCCAAAGAGCTGACAGCTGGAATGTCATTGTAAATGAGCGTTGGGATGGAGAATGAGGCAGAATTTCTAATGTTTTTGACAAACGACCAAAAGCTTTTACTACCTTTGGGACATTGTTGTATTTTTTGCCTCAATTTTTGGTCGTATTGAAATTGTACGCGCTTGAAAAAGACGTTGCAGTCATTCCTGGCTCGTTTGAACTTTTTTCAGTTTTCCTCTGTCAAGTTGGTCTTGTAGGACCGAAAAAACATTTCTCTAGCCCTGACAGCCTCTTCACAGTTCGAGGGATAAAGGATCTCATTCCAAGGAGAATAGTGTCAGTGATCATATCAGCAGCGGCATCCACGCCGTTACCGAGGAAAGGTAATGACCAGTTAAATTTCCTAAAGAAGGTGTTAAGTCGGCTCCAATTGACTTTTTCCTATTGCCATACGCTTCTTTTAGGAATTTTTTCTCTAAGTGTGTAGTCAGCGTACGAGAAATTAGCTGATATGACACAATGATCCGCCGAGCGTAGATGAGAAAGCACATCAACAGTGTATTCTATGTATCAGGGTGAGACGTTAAAAACAAATCCAGGGTGTTGGCGGTATGACTATCAACGCCTGGTATTCGCTTGGGCTCATTTGCAAGCTGTGTTAAATTGTTTTCCGCAGCGGAGATCTCAACACACCGTTCTTCATAATGAAATCGCTCATAATGACGATTTCAGTATGTGGATACAGGGATACAATTCTTTGAATTGAATCAGGCAGCGTATCTGAATTGCTGTCCAGTTTGGAGCTTCTGTAAATAAAGCAGTAGTGGATAATTTGCTTACGGAGATAGAATTTTACCCACATGTCATTGAATTCCGGATTATTTTGTTAATATCAGACTTCAAACTATCCAAGACAATTTGAATGGAACGTTCCGAAAGGTAGTTTCTAATCCATTTAAGAAGAGAGGCACGCATTTTCGACAAAAGAGCTTGATGCGGGTAGCCGTGGCTCAAGTGGTAGGTTCGGGGTCCAATACCAGCCGTGGCCGAAAGTCGTTTTTTCAGCCAACTAAAATCTCGTAAGATGAATTGTTGCCTGAATACAATATCAAGTCAATTTACACTAATAATTTAGTCTCCCCATTAAATGTTGGATGCCATCCATAGAGCGAAATGAGCCCAAACATCTTTCTTCCTCTTTCTGTCCCATTTTCCGAAAAACTTAACACATACTTTGGCATCATAAGTGTAGTCATACCCACTCTGTCAAATGCCTTTGAAATATCTGGCTTTCGTCAGATTGCTGTACGCTGTGGATCAACTTTTCGATGAGACATGCCATCAAGTCACCAGTGGGCCTGTTGTTACGATAACCATACTGCTGGTCTTTGATTAGTTACCGCCATTGACGGTAAAATTTCGATTTTCTTCATTTTTGAGTAAGTACGGCCAAGTACGGCATTTTTCGGGATGCATCGATAGCTGATGGTATTTAGATTTTCCTCACTCCAAATTCGACAATTTTGCTTTTTAACTGAGACTAAATTGAGCCTCATCACTAAAAAAAAATTGACGGTAAAAAAAGTGTATCGACTTCCAACTGTTCAAGAGGCCAATCAGCAAATTCAGAACACAAACGACAATCGCCTGATTTCAATTCTTGCAACAATTGGATCTTGTAATCTCGTAAGCATGTGAGCCAAGTTGCTTGTGAAAAATCTGCCATAAAGTTGAGTCGCCCAGGCCAAGTTCTTCCGCACGAGCGCGAATCGATTAATTAGAATCATGCTCAAGACTGGCGTCAACGGCGCGCGCCGATATTTTCTTCTTTCCAAAAGTGTAAATGTAGTGTGAACGTTCTCAATTGTGTTGCGCATAGCCAACTCATTCGGCCGATTATGTGGACCGTAAAATTGGAGTAGCGCTCCGTAAATATCTTTCACTGAACACTGATTTTGGAAATAAATTTCTATAAATGTTGATCGGGCATTAGTCTTTTATGCTTTTTTTTTTGCATTAAAACACATTTTTTGCATTTCCTTAGCAAAAGGATTGCGTAGTATCTACGGGTGTACTATAATTTCTAATCGTTTTGTTCCGAACACTACTACCATTGCATCAATCATAAGTAGGGGGCTTCTGGTTACAAATTGATGCTCTTTTAGTCAACTTATCATTGTCTAATGGATTGGTCTTATTTCTTTGATTACATTCACATCCCGTCGCAGATCAAGAACTCGTGAATGTCTTCTTTTCTGTCAGTCGCCCTGGTTTTGGCCGGAATATAATGAAATGCAAAAAATTGTTTCCTATACTCCACTTTTTTTTTATCTGGCAGGATAGGAGTCATAACTTAGTTTCCACGGCCAGTCATCACTGTTTCTTCCCTTCGGAGATGGTCTGCGTAGTCTGAATAATTAGTCTTTAACCACCTTACCAGAGTTTAACTGGTGCGTTTTTATAAGTTTCATTACTTCAATCAATACGCGAAAAGTATCTTGTATACGAATATGGACATGTATCCCCTTCTTGTAGACCGCCCATTGGGAAAAGATTTTGGATAGCATAAAACTTGAAGGCCATTTCTCAGGCCCCTCCTTACGCATCAGAGGGAATCGAAATTTTACGCTTCAACTTATTTCGTATTCTGTTGGTACTAAAACATTTCGTTTTTCCCTCACATCCATTACACTCTTAGATTTTACACAACTGCCGCCATCTGCTCTTGGTCAACTTCTTAACACTATTCAACAAAAGTATATCTGTCCAATGTGACCTAAAAACGATCTATGTCTGTTTTTGAAACCAATCACAATATCCAAACGTCCATGTGACATAAAAAGTAATTAACTTGGTTCATTCCCTCTCAGTCATTTTTCAAATATCTAAAATTGTTTAGAGGATAATTCCCTCCGGCATTCCTTGCAAAAAATACTTCGCTCGTGCGGTAACTATTATTCCGCTCCACCCACAACCATTCAGGACGAGATTATTAAAAACCAATTTCGTTTTCGGACGTACCGTGGAAATTTTTAAGATTATTTTCGAGGCCCAAACCACCAGGATGTGAAAGAAATTAACATCTTGAACTTCTGCAGGCACATACAACTCTCCGAATTCAATCTGTACACAAACATCTGAATTATTCAGGCAGCGATCCCTTTTACCCAACGTTCTGTGCCATCTCCTGCTGCCAAAACGTCGTAGGGCATCCCCTTGGGTTGTATAGTAGCTTTCCAGAAAATGTGTTCCTAACATTCATTACTCTTTTCTTTTTTTTTTTTTTAATTTACTTAAGCCTTGGCAGGATATAATGTAAGTATCATACGTGTAAATATAAGTGGTACGAGTATAAGCACAAGTTCGGAAGGAGATACGAGTACGAATACCAATGCTGTTGGCTCCCTATTGACACTGTTGTCTCTTGTGAGGCTTAAGATGATTCAAACAGAATTAGAAATTTAGTTTGAACTAATTTCTTATACATTCTTCTACTATAGCGTACTCGTCCCGTAGATGTATCTGTGTCTGCAGAATTTGCATTGTCCTTGGGAGACATTTGGTTTTGATTGAAATTGGTTAATGGAATTACTTCAACAAATATTATCGATCAGCAGCTGGGATTACATTCTCACAGTACCTGCCTATCAATTCAATCCAGAACGAAATTCGCCTACTTAAAGAAGGACGACCAGCACTCTGAATTCAATGTGGGCATAAGGCATGAGGTTTGAGTTACGTTATACATAGAATAATCCGGACCAGACGGGCTATACTATTATCTTTCGTGTTTTCATTTATTCATTTATTGCAGCAACGAATAGCAAACAGCTACAGCGTTTATTACTTGCTCTGGGTGTACTCGTAATTACATATCGTTATCAACTCGTAAAGTGAAGATAGACCCTTTAAAAGCCCTCGTACCACTTAGTCGCCATTATGCAATAAAAGTGAGTACTTGTTGTTGACATATTCTATAGTCAGTAGGTTAGTATCATAGCTATAGATACAGATACGAGCACTAACATGGCTAAGCATAGGTACGAGAGTGTATGCTCGTGTGTTTCCCGTACTCGTTTGTATCTGAAAACGACATTGATTGAAAATTAAATCCTTGGAGATATCCAACATGAACAACCACAACTAGTGGAATATGCTTGGCTTAAATTACAATTTGGAATTTAAACAGGAATCTATCTGTAGCCCAACGAGTATCCGTATTCGTATCTATACCATTTTCACGAGTAATCGGAATAATTTGAAGTCAAAAAATTAACATTTCATAGAAGAGCAATTTTGCTGGCTTAACCGCTATTTTGAACATCGGCTGATGAGGGATGTTCAATCAATGAAAGTAGCAATTTCCGTATTATAGTCTGGTTGAGGAAATTGCTTCGCATGTCTCAAGTGAGCACGTTGATTGGTTTCATTGGCAATGTGTTACAAAATCAAAATTTCTGACTAAACAAGGACATCAAACGATTTTCTGGCTGAATCGAAAGTATTTTAAAAATCTTCTAAATTGAATCGTACGGACTGGTTCGATGGGTGTAATAAGGCAGAGATACTAAGCTTTTATATTTCTGTTTATAACTATAATATTCTTGTATACCCTACCCTTGTACGCAGGATTTCGTTCGGACGCCAGTGGTCGAAAAGTTTTTCTTCTGGTCTATAGCAAATAATATCGCAAACTTTTCATCGATATCGGGAAGCATCTGCATCCTGGAGGGTTGTATCACTGAGATACATATGTGCTTGTGAGAACCCCAGCTGTAGAGTGACCTCTACCAACGATACAAGCAGTCACTAACAGATCCTTGGGTGGCATGTTCTTGATTATCGACTTGACGCTGTTAAATTCCACTCATAAAGCCTTTTCCTTTCACCTGTACTCTTTTATAAAACGGCCATCCGGAACTGAACAGAACAAACCATCATTGAATCCAGATGGTTTATATTGTTCGAAATGCCGCTGATAAAGTCTGGTGGGATCAGTGAGCGTGCCGTAAGCTCTGCAATAGATCCGCAACAAGATTTATATAAACGCAGCCGGAAAATGAGTACTCGCATCTATTCATGTAAGCATAGGGACACTTTGTGTGGGATTTGTTTTTTTTTTTTTTGTTGAAGTTTCCGCAGCCAAGAGGATTGCTCTTAATACTCAGATAAGATTCTGTCACTAAACAGAGACGACATTTGGTGAATGCTTACTTCAAAGTAGAGATGAAGACTTTCCATTCCGATTCCTGGTATTCGCATTGGCGATTACGAAGCGAGTAACTTAGTTACTTAAGCGGCGCTACGCTCAACATATAAATCTCACCACCCAGTCCCGTTGCTCATTTAGTTGCTTTCCATTTCACGCGCAAAAGAATAGAGATCGCGTTTACCTGCAGTGTTAGATTCGGAGACTTCCCATGCTGCACCACTGATGACCATCCGCCCTATATATACAAGCCATCTAAGTCAATGAATTCTGGCTCCAGTTAAGTCAATGTCGCCCATACAGTTCCTGGCTAAATCTCCTCCTCTGCTCTCCATTGATGCAGAATTAGCACTTTTTTTCGAAACGACGTCTTTATCCTTTTTTGATAAATCCCATGCATCTGCAATGTAAACGTAAACTAGGACCATCGATGTTGTTATAGAGTGCTATTTTGGTTATCCGAGAGAGCGCTCTGCTGCTCAATTGTCGTCTGAGCCAAAAAGTACAGTGATCGGCACGGGTTACCTTTGGAATGATCTCTAAGGTAGTGTCGTTGTTCAAATTGGCTGCGGAGCTTAGGCTGAGAATTGGTGGGTTTGAATTTGAAATTGGAGAGTCTTTCCCAAGGGCTTCTGTAATCTAAAAATCTGGTCGATGGAGAACTTTCCCAACATAAAACTGCGCTGATGCAGACCGGTCGATTGGTGTATAAAAGTTTTCAAGCGATTACATTGTACGGAAAAGAAGATCTAATGGAAGATATTCAGAAGACTGGCGCCTCTAAAGTGAGCAGCTAGAGGGTTTCCTTTCTTTAGATTGGGCCTACAATGCTGAGATTCCATTCCTCTGGCGTGTTCTCGTCCCTCTATAATACCTTGATCCGGAATGTATTCAGAAAATTGGAAATACAAGTTTATTCATCTAAATCTATACCCCTTCAGAGTAATCGACTGCAACACACTTATGACAGCGTTTGATCCAATCCTGGAAACATTTTTTATATTCGGTTTTCGGTATGTCGATCAGTGCTTCCTGCGATTTTTCCATTACTTCCTCTCTGCTGCTGAAACGCGTTCCGCGTAGTGGTTTTTTAACTCGATTGAACAGAAAGAAGTCACAGGGAGCCAAATCAGGTGAATTGCTTCACGCAAACGTCTCATAACACCCAAATAATACTCTTTGTTTACTGTCTGGCCTTCTGGCAAAAATTCATGATGTACTACACCGTTGTAATCCATGAAAACTGTGAGCATTGCCTTCTTTTTTGACTGAAAACGACGACGACGTGGTTTTTTTGGTCCCGGCTCATTTGCCTGATGTCTGGATTGCGTGTCGTACTCACAAACCCACGTCTCGTCTCCAGTAGTGATCCTTTTGATGAATGTGGGATCGGATTCAGCCTCGCAAATCATCTCTTTTGCGACGTCAGCCCCGTCTCTTTTTTGCATGAAATTGAGGTCTTTTGGCACCAACTTTGGTGCTACACGACGGAAACCCAAATCATTAACCAAAGTGTCTTGGACGGATCCATAGGCAGTGTTCAAGTCCTACGCTATCTCTCTGATGGTTAATTTGCGGTTATTGACCAACATTTCTTATACTTCATCAATGTTTTTGTCGGTTTTCGATGTCGATGGTCTGCCACTGCGTTCATCATCTTCGATTGACTCACGACCACTTTTGAACCGCTCGTGCCACTGGTAAATGACAGTTTTCTTTAGAGAATCGTTGCCGAAATACTTTTCCAACATTTCCAACGTTCGCACACCATTAAATCCGTTTTTTACGCAAAATTTAATACTCGTACAAGTTCGTTGTTGCAAATTGAAATCCATTTCTAAAATTGTAAAAAATCGCCAACACACAGAGAGATAGATGTACTCTTGGCTACGTAACTTTTGCAAATGTCAAGCTATGACGCTAAGATTTAGAGGGAATGTCAACAACAGATTTACCAACTTAACAAAAAAAACAAAATTCAAATCGGAACTTTTGGATCGAGGTGGTATTTAGTGTACGCCCTCCACAAAGTAATCTATCGTGGAGTTGACTTTGCAGCTACGCCATCAGTAGCAGCAGCCGTGTTGGACTTAAGTTTGGATATGGTTATCCTCACATTTTTGCCCATCATCATCCAGATTGAATGATTTATTCTGCCTTACAAGCTTCCGTTGGTATTTTACTGATCTGGCAAAATTTGCGAATATCCTTTCTACATAACATCTCCCAGTGTCCTGTATCTCCCAGGCGGTATCTCCTATTACTTGTTGGCACTTTTGCAACAGCGTTTTGAGATAAGATGCCGGCAACAAAGTCTGTTGAAGGGGATTAAGGGGCCATTAATTGGCAAAATGACCATTCCTTGCGATTGTAGCCTTTCAACACCAAATTTCCTCACATCATATCAACTTCCTGACGGTGTAAGAGATATCCACATTCATACCATGGAGTCAATGTGGGTTTTTTTGGAGCGCTTGGATATCCAAAATACTGCACGTATTTGCGTCAAACACAATATGGTCAATCTGGTTGGCTGCACACCAGTAAATGTACTGAATAGACAATATCCACTGCTGACTGCATTTTAGCTGTTTCGTTGCAAATTTGTTTATAAAGTCGAACGTCAATTGGTTTTCGAAATACGTAAAATGCTTTAAGTTTAAATAGTTTTGACGAGATTCATCGGAAAACTCAAGTCTTCGTCATGAGAAATGTCCGGACGTTTACGTTCTCATTTTCGCCTTTGCCACTTCAACAGTCCCCTAAGTTAGAAATAGCGTCCTTGTGTCAAAGTCGCAGGCTGCAGACTGCGTTTGCATAAAGGGGCTTGAAGTTGAAATAGTTAACTGAAACGAAGGTGTTATGTATTCGCTAAAGTTATTTACAGCAGCGTAAGTGCCTTATTGTGACCGTAAGGTTCTGCCAACAACTGGCATCAGCTTAGTACACATCCTTATTGCTAAGGCCTAGCCAATCTGTCTGTGATTCATTTATAATTTAGGAGAACACGACGACCACATACGTGACTACATTTATGTCATTGAGCTCTAAAAGTCTTTTTTTATGATCATAAGGATAGGATGTGCGAAATATCCTGCGTCTTTTTCGACGAATTTGTATGAGAAAAAAAATCAAAGAAAGGGAATAATCCACTTTTTAACCAAACTAATTGACCCTTGGTCTCATTCAGTAGGCACGTTATCAAAGTACCACATGTCTAACAATATGCCCTCTATATTGTATATCATAGCTCGCATTACATCCTTAAAGTAACGTCTTGAGATTTACAAAATATTAATTCTTTTGGGACCTCCATGAATAAGGATGTCAAGAACGCGTTGTAGTATCTTTAAATTTGACTACCATCTAGAAGTTTTTAACGGGTTTCTAACCTCTTTTACTCACATCTTTATCCACAGCCATATGTGGCTCCTATTCCTTTGAAAATGCGAGCTTGGCTATTATCGTGATAGCGAACCATGGTCAATAATTTTTTTATGGCCAGAAGTTGAAGGTATGGATGGGCGGCATTAAAAAAGTTGGCTACGTTACGTGCCGAAACTATTGAACGTTTACCGGTAGTGCTCATCAAAATTGATCGCCGATATCATGCGGTTATACACCTTGCGATTTGGTTCTTTGGGACCATGTGTGAGAAACGGTCAGTTGAAACACTTAAAGCCGAGATACGTGCTGATATCACTGAAATAGACCCACAAATATGCGAAAATTTGAACGACAATCTGATGAAAAGTCAATATGTAGATGTGCACCGGGTCGTCATAATATTGTTTTTCATAATTAATTGCGGTTCAATATTCTATTGCAGAAATATGTAAAGATGGAAATATGTATGAGATGGGACGCCTGCAAACGGGGAACAACGAAATTTGCAGTAGATAAAAAGAGTACTTTAACGCGTTACTAAACGAAGAATTTCCGCGCTATCTTCGCTATCCCACAAAGAAAAAACCGCAGATTTTACGGAAGCCGAAGTAAGCGATGCAGTAAAACGGATGAACACTGGGCGTGCGGTCCGATCATATCACATTCCGTCCAGAGTATTTGGAACAATCGGAAATCTTGGATTTAAATGGCTCACGGTTTTGTTCAATAAAATACTGAAGTCGATTGAATGTCTAGTAGAGGGATAGGTTTCTTCCTCCGTTGTATGAAGACAAAGGCGTCACGAGAAATTGCAGCAACTACCGATCAATGAAACTAACATCGCACACCATACAAATATTCGAGAGAATTATAGACAATCGACAACACAATATTATTAACCCTTCCGTCACGGCTCTCAAGGGGCAAAGCTATGACGACTTTTATTGCTTTAATCTGCATAGAATGGTTCAATTAAATATTTTGCCAAATGAAGAAGCCGCTGTTTGCCAGGATGTGGACGGTGGATGGTGGTGCAAAAAAGATCCATCCGGGATGTTGGTTGATACAATATCGTACCATTCGTGCTTTAAAAAGAAACACAATAATAAAACAGGGAGCAAAACATTTTTTGTAGAGCGGTACTTGATATTCGCGGCGTAAAATGTTGGTTCTTGGTTGTTTCTTCTTTTGGGTGCATCTCACACAGCGACGACTTGTATCCCCTACAGCTGGCAAGTGTTGTATTCCACTTATTTCCATTAGTCTTTGTCCTGGCTTCGATGACCAACGAACCGGCGCTGATTTCGGACCATCTTCCACAAGGAGCTCTGCCAATGTCACCAAATACGTTTAAAGGGGAGACTTTTTTCGATTGAGGTCAGAATGTATGGCCCATGAGTTTGCAACTGCCATCATGTTTAGACGATAATATATTAAGCCACATAAATGGGGGCCTCAGTCCCCACCAAAATTAAATTAAAATCGATAAGATATGTATCGGTGAGTACTGACTACTCGGATTTCCTACAGGATCTGCCGTAGTGTGAATATTTAGCCCATAATGGACCTACCCGGCCCAAGACAACACTCATAGAGGCCAATCAGATCATTAACAAATGGACGCAGGCATCAATAAGAATGACAAGAATTTGTACGCGATGTTAAGCAATCTCACGACTTGACGCAGTTTAGAGACTCCTTTTCTGCGGATCTGACAAATCATGCTGAGGTTATTAGGCACACTTTCGGCAAAATCTTATAAATAAGTTCGGTGCATGCAAGTAGACCATCTTATACGATAACATTGGTATACTTGAGCTTAGATATTGTAATCCTTATCTGTTTTAAATGAAGTGGACAGAAGTGATTCTTTATGATCTTTTAGAGGCACTTTTTCCAGTATTGTTTGACTAAGCCCGTCACGAATTATTCAGCTGTATTACGAAAGCCAGCGATCTACTAGGAATGTGTTTCGTACGCTTAGAGCAGCTTATGGTTCACATAAACTCGCTATTCCATTGAAAAGTTTGTAACCAAATAGACGATATCTATCACGTAGTGTAGAAAATATAGCGGAGGTAGCCGTGATGAATCGATTCTGCGCCATTCTCAAGCCAGTCGACCTTCTGAGTCGTCACCATTTCAATCGTTGGGCTCTTGAAAAGCTTCAAGAAGATCCACTGTTTTCGAACAAAATTTTGTTTAGCAATGAGGCCCATTTTTGGTTTAATGGCTCCGTCAATAAGCAAATAGCCGTATTTGGGGTGCGCGGAGCAACTCGAAAAGGTTCAAGGTTTTGCCATTACATCCAGAATAAGAAAAAAAAAAACGGTTTGGTGTAGTTTATGGACTGGTAGAATCCATGGTCGGACCGTGGTCTCGTTGACATTTGGCGCCAACAAGATGGCGCCACTTACCACACAGCCCATGAAACTACGACTTTATTGCGATAACGATTCGGTGAAGAGTTAATTTCCCCTGGTCATCCTCCTGGCTTCGGTGACCTACGAACCGGCGCTGATTTCAGACTTTTTTTGATTGAGGTCAGAACGTCATGAGTTTACAGCTGCCATCATGATAAGGCGACAAAATGCTTTTTTTCAGATTTCCGGTCGTATTGATAAAGACCACACTTCTGGCCTGCTAAACCGATCCCTCCCCTTATTTCGCGATAAAATTTGATGGCTTCTGGGCATTGCACATCAGTTCTATCACCAGTCTTCAGTTTTTTTCACTGTAGCACTTGTTGGCTTATGGCAATTAGAAAGTACAAATACTTCTTTTGTATCTTGCTATTTTATGCACAATATACCAGCATAGGTGCATTTGAACTCAGCCTCACCACGTTGAAGTTTTCTTTCAAATTTTGGAACATTTTTTCGATAGGCAATTGCTGTACCAACGGCAGGGAATCCAATAGACTTTAACAAATTTACTGAGGTAAAATAGCGATCGAAACATAAAGTGACTTCGTCTTTAGCTATTGAGGTGGCTAGTTTTTGAGCAACTCGTTCACTTAATGTTCCTTCACATTGCTTAGTCTCTTTTCCACAATAAATGACGAAGATGTAAGTAAAGGGTGTTTTTTTTGAGCTATACAAATTCAATATGCAATAAAACATTAGAAGCTAATGTTAATGTCAATGATGTTAGCTCTATTTAATAGATAATTTCATTCCATTAGTGCTTGAATATGATGTCGGGCATATGCGCGCCACGGCTAACTTCACTGAAACACAATCGTGAAGTCCAATTTTCGAGCAACTGGAGCCGTGTACGAGTATCAGCAACAACATGGTGAACATTGACTTCCAAATCGCCCAACGTCTCTGGTTTATCGGCATAGACTAGTGACTTCACATATCCCCAAAAAAGGTAATCTAAAGGTGTGAGATCACAGGATCGTGGAGGCTAGTACACAGATCCATTACGCGAAATTATGCGTTCAGTAAATGTTTCCCAAAACAAATTTAAATTGATGATATCGTATGCTGTGTGGCATGTTGCGCCATCTTGTTGAAACCAAATCTCTGTCACGTCAATGCCATTCAACTGAGGAACGAATAAGTCAGAAATCATTTTTCTATAGCGCTCTCCATTGACGGTAACATTCTGGCCGGCATCGTCCTTAAAGGAATATTTGTCGATGATTCCACTAGCCCATAAAGTACATCAAAGAGTGGGTTTCAATGGTTGTAAGGGCGTCTCGACAAAGGCTTCTGGGTTTTCTCCACTCCAAATTCGCTTGGAGTATGCTTGTTTACATGTCCATTTAACCAAAAATGGGCCTCATCGGAGAACAAAATTTTGCATTGAAAATGAAGATCAAGCTGAATCGTGTTTTCGGCCCATTCAACGAACCTACGACGCCAAGATCTTTCCGTAAAGATAGGCATAGTTCCAATTGCTGTGCTCGATGACGAATCGACTCATTCGGATTCTCCTCAACACAGCGCATCACAACGGCAATAACTTCTTCTGTTCGCACTTTTTGTCGTCTTTGGGGATGCGTATGAGAGTTGGCTGAAAAGTTTCCGACCGAACAATGATACAAGACATTTTTTCTCATAGTCTCCTTGTAACTCTACACACTTCTCCCAGCGATGCTCCCTTCTCTCTAACCCGTCCAAATACATCTTGGCGTTTTTCTCTGCAAAATAATTGTTCACGAAGGTGATTGCCTCCTCATTTGACGAAAATCTCTGTCCTCTGAGTGCATTTTTTAGATGAGGGAACAAAAAGAAGTCGCTTGGGACTAGATCTGCTGAAAAAGGCGGATGGTCAAGCAGTTCAAACCGTAATTCATGGATTTTCGCCATGGCAACCGCTGAGGTGTGAGACGGCGCGTTGGCTTGGTGAAACAGGATTTTCTTTTTCTGCAAATGTGGCCGCCTTTTTTCCGCAATTTCTGCCTTCAGCTTGGCAAGTAATGATGCGTAGTACGCTCCTATAATGGTTTTTCCTTTTTGAAGATAATCGACTAAGATAACTCCTTTACTATCCCAAAAAAACAGTCGCCATCACTTTCCTAGCCGAAAAAACAGTTTTTGGTTTTTTTGGAACCAAGTTTCATCTACAGTAATTAATCGGCGCCAAAACTCGGATTTATTGCACCTAAACTGCGCCAACAGAGCGTTGGAAATGTTCATTCGAACACGTTTTTGGTCGGACGTAAGCAAACGCGGCACCCAACACGCGGACAGCTTTCTCATGCCTAAATCTTGATTTAATATGTAACAAACACGTTCTTTGCACGTTTTCATAACCTTTACTATCTCTCTCACTTTAATTCGGCGGTCGTCTAACACCATTTGGTGAACTTTAGCAATGTTACCGTCAGTGGTTGCAGTTTTTGGACGTCCCGAACGTTCATCATCTCCCAAGCTCTTACGGACACGTTTAAATTCAGCTGCCCAAAATTTCACTGTGGTAAATGATGGTGCAGAGTCCCCATACACAGAGTCCAACTCATTTTTGATTTGCGTAGGCGTATTGCCTTTCAAAAACAAGAATTTAATAACAGCTCGATTCTCAATTTTTTCCATTTTCTCAAAAAACACTCACATCGACTCACTCAAACGACTGCCAACTAAAAACTGCGTCCAAAATGACTGAGACTTCGGTAAGTAACTGTCAAAAGATGCACAACTAGCATTCACTAACTTTCATTGACGAGTGCCGCTATCTTTACGTTGCTTTTCAAACTTTTCAGACAACCCTCGTATTATCCACTAGAGTTTACGTGGTGCGAAAACGATTCATCGTGTTCCGAATAACTTGCTCAGATGGACGATTATGTCAACCGTAAAATGGACGTAGGACACGATAAGCTTGGCGAACCGAGCCATGGTTTTCAAGATAAGTTTGCACAATTTGCACGCATTGTTTTGGCGTTAATCTATTCATCGCAAAATGGCAAAACGTACCAACCACAAATCAACTTTCAACTGTCAAATTGATACAGTGTTGCCAGTTTAAAAACAAAATCTCCAAAAGAAAAAACCCTTTATAGCCCGAGTGAGCGTCGCACCTGAACCACATTTTGATGCCCGGTTTCCCAGGTGTCATAGGCATATATTGCTTCATCGTGCTGTGCCCTTTGGATTTAGACATAGATTCGTCTATGCTTTAATGGCTGCTGTCTTCACTGCACCTTTGAAATGTTTTTTTTTGAACATTCAATTAGGTCTTCCACATAATATGTCTTAGCACTTATTGAGGGCCTTTCAGGAGGTGAAAAATAATTTTTTGAAGTTATCAGAATGGACCTATCCCGTGATATTGCTGACTTTATCGACTGATTACCCAAAGAGGGATGAGTAGACCAATAGTCTTTCAAGCACGGTAATCGATTTTAGCACATCAAGTGCTAACATGCATCCGATAATTACTTGGTACGCCGTTGTTTTCAGATCCTTGAGATTCTTTTTTTTTCTGAATTATCGAACACGTACCATTCGTCGCCGCCAGAAGAAAAGTCGTCATTACTGTCATCGCTAGAACTAGCGTTTGCTAATTTCGCAATCTCCTTTTGTTTCAAGGGAAGAGACATTTTCAGCATAAAACACTGCAATCATAGGTACCTACAGGACTGTTGGTGCAAATTTGTACCACTAAAATAGACGGATAGTACACTTCTGTACCAATGAGACAAATTTAGTGGTCCGCAGATGAATTAACCAGCAAATATCACAAAAGCAACTGCCTTTTACACGATCTACAGCCAAAGTACGTATGAAAGCTTGCAATTCTAAACGCATGGAATCATCGATCGGCTGTGAGCTTAATTAAGTACCGTTGCACAAATGTCGTTCATTTTCAAGCCAAAAGGATTTAGAATTACCAGCCGTGATGAAAAGGTTAAACTCCTTGGTAGTCAATGCAGCTTTGTGGAAGACAGGTCGACATATGACGTAATTATGGTGATTCATCGCGATGCTTCGAAAGATCTTGCTCGATCTTGGAAAAGCCATATCTTCATTGCCGTTTTCCCGAGTCCGAAAAACCCAACTTCACACATCTACGAGGGTGTATCACATATAAATGGGACGGATTTTCTTAAAAATTCCGGAGTAGTCCTAAACCTGGAATTTGTTGATATCTATGCAGGAAGTCAGTACCTTTAGAGAGAGAGGAGAACCTATCGCAACTCTCTCGGGTCCCTTCAGTATCAGAAGAAACCATACGCGAGAAAGAAGTACATTTATTCGTGGAGTAGCGGATTATCATCATGTTTTTGACCAAGGAGGGGGTGAACTCAACTGAAACTTTGCGGCGATTATAGGCACAGTTCGGGGACAACGCGCAGTTAAGAACACATGTGTTTGCTTGGCGTAAAAAATTCTCTGGAGGGTGTGAAAAGGTCGAGAATGAGAGCCACGATCGGCACATAACTCCCTTCGAATTTCTTGAGGAAGTGAATATCACTTAAAGGAGTATCGAACGCATAGTGTCGAATGACTCCACGTCTCTTATCGAAAGATCAAAGCGACATCGATTGGAGGTTTAGCTACGACCAGCATCGATACCAGCAAGGAGCTAAGGCCATTTTGAATAACGTCATCACCTGTGATGAAACAGGCGAGTATGTAGTTTAGAAAGTGCGATGAGAAGCAAAGACGCGGTCTTCAGCCGGAGAGGTACAGGTTTGAAGGTGCTTTTTTCTTTGATTTTCTCCATGATCGACACACAATTACATAATGCGCAATATTACGTATTGCGAATTACTAGATGCCGCGAAACTGTCATTTTGAAGGAATAAGAAGAGGAAATCGACTAGAAGTGTAATTTTTCTGCATGAAAACACCAGACCTCGTGCGGCTATGTCTACGATACAAAAATTGGATGTATTAGAATGGAAACCACTGGAACATCTAGCTTATAGTCCAGACTTATTACCTTGTGACTAGCATCTTTTTGGACCTCTTGGAGGCCAACATTTTAACGTCAACCAGGAGATGGTGCTCCAATACCTACAAGAGCGCTCGTACGTACGAGCGTTTTTTGAAAAACGAGTCCCGTTTGTATTTGATACACCCTAGTCGAAGGAGTCATAGGCTCTGTCGTTAACAAGAAAACTTCGATAATGATGTCGAACAGACAGTCAGCGTTTAGTGGCTTAAACTGCGCGATAACTTCGCAGTATTTTGCGACAGAACAATGCAGCTCATACAAGTGTTACCAATATGGCGGGAGGTGGAGCAAAACATGTTCTATTGTACAATAGAAAGAAATATTTGCACTGAGAAACAGATAGTGGACAGACATCAGCTTACTTTGCTATGTCCCATGTAGCAAATGAGCTTATCGAAATTGAAACTGCATGTACAGGTTCTTGCAATAGGGACTTACGAACTTTGATAGCGGCCGTATTGTTGAAGCTACATCTGTCAAACTGGCTGTCATTTATTCAGTCTGTTTGCCAAATCACCATGGATGGACATAGCGTTCAACAACACGTGCGTGCAAATGATAAAATTATTTTATGAAAATAGGCGTTCTGTTCGAGCAACGTACCGCGCACTTCGCCCATTTTACGGTCGCCATAATCGTCTTACCGAGAGGACTATTCAGGGTGTGGTGGATAAATTTGAGTCCACTGGTTCAGTAAATGATAAACCAACACCCATACATCGACGAAACGCAATATCTGCCGAAAACACCGCCGCTGTCTGTGAGAGTGTGCAGGAGAATCCGAGGCAGTCGATTTCGCGTCGTTCACAAGAACTCGGCCTTTCACAGACCACAACTTGACGAATTTTGCATCGTGACTTGGGCCTGCACCCGTACAAATTTCAATTGACCCAGGAGCTGAAGGTAAATGACCATAGACAACGACGTGTGTTCGCTGAATAGGCTGTGGAGCAGTTGGAAACTGACCCTAATTTTCATCGAAAAACCATCTTCAGCGATGAGGCCCATTTCTGGATAAATGGGTACGTCAACAAACGAAATTATTGAATTTGGGACGATTGCAATCTACATGAGATCCAAGAGCATCCAATGCATTCCGAAAAAGTCACTGTTTAGTGTGGATTTTGGGCTGGCGGAGTCGCCGGTCCGGCCACGCCATCACCGTCAACGGCGAGCGCTATAGATCGATGATTACCAACTTCTTTTGGCCTGAATTGAATGATATGGACACCAACGAAATGTGGTTTTAACAGGACGGCGTTAGGTGCACGAGCGATTCGAGAGGATGATCATCTCACGTAGAGGTGATGTGAACTGGCCACGGAGATCGTGCGACTTAACATCGTTAGGCTTTTTCTTGTTGGATTTTCTGAAGTCGCTGGTCTTTGTAAATAAGCCACAAACCACAGCGGTCCTCAAAGCCAACATAATCCATGCCATCGGTCAAACTCAGCCTGATTTATGCGTCAGAGTCATGGAAAATTGGACATTTCAGATGCGCGCCACCCAGAGAAGCCGCGGCGGACATTTGGACGATGTTATATTCCATACATAATGGCATCGATAGGCCTTTCAAACGAATTAAAAATTTCGATGATACCTCACACACACTTTGTTTTATTTAAATTTAAAGATAGGAAGCGCTTAATGAAGACTCTTTAGAATGGTTTTTAGCTGCGCAAATTTAGCCAAACTCACAAGATACGAGGGAGAAGCAAGTAGCTACGATTAATAAGAGAAGAAACAACTGATTTTCTTAAATGTTTTCAAATTTAACGGTAAGAACTTTACCACACTTTTATTTAGCTTCACCACATTCGGGTAACAACTCACAAGAAATGGTGCTTTTCATTTGGTTCCGCTCTGAAAAGAAAAGAGACACAAACATTTGTTGATATATTTTTTAAAGCTTTTTGAAAACTTCAGTAATCAATGACTTGAAAGCTATACAAAAAAAGCCGGTTAATCTGTTAACTAAAAGAAAACTTTCAAAAGCATTCTGTCCTCTCTCACATAAATAGCTTTTGGTCGCTTTAATGCGCATGCTTTTGCCATTTTCAGCAGAGAGATTCAGCCATGGTTTTTTTTTGTTTTGTTTTTGTAAAGCTCATCTTTTCTCTCTCCACTTTATATACAATCACGATACTCATTTCTATTTTTTTATTGTTGATTTGTGACGAAGCCGAGTGTGAGCAAGGAGCGCTCATAGATGGCAAAAGCAATTCAAAAGCGTAAACAACCTTCTCTTGGAGGGTGGAACACCAAGCGAAATGGGCGGGCAGGTTAACTAATATCCATAGGTCAATCGATTTAATCGATCCGTGATGGTGATGATAAATACAACTCTCCGTAAGGCATCACTGGATGAGGTCGATTAAGCTAAACACAGGGTGTCATAGAGTGTATGTGATGGCGAACGTGACGGGTATCAAGAACAGCTTTTTTTTTTCTGTCATTAGATTGAATTCGCCCTAATGCAAGGCATATGAGAGAATGAAAGAGCTTTTTCCTACATCTGCTTGGAATAGGGTGTAGTGTATGTATTCTCACCTGTGGGCCAAGTGCTTAATGGGTGACGGTAACTGATGGATAATAGTAGGAGCTGGCAGCTACCAAGTACCAACTACCAGTTCGGAGCACTATGCTCTGTGCTGCGAGTGTGTGCCCTGAGCACCCTCTTGCGTGTCTTATAATAAAGTTATCTTAAATGTTAATAACCTGTGGTGATGTGCTCTAACGGGCAAACCAGGTGTCTATTTAAAAGCTCTTGAACATGCCGTTTACACATTGTTCTATGAGCTGTGCCTGTGTTGGCAAATCTTTTTCAAGATGCTTCAAGAAAAATTAATGAATTGTCTAATCCATTAAATAGTGACAATTTCCACACAAGGTCGATTTCTATGATGTCCCCCCGCTCACACAAAGTACTCGCATCTACTTAGTATCTCAAGCAAATTAGAACTTGTAGTAATCATATTTTTCGAATCTGTGTATCCGTTCGAGTACGTGGTACACAATTAGTCGAAATCGTACGCGCTACATGTTCGAATTATACCTTTGGGCATAATTTTACATTTTGCAAAGGCTTTACGGTTGGATTGGCGGCAATTTGTTGCCGCTGTGAGAATTTAAATTAATGATCCCCCTGTGACGGCATCGCTTAGTTGTAGGGAGCAAGCTTACTCTCGTATCTTCTAGGGACCTATTATCCAACTACGAGATGTGGACTCCTTGAGATATTTGATAGAACATGAGATGATATAATTTATTTAAAAGAAACGAACATACATAACATAGATATGTATATGACATGAACTACTCGTGTCTAGATGTCTAGATGATTTGGTTTTATCAAATTTAATGAGGTTAACAGAACGTCAAAGCAATGTGGCCTTTCGTTTGCTATTCGGATGGTATCTGTTCCTTCAAGTCTTTAGCTTTTAAGCGTACAGATTTCAATTTGGCAGTTGATTATGATTTATGAATAAACTTCTCCGCCTTTGGTTTACCACTTAAGTGGCGACAAACGCACGAGCTTGCTACTAATTATAGATTTCTATATTTAAGAAGTAAAAAATTTCAAAAAAAATCCTTCAGTTACAAGACTTCAAATAAATGGATGTAACAGAACGAACTACAATACGAGAAAAAAAAATCGATTTTGCTTTTTGGAAAGCCAGCAAGGAGGAAGTAATTTTGAAAAAACACAATCTCTGGCGGATGAGGAACATTTTTTCGATGTAAATTCCTTTTTTGTCGTATTAAAAAAAAAAAATTAAACCCATCCTATCGAATTTTGGCTTGGTTCTATGGGGATATTCCAATTTTTTGATTAAATTGAATTTTGTGCTCGAATACAAAATATAAAGGGTGTTTTTTTTAGAGTTATAGAAATTCAATATGAAATTAAACACTTGAAGCAAAGATCCATGTCTATGATATTAGTTTCATTTAATAGATAATTTTATGCCATTGAATATGACATTGGGCATATGCGCTGGGCTAGCTCGAATAAAACGCAATCGTGAAGTCGAATTTTCGGCAACTTTATCGAGCAACTGGGGCCGTATATCAGCAATAACTCGGCGAATGTTGACTTCCAAATCCTCCAACGCCTCTGGTTTATCGGCATAGACTAGTGACTTCACATACCCCCAAAGAATGTAATCCAAAGGTGTGAGATCACGGGATCGTGGAGGCCAGTTCACAGGTCCATTACGCGAAATTATGCGCTCAGCAAATGTTTCCACAATAAGTTGATGGTGTTGCGCGCCGTATGGCATATTGCGCCACCTTGTAGAAACCAAAGCTCTGTCACGTCAATGCCATTCAACTAAGGAACGAATAAGATAGAAATCAAGTTTCTATAGCGCTCTCATTGACGGCAACATTCTGGCCGGCATCGTCCTTAAAGAAATATGGGCCGATGATTCCACCAGCCCATGAAGCACACCAAAGAGTGGGTTTTAATGGTTGTAAGGGCGTCTCGACAAAGGCTTCTCGGTGTTCTCCACTCCAAATTCGTTTGGAGTATGCTTGTTTACATATCCATTTAACCAAAAATGGGCCTCATCGGAGAACACAATTTTGCGTTGAAAATGAGGATCAGGCTGAAACCTACGACGCGTATAATAGTCACGCGGTTTCAACTCTTACACAAGCTGGATGTTATAAGCTTTTAGGTCAAGATCTTTTCGTAAAACTTTCCACAAATTTTGGTGGGGGCTGAGGCCTCTATTTATTGGCTTAATCTAACTTAAAAACTATGAGAAAGACTTAAGAGCTACGGACCAAGGGAGTGATGGAGGAGATCTTGTTTGAGACGAGGAGTGCTCAGGTGGAAATCAAAAAGGGAGACGTTTGATTTGACCTTTTGGAGCATTCGGGAGATTGATTCATTGGAGCCACAAGAGGTGCGGTGGACCGGTAGACAGAAGAGACGAAGACAACGTAGATTGCGGGGGTTGGTATTGAAGAAAATGGAGTTCAAAATGGATGCGCGGTCGACGAAACCTGAGAGCAGTCGATGAATAAAAAGAATGTCAGCAGTATTCCTACGTTCTTCTAACGATTGAGGCGGTCCTAATAGGGAGGCAAGATTAAAGGGTCGTTCCAGGGCAGACCATGGAGATCAAATCGGAGGAATCGGGAAACATGAACCGGGTGAAAGGGGGACTAAGCTTGGCTGGGATATTCAAGCAGGGAGCGAACTAAAGTAACATAGAGAGATCTGGTTACATACGGGTTGGAAAATTTTTGACGACTGTTTATCTCGACGATATGTCAACCATATTACTGAACACCACTTGAGGCCATCGCTTAGTATTTCTTTGGCAAGTGTAGCAACTTACTGCTTTGTCCAATGTGTCTACACCACCTTTACAATTGTTGTAGTCTAGTATTATTGCTGGCTTTTTATCTGCGCGATCAATCACTTTCGAGCCATAAAGAAATGTACTTTTCGGGATATAAGACACGATGGTAGTATTCTAGGTAAAGGCAACATTTAATGACAAAATTGGTCTTCCTTTTACAATTAGGTACTCTACTGTTTCTGTTGGTAATTCGGGATTGTTTTTGCATATTGTTCCAACCCTTTGTGTCCCAGTTGATAAGATTCGAAAAATTTATCAGTCGTAAGACTATGCCCCCTTAGCCCTACAACTAAATCAAGAACTACACGCATACCTTGATTTCTTTCAGGTGTACTTTCGAGTTCCTTGCTGTATAAGGTTGAATATTCCAAGCGTAGCTCATTGCAAAATCACAAAGTATCCAAAACTTGATTCCATACTTCTCAGGCTCTGATGGAGTGTCCTGTCGGAAAGGACATCTTCCTCTGATTGCTACGAGTTGTTCATCGGTAATATCTCACCCCAATGATCCCACAATTCACGTATAAGACCAAATTTGTCAAACAAACGCCGTTCACGTCGAGTTTCTCTAGATAATTTCTTGAAAGTCTTCAGTGACATAGTTACTGCAAATATTGGCTTTCCTTTTTCAGAGGTTTCGTTATTTGATCGAAAAATGCAAACAGTTCAGTGCTATCAATATCAGCCCATTCTTCAACAAATATGCGTTTGCCCTCAATGTTTGTGTAAGCCAATATAGTACGCACCAAAGGAGGTCGAAAATATAATTCGAAGCCGGAAATTTCCTCTTCTGTGATTCTTGAGGACGGCTAACGTGTCAATCCTGGCAACAAGTTTATAATGTCTTCCCTCGAGGCTCTTCCGGCACGGTTTTCAAGGGGTTTTTTTTAGAATAAGTTATCAGGCCATTTTTTGAATTCATCATTTCGGCAGGAACAGATGCATGTCCACCCTCACTTCGAACTCAGAACACGATTCCAACTCACAAACAAAGGCATGTACCTACTAGTCACTAAAAGCACTGTAAGTAACACAATGCAACCACACAACAATTATTGAGTAACCTGCAAACAAATAAAAACGCAATTGACGTGCCCTTAATACAGAATGCTAAATTTTGACACGAGCTCCGCGAACGTAAAAAAATGTGCACGTCGTAGAAGAAAAGATATTTTTATAAAATTAGAAAACTTTAGGAAAAGTCATGAAACATCAAGTCCCTAAAAAATTTAGTTTTAGCGAAAACCTAACTTCTTTCCTAAAATGCTCAAAAATGACCCGAGGACCCCATAAAGGTTAAATGAGACAGAACTTATAGATGAAGCGAAAGCCCAGCGTAATAATGTGTTACGCCGCATTTTAGTGCTTCAACTGCAACACCACTCTCGTTGTGAATGCTCATGAGCATACTCTTAAGCCAAACTTCAGAGGTCCTCCGAAACGCCGTCATTCTTAACGGATATTCGCTTATACATAGAATCTCCTGCGGAGCTCTTCGTAAGTCCTTACCACCAGCAAGCATTTAGAACCAAGGCCTATCGAATATTTTAAATGCGTCCATAATTCCTTGAACGCGCATTTGTGATAAAAAAATTCTTGGGTGCTAAATTTCGCAATAGAGATAGAAGGCAGTCGAGAAAACTTAAATACGGAAAAGGCCAGTTCTGGGCACTAAATCTCGGGCTTAAATAGCCCACAATTTCGTTCAATAAAATGATAAGATGCGATCCGATGTCTTACCAGTGGGAGGGAAAGCTCCGTGTTGCACTGTATAAAGGCAAAGGCGACACGAGAATGTGTAACATCTTCGATTCGATGAAACCAATGTCGCATGCTATAGAAATATACGAGAGATTTTGGATAGTCAACAACGCAAAATTATTTTTCTACTATATAAGTGACGCCGCGCACTCGACGCCTTCCGCGTACCCTTAAAATGCCTTTACACAACGCGTGCAAAGGAAAATTAGATAACGGAGGAGAGATTTCGATGGTCATGGGTTTTAAATGTTTGCAGATTGCAATAAGTAGGAAATACAGAGCTCAGCACGACATGCTATAAGCGAGTTGTATTTCGAGGTGAGAGGTGAGAGTAAACCGACAAGCATTCATAGTGGGATTGGTATTTCGGTGGAAGATCTGAAGGAGCGAAATGCTTCTGGCAATTCCAATGGAGCGATAAAACAAGGTAACGCAGGAGACAGTCAATTGGCTGTGTAATATTAGCATCACCTATAAATTTTGTCTAACAGATGCAGAGTGGTCTTAGGAACACCTGACCAGATGTAAGGTAGGTTGGTAAGAGTGGCTGTTGGAAACACCAACCCACTTAGGCCTATTGGTCCACTGTGATGCCGCGTGGATCTATGATCATCTTACTAATGGAACCAGTTTGAGCTTACGTTCATCGTAGGACACTGTTTACGTCTATATTTTTTAGATCGTTTAGGTCATTGTGGAAGAAGCTCCAAAGTGAAGCTTTCTTCTCTGGGAGAGAGCTGGACATGTACAGAGTAGGTGGACGATTGTCTCCTCTGCCTCCTCGTCCATGCAACTTCTACTGAAATCGTTTTTAAAAGCGCCAAGCCTTATTGGATGCTTGCCTATGAGGCAGTGTCCAGTGATGACACCTGTGATGGCGCTCAGATGCTTCCTATTTAGAAGGATCAGACTCTTGGAGCGATTCGGATCTAGCTTTGGCCAGATCTCTTTAGTCGCTAGACATGTTTGCTCCAACAGTCCACCTAAGGTCTGTTCTTTTATTGGCATCCAGCTTTAATGGTATACCTATGATACCCTTTTCCCGTAGAATAGGTAGAGTGGTCCCAATTCTGGTGAATTCATCGGCCCTACAGTGATTGATTGTCATTGACACACATACCGAGAATGGAAAGTTTGGAGAACACAAATGGCATTCATGGATAATGGCTGCGTATTTAAATGTCACTTTAGCGACAGCAGAAAGCATTAAATTCCACTCTCTTGTCAGTTCCCCAATTAGTATCGGTATTTAATGAGCCGAGCATATGCTGCCGCTCTCGTTCTACACTCGAAAGCAGAGATGTCTGGGAACGAATATGAAAAGCAAAGAAATACACTGGACTAGAAGCAACAGACAAAAGATCATTAGTGAAAGATAAAAAAGAGTATCGGAGACAGAACTGAGCCATGGGGCACATCAGCATTAATTTTGTGGATATCACACGCGAAACCATCCAAGACAACTTGGATTGCAAGTTCTAAAATGTAATTTCTTATCGACATAAGAGGAAATCATATCGATCCCAAATGCGCGCATTTTCGTCAAAAGAATCTGATGCCAAACTCTGTCAAATGCATTTTGTTAAAGATATATTTCTTCAAAATAGGCCTCTGTTCCGCCGGTGACTTTTGAGCCGATTTTTTTTTTCCTGCGTGCCAGGTTTTCATGTTGGAGGAGGAAAACAATCACCGGAAGCCAGGTCGGCTGAGTACTGTAGATGCGGCAGCAATTTGTACCGTAATTCATGCAATTTGCGCTGATACGTTTTCGTTATGGAACAGCAACTTTTTCTTTGCCAAATAGTGTCGTGACTCTTTGGCTGTAGTACTGCCCTACGATCGTACTTCCTTTCTTCAAAAAATTCATGAGGATTAATCCTTTCGAATCCCAAAAAATCGTAGGCATGACGGTCGACCGTCTGTGCCTTTCTTCGGAGCAGATTCGCCTGGAGAAATTCATGGTTTTTAATAGGTTAGATGCGCGACTGAGTTATTTTTGATGAAAATGCAACTTTATTGTAAAAAAATGGCTGCAAATGAGTCATTCAAAGTATTGCTTATCGCCAGCTACAACTTTTTCCCATCTTTCTGGCAGAACTCGAATACCGTTGCGGTAAAAGTGTTCATCTTTTGAGGCCATCCACGAATCAAGCTATTTTTTAATGTCTCCATATGAGCGGAACTGCTGATCAGCCAGACCATGTGCCATCGAACGGAACAAGTAATTATCGGAGGGAGCAATATCTGGAGAATATTGCGGGAATAATGTAAAGTCCTACATTTGAGTGTTTCTAGGTAGGATTTAATGGATTTGGCAACGTGAGGCCGAGCATCGTCATGCTGTAGAATCACTTTTTCGTACCTCTGCTCGTATTGTAGCCGTTTTCCGCGCAGTGCTCGCCTCAATCGCATCAATTGAAGTCGATACCGTTCCCCAGTGATGGTTTCGCCAGGTTTCAACAGTTCATAATAAGTAACACCGACCTGGTACTCTGCCAAGCCGACGATGTAGAAGCATGACCAGGCAGCCCCCATGACCTTCTTCTATTGAGTTGTTGAATCCATTTTTCAATACCTGTCACGATGCGATGAAGTAAACTCTTACTTTTTTGCCGCTGGAGCAGTTGTTCCCAGCTGAAAAAAAGACGCTCAACGATGAAGCAAGCTCTTCTTGCGTTTGGCACGGATCCTCATCGAGCAATCCCTCCAATTTAGCGTCTTCGAAGGATTTTGGCCTTCCTTCACGCGGACGGTCGTCAACATCGAAATCACTGTTCTTAAAGCGGCGGAACCAATCACAGCAAGTTGTTTCACTTAAAGTAGCATCTCCGTAAACTTTTTGGAGCTCTCGATGCGCTTCATCTGCCGTTTTCTTCAAATGAAAGAGGAAAATCAACACTTCCTGCAAGTGACGATTACTTGGCACAAAATCAGACATTTTCAAGCAACCAAAAGAATATGACGCTAAAACAAAATCACGGTTTGTTTACCATATGTCCAAGCTTGATTCATGGCATGACATGGATATGTCAAAATCGACCAGCACTTACTGCTGGAGCCATCTATTGAGAACTTAGTTGCGCACCTGATATGATATTGTAGTAGATCCAGGTCTCATACATCGTGCCTAGGGCCTTTGTTACTCGTACCTCACGCACTTTCGTCCAGCGATCAGAAAGAGCCCTTCTAAATTTCTTTTTTACCAGAAAACTGATTTGGGAATGCAGCCCATCGTATGAAGAAGGAACTCTATCAGTTTGTCTCAAACGGAACCAGGCACATTGGAGAAAGTCCTTGTGACGCTGAAATACATTTTTCCTGAAATTCTGTGAAAGTAGCAGCGAGAATTTTACGCAACTGCTTCTTTCGACAAACAACCAACACATAGGACAGAGAGAGGCCCCCATTTAGTTGGCTTAGCACACGCTTAATCTAACTTAAAAACTAACAAAAAGTAAGAGTTAGGAACCAAGGGAATGGTGGAGGAGATCTACTCGTAGTTCTCACGGTGAAATCAAAAACGGAGAGGTTGGAATTGACCTTTCAGTGCATGCGGAAGATAGGATTGTTGGAACTACAAAATGTGTGATGGGTTGGACCATATTCCAGGGACGAGAACATCGTAAATTATGAGATTTAGTGCTCAAGGAAATGAAATTTTGAAGGGAGGTACAATTCACAGAACCAGAGAGCAGTCCTGTGTGAAGAAAATATAACCTACATCTCTGCGTTTTTGGAGGGTATTTAGGTTAAGAAGTTTTAAGGCGGTCTCAATAAGGAGTTAAAATAAAAGTGTCAACTCGAAGACTAAATTGAAGAAAACGACGTTGATTGTTCTCAATTCGAGATATATAAACTCGCCGAAATGGGTTGCAAAATTGTTCAAACCAACGTTTGATAAAACTAAGTGGTTAAGGATTATTTCATCCATATGCGAATGGAAGTTTAACTCTTTACCGTATAATATTCCAAGTGCCGAGGGGATTAAACCCGAGGTGTAGGTTGGCCATGCAGAAAACAAAGTCAAGGAGGAGATTGATCAGAGTTACGAACAAAGTCATAGATTGACATCTTAGACGTCATCTTGAACGAGAATAGAGTCTTGGGGTGAAGATATAGTTTCGGAGAACTTAGTGTCATCGGTGTAAATGGATAGGGGCAGTGTTTAATAATCGCTTTAAAGATCGTTTATAGTTAAAATGAAAAAGAGGGGAGCTAAATGGTTGCCTTGTGGGACACCAGAAGTGGCTAAAAATTGGGTTGAGAAGGCTGCCCTAAAACGAACGGTTCCCCAGATAACAAGATACCGACTTTAATAATATGGGGTCAAAACTGAATTTGAAAAGGATCAATTGATGAGATATTTTCTTGAAGGCCTTAGCAAAATCTGTAACAACAACATCGATTCCGCTGCTATTTTCTAGGGCTGAGAGCGCAAAGGAGACGAGTTCAACGATTTACATTTCAGAAGTCCATTGTTGACTGGGGAATATAAAAGGCTTGCACTAAAAGCTTAACACCTTATGTGAGAAGAAAGCTTAGCAATCAGACGGTAGTTAGTGATTTCATTCTTTGATCACTTTTTGTGCACTGGGATTATGAAAGAGGTCTTCCAAACTTGGGGGGATAGATGAAATAGAGAAGAAAGTGTATGATAAAAATTGGAGGCACGCTTTTTTAGAAATATTGCGGAGAGCCCGCCTGACTCTGGTAAAAATTCGTCATATGAGATTTTCTTCAGTAAGAGTAGGATCAAAAGATTTAGAGAGAGAGGGGCCAATGGAGAAATTGAAAAGGTACTTAAAATTTATGGAGCCAGGGACGATTTTTTAAAAAAAAAGCCTATAAAATATAGTTGGCAATAGTATTTTCGTCGGTATACGTCGTCAGATTTTCTTTTGTAATTCACGAATTGATAGAAAGACTTAAGATCGTTGATAAGGTTGGTCTACGCGGTGTCAAGAAAGTAGTAATAGAGGCAGTTATAGAGAAAATCTGCCCTTAATTTATTTCCCTTGTCTCGTAAAGAGTCTGCTGTTACCCCCGGGGGGGGGGTAGATGATGTTTTATGCCAAGAAAACGAGACTTAAAGAGAAATAGAGCGTCAGTTAAAGATAGGCTGGTAGAACAAAAAAAGATTTACTGAGATAGATATTAAGTTTGCGAAAATTAACTTTATGAAAATTGTAAGAATAGAGAGTAGGGGAAGAAGTGGAGTAGAATGTGGAGTTATGGAAAAATGAGAGAAGAAGAGGGGGGCGAAAATTATCGATAGATGATGGAGTTAAGGGACAAAATATTACTGTGGAGTTAATGGGCTCACAAGTGAAAATAAGGTCTACTACTTTAGTTGCCTACCGATGGAGTTATAGACGGCATTATAGATGAACTGATTGCCTCTATCCGTGTGACTCTGCCTGTGAATACCGGTGAATTGTCAGCAATATCAATTTCCCTCACATTTTACACAAAAACGTCATCCGCATTACACAGTGAATTTAACTTATAAATTGCTCTCATTCTAGCAAATTCTAGCACTTTAAAGGCTTGAACAAGTGTTGGTAATTCACTTACAAGTATTGGTGGAATTTGCCATCTAGTATGTTAGTTCATCTATGGACGATACTTACTTGGCATAGGCTTAAGTCTGTTATACGATCAATCAGTAGACATTCCTTGGTTAAACTAGCGTTTGACGGTGTAAGAAAGAATTGTTCATCCGAAGGAAAGCACTTCAGCAGAGGCGGATTAAAATCACAAAAGATAAGGATAGCGTCGATGGAATCGCTTAGGTCGATTAATTGGTCAACAAATTGTAACAGCACTAATGTAGCATTCGATGGGTTGATCAGGGAGAATGTGGTAACACACAACACACAGGGACCTTTGGGGGAGTGCTATTTTAATTGAAACAAAGTCACGTTAAGGCTATTGTGAATGAGAATCAACTTTAGGGAGGGCAGCATCATCGACCATGATCGTGATCTAGGAAAACACTATGCGAAGATGGGAATAGCTCCAGGTTATTTATGTCGAGAACCAGATTGGTTTCTGTAAGAGCATAGACATCGAAAGAATGGTCATACGATTTAGACAAAATAGCGCGGGTTTTAGATGGCAATCCTCTTACGTTTCACTGCGCTGAAGGTGAGAAACTCTTTTAGAGTGTACATAGTTCCAGGGAGCAGTGAGGTCATCCGCAACCTTTTGGGGCGGTGTAGAAAGCCACCCCTGGAGCTTATTTTGCTGTCACATCTACCGATTTCAACCGATTCTCGCCCATCAAGGCTACAACTTTTCATAGTTAAAACGCCGTTTTCATTAGGGACTGGGAGAGTAGGAAAGGAAGTAACAAAGAGGGTGTTGGATTGATATCTGGGCCACTAAGTTTTATATTACAGAGGGCATACGGATTTGATAACTACTAACCTTAAATGGTTTCAACGTCGTACTCAATACATGATCAAACAGCGTTAGGCGCTGTACCTAGATGGGGGACTGCATGGGACCTCGTTACCAATCCCGGTTGCTGTTGGCAAGCGAAACACATGCAGGGGGGCAATACCTGTCTCCAAATGGAGCATGTAAATAGGAGAACTGCTCAGCAATCTGAATGTCCTTCTTATAAAATAACGAAGAAACTTTTCTACCTCTTGGTACCTCCATATATTTGTACTCCATAAAGGACTATGGAAGATGCAGTTGCGCGGAATATTTTCAGCTTCGCGCTGTGTGGTATATTTTTATTGTTGATGCAACTTCCTAAAATAGCACCGACAGCACGCTTTGCTTCTGCTAATTTTGATATTAAGTTCCACCCCATGTTCAGGTTTGACGTAATCAAAACACCTAACGGCTTTGGTTGAAAATCCAATTTTGAAGAGTTTGTATAATGTTTGCTATGGTATCAAATGCTGCTCGGATATCAACGAAAACTACATACAGTTCCTTGCGCCGCTTGTAAGTTCCTGAATTGATCGAACGCGATTTGCAACATATGGCCTAAGTGTTGTGGGATGTTTACGAAGCCAACACAGCACAATGTTAGAGTCCGACCACAAATAGTATGATGCATTCTGAAGTCCCAGTGCTACACATACATTCTGAAGCGTTGATGCCAAAAGCTGTGCGGCGAATAGCTCCAATCAAGGAATGGTAGCGCCCTTGAGCGGAGCCACTTTGGTGCGAGCAGTTAATAATGAAATGTGAGCATCCTCATTCGGGCGAGCATCCTCAAGCCGTGCAGTGTGTGATGTAACTTCTCCATCAGCTATACCCACCCATCTTTGGACACAAAAACTGTTGAGTGCTTGCAGTCCACTACGGAATGACAACCAAGTATTTGAAAGCTCACATGGAAGCATGGCATCGCAAGTAATGCCCGTAGACCGTAGTGCCTGAATAAAAATCTTTCCAGTGACAATAGCCAACACCAGAAGTCCTGTCGGATCGAATAGATGTGCAACTTCACTCTGTACTACACGTCTCTTTGTATTGTAGGTGATTTGGCAAATTGGTTGAGGCTCACGCAGAAGAACAGCTCGTTACTGGAAGGATTCCATCTTAGTCCAAGCACTGAAGATGGATACTTCCTATAATCGGAAGTAGGAACTACATATTTTACCAGTTATATTTTGAATTACCTTATGGATATTTGAATTCCATATTCGAAGTTTGAAATGCCCAGCTGAAAGAACTTTGTCAATATTCGTTGCTAACAACGTCGCGTGTTGAATGGAGTTGCAGCTCGCCAAAAAGTCGTCGACATAAAACGACCTTAACATTGAGTCCCGCGCTGATAAAGCCTGGTTACAGTCAACTACCTTACTGTAATTGTCATTTGCACATTGGTGGTGAGTTCGCACTGTCCATTTTAGATGATTCTCGCCACAGAATGCGCTGGAATTACCAATGCTCTGAGGCCACTAGTATTTGGCGGAACATTTTTTCAACATCCTCAGTGAGAGCGTTGAGAAAGTGACGAAGGCGAAAAACAATTTTAAGCAGCGAGTCCTGGATCGTGGGACCAACCAACTGCATGTCGTTCAGTGAGACACCAGTACTGGGACTGAAGCGTTAAACACAACTCGAAACTTGGCCATAACTGTGTGGTGTGGGATATAGTAACTGCCAGAATGTTCCCCAAGTTGACCAACCAGTTCCATATGTCCAAGAGCAACATATTTCTGCATAAAGGTTACGTACTTTTCCCGCAATTCATTGTTTGCAGCCAACCGACGCTCCAGACCGTAAAATTGTCGCAATGCCCTGCTAAATGAATCACCAAGGTCCTGTGCGTTACTGCAAAATGGTATACGAACGAACGATATATCGACCATCCGTGAGTTTCGTGAGCGAGTTGTTGAAAAGAACCGTTCACATTGGTCATCGATAGTTTCCAAAAGCTGCGGACGATCTCTTCCAAGTTAAAATCCTCCTCGAACAATTGAGTACGAAGTGTGCGAATAACCGGCGCCGGGTTCACCTGCATTACCACTGATGACATCGCCTTTGACAACTAATCCCCACACATCAGCACCAATGAGAGCATCTATAACACCAGGTGTACCAAAGTTCGGATCCGACAGCTGTAAACCCGTCAAGTGTTGACATTGCTTGACGTCGACGTGGACAGCTGGAGTGACCAATGTAATTGATGGGATGATATATGCATTCATGTCCACAGAGAAATCGTGAAATCGAGAAATGTTCCCTTAGAACATGTATGAGGCTGTGCACCGATTCCCTCTATAGTTACTTCGCATTCTGCGAAGATACAATTGGTTAGCTAAACGATCAGAGATAAAACTTATACGATACAGGATCGCAGAGGATTCATGCTAGGCGCTGTTCCTGGATAACACCAATTGCATAAGCACGCGCTGTTGCAAGTAAAATCGTCTGGTTGCTTCGGGTTACATAAGTTGTCACAAGAATAGATGGTCACAAAGTTCTTTGTGTATGTGTTGAATCATTTGACTGTGAAGTTGGCGTGGGTGGCTCCAAGCTTTGTGCGTTACTGTCACGGCAACACATAGTATGATGCTTACGACCGCACTGACGACATCCACCTGACGAGCACTGCTTTGAAGTATGTCCACTCTTGAGACAGTTGTAGCATAGACCAAAAGCTTTCAATGCCTCGAAATGTTGTTCAGGTCTTAGTCCTATCAAGGTTTGGCACCGTAAAATCCTATGTGGTCCTTGACAGTAACAGCATTTGGAGCCTTCTGCTACAGCCAAACAAGATTTGATAGGGCGTTGAATCCGATGCTGCTGTCTTATTGGTGACGATGGAATTTGTTGAAAACCACGAACAATATCTGTGTACAGACTGTACGCCCTTTTCTCTACAAAAGCAAGAAGATCACTCAAGCTTGGAATCTTATTACAGTCACAGTTCATTATTCACTCTCGACGGGTAGTGCCAGGTAACTTTGATGCAACAATCGGCACTGCTAATGCGTCCCATTGGTCGATAGCAAGTTGCATGACTCTTAATGCACGTAACGATTCCACACATACTGTATCCACTATTATCAACAAAATTTTCGCAGACTCCTCCGTGGCTGTTTTTGTATTGAGAAACCGGGAAACATGTATTTCGGCCAGCAACTTTTGATTGTCAAAACACTTCTGTAAGGCTGTCCACACTTCCTCATAACCACCTGAGTAAAGTCCACCAATTAAGGGCACAGCACTTGTACTGACTGCTTGTCGGAGTTTGCTGATCTTGTAAACATCTGGGAAACTTCCCTCGTGGACAAGTGTTACGAATTGAATGCGAGCCAATTAGAGTAAGAACCGTCAAACTCAGGGATCGATACTGGATCCAACTGTATATCCAAATGTGATGTTGTATGTGGCGTCGCAGTAGATAATTTTAAAACCTCAAGCAGATGGTACCTATGAAGCCTTGCACTCCAACAATCGACGATTAAGCACAACGCATGAGTCGTTGCATATGGCTTCCGTCTGCTCCCACAACTGATCATGATTAAATAGTTCTTCAGCCTTAGCTGCGCCAACCAAAATATCGTGGTTATGCACGAAGCGATTGTAGTGCGCCGTCACATACTTGAGTTCTTGCTCCAACTCGGAAATATCATTCAAGGTGAGCTTCGCTCCACGCACCCGCTCACTTATCCTTTTGAGCGCGGTTACCGCTTACAATCTCCAATTTAGCTCTGTCATTGAACCAAAGCAATTAATTAATTTTGCATAAAATGTAAAAGCAAAATGGCGACTGTGAAAACCACGAGTTTCACAGCTCAAACATCCAGCTCATTGTCCAAATGTAATCCTGTCGTATATGCCCGATCCTCAAGCATAAAGGCTTATTCCTCACAGGAGGCACTAAAAAATGTTTGAAATTAAATTGCACAAATTATATTTTGCAAGACGAAGTAATTTTATTTGTTGAAATTAAAATTCAAAAAAAAGAACGAAACCAAACTCGATCCGACTTGACTGCTGCAAGGGTAAAATCAAAAAGAAAAAGCCAAAACGAGAGTATACTCGTAGTTCGATACTAGACTCTTGAAAACAAAAAATATGTACGTAGGTGGAATCACAAGAAGTATGTAGGTTGAATCTCAAACAGCAACCTTCACGGCCTTCCAGAACTCTGCTGACGATTTCGATCTATTAATTATATCTACATTTTGCTGATCGAAAGCCGTAGCTGCTTAAAATACATATTCGCCAAAGGAAAGAGAGGTGGAATTGCCTGAACGCAGTAATCTTAGATATCTAAAAGAAGCGTCCCTTCCTCTCATGTATTCCCTATCAAACCACTTTTCTGACTTTAATATTTTCTCCTGTTAGAGTTCGTTGTGGGACGGCCCTTTTAATCATCTCCATTGGAAGTTCGCTACTAAGAAGAGTATTAGTTTCGCTCAATCTACTGATCTCCGCATTCAGTTTTTGCTGGTACAAATCTCGGAATCCGTCTTTCCATATCAACTTTGGTAATAGTCCTAATTGCACAGAATTCATCGAGTTAGGAGGAGATGAAATCTTAAATGTTGTTTCAAGAGGCATGTGGTCCGAGAATTCATTGTCACTCCAAACTCGCTAAGTGTGGAAATCCAAGATCTAGACAGAAAACAATAATCGATGACTGAGCATGCAGTGGTGCGTAAAAAAGTATATTCCCCGTGTCGGTCACCTTCACAACTCCCATTCAGTATTCGGCAATCAAACCCATCTGCTAGCTCAGGGATTCTCCCACCTTTATTTTCGCTGACCCCATCTTTTGAGTTGCGGATTACTTTTAGGTATTCTTAGTCAAACCCGCTAGCAAAATTATTTTGTGATAACCCGATACTACCATTGTAGTGGCAGATTAACAATAGATCTGCTGATCCTAACGTGTTTTATAGATCCCTTGTTTTATCAAAGTCGGGTTGTCTGAAATGTTTCCGAACAATGATACAAGACATTTTTTCTCATAGTCTCCTTGTAACTCTACACACTTCTCCCAGCGATGCTCCCATCTCTCTAACCCGTCCAAATACACCTTGACGTTTTTCTCTGGAAAATAATTGTTCACGAAGGTGATTGCCTCCTCATTTGATGAAAATCTCTGTCCTCTGAGCGCATTTTTTAGATGAGGGAACAAAAGAAGTCGCTTGGGACTAGATCTGCTGAAAAAGGCGGATGGCCAAGCAGTTCAAACTGTAATTCATGGATTTTCGTCATGGCAACCGCTGAGGTGTGAGGCTTGGTGAAACAGGATTTTCTTTTTCTGCAAATGTGGCCGTTTTTCCGCAATTTCTGCCTTCAGCTTGGCAAGTAATGATGCGTAGTATGCATCGATTAAGATAACTCCTTTACTATCCCAAAAAACAGTCGCCATCACTTTCCCAGTTTTTGCTTATTTTGGAGCCGGCTCGCCCTTTGCAGTCCACTGTTTCGACTGAATTTTTGTTTCGGGCGTATAATGGTGTATCCAAGTTTCATTTACCGTAATTAATCGGCGCCAAAACTCGGATTTACTGCGCCTAAACTGCGCTAACAGAGCGTAAGCAAACGCGGCACCCAACGCGCGGACAGCTTTCTCAAGCCTAAATCTTCATTTAATATGTAACAAACATGTTCTTTGGACATTTTCATAACCTCTACTATCTCTGTCACTTTAATTCGGCGGTCGTCTAACGTGTAACACCATTTGGTGAACTTTAGCAATGTTGTCGTCGGTGGTTGCAGTTTTTGGTCGTCCCGAAAGTTCATCATCTCCCAAGCTCTTACGGCCACGTTTAAATTCAGTTGCCCAAAATTTCACTGTGGTAAATGATGGTGCAGACTGCAGAGTTCCCATACACAAAGTCCAACTCATTTTTGAATTTTTGATTTGCGTAGGCGTATTGCCTTTCAAAAACAAGAATTTAACAACAGCTCGATACTCAGTTTTTTCCATTTTCTCAAAAAACACTCAGATCGACTCACTCAAACGACTGCCAACTAAAAACTGTGCGTCCAAAATGACTGAAACTTCGGTAAGTAGCTGTTAAAGATGCACAACTAGCATTCACTAGCTTTTATCGACGAGGGCCGCTATCTTTACGTTGCGGTTGGGTTTTTAAATCTTAAAAAAAAACACACGAAAGTGTATAAGGTCTGCGACTACGTTTGAAATACCATAGTCCATACGGAGAGTCCAATTTTGGATCACGTTTTCGAGCATATTGGCTGTTAACTCGCTAGTAATACGTGTAATGTTGTCTTCCAAGACTGCAATTGACGCTGGTTTATCGGCATAGATGAGTGGATTGACGTATCCCCATAAAAAAATTCACATGATCTACGCGGCTAAGTCACCGGTCCAAAAGGGGAGATAAATTGCTCACCGAGCTCATTTCTCAATTGGTCCATCGACTCGCGTGCTGTGTGGCATCTAGTGCCGTCTTGCAGGAACCACATGTCAATCGGATTCAGCTCATGCATTTTGGGTCAAATAAAGTTCAAAATCGGCCACTTATGGTAACGTTGTTCTCACGGTCAGCTGTGAAAAAATACGGGCCAGTAATTCCGCCGAACCATAAGCCGCACCAAATAGTAAATTTTTTCGAGTGCATCGGCAGCCCTTGTATTGCCTGAGGTTGCTCATCGGCAGTTTTGTTTATTAACATACCCATTCAACCAGAAATGAGCTTCGTCGCTGAAGACAATTTTTCGATAAAAAAGCGGATCTCCCTCCAGCTTTTCTAAGGCCCACTCGACGGTGTGGCAGGTCGTTCGGCTTCAGTTCTTGCACGAGCAGTATTTTGTACCGTTTTAGACAAAGATCGCTGTATAGTCGAGTAATACAATCCCAATTGCTGCGAACGGCGACGAATGGATAAATCACGGTCTTCATTAACACTGGCATATACGGCAGCAATATTTTCCTCTGTACGCACTCTATGCATATGGGTAGGTGGCATGAAATTGCTTGCTCAATAGGTCGATTGTGATGGCCGTAAAATGGTCGATATTGGGACTATCTTATAGCTTTTGGAGTCTATTTACTCCTTAGTGCGTATACTAGAAAGTATTCCTTTCCTACCGAAAGTTCAAAACTTCTTGAATTAGTCTGGGCTTACAACAGATCTGCACCATGTAACAATTACCGTGTCCGTAACAACTGTTTATCCTTGTATTGTCCGAATGATCTCGAATGATGTGTGCTTTTTAAAAGGCTAGAGCCGACACAAGGTTTTTGGTTATTTATACTATACTGCTCAAAGTCTGATCATTCCAAGTGTGTATACGAAAGTCGTTGTCCTTTTTTCCCATTTTGTAGCGCCATTCGTGAATCCATCCTTATTGGAGGTTTCTGGTTGCTTCGCAACAGTATGAACTTTACATGAGCGCAAAACTTCCAACCTGGGGGACCACGGTCTTTCTGCGACCGCTCGTAGAAGGGTCCGTAACTCGCTTATTTTTGTTTCAGCACCAGAAAATTCTTATATGCTACGCTGACTGTTGACGCCACCGTTAATTCATCTACATCCTGTTTTGAAGTTTAGTCATTTTCGACAGACCTCGGTATTTAGTATTGCTATTTTCTTCCTGCTTAACACTCGCGCACTAAGTTAAGATAGTAAAGTTTGAATGGGCGAGATAGTATCCGGTGGCTAGCATGGTTAGGAAAGATAAGCACAATTGATATGAAGTCTAGTTAGTACAGTAGATATCGCCAGAAAAGATCTTAGATCTTGAGTCCAACTTGATGTTCTAACAGACACTTTATGAAGAAATGCACTCACATTATGTGTATGGTCCTACATGGCCTCGAACTCCAGAAGAGAGGTACATATATTTTCTCTTGCTAACAAATTGTCTATTACTTAAATGATTGTCCAAAATACGAATATGCCGATTTGTCATGACACGAGAATGGGCTAAGCTTGTCCATAAAAGCGAATACACAATATCAGCCCCAATTATTACAACGTAAATACGCTATTAACAATCATAATTTGCTAATGAGATTATCCTTTCATGAGGAGTTATTCCTTTGAATAACTCCTGTCCACCCCCATATTCATGTGACAAGCTTATTTACATGATAGCTTTATAACTCTATTGACACAACTAAAACGCCACTTAAATTTTGATGACCATTCTTGTTAAAAAAAAATAAAAATAATTGGAAAACAGGACAATTACGTGTGAAGCAATAATTTTTTAAGTCATGCAATGTAGGATTTATTACCCTTTTGGAGAGGGTGGTGCAATTATATCTTTAGTCAATTCTATTTTATTCATTTAACGATGTAAGTGAAAAGCCAACAAACTTTGATGATTGATTAAGTGGCTATGAATAAATAAATTGCCTCGTTATTATAAACACCTCACAGGTATGTATTTGTAGTCGGTGTCGCGCTTAACCAGAAGAGGTAATACCCTGGGTGGCCGTAGCTCAAGGCGTAGTGAACTGGCTTCCGAATTGGAAGGTTCGGTGTTTAAATCCCAACATCGCCCGAAAGACGTTCATTTTTTTCAGTTAACAAAAATCCAGTAAGATGAGTAGTTGACTAGAAATCAACGAGATGCCAGCTTCCTTTAAGAATTTAGTTCCTGCCACCCATGGAGCGAAATAACCACTCAGCCCAAACATCTTTCTTTCTCTCTGTATCCCGTTTTCCAAAAAACTTAACACATGCTGAGGCATTATAAGCGTATTCATACCCACTTGAGTGTTAAGTTCTTTAAAACAAAAAAAAGATATGGATTTGGAAATGCCGGCGTTAATTAAACGTTTATTTCGGTCGTCTAAAGGAAAAGGAGAAAACTCGATTGCTTATCTCCTGGTCGTCGATATTGGTATCACTTCTTTGTCGGGTCAAGTAAAACCCAATAAATTTTATGGCAGACGTTATGCTCCAGGAATGCAAGGTCACTAGAACTACGAAAACGATCATTGCCATTTCCGACTTAACTTTCACGTTAAAACCTTGAAGTGTTGAGTGCCATGCACCCATTTCAGTAAAACAGTCAACCTTCACGTCTTAAACCATAGAGATTTCTTGACAAATTTGCTAGTTCGGTGATCTTCATAGAACAGATAGCATTTAGAACTCGGAAGTGGTAATTTTTTCAGAATAGCATTCAGATGCGTTCCACAGCAACCGCATTTGCGTCCTCTTCATCCCTGCAACTCCTGCTGAAAAACACTTTTCGGTGCTCACCATTAGTCGGCTATACAATAAGTGAGAATTGGTCCCACGAACGTGATGTAAGTCTCAAGAATACAGCTTCCTTATACAAAGGTTTTCGGTTAATTGACTTTGCTACATTTTCTTTCCACCTCAGTTTGTTGTGCAGAATAAGGCCTAGATACCTGGCACTCCTCGAAAAACTCAGAAGAGTAGAATTAATCCTCATCTAAAGACTAAAACTTATTGTTAGTCATTTTCCGTGGCATATACGCTTCTCGGTATAATTTTGTTTCCGAATAGTGGCTTGGGTCACAGGCATTAATCCAGTCTTGCCGCAGAGGGAGCTAACCATTCTCCCACTTCAATCTTTGCATTTTTGAGATAAACTACCTACTTAAAGAGAGAGTGCCGTGTTCGGCAAGCGAATCAATCTTCATCGGAAAGCGCTCATCCTACGAAACCGATTCTATAGCAATTCGGCTTTCTGGGACAGGTTAACTAATAAACAAAGGGAGAGAGGTTGAAAACTGGCAAATCCATCATCTCAACATCAACATCTTTATCGACACTTTATTCCATACATAGTCCCGCAGTACTAAAATACTTAATCCGGATATCTCTTCGAAAGTCTGCTAAAAGTTCACACAATCTTTGTTATCAAGCACCATCTGGCTAAGCCATTACGGGAGGCAAATGACATACTTCTCATTCTCCAGAAACAAGAATTTGGCCGACGTTTATTTCAGATGGTAGATCTGATCATCAGTATCCATCCATCTATATCATCATATAAAGAAGCCAACGACAAGGGGAAACCTAGAAGCCTAGCTTATCCCTTATTCTATCTATTTTGAAGCTTACAAGTTCTATTTTCTCAAAGCTGTCTACATTCATTTGTTGTTTCCTATTTCATTGTGTCCTTCGAAGTACAGATATCATAGCAATATTTACAGGCATCCTTAATTGTAATACTTAAACTCTCAAAAAGTTGGTCAAAGGACAATGTATTGTTGTTATCGCGGTGGTTACGATACCTTCCTGTTGTATTTACTCAAGGTAGCGCTACAGTCCGGGGTGATACTGGACCTCAACCAGCAAGCGTCTATAGCCAGCTTGATCTTTAGCTACTTAACTGCCTCCAGTTTCGCACGCTAAATTAGTTGAAGTCCCCTTCTACTTGCGTGCGCTACCTGAGTCGTCGTATTCCTCTACTGCGTTGTCCCTCGGGGAAGCATTCGAAGATTTTTCGGATCAGAGTATTGTTGTCCATCCGCTCTATATTACCCAGCCACATGAGCCATTGGACCTCCATTGTTTTGGGTATATCGATGTCGCTTTACAGCACGCGCAGATCGTCGTTGCATCCACTCCACTCGCCATCTATGCCGACTGAAGAATTTTCCTCTCAAAGCCGCCAAGAGCACCCTCATCCATTTTATTGTAGATAAAGCAGGACTTCGATTATTAAGGCCTTATATAGCCCAAAGGAGCAACGATTGGCGAGAGCTATTCTTCATTTATTCTCAGCACTGGGGTTGTTGTTTGAAATGGCAGGGGAGCCTAGATAGACAAAGTCCTTTATTACCCCAAAGATTATATCTGTCGAGGGTGACGTTCTCGGACAGGACGTCAGTGTTGGATGTCGTTTCTGGTCGACAGAATATACTTGGTCTTGCCCTCACTGACCGTCAAACCCATCTTCACCGCTTCCGTATCAATACTCGCGTAGGCGCCACCGACATCACGCTGCTTTCTTCCGATTATGTCCATATTATCGGCGTATGCGGGTAATTGGAGACTTTTGAAAGATTGCGCCTCTCGTGTTGGCGCGTGAGTTTCTTACTATGATGTTACAGAAATCGCATGACTGCGCGTCGCCTTGTCTAAATCCACTTCTCACATCAAGTGAGTTCTCCATCGTCATCCTCACAAACGGACAAGTTTGGCAGAGATGCCAAAACTAGACATTGCTCTATAGATGCTGTCATATGCGACCTTAAAATCGATGATTAGGTGGTGTGTATCGCTTTGGAGCTCATGGGTTTTTTTCCAAGGTCTGATGTAGTGTGAATATGTAGTCGATGCCGAAAGCTACATTGATATGGACCAATCAGGTTGACGACCGGCTTCAGGGGTTCACACAATATGACAGATAGGATCTTGTGGGCGATATTAAGAAAACTGATACTTCTGTTGTTGACGCTGTTTAGAGGATCACCTCTTTTGAAGATTGGACAAACAATGCTAAGATTCCATTCATCGACCATACTTTCGTCGTCCGACCATATTTTACAGATGAGTCGTGATGTACTCCTTCTTTTGAAGAGCTCGGTAGTCAGGCCGTCAGCTCCATCAGCTGTGGATTTAAGCTTAGATCTTCACTTAATCCGGTTCGGGTGGGCGAAATTGTTGGTTTACATCGTCCATGTTGAAAGTTCATTCTGCCTGACAGCGGTATTTGATCCGCCGTTATAGTCTACAGAAAATTCTCAGTATCGACTGCAGCTCTACTAATATGTTCCCTTGTTCGTCTCTACAGTCTTCGGTTCGGGTTTTGAGACCATGGCATGTTTTATTTACTTCCGAATCTTTCAATTTTCTCGATCGCGCGCTTCTCGTGCTAATCCTTTTTCCTCCTGAGAAGCCGGTGTTCCGTCTCTCCTCCCGTGCTCGTAAAGCTCGTGATCAGTTCTAATCCCTCTACGCATCGACGCTTTGTATTCATTTTACTTAGGTTCATGTGCTTGGCGGCAATCGTCTTTAAATCAGAGATTTCGTTGTGAAACCCAGAACATCTGAGGTGGCATCTCTGTTGGCTTGGGTACTTGATGGTGCCAGCATAGGACCTCTTAAGAGATTAAGGGACATTCCCTGCAATGGATTTGGCGATCTTTTGCGAATTTATCCGTCCAGCGTTAAACTTCCTCTCAGTATTATCTTCCCTTTGCGATACTCGGGATATCCGCAACCGTACCTTGTCTACCTTGGGCCCTCGGAAAACTTGAGAATTTCCCTGTTTTTTTCTGGGATTATATTTCGACCTTTAGGAATACTCTTGCCAACCTGACGGCGGGTTATCCCATCAAAATGTCCAGGACCGTAACCTTAGCCTCGCAGGGCGGTAGCTCGATAAGATATGTTGGACCTCTTAATAATTCTCCACCGGCTTCAGTCACATAACTCATCGGCGAGTTCATTTTACTTTATACCATTGTGCCCAAGCAGCCAAGGCGATTGAACACGGTTCTGCTCGTTCTGATTAGGTTTATGGATGACTTCAGATTCATAAATGTGACCTCACTTTCCACGTAGACAGGGAGTAAAAATGGCAGACTATATTCACTCTGCTGTTGGCCTAATCAAGTGCTAGCAATTGTAGAAATGCTTATAGGCCGTCGGGTTGTATAGGATAAATTTATTGGTCCACAACCCTTTAGGTCATCTGAATCTCCCAGAAATTTTATTTATTGAGCTCTGTTCTACTATCAGTATACTGAATAGACAAGGATGTTGACATAACTTGATACAGCCATGTAGACCCTGGCAGTCCGCAGATCGGAATTCTTAAAACAAAAAGTCCTATGCACAATGTAAGGGTTATTTTATACACCCTATTTCAATGTGCAGTGATTTATTGAACAAATATGATATTCCTTTATTTTATAGTCAAGTGATACTCGTATTGAGTAATGTACAATAAGCTCAGTAACCTTCTCGACGACATGCAGAATATTGGCGTACACGTTCAACTTGATTCCAATTTGTATCCATTCAGCATTGTTAGCTTGTTGTTCAATTATCCTTTTGTGTTGTCTCTTTCCGCTTCCTGAAAAACACAGAGTGTAGTACCTAGGTTACAGTTCCAATTATAGGAAAATCACTTGCCGTCTGATATTGTTTTCTCTCCACAAGTTATAGCTTTGCGCTTGTGATAAAAATAAGATATGATTGCTTGCAGAATTGTACATTGATATCTGGTTTATTGAAGCACGATTATGGTATTTGAAAGTCGATCGTTTGTCAATTAAGAGAATTTTAATCAGTTTCATGATATCCTTTAAATGTCTGGATTCACACAATTTGTTCATCAGAAGCTGAGATGCGAAATTGTTCCTCAATCGGGTTTTCTCTTAAAAGTGCTTAATTCGGAACAGAAAAGAAGTTGGAAATGTATTTAGATACAAAAAGAGCAGCGCACCTTGAAATTTTGTTCGAAAATAAACGTTTTTGTTTAATTACAATATTTCATTGAGTTTTGCACGATGGTGACATTTTCCGTTTTTTTCGAAGAACAGGCGACCATTTGATTCGAAGCGCTTTGTGCGCAAACAACTTTTGTCGAATTTGGCTCGTCTTGAAAGACCCATACAGAGGTTGGTTTCGCGCTCATATGCACAGATCCATGATTCTTCGCCTGTCAAGATCTTATAGACGTCTTTTGAAGCACTGCGATCGAATTTTTGCAACATTCTTTTGCACCAATCGACACGAGCTTATTTTTGAGCGATTGTCAAAATACGAGTATGCGGTATCCAATGCGAAGAAGAAATCTTTTTGACGGCCAAAGGTTCATGCAGAAGAAGAGGGAGTGGAACTACATGACGGTCGTGCAATACAAGTATCAGTTTCCGCACAACATCGATGTTTTCTGGCACAACAACCTATTTTGGATGACCTTAACGCAATTCGTCCTGGAGCGAACGACGGCTATGATTGAATTCGGGAAAAAAAGAAATCACGGCGGCCGGTCTGGGATGATGCTTCAGCACCAAAAGTCGGAGTGTGTTGATCGGCACACGTCGAAAATCATAACAAAAATCATCGCACGGCAATGTTCATGTTTTTGGCTGAGACGACTTTTGGACGTATCTACGCCGGTATTGCCATATCTAAAAACTTAAGTAGCAACTTACGTAAGTGGAGTTGAGAAAAACCTGGACATATACAGAGTAGGTGGAGGATGGTCTCCTTCTCTTCCCCATCCATGGCAGCTTCTGCGGAAGTCGTTTGTAAAAACGCCAAGCCATTTTGCATGCTTTCTTACTATATAAGATAGTGTCTAATGTTGGCACCTATGAAAGATTTGTGGTATTTGCTATTTATTGGCCTGGGTCTACCCCGGACAACTTTATTAAGCTCATTGACAAGCGAAAACTTAAAAACTAACAAAGATATTCTTAACCTAATGGGACGAGGAAGGGTTTTGCTGCTATTTAGGTCAAAGACTTCGGCCTAGTTGTTCGTTATACGCACCATTCTAGATATGGGTTCAAAGTGACCGTAGTTGGTGCGGTGAGTTCGGATCAGGAAGAGTGGGACAGATCTTAGATTAGGGGGATTGGATGTTTCCAGTCAGTAACTGGTGGATAAAAAGTACATCAGCGACTTCGTGACGTTTTTTTTAGGATATGCATGATAATTAGTTTTAGCCTATTTTCATAGGGGGGTAATCCATATGGATCGGCCCAAGATAGCCCACGAAGTGCGAAACGGATAAACCTGCGTTGGACTGCTTCTATTCTTTGAAAGTGGATTAGTTTATAGGGTGACCAAACTTGGCTACAATATTCGAGAAGAGGCCTTACAAAAGTAATGTGCAGGGACTTTGTAACGTAAGGGTTGGAAAATTCTTTTGACCAGCATTTGATAAAGCCAAGTGCAGAGTTAGCTTTATTTATAATGCTGTCAATATGTGAGTCGAAATTCAATTCTTTGTCACAAATTATTCCTAGATCCCATACTTGGGTAATGGAAGGAATAGGCTCATCGCAGATGAAGTAGTTTCTTGGAGGGGGAGGTAGACGCTTGCGGGAATAGGTTATCGCTTGGCATTTTTTGACAATAAGCTCTAAAAAGTTTTGCTTGAACCATACAGAAAGCTTATTCAAGTCATGATGCTGGCAATGGGAGGCAGAGGGCAATGAAATGACTTTGGAAATTCTCATATCATCAGCGAGAATAGAAAGATTAGAATTCGATGAAATGAGATTTATGTCGTTAATCGTTAGGATAAAGATGATTGGCCCAAGGTGACTACCCTGAGGGACACCAGATGTTGCTTTAATGGGGTCGGATACTGATAATCTGAAGATGACCCTGTATTCTTGGGGAAAAGCCAAGTTTTTTAGTTTAAAAATGATAAGTTGGTGAGAGATTTTATCGAATGTCTTGCTGAAATCAGTGGAAATTGAATCGACTTCATCACCGTCTTCTAAAGCATGAAGTGTCCTAGAGACGAACTCTGTTAGGTTAGTGGTCGTTGATTTACCTCCTATTTAGAATGATCAAACTCTTAGAGCTATTCAGCTCCAGTTTTGGCCAGTCCACCTAAGGTTTGTTCTTCTGATAGCATTCAGCTTTAGTTCTAATTTGCGCGTAGCGATTTGTATTGGTATACCTACCTTTTCCAGATAGGATAGGCAGAGTGGTTCCAATTCTCGTGAGTTTGTCGGCCCTACAATGAAAAATCTCTGTGGTCCGGAACCCAACGTAGCTGGATGTTAAACTGCTCTGTTTAACAGAGCATCTCTCCCTGAAATTGCAGTCAAGGGCGGTTGTAGAATGCAGTGTGTCTTATTTTACTGTATGTGCTTTTCAAGAGTTTTCATCCGAACAGGCGTTTCGGTTGTGGTGATCAAAGTGATCTTCGCATGCTTGTTGCACCATCCTAAAGAAGCTTTTAAATCCGCTCCAACTACTATACACTTTATTTAGGGATCTATTCTACAACTGTGGGGTTAGTGTAGCTCCCATGGCACAGTGGTCCGATGAGCAGAGCGGAGAGCACATCGGCAGTATACTTATCAGAATGACAAGTTGGAAACAAGTCCAGGGTATTGGCGACATGACTATCAGTGTGGGCTCATACAGTCCCAGGAGTACCCTACTTGACGTATAAATGGCGGTTGTTGTTTAAAAAAAATGACAATTGTAGAAATTACCAACCTTATAAAGCTTAAAGACGTTTGACGACGCTATGTTGTTTAGTGTGAATAGTGAACGCTCTCAATAATTTTTTAAATATGCAAAAAATTGGTCATCGTTATGTGACACAATACTTTCATTTGAAAGACCTCAATCCAACCAACATGAAAACGGAACTGGATTCTACTCTGCGGGAGTCTGCTCCTTCATTTACAACAATAAAATATTGGGTGGCAGAGTTTAAGCGAGACAGTACGAGTTGGCAAAATGAAGTGGTCGGCCAAGTGAGGTGAGTTCACCAGAAATATTGAGAAATATCTACAAAATAGTATTGAATGACCGTCGTATGAAAGTGCGTGAATTAGCAGATATATTAGGCATTTCAAAAAGCGCTGTACATCGCATGTTGACTGAAGAATTGGAGCAAGCTGTGCGCTAGATGGGTGCCGCGATTACTCGCAATGGAACAAAAACAGCGTCGTGAGGATGTTTCAATCGAGTGTTTGTCTAAGTTTCACAGCAATAAAGCCGAGTTTTTGCGTCGATTCATAACCATGGATGAAACATGGGTCCATCACTTCACACCCGAGACGAAGGAACAGTCAAATCAATGGTTTCAAAGGGCAAAATCCGCTCCAAAGAAGGCGATGGCAGTTTTATCTCCAGACAAGGTCATTGCGTCAGTTTTTTGGGATGCGCGTGGGATAATTTCCATTGATTATCTTCAGAAATGAAAACGAATCAACGGCGAACTTATTGCAGCGTTTGAAAGATGAAATCAAGAAAAAACGGCCGAATTTGGCGAAAAAAAAAGGTTTGCTCCATCAAGACAATGGACCAGTTCGAATTGCTTCCTCAGGCACCCTATTCACCAGATTTAGTGCCTTCGGATTGTTTTCTATTTCCGAATTTGAGAAAATGTCTCGTTGGTAAAGGATTGCCAACAGTAAAGTGGTGGAGTCTGCGGTATATGGCTATTTTAATTAGCTCGACGATTCTCACTATAAACAGGGTATTGAGGCTACTGAACATCGCTGGGAAAAGTGTTTTGAACTAAAAGGAGACTACGTAGAGAAATAAACGTATTTTTCCCCAATTTTTTTGTGTAGGCTTTGTTAGATTGGGTACCTCTGGGACTAACCTCGTCTATGAGATTTCAACACACCGTCCTTATTGTTCCAATGCTAGCTAACAAAATTGTAAACATTGTAAGAATTGTAATTTTTGTGTAATCTCTAAGTTATTGTATATCTGTACCAAGTTTTCAGTATAGGCAGCGGTCTACATTTTAGTCGAAACAGTGCGTCAATAGTTGCCTTTTGGAAAGTGCTTTCATTGTCAGTGTATTGATACTGAAGTATCGTGCTGTCCATCGTTAATTTTTGAGTCTTGTCCATTTGGTTTCTGTCAATCATGTCGTTTGACACATTCCAGAGAAGGTAGAGTGAGTTCGAGTAAACTGCAATCGTCAATTTTCTCGAAAACTGTTCCCAACATACGAGTACGAGTACATACCTCACTATAGTTTTAGGAATACGCTTAAACAAACTACTTCGATTCCGCAATTTCGTTGCGAATTGTTTTTTCGCCACTAAGGCCACAATGATCACTGTTATACATGAAAGTGTGTAGACGGTTTATAGGACTGTATATTGGTGCATGGCTGTTAGTTATATCCGTGCGTCGAAAAAAAGGGTATCCTGATAGCAACTGAGCGATGGATATCCGTCGCTCCTGTGATTCCAGCATTTGAAATCAAAAAAGTGTCGAAGGATCTGATATAAATAAAATGAATTGTGTAGCCTCAGGTTCATAGAGATCATGAACAACCTATTTTCACTACGAAGAAAAATGTACACAATGCATACTTTCAGCACTCGGAACCTTCGCACAACAAGGCTGTACACCGCAACACATCCCCCTTGCATGGAGTTAGGTCGGTTCCTTTTTATGATTTATGTAGTTTTTAGTCCTCATTTTGTGTTGTTGGATTCGCAAAGTTCCACTAATTAAAAGAACGTCAATGGCATGGTTTTTGAGCAACTTAAACAGGGTTCGATCCGCCATATGCGTACCCATTACGACTAAAGGTTCATTAGACTCGTTAGCAAGGCGCAGATCATGTCCACTGGATAGAAAGCAAGATAGTACCAGCAGGTCAGGTGCAGCTTAGGGTGCTCTAAATACTTATTGTTGTTCGATTGTTTTATGGTGCTTCATCTACACCTGCCGTGATTAAAGACTGGTGGCCATTTATATTCCACCTTTCGCTATCAGGCTATTTTTACTCTCTTCGTGTATTCGAACTGAGGGCAATCTCGAAAGTTTCCGGTGTGTCCCGAGTAGTGTTTTTTTAATAAACACTCCATCTCCTCGAGATTGCATTTCAGAAGTAAAACGTCCGCAACTTTGGCAGCGAATCCTTCGCTCCACGTTTATTTTGCTAGTGTACAGAATTTAGCTCGCCGTTGAGAGTGGACTGTACCAGGAAATATGGTAATACCCGTTTTTAATTCTAGCCTGTCCCGCTCCTTGTCCATATTGACATATGTTTAAATCTAAACTTGTACCCTCTAAAGGAGAAACTCCCACCCCACTCCAACAGCAATGCTTATTCCATATTTCTCTAAAATAGGTACATTTCCAAAATTACACTTGTCTCAATTGCTTCTACTCAATTGCATCTAAAGGATACGCCCGTATCGCATTGATTTTAAATCAGATGAAACCAACTGGCAGCGTCATCAAGCAGCAGCACCATTTTCCAACCCACTTTTGAAAATGGAAATTATGTAGGAAGTTTAGAAAATTAACAAAAACAAAAAACCAAAGAGAATTCATTCACACTTCACCTGAAGTCAAAGCGTTTTCAGGATTATTGTCTATCTTTTTTTTTTTTTTCTATTCTCTAGAGAAGCGACGACACTTGTTTAAATACTTTTGTACATCTTCAGATATAACTTTGAAATCTTTTTTAAAGTTAAAAAAATTTTAATAAAAAAAAAGATAAGGAAAACTTTCAGCAAACGTCGGGATACTTGTTGTTGTATGATGTTAACTTGGAACTGCTGTCGTCACTAAATTCAAGGACTCGTTGGTTGAAAAAAAAAAAAAAGAAACAGGAAAACCGAAAAAATGGCACAACTGTGTAGAGATTTTCTACTCGAAGCCGGTAGCTTCTGTATTTTCGAATATTTGCATCAACCAACAAAAAGTTGTTTTTGTTTTTTACCTATGTATTTGTTTATTTGTTTATGTGTGTGGTTTTTTCAGTTTTTGTTGTTTTTTTTTTTTTTTGACGAAAATATTCTTCAAGTGGAAAGCATCATAATTTTTCCGTCGTAAGGCTAAAACTAAACACTCGTTGCACTGTACTACATACATTTATGATGGGAAATCCTTCGACGAGTTGCGCATTAGACGAGTTGGAGATTGAGTAAGAGTGTAAGTACGAATAGATACGCTCGCTATTTGCAAATCTCCAAGAAGTTTACGAGTACAGGTTTTTTTTCTGAGGGAGCTTCAAAAGAGAGGGCCTTAGCTTTTCGGTTGGGATTTGTTTGTGTTTGTTTGTTTGTTCTTTTTTTTTTTTTTTTCTTTGAATTTGTGAATTTTCTTGTTCTTATTTGCTTTTGGCAGTCTAGATGTCAATTGTACCATGCTTTCGGTGGTCTTTTCTGTTATCACAGCAACAACAGCTTCTACCCAAACCGTAGGTGTGCGCACGTACTGTTGCTCCTCCAAAACGATGACGGTTATGGAATGGAGTATTTGTATGGTACGGGTGCTGGTAATGATGAACCCCACGTAGATAACATTGTTCATTGCACGAGTGGTATTCCCAGGCTATTTATATGTGCACGATGGTCGCTTATCTTTTCCTATAGACGTACGTCGACGACTATGACTATTATTGTGACTATGACTACGACGACGACGACGACGACGACGATGGAGCTGGTTCTCTCTCGTCGCTAGGTGTTTTGACACCACCAAGTCAACCATTTCGATTTTTTTTTTTTATAATAGCTTCCCATCATATTTATAAAAAAAAAAAAAAAAAAAAAAAAATTGTGATTCTCTCCAATAATTTTTGTGGCGAATTCTTCTTGTTGAGCGAGTTTGAGTTTGATTGTGGTGCGTGCTTGGTGTGCTCTGCTCGCTCTCTGGCGCTCCGCTTAAGCGCGCTTTGATGTTTGTCGCATTGTTGCTGCTTACTGGAGTTTCAGGTTCGCTGTGTTGTTATTGTGGCGGAAATACACATCGCCCTACATATTTTTTTTTTTTTTTTTTTTTTTTCTATACTTAACGTAGTCACCATCGGCGTTGTGTTGTCGTTGTCGTTGTCGTTGTCGTTGTCGTTGTCGTTGTCATTTTCGTTTTCGTCGTCGTATTTCGTCTAGCTCGCGTTCTACACCTTATACATACCCTATATAGTGTACGACGTTGTTCTATAGACACTGTATTATAGTGTACCTATCTCAGATTCAGCTTCTCTTTTTTGCTATTTCTGGCAAGCGCGCTTTATACACATCCATCCATCTCTACTCGACTCTATGTATACCCCTCGTGTATGTGGGTCTATTTTGCTTGCTGCTTGCTGCTGCCTTGCCTGCCTCGGCAAGTAGCTTTTCAGCATAGACAGCTAAAAGTTCGGTGTGTGACATTTACGTAGAACATCTCTCAAAATGGCGTCGTCGTTGTTGTATCGTTTTCGTTGTGGATATCTAAATAGTGAAGCAAAATAATCAAAAATCCAAATAAACCAAATAAACCAAATATCAATTTCGATTACGAATACTTCAATTAATCAACACGAAATTCAAGTGATTTTTCCCTCTAATCTAACCTCACTCGACGAAGCGATTAATCTCACTCAAAAGCGCGATGTCGTAGAAGAAAAAAAAAAACAAAAAAAAAACAAAAAAACAAAAAAAATATACAAAAACCAAAAAGTTCAAAAAACATTCCATTTTTTGTTCTTTTTTTGTCGAAAAATTCTCTCTGTGCTCGACCTTTGGGTGTTTTTTTTTTCCACTTCATTTTTTTTTTTTTTTTTTTTGTTGTATGAAAATTTTTCAAAACTACTCTGCGCCTCATTTCGATGCGAGGAAATGTTATGTCGCACGTTTGCTTGCCTATATTTACCTCAAGAATAAAATGATAAATGTAAATAAATACATATTATCTAATGTGTTACGGCATATATGGATGTTTCACTAGCTAACAATAATCAGGGAAGGGCATTGTTTAAATAATTGTTTGGCCCCCCTCAAATTTGTCCTGAAATTTTTTTTTGAAGAGTGTTAAAAAAAAAATGTCTATAAGAGTGATTATTTGAATTTTATTATTTTGTTTTTTCTTTTTTTTTTTTTTTGGATTTTCATTCATAAGGAAGCTTACGTAAAACTAGCTCATTGATGGGAGGAGGAATGGATTTAAATTAAAAGAAAAAGGAAAACCATCCGAAGATACCCTCTAGATACCCTACATCTTAGACCCTACACAATACAAACAGTATCTGTAATGCTCGTATCTGTGCTGCGTTTGTCAGTGCATTTGTGGCAATTCACGCACTTCCAACCTAACAAGTAGGTACACATCTCATTCGGAACAATATTGCGGAGGGGATTTCTATTTAAATTTTTTTTTTCACTTTTCAATCGGTTCCCCTTCAAGACGTATGCTGCATTGAACCCTTGTTTAAAACACCCCCTGCGTTAAGACGATTTTTTTTTTTAGTATTTTCCTCTTTTTGTTCATTGAGATTCCAAATCGATTTGATCTGATTTCTCATCATACCTACCAACAACGGAACGTTGAGTTTGCTTCTCAAAATCGAATTTTTTCTTGTGATATTTTTTGGCTGTTTTTTCTCATTCGGTGTTTCGTGCAATCGAAGAGGGAAATATCTACACAATCGACGTCATATCGCTTATCTAGGTGATAGAGAGTAAATAAAAATAAACTAGTTTGCCCTATTTAGAACACACACTTGTATTAGTTTGAAACACATGAGGAGGAGGCAAGTAGCAAGTAGGCAAACTAGACCAGAGCAGATTTAATTTTTTTTTTTCTTTCTAATTTTCATTTTCTAATTGAAAAGCGCGTATCTAAGTACTGAAAAATAAGAAAAAAAAAAAAAAAAACTTTTCAAAAAAAAGTACATATATTCCAAAACAACGTACGTCTTCCATATACGAGTACAATGTACATACATAATATTGGTGCAAGAGTAACTTGAAGAAATCCATCTTGTGGTGTATCTATTCGCACAACAGTCGTCGGTGAATGCAATTTCCGCATGGTATACGAGTGACTCGTATAGTAGTTAACTTAGCATTGCTCGGATAAAGTACAAGTATCTAAAATCTAAATCTAAATCTAAATCTAAATCTAAATCTAAATTAGTTTCAATTGACCATGTGTCTGTGTGTGGACAGTTATTCGATCTGATTTACACATAAAGTGATTTAAATTGTTTTACTACACAAAAATAAAACATAAAAAAAAATAAAAAAATGAAGCAACATCCAAATAAGTAGTACTAGTAATACATAATTGACAAAAAAAATAAAAAAATATGAAAGAAAAAACGCTCACTCATTCACTTCATCCATACATAAGTAGGCATATTGGATTGTCTTCGTAGTACGCGTACATGACAGGCCTTCCATTCTTTCGTTTTTCATCGCTGTCGACATTTATCATTATCGTGGTCGTTTACGTTCAACAATCAAAAGAAGACATCGTCTCCATGGACGAAGAACTGAACAGTGTATAACTCGAATCTTGAATTTCGAAAATACGAGTATCCATAACTACAATATAGTACATCAAAATCGCTTAAAAACAAAAACCAAAAACCAAAAACCAACAACTTTCGATTTCAAAAACAACTTCGAAAACGTACCGTACCGTACTCGTACCGTGGTCGTACGTGAGATCGTGAGATATTCTTTTGCATATCTCATCTAAGAGTTTCAATAAATTTTCCAAATTTCCATTCGTTTCGAAAAGTCTCTAGTTTGTTTTCTTTTTTTTGGTTTTTGAAAAATTACAAAAAAAAAAAAAATTACAAAATATACAAAATCTACAAATGTTTTGTTGAAATTTTCGATTTTTGACAACCGAACTGGGAGGCAGAGAAAGACCACAAAGTCGTTATTGTTGTTTATTGTTATTATTATTATGATGAGCATTGTTGTTGTTGTTGTTGTTGTTGTTTGCTAGTGTGCCAAATGAATAATATTTACGAATTAAAGAACAAAAGAAGATGAAAAATTTTAGCAGCAGTAAACGAAAACAAAAATCGACAAGAAAAAAGAAAAAAATTCTGTTGACAATTAATGTGATCGTTTTCGTGCTATGAAGTGTTGCTGTTGTCATTTGATCAGAAATTTGATAACTATGTAGGTATACTATTATCATTATATACATACCATGCATACATATATATATATATATATATATGCGTGTATAAACAAATACAATCAACATACTTTCTTTTTCTTTTTTTTTTCTTTTTTTTGATTCTTTTTTCGTTTCGTTGGTTTTTCTTATTGTTTTTCATTTTATTAAAATTTTTTGTTAAATTCATTCCAACTTTACTTACCTTATGTATTGTATTAATTGATTAATTAATTAATTAATGGAGCTTTTTCTCCCCTTTTTTTAAGTAATTTATTTATGTCCTCTTTCACATTTTGGTCCTTCTATTCACTGAGTAAATCAATAGTTGTTGTATCACTTCTAATAAATGGATGTCCAGCCGATGATTTTTTAAGTTTAAAATTAAAATTAAATAAAAATCTAAGTACAATTACAGTAATATCTATTTTATTTAAATTAGAGTTAAACAATTTTTGAAGAACAAAATTGCCTTTGCATTCAAGGCATTCTTGCAGCCGAACCCTAAGTTCAGGTTAGGTTGATAGGGGCGATGTTGTTTTTTTTTTGTTTTTTTTTTCGTTGGAAGGTGGAGACCATGGGCAGATGTCCATTCTTGTTCATACGGCCTAAAACCATCTCTAACTGAACAGACCGATTCAAGCCATCCATGGTACCGCGCGCCGCCGTAAGGAATGACGGCTTGAAGGCTCAGCTTAATCTATACGGTTCGATTATTTTACCTGTTCATATTGCTTTGACGCTCTAACCGTTGATGAATATATGCACTAACAAGAGCAACGATATTATTTCCAAATGGTTCCCTTAAGGCTATCCTCTCAGTTTCTTATCGTGGACAGTTTCACTTTGTGGGCGGTTTAAGCATGTCCCATCAAAAATCGAGTCAAATGGAAGTTTATTTCCATACATCACGACGTACAAGGACCACTGGTGTAAAACGATATATCCATTTTCCTTTTAGGGATTTCTTTTTTTGTCGCTAACGCGCCCATTCTGGACTTGATCACTTTTGAGTCTTACTATTTCGTCAGTAAGTACAGGGTGAATGACTTGAACTCCAACTTTTTAAAATGCTATAATTTTTTTATTTTTTGATAAATTTTATTGTTCCAAAGCAAAAATGTTGGAAAATACATTAATTTTCAAATTGTATCAGTAGTTTTCAATATGTCCACCTTTGGCGAGAATAATGGCCTTGAGACGGCCGAAGAAAGCATCGCACGCTGCACGCAAGTGGCTCTGCGGTATTTTGGCCCATTCCCGGCGAAGTGCTTGTTTGAGGTGGTCCAAACTTTGGTGTTTTTTAGTGCCAGCCTTCGCCTTTAAAATACCCCAGACAGAGAAATCCAACGGATTTGCATCCGGAGAATTTGCAATCCATTGTGTCGAAGAAATGAAGTGTGGAACATTGTTTTTTAACCAATCTTGGTTGACGGCGCTTTGTGAGACGGTGCCGAGTCTTGTTGAAATGTCCACGGTCTCCGACCGAAATAATTGTTTGTTCAAGGCTTCAATACTGCCTCTAAGACAGTTTCACGGTATACGATCGCACTAATTTTGACGCCACGGTCCAAAAATACGAGCGGAGAGCGACCATCGGCGGTTATGGCTGTCCAAACCATCACCATCGGTGCTGCCTACTTTCTGGTGGCCGTCTGAAGGTGTAAATTTTCGAAGGACCTCTCTGGCAAGTAAACTCGGTCATTTTGTTTGTTGACATATTGCTCGATAACAAATGGCGACTCATCGGAAAAAACCAAATCCAAATTCGCAATTCACCACTTTCGTGCAAGCGTAGCAACTCCTTCGCTCTTTCGACTCAGAGTTTTTTCTGTTGCGGTGTAAGATCGTGTGCTTTTCGGAACTTCAATGGCTTGAGCCCAAGCTCATTTTTCAGTATATGTTGCATCCACTCCAACGATATGTTCGAGCCCTCACTTTCCGAACCATTTCTGCCGATGTTGCTGTTTTTTTATGACCACCTCCGTGGCGTTTTGCAACGCTGCCAGTATCACGGTAACGAGGTATGGTTCGAGACACAAATGATTTATTCACGTTGAGGTGCTGGAGGGCTCTATCGATAGCTACTTGTGGTTTTCCAGCCAAATAAGCAATCACGTTTGAATTCCATCGCGGATAAAAATGTTTCAACACAACTGAGACGCAAATCGTTTAAAAGGCTTGTAAATAATAAAATTATCTGTCATGTGTCAAAATTTGAGCTCACTATCATGAACGGTTTGGAAATTATAGCAGTCTGAAGTTGGTTGCAGTTCGAGTCATTCTGGGTGTATAGCATCTTGCGAAACGCACTGGCGATTCCTAGTGCGCTAAGACGGTGGATAGTTAGACTTAATCTCTGCGATAATTGACCATATTTCGGCTGCGTACATGAATATAGAACTCGCAGCTCCATCAAAAAAAACGAGTCTTCTCTTTTACTTACTCATCAGCCTTGTAAGTGCACTTACAATTCCGATGATTTGTTCTAGTTTAAAACTTAGATGACTGTCACTGTTGTGAAACAATTTCATGCCCTCCACTTGTAATAAGCACACATTGAATTTTTTGATCAGCGAGTTGCATACCCGTACTATTTACGATAGCTCACCAACGATGTACGAGGGTTGTCTGAAAAGTTTCCGAACACTGTTACAAGACATTTTTTTTTTATTTTTCAACATAGTCTCCTTGTAACTCTATACACTTCTCCCAGCAATGCTCCCATCTCTCTAACCCATCCAAATAGTACTTGGCGTTTTTCTCTGCAAAATTATTGTTCACGAAGGTGATTGCCTCCTCATTTGACGAAAATCTCTGTCCTCCGAGCGTAGTTTTTAGATGAGGGAACAAAAAGAAGTCGCGTGGGGCTAGATCTGGTGAATAAGGCGCATGGTCAAGCAGTTCAAACTGTAATTCGTGGATTTTCGCCATGGCAACCGCTGAGGTGTGAGACGGCGCGTTGTCTTGGTGAAACAGGATTTTCTTTTTCTGTCTTTTTTTCTGTAATTTCTGCCTTCAGCTTGGCAAGTAAAGATGCGTAGTATGCTCCTGTAATGGTTTTTCCTTTTCGATTAAGATAACTTTTTTACTATCCCAAAAACAGTCGCCATCACTTTCCCAGCCGAAAAAACAGTTTTTGTTTTTTTTTTTGGAGCCTGCTCGCCCTGTTTTGACTGAATTTTTGTTTCGGGCGTATGATGATGTATCCAAGTTTCATCTGCCGTAATTAATCGGCGCTAAAACTCGGATTTATTGCTCCTAAACTGCGCCAACAGAGCGTAAGCAAACGCGGCACCCAACACGCGGACAGCTTTCTCATACCTAAATCTTCATTTAATATGTAACAAACACGTTCTTTGAACATTTTCATAACATCTACTATTTCTCTCACTTTAATTCGGCGGTCGTCTAACACCATTTGGTGAACTTTAGCAATGTTACCGTCAGTGGTTGCAGTTTTTGGACGTCCCGAACGTTCATCATCTCCCAAGCTCTTACGCCCACGTTTTAATTAAGCTGCCCAAAATTTCACTGTAGTAAATGATGGTGCAGAGTCCCATACACAGAGTCCAACTCATTTTTGATTTGCGAAGGCGTATTGCCTTTCAAAAACAAGAATTTAATAACAGCTCGATTCTCAATTTTTCCCATTTTCACAAAAATCACTCACATCGACTCACTCAAACGACTGTCAACTAAAAACTGCGCGTCCAAAATGACTGAAACTTCGGTAGGTAACTGTCAAAAGATGCACAACTAGCATTCACTAGGTTTTATTGACGAGTGCTGCTATCTTTACGTTGCGGTCGGAAACTTTTCAGCCAACCCTCGTATAGTTGCAATTGATTCGTTGCTGTAGAGCTGAACTTGTTCTCGTGTTTTTGCTACAACAACCACGGCAATGTCATTAGCAAATCTATTAATCGATACTTCTGTAGGCGTAAGATTTCATCATGCATAATGTGCCAAAGTAGAGGGCCTAAGACTGAGCCTTGTGGCCAGTAACTTAGTGCGCTTTGACTCATTACATAACTCATCAAAATCTTCAACATTTAACGGAGATATTTCGGTATGTCAATTTAGTGATAGTGGTTCGTAATATTTGTTGGTGCCTGCTTTCCAGCGCCTGTCCTGTATTGCGTTTCGAGCTCTAGTTATTACCACATTTTATCCGAATCCTGTTGATCATGACTTACTATAGACCTCCTACTGTTTCGATTGCTGGCCAAAGTATTTTGTAAATACTCAAGGACTTTTCTGACCGTACCATTCAAATAAATTGGACGATAGGACAAGGGATCGTTTGGGTTCCATTTCCCCGTCCTCTTGAAGACACGCATTAAGCAGGTAAGCCCGATCGTGCTTAAAAAGCGATCCTTCTGGCTTTATATGAAACACCATCAAGTCCCGGTTAATTTTTGTCCCTTAACTTTTTACATTGTTTGAGCAATTCTTTGCGTGTAATCATAGGCATAGGGATACTGCCATGATGAATTTGACCAACCAGTACCCTCCTTTTTTGGCGAGGAAATAGGGTCACAACTATTTGTCGCAACAGTATGGCACTTGCTGGCGATTGTATGCGAGGGCCTTTTAACCTCAATGAAACAATTTGATAGGCTTTACCCCTTTACCGGTTGCTTGACTTAATCGCTTTTGTGTAGACGGGTTCTTGCTTCTCGATACGTGTTGCATGTTTAGCATTTGACTATCGCTAGCATCCCGACTCCCTGAACGCCGATGAGTTCTTCTCGTTCGCTGGCATACCGCCGCATTGGCGACTAAGCTTAGAATGGGGGATTAATATTCCATTTAGACCGTTTGAGTGTTGTTTAGTCAATTTGGATTGCTGAATCGGTGCCGGCGGAAATCATTATAGCATTCTGATCGCTATGCATATAACTTCTCCATTCTGAGGTCATCCATAAAATCGCCTGCGATTATAATAGGACTCTTGCTCATAGCGTCGGCGACTACTCTATCCACGATCATTTCGAAGCTTTCGATAGTAGTGCTAGGTGGTACACATATATAACCGCTTATCGTAGAACATATAATCCTCAGGTTGCTGCGAGTATTCCTGAATGGAAGCGTTTCCGCAAACCCTAATCGCTGACTTATTTGTTTCGTCGGTGAACAAGTTATTTCCAGTTAGGTTTATTGTTCGCAGAAAATCGCTCTGTCAATTGTCCTAGAATGTCTTGAGCCGCTTCTCAATGATAGACATTCAGCGACAGGAAATTCATATTTTTTTGGACATAGTTTTGCATTCCACCATGGGCTTTTCTCTCTTCTTAATCATCCCGGTTTTTAATTCAAAGTCCACTTGATCCAATAAGGCGACACAGATTTCCTCCTTAGACGTCGCTTCATCGATATACTCGTCGATTTTTTTTTAGCGAGAGTAGAAGATCTTCGAATGCTGTTTTCCGGATTCGACTTACGTTTGCCCCTACTTCTTGAAGTGTAGGATACGCCTTTACTTTCTGATGAAACATGGGATAAATATGATAAGTCTAGCTTCACCCAATCTTGTGCCGCCTTTTCTTCTTGATTTGGTTTCGGCTTTGGTTTCGGCGTGCTCTACTTGCTCTACTTCGGGGTTTCATCCATGTGGGTAAATAGGTCACTTGAGTACTACGTCTAAGAACCATTATTTGTTGCAAGAGATCAGATATCTTGTTTTAAACATCCACGACCTCTGATTCTTCCTCCTTGAAAATGGACTTTATGAGCGTGCCCGTATTTTATCCCTGTAGAAATTAATAAGACCGTCGATTTGCACTCAGAATTGTAGCATTTTTCTTGTTCTCATGTTTGTCACAGCCGTGAGCAGTGACAGTATCGCATTGGTTCTTATACATGACGTCGATTCCGAATCCATGTACAAATTTTCCTTTAGGTAAGTCGGCTCAGCTGGCAAATAACCAAGCAAGGTGCCCTTCCTAAACCGATCGCATCCACGTCGTTCGACCCTTTTTTTTTGTAACATTACTGACTACAGCATCCAAGTTTACCAATAATGTAGCAGGTGCATTAGCCCAATTATTCTCACTTCCATTGCAGTCATTGTATCTAGACGACTTTGAGCCTGCCTTCGCAATCTCCACCGCCGGTACTGCGGATCCAACTCCCTGTACCGCAACATCGCTCCTTTTCTTACTTTTCATGTTATATTTTTTTTTTAGAGTAACCACCTCTATCAGCATTTGGTCAGCGGGCGGTATTTGCAATTTCCACTAACCCTTGAAAGTTTGCATACACATGCGTAGGAGCCCTTTATCCGCCACCTGGAGATACGCCCGATGCGAGAACTCTTCGGTCAGTTCTCCGCACGGGATGGCGATGTGGTATCTGCAGCTGAAGGTATCCTAGTACCTTATCTCACTTAGGTTTGTGCAGGCCCATCGTTTTTTGGATGGCGGTTGCTTACTGCGGTTTCCACTATTCATCCCGCGTTGCTTGACATATGGTCCTTGAGTTGGTCCTAGCCATCCTGCTGCATCCGCGAACATGAAAAGTTATGTAAATGGAACAGCAGATAGCGCTGAAAGGACATGGGAGTAGGTATATATCCTATTCCTGTCTAAAACGGAGGAGCTCCTGTATATTGACGGCATACCGGTTGTAAATGAGCCGCTTTTCCCTCCCACTGCGGTTGCGGTGCTATATTATCGGGATAGCATCACTAGTTTAACCTAACCCTTTAGCATCAATATGGAGAAAGCCTCCGATGAGATAAAATCCGACAGAAGCGAACTCTCGTGGTAATAAGCTTCTTGGGCTAATAAGCCTCAAAGATCAGGCAATTTTCGTTGGTTGCAACGTGTCTTTGAATCACATAATTAAGGAAATGGTCAGCGCTATTAGGACAAGCCCAATCATTTAGGGCTTTGTTCGAGGTTATAAGACACTGCCTTTCAAACACCCAGATCATTTTCATTCGATACGGCGCTTCATTGAATCACACGAGTCAACCAACCAACCAAATACCTAGTCCTCTTCAAAAGAAAAATCAAGATCACGTTTGTTTAATGGTACCCCACTGACTTGCTGGAGAAGTGCTATGTCCGAGTATGTATGCCCCTCATCCTCAACAGCAAAATGAGGTGGAAAGAGAATGGTGCAAATCTCTAGTTGCCCTCCACGCGCCTGTAGGCTCCAGGAGGGCTCACAATCCGAAGTCATCCATTGGGTCTACATCACGCTAGCAAAACCAATTCCTTTTTTATAGCATAGTCGCTTGGTGGCTCGTACTGAAAATATGGGCTTGCATCAACTTATTGAGGTCTAATAGGCGCGTTAAGAGCTCCTCATATGGCGGCTCCCTAAACTTGGCTCTGTTTACTGCCTTTGGACTTTTTCGGCATTACAATTCAATCTGCCCTCAAGCTGAGGGGAATGGAAAGAGTTAGATGTGGGGTACGGTAATACCCTTCGTCCCAATCGACCTTTAATTAACTGAAATTTTAATCGCCTGGCTTCAGCAAGGAACAGTAAGGACGCACCGCGAAAACTCATCAAATTCATTTCGATTTTCACATATGGCTCTAAGACAGCGAAGGCGCGGACACAGACGTCTTTTTTGAAGTTCTCTGCATCATCTTCCAACCTTATGTTCAACCACTCATCAAACTACTGCAACGATCAACCTGCAATTAATACCCGCATCGGATATTGCAATACATATAGACAGTTAAGCCACAAATATTCGTATGAGAGTGGTTATAGAATGCCGCGCATGTCTAATCTGTACAAACATACGTTCCGTGGTACTCAAACGTCAATGATGAAGTGACCAGGTTCGGGTTCGTAGAAAAAATTAATAAGACTCTTAACAATGTCAAGTCACTGATGTCCTACATTAGGCAAATGATAAACTTTTAAGCGTTCATCGGGACAAACTTGAGACATCTGTACAAATATGGCGCATACTCGACCCTAAGCGATTAAGAGAACTGATCAACCTCAGGAGAAAAGATATCTGCAATTTCACAAATATAATCATTAGACACCTTTCCACTGGAGGCCTTTGGAGCGATTGAGTATTCCTTACACTAATTTCTGCAGGGCGAAAAGGGAAAACATCTTTAGCAACAGCCCTGCCTTAACATGCATCAAAATGTAATCCCTAGGCAGTTACCACTTCCGAGATCTAAACGATCTATCCTCTATGAAGATCACCGAGCTTGGCAAATTCGTCAAGAAATCTCTGTGGTTCCAGAAGTAGCTAGGGCCACCACCCTCTTCGAGTGGTATCACAATGGACTTATAACTGGCCTTGGTGCACCTCACAGCGGATCACTTTAGCCTAACCTAACCTAACCTGCCTGGCAAACGCAGAGTAAGCTTCACCGCTTCCATATGAATGCTCATCAGTATGCCATCAAGCCCATTTTCGGACGTACTCTAAAATATCGTGATTCTTTCCTAAGCCGTACAACTCGCTTATGGAATGCCCTGCCGATCTCTGTGTTTCCTGGTCGTTATAACTTACAAACATTTAAAAACAATGTACATCGGTACCAGTCTTTTCTTTCTCTCTAAATTTCCTTCGCCCGTGCTGTGTACGAACATTTTAAGGGTACAAAAACCCAAAACAATAAATATAGAGCCTTTTTACTCCTCCTAATGGACTCTTAAGGCACTCTTACTGTCATTAAAAGTTCACTATGTGCTGCAAACCTTGAGTTAAGTATATGTGCCATACTTGTATCAAGTCGAAATGGTGGATTTGTCGGTGCCGCCAGAGTTTATTAACAACCACTTGCTTTCAGAAAGTGCGAATATGTTCTAACTGACATTGCTAATTATTGTCTTTTTGCAAAGATTTGACTGGATCTTATGAACTCGTCAATCCAAATTATCGTCCAAAACGAAATGCTTACTTAAAAATCATTTCTTTTGCTTTAATAAAGCGACACTGATTTTGGGCAATAAGGAAACATTTTTCCAGCCTTAAAATATTTATCATACATATTAGGTGCGCAACTAAGTTCAGCTCTCAATAGATGGCTCCAGCGGTAAGTACTGGTTGATTTTAACATATCCAAACGTCATGAACCAAGCCTAGACATATGGTAAACAAACCGTTTTGACACATTATTGATTTTGTTTTGACGTCATATACTTTTGGTTGTGTGAAAATGCTTGATTTTGTGCCAAATAATCGCCATTTGAAAGAAGTGTTGGCTTTCTTCTTTCATTCGAAGAAAACAGCGGCTAAAGCATATCGAGAGCTCCAAAAAGTTTACGGAGACGCTGCTACCGTCACTTTAAAGATGGTGATTTCGATGTTGACAACCGTCCGCGTGAAGGAAGGTCAAAATCTTTCAAAAACGTTGAATTGTCAAACGCTAGAAGAGCTGGCTTCAGCATTAGGAGTTACCCGTCAAGTCAGTTCCAAGCCATGGCATGCGTTGGTAATGATTCAAAAACAAGGAACTCGGGTTTCTTATAATTTGAACGTCGTTTTTCCGGAAGGATTTTCTTCATCGTATCGTGACGGGAAATGAAAAATGGATTCATTACAGCAACTCAAAGAGAAGAAAGTCATCGGGACTGCCCGGTGATGCTTCTACGTCGTCGTATCGGCCGAATATTCACGCTACGAAGGCTATGCTGTCTATTTGGTGGGACAAGGTCGGTATTATCTATTATGAACTGTTGAAACCCACCCGCAATATGGTATTCTTCAGATATTACGCCGCCTGATTATTACTTGTTCTGTTCGATGGCACATGGTATGGCTGATCAGCAGTTCCGCTCATGTGAAGACATCAAAAAATGGTTTGATTCGTGGATAGCCTCAAAGATGAACACTTTTACCCTAATGGCATTCGAGCTCTGCCAGAAAGATGGGTAGCTAGCTAGTTGGCCAATGCTTTGAATGATTCATTTGTAATCATTTTTTCACAATAAAGTTGCATTTTCATCATTTAGTGGCGCACCTAATATGTATTCTCATATCATACTAGAGGGCGCCGCCTATATAATAACAATTTCAAATGGAGGAATAAATTCTTTTATTACACATATTATGTTCTGCTATGAGTTAGACATTATTTTTGTAAAACAAAATTCCTGAACCGTCAAGCACTTTCTTACTGTTTTTTTAATATTTATTGCCTGGCAATTCTGCAACGAGTTTTTTTCAGTTACAATTCTCAATTCTTCTTTCCACTGCTATGCTTTCCAATTACCCTGATAGCAAATTCATTCGAATTTTGAATGCGAAATACTTGTCCAAAATATCTCAAAAAACAATTGACATATTTAAATGTCAAATAAATCACAAAGACTGCTGACGTACATAGTTTGCAAATTAGTTTACAAATTTTTATCAAAAACTTTATATTTATGAGCTAAAAATCATGTGATTCACCCATAAACCTAACCAATAAATTAGGTCTTTTATGAATAGCAATTATATCCAAGGGCTTTAAGAATGATCGATTATAGCTTAAATCAGTGTTTTTTTTAAACACTATAAGATATTTTAAGTCATTTACGAGTATTGAAAAAGGAATCGATAATATAAAATCCGAAAGTGGTATTTAATTTGTAATCATAACTCGTATTATATGTACTACTTGGCGACAACTACCGCCTACAATTCTAAGAATATCAACTGGATTAAACCAGAAAATTAGAAAAGTACTAATTGGTTTTCGCAGCTGTATATGCTCGGGGAGATTTAAAAAATTATGAACGATAAGAGGTAGATTAGATCTCTGCACTAAATATTGGAAACGGGCCTAAGCTTACCTACTTAATGCCATGGAAGTACCACCGAATCTTATATGGAAATACATTTTTATATCGACTCGAAAATAAAGCCGTGATTTTTTTTTTCTGATAAAGAAAGAGGTCAATGTCCCCGGAATCAGAATTTCGACCATTTTCATCTACTTGGTGTACACATTTTCAGCTCGTATGGTTGCCACTTACCCGTTTTAATGAATTAAATAAATAAATTGCATGTGATAGAGTTTTTTTTATTGTTCTTTTTAACACGGTACAATAGAAGTTTATGTATATACATAAATAAGCAAAACTAATCCGGAGAAAAATCACCTAAAGCAATAGCAATATCCTTAGTTGTTCTCTCAGCGAAAACATCCAAATCCGAATCGGTATAATTTTATTTGTTCATGCATAAATCGTGAACTCTTTCTGGAATTCATCTCTTACTTTGCATAAAAATACACACTCATCACTTTCTGACATTGTATATCATCCCCTTAGCTCTCTTAGTGTCCTGCTCCTATCTTACTCACGCAAGCACCGTAGTATCGACTGCATTTTTGTGCCATAAGTTCTAATTTATCACACCAAATTGGCATCTTTTTATAATTATTTCCTTTCACCGTAAATAGAACTCTATATCAGGCATTAATTAAACAATTTTTCGCTACTAACAATTTAAACTAAATAATTAACATATGGTATATCATGATTTTTTCAATTTAAGTTTAATTTTAAATTATTCAAGTATTCTTGTAATTAAATCAATTGAAATGTAATTACAATAGTTGATTACTAACTAAAAATGGTAGAAGAAATATCTAATCTAACAACTAATTCGTTTATTTATAATTGACAATTAAAAACTAAGAACTATTTATTTCGTTAACTGATTGATTCATTTGATCAGAACGATTGATGTCACTGATGTCGCTTAATTTGTCTGTCGAGCTACCACATCAAAAATAAATTGGCTTTGTATGAATGAGAATTACTTATTGAGCAAGGGTTGCAATTAAAACAATTCAATTAAGTAGTTGTATGCGTTAGTTGTAGGACGAACTTAAGTAAAAAACCAACACTTCTGCTCTATTACTCGTATCTACCTAGTCGTGCCATAAGTTGTGTTACAAATATAAAACGCTATAAACGAAAAACAGTAAACATATTGCATTCAAAATTGTTTCCTTTATTAGACCACAATATTGATTATTAAAAAAAATTAGATTCATCCGAAATGGCTGCCTTTTACTTTAACACAAGCTTCCAAATGGTGTGGCCATTGGGCTATAGCGGCACCTACGGTTCCCATGGAGATCGTGGACGCGGCTTTGGTTAATGCTGTTGTAAGGCTTTTCAAATTTCTGTGCAGACCATGTTCTCCAATTCTGACCACAAACCATAATCCAGTGGATTCAGATCTGGACTCCCCGACGGGCAATCTTCTGCTGCTATGAAGCCAGGAATATTGACTCTGAGTCACTCCTGCATGGTTTTGCTTTTGTGTGCTAGAGCAGAGTCCTGTTGGAAGATCCATTTGTATCCATTGAAAAGGGTATTGGTCAAACCCTTCACAACACCTTCTTGAACTTCTTCTTGGTAAAAATCTGGACCTGTTTTTACGCCTTTTTCACAGAAATGGAAAGATGTGACACCATGATGAGAGACCCCCTACCAAACCATTACGGAAGCAGCATGATATCCACGTTGAACCCTTTAAATAACTTTTTTCACTTCCTTAGATGAAGTGGTATAAATTTTATCATTTTGTTTGTTGAAAACTTCTTCCACGGTAAAAATTTTCTCATCCGTAAACAGAATGTTTTCATGGCCATTGTCCGCGTGCCACTGCAAAAGTCGCTTGCATCTTTCCAGCCTAATTTTTTTCAGTTGATGAGTTAGAAGATCATCCCGAATCAGCCTAGACATAGATCTGGTTGATATATCCAATTCCTTGGACATGATCTTCTGCTTCCTAAGGGGATTTCTCCGAACTTTACTACCGCATTCATACGGACGACGCGCGGGCGACCACTTCTTGGAGTGTCCTCCACTCCAGACAATTCGGCGGAGCGAGCAATAACCCGATAAACGAATTTTCTCGATATTCCGAGTGGTTTTAGCAACTCGCAAATTTGGCCAGCACCCTTTCCGCGCTTATGCAATGCTATTACCGCAACTCGATTCTCTTTAACGCCCTACTCCATGTTAATAGTTTGTAACGGTAACGGTTCTATTCCCGCAAGAAGTTTTGAACGATAAGCGCTGGAAATTGTGTAACATAACTTATGGCAGGACTAAGTAGAACTCGATAACATATCACAGAATTGATCAAATCTTCTGTTCTGAAGTCGAAGGTTTTATTGTCGGTAACGACAGGTAATACTCGTAGATGTATAATTATGTGTCCTTGTTTTATTTAAAATAAAAAAAAACTGATGGCAGAGTTTCAGGATAAGATGCACCACCGCTATCTTCCATTGCTTCTGATAATATCTAAATTTCAGTGCATTCTTAAATAGCGTTATAAAAAGATGCTGCTTTCAAGGACTGGTTTTTTTTAAAACGCTGTTTGAAATACCGTCTACCACCGACGGCTTTTTGTTTTTCATAGTCTCAAGATGTATTGGAATTCAACTTTTCGCACAAACAAATAAGAGGAAGCTCGTGAATCGTGAATCTAGGATCTTACGTTGGATGTTGATGGCATGTCTCACCGAAAAGTGGAACCAAAGCGTACATCAATCTGGCGAAAGCAAGATAGTTGCACTTGATATTTCTAAGGCATTTGACAGAGTTTGGCATCAAGCTCTTTTGTCGAAAATGCGTACTTTTGGGATCGATGACTCTCATTTTCTATGGATTAGAAATTAAATTTCGGAACGTTCAATTCAACTTGTTTTGGATGGTTTCAAGTCTGATATTCACAAAATAAATGCTGGTGTGCCCCAGGGCTCCGTTCTGTGTCCGACACTCTTTCTAATTTCCATCAACGATCTCTTGTCTGCTACCTCTATTCCAACATATTCCTTTGATGACGACAGTACTCGCCGCTTTTCGTATTCGTTCCCAGACTCAAGTCCCTGCTCTTCGGCTGTAGAACGGGAACCGCAGCGTATGTTGAGCTCATTAAATTCCGATATTAGCAGCAACAGAGTGGAATTTAATACTTCCAAAACACAATGCTGTCTGCTGTCATTAAAGCGAAATTCAAATATCCATGAATAGCACTTGCATCGTAGAAACCGATTAACTTTCCATTCTCGGTATGTGTATCAGTGACAACTTACGTATTCGGTGTCGTCAAAAATGCTGCGAAATGTCCAGGTTTCCCCAAGCCATGGAAGAAATACTTTGCTCCCTCTGATCTGGCTTCAATATATAAGGCATTTATCCTCCCGAAATTGGAGTGCAATGGCCACATCTGGTCGGGTGCCCCCAAAACATCTCTGCACCTGCTCGATAGGATTCAAAACCGTGCGATAAAACTCATAGGAGATACTAATATCACTCAAACAATGGACACCCTCGAACACCGACCTAATGTCTCGTGTCTTACTTTGTTTTATCGCTATTTCCACCATCAGTACTCCAAAGAAATCGCCAAAATTTTAACCGTAACACCCGTCTCACTATGAATGCTCATCAGTATACCCTCAGGCCCACTTTTGGACGTACTCTAAAATATCGTGATTCGTTCCTAAGCCGTACAACTTGCTGCCTAGCTGTTTATTTCCTACTCATTATAACCTTCAAACATTTAAAACCAACGTTCACCGGTACCTCTCTTTCCATCCTCCCTGATTTTCCTTCGCCCGCGCTGTATGCAAATATATTAAGGGTACTTAATTCCCTTGAGCGCGCGCAAATTATAACAGAAAAAAACCGGTTGGCGCAAATAATAGTAATTTCGTAGGCTCTGTTATAAATGTCGTGGTAAACCAGAGTGGAGGATGGAATTCGTCTTTTTGTGAACCCCATGACGGCGTAGGTCAGTATTATGCTACTGATCAAGCACACACTTGCCGGTTGAGCGTGCATGAATAAGGCTTTACAGTAAGGATTTAGGGTAAGCACTATACTACAAACTTAATTGTTGCGCTGCTGGCCCAATCGAAGTTATAGGACAGTCAGCAGTTTCCCGACTAATCGCCGCGCCGTCGGTCTACATCATATCTCAGTCTCTAAAATAATGATTCTTGCATGTAGACATCTAGGGTGAAAGGAGCTCGTATAGTCCTAGTCCCGCCTTTTATCGTGAACTTAAGGTGGCTCGTTTTACGAGGGTAGTCCCAGAAGTACCCGACCCAACAAAGAAAACACAATCAAATTGGGGAAAAATATGTTTATTTCTCTACGCAGTCTCCTTTTAGTTCAAAACACTTTTCCCAGCGATCTTCAATAGCTTCGATACCCTGTTTATAGTTGGAATCGTTGAGCTCCTTAAAATAGCCACCAACCGCAGACTCGATCTCTTTACTGTTGGTAAATCTTATACTCGTACACCGAGCCATTTTTTCAAATTCGGAAATAGAAAACAATCCGAGGGCACTAAATCTGGCGAATAAGGTGCGTGAGGAAGCGATTCGAACTTTAACTCATTGATTTTGGCCATCGCCATGACGGATGAGTGAACTGATGCATTGTCTTTTTCTTCGCCAAATGTGGCCATTTTTCCTGATTTCATCTTTCAAACCCTGCAATAAGTTCGCGCAATACATGCCGTTGAGTGTATTTCCTTTCTGAAGATAATCAATGGAAATTCTCCCACGCGCATCTTGATTAACTGACGCCATGACCTTGCCTGCAGATGGAACTGTCTGCGCCTTCTTTGGAGCCGATTCTGCCCTTTGAGTCCATTGTTTTGACTGTTTGAAGTGATGGACCCATGTTTCAGCCATGGTTATAAATCGACGCAGAAACTCGGCTTTAATGCTGTGAAACTTCGCCAAAAACTCGATTGAAACATCCTCACGACGCTATTTTTGTTCCATTGCGAGTAATCGCGGCACCCATCTTGCGCACTGCTCATGTCAAATAGCTGCCATATCTGCTAGTTCACGCACTTTCAATCGAAGGTCATCCAATACTATTTTGTGGATATTTTCCGAAATTTCTGGTGAACTCACCTCATTTGGTCGACCACTGCGATGTTCGTCTTGGCAACTCGTACGGCCTCGCTTAAACTCTGCCACCCAATATTTTATTTTTGTAAACGAAGGAGCAGACTCCCCCAGAATAGAATTCAGTTCCGTTTAGATATTGGTTGAATTGAGGCCTTTTTTTTCCGAACAAATACTAAACAACATAGCGTCGTCAGACTTCAAATTTAAGCTTTATAAGGTTGGCACTTTCTACAATTCTCGTTCTTCTTTAAATAACAGCCGCCATCTTTTCGTCAGGTCGGGTACTTCTGGGACTACTCTCGTATTTATAAGTTGCTACAATATTAAGCTACCATAGGTTAAGATTCTTGGTTAGGTCCCCGCCTTATCCCAAATATAAGACTGTAGGTTTACAAAGCGATTATGGCTTTCATTGGACCTTGAATCCGGAAAACATGACCCGCCTGCCCCAACCCTTAGTGACGTAATCGGTGTGCACTAAGCCTAAACATCTTCACTCACTGTGTTCGTAAAAAGTTGAAGATTTCAACTTTTGGGAGCGTACCAATGCCCGCCGAAAAAGTGGTGACGTCAGGAAAAGAAATTTCTCCAGTTTTCAGTGTTGGCCGATATTTGAACCCAGAGCTCTCATTTAAACTGTGCCACCTCACCATGTACATATTATGTACGGTACGGTGCACGGTTATTCAGTCCTACCACTTAGATAAGTACTCTCTGTAATTGCCGACGTGTGCTGTTATGTTTAATGCCCATGTTAAGCTGCGCAGATGCTGTAATTCGGTCATCTCCTGGTCTTAGATTTTGAATTGATACTCGTTGGTTCTCGTAAGAAGTACATACCTTGATAAGAAAATCTGATCTACATACGAGTATTTACAGTTGATTTGTCGAACCGGGACTCACGCTGGTACTTGCCAACAAATTTAGTGCAAAAGGCGTTAGAGGCAGGGGTTTACCATAATAGTAAGTAAGGACAAGTCTGAATAGTTCCCACGTGTGTAAGACTTGTTTTCTCATGATGGTAATAATATTGTCCAAACAACTGAAGATTAAGATTCTCGTAGCGTGGTTCTTAGATCTCTTTAACTGCCACTTCATATTGAAAAAAATTGTCCAAACCTTGGACTCTGTCTGGCATTCTTATGGCTTTGAAAGTGGTCAAGGGTTTTCTCTGAAATTCCAAAATCCTATCGTCTGCCATTATCATTAATCAAAATTGGTCCACATGGTATTGGAGTCGCCTATATTTATTTCGGACAAACACATATGCCAGCAGTAGCCGACAATTGTTAGGCATTTTGCCATATCCAAATCAAAGTTCCAAATGAAGTTTTAAGGAGCCCTAAAGTAGGACTTGTAGAGCTACAAGACTTCGGACTACTTGGGTATATGCTTCTTATACGCAACGCATTCATATACGAGTACAATCAGTATCAAGTATCTTGAAACCATTAAGAAGATTTGAAACCATGTCGCAGGTAACCCAGGTACCATTCCGGGGTTGCTGGTTTGCACATTTGCAACATTTCTATGAGCCTACTCAGTTTAAGCAATGCTATGTTATGCCCCTATAGGAAGCCACTCTTGTTCTTTTTGATAGATTGAAATAATTGTTGGTCCCTCTACAAATCTGAGACGTTATATTAAATAGATTGCGCTATCGAACCATGATCAGTGCATTTTTTTATAGCCGAAACATGAGGGTATGGGTCGATGTTTATTTCAAACAAGGCGGTGCTACGTTTCACACAATCGAATTCTTCTCGAAATGGTGATCAAAATTGGCCGCTGAGATCTTGCTACCTTTTCCTTTGGAAAATAGACATGTTTATCTAGATGTACAACAGGATGAAGGTGATTTGGAGGATATTAATTTTATTAATAATGGCAACCCTTCTTATACTGATAAAAATAAAAATCAGATCTCATTTCATAAAAAAATAACTTCTAAATAAATCAAAATGAAAATGTCTTATGGACTACCTTATATGAACATGCTGCAATATGTCGACCTTACTCTTATTTCAGTTCAAATCCCGTCTTTCCATTCTCAAAACAGCACAATGCCATGAATGTTTACTCTGTACATTCATGTAAGATTAATAAATAATAATAAATAACCATTCTCAAAAATATATCGCAAAGGTATATTTGCAGACGTACATTCCACCGGGCCGCAATCGAGGTCAGTTTCCATGTTTCTTTGAACTTTCAAACGAATTTAAAAAAAGAATGCCAATTTTATGGAAAATCTATTATAAGCTATCCGTTTCAGGATTTACATAGAATACGAGTACGTATTTTTGTATGTAAATAACACTTCAACCGCGACATATTTCGAATAGGTAACAAAATCGATTGAGAACCGTGTGCATACGAGTACATACCAATACGAGTATGTGGTTCGCTGCAATTGAATTGCAAATTTCAAAATTTAAATGCCAAGCTTTGTTTGCCTTGGATAAGTGGGCGTTCGGGTTCTTTTTCTTACGTATAGCTATTTAATTCCAAGTCGAAAATATGGTACAATTGGAGGAACTTTTTTAATTTTAAATTTCTTTGCAAACAGATATTTATTTTTACCATATTTATTATGTATTATCAGCTAATGACTAAAACAAATAAATTTGTTATTTTTAATTAAACGTTCTATGTACGTTTATATTCGCTTATGTCTCAGTTTATACTTTTCCGATCCAATTTTTTATTTGATTAATATTTAATATTTTTAATTCTTAACGTATTTTTGATTTTTTTGTGAAGTTAAAGCTTACCCAAACTCCAAATATCTATCTATACAGGGTGAATTTTTATTTTTTGATAAATTTTATTGTGCCAAAGCAAAAACTGTTGGAACATACTAGGTAGAACAGTGACCACCTTGACCGCCAGAATGCGCTGCTACTGCAGAAACGGTTATGGTGCCTTGAAGTCCGTTCATATTTAGGCAGACATGCCAAATTTTAGTGCGATACTGTCTTTAGTTTTGTTTTGACAGCTGATTGTTGTTGACGTTCAGATTAGACCGTCAAATATTGGTTTCGTGAGATTCGTGGTGGCCGCAACTCCACTACCGATCAAGTCCGGAGCGGTAGGCCCTCCGGTGCGGTTACAGAGGACAATGTCAAAAAAATACAAGAAATGGTGTTGGCTGACCAGAAAGTGAAGGTGCGCGAGCTAGCAGATACCACAAAGATTAGTACTGAGCGCACACGCCATATTTTGGGCGTGTATGAAAAAGTTATCCTGTCGCTGGGTGCCGCGTATGCTTACTCCTGACCAAAAACAAGAGCATCACAACCACGGCTAAAATCAATGGCTTACGGCTTCAATTGCTGTCGCATCCACCGTATTCGCCCGATTTGGGTCCTTGGGACTATTATCTCTTCCCAAACCTCAAAAGACGGCTCATCAATAAAAAAGTCAGCTCACGCGAGGAAATCATTGACGCCGCGGAGGAGTATTTTGCAGACCTTCTTGAAAATTACTCTTCGGACGGGATCAAGAAGTTGGAAAATCGCTGAAATAAGTGTATCATTTAAAATGGTTTTTAATTCCCAAGGAGGTTACTTTTCACCGCACCTACAATTTTCAAATTGTATCAGTAGTTTTCAATATGTCCACTTTTGGCGCGAATAATGGCCTTAAGACGGCCGAAGAAAGCATCGCACGCTGCACGCAAGTGGCTCTGCGGTTTTTTTGCCCATTTGCTTGTTTGAGGTGATCCAAACTTTGGTATTTTTTAGTGCCAACCTTCGCCTTCAAAATACCCCAGACAGAGAAATCCAACGGATTCGCATCCGGAGAATTTGCAATCCATTGCGTCGAAGAAATGAAGTGTGGAACATTGTTTTTTAACCAATATTGGTTGACGCGCGCTTTGTGAGACGGTGCCGAGTCTTGTTGAAATGTAAACGGTCTCCGACCGGAATGATTGTTTGCCCAAGGCTTCAATACTGCCTCTAAGACAGTTTCACGGTATACGATCGCATTAATTTTGACGCCACGGTCCAAAAATACGAGCGGAGAGTGACCATCGGCGGTTATGGCGGACCAAACCATCAACATCGGTGCTGCCTGCTTTCTGGTGGCCGTCCGAAGGTGTAAATTTTCGAAGGACCTCTCTGGCAAGTAAACTCGGTCACTTTGTTTGTTGCTCATCAGAAAAAATTAAATTCCGCAACTCAGCACTTTCGTGCAAGCGTAGCATTTCCTTCGCTCTTTCAACTCTAACTTTTTTCTGTTGCGGTGTAAGATCGTGTGCTTTTTGGAACTCCAATGGCTTGAGCCCAAGCTCATTTTTCGGTATGTGTTGCATCCGTTCCAACGATATGTTGAGCTCACGAGCCATTTTTCTTCCACTTCGACGCGGATTTCACTCAATTCGAGCCTTCACTTTCCGAACCATTTCTGCCGATGTTGCTGTTTTTTTATGACCACCTCCATGGCGTTTTGCAACGCTGCCGTTATCATGGTAACGAGCTATGGTTCGAGACACAAATGATTTATTCACGTTGAGGTGCTGGAGGGCTCTAACGATAGCTACTTGTGGTTTTCCAGGAAAATATAAAGCAATCACACTATCACGTTTGAAAACTGAGACGCAAATTGTTTAAAAGGCTTGTAAATAATAAAACTACCTGTCATGTCTCAAAATTTGAGCTCACTGTCATGCACAGCTTGGAAATTATAGCATTCTGAAGTTGGTTGCAGTCGAGTTATTCAGGGTGTAATTTAGAAACACTAAATGTTGCGTAGCATCCGCAGTTGATGTAAGTCTTTAAAGATTGCGCACCAGCAACCATGTGACGATGTTTCTACATATTATATATGTATCTGAGTCTTGTTGCCTATCTTATCTGTTCCAGAATCGGATTAAAGAAATCCATGAAATACGAGTACACATCCTTGGTAAAATCCACTGACTTCTGGCTTAATTTAGTTAGTTAGTCCAGTGGAGTTCTCCTTTAAGTTTGACATTTTATAACTATTTTTCCTTAAGCGCAGCATCATGATTGTGTAACAAGTATTACCTAGAGCTTAGCAGCCTTTACCACAATTTATTGGGGTATCCGGTATATAGACAATTTTTGGAGCTCGAAAATACCAAAATGAAAGCCTTGTAAAAAATGGAATAGGTTCGAATTATAGGATTATAAGCGAACTATAAATCTACCTTAGAGGAGTAACTTCTAACTAATTTTACTTACTGTAAAGTGTGTGATTTTGTAAAAGTTGGAAATCTCTTATTCACCCTGCCCAAAAACGGGGTTTCATCTTTTTAACTTTCAGCTTAAGGCTAACTTCACGGTTTTCAGAATTATGATAGGATAACTTTTTTTTGGATTATTCTAGGAAATAAAATCTGCTTGGATATCAATATTGTTAATTTCTAGTTCTATCTTTGCCTCTCTCAGTATAAGCAATTCTTGCATCCTCATATGATACGTGAATTGGGGAAATATTCCGTTGCAATGAAGTGAGTAAGCTGGAAAATCTGTTTTCTGTTCTAAAAGCTAACCAAGCCAAGTGAGAAAAATTAAACCAATTTTCGACAAACTGAAGGCAGATTGCAAGGAATAAGTTATTTCTTGAAGAAAAAAAATATATATTCGTTAATATTTTCGCGTTGATTTTAAAGTCTGATAGACTAGAGAGTGAGACCTAAAATATCGAGAGGACCATTAAATATTTACGGCATCAGGAGAAAATACTAAAATAAAATAGGTATGCACTAAAGAAATAAGATATCAAGCAATATTTGGGCACATCCCTTGCGCATAGTAAATGATTCTATGTTCTCTTTAGAATAGTTTCTTCTCCGTTGAGTTTCACATATACAGAGTGTCCCCTAATTTGTCAACGATAATTTGGGAAATGATTAGTGGGCATATTCTAAGAAAAAAATCGTTCTACAGTAAGGGTCTATCTTCAATGTTGATAGCATTTATCGAGGATTTAAGAAAAGGAAATGCCTTGTTAATATTAATGGTAGAAACTTAGTGTAGGACTGTGTTTTTGAAGAAATACTACCCTCTTTAACAGCGTTAATATCTTGTTTGAGTCTTTAGATATCCAATTTCTAAGCCTGTTCCATTTTTATTGCCCACGCTAAGTTTTGACTTTGAAGTCACTTTTCTCCAGAAAATGCCTAATTAACATAACGCTTTACTAATTTTTTCTTATGAAAGCAACAATAATAAAAAACAAATCATCATCAAGTTTGCACAAAAACCCATAGATGCAGCAGATGAAATTAAAAAAAATTACGCTTCGAGAATACGCTCTTCCAATTCAATTAAAGTTGCTATTTCGGTTGAATCCCTCCCCATACAAACAAATCCAATACTGTAGGAGTCAGGAGATCTTGCAGACCAGTGCACTGGTTCATTTCTTCCTCTCCAGCGGTTACCGTACTCTTCATCTAGCCAATTCTTAACCTCACGACCATAGTGAGCTGGAGCACCGTCCTGTTGAAAATATGATGAAGCTAGTTGAATCGGTGGAATGTTTTCCAATAGTTCCGGTAAATCATTTCGCAAAAACTCTAGATAGTTTGTAGAATTCAACCTGGGTGGTAGTTTGAAGTGGCCGATTAACTTGTTTCCAGGTACACCTGTCCTGTGTTGAAATGATTTATGTCTCCTTGTACTCGTATGTGAATTGTCCGCAGCCCACGTATGAAGATTATGAAAATTTGTGATCCCATCTGTTGTAAATTCAGATTCGTCCGTCCAAAGAATTCTGCTAATAAAGTCGTTGTCATCCAAGTTCCGCTCCAGCAACCAGTTAGAAAACTGAAATCTCTTTTCCAAATCATTGAGAAACAGTTCTTGTACTGATGTATGGTGGTATGGATAAAGATTTACTCCATGTAGTACATTAGAAATTTTATGTCTGGAAACACTGAATTGCTAAACTAGGCGTCTGTTGTAACAGTTCCCAGTATTCTTTCATCAGCCGCAATCCTTCTTACTCGCGGAACTCCCGCATTCAGTCGTGCATTTTAAACTGATACCGTTTCTCGAGGCCTTCGATACGTATTTTCAAATATGTACTCCTTTACTAGGAAGTCGTCGGTTAGGATAAAGTTCAAGGTGTCATTGTCGTGCACTAATTGCACTTCGATTGCACAGCGCATAAACGTAAATAATGTCTGCGTATTCTTGGTTTGTAAATGCAGACATTTAAAATTGCGTTTCTAAGCAACTGTAACCTTAACGTAAAAAATTAAACTGATGAATTATTTTGTTTTCTAATCCTTTATACCAATTTCCGAAACAGGCTTTCAAATCCCAAACCTAACACTTTCTGAGAACTTTTTTTAGGAACAACGTAAGGAAATGAGGGTTTTGACAGGAAGTAAAATAAATGATAACGCTTTATAGCAATTTAATAAATAGGTAATTTAAAAAAAAAATTAGTAATTCTTGGAAAACCACTCTTCTGTTGTTAGAAACATTGGCAAAAAATCATAAATTCCTTTTTTAACCTGCTGCGGGTTGTTCCATGTATCACAAAATCTATGAGTTTTTGTTCAAACTTGATGATGATGTTTTTTTTTATTATTTTTGCTTTCATAAGAAAAAATTAGTAAAACGTTATGTTAATTAGGCATTTTCTGGAGAAAACTGACCTCAAAGTCAAAACTTAGCTTGAGCAATGAAAATGGAACAGGCTTAAAAATTAGATATCTAAAGACTCAAACAAGATACGAACGCTGTTAAAGAGGCTAGTATTTCTTCAAAAACACAGTCCTACACGAAGTTTCTACCATTAATATTAACAGAGCATTTCCTTTTCTTAAATCCTCGATAAATGCTATCAACATTGAAGATAGACCCTTACTGTAGAATGATTGTTTTTGTAGAATATACTCAGGAATCCCTTCCCAAATTATCGTTGACGAATTAGGGGACACCCCTTACCCCAAAAATCAACGTCATACCGGAAACAGGTGATAGGTCAAGTGGCGTCGGCTATCATGAAATTATAAAAAAAAATCTAAGTCATGCATTTTTAAAATTATTGACACTCAAAAAAAACTCGAGAAATCTGACACCCTGTGACGATCTTTCAAGTACTGTCACCGCAAATCCTTACTTTTCTTCCATTTTTTTGTTGTCAGGTAACGATTAGTAACTCTTCTGTAAACTACGGTTCAAATTTGAAACATAACTTTACCGGTTTTAACTAAAATATTGCTTTTTTTTCCATCCATGTATCTGAAAATCATTAATCACTTAACTTCAACTGACTGTACTGGGTAGTATCTTTAAAAGATGGCGTATTTAGTCCGGATTCCAAAATGGTATGACACATGCTAGACTAACGCTTATTTGAGGACAAAAAAAAATATTTTGTTAAAGAAACCCGATTCATAGTTACGAGTAATTCTTTTTAGTATAGTAAGTTAAAATGAGTACCAAGTGTGAACGAGGCAGACAGTGACGCTGTGATTGAGACGGATAAACACGCCATTTCGACTAGTGTGAATGAAACAGAGAGATGCCACCCTTGTCATTTCATTTCATTTTTTTCCCATCACAACACAAAACACTACGTTCTCTTGGTGTATACTCTCTGGATCGCTTTGCACAACTATTGTTTGTTGCCAGACTAGACGCCATCTACCGATCTTGTATCTTACAACGAATGTTCAAACTGTTTGCCTTTAGCAATAATCTGGTAATAAGGCGGGCATATCTCTGGATAATTTCGGGGTAACAGACTTTGGACTCGTTGTACATAGTACGGATGGAGCTGGTTTTTCCTTAGAATTCGGTGTGCTGTACTTTTGGGCACTAGTATGTTTTCTTCAATTGCACGTACTGAGGTACTAGGGTCTTGTGGAACTGCTTGTAAGACTTCGTCTTCGTAGGGCATGACGGGCCATCCCTCACTGCCGATTAGATTTGGAAAGCGACCCTCTGAGAATGACCGCTGCAAATTTAAAAACACTCGATGATCCGGATGACGCTGAGCATTTGGATATCTTTCATGATAAAGTCCGGCTGCAAAACTAGCATTACACCTGCATTCCCCATAAATGAGATGCATGTTAGCATATTCCTAAGCAGTGTATCGAGATGGCACGAAGGCATTCACACTACAATCACGGGATCAACGATCAACACTAGTCCAAAAGAAATCCAGGTTCGACAGAAACGGTCAGATAGCAAACCAAAGTCGCAATGCAATGAAGTCCTATAAAGAAAGCCGAAGTTGTAAGCACGAAATCAACACGAACACAGAATTATGCACTGTAAGCGAAGGAGCGTAACGTACCCACTGCAGTATTGCACGATGTGCCTCACTGCTTGACAAGGGTGGCATTTCTATCTGTTTCACTCAAACTAGACGAAATGGCGTGTTTATCCGTCTCAATCACGACGTCACTGTCTGTCTCGCTCACACTTGGTACTCATTTTAACTTATTGGGTATATATATTAATTCGTGCGGTTTTTTTTTCAAAATTTGAACGTTTATTTAAGAAAAACATGAACAATAGTATTATTCAAAGTATTGCCCATCTGAAGCTATGACTTCTTCCCATCTTTCTGGCAATTTGTGGATCCCATCCGAAAAGAACTGCGCCGGCTTGGCAACCAAGAATGAATCAAGTCAATTTCTGATATTCTGCTCTGATGTGAACCGTATTTCAGTGAGGGCGTTCTGCATCGACCGGAACAAATGGTAGTCAGATGGGGCAAGGTCTGGGCTATAAACCGGGTGGGGTAAGACTTCAAATCCACTGTTTTCCAAATAGTTCTTAACCGGAATAGCAACGTGGGGCCGAGCGTTGTCATGATGGAAAATTATTGCCTCGTGTCTGGTCGTATATTCCGGGCGTTTTTCGGCCACTGCTCTCTTCAAATGGATTAATTGTATTCGGTAGCGTTGTCCATTGATGGTTTCTGATCCATCTGATCCCACCAAATACACATTACCTTCGTGCCATGGATATTCGGCTTTGCCGTTAATTTGGCTGGTTGGCCGCTTGGGGTTGTCGTAATGGATCCATTTTTCATCACCAGTAACAATCCGATGCAAAAATGACTTCCTTTTGTGGCGTTTCAGCTACAATTTCGGACATGCAAAACCGCCTTTCGACGTCTCTCGGCTTGAGTTCATGTGGAACCCAATTTCCTTGCTTTTCAATATATCCAGCTGCTTTTAAACGTTTTGAAATGGGTGCTTGAGTGACACCCAAAGATTCTGCGAGCTCTTCTTGTGTTTGGCAATAATCTTCATAGAGTAATGCTTCCAGTTCTTCATCTTCAAACTTTTTTGGCTGCCCAGGACATTCACCGTCTTCCAAGCCAACATCACCACTTTTAAATCGTGCAAACCACTTTTGGCACGTTCGCTCAGCTAGCGCATGTTCACCATAAACTTCCACCAAAATACGATGACTTTCGGCAGCAGTTTTCTTCATGAAGAAGAACTCCCCACAAAAACACTTTTTCAGGAACAAAGTTCGACATATTTGAGTGAAAAAAAATTATTGTTGCTTAGGCTTCAAATGGATGACATATACTGAAATGACGTACAATGACAGTAGCTTTCTAATGCATATTCCAATGGAATAATACAAGTTACGCCACCTTTTAGCAAACCGCACGAATTAAGTTATAGAACCAATATTAAAAAGAATTAACTATAAATTGGGTTTCTTTAACAAAATATTTTTTTTGTCCTCAATTAAGCGTTAGTCTACAAGTGTCATACCATTTTGGAATCCGGACTAAATACGCCATCTTTCAAAGTTACTTGCGAAAATGGCACAGTACATTTTTTTGTCAGTACAATCAGTTAAAGTTGGGTGATTACTGATTTTCAGATACATGGATGGACAAAAATGCAATATTTTAGTTAAAACCGATAAAGTTATGTTTCAACTTTGGACCGTAATTTACAGAAGAGTTATTCAGGGTTACATGACAACAAAAATATCGAAGAAGAGTAAGGATTTGCGATCACAGTACTTGAAAGATCGTCACAGGGTGTCAGATTTCTCGAGTTGTTTTTTGAGTGTCAATAATTTTAAAAATGCATGACTTAGATTTTTTTTTATAATTTCATGATAACCGATGGCACTTATCACCCGTTTCTGGTTTGACGTTGATTTTTGGGACACTCTGTATAACTAGATAGCGGCTAAGAAAAATGAGAAAGTTGACTGCAGCAAGTTGGTTACAAATAGAATTCAATAGCTACAACATCTGAAGGAAATCCGGAAACAAATGTGTACCATATCTACAAATCTGATCCGAAAATGTTGACTTTTTTTTTACATAATTTAACTGAAGGATCGCGGTCTGAAGAGCAAAACTACTACTTGTACTGTAACCACTTATTAAATTAGTCTTACACTTTGCTTTTTAGGTATACAACTTTCTTTTTTTTCTTAAATTCCCTTTGGTATGTTTAATTTTTTTTTAAATACAAACATTTCTTAAAATTGATCTATGATTGAATTTTCAATATTTAAATTTTTTTTTTAATAACATTTAATAATAATTGCACAAAATAAATTTTTAGATTTTATTTTATTCTCAATCTGGTGCGCAATTTTTCTTGTGATCTCTTCTCGATAGCCGCCAAAACGAAAAGAAAAGAAAAAAGAACAAAAAACCGCTCAGAGAGAATACACTGAGCTCTATTATGACATTTATAGGCACCACTTTTAGTAGTGCCAATCTCAATAGTGCCAACAAATTAGAAATTCATTACAAACAAAATAATTAAAAATGTGTAACACCCCAACATTTTATAAAACTGAATTATTGAATTAATTAATTATTTTGAATTACTCGTATGTTTTTTCTATTTTATTTCTTTTGCCATGCCGGCAGTACTTAATTTTGCAAGTCTGGCAACGCCATATATTAAATGCATTGAATTAACTTTGTTTTCTGATATTTTGTTAGAACTCGAATATCAGCTGTAAGAAAAAGCATTCATTTTGAAAAAGTATATAAACGTTCGTGAGATTGTGATCAGCGTGCAGTGCGGTTACGTGTACCTCAGCCTCTGCATGCCTTTTTTCACCAGCAATAAATAATTTTCTCCTTTTGTTACAAAAGGATCAGCGTACTTTTTATTTATTCCGTGCGGCCTTGGTTTCAAGCTCCGAAACCCTCCCCCACTATGCTCATCTCTACAAATGTGCTTATTGTGGTTGAATACAGTGTTTCTAAAAATCAGAACTTGTATTAAAATTAAAATTTGTACTGTACTATGTACTCGTATAGTTGGCGTTTTATGATTGATTTAATCGAAACTTTCTTTTAAAATCAGAATATGTACGAGTATGTTACTACAATACAATAATACACAATCTTATAAGTACGCGATCACCTCTGAGTAAATTTAATAAAGTCATAATCTATAAAGTCATCTTTCAATCAATTATCGTTTATGGTTGTTCCGTACGGAGAACTTAGGCGAAGCCATACTTTCAACAATTTCAAATTTCACAAAACATAATTTTAAAAATGATGGTAAATCTACGCTCTTTATCGACCTAACTTCTACATGGACAAACTAGGGTACTAGGGACTGAAACGAATAAGACTCTGTTTTTATTAAATTCATTCACAATTACAAAAAATAAAAAAAATCATTTGGGTTCCCATTTTTCCTCAACTTCTTTCGAATGTCCTTCACAAGGTTGGTGACAGTTATATGCGTGATCTCTTTGGACGCTCTTTTCCATTTAGCACTAAAATCTTTTACGTCCTTTGCACACTGCTCACTTTTCCTCAATTTAGCTTTGACCAAAGCCCAATACCTTTCAATGGGACGGCACTGTGGAACATTGGGTGGATTCATGTCTTTTGGGACAGAGTCGACATTTTTAGCAACAAGTAAGGTCAACGTCGCATGAGCATAGTGAGCTGAAGCTAAATCTGGCCAAAAATAATGTTGAACCCTCATGTTTGTTTAAGAAAGGAATCAACCGTTTTTTTTTGTTAGGCACTCGTTCATGTACACTTCTCCGTTAATGGTTCCTGTTGTAATAAACGATGAGCTTCTGTGTCCACATTGGCAAATGGCCTGCCAAACGAGATATTTTGACCCGAATTTTTCCATCCCAATCGATGCTGTTGATTGCGGAATCCGATCAACTCGTATAGCTTTCGGGCTCGTGTTTTTATGACTTTTTTTTTGATTTTCAGTAACTTTTGGTATTTTTTTGTTTTTTTCGTGTTTTTAGACCGTTACGTTTTTTAGATCTTTGTCCCATTGTTTGGTTGGTATTACATTTCCGAGCAACATCTCTGGATGACATAGTCCGGTTTTTTACGATGGTACCCACTATTTTCCTGTCCAAATTTGTATCATGTCCTCCACTTTTAGCTCCACTTTTCTGTTTTCGCTTAACTGTCAACGTCTCCAAATATCGTTTAATAATAGAATCCACTGTACTGCGTGCTATGTTTAAATTTTTTGCGATGAAATGGTTTGGTCGCGAAGTATTTTCGAGCCATTTGTCGATGATCTTTTTACGGCGTTCCTCTTGACTCATATTTTATAAATATTTTAAACCACACCGAACTAAAATCAATAACAAACTGAAACTAGAGAATTTAGGTACAAAAAGGGATTGCAATTTTTACGCATTGGAAATATAGCCCGCATTAAAATTTACAGATTTTATTCGTTTCAGTCCTTACAAGTTGCAAGGAAAATTGAAATTCTCAACCAAAGACTCAGATTCAGATGTAAAGATTCAAGCAACATGTTAATTACGAGGGTTGTCTGAAAAGTTTCCGAACAAGACATTTTTTTCTCAAATTTTTTTTTTATTTTTTAACATAGTCTCCTTGTAACTCTACACACTTCTCCCAGCGATGCTCCCATCTCTCTAACCCGTCCAAATACACCTTGACGTTTTTCTCTGCGAAATAATTGTCCACGAAGGTGAATGCCTCCTCATTTGACGAAAATCTCTGTACTCCGAGCGCATTTTTTAGATGAGGGAACAAAAAGAAGTCGCTTGGGGCTGGATCTGGTGAATAAGGCGGATGGTCAAGCAGTGCAAACCGTAATTCATGGATTTTCGCCATGGCAACCGCTGAGGTGTGAGACGACGCGTTGTCTTGGTGAAACAGGATTTTCTTTTTCTGCAATTTCTGCCTTCAGCTTGGCAAGTAATGATGCGTAGTACGCTCCTGTAATGCTTTTTCCTTTTTGAAGATAATCGACTAAGATAACTCCTTTACTATCCCAAAAAAACAGTCGCCATCACTTTCCCAGTTTTTGCTTATTTTGGAGCCGGCTCGCCCTTTGCAGTCCACTGTTTTGACTGAATTTTTGTTTCGGGCGTATAATGGTGTATCCAAGTTTCATCTACAGTAATTAATCGGCCCCAAAACTCGGATTTATTGCGCCTAAACTGCGCCAACAAACCGTCGGAAATGTTCATTCGAACACGTTTTTAGTCTAACGTAAGCAAACGCGCGGACAGCTTTCTCATGCCTAAATCTTGATTTAATATGTAACAAACCCGTTGTTTGGACATTTTCATAACCTCTACTATCTCTCTCACTTTAATTCGGCGGTCGTCTAACACCATTTGGTGAACTTTAGCAATGTTATCGTCAATGGTTGCAGTTTTTGGGCGTCCCGAACGTTCATCATCTCCCAAGCTCTTACGGCCACGTTTAAATTCAGCTGCCCAAAATTTCACTGTACTAAATGATGGTGCAGAGTCCCATATACAGAGTCCAACTCATTTTTGATTTGCGAAGGCGTATTGCCTTTCAAAAACAAGAACTTAGTAACAGCTCGATGCTCAATTTTTTCCATTTTCACAAAAAACACTCACATCGACTCACTCAAATGACTGTTAACTAAAAACTGTGCGTCCAAAATGACTGAAACTTCGGTAAGTAACTGTCAAAAGATGCACAACTAGCGTTCACTAACTTTTATTGACGTGTGCCACTATCTTTACGTTGCGGTCGGTAACTTTTCAGACAGCCCTCGTATAATCGCTTCTTTCAACAGAGTACCAAAATGGTTTCGGCGATAATCTGGGCGTGTAAAGAATGTAAGTGGATCTTCATTGTTGGGTTCGCAACATTGCATTCGTCTATAGGGCGAAGATCAAGCTCTCTAACCACTTCCGTTTTAGTTCGAGGACGTAAGACTGCTCTGAATGCAGTTGGAACCAGAGGTTTTTTGGAGTTTCAGAGCACAATGGAAGAAGTCACCGATGAACCTACTATTGGGTCTACAAGTAAGTTTCCAGCGTTTTTTTCCAAAATTTGAAGTTTTATTATGAAAACATAGTTACAATGCTTTATTCAAAGTATCGTCCATCGGAAGCTACAACTTTCCCCCATCTTTCTGGCAATTTATGAATTCCGGACCAAAAAAATTTATCGTCTTTCGAGCCCAAGAACGTATCGAGCCAATTTTTGATTTGAACGAAACCAGTGGTAGTCAGATGTTGCCAAGTCTGGACTGTAAGGCGGATGAGGCAGAATTTCCCATCCACTATTTTCCAAATAGTTTTTCACCGAAACCGCAACATGTGGCCGAGCGTTGTCGTGATGAAAAATGACGGACTCATGCCTGGTCTCATATTCTGGCCGTTTTTCTTTTAATGCCCGCTTCAAACGAATTAGTTGGGTTCGATATAATCGTCCTTTGATGGTTTCACTACTCGGAAGCAGTTTGTAGTATACGACACCCTTTTGATCCCACCATATGCAGAGCATGACCTTATTCACGTGAGTATTTCGTTTAGGCGTCGATTGGGCGGGCTCGCCGGGCTTTGTATACGATTTTCTGCGTTTAGGATTATCATAATAAATCCCTTTCTCATCACCAGTGACAATACGATGCAAAAATGATTTATTTTTATACCGCTGCAGTAACATTTCGGACATGCAAAATCGCCGTTCGACGTCTCTTGGCTTCAATTCGTACGGCACCCAGTTTCCAACCTTTTGAATGAATCCCAGTGCTTTTAGGCGCAGGGAAACGGCTTGTTGCGTGACGCCCAATGATGCAGCAAGTTCTTCTTGAATCTGACACGGATCCTCATCCAGTAAAGCGTCCAATTCCTCGTCTTCAAAACTTTTCGGCTTTCCGGGGCGATCTTTGTCTTCAACTCCAAAATCACCACTTTTGAACGGTTTGAACCACTCGCGGCACGTCGATTCACCAATACATTCCGCCCCATAAGTTTCCGAAAGCAAACGATAGGCCTCAGCCGCACTTTTCTTCATATTAAAGAATAAATGCAGCGCTTCCCGCAAAAATGTACGACACCAATAGAACTGCTCAAATATAACGCTGCAAAGTTGTTGACAGATACAAAACCTACAAATAAAACACATGGGGTCTGACATTTCTGCCCGGGATCCACTGGTGGCGCCATCTCTGACAAACGCTGGAAACTTACTTGTAGACCCAATAGGTGACAGTCATAAGCTAACTTCTTATGATTTGATCCTGCGTTGGGACTGTTTGAGTTTTCAGTTAGCACTGCATGGCTCGACACCGCAAAAAAATGCCTCTCAACGATTCCAAAGGGTTAACGATTTTGCTGCTGTCTCTCTGAAGGAAAGACTATGTTAGCCATCAGTGACGCTGCAGAGTATTTTCCCTAAGAGTGCTCGCCATATATTGGTATCAGGCTTTGGGTATCACACTTGCTAAATGATGATCTAGCTGAAGCGATTACTCTTCTTCTATGAATGACTGAAAAATTCAATGGAATAGAACACGCAAGGTTTGAATTAGACTTTTGCCTATGTGCTCTATTTCCCATTAATGTGAATGATCCATGATCCAGAAGTCACCAAAGATGTGAGAACTATATATATTGTACTATGTAGACGTGAGACTATTTTGAGTTATGAAAACACCAGCCACTGTCGCTAATAGCTCCATCACAGTGCTTGGTAGGCGCCATCCTCTGTGGAAAAGATTGAATTTTCCACTCAGTGTTGGTGGATGGTTGGATAAAACGATATCTTCTCTGCGCACGTAAGTAAGATAAGTTTACAAGACACGAAAATCGTGCCTTCTGCAATATATTATAAGTAGCTTATGTATAGGAAACAAGGATTGACTTCGATCTGTCGTCACTAATCACAATTCAGTGCCAATATTGGTGCCACAACAGGCAATTCTCTGATGCGAAGACGTACCTCTGTAAAAACTGTTAAGACTAGGAAACGTTTAAGATGCTAATTTTTATCTTTGGAAATTGATCAAAGTGGGAAATGTACCCTTTTATGGAATAAAGCAATAAATGTTCCATAAAAGAAGAATAAAAACTCGAATTTAACTTATAAATCGCATGGGACCTTTTGCTTCGAAAAAAAAAAAAAAAAACCGCAAGAAACTAATTGCGAAATTAAAGACACACCTTAGCAACTTTTTACGCATTTAGTGTATCGCTCTTGAGTGGTAATAATTCACCCAACTTACTGGTATCCGTAGATACATACCATATGTCTGCCGCAAACGTACTTATGGTATATTTATTTGTTCCATTTAATTTTAAAAGTTATAGAGTATGTATAGTTTCATTTTAACCTTCTGCCATTAATTCCATGTCAGATTCCTGCTGTATGTCCATTCGTTTTCCAACCATCAACCTAAGCAATCTTTTGAATTTCAATCAAACCCCAGGCGGGGCAAACGGTAATTTAACTTGTATTACACCATGATGCGTATTCGTTACGTAACTACATACCGTTATAGGTAGATACATAACAATAAAGGCAACAGAAAACATGTAAAAAAAAAAAACAAGGACCGAAACGAAAACGTCACAGATGACCGTGCAAATAAGACGGTAATGATGTTATCGTGTTTGCAGTTAGCTTTTCCACAGCCATTTACCTAGTTTGCCTTCTAGTTAACGACCAAACTAAATAGTGGACATGCTTACCTACAAATATGGCGACTACCAGACACCAACTAGGACAAAATGCCATTGTCTCCTTGAGGTCACCAGAAATGTATAAAAAAAAAAAAAAAAACACACACACACAAGAAACAAAAAACAATAGAAAATACAAAACAAAATGAAAACAACAAAAGAAGCACTGAACAGAGCACACAGCTTTACCTTGTAGAGAAAGCTTATAACATTTGTACTATAAGGATGTCCTTCTGGGCAAAAAATGCAGATATTAACGCGCAGGATAATTGCTTTTGTCTAAATTCTTCTAATATTTTAATAACAGATAAAGTTCTTGAATTCTTCCTTGCTCTAATGAACATTTTTTGCGCATCCAAATAGAAGATGAAAGAACGAAAGCTACGGATACGTGGGCTGTTGCTCTACCTACTCTTGACTCTCCAATAGTCGACAACGTATTTCTATAGCTTAGCTACAATATAGTATATATAACCCAACAGGATGGACTGTGATTTTTTAATAACGTTTCCGCCTGTCGTACGCGTGGAATAAATTAATTATAAGATGAGTAAGGTTACAAGAAAAATAAGTACAAAATTGTGCTCGTACATATATACGTAGATAGCACGAGTTGCGGTTTACAAAACAAATACATATACGAGAACTCGTAGCTTGTCTTTTTCCAAACATTAAAAAATGAATTGAGTTTGCTTGTCTTTTTTTTTTTTAACTTTTTGTGTGGTAAGAAGTTCCATACAAATACTAGAGTGTTCCGTCTATATACGATATACCATATTTGTATCTGGCATATTTAGAGGATTTTTGAAATCGATTTGGATGTATCTAGCAGCCAATAAATGTCTATTTGTATGTATTTAAAAACAAAATAATAATAATTGAGCCTCTGGCAATACCAGGAAAATGAGATTCCGATAAATATGAATAAGATACTGACAATCTTCTACAGTTGTTGTACGCAATGCTGGTAGTAGCAACCCTCTTTACAATAAAACTAACTATTTATCAACTGACATCAAAGTTAGAATTGCATCTTGGTCACAACCGTTAAAATTTATTGGTCATCTGTCCGATGTACATATGCATCCGAGTTAGAGTCGTTGTCCTTAAAAGTGTAAAAGCAGCCGCATACCTGTACAAATATTAATGGCTGTTCATTTTAGCGAACGTTTAGGGATATAATACGATTCGAGTCACACTTAGGCACAGATCAAAGGCTCGTCTTGGACGATTGTGTCAACTTCTCTAATAGTAATTGGATATGTCAGATAAAGATTCCAAAAGTTTGCGCTATATGCTGGACCAGATGCCTTTTTCAAAGTAAAGCTTTAGGCAACAGAACATTATACAGGATCTTCCAATAGGGAGTTCCGAACTTTGACAGTTGATAGCGGCCATATTGTTGAAGCTATACTATATGGACGGACATAGCGTCCACCAACAAGTGTAACTGATAAAATTGTTTTATCAAAACGGGTGTTCTGATCGGGCTACGTTCGGGCGCCGCACCCATTTTATGGTCGCCATAATCGCCCTACCGAGAGGACTACTCGCAGTGTGGTGGACAAATTTTTGTCCGCTGGTTCAGTAAACGACAAACCAACACCCGTACGTCGACAAAACGGAAGATCTGGCGAAAACATCGCCGCTGTCCGTAAGAGTGTGCAGGAGAATCCGAAGCAGTCGATTTCGCGTCGCTTACAAAAACTCGGCCTTTCGCAGACCACAACTTGGCGAATTTTGCGTCGTGACTTGGGCTTGTACCACTACAAAATTCAACTGACCCAGGAGCTGAAGGTAAATGACCATAGACAACGACGTATGTTCGCTGAATGGGCTCTGGAGTAGTTGGAAATGACCCTAATTTTCATCGAAAATTCATCTTCAGCGATGAGGCCCATTTCTGGTTGAATGGGTACATGAACAAACAAAATTGTCGAATTTGGGACGATACCAATCCACATGACATCCAAGAGCATCCAATGCATCTAGAAAAAGTCACTGTTTGGTGTAGATTTTGGGCTGGCGGCGTCATCGGTCCATATTTCTTCGAGAACGATGTTGCCCAGGCCATATGGACACCAACGAGATATGGTTCCAAGAGAGGACGGCGCTAGGTGCCACACATCTCACGCCACATTGGAAATTCTGCACATTTATCGCACGATTTGAAATTCTATCTAACGATGTGAGTATTGTACACTAATGTAACTGAGATAAATCCTTATAACATCAAGACCAATCGGACGAAGTGAAGTATTCCTTATGCCGCTTGAGAACACCTTTAATTTGGCAGCATATTTTTTAGTGAAAATACGAGTATCATGAGAATTGAAAGAATTGAGCCAATGTGAGTGCTTTCCAATCGGTTGATGATTCTCTAAATATGATGTAGTGCTGTTAAAATCGCATCGCATCTTGAGCTTAACATTAGCAGGAATGACCTGTTCTACAGCCGCAGAGCAGGATCTTTCAAGTCTGATCATCAACAAAGAAATACCACATTAATCAAACAGTTCCCGCACCACACCACCGTGTGGCGCTCCCATTATTCCGATTTTAGTTCTGTTTTTTTTTTTTGTTAAGTTGGTAAATCTGTTGTTGATATTCCCTCTAAATATTAGCGCCATAGATTGACATTTGCAAAAGTTACGTAGCCAAGAGTACATCTATCTCTGTGTGTGTCAGCGATTTTTTACAATTTCAGAAATGGATTTAAATTTTTGCGCAAAAAACGGATTTAATGATTTAATGGTGCGCGAACGTTGGAAATGTTGGAAAAGTGTTTCGACAACGATTCTCTAAAGAAAACGGTCGTTCACCAGTGGCACGAGCGGTTCAAAAGTGGTCATGAGTCAATCGAAGATGATGAACGCAGTGGCAGGCCATCGACATCGAAAACCGACGAAAACATTGATGAAGTACTCGTAAAAGAAATGTTGGTCAAGAACCGCAAATCCATCAGAGAGATAGCGGAGGACTTGAACATTGCCTATGGATCCGTCCAAGACATTTTGGTTAATGATTTGGGTTTCCGTCGTGTAGCAGCAAAGTTGGTGCCAAAAGACCTCAATTTCATGCAAAAAAGAGACCGTGTTGACGTCGCAAAAGAGATGATTTGCGAGGCTGAATCCGATCCCACATTCATCAAAAGGATCATTACTGGAGATGAGACACGCAATCCAGACATCAGGCAAGTGAAAGGCGTTCACCAAATGAGCCGATACTAAAAAAACCACGTTGTTTTCATGGATTACAACGGTGTAGTGCATCATGAATTTTTGCCAGAAGGCCAGACAGTAAACAAAGAGTATTACGAGTATTTGAGCGTTATGAGACGTTAGCGTGAAGCAATTCGCCGAAAGAAACCAGAATTGTGGGCAGAAAACTCGTGGATTTTGCAACATGATAATGCACCGTATCACAGTGCCATCATTATTCGTAATTTTTTGACGAAAAAGGCAAAAAATACCATCCAACAGCCACTGAATCCACCTGGTTTGGCTCCCTGTGACTTCTTTCTGTTCAATCCAGTTAAAAATCCACTACGGGGAACGCGTTTCAGCAGCCGAGAGGAAGTAATGGAAAAATCGCAGGAAGCACTGATGGACATACCGAAAACCGAATATAAAAAATGTTTCGAGGATTGGATCAAGCGCTGGCATAAGTGTGTTGCAGTCGATGGGTATTACTCTGAAGGGGTAAATATAGATTTAGATGAATAAACTTGTATTTTAAATTTTCTGATCTTGAGCAGATTAGAAATGAATTTCGAAAATTAGAAAGAAGATAGAATAGGTATTAAATATCTAACTTAAAATTGATAACAACCTTAACCAACCATTTGAACAGGTAATTTCTAACCCATTGAAAAAGAAAAGAATAAACTAAAAATGAAACAAATTCTATTCCATTACTATGGACGCCGAAAACTTGCCAACTAAGACCGAAAAGTAGAAAATGCAACAATTGATCAAACTCAAGATTTGTATTTCAGTGTTCCTTCTTTTGTTCTAAACGTTCACTATAGAGGAACAGAAAGTCTGAGAAAATTTGGTCAAGTCGGAAAATGAGCAATTTTTCTTTTTCATTTTCTATTTATCTACATAACTGGTTTGTACATTGAGATAAAATCTTTTAAAGTAGCTTGACACTTAGTTTTTCGATTTTTGAAAATTAACGCAATGCTTGTATCTGACTTCTGTTATTTTACTGAAGGCAAAAGTATGATACGCGAGTAGATCAGTAAGTCCGTGAATTTAAAAAAGTGATTTTCTTTTTGACCTGAAAGAGTGCTTTGCATTGACCAACCCCAATCCGGAAGAGTTTATGTGTCGCCTAATAGCCGTGGATGAAAAAATACACCGAAGACCAAGAAGTAGTCGTAATAGTGGATTTCTCTGAGCGAATCGGCTTTTGAAAAACACCACAGGAGGGTCTGTCGGCCAACAAGGTCATGGCGATGGCTTTATGGCATGCGCCCTTATAATCCACATTGATTACCTTCGAATAGAAAAACCAATCAATTGGGAATTTAACGCCAACCGGTTCAGTAACGATTTGAAGGAAAAACGACATCAGTGCTTTTCTATCACAACAAGACATGCGTACACACGTGCGTAGTCAAAATTGTGATATCTCCTAGATTTAGCCCCTAGTGACTGTTTCCTGTCTCCAAATCTGAAGAAATAGGTCGGCGGTAAGAAATTTGCCTCTAACGATGACAGACTTATTAATCCACCCTCGCAGTTGGAGAAAACAGGCTACAATAAGTTTTTTTTTGTGGTTCCTTTATGTAGTCTAAAATATATCGTATCAAACTCTGACAATGAATGTACGCCAATAGTATATGCAATTGAAGGTGAAAACAGATTCTTTGAAAAGTGACACAATTTAATGAGAATCAAAAAGAAGGAATAATTTTTTTTTTGGAATTATTACAAGTGGAAGTTTAAAGTTCGGTAATTCTATTTATGATTGTAACACGTACATATAAGTAATCGTAAGTATTGCTCTTTAAACTAACACGGTCATTGTTAGTTCGATTTTGTAGTATAAAAGTTTATAATAGTTAGCAAAACCATAGTTTTACATAGAGTGTTGAAGTTAATATTTGTTAACCGATCGGGATATCCTACACCCTTTAGTGCTTAAAATGCGGACTTCACATAGCACTTTTTTTTTTTTGTTCTTAAAGATGCACATTCAATTGGAATGGATTCACCTTCAAACTTGTTTCAACCAGAGTGACACTTTAAAAAAAAAAATATTTTTTTTTTCCCTCCATATTTTGTTATTTCAAAATATATACTTAAATCTTAGATAGCACACATGTTATACTAATGTTAATTTAATAGAAAATCTTAATAAATAAATCAACTTTCACCGAATGCTTAAATGGCAACATAGCTCTTTGCTTTGTTGCTTCTGTTTTATGTTCGTTTTCACAGCACAAAATCATGGTCTGCGTTCGTTTCGCTTGCTTTTAACTCAATTTCATGACCAGCAACCTACATTCATCTAAATAAGATTGTTTCTTTTTTTTCTATTTGGTTTTATTTTATGCTATTTCTTGTATAAGTTTTTGTTGTTTTTTTTTTTCTGCACATTGAGTAGAGTAATGTATTGCAATCTAGAACCATTGAGGTATGGAGACCAATCCGACCGGTTCTTTGTGCACTTCACTCGCAAAATGGTACTCTCATTTGGCTCATATTCAATTAGAGACGGAAACATTTAGGTTCTTATCGTGCTGGTTTTTGTTTGTTTTTTTTTTTGTTTTTTTTTTTTTAACTAAGCGCTTCTCAACTAGTTGTTCATTTTTTCACAATTTAAAAGAAAAAGTTTTTATTTTTTTCACTATACCATATATCTTGTTTTAGTTAGTTTTGTTTGGTTCTCTTCCTCCTTAAAGTGTGTTTTAGTTTATATTTTTTTTTTCCCCAAAATTCAAAGATATATATATATATTTATATGTATATATGTATATAGATATGCGATTAAAACGATTGACGTTCCGATCAAATGGCAACGCATACCTCTTAATTTGCCTTGATTTAACAAAAAAAAAAAAAAAACATTAAAATTAAACCAAAAAATACGCGCGCTTTTATTTTTATTTTTTTCGGCAAATCCCATGAAAATAGTGTGACTCATCACGAACTAAATTCTCATTGCACTAGATACTCGTATATTTAAGCGTATCCGTGTTTAAGCAAAAGCCATTCCACACTCAAAAATTCTCAAAAAAAAAAACAAAAAACAAAAAATCAAAAATCAACAATCTTAAACGAAATCAAAATTCAAATCAAAAAACAAAAACCAAAATCAAATTGGAACAATCTCTAGTGTTACTACCAAATTGGAAAAAAAGATCACAATATATGGATGTGCTATGATTGCAACGTTTTTCATAATAGTTGCAATTTTACGTTCACTCCGTTGGGGAAGACGGCTGCCTGAGAATCTCGAGAACATCGAAGCTAGTGCAAGTGCATCAGCAAAAAACGAACCATCTAACGAATTGGAGTCGCAGTCACAAATTTCAAATTTACCAATAGATCAGACAACTGATAGTTCTGCTGCTTCGATTGCTGCCACAGCAGATTCAATAGCCGCTGATTTAACTGACTCGAAAATCATCTATCGACGACTTTCGCGACCCAGGTTTAGCCTACAAATTAATTCACCCCCAACGAGAAGATACAACGATCGGACACTTTCAATCGGCACACTGTTTAAATCAAAGCACGGTGACCATGAAGATTGTGGCGACTTACAAATACAGCAACAACATGACCAGATAGAACAACATCAAACATTCGACAAGAAGAATGACGGAGAACAAATCAGCAAATCACCTGACAGTCAACCGGGGCACAGCTTGAATGACAATGAAAACGATGCCGACGCTAATGACGGCGATGACGAAGATAATCGCAGAGATACTGAAGAATTTTATAATAGCATTCAAGACTGTACAGCCTTTGCGCTAGCCAACATTTCCGGTCAAGCACCATCGACGCAACGTAGAAAACGATCCTCACTAGGTCAGGGATCGGTATTCTCACGTAGTGATTCATCGGCAACTACAACTTCGTCAACCAGTGGTAGTGGCACATATACTGGTGGCAAGAGACGATCGACAGCATCAATAATTTCGTCCTCAATGTGTTCGGATATTATACCGATTGATCGTCGCAGCTCAACCGAATATAGTCGGGCAAGTAGCCATCGGAGATCTAGTGGCCGGATACGTAGAAATATAACACGCATGACGATAGCCGGAGCACGTAGACGTACCACTGGCAGGTATTGCATATGTATATATATTTTGTTCCTTTCTTATTTAACTTCTTTTCTGTTGTTTTTTTTGTTTTTTTTTTTTTTTTCGTATTCGTTTTACCCCTTTTTTTCTAATTTATACCACGGATATGAGCCTTGAACATAGTAGAGTATCGTCGGTAGTTCCCCGAGTTCTATTTAACTTTAAACACTTTTCTGGTAATAGCCAGAATTACAAAGTCGAAAGATTTAGTGTAGAAAATTATCGCAAAATTGCCAGTTGCTACTACTCGTATATATATGTAATCGCATGTATGTACCGGCAATAAAATTGAGGTCGAACAACTGGTATTAAACAATCTGTATGCTTGTCAAGACTTAGAGAGAATACAGTAGACAGACCTTCCCTCTTATTCATAGTACGAGTATGTGAAATGAATTTTAAAAACCACTTCATGCTGATGAAGATCATTTGAATTAACGTAACGTAGTTTAGTTTAGAAATGATTGATTCGAAATTTGTTCTTTCTAATAGTTAGTAGTTTAATAGACTGGAAACACATATCAAAGGTCGCAAAAACGAGCATCAAATTCCTATAAAAAGTCCTTTTCAATTCGCTTCATAAATTTCAAATAAATATTCTAAAACATACGCGAGAATACAAGAATCACACAGAAGAAACCTAGTGTTCAGTTTGCCATGTTTGTTGTAGACGACACATTAAAAGGAAAAAAATTAGAACTTCTGGCAACGTCAACATTAACAAATTCGATCTGCATCTGCCAAAGTTCTACTTGAACAAGTTTCTTTCACATGAAAATGTGAGAATCACAAAGAAGAGACTTTTTTTCATACTTCGAGAACGAATGTTACTATGAAGGTCCATTCGTGTAGAAAAGTTTTGAAGACTAGAATTTCAGAAAGGAGGGTTTCACAAGTTTTGCAGTTACTCGTACTTCGAAATATCAGTTTACTAGCACTCTAGCTAGTCTAACGCTTTTCACTTAAGTGGTCACACTGGTGCGGTTTCTTTGATGGCGTCATTCGTCCGATTTAATTGAATTTGAATCTCTATGTTGCCTTCAGCTTCTGCCACAGAGCCATCCTTATTAACATCTAGTCGATTATGGATTATATAGGTTTATAAGCATGTTGACTAATGAATAAGGGCACTGGTATATTAAAGGATATATCAATTGTTCTAGATTTGTAGACTTCTTATATAATTGCTTTACTCAGGTCCTCTTGACGTGTTCAGAGTTCTGCCACAGCTTTGAATTCCTCGCAAGTCGTCTTCCTTGTGACAGTGTTAGTACGCGTATAGAATAGCACTGTTTCCACGTTTATGCTAATTCCAGATTAAACGCAGTTTTTACTTTACGCATTCTACTGTCCACAAGTTCGATACCAACATATTCCGGGACCAAATTTGCTGCTAACTTTCTCGACTTGGTGTTCAGCAACGTTTAGTTGAGTGGGGCTATTGTTATTCTGAGAAATTGAAGTGCTTGAACTCTAAATCTTTCTGAAAGCATTTCTCTTCGAATCAAGATGTGTTTTTTCTCGTGATCAAGAATTATTCTAACTGCACTGGTCAACCAAAAAAAATATTTATTTTTTACTCGGAGATAAAATTATGTGATTCGTAACCTTTGGAGTTTATAGAATCAGAAAAAGTATATAAAATAGCCAGGTCACATCGGGATTTTGTGAGAAATTTAAGAATTTAACCAAAAATATTACCGAAAAATGTTATTTCTTGTAAAATTTTGTTGTTTTTTTGGAAGCATCTGCATTCCGTTTATAAGAATACCTCGGAGTCTCTCTTATAAGCGACCAGCAGTAATCTGTCAACATTAATGGCTCCCATTTTCCTTGGAACCGTTGCTCTATTGCAGCAATGGCTTGGTGGAATCTCTCGCCGTGCTCATCGCTTACATCACCCATATTTTCAGGAAAGAAATTGAGATGAGAATGCAAAAAATGAAGTTTATGATAAGCATCCAGCATTTTCTTTACATCATCTGCATAAGCTGGAGTCTCATTGTTACCTAGGAAGTTTTCTGCTACTTTCACAAATGAACACCAGGCCTGTTTTCCTAACAAATCCAGAGTAGGAATGAAAGCTGGATCTTTTATGAGCTTTCTAATGTCTGGACCCACAAAAATACCTTCTTTAATTTTTGCTTCGCTAAGATGGGAACTTTTGTTTCAAAAAATTGAAACCAGGTTGGTCTTCCTTCATCGCCTTTACAAAGTTTTTTATAAGACCCAATTTGATATGAAATGGTGGTAGAATAACACGCTGTGATTCGATCAATGAAGGATTCCTTATATTTTTTCTCCACAAACAAAGTTTGTTCTTATAGGCCAATCTACTCTCACAAAAAAAACAACAAAATTTGGTGTAACCTAGCTGTAGTCCAAGAAGTATAGCAACAACTTTTAAATCCGAACATGTCGACCAGTTATATTTTTTATATTAAATTTTTTCCAATATAAATTTCATAACATCGTAGGTTTCTTTTAAATTGACACCATGCGCTAGAGGTATTGAAGGAAACTTATTACCATTATGAAGCAATACAGCTTTCAAACTAGCCTTTGATGCGTCGATGAATAGCCGAGATTCTTCGGTTTTGTGCTCATAACCCAGTGACAGCATTAAGCCATTAATATCATTACAATACACTAAGTTATCGGCTTTCGAAAAATAATTAACAAATTCACTTTGTCGCGTACGGTACTCTGTAATTTTTACCTCAGGCTTGAGCAGATTCCACTACTTTAACCTTGAGCTCAGTATTTCAGACTTTTGTTTTGACAAATCCAAGTCTCTGACGAGGTCATTAAGCTCAATCTGACTGATGAGATGTGGTGCATCAGAAGATGTTGGGATCATCCATGATTTCTTCTGAACAATATGACGAACTTATTTCTGTGTCCGAAAGGCGTCCGGATGGTGGCTTTGGAACTGGCAGACTTTCTGTATGAGGTGCTGGTCTTTTTACAGAAGAGACATCTGCATATTTTATGGAATGCTTTGATCTTCGAGAAAACCCCTTCACATTGGTGCAACAAAAGTAACAATCTGTGTGACTCTGGGGCTCTCTCCATATCATAGGCATTCCAAGAGACATTGCAGAAAATGACCCGTTAAACCAACCCTAAGGTAGAAAATGTGTGGTGCCCAGAGTTTATCCCGATGGTTTATTTTAAATTTAAAATAAGAAAAGTAACACTTTCCAATAAATGGTGTTATATTCTTTTTACGGAAACTTGGTGTAAATTCTCCACAAATATAGCAGAATAAATCTGGACAATTAACACAAGATCGTGGCATTTTATCACTTTAACGCACTTCTAGTATTCTTCTTACGCAAATTAGTTTATTTTTTTAAATTACTAACAGAAAAACTGATTTAAACGATGTGCGATTTTATTAGAACTGACCTCGTTCGATGAAGATGTAAAAGTGTGTGCCATTAGGTTGCTGTACGTGACCTGAGCAAAATATTATTTTTCCCTTTATCTACAGGTCGAGTACTATAAGAAACACTATTCAGTATGTCCGAGTATTTTTCATTGTTGCTCAGTGTAATTTAAGACGATTCGGAATGGATTCTACAAGTTTTTCGGAAGATATAGTCGGTAGTAATTTTACACCATTCATCAAATAAAACTCTTTTTATTGGAAATTTAAATTTTAGCCATAAATTTTCAATAATATTTAAATCGGGTGATTGCGGCGGGATCTTGATCACCCTTGGATTATGGGAAAGCCATTCTCTAACAATTATAGCCGGGTGCTTCAGATCATTGTCTTGATGGAAATGAAAAGTTTTTCAGCGCCTTGGCTTAGAATATTTTTCAAAATATCTAAATATTGAAATTTGTCCATATTCCCTTCAATAAAATGTAGGACACCAACCCCAGATGCTGAGCATGCACCTCAGATCGTCACATGTCCACCACCGTGTTTAATTGTGGGACGTAAATGCTTTGGATTCATTTCTTCATTTGGCTTTCTCCAAACGTCGACCCGCCCATTTGATCCAAAAAGATTGTATTTACTTTCATTCGTAAATAAAAGATTTTTCCAGAACGAAGAATCCTTTATTTAACTACGCAATGTGGGCGAACTGCAATCGAACTTTTTTGTTCTTCTGGCTTACGAATGGCTTCTTCCTGGCAATGCTATCATTTAATCCAGCTCTGTGTAGAACACTCCAAACTGTTTCAGCATTGCAAGTAATGTTCAGATGTGCCTCCACCATGTTTCTTAATTTTGGTGCGCTCAATCTTGGATTCTGTGGATTGGTGGACTTCCCAACGTTCATCTTGCTCAGAAAACATCTTTCCGCTTTTAAAGTATTCAATAATTAAAATTCGTTGGTCGATTATGATGTGACGTCCTATTTTGATAAATTTAACTATACGACTAAAATTCACAATCGTCAATTAAAAGAAAAATTTGTTCTCCTTTTTGTTTCTATTTTGTAAGACAACAAATGGAAATATATTATTTTTTATTTTTGTTAAAATAATTGATTTAATCTGCCAAAAATTAACATTTTCGTTTTTCACTTTCTTAGAATTTTTGGAAGAGAGAGGATTTCCATTATAAGAGATTTGGCTATGTTTTTCTTACCCGACGTACCCACCCTAACAAAGAAAATACAAAAAATTTAAGACAAAATGTAGCAAATCTTTTACCACCGAGCCATTTTTTTTCAATTCGGAAATAGAAAATTATCCGAACGGGGTAAAATTTGGCGAATAGGGTGCATGAGGTAGCAATTCGAATTTTAACTCATTGATTTTGGCCATCGCGATGACGGATGAGTGAACTGGTGCCTTGTCTTGATGAAACAAAAACTTTTTTCTTCGCCAAATGCATCTTTCAAACACTGCAATAAGTTCACATAATGCACGCCGTTGATTATTTTTCCTTTCCGAAGATAATCATTGAAAATTATCCTGCCCACATCCCAAAGAACTGACGCCACGACCTTGTCTGCAGATGGAACTATCTTCGCCATCTTTGCAGCCGATTCTCCCCTTTTTGTCCATGTTTTGACTGTTCCTTCACCTAGGGTGTGAAGTGATGGACCCATATTTCATCCATGATTATCAATCGACGCAAAAACTTGGCTTTATTGCGGCACCCATCCAATTTTTTAGTCCACATGCGAGGTACAGCGTTTTTTGAAATGCCTGCCGAATCTGCTAGTTCTCGCATTTTCAATCGACGGTCATCAAAGACCAATTTGTGGATTTTTTTCAACATTTCTGGTGAACTCAGCTCATTTGGTTGACCACTGCGATGTTCGTCTTGGCAACTCGTACGGCCTCGCTTAAACTCTGCCACCCAATATTTTATTTTTGTAAACGAAGGAGCAGACTCCCCCAGAATAGAATTCAGTTCCGTTTTGATATTGGTTGAATTGAGGCCTTTCAAATGAAAGTATTGTAACGATGACCAATTTTTTCCGAACAAATACTAAACAACATAGCGTCGTCAAACTTCAAATTTAAGCTTTATAAGGTTGGCACTTTCTACAATTGTCATTCTTTTTAAGCAACAACCGCCATCTATTCGTCAGGTTGGGTACTTCTGTGACTATCCTGGTATTTCAGCGTGATTTGGGGAGATATGAATTTGGTGTTACAAGGGTCTCAACTGAACTTGTGTCGCTATTGTCTAAATAATTAAGCGCTACTGCAAAATGTTTCCGCTATCTTGCAAGCTGTTTCGCAGTAAGCAGATTTCCGAATTTCTTAGTTTAATATGTACTCCTACTATAGAGGATCCTGGTCTTGTTTTTTCAATGTTTATATGGTATTTGGCTCATCATATGCTTCACTGTATTCTTTTCCCTTCATGCAGTATTGGATTACTACCTCAGGGTGCGCTGAGATTGCCGTAATCCATGTTTTGCGTTCAGTACGTTTATCTATCCGTCTACACGTGGCTGCTACCAACCAAATACTTTGTTCCCATATTCGTCATATACGAGTACACAGTACTCTCTATTCTATTTGCAGCATCTGTAATGAAATATTTGCGATCTTTGTACCTTCTGAACGTCAGTACCTTGTGACTGAATTGCAAAGGTTTTAGCGATCTCTCATGCAAGCTCCATGTTCTACTGCTTCCATATTGTAGTTGAAGCAGCTATTTGACAACAATTTTCAAGGCAGCACATTATGGGCTCAATGTGATAGATTGTATGGATTAGTCGAAAAGGTGGCGTGTCTCTACTATAATTTTTTTTCGTACGAAGACATCGTCTATTACCAATTCTACAAGATAACGTCAAGGATGATATAGTCTGATCAATGGGCTAGTAGATAGCTTGACTGCCTGCAACGTTTAGCAGGAACATGCCGCGGTAGTTTTTACAAACTTAGTTATTTGTTCAGGGCCTTTAATTTGGATAGCTCTACAGTCAAGATAATGCCCATGTCGCAACAAATAACTTCATTTTTACGCGATTGACAAGAATAGTTATTCCCTTATTTCCAGATATATTTAAATGTTGCACGAGTACGAACCACTGCTGCCTTAAAAACATTGGTAGTACTCCAGCAATTTTATTTGTCCTTATTTTAAATATTGATATTTAAAATCTCTTATAAGTTAAGAGCAATCTTGTTCATCAAAGCCTTTAAACAGTATTAAGCAGCTGCCTTCTTACTTATTTAGATGACACTTATTGGCATCTCCAGTAGGCTAGATCATTGGCCAGCCACCTCCACGCACACGAAGTTAGTTGGAGTTTGGTTTTGAATCGAAGATTCGTCGAACCGAATTGAAGCCCATCTACTCTGCATGCTAAATACGTTGAATTCGAAGCCATTCTATTCAAATTCTTCTGGTGAAAGCAGGAGGTATCAAAGGTCCAACGGACTATTTTTAATTCGAAACGACCAGGGGTTTCTTTATTCGCTCTTGATAGTCTTCATGTCTTTATACCAATGGAATAGGATTAGGTTGGGTGTTTAAAATAAGACCAACTTGTTGCTCGAGATAGGACTTTGCTTTTCAGCCCAAAGAAACAGCGATTAGCAGGAGTTATCCTCCATTTGCCCATGCTTACAGCGCATGAGCTTAGATAGACAAAGTCCCGAACCTACTCGAAGTCTTATATACCTCCAATAGATATATCTGTGTTTGGTGTGTTAAATCATGAAAAGGTATTTTTTCAGGAAACACTGTTGAATGTTTGTTATGAGCCAAATCTTTCACACTTTGATCTATCTGAATATTGTTCTTTTTATGATCTCATTTCCCTTCCAACCCTCAACTTGCGTTATTGGCCGAAATTTTGAACGAATTTCAGGACAATCTAACTCAGCGCGCATTCAACAGATGATCATTCAACGCGTTTTTGTTGGTTTTTCGTTGAGGTAAATGTTCTTTTTGGCTAGAAACTTTTATTTTATTCATAATAGTTAAGCACAAATGAATCGAAAACAAAACATATTTTTCTTCCCTCACTTAATTTAAGAGTTCAATTTTCAGGAAATTGTATTTCCTCGGGTTCGGGGGTTTCATCGATAGTTGAAGTTGTGAACTTGTGAAAATCACGAGGTTGGAATTGAAGCAATTCGAGCAAGTCCTTCTTCTTTTCGTTTGAAATCGGATTAGGTTGACTGTACTTCTTATCCGGGTGAATACGAATGCCGTTTTCGTAGAAAGTTTAGGTCACTTAGCTGTCATCTTTGTTCAATGAGTTTTTACATCGTTCGTCCATTTTACATCGTTCTTATTTTCATCTTTTTCCCGAAGTACAAACCCTTTCTTAAGCGAACTCGCAAAATCTAAGAACTCACTAAGTTCCATTTCTTTGACCTCAAACTGTTTTTTTGAGCCAGCTTGTCCTTTTAGCTGTGCCCTGTCGTGGGCATAATAGATTCAACCCCCCTTGTTTTCTTCTTCTTTTCGATGAGGGCATGGTCTGAGTCTGACTTCATGTGAGAGTGCCCAGGTAATAAAAATTGATGATCTATCCTATCCAGCGTTTCGGACTGTTGCACGGGCAGCATAAACATTGCAGCAATGTGTCTGTTTCGATTCTGGACACCGCACGTGTCAGATTACAGATAGTCTCTGTTTTTTAACGTAAACACCTGTCGTGTTGACTTGAGTTTACGGGATGCCCGTACATCCGTGCCCGTATCCATCAATTTGATACCAATTTGGGACTGTGGTGGAGGTACAAGTTTCACCCTTGGTATGAGTCGAGGGCGACCTAAAACCTCTAACTCCTCTTTGGGTCACAGCACCCAGTACTTATTGCAACTCTACATTGGCTCAAACCAACTGGAAGACCCTTCCCGCGACTTTGGGTTTAAACTACAGCCACCATGACGCTCCCACAAGGGGCCTACTTCAACAAGTCAGGCCCGGACCGAAATCCTGGGGGCTCCTGACTCCCATGGTAAAGCGATTTAAGTCCTGGTAGGGACTACCGGCGGTCCTGCCGCCAACAAGAAATATGACCGGCAACTTGTAACTGATCAAATCGTAGCAACCTTCGGTGGCGTCATCTGAGGATGTTTACGATAAGACCAGTAATATGCTCTGCCCCCGCGAAACCTGGACGAAACCTTGTTAATTGGGCGGGGACCCGTGTCAGAATACAGTACTAAATGCCTAAAGTTGCTGTCCAGATAGTTCTTGAGATAAAAATATAAGCAGGAAGCTATCTCATTTGCAGTACCTTTTTGCCACACAAAATAATAAGGTTGGTCCGTTTCACAGTCATGCACAGTGAGATCATTCGTCCATAGCTGCCTTTTGTAGAATGACACGAAATTCTTCAGATAAGGTGTTGGAAGGTATGGTTGCAAATCAAAACATGCAGTTTTTAAGTTGGAATTGCACTTTGACTTACTCTTATCTTTCAGCTTGGTATTATAAGCTTTTTGTGCAGACAGATGATTGTTCTCAAGTTGTTTTTTTGCATCATCAGTGTCGCTATTAGCACTGCTCTTAATCAACATCGTTAACTTATCGCAGGTATCAACTTTGGGTTTTCTCATTCAAAAAAAATTGCAACCTAACTGGAGATTCTTTATTACGCCGATACTCGTCATATGGTATATAGATGTTAGAGTATAGTGAGATGGTAAAAACTTTCTATCAGAATCTCTTCTCGAGTAGTGGCTTTCGTAAGAAAGCAGGGAATTTAGAAATTGTTTTTGGGAGGATGAAATCTTGTTCAGGTCGTTTATTTTTGGGTGAATGATGGCCGGGCGGATCTAACTGCAAGATCCCAGTGGTGGAAGCTTTCTTCTTTTGAATTAACCTCTCAATAAATCTGTTTTGCAGAATTTCGTCCTCTTCCCACGTACTTCTATGAAATAGTTTGCAGTTATGATCCGGTGATGTCCTGAGGAAACAGAGTCGTCAGATCTAGGTCGACGAACACAAATAGTGTGAGCACCGAAGCTATAACCACTGAAACTAAACGACAATTGAATAGACTTTGAGCTTTGGTTGCTGCTAATCCTAAATCCGCCAGCTGATAGATGGGAGACTGTTACTCTTACGGGGCCTAATGACTTAACACACTCTATAAAAACGCCACATTACAAACTGTTGTGCAGAGTGTGTTCAGTCATTGGAGCACATACCTGAATTGTGACACGTTTCGCACTCCACAACATCTAACTTTTCGAAGCTAACACGGTTTGCACAATCGAACAAGTTATGCAACCGCATATGTAGTACCCAGCTGGATTCACTCAAAAATGTCAATATCGCTGCATAAGAAAGTGGTTTTACAGATTTTAAACAAATCTTAGTTTCGAAGAACTATTTTAAAGATGTACAAAACCGTGTAGATATTGAAGGTATCGGTGAAGTCCTTACCGGCCTTTGCCATCCGGCTGTGCAGGATAAGTTTGGAAAGATGCCGAATGCAGTCATCACTGTGTGTAGCTCTTCACTTAAAAAGCTAATAAATGGTGCCTTTAAGTCGGTAGAAGTGGACTGTGTATGGATTTGATATTCCTGAGTTTTTCCAACATCTGTTAAAATGTCAAAACTTGGTCGATGGTAAATTTTTCTGGCCTTAAACCGCATGGATTATTTCAAAATACCTTAGGCTTTCACACAATATGGCCGACAACATTTTGTTCTCAATGTTTACGAGACTGATGTCTTTACGAAATTATAGTCTTGCGTATCGGCCAAACAATGCTAAGTTTCGATTCATCAGGCATATTTTCCAAATATTAGAAATGAGTTAATGCATGCTCTGTCTCAAGTCATCTTTAGGTGCCTGGAAACGGTTGAGAGGAAACCCCGATAGTATAGCAGCATTATTGACTTAATCTTAGACATTACCATCGTTACTTCATTTTGGTCGGATGGCCAAAAATCTTAGCTTTCATCGGCTGGGTTTGATTTTGAGTTCTGCCCGACTGTGGTGTATTCCATCGATGGTTGCTCGGCGCGTCCTTCTATGCAGCGCCGCTTTACAGTTTTACAATATGCCTATACACTTCAGAAAATCAGTGGTTTCGTGTGGTTTATCAAATAAAATATGTTATATCAGTTGCGTCATTCCTGTTGGACTGTCGCTTGACCCGTAAAGGTGCTTATTGGTTACTGCGAATGCATTTTTTCAACCTTGAATCTTCTCGCAATATTTCTCCGCAGCTGTACCATCTGATATATCCTTAAACTAGCTTGGCTGCAACTAGGTTTTGTGTCCTAGCCTTATTTCCCACAACTTGCTGGCATGTATCTTCTTTATTTTCCTTTTAATCTGTTTAACTCGCTAGTTCAAAAAGTTCCCGGAATGTATTCAGACAATTGAAAATACAAGTTTATTCATCGAAATCTATATTATCTCCTTCAGAGTAATCCCCATCGACTGCAACACTCTTATGCCGGCGCTTGATTCAATCCTCGAAACATTTTTTATATTCGGTTTTCGGTATGTCCATCAGTGGTTCCTGCGATTTTTCCATTACTTCCTCTCGGCTGTTGAAACGCGTTCCCCATAGAGATTTTTTAATTCGATTGAACAGAAAGAAGTCACAGGGAGCCAAATCAGGTGAATTCGGTGGCCGTTGGATGGTATTTGTTGCATTTTTCGTCAAAAAATTACAAATAATGATGGCACTGTGTAACGGTGCGTTTTCATAGTGCAAAATCCACGAATTTTCTGCCCACAATTCTGGTCTCATAATGCCCAAATAATACTCTTTGTTTACTGTGTAGCCTTCTGGCAAAAATTCATGAAGCACTACACCGTTGTAATCCATGGAAACCGTGAGCATTGCCTTCTTTTTTGACTGAAAACGACGTGTTTTTTTTGGTCTCGGCTCGGCCATTCACTTGCCTGATGTATGGATTGCGTGTCGTACTCATAAATCCACGTCTCGTTTCCAGTAATGATCCTTTTGATAAATGTGGGATCGGTTTCAGCCTCGCAAATCATCTCTTTTGCGACGTCAACACGGTCTCTTTTTTGCATGAAGTTGAGGTCTTTTGGCACCAACTTTGCTGCTACACGACGATTATTAACCAAAATGTCTTGGACGGATCCATAGGTAATGTTCAAGTCCTCCGCTATCTCTCTAATGGTTAATTTGCGGTTATTGACCAACATTTATTTTACGAGTACTTCATCAATGTTTTCGTCGGTTTTCGATGTCGATGGTCTGGCACTGCGTTCATCATCTTCGATTGACTCACGACCACTTTTGAACCGCTCGTGCCACTGGTAATCGACCGTTTTCTTAAGAGAATCGTTGCCGAAACACTTTTCCAACATTTCCAACGTTCGCGCACCATTAAATCCGTTTTTTTTACGCAAAATTTAATACGAGTACAAGTTCGTTGTTGCAAATTGAAATCCATTTCTAAAATTGTAAAAAATCAGCAACACACACAGGATAGATGCACTCTTGGCTACGTAACTTTTGCAAATGTTAAGCTATGACGCTAAAATTTAGAGGGAATGTCAACAACAGAAAAAACAGAACTCAAATCGGAACAATGGGAGCGCCACACTGTGGTGTCCCCCGGGAACTTTTTGATCAAGGTGGTATAACATACCAAATTTGAGACCACATTTCTTAAGTAAGATATACTCATTTGAAATGGCTCTAGAGCTTATCAAAACATCACAGATTTTCCTCATTACATACCCCTTGCCAAGCTGTTTCAGAACATCTACTTCATGAGTCATCACAACCATTCATATGACCATATTCGATCCATGTTCAAAAATAAAGCACAGCTGTAATTACCATGCAAGTATCTGTCCGATTTAATTGGAAATTGCAATTTTATGTGCAGTGGCATTCTCCCTGTCAATACAAATATTCGTACTTCTAAAAAAGATCGACTTACGTAAGCTAATTGACGCTTTTTCATCGGAATATTTACATTTTTCAAATTGTCTTCATATTTATATAACTTTTTAAATTGTGCTTACAATGGCATTTTTGTGCAAATTTAATTAATCCATTACAAAGCGAATAGAGACACTCCTACGTAATAACCTATCCCAAAACCCAAGAACCAAAATCGGTTTGAAGCAATTTTATTTATTTATTTATTTATTTATTTATAGCAACGGAAAACCCCAACTGTGGGAAATGATTTTTCGAAACGCATAAACACTATCCCAACTATTTGTATTCGTAAATGAGAAGACATGTTGGCTGTTGTCCAATTTCGAATGTATGATTTAGTTCGTCAAAAACCCAAACTCACATGTTTCCAATAATTGCTTCTACTTAGAATTTATTTTTGTCATGTAATGGGTAAATTTTATAAATTAAATTTTTGTTTTGGAATATTTTGATTGAAAATAATTTGAAGTGAAGAGATGGTTAGTCTTGTCGAACAAGATTGTCGGAGATGCCACTTTGTAGATAACATATGGATACCAATAGGTGGCATGCACGATTCGCGAGAATTTTTTTTTCGGTTCCTGACACATGATTGTTAAACTAGACCTTTGTGCTTTACAATCCGTCCAGCTGAGACTGTTGCATAGTGCTGCTTAGAGGTAAGCAACTTATATAACACACATTCTGTTGTCTGCATCTACCACTCCCGCTTTTCACAGTCGTTAGACTCTACTCAGCTCATTCTGCTCGCACGTAATAAAAGAATAGATCTCCAAACTGTCTCACGTGATCGTATCCTATGGCTGATAAGAAGCTGCCGGTTAGACAGACTCATTCTTCGCTCTGTAATGCACTTGCATTGCAACTTATCCTATCTGACTCTATTACGGTATCCCTCATATAATCTTCCTCATCTGCAGTGGACTCCATCAGATGATCAATCGTTTTTCATCGCTTCAAATGTTAACTCAGCTTAGATCGTTTAACAGACTCAAGTCTATGCCAAGTCAGCGGTATATCCAACTACAATACATGGGCAAGCAATTAAACCTTCTTTTCACAACAGATTCAATTAACTCGTCAGTCCCACTTTGTCCCCTGTCTCTCTCAACAATCGATAATTACCACCCTCCCTTTCTTCTCCCGTTTTTTTATAACTCTTCTGTCCACAACTGTCCCCACACAAATCAGTGACTATCTCAGCAGATCCCACTTTAACTTTCACAACCGAAGTATGGACGATGCCATATCTACCCTTTATAGAGAAATATTTAATTCTTTTCCCTTTACGTTCCGCTTTCCCGCCTTAAAATATTCTACTAGTCCTCCCTGGTATAATCTCAAGCTTCGTTCCTTACGAAATAAGAGAAACAAGTTATGGGCTGTTTTCCTTCGCACCAGATCCTTTTCCGACTATTCCAACTATCCTGACGCTTATCTTCGTTTTACCGAACTTTAGGATTTCCTTTACCAGCGCTATCTTAGCAATGCGCAAGCGACCCTAAGTCCTTTTTTCTAATTTGTTAACTACAATCCACTTACCATAGCCAACTTATTTGCCACCTTTTTCAAAAAATCCTTCACCAGCGACTCCTTTTTTCTGAATCTCTCCAATGGCCCACTACTCTCTCACACCCTGGACCCGTCTTATATAATATAAGTTACACCAACTTAATGACGAATTCACACCCGGCCCACATGGCCGCCCTGCCATATTCCTTAAAAAATGTTCTTCCGCTCTTTCTAATCTCATTCGTCTATCCATTTCACAAGGAGAATTTCCTCAAGCTTGGAAAACCTCCTTTATAACCCTGATCCACAAAAAAGGATCAAAGAACGAAATAACAAAATATCGTCCAATCGCTAAACTCTCCCATATATCCAAACTCTTCGAAAGTATTTTGTATAAAGCTCTAGGCTTCCAATGCAAATCACTTATTTCACCTAGACAACCACTACAAATCTCGTTGAATTCATATATTTTACTCTCTCTGCCCTAGAGAATGGCTACGAAGTCGATGGAGTTGCAACCGATTTTAGCAAGGCCTTCGATAAAATCTCTCATCGATTAATACTCTTCAAATTGTCTGCTCTCATCTTTGAACTCATACTGTTAAATTGGATATCCTCTTACTGGAAAACCGTTTTTACAATATTCGTTTTAGGTCTGCCCACTCGGCTCCATTTTTGGCACTTCTGGAGTTCCACAAGGCAGCCATCTCGGTTCCGTTTTTTTTAAACTAAACATAACTGATCTCGAGAGGATCATCAAGGACTCGTCTGTCTGCCTTTAGGCCACTACTGCTTTATTTAAAGAAGCCCCAAACTGGACATCAACTCGACCTTTCACGAGTTTGATGCGCTGTCTGACACCACTCAAAGAAATGTATCCCATATCGCTATACATAATTCTGGTTGGCTTCGTCATTTTGGACAGACAACACCCGAAGGACGGTGTGCTGAGATCTTCGCTGCGAAAAATTATACCAGACGTTGATAGTCATACCGCCAACACCCTGGACTTGTTTTTAACTTCTCACCCTGATAGGTACTTATTTGATGTGCTCTCCCCTCTAGACTCGTCGGACCATTGTGTCATATCAGCTAATTTCTCGTACACCGACCACACAGTGAGAGAAAAGCTTCCTAAAAGAACCGTATGGCAATACGAGAAAGCCAATTGGAGCGGACTTAATAACTTCTTTAGGAATTTTAACTGGTCGTTATGTTTCCTCGATAACGAAGTGAATGCCGCTGCTGACATGTTCACAGAAACTATTCTCTTTGGAATGAGATGCTTTATCCCTCATCGGATGAAGAGTATCCAACCAAAAGAAAAGGCATGGTATGACTCGAGCTGTAAAGAGGCTGTCAGGGTTAGAGAAATGTTTTTTCGGTCCTACAAAGCCAACCCGACAGAGGAAAACCGAAAAAAGTTCAAACGAGCCAGAAATAATAGCAAAGCCTTTCTTAAGTGTATGAAATTCCAATATGACCAAAAACTGAGGCAAAAATTACTGCAATATCCCAAAGGCAATAAAAATTATTGGTCGTTCGTCAAAAAGAATAGAAATTCTGCCTTAACCTCCATTCCAACGCTCATTTAATATAACGTTAGAGCTGCAGTTCGTTGGACAAAGCCAATCAGCTTGCTGCACACTTTGCGGCTAGCTCAATACTCCCAGATTATGCTCTGTCCCTGCCTACACTTGAGTGCATCGAATCTTCAATGGGACGAATTCACTTTCGCACTCGTGTGGTAGAAAGAGTACTCAAAGATCTTAACATACATACATCTGCTGGTCCAGATGGCATATCTCCCCTTCCTCTGAAGAGGTGTTCTTCCTCCCTGGCAAAACCACTGCGTATGCTTTTTCATCAATCCTACTCTTTAGGAATCTTTTCGAGCAGATGGAAAACAGCATTTGTCCAGCCCGTCCCTAAAAAAAAGGCGAATCTTCCTCTCTTCTCCTCCTACAGACCCATTGCACTTACGTCCATCCTCACCAAGGTTATGGAAATGCTAATAAACCGTCAGCTCATGAAATATCTCGAAACACGAAAACTTCTAAATGACCGGCATTAGCAACCAGGTCCAATGGTGATCAGATGGCATGTCTCACCGAAAAGTGAAACCAAAGCGTACACCAATCTGGCGAAAGGAAAATAGTTGGACTCGATATTTCTAAGGCATTTGACAGAGTTTGGCATGATGTTGATGATATCAAGTCTGATATTCACAAAATAAATGCTGGTGTGCCCCAGGGCTCCGTTCTGTCTCCGACACTTTTTAAAATTTTCGTTAATGATTTCTTGTCTGCTACTTCTAATCCAATACATTCCTTTGCCGATGACAGTACTCTGGACTCAGGCCCCTGCTCTTCGGCTGTAGAACGGGACCGGCAGCTTATGTTAAGCTCATTAAATTCCGATATTAGCAACTATCAACAGAGTGGAATTTAATGCTTCCAAAACACAATGCTGTCTGCTGTCGTCAAAGCGAAATTTAAATACCCAGCCATTATCTATGAATGGCACTTGCATCGTTGAAACCGAAAAACTTTCCATTCTCGGTATGTGTGTCAATGACAACCTACGTTGGATCACATATTCGGTGTCGTCAAAAATGCTGCGAAATGTCTAGGTTTCCTCACGCGATGTAAGAAATATTTCACACCCTCTGATCTGGCCTCAATATATAAGGCGTTTATACGCCCAAAATTGGAGTACAATGCCCAGATCTGGTTGGGTGCTCCTAAAATATCTCTGCACCTGTTAGATAGGATCCAAAACCGTGCGGTAAAACTCATAGATGATACTAGTATCAGTCAATCAATTAGCACCCTTGAATACCGACGTAATGTCTCCTGTCTCACTTTGTTTTATCGCTATTTCCACCACCAGTGCTCCATTGAAGTCGCCAATAACATTCCACCTCTTCTTACTTTTAACCGTAGCACCCGTCTCGCTATGAATGCTCATCATTATACCCTCAAGCTCGCTTTCGGACGTACTCTGAAATATCGTGATTCGCTTATGGAATGCCCTGCCGAACTCTTTATTCCCCAGTCACTATAACTTGCAAACATTTAAGACCAATGCTCATCGGTATCTCTCTTTTTTTCCCTCCCTAACTACCCCTCGCCCACGCTATCTGCAAACATCTTAAGGGTACATAAAATCACTTGTGGATAACGGCTGATCAACTCCTTATTTACAAGTTCAGCCTTAGCCTTCACCGATATCAAACAATGAGTCTACTCTGTAATACTCGCAGCCGTTTCTGAGCGGCAATCTAGCCATTTTTGTTTGCAATGTCTACAACCAGGAATACTCATTTACATATAAAGTTTGTGCATAAATTTATTACAAAACTTATTAACTTTAATCTTTTGGACAGTAATTAATTAATTATTTATTTTTTTTTTACAGTTTTGATGTAGAAAATGGCCAAGGTGCTAGATCTCCGCTTGAAGGCGGTTCACCCAGCGCTGGATTGGTATTACAAAATCTCCCTCAACGTCGTGAATCTTTTCTGTATAGATCGGATTCAGACTTTGAGATGTCCCCCAAATCTATGTCAAGAAATTCAAGCATAGCAAGCGAAAGGTAAACAATCCTTCTAATTTTATAAAAACTTTATTTTTTATGATTCTTACTTTATTTTTATACTTATCATCTTTTTAAACAACTTCTACTCTTGTTTATTTTTTTTTCTTTTTTTAAATCATCTTTAGAAAATATTTTGAATGCACACATTTTATACTATCCGCAATGGACAGATGGATATTTGCGGCAACTACCGCCGTCTTGTGAATACGAATAGAAGAGGCATTTCATTTGATGGACCCTTAATAGACTTCAGGGTTCCACATTTTGTCCCAGTCTCTTTCAAGTCGCATTTATCATATGTTAAGTTCTTGCTCGAATATCTGTCCGTGTATTGCTATTTAATTTTTTTTTTTTTAAATAACAGACATTCACTATTTTTATAAGATCATTCATTTTTTTCTAAACTTCTATATTCATAACATACACATATCTATACCTTTGTAGGTATATCGATTTGGTAATTGATTAAAGTCAATGTGGTCCCCTACCTTTCCTGGCTTGAAATCTATTAAGACATTTCTCCTAAGCACTGAATGAATTTTTTATTTTCTATCTATCCTTTAACGTCAAATAAAATAAACCTTTGATCCTTTAACGGTCGGTATTATTTTTTTATAAATACACATGCTTATAGTTATATTGATATAATTTTGGGAATAAATATTTAAGATAGCTTTTTCCTATTATTTTAGTTTTATCTTTATTTTCCTTCTTTTATTTCTTGAAGAAAAGCAATTGGATTATTTTATTTTTAGATGACCAATAGCGCATATTTGTGTACATATGGCATACCTGAAGCTGGCTGTACATATTATTGCGAAGACAATATCACAAATTCGTTAATCTTGCCTTGAAAACTGAAATTCTCTCCGCCCTGCGGAGCATCTCATCAGATCTCTGTGTATTCCGAAATCAACTCCCTCAGTCCCACATTGGTCGCCCATCTTTTCCTTCTGAGAAAGAAGAAATTGCACTGAATGTCGTATTTTGAAATGGCGACATAGAGTGTTACCTGTATTGCGCTCGTCTTCGTATAAAGATATCTGTAGATCTCTCAAATTATGCGATTTCCCCAACGGGCAACTATTGTAGCTGACTCCAGCGATGATTGACGCAGTGTTAAAACAAACATTATGGTCCAACTGATGCTGAAATGGATCTCCACTCATATGCTAGCCACATAAATTTGTAGCGTATTCAAAAAACGCGTTTCACTCTTAAGAACTACTATCGCTCATTACCCATCCAAAAATTCTGCGCTTGTGCCACGGAAACATCAAAGGACGCTGCCAAAATATTAAGCCATTTCTTGTCAAACCGTAAAACAATTACCAATCAATACCCCAGCATTCTATTTTAATTCACAAACTCTTTTTGCCGTACAGACACCAATAAGTACAAATTGTGAAATATTGTGTTTGCCCAAGACTAGGATGTACACGGTAACGATGATCTAGAGGTGGATAACCAATCAAGCAGCATTACGAACTCAAATTTGCATTTTACGAAAAGGTACCGACATTTCTTTTTGTTACATTCGTCCTTCCGAACAAGCCCTTAGTTTTCAGGAAGCCGTAGCTACGTTTGACTCCCTATTAGCTCATGTCGACTCTAGCGACGTAATTGTAATTTATGGGTAATTTTAACTTATCTAAGTTGTAATGGATTAAAACTTTTACAGACTGCGGTCTTTCGAATAATCTTGAGGGACAGCTTCATATTATTTTCTCTATTGACGCTGATAATTGCAATATTTCAACGAGCAATCACCTCCGCTCTAATCTAGATCCCTGCCAACCACTTAAAATCTAGCCTATGAACTGTAGCTTTGATTTTGATAGAGAAGACTATGTCAAACTGAACAACCTACAATACTTAGTAAGGCCAATTTAAGTCTCTCATCTCACAGGTCCCTTTCAGCTCTCCATTTCACTATTGTCTTAATTCTTGGAAAACGTATACATAATCCATCTTCAAAACGGCGAAATTCCAAATTATAGGACCATCGCAAAGCTGTCTTCCATTCCAAAGCTGTTAGAGAACATTCTGTATGACTCACTGCAAGTCCTTCCTTAAAGGGTAGATGAGCAATCTCAAACCTAACAGAATTCGTATCAAGCACTATGTACGCTCTAGAAAATGCCAAAGAAGTTGATGTAATTACCACCGATTACAGCAAAGATTTCGTCATAATTTCACATAAAGTCACCCTCCACAAGCCCTTCACTTTCAATCTGATTTCTGCTCGTACTTGTAGTGCCTACATCCGGCGTACCTCAATGGAGCCATCTCGGTCCTTTCGTATTTATCAAAGCTAAGAAAATGGATTATATCTCGTATTCCTTTACCGAAATGTCAAGGCCGTAGCAGAATGATTGATTTAGTGCAAGCATTCTGGCTCTTGCTGGTGCCGGACATTTGCCGAAGTAATGGCAACGAGTTTCCTTCTCATTTTCGTTCCTGCAACTGCGGATGTGGGGGTTCCATGGGATACCTAATTTGACCGTGTGGTCTCCATGCCGTGATTCTGGCGATATCTGGCCGGGTTCTGTTTAGTAGGTCTTTTGTTCTACTTTTATCGTTAATCGGCCATATCATCCTTGATATGGCGCAGTTGGCTAACTCCCTTCCATTGCAGGTTGGATTTCTCCAGAAAGTATGAATGGGTTTGTCCTTTAGCCACTCTTAGCGGGATGTGGATTCTTGCCGCGAGTGAGCCGTGCAGAGCTAGGCCTGCCTGGCCAGTTCATCTGCATGCTCGTTTGCTTTTTTGTCACTATTGCTCTGAAACACAGAACAGTGTGATCCTGAAGCGTTCGCCCAAGCGGGCAAACTTGTTCTGGTACTCCTGCACTATTTTGTAGTAAAGGGTGACCATAGGAAAAAAAAATTTCAATAAAACAACGAAGGTGTGAGATATAAAATTGTTTCTGGCTTTATTTAGAAGCTACGTTCATGCCTTTATGTGTGGAATACCACATCATTCAAATCGCCGCTCGGCTTTGCTGGCAGTGCTTCAAGCGGCCGGCCCAATTTTTGATGACTCGGTCCAATATGTACGGCGTTATTACGGCAATAGCGTGTCGAATGTTGGCCCCGAGCTCGTCCATAGTGGTTAGCGTGTTAGCATAGACTGAGGACTTGACGTGGCCCCAGAGAACATAGTCAAGTGGTGTCAAATCGCATGATTGTGGCGGCCAATTAACGAACGCTCGCCGTGAGATGACCCAGTCGCCAAATTTATCCTTCACAACTTCAAGCGTTGCGTCACTTGTATGGCATGTAGCGCCGTCTTGTTAGAACCACAGTTCGGATATATCCATTTTGTCGAGCTCTGACCACAGAAAGTCGGTTAGAGTCGCTCTATACCTGAGACCCATGACGGGAACGGTGTCTCCTTCCTCATTTCGAAAGAAATAAGGTCCGATGATGCCGCCATGCCATAAATAGCGGCAATTTTGATTGTTGACATAGCCACTGAACCAAAAATGGGCCTCGTTCGGGAAGATGATTTTTTAGCCAAAATCCGGATCTCCGGCCAAAATTTCCAGCGCCCAATTACCGAACTCACGGCATTGTCTATGCTCGTCCGGCTTCAATTCTTGCGTCTGCATAATCTTATACGGACGTAGGCCCTAATTCAATTGCAAAATAAGCCCTCTGGTGGTGCCCAATTCAGCTGATCGGCGCCGAATCGACATTTCTGGGTCTTCTTCGATACTGGCCGCTACAGCGCCTATGTTTTCTTCATTTCGCACCAATCTTTGTCTGGTTGGTGGCTTAAAATCCAAAAGAGTGCACTCACGCTGAAACTTTTCCACGGTGCGACGAATTGCCTACACACTGACTCCATGATAACGACCGACCGACGTCACGACGCGATTCACGTTGCGTATTTACAACTGAGCCGGAATCTCGATATTTTTTAATAATTTCCGCACGATCGACGATCGTCAAATGATGAATGATGAAATGACAAACCTTACTGAATATTTTGACAGCTGGATGTCATTGGTAACTTTGACAGTTGCTTTAGAAAAACTATGCTTGCTATCTGATCACCCTAATTTGGTAGTCGAGTCAATAGATTTGATAACGACTTGCCAATCTATGAGGATAGAAATGTTTTGTTTGTGCGTTGTGTCATGCCCGAGTTGCGTATAAGCCTCTCGGATCGGTAGTAGTTCCTCCTGGAAGGCGCTGGCAAAATCCGGCAAGCGGTATGATACTGATATTTTCAGTGATTCTGAATAGACACCGGACACCGCACCACAGGCCATCTTTAATCCGTCGGTATAGATGAAATCCTTCACTACTTCGTCTTTTTGCCACTGAGTTCTGATGGGAGATCCTACGTGTATTTTAGTTTAGTTTGGGTGTGATGTAGTCAGCTGGAAACGTGGCCATGCCGTTTGGTAACGAGTTCGGAGTGTTGCTGTAAGGCCGTGGAGTTCAGCACTCAGATTCGTTGAGTCTGACTGCGCAGAATAGTGCGGTATTTTTTGTGTTTAGGTCGAGAGGCAAAAGATGCAGGAACAGGAGTTGGGTCCAACCTCGACGCGCGGGTCACCATACTAGTGACCGGTAGGTGAGTGAGAATTAGATGCACTACGGCTGTGTATATCCAAAAGGTGATCTTTGATTGAAGTCCCCACTTCTTTCCAAAGATTTTGCTGCAGGTACAGAAAGCGACAAATGCCTCTCTTACTCTGTGTTCGATGTTTTGCATCCAGTTAAGTTTTCGATCAAGCATGATACCTACATAGATACCTGGCGCTGGAGTATAGTGTGAGCGGTTGACTATTAAAACAGGGAATGGTACTCGTAAAATCAGTGAATAGCATCAGTTCAGTTTTGCTCGGGTTGACGTCAAGGCCACAATTTGCGGCTCTGTCCAAGAGCAGCCTCCATGATTTCACTTATCATGGAGGGGAACTTCCCTGACACTAGTATTACCATCTCATCCTCATACGCGACCAATTTAACTCCTTCTCTTTTTAGTCTTACAAGAATTTTATTCATAACCATTAGCCAGAGAAGAGGAGAAATCTGCCTGTGGCTGTTACCTAGTGTTGTTTGAATAATTCTTGTTCTGAACATAGAGACTATCCATTGACTAATAAATACGTCTATGCCCAGCTCGATCAGAGATTACATTAACATAAGAAATCTCAGATATGTTCCTCCGTATTAATCCTAACCGAACCAATTATGGATACCATGACTCCATTCAACCTACTTTTGACTATTACATAAACAGGCTCTCCCTCCAGACTGACCTCTGTTATTTCTTATGAAGCAGAATAAGATTGTTCAGGTTTGACCCGGGCCCGGACGCAGCCAAAATATTCTAAATACTCGTATGTTAAGCGCCAATAGTTCGAAGTAAAATAGCCTTATCCTTCAAGGATCAGGGGTCTAGATAGTGTCACGAATGCGGCCTTAGATGTGCCACTAACTGAAACCATATATTCTTAACTAAGTTTTTAACTCGTCGTCTCAACTGCTGGCAATGTTCATGTTGTGGCTGGAATTGGAAAAGCTTAGTAATTTTTTTGTCAAGATTAATCGAATGCCGTTTTTGGTGGCTTATTGAAAAATTTTGAACGGATTGATGGATATTTATGATTTTAACATCGCTGGTGCCTCTATTGGAACTTCGGAAAACACTTCACTGGTGAACCTAAGGAACAACAGCGGTTAGAGAATGCACCCTAGATGAACTTCATTTCGAACTTCAAAGTCGTCAGATACCCTGCTATTGCACAAAATATAATTATCGCTCTTTTCGATTCCTCAAGCAATCATTAATTTTTCAGAGTTTTTGTATCAGTGATTGGAGAAGTGTCACGCTGTATTCGGCTCCACATTTGGTCTTCAATAAAAAACTTGTCGAGTCAGCGCGGTCTCTACTGTCTCTAATTGCGTATTCCAAAATGGTTGAGGTCCTGCCAGCTGATCGGTTGTGTGCGATTTTTTTTTCAAAATTTGAACGTTTATTTAAGAAAAACATGTACAATAGTATTATTCAAAGTATTGCCCGTCCGAAGCTATGACTTTTTCCCATCTTTCTGGCAATTTGTGGATCCCATCCTAAAAGAACTGCGCCGGCTCGGCAGCCAAGAATGAATCAAGCCAATTTTTGATATTCTGCTCTGATGTGAACCGTATTTCAGTGAGGGCGTTCTGCATCGACCGGAACAAATGGTAGTCAGATGAGGCAAGTTCTGGGCTATAAGGCGAGTGGGGTAAGACTTCCCATCCACTGTTTTCCAAATAGTTCTTAACCGGAATAGCAACGTGAGGCCGAGCGTTGTCATGATGGAAAATTATTGCCTCGTGTCTGGTCGCATATTTCGGGCGTTTTTCGGCCACTGCTCTCTTCAAACGGATTAATTGTGTTCGGTAGCATTGTCCATTGATGGTTTCGCCCGGTTTTAGCAGCTCATAACACAGCACACCCATCTGATCCCACCAAATACAGACCATTACCTTCGCGCCATGGATATTCGGCTTTGCCGTTGATTTGGCTGTTTGGCCGGGTTTCACATATGGTTTTTTTGCGCTTGGGGTTGTCGTAATGGATCCATTTTTCACCACCAGTAACAATCAGATGCAAAAATGACTTCCTTTTGTGGCGTTCCAGCAGCATTTCGGACATGCAAAACCGCTTTAAGACGTTTCTCGGCTTGAGTTTATGTGGAACCCAATTTCCTTGCTTTTGAATATATCCAGCTGTTTTTAAACGTTTTGAAATGGCAAAGATTCTGCGAGCTCTTCTTGTGTTTGGCAACAATCTTCATAGAGTAATCCTTCCAGTTCTTCATCTTCAAACTTTTTTGGCTGCTCAGGACGTTCATCGTCTTCCAAGCCAAAATCACCACTTTTAAATCGTGCAAACCACTTTTGGCACATTCGCTCAGCTAGCGCATGTTCACCATAAACTTCCACCAAAATACGATGACTTTCGGCAGCAGTTTTCTTCATGAAGAAGACACTTTTTCAGGCACAAAGTTCGACATATTTGAGTGAAAAAAAATTATTGTTGTTTACGCTTCAAATGAATGACATATACTGAAATGACGTACAATGACAGTAGCTTTCCAACTCATGTTCCAATGGAATAACAACAATGGAATAATACAAGTTACGCCATCTCTTAGCAAACCGCAAGTAAGTTATAGACCCAATAAAATTCCAACACGACCAAAAACTGAGGCAAAAAATAATACAATGTCCCGAAGGTAGTAAAAATGTTTGGTTGTTCGTCGAAAATATTAGAAATTCTGCCTATCCTCCATCCCAACGCTCATTTAAAATGACATCCCAGCTGTCAACACTTTTTCCACAAGGCCAACCTGCTTGATGCACACTCTGCGACCAGCTCCCAGATTGTGATTTGTCTCTACCTTATCTGGAGTGCGTCGAATCTTAAATGGGACAAATCCACTTTCGCACTCGTGTAGTAGTAACGGTTCTTAGAGATCTTAATATACACAAATCCACTAGACCAGATGGTATATGTCCCCTCCTTCTGAAGAGGTATCCTTCCTCGCTAGCAAAACCATTGCGTAAGCTTTTTCATCAATCCTACTATTTAGAACTCTTTCCGAGCAGATGGAAAACAGCATTTGTCCAGCCCGTCCCTAAAAAAAAAGGCAAATCTTCTTCTATCTCCTCCTACAGACCCATTCCATTTACGTCCCTCCTCTCCAATGTCATGAAAACGCTGATAAACCGTCAGCTCATGAAATATCTCGAAACACGAAAACTTCTAAATGACCGGCAATATGGTTTTTGTAGCAACAGGTCCACTGGTGATCTCATGGCCTGTCTCACCGAAAGGTGGAACCAAAGCGTACATCAATCTGGCGAAAGCAAGATAGTTGCACTTGATATTTCTAAGACATTTGACAGAGTTTGGCATCAGGCTCTTTTGTCGAAAATGCGTGCTTTTGGGATCGACGACTCTCTTCTTCAAGGATTGGAAATTACCTTTCGGAACGTTCAATTCAAGTTGTCTTGGACGATTTCAAATCTGATATTCACAAAATAAATGCTTGTGTGCCCCAGGGCTCCGTTCTGTCTCCGACACTCTTTTTAATTTTCATCAATTGCTTCTGCTTCTCATATTCGTTCCCGGACTCACGCCCCTGCTCTTCGGCTATAGAACGGGAACGGCAGCGTATGCTAAGCTCATTAAGTTCCGATATTAACAGCATAACCAATTGGGGAACTATCAACAGAGTGGAATTTAATGCTTCCCAAACACAATGCTGTCAGCTGTCGTCAAAGCGAAATTTAAAAACCCAGCCATTATTTATGAATGGCACTTGCATCGTTGGAACCGATACACTTTCCATTCTCGGTATGTGTATCAATGACAACCTACGTTGGAACACATATTCTGTGTCGTCAAAAATACTGCGAAATGTCCAGGTTTCCTCAAGCGGTGTTAGAAATATTTCACCCCATCTGATCTGGTCTCACTATACATATAAGGCATTCATCAATGCCCACATCTGGTCAGGTGCTCCAAAAACATCTCTGCACCTGCTAGATAGGATACAAAACCGTGCGATAAGACTCATAGGTGATACTAATATCACCCAAACAATGGACACCTCGAACAACGACGTAATGTCTCGTGCCTCACTCTGTTTTATCCCTATTTCCACCACCAGTGCTCCATTGGAATCGCCAGTAGCATTCCGCCCATTCAAACTTTCAACCGTAACACCCGTCTCGCTATGAATGCTTATCAGTATACCCTCAAACCCATTTTCGGACGTACTCTAAAATATCGTGATTCTTTCCTAAGCCAAACAACTTACTTATGGAATGCCCTGCCGATCTCTGTATTTCCTGGTCGTTATAACTTACAAACATTTAAAAACAATGTATATCGGTACCTTTTTTTTCTCCCTAAATTTTCTTCGCCGCGCTGTGTACAAACATTTTAAGGGAACACAAACCCCTTGAGCGCGCGCGCATTATAAAATAAAACATCTTCCGATTGCAGCTTTTTGACCACAATATAAAGGGTGGTTTTTTAGTATTATACAAATTCAATATGAAATTAAACATTTGAACCTAATGTTAATGTCTATGGTATTAGCTTTATTTAATAGACAATTTTATGCCATTAGTGCATAAATATGACATCGGGCATATTCACACCACGGCTAGCTCGAATGAAGCGCAATCGTGAAGTCCAATTTTCGACAATTTTATCGAACAACGGGGGCCGTATATCAGCAATATTACGGCGAATGTTGACTTCCAAATAGGCCAACGTCTCTGGTTTATCGGCATAGACTAATGTCTTCACATACCCCTAAAGAAAGTAATCTAAAGGTGTGAGATCACAGGATCGTGGAGGCCAGTTCACAGCTCCATTATGCGAAATTATGCGCTCAGTAAATGTTTTCCGCAATAAATTGATGGTGTCGCACGCCGTATGGCATATTGCGCCATCTTGTTGAAACCAAAGCTCTGTCACGTCAATGCCATTCAACTGAGGAACGAAGAAGTCAGAAATCATTTTTCTATAGCGCTCTCCATTGACGGTAACATTCTGGCCGGCATCGTCCTTAAAGAAAGATGGGCCGATGATTCTACGAGTCCATAAAGCACACCAAACAGTGTTGTTGTAATGGTTGTAATGGCATCTCGGCAAAGGCTTCTGGGTATTCTCCGCTCCAAATTCGGCAATTTTGCTTGGTTACATGTCCATTTAACCAAAAATGGGGTTCGTGGGGGTACAAAATTTTGCGTCGAAAATCAAGGATCAAGCTGAATCATGTTTTCGGCCCATTCCCCGAATCTACGACTCGTATATAGGTAATGGTCACGCGGTTTCAACTCTTACATAAGCTGGATCTTATAAGCTTTTAAGCCAAGATCTTTCCGTAAAGTCTACCACAAAGTGGGTGGGCATAGTTTCAATTGCTATCCACGATGGCGAATCGACTCATTCGGATACTCCTCAACACTGCGCTCCACAACGGCAATAACTTTTTCTGTTCACACGGTTTGTCGTCTTTGGGGATGCGTGTTATCAACTAGAGTGTACGTGGTGCGAAAAGGATTCGCGTGTTCCGAATAACTTGCTCAGATGGACGATTATGTCAACCGTAAAATGGACGTAGGACACGACAAGCTTGGCGAACCGAACCATGGTTTTCAAGATAAGTTTGCACAATTTGCACGCATTGTTTTGGCGTTAATCTATTCATCGCAAAATGGCAAAAGGTACTAACCACAGATAAACTTTCAACTGTCAAATTGACAATCTGTAGAAACAGTGTTGCCAGTTTTAAAACAAAGCCTCGAACAAATACGCCCTTTACTTTGTCACTCATTATAAAAACAAACCAATAACGCTCACAAAGTAAAAAAAACAGTTAGCACAATTATCGATAAAAAAACAAACGTTCCTCAAGTAGCGTCCTTCTCGAATGTTTCACTGTACGAACCTGACTGAAAGCGACGTTTCTAAAGACGAAGCAAGCAATAGTCTGAACACGTGCAAATAGCTTCAAAAACATCCCTTGTTTCGGTCATGTGTGGCTCGCTGCCTACCCGTCGGCCTTGTACTGTACTTTGAAAAACAAGTGCTTTGAGGTATTTCCCGGCCATAATCTTTTGGGATATCATTTTTGAGGTCCTAAGGGACCATTAAAAGCAATAAAAAAAAATCCTAGAGTGGCCTAACCACGGCCCAATGATGGTGCAATGGCGTTTTATGAATTTTGCGAGGATTGCCGTTTCCCCGAAAGTGGCAATTTCGGTTGTTTACTCCGCCAGAAAAGGTGAAATGAGCCTCGTCGATCATCAGAATTCGCTCCCAAACATCCATCCGACTTAGTTTCAATCTGGGTGTGGAATTTGTCAAACAACACAGGTCTAACTTTCATAGATGTTATTAAAACGTCTGCATCAGTATCATTCATATTATACGAGTATGTAGTTATAATTGATGACACAGCACAAACACACAGAGAAACATGAAATCGAAAATATGAAAGCGTGCGTTTGTTCACGTACGCTACTGAGTTAGTTTTCCTCGTCCGATCGCCGTAAGTTGTAGTGACAAAGTATGACTGTCACACGGCAGCAGTCTGGCAGGAAATCGTCACCATATAATGTGAAAGGGGTTATTGCCTTCTATATTCCACCAGAAAAATGTCACCTTACGATTTTTTGCCGTACTGTCAAAACCGTAAAGTATGAAATAAGCGTGACTCCACAAAAAAAAACATATGATCTCACTATACGAGTACAAACCATAATAAGTTTTTGTCGTTAAATAGTTGCTGCGTGCCGAATTAGAAATCCTTGTTTTCCAATAAGATCCGCTAGGTTGTGAATACCAGGTCGCTATTAGAAGTCCTCGGTCTAAAATCGTACAATTAAAGGTCAAACAAAGGGGTAAAATATGGCGCTGGACATTCTAGCAATTACGCCGCCACAGTTCTGTACGAATCATTCAAAAGGTCTTCATGAAGAACAATTCATTTTTCTACCAACAAAGTGCAAGTAGGATGGTTACATACAAGGTCATCACTAACGGACTCGGCCAGTAATTCACCCTAATCAGTGACGTTGTTGAATTTTGGTTAAGATCCAGTTATCTTCACTTCGTGCTGGTCAGATGGATGGACATGGTCATAGTCCCTGCTGCCTTGTTGGCAAAGCACTGGCTGTCGATGCCACTGGTCCGAGAAATCCTTTTCAATCCATTCTTCGTAGGATGCGCTTTCTAGCATCGTAAGGCCACTGATTTTTTAAATAAAATGAAGACAATACGGCATTGCTGACATTATTGCGGCTGATTATCTGCGCTTCAGGGAATAGAATACGAAGGCTTCCGAGTTGTCTGAGGCCTTTTCCTTTTCCATACCAAACTTTAAAATAACGCCCTTTTTAATTAATCAAACGCGTGATAAAGGAATAAACGCTGGTTTTACATATTCCCTAAAGCACTCATCGCATTGATGCTGAAGGTTTTTCTCTTTATTACTCCCGGCCCGTTTCGGCGGGAATGACTGTAATATCGGATTTTTCAATAAGGACATAACAATTTTGTGTTTAAATAAAACACAGAATAATTGAAATGTCGGGCAGGAATTTATTCCATGTGAAATTTAAGTATGATATTCGATGTCGTTCATATGACCACCGAGAGCACGTTTGCAGCGGTCGATTCTTTGGAGCCAATTTTCCACCACTCTTCCACACATGTCGACCGTAACGTGAGCTCCTCTAACGTTGTTGGCTTGTTGGCATAAACCAACTGCTTAACGTATCCTCATAAAGTGAATTCCAACCGCGTCAAATCGCATGTGCTAAGTAGCCATTCGATCGGATCATTTGCCGAAATTACACGGTTACTGAACTTTCCATTTAATAAATCAATTGGTTGATTGGCTATGTGGCATGTGGCACCATCTTGTTGGAATCACATATCACTAATGTCAAGTCCATCCAATTGTCTTCCAGCGTCAACGGTCTCGCCACACTGAAAGTATTGGTCCCCACTAGATCAACAAAACCAAGCAGTCTTAGACGCGGTAAGTACCTAGATGGAGAACCACATGGGATCTGGGTACACCGCGTGCTGTTGACAAAAAAAACCACATGGGCATAGTACCCCGGCGTAAAATCCCGTACTTTACAAGCATGGCGCGATGGTGAACATAACATGGCAACCATTTTCAGCGACGAAAAAATACGGTCCAATGACACCTCCGGCATGAAATGCACACCACATGGTCACTTTTTGTGGATGCAATGGAGTCACTTGAAGCACATGTAGGTTTTTTGCTGTCCAATAACGCGTATTCTGCTTATTGACAAAGCCCTTAAGCCAAAAATGAGCTTCATCGCTGAATATGATTTTTCGATGAAATTCAGGATTTTATTCAAACTTTTGCAGAGCCAAATCGGAGAAGTTTCGGCGCTTCAAATGACCAAAAGTCTTCAGTTCTGAAGTTAGTCGGATCTTGTAAGGGTGTAGGCTAAGACCTTTACTCTAAATTCGCCTCAATGTGGACTGAGAGTTTCCTAATTCCTCTGAACGGCGTGGAATCGACTGATTCGGCTCATTTTGAACTGAAGCGCTTACGGCTGCGATATTGACACGAATTTACCCACGATTATTACGACCAAAAACTGTAGAAAGAGCTCTTAAAGTTACGAACACCGACTCAGAATTTCAGTGGTAATTTTTGTTAATTTCTAAACCCTGCTCGTTTATGAACTTCATCACGATAAAAATGTAAACCTTGACTGACGTTTTGACATTGACAGATCATAAAAAAGGTTGAATGATGCGTTTGTATGAAAATACAAAATTTGTATGTAATTATTGAAAAAGCCTTTATCTGCTCTGTATCAGATGTCCTCAAGTTGAACTTGCCTATCAAAAATCCCAAAACTTCACTTGCAATTACGATAATCTTCGTCTTTAATTCGTCGCTGGAACTTCTGTTTTGTAGTAGTTCGAAAAGCCAATTAAGGACGCAATTTTTGAATAATTTTGATAATATGTATGAGATGCATAGTAGCTGTAAAAGTCAGCGTCAGCAAGGGGGGTCTACAAGTTCAAACCAAAGGTGAAGAAATCGTCCATCAAAATTTGTCAGTTTTCGACGTAATTTGTCATTTTCGATGAGAAGTGAAATTAAATTGTAGCCACTGTCTTCAATAGGTTTTTTGAAACCAAATTAAAACGGCAAACAGTTACACTAAAACCTAATTTTGTATTCCCAACAACAGTAGACAGCTCTAAGGTATTCTTCCTGGACTCCTTGGTATGTACTGTATCTAGAGATATTTTATAAAGAGTTTTCCAACAAGAGGTTTCATTTTTATTTTTAAAAAAACTCTTTCATGAATAAAAATATTATTTTTATTTGAAACGATTGAAGAAGTGTTCCCATAAATGATGGAACAGAATATTAGCCAAGTGACCTCTATTGCACATCCAGGCTTTTTTGATAAAATAGTTCATCACATTTTTACACATCTGCGGCTCTGTTTTATCGATAACAACGTAGTTGTTGGCTTTAAGTGCTTCAATTGACTGGAGAGCGTTGGTATAAACCTATCCTTTCACTTAGCCCCAAAGAAAAAAGTCGCATGATGTTAACTTGCCTGTCTATAAGAAACTTTTCCTGCAGAAGAATAATGTTCTTCCCATCTGTGTGACACGACATGCTTGCCATCAAATTCCGGCCATAAAATTTCATTGGTCGTGGTTCGATAGACCAATCCATTCACGGTACCAGATGTGGGTGTTTTCACTTCATTTTTAAAGCACTAAGGTTGGATGATGCTTCCTGTCATTAGTTCTGAATAGGACATTCGGAACCTCTGGCATGGGTGAATAACATATGCTGAACCCCTTCTTCGCATAATTCGACCAATGTTGCAGCAATTTTACATCGAATGTTCACCTCTAAGTAGTATTACATAGGTTTTTGGCTTATTGGTATAGACGAATGACTAAATGCAAAAGAGTTTCAACATGTTAAATCGCACGTGCGGGACCGCTAATTGACAGGGCCGTTTCTGCCTACAAGACGATCACCGAATTTCGTCTTCGAAACGTGGATTGTAGCACGCGCTGTATAGCAAATGACTCTATCCTATTAAAACCACATATCCTGCAAGTCATTCAGTTCCAATTTATAAAAAAAATGGGTAGCATGGAGAGATAGCGGCGTATATTGACCGCTTCGGCAGCGTCGTCCGGCATGAAAACCACCACATTAAACAGTCATGTACATGGTCCAAATACAAGTTTCTTTCTAAAAGTAAAATAAAATGAATGAAAACCAATTATTTTCGGCATGTTATGGCTTTATGAAAAATAGCTACCATTCCTATTAGTTATGAAATATGACTTCATTCATGTGGGTCCCTCGACTGGCTTCGCAATAGTGCATCCTGTCAACCCAATTCTTCAAGACCTTGTCGACTGTTTCTGGTTCTGTTTCTCTCGAATGCGAATGGCTCCAACGATATTCACTTTAAGGAATTGAATCGTTTCTAGGTTGTCAGCATAACATTGATCTTTAAGGGCGCCCCACAAAATAAAAGTCTAACGTGGTCAAATCGCAACTCCGAGACGCCCAATTGACATCGCGAAGGTGGCTGGTTAAACGCTTTCCGAGTAAGATCGATTGTTTGATGGGATGTGTGGCATCATACTGAAACCAAAGGTCGTCCAAGTTCATGTCTTCACTCTCAGCCTACAAAAATTCGATAATCATGGCTCTGTAGCACTCACCGTTGACCAAAATGGTGTTTCCACTAGCATTTTCGGGCCACTCCAAAATCCGCACCAAACTGTCACTCTCTCCGGCTGCAAATGCAGTGGCTTACTGACAATCACGAGCGAGTTTTCCGTTCCCCAGATGCGGCGATTTTGTTGGTTAGCATAGCCGCCAAGATGAAAATGCGCCTCACCAGAACAAATGATATTTCGGCCTAATTCGACGTCCAATTAGAGTAGCTCTCTAAGGCCCAAACTGAGACGCAATAACGAAGCAGATTGTCGTTTGCCTTCAATTGATGAATTAATTGGATCGATGGCGAATCGATGTTTCTGGGGATCGTGAGTGTTGTCCGCTAGCCAGCCAGTCTCAGGAACTTTTTGCACAAACTTTTGCATACAGCAGGCGCTTCATTTCGGCCAAAACTTATTTTCAATAGAGCACTCAATTTTGAAATAAGTTTGCAATATTTCCCAACGTTGTTAAACGTAAAGCGGTTCGTTTCATTTTGCGGAGGTATGATACTGACCGACAATCAAGATTTTAAGAACCAAAGAACGCTCGGCATCAAAATAACCAATGGTTCAAAAAGAAACTTGTATTTGGACCACCCGTTGCTATGGAACTGATTTTTCGGCAAAATCCGGATCAGCAAAAGTTGGAGGTCCACGATGGTCATTCAGCTTTAGCTCTGGGATCAATATGATCTCATAAGGGCGTATGCCCAACGCTTTTCACAGAATAGGCCATAGGGACGTTCAAGAGATGTCCAGCTCTAGAGAATGGCACAAAATCAACCGATTGCGGTCTTGACTTACCAATTCATGAATAGTCGCAATATTTTCTTTGGCGTTTCGTTGTTGAAGTGAATAAGAGATTAGGACTGAATAAATAATCTGGAACATTAATATTAAGTACATCTGTCATAAGATGTTATAAATGAGTTCCGTTCAGTCTATAGGCCTAATAAAAACATAGACGTTGCACCGATAATAAGAATCACAGAGGAAATTTCGTGCTCTGCATCCAATGTTATAATATGTGGATATCTTAACTGTGACTTGCTGAATGCTGCCACCTCAGCTAAGTTAGTTGATAGTTTCAGGAGTTTTAATCTCAGACCAGTCAATTCTACGACAGCAATACACTTTACTAAGGAAACAGCGACTCTTCTAGATGTTTTCTTTGTAGGGAATACTGGTAAAGCCTCAGGTTTTTCAAAGCATGAGTTGATATACTTGACATATGCCATAGCAATTGGTTCAAAGCAAGACGTAATTGTTTTCAGAGACTATCAAAACATCAACTATGAAAGCTTACAAACCGACATCGCTAACGTCGAATGGGAGCAAGTTCACCTTATGTCTTCTGTTAAACAGCAAGTGGCTTTCCTGCAGCATAACATAAAGACACTTTTTGACCAACACGTTCCGTTGATCAGATTGATTCACCTTGGCTTAGCAATCAAATTCTTGATTTAATTCAAAAACGCAAACGCGCATATATTCGATGGAAACGCTATAAATTACAGCAGCTTTATGAAACGTACCGATCACTTCGAAACTTGGTTATTTTACGCATACAAAGCGCGAAATGAGCTCACTACGAAACTTTTATCTGCCCTAACAATCAATCAGGAAAGGATATCTGGAAAAAGCTACGTAAACTTGGGAACGGGAAACAAAATTTGGAAGAAGCTGCTCATTTAGGCTGTGACATGCTTAACAACAATTTGTGTCCGCTGCAGTTTCTACGAATTGTTCCTACACCGAACACCAAACGCCTTGGCAACAAATGGGACAAGCTATTGATGCTTTAAACAATGAAGACATAGTTGAAGCAGTTCTATCTGTAAACTCAAACGCCACAGGATTGGATGACATCCATCCAATGTTTTTGAAACTCCTTCTTCCGTATATTTTGAAACCGTTTTCGAAAAGACCTTACTTAAGCAATAATCGTTTAACCTCCACCCAGTCCGGTTTCCGTGCAAAAAGAAGTTGCAAAACTGCGTTACTGCTTGTTGTTGATGATATCCGTAAAACTATGGACAAAGGCTACTGTACTTTCCTAACACTGCTTGATTTTTGAAAAGCGTTTGACACCGTAAACCACCTGTAATAAATTGTTGAATAATCTTAGACTCTCCCCATTTACAGTAAAATTATTGTACTCCTATTTAACCGGCCGTCAGCAATGTGTGGACAACCGATTATCCTCACTCGTTCAGATAACAGCTGGAGTTCCTCAAGGTTCTGCGCTTAGCCCACTGTTATTCTCAATGTATGTTAACGAACTCCCTGAAATGGTCAAACATTGCTCGGTTCACATGTTTGCTGACGATGTTCAACTACATCTGAACTGTCCTTTAAATAACATCGCAAATGCAGTAGGGAAAATTAATTTGGATTTAGATATTATCCAGCAGTGGGCACTAAAGCACAACCTGTCCTTAAATCCAGAGAAGTCAAAAACTTTATGTATATACAAGCAGCGTTTAAATACATCCAGCTTTCCTCCGATAAGACTAGGAGCATCAGTTATAGAATACGTCCGTTCTGCTAAAAACTTGGCCCTTGTTTTTAATGAAAGCCTTACCTGGAGTGATCATATCGCAACAACGGTTGGAAAAGTCTATAATGGACTTCGATTACTTTGGTGTTCACAAAGATCTACCATATTTCAACTGTAAAAGCTTTACTCTTGCCAATCCTAACATACTGCTGTGAAGTGTTTTGCAATGTCGGTTACAACACAAAACGTAAATTAAACATAACGTATAAAAACCTAGCTCGATATCTCCCCTTTCCAAGCAAATAACAGACTTGAGATTCGATGATCTAATCACATATAGATCACTTATTCTGCGCCACGGCATCATGCAATCTCAACAGCCTGACTACTTGTACAATAGACTTAGTTTTCCCAATTCCGAAAGAAAGAACAACTGTCCTAATCCAACCTAGATTTAATTGTTTGCAGTCCGAGAGTACGTTTTTCATCCATGCCACTCGCCAGTGGAACTCATTACCAATTCAACAAACGCACACACCTTTAAAACTGATCTTTTTAAACTCTTGGCCGGAAACATATAGCATTGTTTAACTTAACTTCTTAAATGTAACTTGAATGTATCTTATGTGGATTTTCAAGCCAATCACAAATATCGAATATCAAAATATAAGAGAAGCTCTACTGGAAAAACGGGACGCATCTATCTATAATAAACAACCCTTTAGCAACACGTTGTGGATAGAGAGGCTTTTCGACAATCATTCTTGGAAGATTTCAATATGCACAATTCTGTTTAGCTTCGACATTCTGGACATACAACACCCGAAGGACGGTGTGTTGAGATCCTCGCTTGTAAATGAGCCCACACGAATGCCAGACGTTGATAGCCATACCGCCAACACCCTGGACTTGTTTTTAACTTGTCACCCTGATAAGTACTCCGTTGATGTGCTCTTCCCTCTAGGCTCGTCGGACCATTGTGTCATATCAGCTAAAATCTCGTACACCAACCACACAGTTAGAGAAAAGATTCCGAAAAGAATCGTATGGCAATATGAGAAAGCCAATTGGAGCGGACTTAACAATTTTTGGTCGTTCGTCAAAAGCATTAGAAATTCTGCCTCATACTCCATCCCAACGCTCATTTAATTTGACATTCCAGCTGTCAGCTCTTTGAACAAGGCCAATCTGCTTGCTGCACACTTTGCGGCTAGCTCAACACTCCCAGATTGTCCTTTGTCTGCGCCTACACTTGAGTGCGTCGAATCTTCAATGGGACGAATCCACTTTCGCACTCGTGTAGTAGTAACAGTTCTTAGAGATCTTAATATACACAAATCCACTAGACCAGATGGTATATGTCCCCTTCTTCTGAAGAGGTATCCTTCCTCGCTAGCAAAACCATTGCGTAAGCTTTTTCATCAATCCTACTCTTTAGGACTCTCTCCGAGAAGATGGAAAACAGCATTTGTCCAGCCCGTCCCTAAAAAAAAAGGCAAATCTTCTTCTATCTCCTCCTACAGACCCATTCCGTTTACGTCTCTCCTCTCCAAGGTCATGGAAACGCTGATAAACCGTCAGCTCATGAAATATCTCGAAACACGAAAACTTCTAAATGACCGGCAATATGGTTTTCGTAGCAACAGGTCCACTGGTGGTTTGATGGCATGTCTTACCGAAAAATGGAACCAAAGCGTACATCAATCTGGCGAAAGCAAGATAGTTGCACTTGATATTTCTAAGGTATTTGACAGAGTTTGGCATCAGGCTCTTTTGTCAAAAATGCGTGCTTTTGGGATCGATGACTCTCTTCTTCAATGGATTGGAAATTACCTTTCGGAACGTTCAATTCAAGTTGTCTTGGACGATTTCAAATCTGATATTCACAAAATAAATGCTTGTGTGCCCCAGGGCTCCGTTCTGTCTCCGACACTCTTTTTAATTTTCATCAACGATCTCTTGCCTGCTACTTCTAATCCAATATATTCCTTTGCTGATGACAGCACTCTCTGCTTCTCATATTCGTTCCCGGACTCACGCCCCTGCTCTTCGGCTATAGAACGGGAACGGCAGCGTATGCTAAGCTCATTAAATTCCAATATTAACAGCATAACCAATTGGAGAACTATCAACTGAGTGGAATCTACGAGTAATGCTTCCGAAACACAATTCTGTCTGCTGTCATTAAAGCGAAATTCATATACCCAGCTATTATCCATGAATGGCACTTGCATCGTCGAAACCGATAAACTTTCCATTCTCGGTATGTGCATCAGTGACAGCTTACGCTGGAATGACCACATATTCGATGTCGTCAAAATTGTTGCGAAATGTCTAGGTTTCCTCAAGCGATGTAAGAAATATTTTACCCCTTCTGATCTGGCCGTAATACATAGGGCATTCATCCGCCCAAAATTGGAGTACAATGCCCACATCTGGTCAAGTGCGCCCAAAACATCTCTGCACCTAGGATTCAAAACCGTGTGATAAAACTCATTGGTGATACTAATATCGACGTAATGTCTCCTGTCTCGCTTTGTTTTATCGTTATTTCCACCACCAGTGCTCCATTGGAATCGCCAGTAGCATTCCGCCCATTCAAACTTTCAACCGTAACACCCGTCTCGCTATGAATGCTTATATGTATACCCTCAAACCCATTTTCGGACGTACTCTAAAATATCGTGATTCTTTCCTAAGCCGAACAAATCGCTTATGGAATGCCCTGAGGATCTCTGTATTTCCTGGTCGTTATAACTTACAAACATTTAAAAACAATGTATATCGGTACCTTTCTTTTCTCCCTAAATTTTCTTCGCCGCGCTGTGTACGAACATTTTAAGGGAACACAAACCCTTTGAGCAGGCGCTCATTATAAAAAAATAAAAAAAAAAATGGGAATGTGCCTCATCCCTCACAATATTTTGTCGGTTGAATTCTTGATCAATTTGATACGCTTCCAATATCCAACTGGCAGAATTAGGACGATGCTGATGGTCAGAAGGTCTAAGTTCTTATCGTTAGTGCTCTTTGCGATATGTCCAATTCCTAAGATTTGACAAACGTACGTTTTCAGCCACGCTTCCAGATACGGAAGCAATATTCCTAATTGTTGTTGGGCGACGGGCATGATTTTGAGTGAAAAGCTCAAATTACCTGAACCAAGTTGACAACTGCTGCGCGAGAATGTGGTTGACGTCTACAGAGAAAACTTTTCACTTTTCGAACTGTTTGGTAGTGAGTTTTCAAAGTTTTGATGAGTTGTTGGAGCTATTAATGGCATAGTTTTCGCTTGTCACCTATCAAAAAGCGTCAGTTGACAGGTCACAAAATATTAATTGGAAAATCCCATATCCTAAAATTGTACAAAAGTGTAAATTTAATCAAAATGAATTCAATTCAAGTGCAGAACAAAAGTTTTCTTTCCAAAAATGTATTAAATTGCACACTCATGACCTTTCTTAAAAAATTATCTCCATGTTTCCCCTAACTCAGAAGATCTTTTTATGTGTATTATATATGGTATTTTGTAAATTCTCCTATTGTGAGAAATCCCCTTCACCAGTCGTTGTACATTAAATTGATCCTGGTTTCGGTTCGAATGGCGCCCCTATTACACATAAAATGCTCCTCAATCGCACTTAGAAAAGCCTCCACTAAAAACATATTGTGAAGCATGCGTCACTCAATTTGATACCTAAAATTGGAAAATTAGAAAAAAAATCATCTTAGCAAACCAACATAGCCTGCTTAAAATTTTCTTTTATTCAAATATTGCACCAAAATCTAACCTGGACAAGAGTGAAGCCCACCGAAAGAAATGTCAGCAAACATATTCCCGAAAACGTGACGTGATCATATTTAAATTTTGTCATAAAAAGTACATGAAACCTATCATTCGAGTATACTGATTTTTCTTTAGTTGGAATTTCTTAGTTTTATAATTTATATTGATTTTTGTTAGTTTTATAAATAGTTAAAAAACAAAAAAAAACTTATATTGACGACCAAAATGTTTTCTTAAACGTTGTCACCCTTTCAGGTTTAAAGAGCAGGAGGCATCAAATCTAATTGAGAGATCGTACGTATCCTAAACAAAATAATTGTATTTACGTTTTGGCAAAAGTATAATACATTTTTTTGTTTTTATGAGCCATCGCTTTAAAATAAATTGCAAACGTTCTTCTTATTTTTTTGTTTTTTTTTGTTTTTTTTTTGTTGAAAATTATTATTTGTACAATATTTTGGTTTAATTTGCGCCTTTTTTATTAGTTGTTCTGCCTATTAGTTCTCTGAGTACTTAAGGACTTTAGTTTTGGTTAAAAGCTATCTTAGGCTATTTTTCGCGTAGTTACTGTTTGACACGCTATTTTAGATTAAGACTTACTAACTATCCGTAAATACGCATATGCCTATTGCTTGATTGAATAAAACAGCATAAAACTGCAAACTATGAGTATGGCAACATTTTAGTTTTGTTGTTAAATTAACGGTGTACTTGTTTTATGTTTTATTTCAAGTATAGTTTTTTTCTTTTTTTTTTTTCTTGTGTTCGCTTTCCGTGATCACCTTCTTGACGGTGTTGACAAATCACTTTTCGTTTTGTAGAACACTTTTCCACACTATGTACTTTAAAAATTTGGAAGTGCTTACACAAGTAATATTACAACGATAGTATTAATTACATTGTACTCGTATTTGTTTTTAATTTAGCAATTAAGAGATAAATTAAAACTTTAGATAAGATTTCGATTTTTCGATTTACTGATGTCCGATGCCAGTCCCCAGTTGAAGTTGATCTAAATTAGACGTTTTTATCATTTTGGCTTATTGATGAGAACTTTTTAAAGGTATTTGACCAGTTTTGCGATTAGATTTCAGCCTATAACAGTGATTTCGTCACGAAATTAAGACAGCACGTAATTGACTTAATTCAATCTAACAGGTGCGTTAGGGGAATTACCGCAGGCAAAGTCTCAACCTGATTTAAAAGTAGTAATCCGTTAAAACCCAACTAAACACGCTTTAAGGAAAAGTTCCACAAGTCCGTCAATGCTCCGCCCATACTCAGAAGAGGTATCTACTCGTATTTAGACTGAACATTTCCCTCGTCAAATGTTCTGTATCGCCATGTCCAGCTGGGAAAAATTTCTTCAAATCGCCTGTTCTAAGGTGAAATGCGAATTTCACTTTAAAACAAGTTCAAGAGTGGGATCTCAGCAAATCAGAACAGAAAGAGTTTAAAAACCTTATACGGAACTTGAAGGGTGCGAAAGCCGAAACGCTCGGTTAAATCAGTCGGCTAGTCAAACGTCCTTCATCCAGACTGTTAACACTAAGAAGATCTGATAGCACCTACCCTGAGTGGAAAACTGGAACTCCGTCTCATGATTAAGATTCACTTCTTAGGTACCCTGATCAGAAGCAGCTCATAATCAGCTCCTACCACGGAAGCTGAGTAACAAAACTCACCGTTGTGATACAACTACGAGTACTTGTATCATCGGCTGTGGTTGCAGATGAGGCCATCAAAGTAGCCTGACACTGAAGGTTAATATCCAGTTATGCTACAAAAAGTACGAGTATGCCAGCTGATGGCAAATTTGAAGAATATTCACTGTATATACGAGGGTTGTCTGAAAACAATGATACAAGACATTTTTTCTCAAATTTTATTTTTATTTTTCTACATAGTCTCCTTGTAACTCTACACACTTCTCCCAGCGATGCTCCCATCTCTCTAACCCGTCCAAATACACCTTGGCGTCTTTCTCTGCAAAATAATTGTTCACGAAGGTGATTGCCTCCTCATTTGAGGAAAATCTCTGTCCTCCGAGTGCAGTTTTTAGATGAGGGAGCAAAAAGAAGTCACCTGGGGCTAGATCTGGTGAATAAGGCGGATGGTCAAGCAGTGCAAAGGTGTGAGACGACGCGTTGTCTTGGTGAAACAGGATTTTCTTTTTCTGCAAATGTGGCCGTTTTTCTGCAATTTCTGCCTTCAGCTTGGCAAGTAATGATGCGTAGTATGCATCCTTTACTATCCCAAAAAACAGTCGCCATCACTTTCCCAGCCAAAAAAACAGTTTTTGCTTTTTTTGGAGCCGGCTCGCCCTTTGCAGTCCACTGTTTCGACTGAATTTTTGTTTCGGGCGTATAATGGTGTATCCAAGTTTCATCTACAGTAATTAATCGGCGCCAAAACTCGGATTTATTGCGCCTAAGCTGCGCCAACAAAGCGTCGAAAATGTTCATTCGAACACGTTTTTGGTCTAACGTAAGCAAACGCGGCACCCAACGCGCGGACAGCTTTCTCATGCCTAAATCTTGATTTAATATGTAACAAACACGTTCTTTGGACATTTTCATAACCTCTACTATCTCTTTCACTTTAATTCGGCGGTCGTCTAACACCATTTGGTGAACTTTAGCAATGTTATCGTCAATGGTTGCAGTTTTTGGACGTTCCGAACGTTCATCATCTCCCAAGCTCTTACGGCCACGTTAAAATTCAGCTGTCCAAAATTTCACTGTGGTAAATGATGGTGCAGAGTCCCCATACACAGAGGCCAACTCATTTTTGATTTTCGTAGGCGTATTGCCTTTCAAAAACAAGAATTTAACAACAGCTCGATGCTCAATTTTTTCCATTTTCACAAAAAACACTCACATCGACTCACTCAAACGACTGTCAAGTAAAAACTGCGCGTCTAAAATGACTGAAGCTTTGGTAAATAACTATCAAAAGATGCACAACTGCACATTCACTAGCTTTTATTGACGAGTACCGCTATCTTTACGTTGCGGTCGGAAACTTTTCAAACAACCCTTGTACACCGAATCCCTAGCGATGTGAGGGCATTCTGGGAACCGGAAAAGATGGCAACACGCATGACTACATTTCGAAGAACATGGAGAGATCTGCATGTGCCCAAAATTGCTTTGCAAACGCATCCTCTGTCAAAGATATAATATGCCTACCAATGCAGAAGATACTAGGGGATTGCTTCGAACTAAAGGCGCACTCTGCAAACAGGATTACGCGCTAAACATTTTCATTAGCAGGAGGGTGGTTTCGACGACATAACTTTTGACGCCATAATTTACCTCACCCAGACACCACGGCGTAGATGGATTGGTGGTTTTATGGATAATAGCAGCTAGTGAATAGGAGGCTAACAGAGCTCTGTGTCCTGTCTCCCCTGGAATAGTGGATGTTGGTAGTCTCACTGATTAACGTGCTTAATGGTGCTAATGTCTATGCTCAGGTATATGCAAATGATGTAGTCTGTTGGATCATGCCTAGCCCTGAAGTACCAGCAGCTCTATGTACATGTGATCAACGATAGAAATGGGCTTTCAGTCAATCCTTTCAAAGTTGAGGTTATTTTCTTTACGAAAAAGACGAAACTGGCTGGTCTGCCTCTGCTAGTGTTAAAAGGCATCACCATCCGTTTCTCCAACAAAGATAAATATCTGCTGCCATCATTGATAGCAAACTTCTTAAGACGCCGAAAACCTTGTGTCTCATCACGTCAGCGTAAAATTGCATTCCTCGTGGAAAAACTTGAGTCTGTCTTCCAGGCTAAATCCTGACGGCAACGAACTGCATACATACCATTGAAAGGAATGGAAAAAGGGGGAGAACTATCTAGGTCTGTAGTGACAGCCAAGCTGCTTTTGAGTCGTTGCAGAACCTTGTCATAACTTCCAAGCTAGTTCGAGAATGCAAAGTATTCAGAAGGCCCGATTCACTGAATCCCGCAAGGCTTAGAGGAAAGCTTCTTATTGCTCGAACCTTTTTTTTCCAAAAGAACTTAACACTCAAGTGGGTATGACTATATTTATGATGCCAAAGCATGTTTCGGAAAATGGGACAGAAAGAGAAAGAAAGATGTTTGGGCTCAGTTTAACATTTAATGGGGAGACTAAATTATCAGTCTACTTGATGTTGTTACTTAAGCAACAATTCATCTCACGAGATTTTAGTTGCCTGAAAAAACATCTCTCGGTCACGGCTGGTATTGAACCCCAAACCGTCCGATTGGGAAGTCAATACACTACCACTTGAGCCGCTGCCACCCACCCCTGCGTTAGAACTGCCTACGTCCTCTATTAGAACTTCTATCGACAGTAAGGTTTCATGTCAGCTTTACTGCAGATGGCATGGTTCTCCTGGATACTGGTTCCTCGTTACCAAAGAATGTCGATTGCTTACTAAAGCCATTTCATTTGCCAGGCTCAACACAACATGACGAAACCACGGCCTAGGCTCACATCAGGCTGCAGGTACCTGGCGCTGATATTGTGGGTGCTGCCACTATAAGCGCTCTATCACTGAAACATTTACTCATCTTTCTACAAAAGATAACTTGTGACGGTAATTTCACAAATTTGGCCGGATGAAGCCGGATTGTCCACGATTGGGCAGTATTCGGCCGGATAGGGCTGTATTTGGCTCTGAATCAGCTTGGAGTGGAGGTTATTTTTATCGAGAAATCGTGTTTAGTAACATGGTTCATTTTACGCTTAATGGGTTTGTAGACAGAAGTATAATACACTATATGGTCTGATTCTCGCGCTCGTAGCATCATTATTTTTTCGATAATGAGGCCGGCGCTCGCATAATTGGCAATAGTCAACATTACCGGACAATGGTTAGTAGTTATGGACGTCATTGATCGGAACGATATGTGGTTGCCACGCATGAAACCATTGAGTTACTGTTCAACATTAACAATTCAACAGCAACATTATATCACAAAATTGGCCACCAAGTTCGTGCCATTTTGACGCCGCTCAATTACTTCTTGTGGTGCTATGTGAAAACTTCTGAGTATTCTGATATACCCCAAGCCATTATTCAGCACATTATTGGTAAAATAGAGTCTCAAAAGCTCGAATGATTGGTCCAAAATTGGGCCCAATATGACGCCTATCATCATAATAAACCGCAGCAGCCATATGCCTGAAGGCGTTTTCGAAACCGAGTGGAATTCTATAGGTTCTGAAAAATCACCCTTTATACCTTGCATTTTTCGGTTGCTCCACCATAATTCTTAGGCATGTGAGCACTATGACGCATACAGACTTCGGGTAGTCTGAAAAGGTACTACTGCATTCCTTATACATTCCTTATCTTTTTATATGAACTTAACCAATCCTGATAAAAGCAGGACCGTTCTCAATGCAATGTGTGGGTCAAATCAGGGAACTACGGCTTGCCACTTAAATGTCGAAAGCATTCGAGCTAAGTATACGATCTTGTATCAAACGTTCTGTACCTCTAAAATTGATGTGTTAATAGTCTCTGAATCATGGCTTAACAGTCATATTCTAACTAATATGGTTGATTTCCCCAATTTCAACTTGTTTAGAAGTGACCGTGTCGATAGGGTAGGTAGGGGTGTGTATATATATGCCAAAACTTCATTGAAGCCTAAATGTGTGTATACGTCTTTTAGGTCTGTGATTCAATTTTGTTGTATAGAAGTTAGTGCTTTGAATGAGAAAGTGCTCCTGGTTGCTGTGTACTCGCCTCCTAAATGTTTTTTTAGAAGAAAATGTAGAAGAACTTGAAGAAATTTTACTAAAATTACAAAGCAATTATACCAAAGTTCTGGTGGATGGTGACTTCAATGTTAATATACTTAAGTGCAATAATACAACTAGTTTATTTAAATTTGTCTGTGATAAGGTTGGATTAACTCCAATTAATTCTCGATACCCTACGTGTTTTAAATCTCTACATAACCTCTCACTACTTAACTAAAAATACTTCAAATTTTCTATGTTTCGATCAAATAGGTATGACTAGTGAATTTATTCATGATTTAATTTTTTGTTCATTTAATTGCTCTGTAGACCGATCCAACTGTGATACGATTTTCAACTCTAGATCTTTTAAAGACATTCATTTTACTGGACTTACACATGCCCTTTACAATATTTTACATCCAATGTTGACGAAAAGGTTGAAATTTTTGACAAGTCTGTTGTAACTGAACGTATTAATTCTCGTCCGTGTCCGTGGTATAGTAGAGCAATTCAATGTAAAATTACTGAACAAGAGCGTCTTTATAAAAAATTCAAACGTTATCCGACGCTTGAAAATAGGCTTGAATATACTTCCTTAAGAAATGAAGTCACTGCCCTTATTCGCAATGCCAAGAAGTCTTATTGTATATATAAGCTCGAACCTAACTTGTGTTCTAAGCAATTGTGGAAAAATCTGAAAAATTTAGGTGTAGTATCTGATAGTAAATTGTCTGTGTGTTCGTTATCTCCTAATGAAGTCAGTGAGTTTTTCTCTCCGGACGTTCCTGAACCCCCTGTAGATAATTGTAACTATGATCTGAGTACTAATGAGTCGTCTTCGAATTTTCGTTTTCGATGTGTTGATGAAGTTGATGTATTTAATACCATTAACTCAGTTAAATCAAATGTCATTGGACCTGATGGTATCTCCCCCCGGTTTTTAAAGCTTATACTCCCTCACATTATTTGTTATATTCACCATATTTTTAATATCTGTATCTATAGCTCTCAATTTCCGCTAATATGGAAAAGAGCAAATATCATTCCTATTCCTAAAAAGTCAAATCCCCAGTGCTCTGCTGACTTCAGACCTATTAGTATTTTGTGTTCTCTGTCAAAAGCAATTGAAAAGATACTATCTTCTCAGATGCAAAGTTTTCTGCATGAAAATAATTTACTCTCCAAATGGCAATCTAGTTTTCGGAGTCAGCATACTAATAGCTGCGAATCTGCTGTCCTGAATGTTTCCTCTGACATTAGATCTGCTTTAGATAGAAATGATATTTGTGTCGCAGTCCTACTAGATTTCTCCAAAGCCTTTGACTGCATTGACCATTCTCTCCTTCTTTCGAAAATGAAAAACAAATTTAATTTTTCGAATTCCCTTCCCTTCAATTGTGTAGGGAATATCTGCGAAATAGAGTACAGACGGTCGTCACTGAACTAGGTCACTTTAATCCGAAAGCTGTCCGAGAGGGGGTTCCCCAAGGCTCTGTACTTGGACTTCCGTTATTGTATCTTTTCATCAATGATATTCCAGGGATTGTTGAAAACTGCAAAATACACATGTATGCCGGCGACGTACTCGTAATTATATACCTTTCGCGTCCTATTAGCTTAATGGAGGACGGTATTGCCAGGATGAACGAAGACCTTGATAGCATTTCAAATTGGTCTAAAGACAATAAATTGAAGCTAAACCCCATTACGACAGTATCTATTGTATTTTCACTTCACGAATTTCGTCTTAATGATTTGTCACCTATAGTTCTTGATGGCAACCCCATCAATGCCATCAGTTCTGTAAAGTATCTTGGGTTTCATTTTACTCCTCCCTTACATGCTGCGATGAAGTTAAAGATTCTCTACGAAAAGTTTATTGCGGACTCCGCAGATTGCGATATTCAGCGTACTATCTGAGTCCCATTGTCAAAAAAAGATTGATCAAGAGATGGCGTAACTTGTATTATTCCATTGTTATCATTCCATTGGAACATGCGTTGGAAAACTACTGTCATTGTACGCCATTTCAGTATATGTCATTCATTTGAAGCGTAAGCAACAATAATTTTTTTCACTCAAATATGTCGAACTTTGTGCCTGAAAAAGTGTTTTTGCGGGGAGTTCTTCTTCATTATTTTAATATGAAGAAAACTGCTGCCGAAAGTCATCGTATTTTGGTGGAAGTTTATGGTGAACATGCGCTAGCTGAGCGAATGTGCCAAAAGTGGTTTGCACGATTTAAAAGTGGTGATTTTGGCTTGGAAGACGATGAACGTCCTGAGCAGCCAAAAAAGTTTGAAGATGAAGAACTGGAAGGATTACTCTATGAAGATTGTTGCCAAACACAAGAAGAGCTCGCAGAATCTTTGCCATTTCAAAACGTTTAAAAACAGCTGGATATATTCAAAAGCAAGGAAATTGGGTTCCACATAAACTCAAGCCGAGAAACGTCTTAAAGCGGTTTTGCATGTCCGAAATGCTGCTGGAACGCCACAAAAGGAAGTCATTTTTGCATCTGATTGTTACTGGTGGTGAAAAATGGATCCATTACGACAACCCCAAGCGCAAAAAATCATATGTGAAACCCGGCCAAACAGCCAAATCAACGGCAAAGCCGAATATCCATGGCTCGAGGCTAATGCTCTGTATTTGGTGGGATCAGATGGGTGTGCTGTGTTATGAGCTGCTAAAACCGGGCGAAACTATCAATGGACAATGCTACCGAACACAATTATCCCGTTTGAAGAGAGCAGTGGCCGAAAAACGCGCGGAATATGCGACCAGACACGAGGCAATAATTTTCCATCATGACAACGCTCGGCCCCACGTTGCTATTCTGGTTAAGAACTATTTGAAAAACAGTGGATGGGAAGTCTTACCCCACCCGCCTTATAGCCCAGACCTTGCCCCTTCTGACTAACATTTGTTCCGGTCGATGCAGAACGCTCTCACTGAAATACGGTTCACATCAGAGCAGAATATCAAAAATTGGCTCGATTCATTCTTGGCTGCCAAGGCGGCGCAGTTCTTTTGGGATGGGATCCACAAATTGCTAGAAAGATGGGAGAAAGTCATAGCTTCAGATGGGCAATCTGAATTAAGTTGTATACCCAATAGTAGAGGTAAAAAACTAATAATTCCCTCTTTCACACATTGTATAGGTGAACGATCCTTTCTTGTATCTGCAATTCGTGCCTGGAACAATCTACCGCATGGATTGCAGATAATCAATTCTTATATCGCCTTTCAGGAAAAACTGTTCATATTCTTATCAACTTAATTAATACGATCTGCACTGCTATTGTTGTCTTTACTCTACAAATTATGAACTGTAAAGAAATTATATGAAGTTGTCAAAATTTAAAATCCATACTTCCAAAGGACGAATTGTCTTGTAGTATTGTATTTGCTAATTTAATAATACAATAAATAAAAATAAATAAATAAATAAACTGCACTTCAACCTCATATTTTATATGCATAAAGCTACTCGCATATAAAGTTCCTTGCATGAAACGTTGTATTTAATGTCCAGGATAGCGGTTTTCCATGGCGGTTCAGTTTATGAATTCGCGGAAACCAGCAATCCCTCGTCCAACTCAATTCTAAAATATTAAAAATGCTTGCGTCCGATTCCAAGAACATGCAAATTAGGCCAAAACACAATAATTAGATACGAAATACGAGCACACCACTATGCTGCTGCTGCCGGTCTGCCGGTCTGCGGCCTTTGACATTGACCAATTAAATATTTTTATTTAATTTCGAATTCGAATTCGAAATACGAGTTGTCCTTTTTTTTTTTGATTTGAATTTTATTTGACTTTATTTATTGCTGCTCGTTTTCGAATGCTGATGATGCATTGCATTTTCGAGTACGTTTGTAGGCGCATGTACGAGTACATCTTCTGTTTTGTATCGAATATTGAAAATTCTAATTGTACAAATGTGTTTTTCACAAACCAAAATCTCATCTGAACTTCATATGCATAATTAATTTCCGTGCCATTAGTACTCAACGCGAAAATAGAAACGTAATTTGCATTCAACAGAAACTTTTATAAATAAAAATAGTTGCTTGGACACAACCACATTCAAAAAGTTGTAATATAAATCTTTATTTTTATTTTGTTGTTTTGTTGTTTTTTTTTTTTTGTGAAAAAGAAAAATAATATAAACAGCATGCGTATTTGAGAAAAATTGTATAATGCACAGTGCAACCAAACTTATTCGAAACGGGCAAATAAATTTGAAATATGTAATTTCGCCGGGGTAAATTTTCTACAAATTTAATAAATAACATTATGTGGTTAATTTAAATCATGTAGAATGGAAATGTTTTAAAAATTCGAATATACTCTGTGTGGGCGCGCTCCAGTTTTTTTTTACCTACACCCAAGCGTTGTAATTTGTTGACCTGTAGAGATATCTACTGACCTTATCAGGGCTACTCCGATATATTTGGAGATCAGGCCGGCAAGGATTTCCGAGACTAGATGGTGGTGGATGGGCCCTTAATAGACCAACGGCGGCGCCCGCATATCCGAACGGGTTACTGGCTTCGGTCTAACTGACCACTCGTCCTATATCTACCACCTTGATCAAAAAGTTCCCGGGGGACACCACCGTGTGGAGCTCCCATTGTTCCCATTTGAGTTCTGTTTTTTTTTTTTGTTAAGTTGGTAAATCCGTTGTTGATATTCCCTCTAAATCTCAGCGCCATAGCTTGACATTTGCAAAAGTTACGTAGCCAAGAGTACATCTATCTCTCTGTGTGTTGGCGATTTTTTACAATTTTAGAAATGGATTTAAATTTGCAACAACGAACTTGTACGAACGTTGGAAATGTTAGAAAAATGTTCCGGCAACGATTCTCTAAAGAAAACGGTCGTTTACCAGTGGCACGAGCAGTTCAAAAGTGAGTCAATCGAAGATGATGAACGCAGTGGCAGACCATCGACATCGAAAATCGACGAAAACATTGATGAAGTACTCGTAAAAGAAATGTTGGTCAATAAGCGCAAATTAACCATCAGAGAGATGGCGGAGGACTTGAACATTGCCTATGGATCCGTCCAAGACATTTTGGCTAATGATTTGGGTTTCCGTCGTGTTGCAGCAAAGTTGGTGCTAAAAGACCTCAATTTCATTCAAAAAAGAGACCGTGTTGACGTCGCAAAAGAGATGGTTTACGAGGCTGGATCCGATCCCACATTCATCAAAAGGATCATTACTGGAGACGAGACGTGGGTATATGAGTACGACACGCAATCCAGACATCAGGCAAGTGAATGGCGTTCACCAAATGAGCCGAGACCAAAAAAACCACGTCGTTTTCAGTCAAAAAAGAAGGCAATGCCCACGGTTTTCATGGATTACAACGGTGTAGTGCATCATGAATTTTTGCCAAAAGGCCAGACAGTAAACAAAGTGTATTATTTATTATGAGACGTTTGCGTGAAACAATTCGCCGAAAGAAACCAGAATTGTGGGCAGAAAACTCGTGGATTTTGCAATATGATAACTCACCGTCGCACAGTGCCATCATTATTCGTAATTTTTTGACGAAAAATGCAACAAATACCATCCAACGGCCACCGAATTCATCTGATTTGGCTCCCTGTGACTTCTTTCTGTACAATCGAGTTAAAAAACCACGACGGGGAACGCGTTTCAGCAGCCGAGAGGAAGTAATGGAAAAATCGCAGGAAGCACTGATGGACATACCGATAACCGAATATAAAAAATGTTTCGAGGATTGGATCAAGCGCTGGCACAAGTGTGTTGCAGTCGATGGGGATTACTTTAAAGTGAACAATATGTATAGATTTAGATGAATAAACTTGTATTTCTAATTTTCTGAAATAAGTTCCGGGAACTTTTTGATTAAAGTGATATAATGGAACTGGTTGGGGGTTATGCCGTCGAGGTAACTGCCCAGCCATGAAGTCAATAGTTACGAAATAACAACATTCCTCGGATACGGACGGATCTGCTGTTGACAACCCCTGCAAAGGAAATAATGACAACGAATTTCGGATCTGTACGTGGAATATTAGGTCCTGGACTGCTGCAAGGCAGGTGTTATCGCCATCCAACAAATGCGATGGGATGGGATGCGGATTTGTTGTTAGAGGCAGACTACGAGCTCTTGGGAAAAATCTACGGGCAATACCCTAGCCATGACAAGCTATGCAAAGCTAAGAAGAGAAGCCATCTTTGGTAGTACTGTCAGAATGTATCGTCGCCACGACACCACCTCCGATAACGGAGTCAGGCTACTCGTCTTTGCGGTGGGGCTAAATTTTGTCTTGGAGATCTCCTGATCAATCAACCATCAGTCAAATTGACCACTTTACAATCAACGCAAAGCACTATTCCAGTATTCCGAACGTTCCGAGGGGCCAACATCATCTCGGACCATTACATCGTTGTAGCCAAGATATGGTTGCGGATATTCCGAACATCGCAATGACAAGCTAATACTTTGAGGAAGTTTGACGTCAGACGGTTACAATCGCAAGAGATTGCCAAATCCTTTTCCAATCGAGTCTCCTTTAATCTCCTAAGACATCCTATAATGCCAGCATCAAGTAGTGAAGACCTGTGGCAACATTGCCAAAAAGCATCAGAAATACCGCCTCTAATGTGTTGGATTTCACTCGGCCACCACAAAGAAATCTCTGGCCTGACGATGAGTGCCGCCAAGCATATGCAACTAAGAAAGAAGCATAAAAGGACTAGAGCTACTCACTAGCTCTACAAGCAGAAGAAGAGCAACGAACACCGGCTTTCCGCGAGGAAAACGAAGGAGCATGAGAAGCGTGCGGTCGAAGAAATTGAGTGATGCTACTCCAGGAATGAGATTCTTAAGTTTCACCAAAAATTAAAAAAAAACATGCCGCGGACACAAGCCCCGAGATGTAGAGATGAACTAGGGAACGTAGTAGTAAAGTTACAGTCAATGCTGAGGATTAAGAAAGAGTAGACTTTATAACGGCGAAGGCGAATCAATTACCGCTGTCAGGCAGAAATAACATTTCAACCTGGATGATGTAGACCAACAATTCTATCCACCCGACCTGGATGAAGTGAAGATAGCCATATCTAAGCTTAAGTCCAACAAAGCTGCTGGAGTGGACTGCCTGACTGTTGAGCTCTTCAAAGCGGCAGGCGATGACTTGATATGGAGCATACACCAACTCCTCTGTAAAATATGGTCGGATGAAAGTATGTCCGATGAATGGAACCTCAGTTTTGTTTGTCCGATCCTCAAGAAAGTAGACCCTCTGAACTACGACAACTACAGAGGCATCAGACTTCTTAACATTGCCTACAAAATCTTGTCTGCCGTATTGTGAGAATATCAGGTTGGTCCATATTAGTGTAGCTTTAGGCCACAAAAGTACACCGTCGACCAAATATTCACAACTACGTATGACAGCATCTATAGAAACGAACTATACAGAGGATACTAACTCGTCCGTTTGTGCAGGATGACGATGAAGAACTCACTGAGATCTTTGATGTCGTAAAAGAATTTAGACAAGGCGACGTGCTGTCATGCGATTTATTTAACATCATTCTTGAAAGAATAGTAAACAGCTCACGCCCCGACACAAGAGGCGCAGTCTTTCAAAAATCCGTCCAATTAATCGCATACGCCGATGATATGGACATAGTCGGAAGAAAGCAGCGTCATGTCAGTGGCCCTTTTGGTAGTATTGAGACGGAAGCGACGAAGATGTGTTTAACGGCTCAGAAAGGGCAAGACCAAGCATACGACAAAAAACGACACCCATCACTGACGTCCTGTTCGAGAACGTCACCCTCAACAGATATAACTTTGAGGTCATTAAGGACTTTGTTCCGCTATCAATTCAGACAACGATGTCAGCGCTGAGATCAAACGAAGAATAACTCTTGCCAATCGCTGCTTCTTTGTGCTATATAAGACCTTAATATTCCCAGTCCTGCTTTATCTAAAATGAATGAGGGTGCTCTTGGATGAGGAAAATTCTTCGGGTGATTTTCGATCCAGTTGGCATAGATGGTGAGTGGAGGAGGAGATGCAATGAAAAACTGTGCGTGTTGTATAGCGACATCGACTTAGCCAGAAGAAACTCCAACCACTGAGATGACTGGGTCATATAGAGAGGATGAACAACAATGCTCCGGTCCGTAAAATCGAATCGAATGTTTCCTCGAGAGACTCGAGTCAGGTGGCGAACCACAACCAACTTAGTGCGCGAAACTGGAGGCAGCTATCTAAAGATCGAGCTGGCTGGAGACGCTTGTTGGTTGAGGCGCAGGTCCACCCCGGATGTAGCGCCTTCTTAAGTAAAGTAAGAAATATCTACTACAACCAGATTTAGGATGGGAAAGACTTCGTTTTAAAATCATGAGAGACGCCTTACAACAACCAGCTCTTTTTGGGGAATTTATATTCGCCCTTTTTGCGATTTCATGATTCCCGGACTAACTTTTTTTACCGCAGTAGTAATAGGAGCTGGTGTACGTCATGTTCCACGGCTAAGTCCTCTGATTTTACTATGAAACTGCTTGGTAGTTGCACTTTTCTTCAAACGAAAGGAGCTTGCCGTAGTCTTAGGAATATCTCGATTTTAAAAAAATATTCTACATTCACTCATATGTGTGTCTTATATACTGATGATCTAAGTTATCTCATTTATTGAATCTACGGTACCCTTCATTTGGTATCACGTCATCACTTAAGCCGTGAGGTTCGACTTTTTTCATTTGGTTGACCTGATTTATTTTCCTTCGGTCTTCTAGGATATTCGCCAGAACTTCATCATTAATTGCTTTCGAACAGGATTCCCCGGCGAACTTCTTTGGACACGGCAGTACGTGAAACGCTTAGCCTGAAATTTTCCACTGCCAATTTCTTAATATGGAGACCCATACTCCTTATCAGGTCACATTTTGTTGCACCAGCTTACATTCATAGAATCATCTTACACTCCGATGCGTATTTCAAATCCACACATATGAATGTTTTTTGAGCTTTAGCCGCGTTTTCTTTCACAAAAAACTACGGCGTTTTCGGGCTATTTTAACCATCCTACGGTGACTTTTAGTGTGACATCGACTTCGCCAGTTTTTTGATGACTTATAAATAAATGTTTAGTGCTTGGACGAAAAGAAACTATCTAGCCTGCGCCAACTGTAGAGGCATTAGTCTCCTCAGCATCGCTTAAAAATCTTCTCTGCCGCACTATGTTTTTGCTTAAAATCGTTTGTCCATCAACTGGTTAGTCCTCATCAATGTGGCCTTTGGCCTGGAAAATCCAACATCAACCATATTTTTACTTTACGTCAGATTCTTGAAAAAATCCTGAAATCGACATCCACTACCTACCTATTGATTTTAAGGTCGCCTGCTAGAGCGTATAATCGGAAAAATTTATACGAAGCCATACCCAGTTCTGGCATTTCTGTCCGTGAGGGTGAGTAATGGCTTTACCGAGGTTTTGGTCGGTCACGACAAGGCGGTAAACTGCCATGCAATTTCTTCAACATCATCTTGAGAGAGGTATGTGCGAAACTTGCAAGCCAACACCAGAGGCATAATAATTCAAGGACCATGATTGTGCGATAGACATTATCCAATAGACAGCGAGTTATTTTTGGGGAATTTGCAAGTATTGAAGTAGAAGCGAAAAAGATGGATCTGGCTATCGTCGAGAAAGGACGCACAATATCTACAACTCAGACAAGAGGTTCCAATACATACCTATGTATATCGCAAGACTCCTCTAACGATTATTGGTCCCATTTGCATTGCCTCCATTGAAGGAGGAGTTACGATATCGACAAGGTCAGAAAATTGCACATCAGTCGCACGGAGATGTAGAACAAATAAATATTAATGCTCTGGCCCGAAAAGTCTTTGATTCCTATCTGTACGAGTGACGGAAGAAGAGTGGAAGAACACCTCGACTAAGGTGACATTTTGTGCGTCCCTTCAGCCTATACCTGGTTTTTTCAACAATATTAATCTCATCGGCATATGTAAGTAGTTGGACAGACTTTTAGAAAATGTTTTTCCTCTGATGATGCTGAAGAAGCCACATGACAGCGCATCACCTTGCGTAAACGCTTTGGCGACCTCAAAGACCCCGGTAGGATTACTTTCGACCTTAATCCAACAGCAACTGTTCTCCTTCGCCAATCTGCACAAACTAATGAGATTGCAGCGATGCCAAAATTAAACATGTCTTTGTGTAGCTATAGTTGGCGTAGTTTCGAGAGTCTCCACTTTTCTGCAGCGAACAAATGATGCTAAGACGCGATTTGTCAGACATACTTTCCTTTGACCAAATCACCTCCTGCCTTAAATACTCCTAAGCCGACAAGTAGTCTGTCCAGTCCGGTAGCCTTGTTATTCCCTATTCGTGTTTGTCAAGTGAGCGGAAATTTTGATTTTCATCTTACAAGTTGAACGGTTTTTTCAGGCGTACGACTCGAACTTTAAACAGGCTGTCAGGGTTAGAGAAATATTTTTTCGGTCCTTCAGGACAAACCAGACAGAAGAAAACCGAAAAAAGTTCCAACGAGCCAGAAATGACTGCAACGCCTTACTTTAGCGTGTGAAATTCGAATATGACCAAGAACTGACGCAAAAAATACTACAATGTCCCAAAGGTAGTAAAAATTTTTGATCGTTCGTCAAAAACATTAGAAATTCTGCTTCATCCTCCACCCCAACGCTGGAATAACATTCCAGCTGTCAGTTCTTTGGACAAGGCCAACCTGCTTCCTGCATACTTTGCGGCCAGCTCAACACTTCCAGATTGTGCTTTGTCCCCGTCTACACCCGAGTGCGTCGAATCTTCAAGAGTACCCGAAGAACTTAATACACACAAATCAGCTGGTCCAGGTGGTATATCTGCCCTTCTTCTGAAGAGGTGTTCTTCTTCGCTGGCAAAACCACTGCGTAAGCTTTTTCATCAATCCTACTCTTTTGGACTCTTTCCGAGCAGATGGAAAACTGCATTTGTCCAGCCTGTCCCTAAATAAGGCGAATCTTCTTCTCTCTCTTCCTGCAGATCCATTGCCCTTACGTCTCTTCTTTCCAAAGTCATAGAAATGCTGATAAACAGTCAGCTCATGAAATATCTCGAAACACGAAAACTTCTCAATGACCGGCATTATGGTTTTCGTAGCAACAGCTCTGGTGATTTGATGGCATGTCTCACCGAAAAGTGGAACCAAAGCGTACATCAATCTGGCGAAAGCAAGATAGTTGCACTTTATATTTCTAAGGCATTTGACAGAGTTTAGCATCAGGCTCTTTTGTCGAAAATGCGTGCATTTGGGATCGATTACTCTCTTCTTCAATGGATTAGAAATTGCCTTTCGGAACGTTCAATTCAAGTTGTCTTGAACGGTTTCAAGTCTGATATTCACAAGATAAATGCTGGTGTGCCCCAGGGCTCCGTTCTGTCTCCGACACTCTTTTTAATTTTCACTAATGATCTCTTGTCTGCTACTTCTAATCCAATATATTCCTTTGCTGACGACAGCACTCTCTGCATTTCATATTTGTTTCCGGACTCACATCCCTGCTATTCGCCTGTAGAACGGGAACGCCAGCCTAGGTTAAGCTCATTAAATTTCAAAATTAACAGCATAACCAATTGGGGAACTATAAACAGAATGGAATTTAATGCTTCCAAAACTCATTGCCGTCAGCTACCATGAATGCCACTTACATCGTTGAAACCGGTTCCCTCAAGTAATGCAAGAAATATTTCACCCCCTCTGATCTGGCCTCAATATATAAGGCACGCAATCTTCCGCCCAAAATTGGAGTACAATGCCCACATCTGGTCAGGTGCTACTAAAACATCTCTGCACTTGCTAGATAGGATTCAAAACCGTGCGATAAAACTCAGTCAGTCAATTGACATCCTTGAACACCGTAGTAATGTCTCCTTCTCACTTTTTTTTAACGCTATTTCCACTATCAATGCTCTATTGAAATCTCCAGTAGCATTCCGCCATTTCAAACCTTCATCCGTAACACCCGTCTTATTAAAAATGCTCATCAGATTCAAACGTATTCTAAAATATCGTGATTCGTTCCTAAGCCGTACAACTCGGTTATGGAATGCCCTGCCGAGTCCTCTATTATTTCCTGGTCGTTATAACTTGCAAACATTTAAGAACAATGCACAGGGGTACCTCTCTTTTCTTGCTCCCTAAATTTCTTTCGCCCGCCCGCGCTGTGTACAAACATTTTAAAAGTACACACATGCCTTAAGTGCGCTTCCACGACGTCTAAGGCTCTCTAGACATAATTTTCTTGCATATCCTCAGCACCGACTCGTAAATCACTTAAAATGGTCTTAACGTCACACATAAGGTATTATTCCTATGGAAATATTCTTTTATTCCTTCCATGGGGTATATCAGGCTGATCTTGACAAATTAAGTTTGTTATAACGCGTTCGCTCATTTGCCGTACGCTCGATTATCTTTCCTTTGGTCTGCCGCTTACAACAAATTCCCACCAAAACAGTCGCTGCTTTTGTTCTCCGAGACAGTCACCATAGTAGTCATCAGTTTCAGGGGACCCTTTAAGCAAAAAGGAACAGAGATTTCGAGACCGGGCTGCCGTTGAACAACTAGGGCTTCTAATCCATGACTAGCCTTGAAAAATGCTTTATCATCTCAACTCATGTAAAGATTATTTCATACTTGGGGTTCAGTGATTTTTTATACTCGTAGATCATTATAGTGCTGCTTTTTGTTCCAGGTTACGAGTAACACCCGCCTCTATAAGTTCGGCAAGCCAAGCGAAGTTGAACGAGTCCAGTATCCACGTGACTACCACGAGGGGGTAAAATAAGCATACTCGGTGGGTAGCCGTTGTTACGGCGCTGGGCATCAACAGGTTGACGCCGCTCACTGGGTACAACAACACTCATGAACCCCATTCATTAAATTTAAATGTGCGATTTGCCCATAAATATTTCAGAGTTCATCATGGGACACCTGACGACCGTACGCCTTCTTCCAATTCACAAATCAACTATGAGTATAGACAGGTTAAGCATACCGTTTTAAGAAGTATTTTTAGCTAGCACCAAGTCATTTGTGCTTCGCGCTGTTCATCTTCAAATTGACAGCTGAAATTGGACAGAGTAACTAATTTCTTTCCGGGTACAAAATAGCGAGAAGTTTTCCTATAATTGATGCAATCCAATTTGACTTCCTTGTGAAGACAAGTTTTTCTTCAAACTCTTTGATAAGAAATCCTGCAAATCACAATCATTCAGTGCAAACTCCAGCTGCTGTGGAGTTATTGCCACATCCTGAATCCACAATTTTTCAGAAGGAATAGGCTGGCGCATGGGTATGTATGATGATGCTTATTTTTTTTAGCGCGGTATTGTATTTTTTATGGAATCACAATTTGTTCTATAATAACGAGGCCGTAGTGTTGGATTCGAGTTCCATGCGGGATAACAATGGGATTCGCCAACATTCCTGCTAGCCCAACACCCATTTTTTTTGTACAGGATTCAGGTTAAAAAAAGATCTGCTCGTATTGTTCACGGTAAGATGATCTTCACATTTTTTAATGGCCATCACCAGTCCTTTACCAGAATCGTCTTGCAGTGATTTTCTTTCGACCTTAAGTTAGAGGTGTCGAGAATTCAGCAGTGGACAACAAACTGACCCAATTCTAAAACTCTTAAACTTGACGCTGGTGATCAGATCCAATATTCGTTGGAAATTTTTTGGCCGCACTGCCTGTTGGCAAGATACTCGTAATTTTTCTATTTTGAAATAAAAGATAGTTTTTCTCGAATATAGTGGTTCCACTGTGCTGTCAGAGCGGCATACAAACACACACGAATACATATTAATGTGGAAAAAAAAAAACAGAAAATTTTTATTATTCTTATGTAAGCATGACAGCTAAATAAAAATTATTAAGCACAGTCGAGGAGCTCGCTTAAGTGGTCCATGCCCATGTTTTGATGATTCTTGTTTTAGATCTGTCTGCGACAATAAGGGCGCGCAGTTCACTCAGTTTGTTTCGTCGGTCGATCGGTTGTCGTTGTCGTTGTCGTTGCCGTTGTCGTTGTCGTTGTCGTTGTCGTTGTCGTCGTAGTTGTTATTGTCACTTACGCTTCTACAAATAATACTATACGATCAATCTGCCATGTCAGGCTGCCGCCGGATAGTTGCAGATACAAAACTACACTCGTGACCGAACCGGGTTATGTTTACTACACAGTACGATTACTTCGTGGTCGAAAAAAAATCAAAAATTGTATCGTGAGAAAAAATTCCGATAAGAACGAATTCAACAAAAAAAAAAAAAAAAAAAGAATTGCGTACAATTACACGGTATTATTGGCGCGCGCGTTTTAACTGTCGTAAATTCAAAAAAAAAAAAAAAACAGAAACAGAAATGTTAAAATTCTCAAACACAGTCTTTGGTAAAAATGTAATTTACTCGTAAGATGTTGAAATGTTTTAATATTTTGATGGATGACATAGATCAGAAAATGATTCCGACATTGTTTGAGGATGAAGATGATTTGGCTGCAGCTATCGCTTTTGAGCGCAACAATATGTTTCACAAGTCAAGAAGGTACTTACAAGTGTTTCGCGAATTAAATATTTGTTCTGTGAGCTCTTATATATTTTTTTGTACAGTGAAAAGCCAGCAAAATAGAACGCCATTTCTGCACACGTTCAGTTGTTCAAATATTGCAAAACGTATTTCCTACCCTCAAAATTGACTTATAAAAATTGTAAAATTGTATAATAAGTTTGTTGTCAGATACTTATTTTGCATAGCAAAAAATAAAAAACTCCGATAGCTTTGTGTGTTAAAAAAAAAAAAAAAACAACACAATCAGGTTACGCTCATATTTAATAAGGATGCGTGCAGCATGCAACGATGTGCTAACTGCTGGTTAACAGATCGTGTATTCTAATGATCCAGATGCCAGTATTCGTGTGTGAACAATATTACTACCACAAGCTGCATATTGAATTAAATACAATGGCTTCTATGATTCTTTATGCATCCTCATTTTTTTTCGCAACTTGTATCACTGGTTTTTGAAATTTATCCATCTATCCGACCTACAGAAATTAGTTAAAGAATTTAATACCCAGAAATGAAAATTGTATGAAAATTGTAAATATAACCCGGCAAACCTCTGTGCAAATATATAGTAACTGTGTGATTTGTTCACCAAAGTCAAGGACGTTATGTGTCTTTATGTCTTAGGATTTGTCGAAATCTAAAAGTACTCTTGTTGTTAGATGGGTTTAATAGTAATGACAAGCAGTACCAGTGATCAATATTTGGAAGATAAGTTCACATAGCCACCGTGGATAGTCCCGACCAGGATGAAGATGCACATCCAAGTGTTGGTCACTTTTTCGAAGAATGTTGGTTGTTGCTGGCGTAAATCATTACAGGCTCATCAGCATAAGCTTTACGTAGCCCAACAGAAAATAACCGGAGCGAATTGACAAGTCCATTTCTTGAATTGATCATTGGTACCGACATCCTTGGAGCATAGATTTTTGCTAATTTTCAAAGAGCTGAAAACGAGCCGATTTTTTTTTTAAGTTTGTTGGATCTCTTCTGGGTAAGTGTCACTCCGAACCCTTAAACCCGAAATAACCTTATCGTTGAACACTTTTTTTTTTCAATAAAACAACAGGTCAACTTGCGATTGCTATTGAGCCGCATCAGCAAAATAACGACGTTGTTATGGCTTGCTGTTTTGATTTCTATGATGGTCTGTTTGACAATCAGTCTTTTTGTACGTTATAAGCGTTAAATATAAGCAGAAATAGAAGCACCCTATTACGCCTAAATTATCTAAAAGTGACTGTTGGAATACCATCTTGATCAAAAAATTCCCGGGGGACACCACCGTGTAACGCTCCCATTATTCCGATTTTAGTTCTGTTTTTCTTTTTGTTAAGTTGGTAAATCTGTTGTTGATATTCCCTCTAAATCTTAGCGTCATAGCTTGACATTTGCAAAAGTTACGTAGCCAAGAGTACATCTATCTCTGTGTGTGTTGGCGATTTTTTACAATTTTGGAAATGGATTTAAATTTGCAACAACGAACTTGTATTTAATTTTGCGTAAAAAAAAGGATTTAATGGTGCGCGAACGTTGGAAATGATGGAAAAGTGTTTCGGCAACGATTCTCTAAAGAAAACGGTCGTTTACCAGTGGCACAAGCGGTTCAAAAGTGGTCATGAGTCAATCGAAGATGATGAACGCAGTGGCAGACCATCGACATCGAAAACCGACGAAAACATTGATGAAGTAAAAGAAATGTTGGTCAATAATCGCAAATTAACCATCAGAGAGATAGCGGAGGATTTGAACATTGCCTATGGATCCGTCCAAGGCATTTTGGTTAATGGTTTGGGTTTCCGTCGTGTAGTGCTAAAAGACCTCAATTTCATGCAAAAAAGAGACCGTGTTGACGTCGCAAAAGAGATGATTTGCGAGGCTGAATCCGATCCCACATTCATCGAAAGGATCATTACTGGAGACGAGACGTGGGTTTATGAGTACGACACGCAATCCAGACAGCAGGCAAGTGAATGGCGTTCACCAAATGAGCCGAGACCAAAAAAACCACGTCATTTTCAGTCAAAAAAGAAGGCAATGCTCACGGTTTTCATGGATTACAACGGTGTAGTGCATCATGAATTTTTGCCAGAAGGCCAGACAGTAAACAAAGAGTATTACGAGTATTTGGGCATTGTGAGACCTTTGCGTGAAAGAAACCAGAATTGTGGGCAGAAAACTCGTGGATTTTGCACCATGATAACGCATCGTCGCACAGCGCCATCATTATTCGTAATTTTTTGACGAAAAATGCAACAAATACCATCCAACAGCCACCGAATTCACCTGATTTGGCTCCCTGTGACTTCTTTCTGTTCAATCGAGTTAAAAAATCTCTATGGGGAACGCGTTTCAGCAGCCGAGAGGAAGTAATGGAAAAATCGCAGGAAGCACATATAACCGATAACCGAATATAAAAAATGTTTCGAGGATTGGATCAAGCGCTGGCATAAGTGTGTTCCAGTCGATGGGGATTACTTTGAAGGGGACAATATAGATTTAGATGAATAAACTTGAAACCTTTTGATCAAGGTGGTATATCCAGGCTTTAAAATAGTCTCCAAAAAAAAAAACTGAAAGAAGTCAACGGCCTCGCCACACTGAAAGCATCGGTTCCCACTAGATCACCGAAATCAAGCAATGTTGGATGAGAACTCAGTATACCGCGTGCTGTTGACAAAAAACACCACATGGGCATAGTACCCCGGTGTTAAAATCCCGCACTTTACAAATTCATTTGTATCGTTGCTTTGAAAAAACTCAAAAGAAACGATGACAGACTTCTTTTGTAAAATTGTTTGAGCCACCTCCATCTCGAATAGCCATGCCACTTTACAGTTAATTTCTGCACACATAGTCGATGTCTTCCACGGATACCCCAAACAATATTTACTAGTTTTTCGGTCAACTCATTAGCCGAGACCATAAGCCAAGATTTAATTATGTCTGACTAGCTTAGAAGTGTTTAGACAGTTGAGCAAGGCTTATTGTAGATAGAAATGCTTCACAATAGAGTCTAGGACAACCGTCTACTACGTTCAGCTACATTCATTATTAGATTTAGAGCGAAATATATTGTAGGCAGGGTTCTGGTGTAATTGTTTCAGAAGTCATTCCCAAAAGACCAGATTGAAAGGGCAGACTGCGCGTTGTATGAAACATTACGTCTTTTTAATTGGAGGATAGCTTACATGAAGCTGCCCATGCATCCAATGAGGACGAAGCTTGCGTTACAGGCAATGGCCAACATAGCCGGACAATCATCAGCGGTTATTTCTTCGAAGATATCGACAACATTGATCGGGACAATATATTGTTCCAGCAGAATGACGCTATGTGCCATGCGACGTGCCATACTACCCAATAAATAGTTGACTTCTTTAGGACTCTATACAATGAAAACATTATATCACGGAACGAAGCATTGAATTTTATATCATTATTCCCTGTGGGCCTAATTAAAGTCTTTTGGATAAGCTTTTAAACCGCCAAGTATTCAGGCTTTGGCAGCATATATTCAGCAAGTTACTGGTGAGATATAGCCCCAAATACTAGAAAGAGTGACCCAAAATCGAAATGCGCTTCGTCAAAAACAGGCCAGGAAGCTATCTGCCCGAAGTCTTAGATATAATGGCATGAACTCTTTTTCTGCGGCTTCTCTGTGTGGCGCACATCCGAAATGTTAAATTTTCCTTGACTCTGGCGCATAAATCAGGCTAAATTTGACCGATGGCATGAGTTATGTTGGCTTTGAGGGCCGCTGTGGCTTGTGGCTTATTCGCATAGACCTACGACTTCAGAAAACCCCACATGAAAAAAGCCTAGCGGAGTCAAATCGCACGATCTCTGTAGCCAGTTCATTTCACTTCCACGGAGATGGCCATGCCCTCGAATCGCTCGTGCAGAATTTCCAATGTGGCTTGAGCCGTGTGGAATGTAGCGCCGTCCTCTTGGAACCATATCCCGTTGGTGTCCATATGGCCTGGGCAACATCGTTCTCGAATAAATATGGACCGATGACGCCGCCAGCTCAAAATCCACACCAAACAGTGACTTTTTCGAGATGCATTGGATGCTCTTGGATATTATGTGGATTGGTATCGTCTCAAATTCGACAATTTTGTTTTGTTCTTCCAGAAATGGGCCTCATCGCTGAAGATGAATTTTCGATGAAAATTAGGGTCAGTTTCCAACTGCTCCAGAGCCCGTTCAGCGAACACTCGTCGTTATCTATGGTCGTTTACCTTCAGCTCCTGAGTCAGTTGAATTTTTTACGGGTGCACGCCCAAGTCACGACGCAAAATTAGCCAAGTTGTGGTCTGCAAAAGGCCGAGTTCTTGTGAGCGACGCGAAATGGACTGCTTCGGATTCTCCTGCATACTCTCACGGACAGCGGCGATGTTTTCGGAAGATCTTGAGTTTGGTTGGTTTATCGTTTACTGAACCAGTGGACGAAAATTTGTCCACCACACTGCGAATAGTCCTCTCGGTAGGACGATTATGGTGGCCGTAAAATGGGCGAAGCGCGTGGAATGTTGCCTGAACAGAACACCAATTTTGATAAAACAATTTTATTATTTGCACGTGTTGTTAAACGCTATGTCCGTCCATGGTGATTTGGCAAAACAGTCTGAAAAAATGACAGCCAATTTGACAGATGTAGCTTCAACAATATGGCCGCTATCAACTGTCAAAGTTGGGAAGTCCCTATTGGGAGACCCTTTATTTGTCTTTACAAACGCAATAAGGATTCCGACGACACCATAGTTATATGATAGCGATCGTTATAGCTGTGAACGATATTGGAGTACTATTGCACAGAGATAAAGTGACTTTTCTACTGTTTCTCGATTTTTTAAAGATCTTCGCCTGAAATAGACTCAGTTTGGTTTCTGATATTCGATTGTAAAAGTAATGTCGACATAACTTAAGAACAGGATAGAGCTATCTCTGTTTATCTTCGTCTAACTATCTTCTCAACAGCAAAGGTGTTCCACGTGGTTCTACATTGGTACCTCTACTTTTCTCACTCTTCTTCGGTGACATTTCTTCAATTATGTTCTATTTTATTTGCATTGCAGTAGGCAGTTTTTTCTAAAGCCTTCTAAAACGAAATGCATCGTTATCTGCAAGAAACGGTTGAAAAATCGAAAAAACGACACTTGGTATGGTGTTTTCCAGGACACTGACATGGAATAATCATGTCAATGGAATTGTTGACAAATAATTATATATGAGGCGTTGCGTCAGCTCTGGATGTCGCATTATTTTGCTCCGCTATAAACACGTAGCATGTTGCTTGATTTTTTTAATTTTTCCAATTATCAATTACGGCTGTGAACTTTTATGCAACTTTAAAATTTCGTTTATCTTAAAATTATTTTACTATCTCATTTATTGTTTATTTTGTAGCTGTTTCGGAACCATAAACAGCGATTTATGTAAAGTTTCACTACCTAATAGTAGATATACCATATTTCGTATGTCTCACACAAATATGCATTTGATTAAATAAATAAATTGAAATGAAATAAGTAGTTGCAAGTGTTTGTCAAGAAAGGAATGAGTGTCGCAATTTCAGGAAAACCATTGCGTACTTTAAGTTAAATAAACGAAATATTCCGATCCTCAAGTGTTTTTGTTTTTTTTTTTTAAATTAAAATGTTTTTGTTATTTAAATTCCCGCCAACAATTTATCGGACAGCTATAAGATATACGCATTACGCATATTTATATTTGTAACTGTTGCACGGAAATATTTGTCCGCGTCATAATTCTCTCTAATCAAAACAAATTTCCCCCTTACAATATGTTATAAAAAAGATATTTTTACTATTTCATTAAGATATAATATTATCATGTACATGTATTGGTAGTTTCAGCTTTTTTGGAAACAATCTGTTATTTATGGCACAGACGTTATTCGTAGTTAGCCATAAAATGAATAAAAAATGTTTACGCTGCTTGCTTAAAATTAATTGAATTTGAATTAGGTTGTAACCCCTTATAAAGTAATCCAAATTCGAATCTTAGTAATTAAACACTTTTTCTCTATTTATTAATATTGGTAAGAATGGGCTGAGTGATACTCGTGTTTGTGCAAGTTTGATTTATGCGCCACATTTATGAAATGCTCAGAAGTGGTCAGAGTTTTATGGAAAATCGAAATTTATTTTTATTGCCGATGAAATCCATATTTGCGCGCGAAATAAATTTTAATGTTCATAATTTATTTTTCGTTTTGGTTAAAATGAGCTCATTATGTGAGTCTTCTTTTAAAGCGTCTTGATTTCGTTTTAATGGAAGTTTGACAACGTAAATTTAGGTGTTGCCAGATTAACTGAAAAATAATTCGTACATTTGTTTGGCTTTCATCTACTGAGACATTCAAATAATTTAGAACGTTTTTCTTCGATGACAACTGTCATAAAATTATAGAGAACAGAAAATTATATCAAACGATATTGGGAGTTCGTTGCAGCGATGTTCTTCTTCTTCTGCATTACTCTGAAGCGCACAGAAAGACAACAACTCCTGCGATGTTCGGACTTCTACAATTTGTTAGAGTTCTCTCCAGCTCGTTTATCGGGATTTGATCCAAAGATCCACGTTTGCTTTGGACAGCCCATTTTGACTCGTTGAGTAAGTAGATTCCATTATAATCCATGCTACACAATGGAACTGTCTGGGTGGCGTAAGATGTGATCAATCCCTGCTACTTTCTCTCTCGTATTTCAATCTCTTTTGGATCCTATCCTTCTTAGGGTTCTTCGAAATATGGTTCGCCCAGAAAATCTACGGAGATATCTATTAATAAATTCTTGCCGTTTCCTTGTAATAGCATTTGGCTTTCTGGGAATGGATACCACGTTTGATTTGAGCAGTTTTAATGCTGAAAACACTTTTTTTCAGATTTTCATCAGCATACGGCTCGCAGTTCGGAGGCTACCAAGGTTCATTTAAAATGAAACTCTAGCTCCAAGTACTTGGAGCAAGCCCAATCTAATCGCTGCGCACTTTTATGTCTACGGGGTGGATGACTCGAACTCCAACTTTTTAAAATGCTTTAATTTTTTTATTTTTTGATAAATTGTATTGTGCCAAAGCAAAAAATGTTGGAAAATACATCAATTTTCAAATTGTATCAGTAGTCTTCAATACGTCCACCTTTGGCGCGAATAATGGCCTTGAGACGGCCGAAGAAAGCATCGCACGCTGCACGCAAGTGGCTCTGCGGTATTTTGGCCCATTCCCGGCGAAGTGCTTGTTTGACGTGGTCCAAACTTTGGTATTTTTTAGTGCCAACCTTCGCCTTCAAAATACCCCAGACAGAGAAATCCAACGGATTTGCATCCGGAGAATTTGCAATCCATTGTGTCGAAGAAATGAAGTGTGGAACATTGTTTTTTAACCAATCTTGGTTGACGCGTGCTTTGTAAGACAGTGCCGAGTCTTGCTGAAATGTCCACAGTCTCCGACCGAAATGATTGTTTGCCCAAGGCTTCAGTACTGCCTCTAAGACAGTTTCACGGCATACGATCGCATTAATTTTGACGCCACGGTCCAAAAATACGAACGAAGAGTGACCATCGGCGGTTATGGCGGCCCAAACCATCACCATCGGTGCTGCCTGCTTTCTGGTGGCCGTCCGAAGGTGTACATTTTCGAAGGACCTCTCTGGCAAGTAAGCTCGGTCATTTTGTTTGTTGACATATTGCTCGATAACAAATGGCGACTCATCGAAAAAAATCAAATTCGGCAACTCACCACTTTCGTGCAAGCGTAGCAACTCCTTCGCTCTTTCGACTCTAACTTTTTTCTGTTGTGGTGTAAGATCGTGTGCTTTTTGGAACTTTAATAGCTTGAGCCCAAGCTCATTTTTCGGTATGTGTTGCATCCGTTCCAACGATATGTTGAGCTCACGAGCCATTTTTCTTCCACTTTGACGCGGATTTCGCTCAATTCGAGCCTTCGCTTTCCGAACCATTTCTGCCGATGTTGCTATTTTTTTATGACCACCTCCATGGCATTTTGCAACGCTGCCAGTATCACAGTAACGAGCTATGGTTCGAGACACAAATGATTTATTCACGTTGAGGTGCTGGAGGGCTCTAACGATAGCTACTTGTGGTTTTCAAGCCAAATAAGCAATCACGTTTGAATTCCATCGCGGATAAAAATGTTTCAACACAACTGAGACTCAAATCGTTTAAAAGCCTTGTAAATAATAAAATTGTCTGTCATGTGTCAAAATTTGAGCTCACTGTCATGAACGGTTTGGAAATTATAGCAGTCTGAAGTTGGTTGGAGCTCGAGTCATTCAGGGTGTAAATATTTTACTAACTTCGTCTCTAATCTGAATTTAACCTCAGGAGGTAGAATAGTGTAGTGTACGTCTCATGTAAAAAAAAATAATTGATTTCAGTGTGACTAAATGACCTCTTGATTTAGGTAATCTTACTTTAATCGGTAAATGGGGCTTTGATGGAAGCAGTGGACAGGTCGAATATAAACAAAAAATGTCTAGCGATTTCAGTGATTCGGATATGATTATAACATCATATGTTCCGATACAACTTTTTTCGCAAGAGAGCTCTGAGTCTGAAAAGAAAATTTTATGGCAAAATCCTCGTCCAGGATCAACTCAATACTGCCAACCAATACGTTTTCAATTAAAAAAAGAAACGGCAGAGTTGAGCAGAGCTGAGCAGGAAAATATGCAGAACCAGATTAATGATTTAACTGGCACAATAATAAATATAACTGATCGTCTTATCAACGTAAAACATATCCTTAAATTGACAGTGGTTGACGGTAGGGTATGCAATGGCTTGTCACATACTGATTCGCAACAGGTGTGCAAATGCAATTAATATGAATGATATTCAAAGTTCCTTACAAAGAAGCAGTAACGAAGATTTCTTAGACTTTGGCATATATCCACTGCATGCGTGGATAAGATTCTTTGAATTCTTCATTCATCTAGCGTATAGATTAGATTTTAAAAAATGGCGGACCGGAACTAATTAAAAACCTCTTTTGGACGCACAGAAAAAACGAATACAAAAAACGAAACAAACAAGATGGTGGAAATTCAAACGATGGAAATACTGCACGTAGATTGTTTGCGAACCCATCTACATATATCTTCTCAGATAACTGGTGTTAAACAATCAATAATTGAAAGATGTGCTGTAATTTTAAAAACTTTGACAAGTTGTCTTGCAATTAATGCAGAATCTTTCGAGAAATATGCGCAAGATATGGCTCGTGAAATTGTTGCAGAATACCCTTGGTACCCATTGCTAGCTTCATTACGCAAAGTTCTTATTCACGGAGGACGAATTGTGAAACACGCCATATTGCCAATAGGCCAATTTACGGAAGATGCGGCAGAGGCGAAAAACAAAGATGTTTAATTTTTCCGATCGAAGAATACACGAAAAATATCTAGATTTATTGAATAAACTTCTTCTTACCTCAGACCCTTTACTTTCCAACGAAAGAAACTTGAAAAAAACACAAAAATTGACATTGTCTAAGGATATTTTGAATTTATTACTTTAATCTTTAATTAAATTAAATAATATACAATATAAAATTAATCACTTTTTTAACACTTTGTTTTATTTGCTATAATTTAAAACAAATTAAACCACTCTGCGACGTGTGTTCGCTCAGTGGGCTCTGGAGCAGTTGGAAACTGACCCTGAATTTGGGACGATACCAATCCATATGAGATCCAAGAGCGTCACTGCGTCCCGAAAAAGTCCCTGCTTTCGTGTGGATTTTGGGCTGGCTGCGTCATCGGTCCATAATTCATTGAGAACGACGTTGGCCATTTGGCCTGAATTGTATGATATGGCCACCAATGACATGTGGTTTTAACAGGACGGCACTACCTGCCACATAGCTCACGCCACATTGGAAATTCTGCACGAGCGATTCGAGGACATGGTCATCTCAAGTGGAGGTGATGTGAACTGGCCATGGAAATCCTGCGATTTGAACCCGTTAGACTTTCTCTTGTGGAGTTTTCTGAAGTCGCAGGTCTATGCGAATAAGCCGCAAATCACAGCGGCCCTCAAGGTCAATATAACCCATTCCTTTACCTATTTATGCGCCAGACTCGTGGAAAATTTCGAATGCGCGCCACTCAGAGAAGCCGCGGCGGACATTTGAACGATGTTATATTCCATACATAACACATGGGTCGTGCCGTTTTATAGTAAAACACAAAATTTTTGCAAAATTCAACTTTATTTATCAATATAGTTGCCTTCGAGGGTGATACACTCATTGAAACGATTTTTCAATCTTTCCATACCAGTTTTGTAGTACGATTTCGGTTTAGCCTCAAAAGAGGCCTCTGTTTAGGCGATTCGGTCTTAAATCTCTTTCCGGCGAGCACTCTTTTGAGGTCTGCGAACAGGAAATAGTCGCTGGGGGCCAAATCTGGAGAATACAGTGGGTGGGGAAGCAATTCGTAGCCGAATTCATTCAATTATGCCATCGTTTTCATCGACTTGTGACACGGTGCATTGTCCTGATGAAACAGCACATTCTTTTTCTTCAAATGCGGCCGTTTTTCTGCGATTTCGTCCTTCAAACACTCCAACAACGCAATGTAATATTCACTGTTGATAGTCTGCCCCTTTTGGAGATAGTCGATGAAAATTATTCCATGTGCATCCCAAAATACGGATGCCATAACCTTGCCAGCCGAGGACGAGGTTCGTCGCCTGCTCGCCACTCAGCTGACTGCCGACTTGACTCTGGTGTGAAGTGATGGAGTCAAGTTTCACCCATTGTTACATTACCGACGCAAAAATTCGGCTTTATTGCGGTTGAACAGCTTTAAACACTCCTCTGAATCATCAACACGTTGTTGTTTTTGGTCGACTGTGAGCAAACGCGGCACCCACTTTGAACAGTGCTTTCGCATGTCCAAATATTCGTGTATGATATATCCAACAAGCTCTTTTGATATCTTCAGAGCCTCAGCTATCTCGATCAACTTCACTTTACGGTCATTCGTAATCATTTTGTGGACTTTTATGATGTTTTCATCCGAAACAGCCTCTTTTGGACGGCCACTGCGTACATCATCTTCGGTGCTTGTATGACCACTTTTAAATTTTTCAATCCACTTGCAAATGGTTCGTTCCGCTGGTGCAGAGTCCGGGTAACACTTATCAAGCCATTTCTTTGCATCGGCTGCATTTTTTCCCATCAAAAATCAATGATAAATCAACACACGAAATTGCTTTGAATCCATTTTTTTTCACTGCACAAGTTTTTTAATCAATCCTACTCTTTAAGACTATTTAAGAAAAAATAGAAAACAGCATTTGGCCAGACCGTCCTTTAAGGGGTTAAGGATCTGAAGCGCTTTTACATGTATTTCTTATGGAAACCAAATAACCCATTATTTCAGAAATGGCTGTACCTATTTCACACAAATTTTGCGTACACATATCTTAGCCCATTTGTAGGTTTGAATATAATGGGGCAAATGTGCAAAAAGCAATTCTTTTTGTTACTGAAAAACGTTAAAAATTTCTTTATAATTTTTTCTAAATTTTCTTATACAATAAATAAATAAAAAACAAGAATAATGAGTCCAATGAACGGAATGAACGGAAACTATGGAGATTGGAGGCAATGGGATCCGTGGTCTGCGAGGTAGCACGTGCGTTCGTGGTCTTATGCGTTGCTATCCCATTTTGACTCAAATTTTAAACCACTTCTAGAGGTCGTAAAAAGGTGTGGTTTATGGCATTCAGTTCCATATTGAGTCTATATTAAAAAAGTAAAATAAAAAAAATCGATTTTGTGGTTAATTCTGAGGTCCTTACCCCGAATCTTCTTCTCTCTCCTATCTGCATTGTTTCAACGGTTGGCTAAATTTTCTAACCATAGAACCATTCTACAGGCCTCTGTGTTTTGGATCACCTTATTAGTGAGCCCAGGAGTTTGCTGATGTTTTTGCCTTTGAGGGGTCCAATTATTTTTCTTTCAGCGTCTTTGTGGAACCTATGTAGGAACTTGAGATTCTATTGCTTTTTAGGCCGTATTTTCGAATCACGTTTTGCTACATGCTACAGCTGAATGCATGACTGCACTAAACCGACCCTTTAGTTTAAGTATCATTTTTCTTTCACAAATTTTCGCACTATATACGACAGGACCTAAGCATTTAAATTTTTTGAGTCACTTACATTTAAGTTGATGTCAGAAGATGGGTCTGCGGATTTGGAAGAACGGCAAGGCAGACATTTGGCCTTAGTTAGCCTTAGTTAGCGTCTCCATTTGGTTTTTAAGAGTTGCCTGAAGGGCTTTCATGACGTTGGTCTTGATAGCGCAATCGTCGGACTCGTTAATATGATCCTTAAGTGGGAAGTCTTACACGACAGTAAAAAATGCTTTGGGGTACTCCTACTTTAATTTCGAATTCTCCGGATATGTCCGCTGTACAATTAACTTTAATTTTTCATTATCGTACAACCACATTTTGAAGTCTTAGCTAGCCATGTCAAACGCTTTTTGCAAGTGATGAAGGCGATATGCTGATTTTTTGGAGCGTCCCATTTCTCCATCACAACCCGTAAAATTTGAACTGAGTCGTAGGTCAACCTGCCTCCCGCAAAGCCGGCGGAGTTCAACAATAAAGGTTGAGGCAATAGATGGTGTGGATGTTGGCTGTCAATTACTGAATTCAATATGGTTTATCTTTTTAACAGATGTCATACAATCTTTGGCAATTTTAGTCATTGAGTCGTTAACACGCAACAACGCATTTTTGTTATTCCAGCTTATTACGAAAATGGGCGATCTGTAACAGTAACATTTCGTAAAATTCACGGATTTTTCGGTCAAAATAATCGCCCCAATGAGTCCAGAATTTGTGCAATGGTGAAGGGTTTTGAAGAAACTGGTTCGATATCGGGTCAAACTCCATATCAATATGCTCGTCCAACACGTAGATGCCAAAACATCACCACTGCGAGTGAAAGTGTTCAAAACCAACCAGGAACCTCAATTCGTTGCCAAAGTCAGCAATTGGGACTCACTTATGACACTTTACGGCGAATTTTAAAAGTTGGTCTCCACTTGCATGCCTATAAAATCCAAATTACACAACAATTGAAGCCTTTGTACCATCTACGATGTCGCCGATTTGTGAACTGGATCCATTTTTGGTTGGATGGGTACGTAAATAAACAAAATTGTTGTTTTTGGGGACCGGAACACCCATACAAGATTCATGAAAAACCCATAAATCCCAAACAAGCCACTGTGTGGTGCTGATTATGGGTTGGCAGCATCATTGGCCCGTACTTTTTCAAAGATGAAAATGGAGAGACAGATACTGTGAATGGAGAACGTTACCGCAACATGTTGCCCGGCGATTTTTCTCCAAAATTAAATGAATTGGATCTGGATGATCTCTGGTTTCAACAGGATAGTGCTACCGCCCACACATGCCATCAATCAATAAATTTATTGCGTACCAAATTTGAATATCGCATTATTTCGGTTAAGGAGAAGTTGATTGGCCTCCAAGGTCATGCGATTTGTTGCCTTTAGACTTCTTCCTGTGGGGTTATTTGAAGAGTAAGATCTATGCCAATAGCCCAGTGACAATTCAGGATTCCAAACATAACATCCAAACTGAAATTACGCTCATTGACCCACTTATTCTTGAAAAAGTCATTGAATAATTTTGACCTTCAGATGGTCATTTACTACAGAAGGCGTGATGGTGACATGAACGATGTTGTGTTCCATTCATTGTTGCCATAGACTGAACTTTATTAATTAATAAAATTCTACATTGATTTCACAATAAATGTGTGTTTAATTTAATGAATCCACACTAACTGTTGGCTCACTCTTTATTACCTTGTCAAATATCTAGAAGTCTCTCGTATATTTTCAAAGAAGGCTTCATCAGTAGTATGCAATCGGTAGTTGTTGCATTTTCTCCTGTTGCCTTTATACAGTGGATGAAGAAAGTTTACCCTCCCTTGGTTAGGCATTTGGTCGCCTCACATCATTTTATTGAACAAAATCAATCGCGAGCGATTAAAATCCAAGTTTTCCGATTGTCGTCCATATTTCAGACTCAGACTTCTTCGATAATTGCCGCGAGTACTTTCCCATGTTTTGCAAAATTCGTTATTCTCCTTTAGCAAGTGTCCTTGTTTGTCTTCGATATATTCATGCCACAATTTTAAAACTATTATTTCATTTTACCGTGATTCGATGTTGTACTTCTTCTATTGCCTGTCGCCTGCTTATAGGTTCTGGAGATACCTTTTCTGTTGTAACGTAACATAACGTCTATAACTACTGTTATATGTACTCAAGCATCCTTTTTTTTTGCCTCTGTAGTTAGTCCACGCTTGAAAGACTTGCCTTTTGTTCCTTTCTGCTAATTTCTGACTCCTCTCGATATCTGTCATTTTAAAGCTATTCTCGTTATTTAGCTCCTAGATCTGGCCGCTCTCCTTATTTTCTTCCTTCTCATCTGAAACCGGGTGTCGTTGGTTGTTCTTTGGTTTATTTGCAAGTTTAATGCATTGATAAAATGCATTTCCTCCCTTTTGATTCTATTCCCACGCTCATCAAAATCGCGCCAAATTATTTTTTTTTCTAATTGCTCCTTAGAAACAACATATTGTACTCTCTCATTTGTAAGTTCCGATATTTCGCACTCGGCCCCTTAAACTCATATTGTATCGATTTTACGTTGTCCTGATATACATTCTAGTTCGAAATTTTTGCAGGTCATTGTGCCAACAGTCGACTCTGCGATACTTCATTTATTTCTTAAAAAAACATCAGTTTGCTCGCCCCCGGAAAGAATCGAGCTCTGACCAGAAATTATTTCTATTCGCCCTGGGATCACTACTCTGTTGTGTACATAGAATAAGTGCCCGACGGGATAGTGTATTCACATACGTGCAATTACAAGACACCTTACTTACTATTATGCCATTATACCCACCAGTAGTCAATAGACGTGTGAACTAATCCCATATACAGGCTTCGTGTAGTCTTATGAGATGTTTATGACTTTTTTTCCCACTTTGCCACCGTCTACGACAAGCCACATGGCTGAGGTCACGTTAGTAATGTTTAATGTCACTTGCCTTACGTGCTTTAACATAATTACCAGCAGCACTCCCGCGTAACACTCATCGCACTACACAGGTTCCTACTTAAGTTTTGAGAAAAACCAGTAGAACAATTATTAATCATCGAAAATAGCTTTAATGGTTTTTTGAATAGTCTCCATGAAGATCAATACACTTTTGCATGCATTTGGAGCAATTTTCCAAGCACTTTTTCAACTCCGATAGAGGTAACTCCACTATGGCCTCTTCAAGCAACGACAAACGTACAGGGCTCTACGGCGGATGACCCATCAATTCGATGTTTTGAGTGCTCAAAAAGTCACTTGTTTGAGCCGACACGGGAGAGCTAGCATTGTTATGGTGGAGAACGATCTGCGTTCGGCGGTTGCTTTTCCTTATTTCTCAAAAGACTCCTGGGAAAGAAATGGTAGTGTGCCATTCCGAATTGACCGATCTACGTTGCTCTAATGGCACTGTGGCGACATTGTTCGGTTTTCCCGACGAAACAGGCCACCATTTGCTTCAAAGTGCTTTGTGCGCGAACAACTTTTGTTGGATTCGGCTCATCTTGAAAGACCCATACAGTCGACTGATGTTTAGTTTTGAGCACATATGCGCAGATCCATGATTCGTCGCCTGTCACGACGTCTTTTGAAGCACCGCGATCTTTTCTTTTGACTAATCGAGACGAGCCTATTTTTGAACAATTGTCGAATTAAGCAGTGTTCAGTGTGTGGAACTAATGGACAAGCATGTCCCAATTTCACTATAAGCAACATAACGATCTTACAATACCCGCACAGCATCGATGTTTTCTGGCACAGCAACCCATTTTGGCTGACCTTCATGGAATTCGTCCTGGAGCGAACGGCGACTACTATTGAATTCGGAGTCGAAGGGACTTTGTTAGCACACTGTTGTTGAGTTAATCTACATCGGAGATCATAAAAAATCATCCCACAAAAGTGTCTACGATTTAATTCCATTCTTTTGGCTGAGATGAATTTTGCAAGTCCCTGTAAAAAACTCAAATAGCACTCGTATGACAAAACGTTCTGAGCACGTCTGCTATTAAAAATATCAAAATTTATGATGCTGATGTCAGATTTCACGTATCTACAGCGATATTGCCATATCTTAAAAGTTAAGTATGAATTCCCATTAGCTTGCCACCCTTTCTGAAATTTAGTGATTCTTTCCTTTGCGGACAACTCGCTCATGGAATGCTCTTTATTTCCTTGTCATTATAAACTGCGAACATTCAAAACCAACAAACATCGATATAAGCCGGCTGAGAGTATTCAACTACCAGGACCACATACGAGTACAGCGGGTAGAAAGAATAAGTTGCAACACATCGTATTGATAAAAATGTAATAATTAAAATTATTTCCAAATCTATTTAAAGAAAGAGCAATTGCAGCTTTGTTCAAGAAATAAAATACGAATTTGAAAAATATGATGTTTGTTCAAAAAACTCAAAACGAAAAGCAGCAAAAACATGTTTCCAGCTGCTTTTATAGCAGCAATATTTAGCCATTATTCATTGACTTGGATGCTAACGGTTGAGTATTCTGCATTCGACAGTGCTTAATTCCGACCAGATCATGACAATGCACTTCTTGCGCACATTAAAATTTACGACTTTCCTCCCCGAAATTTTTATTTTGAATGAAGCCCTTAAGTTCTCTATGAGAGAAGATCTGGGCTTCTTACTCCAGGGTAACCAGGTAAGAAGAATAGGAAAAAAATTTCAACAAAGCAAAAACGGTGTGAGATATAAAATCATTCTGGCTTTATTTTGAAGCTACGTTCATGCTATTATGTTTGGAATAGCACATCATTCAAATGGCCGCTTCGGCTTCGCTGGCAGTGCTTAAAGCGGTCGGTCCAATTTTTGATGTTTCGGTCCAGTATGTGCGGCATTATTCCGGCAATAATAAAAAACTAAGGACTTGACGTAACCCCAGGGAAAATAAACGAGTGGTGTTAAATCGCATGATCGCGACGGCAAATTGATAAACGCTCGCCGTGAGATAATTCAGTCGCCAAATTTTCCCTTCACAACTTCGAGAGTTGTGTCGCTTGTATGGCACGTAGCGCCATCTTGTTGGAACCACAGCTCGAATATATTGATGTTCTTGAGGTTTGGCCAGAGAAAGTGGGTTAACATCGCTCTATGCCTGAGACCATTAATGGCAACCGTGTCTCCTACGTCATTTCAAAAGAAATAAGGCCCGATGATGCCGCCATGCCATAAACCGCACCAAACGACCGTTAAAATAATGCCAGTTTTGCTTGTTCACATACCCGCTGAGCCAAAAGTGGGCCGCGTCCAAGAAGGTGATTTTTTGGCCAAAATCCGGATCTCCGGCCAAAATTTCCAGTGCCCAATTAGTGAACTCACGGCGTTATTTATGGCCGTCCGTCTGCAATTCTTGCGTCAGCACAATCTTATACGGATGTAGGCCCAAATCCATCCGAAAAAAAAGCCAGTTTGGCCCACTGGCGATCCCCAATTTACTTAGTTGATCGGCGCCGAATCGACATTTCTGGGTGTTCTTCGATACTGGCCGCTACGGCGGCTATGTTTTCTTCATTTCGTACCAATCTCTCTCTGGTTGGTGGCTTAGGATCCAAAAGAGTGTACTTATGCACAAACTTTTCTACGATGCGACGATTCCACAAATCCGTTGGTCCAGATGGTATATCTCCCCTCCTTCTGAAGAGGTGTTCTTCGTCGCTGGCAAAACCACTACATAAGCTTTTTCATCAATCCTACTCTTTATGATTCTTTCCGAGCAGATGGAAAACAGCATTTGTCCAGCCCGTCCCTAAAAAAGGCAAATCTTCCTCTCTCTCCTCCTACAGACCCATTGCACTTACGTCCCTTCTTTCCAAGGTCATGGAAACGCTGATTAACCGTCAGCTAATGAAATATTTTCAAACACGAAATCTTCTTAGTGACCGGCAGTACGGTTTTCGTAGCAACAAGTCCACTAGTGATCTGATGGCATGTCTTACCGAAAATTGGAACCAAAGCGTACATGAATCTGGCGAAAACAAGATAGTTGCACTTGATATTTCTAAGACATTTGACAGAGTTTGGCATCAGGCTCTTTTGTCGAAAATGCGTGTTTTTGGAATCGAGACTCTCTTCTGCAATGGATTAGAAATTACCTTTCGGAATGTTCAATTCAAGTTGTCTTGGATGGTTTCAAGTCTGATATTCACAAAATAAATACTTGTGTGCCCCAGGGCTCCGTTCTATCTACGACACTCTTTTTAATTTTTATTAATGATCTCTTGTCTGCTACTTCTAATCCAATATATTCCTTTGCTGACGACAGTACTCTCTGCTTTTCATATTCGTTCCCGGACTCACGCCCCTGCTCTTCGGCTGTAGAATGGGAACGGCAGCGTATGCTAAGCTCATTAAATTCCGATATTAACAGCATAACTAATTGGGGAACCACTAACAGAGTGGAATTTAATGCTTCCAAAACACAATTCTGTCTGCTGTCGTTAAAACGAAATTTAAACGCCCAGCCATTATCCATAGATGGCACTTGCATCGTTGAAACCGATAAACTTTCCATTTTCGGTGTGTATGTCAGTGACAGCTTACGTTGGAATGACCACATATTCGGTGTCGTCAAAAATGCTGCGAAATGTCCAGACTTCCTCAAGCGATGTAAGAAATACTTTACTCCCTCTGATCGGGCCTCAATATATAAGGCATTTATCCGCCCGAAATTGGAGTGCAATGGCCACATCTGGTCGGGTGCGCCCAAAACATCTATGCACCTGCTAGATAGAATTCAAACCCATAGCTGATATCAATGTCACTCAGGCAATGGGCGAAATGCCTCGTGTCTCACTCTGTTTTATCGCTATTCCACCACAAGTGCTCCATAGAAATCATCAGTAGCATTCCGCTCCTTCAAACTTTTAACCGTAACACCCGTCTCGCTATGAATGCTCATCTGTTGTACTCTAAACACCGATTCGTTCCTAAGCTGTACAACTCGCTTATAGAATGCCCTGCCTAGCTCTTTATTTTCTAGTCAATATAACCTTCAAACATTTAAAACCAACGTTCACCTGTACCTCTCTTTCCGCACGTTCTGCAAGCGTCAAACAATGCATGATAAAATGGCAAACCTTACTGAATATTTTGACAGCTGGATGTCATTGGTAACTTTGACAGTTGCTGAAACATAACAATTGGAAAACCTATCATTGCTGAGTTCTGAGTTCAGTACTCAGTTGCAATATTGGTTTTAGGTTAGAGCATTGTTCTGCTGAAGCACGAAATTTTCACTAACAAGTCACGTGCCCTCAGGAATTTTATAACTGAAGGTATACCGAAGCAGTTTCTTTTCCCTTCAGGATAAAAATTTGCCCACGCAAAAATCAAGAAAGACATCCGACAACATAACACAGGTTTGGCAGACTTCTAAAAGAGTGCTGCAAATTTTTTCCTCAAAACGAATGGGAATAGTTCATTTGAACCATACAATCGTCCAAGAGATTTCTTAATTTTCTAAGGCATGCTGTTGGTATAACTCTGGTCTTTTTCTCATGTTGATCTTTGCAAGACCGCGTTTTCCACCTTCAGGTAGACTCTTTCTACCGATAGTACATTGGTAGCCTCATCGCTTATTCTGGCTCATATTTTTTGTACTATTTGAGTAGTGGGTTAGCTAAAATATAATGTTTTTCATCTTTCTGTCTGGTCTTTCGGTGGTAATACATGAGCTTGCTGGTAGTCTTTTGGTTTATCTCAATTTTTAAGCCTTTATTATGTATATTCAGAATATAAACCAATTGCATTATATTATTTCTACACCTTATATCATTCAAAGCTAAAATATAAAGTCCGAGAGCAGGAAAATTAGGGTGTGTCTTCTCAGATGGCTCATTTTTATTTTCAAAAATGTGTGGAAATTTATTTTTGCGACCCACTGTACTTAAATAAAAATAATTATCAAAACCATGAGATAATTTTTTGTCTAAATGATCCGAAAATAAAATAAGAAGAAAACAACATGAGATACTTAGCGAAACTATAAGCGAAACCATTGAGAAAAATGAGGCCGAAAACACATTTTCTCTGAAATTGCAAAAATGTCATTTACAATCTTTTACCGGGGGTAGTGCTAATTATTTTTCAAAATTTGTCAATTCGGTCATCTACCACTTTTGCATAAAGTTCCTTAAACGAGGATTTCCTTTTCTTTTTTTTTTTTGAAGATTTGGATATTAATTGTGTAAAATTTTGTTTGGGAAACATTCCAATTTTAAATTCGAGTTAATTTATTTATTTGTTTATAAACATTCACAACGATGCGATGAGTAAGCGGTTTTACGTTGTAACGTTGCATGATTTTGTAGTTTTTCGAAAACCATTCGTAGCTGTCGTTTTGAATTGAGTGCACCTACTACATACGAGCGCACTCGTTCAAATATTCTAATGATCACATTTTACTTGTCCGAAAATGTATTCATTGAGGTCATGAAATGACTAATTAAATTTAAGATTTAACATTCTTTAACCACTAGGTACTCGTACTTGTACTTTACATTCATACTCGACAACGTTAGGGATAAAAACAAATCACATGTACTCGTACTCGTATCTCAGCCAGCCAAATGTCTCTGATCCAATGACCGTGGGTGTTGGGAATAAAAATAGCCTTAACCTCGGCTACCATTCACAATGACCATTCCGATCATAATTTTGAGTCTCGAGAATATGTATGATTTTTTTAAAAAAAAAAAACAATTTATTTTTAAATATGCAAATAAAAAAATGTATCTGAGACAGAAAACAGAAATCCACTCGTACCTACTTGAATTCAATTCATTCTTGTGAACGCGAATACAAAGGGCATTGCCATTCGATACAGATGCGAACGGAAATCATGTAATGGTGACAAATGCTACTTTTACGTAACACTAAATAAAATGTATCTTTCTCTCAAAATTACATCGTTTCGGTGAATTTGTAATTCTATTTTGCCTAATATATGGATGCAAATACTCGTACTCAATACTCGATTTTTTAAGTATCTCAAACACTTGTTCGGAATATTTTATAGACTTTGACTAATGCTGTAAGTTTTGGTGTGCCATAAATTGTGGTGACCGCAAGTTTATTGCAACGGGTGAAAGGAACATTAAATTCTATTTTAAATTAGTTATATTTCATCTATGACCGTGAACTAAAATGAACCGATAATGATTCTAGGTAATGATGTGATGATTGAAATACGAAATATGTCTTGTGACTTAGCGCGCAATACTTTGAATCTGTATCCGTTGGTTTGTATATTTGTTTATGCGTAATAAAATTGAATTATTTTTGCGGCATTTTTAGTACGACCGTCAAGAGTCAAGATGATATAAATCATCCCGCTGGATCCCTTTTTTCTGCTATTTTCTATTCAATCTATGATATTGGCTAATATACTATATATCGGCTACCTACTGTAAGACAAAAGGTCTTGAGTTGCTTTAAAATCGATAACAAGGTGCTGATTGTTGATCGTGACTTTTCTGGTTTTCTCCAGAACGTGTTGTTGTTCGAATTATTGATCCACTGTGGACTTACCAGGCCTAAACCCATGCTCATCGGGGTCCAATCAGATCACATTCCAGATTAGGCTTTGAGAAAAAAAGACGTACTGGAATGTACGTCTCCTTCTAGCAAATCCGGCTCAGTTTGCTATAAGCGAAAAACTAAAACAATCGTCATTCACTCCATACAGCCGGAAGGTCTCCCTACTGACCTTACCAGCTTCAGGAACTTATATATCAAGTTCCACGAAACTTTCCATATGTCTCCCCAAAAAGTCTCAGACGACCTTACTGCTTTCGCTAACGCCTTTTCACGCCTTTTTTTCTTTTCTTTTTTATAAACTAGCGCGTGCTCAAGGGGTTAAGATATCCTTAAAATGTTTGCACACAGCGCAGGCGACGGAAATTTAGGGAGGAAAGAAGGATAGGTGCCGATGTACGTTGGTTTTATATGTCTGAATGTTATAATGACTAGGAAATAGAGAGCTCGGCAGTGCATTCTACAAGCGAGTTGTTCGGCTTAGGAACGGATCACGATATTTCAGAGTACGTCCGAAAGTGGGCTTGAGAGCATACTGATTTGTGTTACGGTTAAAGGGGGCGAATTCTACTGGCGATTTCTATGGAGCAGTGGTGGAGGAAATAGCGATAAAACAAAGTGAGATACGAGACATTTCGTCGGTGTTCGAGAGTGTCCATTGCCTGAGTGATATTGGTATCAGCTATGATACGCACGGTTTTGAATCCGGCCTAGCAGATATAGAGATGTTTTAGGAACACCTGACTAGATGTGGGCATTGTACTCCAGTTTTGGGCGGATGAATGCCATATACAGGGTGAGTTTTTTAACTTGAGACATCCAAATTACTCGAAAAATACGCGATATCGCGAAAAATGTTTCAGACAAGAGTCACAAGGTTCTAAAGGGGACATAAGATGGTGACCACGGGTTTGACCTTGAGACCTATTTTCAAGGTCAAACGAAGGTCGCTTTTGATTTTTCAAATGATAATTTGTGATTTTCATTGCTCAGTCGTATTGCTCGTAGGCTTGTCATTTGTTTTTACAAACTGCGTATAGCATAGCCCAGAAACAACGACGTGGACGTAGCAGTATTTTGTTTCCTTCGGGGTGATTAATTAGAGTGGGTCCCCTTGCCTCCCGCTGTTGAATGAATTAATTCTTCCCATTTCGATGTTTATTTCCGAGACTAAATGCTCGAACATGTGACCATTCACTTCAATACACTTATCTATCAGCGCTCTAAATGAACCAACAGAACTGAGAAGTATTTCTGGCGTAATCTTCCGCGCAAGCTTCAGTTATTCGTCTTTTCATGTCCTCACGTGTTGTTGGCTTTTTTCTGTAAACCTCACTTTTTAAGTAGCCCCACAAGAAGAAATCAAGTGACGTAAGATCAGGTGATCTAGCAGGCCATTGCCTCGGACCCTCTCGTCCGATCCATCGTTAATGGTAAACATTGTTTAATACGCCCCGGTCTACTTGGGAATAATGGGCTGGACAACCATCATTGTTTGTCGCAACTCCAATGGCAGTTCTCTAGCAATACTGAAAGATGGTCCCGCAAGAAGTTTGCATACCTTTTACCATTCAAGTTGCCTTCAATAAAATATGGACCTATTAATTTATCCCCAATAATTTCCGCCCAAACATTAACATTCCAAGGGTGCTGGCGTTCAGCTTGTCGCAACCAAAAAGGGTTTTCGGTAGCCCAGTAATGCATATTATGTCGATTGACCGTACCGTGATTGGTGAAAGTCGACTCATCAGAGAATAACACTTTGGCGAAGAAAAGGGGGTCTCGTTCAATTTGCTGAAGTGCCCATTGACAAAAGGAAACCCGGCTGCGAAAATCCTCACTAGAAAGTTCTTGATGCATTGAAACACCATAAGGATGGTATTTATGCCGATGCAATATCTTACAGACAGTCGTTTGAGAAATTCCTGATTCACGACTTATTTGGCGAGTGCTAATGTGAGGATCGTGTGCAACGGCAGCTAACACTGCTATTTCATTGTCCTCAACAGCCACCCTATCTGACCGATTCCTTTTCTTTGGTTGCACACTTCCTTCACCAGTGAATTGTTGGATGACCCGATAAAAGGAAGCGCGCGATCGTATCTGGTCTGGGAAACGTTGGGCGTAAAGAGCAACAGCACCATCGATGTTCCTTCCACTTTCTCCATAAATCAATATCATTTCAATTTTCTCTTGAATTGAAATAGCCTGCATTATTAATCTGGAAAACATTACTAATAATAATCAGTTCCTCAAAACAAATCCCGACCTTCTAACACCCTAACAACGTTGGAAACCGATTAATGATTTAGGCGTGCCAGTGCAGTGGTATCTAGCACTGAATGAATAAGACCGTTGAGACAAAGTCGTGTGCCCCATTGAGGAATACGACTGAGCAATGAAAATCAGGAATTATCATTTGAAAAATCTAAAGTGACCTTCGTTTGACCTTGAAAACGGGTCTTAAGATCAAACTCGTGGTCACCATCTTATGTCCCCTTCAGAAAATTGTGACTTTTGTCTGTAACATTTTTCCCGATATAGCGCGTATTTTTCGAGTAATTTGGATGTCTCAAGTTAAAAAAACTCACCCTGTATGCAAAGCCCAATCTCTGACACTTACACTTTAAGAAGTATTCCCCGTTCTGTTGTCGAAATACCTCCTTTTAGAAACTTTTTTTGTGTAGTATCTTGCAAATTGTTCAACAGACTCCCTGTAGAAATACGACGCATTAGAACATTAAACGCGTTTTTTGAAAAAATTAAAAATATTGCTCCTTGATTTTAATCATATGGATATTGAAGTTTTGCTGTCCTACATTGTTTGATTTTTAGTTTTTTGTACAAGCTCTAAAGCTCCCTGTTCGTTTATATCCTTTTTTAAGTATTTAGTTGAATTATTGTTCACCTCACAATAAACAATTTAGTTTTGAAGTGGGATTTATATCTATTCTATTGTGTAAAGCAATTCTGTAATATCATAGTGAGTTGGAAAATGTTTGTAAAAACAGAAACAGAATAAAGAAAGAAAAATAATCAGTCAATGTTTAATGAACTACGAGTATTTAACTTGGATGCTGTTCGTCAAAAACCCGACCAATATGAGGTCTGGATAGTATCTAAACTAAGGACCAACAAAACTGCAGGACTAAGTGAATTACCGCGGTTGAATTAACTCGAAGCCCACAACAATACATCAGACAAAATGATGCCCAATGGGTAAAACCTCGGCATCGTTTGCTCGTTCAACTGCTCGATCAACACTTAACACCATCGGCTCGGGCAGCACACCAAAACTGCATATTATAATTTTGAGATGATAAAGGACGAGTATGTTCGGATGCTGTTTTCGAATCCATTCAGGAGGGACAACTTGATAAGATGACCGGGAAATCGCGCTAAATGGAGAGAGCTGTTGCGTTGGGCCCATGTCCTCCCCGAACTGTAGCGCTATCTAAAGTAAGTAAAGTGAGGATATTAGTCTTGGCTTTCATCGCCCAGGTTTAATACTTTGTTTTTCTTGACTTAGGAAATTATATATATCATCGTTGTTCCACAGTCTTCCCAAGTACTTTTGTCCATATCGTCAGCACACATTATGTCTCCACTACTAAGGCTCCTTATTCAATCTTACAGGTCCATGCCCTGTTCTTGTTGGTTTTACATTTTAGTAAAACTTTCGAACATTGTCCTTAGAGTAGCATTTCCTCAATTTTCCGGCCGCTCGAAAAGAAAAGTGGGATCGATGTAGATGAAAACGTTGCGAATATCAGCAAATTTGACAAAATATTACCCGCCAAGAGGCACGCATATCCCAACTCATTATAACTGGCAAATATTTAAGACCAACGCAGATCCGTATCCCTCTTTGACTCCCGGGCTCACTGACAAGGTGATCCGAAATAGGGAGCCCCTTCTATGATTAACACATTTAACCTACCACGCAAGCTACGCGATAGCAAAGTGTATACAGATTACATATTTTAAAGGTCATAACGGAGATTTCCACAACAATTGCCAATGTTGCCAGCAATAAACAAATGCATCGTGACATCATACCCAGCATCATACACGTTCACGTCTACATATTTACAGAAATTCACAAGTTGTCACGGTTAGCACATTTTGACACTTACTCATTAACGGGCCGCCTCATATTGACATCTGTCAAACAAGAGTCGAAGTAATTTTAGATCTATTATTGTGTGCTAATTACAAATAAAGTTGTTAATGAACAGAGAAGCTATCAATGACTTATGTCATACGAGTATACGTGTATCAACCGACTAAGCACTTTCACATCCGTGTAAACAATCCGGAAAAAACCTGATATTCCCGCCCTGTACCTCCTATCCTACAACAAAAAAGAATCCCGCTGTTTGATAAGTACATATAGTTCTTACATAGATGGCGCTAAACTCATTCAGGTATAAACACGGATCATCATCGTTAGAACTCTCCAGTTAAATAGGTGTTAAGCTAACCGCTTTCAACTACCCCCAACAGCACCCTTCAAGTTGAGATGTCTTCGCTCTGATGCGTGCCCCAAAGCAAGGTTTTTCTCATGTTGCGTTGACACTCTGCCTTGAAGTGACGAGTCGGTAACCTGAATGTAAATTAATCTCCACCATTATGAGTAGATGCGCGTTGAATAATTTTTGAAGTGAAAGTTCCAAAGCGATTCAAAATTTATGGCTTGTTCAACATGAAACGCCGTGCAAACGCTATGATATTTCAAAGAAGCATTTAAAAGCAGTAGGATGTAGGGTGAGAAAATAAAGTATGTAAGGACTGTTGTCCTATCATTCACAGTTTAAAAGTGAGAGCCCTCTGATTTGTGGACGGCGTCCATTCTTGACATTTTTTCAATTACTATTAGGGATATAAGTGAAAAAGTATGCTGCATAGTAAGTTGTCTTATGAATGCAGACAAAAGCGGACTAGAGGCTTCAAATGTCCAACTATATCGTGGAAAAGATTTTGTATGCAATATTGAGAAGACTGATTGCGATCTTTTTTTTATAATGAGCGCGCGGTCAAGGGACTTGTGTAGGAAATTTTGGGAGGAAGAAAAGAAAGGTACCGATGTACATTGTTCTTTAATGTTTGCAAGTTATAACGATCAAGGAATAGAGAGCTCGGCAGGGCATTTCATAAGTGAGTTGTGCGGCTTAGGAACGAATCTTGGTATTTGGAGTATGTCTGAATGTGGGCATCAGGGAATACTGATAAGCATTCATAGGGAGACGGGTGCTACGCTTGACGATTTGAAGGGGCGGAATGCTACTGGCGATTTCAATGGAGCACTGGTAGAGGAAATAGCGATAAAATAAAATGAGACAGGAGACATTACGTCGGTGTTCAAGGGTGTCAAATTATGAGTTTTATCGCACGGTTTTGAATCCTATCTGGTAAGTGCAAAAATGTTTTAGGAGCACCCGATCAGATGTGTTCATTGTACTCCAATTTTGGGTGGATATATATCAGAGGGGGTGAAATATTTCTTATATCGCTTGAGGAAACCTAGACATTTCGCAGCATTTTTGACGACATCGAATGTGTGGTCATTCCAATGTAAGTTGTCACTGACACACATACCGAGAATGGAAAGTTTTTTGGTTTCGACGATGCAAGTGCCATTCATGGATAATGGCTGTGTATTTAAATTTCCCTTTGACGACAGCAGACGGCATTGTGTTTTGGAAGCATTAAATTCCAAACTGTTGCTGCTAATATCGAAATTTAATGAGCTTAACATACTCTGCCGTTCACGTTCTACAGCCGAAGAGCAGTGACGTGAGTTCGGAAACAAATATGAAAAGCAGAGAGTACTGTCGTCCGCAATCCAAATATATTGGATTAGAAATAGCAGACAAGAGATCATTGATGAAAATTAAAAAGAGTGTCGGAGACAGAACGGAGCCCTGGGACACACCAGCATTTATTTTGTGAACATCAGACTTGAAACCATCCAAAACAACTTAAATTGAACGTTCCGAAAGGTAGTTTCTAATCCATTGAAAAAAAGAGTTGCCGACCCCAAAAGTACCCATTTCCGGCAAAAGTGCAACAAAAACAAGAAGGGACCTAAGTACAATGGCCCTGTAGGAAGAGGGAGACGAAAATTCGCCTTTTTAAAGACGGGCTAGACAAATGCTGTTTTCTATCTGCTCGGAAAGAATCCTAAAGAGTAGGATTGATGAAAAACCTTACGCAAGGTTTTGCCAGGATAAACACCTCTACAGAAGGAGGGGAGGTACACCACTTGGACTAGCGGATTTGTGAATGTTAAGATCTTTAAGAACTCTTGCTACTACACGAGTGCGAAAGTGGATTTGTCCCATTGAAGATTCGACGCACTCAAATGTAGCCGGGGACAAAGCACAATCAGGAAGTGTTGGGCTGACCGCAAAATGTGCAGGAAGCAGATGGTCCTTGTTCAAAATGCTGACAGCTTGAATGTCATTATAAAGGGGCGTTGGGATGGAGGATGAGGCAGTTTTTCTAATGTTTTTGACAAATGACCAAAAATTGTTACCACCTTTCGGACATCGCTGTATTTTTTGCCACCGTTTCTGGTCGTATTGGAATTGCACACGCCTAAGAAAGAGGTTTCAGTCATTTCAGGCTCGTTTGAACTTTTTCCGGTTTTCATCTGTCCGGTTGGTCTTGTAGGACCGGAAAAACAACTGTGTTTTTTGTAACTTGTTAGATCATCGTCTAAAAATTAAGTTGATGCTTGCAGTAGTAAGAAACTCCAACATTTCCTAGGTCAGTATTAGTCCTTTTCGGCTCCCGAAATTTGAGCGGCAATTGGAAATATTGGGTTAAAGTGGCTTGAAGTTTTTTTTTTTAAATAAAATGATGTGAGAAGAACGTTTCCCTAACCAGCGAAGAGAGAGATTTCTTGTTTCACTTTATAAAGGCACAGGCGACACGAAAAATTGCAACAACAACCGATCGAGGATACTAATATCGCATATTATTTGTATTCAAAAAATATCTTTAAACCCTATGCGGCTTTGTGGAAGGCCGATTCGATTCGAATATTACGGATATTATGGAGGAGCACCTCGACCTGCATATTGTCTTCATCGATCTAGGAAAAGCGATCTTAAAATTTATGAATTGATCGTACAAAAACCACTACCTAGATTGTTATTTCTACAAACCCGCAAAGCTAACCCTTGACATTTTTTTAGAAAACTATCGCGCTAAAGTGCAAGAAATTTCCATACCTGGGTCTTTAATCCTAAACGGAGTTGCGATGACGATGCCATAGATTTGGTGTAAGGTAGCTTGTATAAGGCGCCAACTTCGCAGTATTTTGTAACAGAAAAATGCAACTTAACCTTAAAGCTTACCTATGACCTTATACAAGATGGCGTAAAATTAATCATCCAATTTTATTTTTGAATTATTTTCTAACTAAATAAAAAGAAATGATTTTGAGTGATGGAAATCTTTGTTTCGACCTTTAAAATTTATTGCTTCTGTTAAGTGGAAAAGATGATATCCGCCAAGTGGCTGCCGCTGGTGTTGACACATATCTGTGCCCGTTTTCTCGCATTTTCCATGACTTTCCGCAAGATTTCCGATGATAAATGTTCGCATTCCTGTCGAATATTCTCCTTAAGGGCTGCAATTGTCTGAGGCTTGTTGGCATAAACCCGCGACTTCAAGTAGCCCGAAAGAAAGAAGTCTGGGATGGTTAAATCGGGCGATCTTGCTGGCCATGCTAAATCGCCAAAATGGGAGATTAAGAGACCAGGAAACACTTCCTTCACAATGTCGATTATGGCTCATGCTGTGTGTGCTGTTGCACCGTCTCATGTAATTCCGGCTGTAAGAAGTCGTTTATCATGGCCCTGTAGCGTTCGCCAGTAACAGTGAATAAAAAAAAATGCAGCCCAATCACTCCTCCCGCGTGAACGCCGCACCATACAGTGACTTTGAGTAGATGTAATGGCTCTTAGTGCATCACATGCGGATTTTCAGTGCCCCGGAAATGAAGATTTTGCTTATTGACGTAACCGCTTAAGTGGAAATGCGCCTCGTCGCTCATGATGATTTTCGACACAAAATCGTCCTCTTTGTTCTTGAGATTGAGGATAGCTTTACAGTAATTCACACGCGACTGACGGTCAGGAGGCATTAAGTGATGCACTGTTTGCAGTTTGTACCGGAACATGTGTAAGTCTTTCACTAAAATTCGCTGTAGGGTCCGTCTGGTAATGGCCAATTCCGTGGCCCGTCGTCTGGTTGATGTTTCTTCGTTGTCTGCGGCATCGGCAGCCACAACCGCGATATTATCGGCCGATCGACCAGTCAGTTGGCGGCCACGCCCTGCATGGTCTTCTGTGGTTCCACTCTATTTGAGTCGAGTAGCTAAGCGCCGGAATGTTTGCCCAGTTGGTGCGACACGATTAGGAAATCGAAGCTGAAATTCACGCTGCGCTAACACCACCGACCGATTATTGGTCAAAAATCTTCCGATAGGGTGATTAATTTTGCGCCACCTAGTATAACCTTATGAGACTCTGGTCTGTCCAGCTTTAAAATATGCATCGCAATGTTGGACGAAAAATGTGGAAAAGTAAATAAAAGCGACGAAAGGAAAATGTGAAGAATGTCGGCGGTTGTACCAAAGCGAGGTCTAACAGGCCGGACAAGCTAATAATGGAAAAACTACAGACCGAGCAACTCAACTGGTTTTGGTATGTTTAACGAAGGTTTTCGTGTCGAGGTTTGAGGAGGAGTCCGATTGAAAAATTGGATCACTTAAATGCAAAAACATCAACAAACTCTTGGCTTGAATAACGAGGTGATCCAAAATAGATCAGTATGTAGGGTGGTTCTAGGACCACAAACGTAATTGACCCCACAAGAGGTGCAGTGCCAATGCAGATAGTGATGTGAAGGAGCGAAATCGTGCCCGTCGCGGAAGAAAAAGTGGCAATATTGCTTCTGTTGCTCAAAGTGTGGCCGAAAACCGAAGTCTGTTGTTGGGAATATTACAAACAACACCCCAGAGTCTTCGATAAAAAATTGGGTTATAAAGCGTTTAGGGATAAGAAAGCTTATGGTTACCCACCATAAGCCGCGTCGTACTTTGCCAATCGTGTGTTGGAAATTTATGATATTGATGAAGAATTCAACAGAAAACCGTTTTAAGCGATGAAGCACATTTTCAACTTCCAAACTTTGTTAATAAGCTGAATTGCGGCTTAGAAAATCAGAGAATGGTTGTCGAGAAGGATCTCTTCATACAACGTGTTACGGTTGGGTGCGCAGTTTTTGGACGGGAGGCATTATTGGCCCTTAGTTCTTCGAAAATGAAGCGAAAAAAGCTTTCTGGAAATTGTGATAGAAATTGGCCTTCAATATTATACGTTTCAACACCTTTCGATCTTACTTTGGGGCTATGTGAGGAGAAGATTTAAGCTCAACATTCGTGCTGTTTTCGATAAAAGAGAGCCGCAGATGTGAGAAAATGTGATGAGCAACTTTATCCAAGGAGCCTGAATTTCTTCTATCGACTAAAATAGAAATGAAATGTTTTTATTTCATAAAAACCATGTGTTTCACTGAAAAATCTTTTATGTGCGTTTCTTAGGAAAAATTTCGAAGTTTTCGCTGCAAAATACTCGTAGAATAGTACTAATCGACTATGACCTATTGACTGTGGAAGAACCTTCTGTGGAAATTAGTTTGGCGATCGAAAGCTCGTCGTGTTGTCGTCTTCCTATGTCTGTTGTTGATGTGTCTCATATCACGTCTGCGACTGTTGGAATTGTAACATAATGTGTTCCTAGCGAAATTCGCCATTGAATCATGCGTGAGTTTGAAATTTTCAATTATCACTTAAATTGTCATTGATTGTGTGGAAATGTGTTTGTGTTGCTATTGCGTAGAAATTCGAATATCTTGGGGTCGCAGGGTCTAATTTGAGCTATGGATTCCTAAGATATTCCACTTCCACTGACCCCAAAAATTCGTAATACCATCTTCTGTTTACTAATAAACAATACAATTTAATACCGGTACGATCCGATATTTGTATCGTTTAGTAAACCGATTTCGTTCTTTACTGAAACGTGAGAACAATTATCCATGCTCAGTCCAGTCGTAATTAGTGGCGCGTTTCAAATTTTAATTGAAAAGTCTCTCAGCATTTCCATTTACTCGGGTACTTTCAAGCACCAAGTAACAATTTCCTGTGTCTCGAGCTAACAATTTGTATATTCTTGAAGGATGGTTTCTCAAAAACATGTACGAGTTCTTAATCGAAGTTTGAATTCGAAAAAACTTAAACGTCTATTCGTTCATTAGTAAGTTGGTATTTTAAACTTTCTGCATACGTTCTCTTGCACTTTGCTTAACTACTATACTATTTGCCAGTTAAACGCTTGAATTTAATTTTGCTTTTTTGTTTAAAATTTCCTCTTTTTTGTGAAGACAAAAAATTTAATAAATTGTTTCCGTTTTGTTTGTTTTTTTTTTTTTCGTTTTAGCCATGGAGAAGATTTTATTGTGACACCATTCGCCCAAATTTTAGCCAGTTTGCGTTCAGTACGAAATAACCTTTTAAGTCTGACAAATGTCCAAGCGACAAACAAGTAAGTGTTTGATTTCTTTTTTCAAGTGAACATTTTTTTGTTCCTTTTTCTTTTCCCCTTCTATAAAGTATTTAATTTATTTTTTTTTTTTTTAATTTTTTACTAATTTTAAACATTTGTTTTATTTTTTGGTAATCTTCCCGATTGTGTTTATCTCCCATGAATCCAACATGACCAAACCAACAAACACGCACACAACTAAATCAAAATTAAATGTTCCTTCACCAAATAAAAATTCATAAAAAATAAAAATACACGCACACGATTGTTTGTTGTTGTTGTCGTTGTCATTGTGTGAAACACATTTATTAATAAACAAAAGATCCAGGCGGCCCACACCTCCTTCAAACGCCAATCGAGTGCAATTAGTCCAAGGAGATGAGGCATACAATCGCTTGGCCACGGATACCATTGAAGAACTTGATTGGTGCCTAGATCAGTTGGAAACAATTCAAACCCATAGAAGTGTGTCGGATATGGCCTCGTTGAAGGTAAATCATCATCTCTTTATCTAATTGAGTTCATGCTTCTGAGATTCAATTTTATTTGCAGTTCAAACGAATGCTTAACAAAGAACTGTCACACTTTAGTGAGTCGAGCAGATCGGGGAATCAAATATCCGAGTATATTTGTTCAACATTTTTGGGTAAGTACTCGTACTCTTATTTATCTTTTATATTTTTAAGGACAGTGTACCACATATTGGGCTTGCTTTGATTTATATGCGTATTGGGCCGAGGCATGCCGGACGTGATGTCTGCCTTCTGTTTTCGGATTTACTCGTAGTGCTTGAGTAATCCGAAGACTCCCTTGGCTAAGCCATTACTATCATTTGACTCAGATCGAAAAACTTTTTACCTTTGAATTGTACTACTCTTCTAGTCGTTCAGTTCAGGTCTACTGTGTTGGTTTTCGTTGGCCACGTGGTCTTACAAAGCAACACTAGCACTTATCTCCCATCTCACTAAGGCACTTTTGCAGCGGACGAATTCTAAGGATGGAGTCAACGGTGGGGTTCACAGTTCAAGTTAGGTCGAGCTAGTGTTATTTCTTTATGAGCTGATTCAACGTACTTGAATACCAGGTCCATAGGCATCTCCAACACTAAATCAGAGTTTTACTCAGGGTCAACGACAGCACTCACATCCCCGAAGCAATGTCCAGCTCCCTTTGTCCTAGGGGTCCCAAAAAGAGCCGACCCTCCAGGTTAGGAGTTGTGCGTGGGGTTAACTGCCCAACCACGTAAAAACGTATTTGTTACGAAGCAACCAATAGCATCGGATAAGGACGGATTCACTGTTGACGACCCTGCAAAACGAACAAAGGACAACGACTTTCAGATGTGCACAAGGAGTGTCCGGACCTTGAACATAGTCTCTGGTTTTTAACGTATACACCTGTCTGGAAGACTTAAGTTTACGGGATTCCCATGAATCCATTGGAATAAGGCGTTGGCATCGCTCTCCGTCAATCCTTTGATACCAATTCGGAACTGTGTTGGAGGTACAAGTTCCACCCTTGGTATGAGTCGAAGTCTACCCAAAACCTGTTACTGTTCTTAGCGGCACAGCACCCAATACTTATTGCAACTCTACATTGGAAGGGTCTTATCCCGCGATTTTGAGTTTAAACCACAGCCACCATGACACTCCCACAAGGAGGCCTACCTCAACAAGGCAGGCCCGGACTGAGATCCGGCGGGCTCCTGACTCCAATGGTATCATGATTTAAGTCCTGGTAGGGACTACTGGTGGTCCTGCCGCCAACAAAACCTATGACCGGCAACTTGCAACTGATCAAATCGTAGCAACCTTCGGTAGCGTCGTCTGAAAATATTTACGATAAGACCAGTAAATAAGCTCTCCCCCCGCTTTTTATTAGACAACGTCATTGATGGGCAAAGCCTTGATATTTAGGCGGGGGCCATCCGGACCTTGAACAGGCCGCTTGCAGCCGAACAATTAGCGGAGGCCCTAGACCGGAAGTGCAATGGGATGGACTTGGCAAAATAAAGAAGAAAAACTGTGATGTTTACTATGGTGATTGCTATAGGGAACGTAAGCGGCGTTTTTAGGATGCAGATTTGTTATAAACGGCAGACTTAGTCAAGAAGTCTTGAGCTTTCGACACGTGAGTGAACGCCTTATAACAATCCGCATCAAAGGTAAATTCGCTAACATCAGCCTTAGATGCGCTCACGCCTCAACAGAGGAAAAGGACGATGCTACCAAAGAAAATTTCTACGAGCTCCTCGACAAAACCTACGAGCAATGTCCGATGTATGACGTTAAAATCTAGGCGACTTTAATGCGAAAATTGGAAAGGAGGACATCTTTGGTACCACAATCGGAACACATAGCCTGCGGGACGTAACGTTATTATAGCAATCACACGGTTTCCCCACTTTAATATTCAGAAGGGAACATGGCAGACACTAGATCAGCAAACTGTCAACTAGATTGATCATGTTGCGATCGACGTAAGGTAGAGTCGTTTGGAGTAAGTGTACGCACAGTGAATTTCTCGAAAAGGGCAATGAATATTAAGTAGATATGTTACTCATCAATTATATCCGAATATTCCGAGCGGCCAACATAGACTCGAACCACTACCTAGTTGAAGCCAAGTACGTCTACGGATATCTCAGACGCCACAACAACGGGGAAATATAATGAGGAGATTTAGCGTTGAACGGTTGCAATCGCAACCAACCGCCAGAACCTTTGCCGATCGCGTATCCCTCAACCTCTCTAGAAGTGCTTTGCAGCCAGCATCAGGTGGTGAAGACCAATGGCTTAAGTGCCGAGAAGCCATCAGAAACGCCGCAACTGGCATGCTCTGTTTCACCCGCCTACCACCACGAAACCCCTGGTTTGAAGAACAGTGCCGGCAAACAAAACAACATGCCTACACAGCTGTGCTGCATAAAAGGACGAGAGCGGCTCGTGAGCTCTGCGAACCACGAAACCCCTGGTTTAAAGAACAGTGCCGGCAAACAAAACAACATGCCTACACAGCTGTACTGCATAAAAGGACGAGAGCGGCTCGTGAGCTCTGCGAACCACGAAACCCCTGGTTTGAAGAACAGTGCCGGCAAACAAAACAACATGCCTACACAGCTGTGCTGCATAAAAGGACGAGAGCGGCTCGTGAGCTCTGCGAACAAAAGAGGAGGGAAGAACATCGGCTTCTTTGGAGAAAAAAGAAAGACCATGAGAAGCTCGCGATCGAGGAAATAGAGAGTTGCTACTCTCGGAAGTTTTAGCAAAAGGTAAAAAGAATGTGTCAGAGTAATAAGACCCGAATGCAAACCTGTAGAAATAAACAAGGAAAACTTGTAGTAGAATCACAGTCGGTGCTGAGGATATGGAAAAACCATTTCTGCAGGCTGCTAAACAGCGAAGACGACACAAATTCCGTTGTCAGCCAGAGCGAACTGTATAAACTAGAGATACTCGAACTTTCAAAGACACCAACTCATTGTGATCATTGTGATCGTTGTGATCGTTGTGATCGTTGTGATCGTTGTGATCGTTGTGATCGTTGTGATGGTTGTGATCGTTGTGATCGTTGTGATCGTTGTTATCGTTGTGATCGTTGTGATGGTTGCGATCGTCTCGAGCATTGTAATCGTTGTGGTCGCTGTGACCGTTGACCGTCATTATACAACTCTTTCAGCTAGCGATTCTACCATTCCTTCCATTTTTATGAGCTATAGATACAACAAAAACTAGCCTGATATTCTTTTTTTAGCATTGCAAGTTTCATACGTCACTAAGGTATATACGAGTATGTAGTCTGCTTTCCTAATTGAAAACACATTTTGGTATAAAGTTACGATCTTAATTAACTACACCCCGCGATACAATCCGTATAGGACCAGGATATACAGCTTTGATCTGAATTACTATACCCTCGCGTTGTAGTCCAGTATGAACCTGGACCGAATCAGAATTCCTCTTTCTACTTTCAATTTTGCAAGCCAAGTTGAGATCCGTCTGAACGCTCCCCACTTGAGGCTGGGTGTTCCTTCCATTGGTGATGAATGTGAAGATCTTCCCGGCTAGACTTCTGGTGTCCATCCACTCTACATATCCCAACGACTGAAGCCGATGAATGCTATCGCTATGCAGCCAGCACAGTTCTTGATTAAATCTGCTCCTCAAATCGCCGAGCCGTCATACAGACAGGGCCGCAGATTACTCGAATAACTTTTTTCTTGCCTCCTAATCCTTTTTTGATGAAGTCCATGTTCCTGCGCCATAAACCAGAACTGGGATGATGAAGTTCTATAGAGCGCTGTTTTGGCTGTCCGAGAGATCTCTTCGTAACTTTCCTTCTGCCTTCTGCACTTAAAAAGCAGGGATTGGCAAGAGTTACTTTTAGGTGGTATCGTTACCGTTATTGTGTCATTGCATTTAATAGGCCTAGATAAACCAAGCCTTTGACTCCCGCTAGCTAAATCTGTCTATTAGGCATACACTGTAGATAATTAAATTCTCTTTTTCTCTTACCTTTTCTTTTACCTCCAAATCCATATTCGCCGCTACTGCTTCAATGCAAGTTTCGCACAATACTCTCAAGTACGATATTAAAGAAATCACTTAGTACTGGTTCGCCTTGTAGGAGGCCTCATTTGGCATCAAAGTTCCTAATCAAACTATTACCAACCTTTACGGATCAGCGAGGTTTCTCCATTGTCATCCAGCAGAGCTGGACAAGTTTAGCAGGAATGCAAAAACCGGTCATGACCGATATACACTGCCTTAGGTGGCCTTAAAATCGGCAAATAGGTAGTTTTATGCCTGGAACTCAAGATTTCGTAGTATGTGTAGCAGTTTTTCATCTTTCTAACATCCGGTCTATTCCATCGCACCAACGGCCGACGATATCGTTATCAGTATGAGAATGTGACCTACTTGAGAAACCTTGACAGCTGGTTCGAGAAGCCCTTTTCAGACCTGGACTTTGAATATGTCAAAGTCGCCCTGACAAAAGATAACCAGATCAACAGGCTGGTTGATTCTGGCAACAGCATTGATTTTGTCTGGGGATTTCTTCCGCTGTTCCTTTATCTAACGTTCAGTCCTGAGTCCCGCTTTCAATTTAGGCCACGCAAACGTGAAACGTTGCTTTAATATTTCGATCTACCTGTTAAGTCGTTACAGTAGAAATCAACGACAATCTTTCACACCTTCTAATTTCTCTTTCTCTAAGGTTTCTATAACAAAGCAATATTAACTCGAGAGAATAGATAGATATCAGAATAGATAGACATCCGTTTTTGTCTCGGCACCTTTTTCAGTCCGGAGATATTCCAAAGTCAATACTCGTATATTTGTATTCTATTGTACAATGCCAACTAGCCTTTTAGCTCATTGCTACATCACATTATCGAATGACATTTCTGACTGATCATGAAAATCTCTCCACCTTTCTGTGGTCTCTCAAGGTCCGTCGCCAATGTTTTGGTATCTACCTTAAAGTACTAAAATATCCTGCATACTTAACATATGCCTTGCAACACTGGACAATTGTTGACTAAAGCTTTGTTCAGTGAGGCTGTTCCAGACTGTTCTGGACTGTTCCGGACAGTTCCGACCAGAAAAGTACAAGCTTTCCTGTTCAATGAGAAAAATTTCTGCCCAAATCTGTTCTGCTCTGTGTTCAGTGAGGCTGTTCCAATCTGTTCGGAACAGAAAATCTTGCACCTACTTTCGAAGTAGAACACAATTGTGAAAAGTGTCAAAATCAGCTGTGCTGTACTTTTCTGTTCTCATTTGATTTGACGTTTTTCACAAATCTGTGCTGTTCTGTTCTAGTTTTTCCTCACTGAACAAAGCTTTAATGTCGTTTTCCATTGGGCTGTCAGAAGACCTTTTTGTTGTGTAATCCGATTTTTATTTAAATGGAACACTAAGAACTTCTTCGGACTTTTATATTTTAAATATATTTACTTGCGAATCAATTGGAACACTCAGAATAATAAACTGGCCAAACACAGGCGATTGCACAAAAACAGAAATCTAGTTTGACACAAATATTATTTGACGTTTATAGATTTTGACATAAAATCGAGGTGAGGAATTTCGATTCTCAAATGAAAACGAGAAGCGAGATTTTGATTCTAAAAAAAATGAGGGGAAATGGTATAATGTCACTTTTCTTGTTCCGAACGCGGAGAAAAGCCCATTGGAAAACGACATAATTTTCAATCATGATTTAGTTCCATGTTGTTCGCCATTCAGGTGTATTTGCTGCTAGTATTGAGTTAATTGTAATTGTAGAATACGATTAATGACCTGAACTGTAAACTAACAATTAATTAGTTTGCTTCGACCGCAACCAAATGCAACTTATTAATTTCCAAATCATTTTCATTTGATTGACAATTACTTATTTGATTGTAATTGCAATTAAGTCAAAATAAGTTGAAACAAAACTCTTTACAACACAAAAAATTAAATTTATCCATTTTTTTTTTATTAGACAAACAACAAGAATTTGATTTACCATCGCTGCGGGTGGAAGAGAACACCGAACAACATGTGGTACCGTATCCGCGTGCTCGATCACCACGCGGCCCGCCAATGTCACAAATATCAGGGGTGAAGAGGCCTTTGTCGCATACGAATTCTTTCACCGGTGAGCGATTACCAACGTTTGGAGTGGATACGCCTCACGAAAATGCGTTGGGTACACTTCTGGGTGAGCAGGATACATGGGGCATCGATATATTTAGAATCGGTGACCTAAGTTGCAGTAGACCGCTTACCTGTGTCGCGTACACAATATTTCAGGTAAATTATCTAAACATAACTACAATGTATGTAGCAAATAATAACTATTTGATTTTATCACTTACAGAGTAGAGAACTACTGACCAGTCTTATGATACCACCGAAAACTTTTCTCAATTTTATGACTACTTTGGAGGACCATTACGTTAAAGACAATCCATTTCACAATTCATTACATGCAGCCGATGTTACCCAAAGTACTAATGTGCTGCTGAATACTCCAGCTTTAGAGGGTGTATTCACGCCACTAGAAATTGGTGGTGCTCTGTTTGCGGCCTGTATTCATGACGTCGACCATCCGGGCCTAACAAACCAATTTTTGGTTAATTCAAGTATGACTATTGTCTAACTAATTTCAAGACGGTTCTGCAATAAAAATGAATTTCTCTTGTTCTTTTTTTTCAAGGTTCCGAACTAGCGTTGATGTATAATGACGAATCTGTTTTGGAAAATCATCATTTGGCCGTTGCCTTTAAATTACTTCAAAATCAAGGCTGCGACATATTCTGCAACATGCAAAAGCAAGTTGCCTATTTTGGATACTTGAACGATCTGGAAAACTGATTTTTTTTTTGTGCTTACAGGAAACAACGTCAAACCTTGAGGAAAATGGTAATTGACATCGTCCTTTCCACAGATATGTCGAAACATATGAGTCTTTTGGCTGACCTCAAGACAATGGTTGAAACTAAAAAAGTGGCTGGTTCCGGTGTCCTACTCTTAGACAATTATACAGATCGTATACAGGTTTGTCTTGTTTAAAGCTTAAGTGTCGTCTTTTTAAAAAAAAATAAAAAATTATTCATTTCTAGGTCTTGGAGAATCTGGTGCATTGTGCTGATCTGAGCAATCCAACAAAACCGCTTCCACTTTATAAACGATGGGTTGATTTGCTGATGGAAGAATTTTTCTTGCAAGGTGATAAAGAACGGGAGAACGGCATGGATATTAGTCCAATGTGTGATCGACATAATGCGACTATTGAGAAATCACAAGTCGGGTTTATTGATTATATTGTTCATCCATTGTGGGAGACATGGGCTGATTTGGTGCATCCAGACGCACAGGATATTTTAGATACCCTTGAAGAGAACAGAGACTATTATCAAAGTGCAATACCGCCATCGCCACCACCATCGCTCGAAGAAGGCGACGACAAGATTCGTTTTCAAGTAAGTACGAGTTCATTAAATCTGATATTAAATTTAATTTCAGGAAACATTTTCTAGAAGAGCCAAGCCTGCTTGCCCTGAACATAGACAGATCAATTGGCAATTTCTTCTTGCGGCAATGTCCACAGATTCTTGGCACTTTCGCCTCTGAACTTCGGCACTCGAATGGATTACAGCTTGCACCTTTTAAGTGTTATAGGTCTGACTGGAATTGTCGCAAACTGATTACTACTCCAAGCTCTAGATAGCAATTCAATAGCGTCTTTGAGTGAGTCATCAATGGGTGGGCTACACCGTTTAGTATATATTTTCCATCTCTATGGATATTACCATCCCAATTCTGCATTATGAGCTGTGGAAACACAATCTTCTTTCAGAAAAGAAAAAGTTCAGCTTCTTCAGGAGCACTATCATTGCCCATTGAAAGTCTCGTATTTACTTTCTAAATAGAGCATGGAGTTCATCAGTTCATCTGTGACGATAATTGGAGAAATAAGCATCATCCTGTCGTATTTCGCATGATACTTATAATCCTCTATGTAAGCAGCCCTAATAAAAGATATAGCGTTCTACTGGCATCGGTCTTTTTACACTTTGCGTTTAAGGCAAATATTTATCAGTGAATATTTGTGCAGCTGGAAAAAGATCTTCAGGGATGCTGTCAATGCATACCGATTACATTTTTTTTTCAAAGGGTCCTCTATTAAAACTGAAATTCAGTTCTATAGCCATTTGGCCAAGGATCGAGCATGTAATACTCTTGACTGAAATGGGTCTGACTCGCGAACCCAAAAGTGTTGTCTAGAATATTACAGAATTTTGCCTTGTTCTCTGCTACCTATAACATCTGTCGTGGTTTTGTGCAATATGTTCCTGCTATTACACTGTTCTATGACACCTTCTGCGCTTAGAAAGTTGCTTTGCGATGACCTATGCTATATTAATCTATCTTCTTCTTTATGCAACAATTCGAAGTCATCTTTTTCGAATGAATTAGAATTTTTCTGCCTTTCGGCAAGAGTCCTGTCTGCTGCAGTTTTTAAAATCCGCTGTGCTTGTAGACTCCGGATGAACTACTCCAAATCAGTTGCCACATACTGGCCTGGCCACTGACAAGAAGTTTGACTTAAGAAAGTCAACTAATCATTCCTAATTATTCTTTCGGTCAAAGTCGGATTTTGCCTTATTGGTTTCTTCAGTTTTTGATGCTAAGATCCTCCATCACCATGAGGCTGCAAAAGTCATGGTTTATCCTCCTCATTACTTAGATCTATTAGGATTAATTGATGGCGCTAAAAACCGGGTGTGTGCTACGTATGGAAGGAAAAATATTATATTTCCTCGTGAGGCTGATTAGCTAGCTACCAGCGATAGCTAGTTGCAATTGCTGCATCACCCTTGTTTCGACATCATTTTAAGCCTCACAGGGTTTGCTTGTGGTAGGCATAAAACTGATTTGCTTTCTTGCGGTTACTGCCCACCGATTTCCCTTTCCACGTTGGCTCTAGCTATTGAGTAGTTTTCACATCCCACCAACACGTGCTTTGCGCCCTGTGGTTTTCCTTCACAATGCTGGCAGTATGGGCCATCCACATGCTTGTATTTATGAAGATGGTCCCGGAAGAATTGCTGATCCGACAGAAATTTGGAAGGTAGAAGTTTACCTGTCTGTATTTTCTGCTTGCCCCTTCTTTCATTTTTGGCAGCAGTCTGTATGTCCAACGTCCATTTGCTGAGGTGTTCCATCACCTGTGGCACTTCGTTCATGTAGTTGCGGTGCTGGTCATCCTTTCCACGTGTTCATCGTTTAATATTGATGGCCACCAGGACGAGAGGCATTTCTCCGGATACCATGCCGATTTCAACCTTCGAGACCATTCAGTATGGACAGCACACTTCACGATTGATTTGCTGACCGTCGTCAGCTGGTTACTGTGGTAGCTGCCCTATTGGGTTTCTCGTTTGTGCGCTTTCAATGGACTGTATGTACTCAAACGTGGGGCTAAGACTCAATGCTGTGTTATGCGCTCAACTTCCACATACTTATAAGAACGGTCTCTACTTTGTAGTTTACAAGTTTCAGACTCTTCGTTTGTGTCATAAAAAAGGATTCCATGATATCTTCTAAATAATCTCCTATTATTCGCCATATGTATCTTCGTATTTGCATATTTCGTAATGCTCTTACGATGTTCTTTGAACTGAAAGAGTTAACAGCATTTTTGGTTTCGAGCACGACAACCGTTCACCACTATTTATTCCCACCTCTTCATCTGGTTCCAGATATTGCTGCGACTGCGACTCATACTGTTTGTATGACATGTGTGATGAGTTGTTTTTCACTGATGCCTTCTTCTGTTGATTGGAGAGATCGCTGTCTCCTTCGATGTACTGGTCCAGTCTTGCTCGGAAAATAATTTCAATCGTTTTCGTTATCATCCAGCAAGCATATGGGTCTATACGCTAATGGTTGGTTGGTTTGAGATACGTATAATGGGAATCTTTCTGCTAGGAATCTCGTAAAACATTTCTCGACTTTATTTTCTTTAATACAAAACTCGCTGTTGCCAGGATTTCTGCATTTGTGACGGATTATATGTATCATGAATGGACACGCCAGTGCCGTTGTAGTTGAGCCATTACGCTTCATACACGCTTTATATGCGATAACGTGTGTCAAGAGCACAAACTCGAAATTTGCTACCCGAAATGTCACTTCGGCATTAAAATGACAGATAAAGTAATGTTTCCTTAAATTGTTGATACACAAATTCGTTGTACGAAGTCGAGTAGAAATTTACTCTTTTTATTTTTATTACAATTTAATTAGGAGAAATAACTACACAAACAATATTTTAATGAATAAATTAAAAAACAACAACGTATACACGTATACATAGTTCGAAAGTACTATTTTGTGCAAGAAAACCATAAGAGAAAGTCTAACGGGGTTAAATCGCACGATCTCCGTGGCCAGTTCACATCACCTCCACGTGAGATGACCATGCCCCCGAATCGCTCGTGCAGAATTTCTAATGTGGCGTGAGCTGTGTGGCACCTAGCGCCGTCGTGTTGAAATCACATGTCGTTGGTGTCCATATCATCCAATTCAGGCCAGAAGAAGTAGGTTATCATCGACCTATAGCGGTCGCCATTGACGGTGATGGCCTGGCCAACGTTGTTCTCAAAGAAATATGGATCGATGACGCCCCCAGCCCAAAATCCACACCAAACAGCTCTTGGATCTCATGTGGATTGGTATCGTCCCAAATTCGACAATTTCGTTTTGTTCATCCAGAAATGGGCCTCATCGCTCAAAATGATTTTTCGATGAAAATTAGGGTCAGTTTCCAACTGTTCCAGAGCCCATTCAGCGAACACACGTCGTTGTCTATGGTCGTTTACCTTCAGCTTCTGGGTCAGTTGAATTTTGTACGGGTGCAGGCCCAAGCCACAATGCAAAATTCGCTAAGTTGTGGTCTGCGAAAGGCCGAGGTCTTGTGAGCGACACGAAATCGTCTGCCTCGAATTCTCCTGCACACTCTCACGGAGAGCGGCGATGTTTTCGGCAGATCTTGCGTTTCGTTGACGTACGAGTGTTGCTTTATCGTTTACTGAACCAGTGAACTCAAATTTATCCACCACACTACGAATAGTCCTCTCGGTAGGACGATTATGGTAACCGTAAAATGGGCGAAGCGCGCGGAATGTTGCCCGAACAGAACACCCATTTTGATAAAACAATTTTATCATTTGCACGCGTTGTTGAACGCTATGTCCGGCAATGGTGATTTGGTAAAACAGACTGGATAAATGACAGCCAATTTCACAGATGTAGCTGCAACAATATAGCCGCTATCAACTGTCAGAATTTGGAAGACCCTGTATATGAGGTTAAATTTGCGCGAATGTTTTGGTCGTGCGAATGTGGATTGGGTTCCACATTTGTGGAATGAATGTGAGCAAAATTTGACAGTTCGCAAAGATTATCTCTAGAAATAAGCGAATCGTTGATTTCTTCGCAACAGCTAATTAAATTTGAATTTTTTTATTAATCCTCAGATAAATTAAGTTATAAGGCGGTAAGTACCTGAATGGAGGACCACATGGGAACTCGGTACACTCAGAATAATTTTGTGTAAAAAATCATGATCTTATTCATTTATTCCCACCACGCAATCTGCGAAAGTACGGCGTTGTGCGTGGTCTGCTGACTTGAATTCTTGTGTCGACTGGTAATGAAGGTCAAGATCCTTATGCGAAATGCGGTGCAAAATGGTTGCGGATAAGCCCAGTTTATGTGTCTCGAAATGGATACACCTAGGTTTTGAGTCAATCTCTCTCCTACGGCGGGGGTATTTTCAGCCGACATCTGGTCTTCACATCGATTAAATTCACTACAGCTGTGCGACAAGTGATGATGAACAAAAGCAGTACGAACTTTACGAAGCGTTCCCCCCGATATTTTCACGGTTTTTCTTTTTAGTGAAAACTATTTCACTACATCGCAATAATAGTTGAATATTTACAGTTCAATACTGGCGCGAAATTTAAAATGACACTTTTTGTTGGATGGCCTACCTATATATTTATATAAGTCGGAGACCTGTCATATTGTTTTTTTCACTATGCCCTCGCTCGTGTTAGCCATTATTGAAGATCCCTTTATTTCGTTGGTTAAGTAACGCGGGACCAGAGTAAACGTTTTTAGCAATGCCTGGACCCTGTGGTTCCTTGTAGCCCATCCTACTGCCGATGCATTAAAATCTCTTGCTTCCATTGCCAGTGACATGTGCAAAGTGTGATCCTTTCTGCTTTTCTTCTCCTTTCCCCATTTGTTGCTTGCTTTCAGTCTTTTGCTTTGGGCTCTTTCTGACAACTTCTGACGAGGTTTCGTTGCCGGAAAGAAGGGTAACCTTCTTTTAGAGCTTTTTGCGCGCTTCCTCAAATTCGGGTTTCTCGTTGTTCTTATCTACGCCGTGCTCCTTATTTCGTTGCTTTTTAGAGTGGACTTTTGCTGGGATTTCAAGCTTGGTACTTCGGTCATTAGCTCCAGTTTTCTCTTCGTATCCGAGGCAGTCTAAGGCAGGGCGACATTTGTAGGGCGTTGTTTTTCTTTATTATTTCCTTGCTTTGCTAGGATCTTGATCTGGTTAATGATATCTCGTATGGACTGGTTGACATAAGCCTTTTTTTTCATCATCCCTTATCAGAATCTTAATCTCATCGGATTCTCAAAATCCGGTAGATGTATTGCTGCCATCGATGTTCCGTCTGATCTTTGGGCAGCACCGGTTGCTATCAGGATAGTTGATGTTGTGTCGACTATAGGGCTCGTTTTGAGAGGTGTCACATCCCTTGTTTATTGCATTCGCTGTGGTCGTCTGTATAGTATTGTTGGAAACATATTTCTCTCGGCTTTTTCTTCTCTCGTTGCTTGTATGACAGTGATATATCTCAGTCTAAAATCTATCATGAATCCTATCAACAAGCGGTAAAAGGACAAGAGGCATTTCTTAACTTTAGGATATTCAAAAGTTTTACGTCGTAGGCGTTTCACGCGTGCTTTCAGTTAATATTCTAAAGTAAAATATTGAATATTTTTGTTGTAGACGTCTTGTACCACAAACATTCGTTATCTGTCTGGGGTGTTCCCTAATCAAAATTCTTTACGTTGTAAACAGAAGCATAGCTACACTCTTTGGAGCAATTTTATCGCAATAGGTCAAATGCCTTTGTCAAATTTACAAAGTTGCAGGGGGCGTCTTGAGAAATATTGATTTTTGAGCTGTTCATCTTCATACAAAGGCACATTTCTTGTTTTAAAGTCATCGGAAAGTGGTGCTTCTACCAGAATGTACCCCCCAATTGAAAAGTGGACACATTCTAAGCATTACGTGCATCAGTGGTCCACTACAATAAAATCTGAACCATGAACCCCTAGAATAGCCTTACTTGGCCGTGCTTCATTAACAGGTTGCAGAAGTCAGCGCTTGATGGTGCTTCAATATATCTATGCATTTGTTGACGTAGTCTATGAGATAACTTCACTAATCAATCCGCTGTTTATGCTCTGGCCTTTAGACACTGAGAATAATCAATGCAATTTCCTCTATGTACATAGGTATTAGTCCGATGCACTCAGTCATTGCCAAAAGATACAAGGGCGCACAGAAATACCAGGGTACGGATGCAGGGGCTCGACGTCCCGTCGGCACAGATGTTCGTATCTTTCTATTTTCACTACAGTGCACTACACTCGCGCGTGCTTTTTACTTTTGTAAATTATTGATGTTGATTAATTAACAATATGCGGCTGGCTTGACAGGGTGTTTTTTTTTTCTGCAACAGTGGTAGTACATGAATATATGTATATTTATATGTGTAGATTTTTTTTTAAGGTCAGATAGGTTTCGCGTGGCACGAGTACACAAGATGTGAGTGTCTGCCAATTTTAATTCGATTTTTATTTTCAATTTAACATTCAGTGATAAAAGAAATAAATAAATAAAATCGTCGGAAAATTCAATGCATACCACTGAAAGCAATGCGAAATTGACGGCAGTATCAACGGTATTCTGCGATGAATTTGTGGTGTTTCATTTTTTTGTTCAGTTTTAACGTTTCTATTATTTATAACGAAAAGAAATCACCCAATGGAATGGAAAAGTGTGTCAACAATTTTTATGAAACCTTTTAAAATAAATAAAAGCAATTTGACTTACTGAGGTTGTGCAACAGATCGTGTTAAAGGCGAGCCCTAATTAGCCAGCCCAGTACTTAACTATCATAATCGTACATATTGCTTGAGGTTTTCCTTAACTTGCGTACCTTAACTTAGGGGAGGTTTTTGAGGTTTCCCTTATAGACTCACCTCTATAATTTGTATTTGATGACTTTGCATACGATTCGTGACTGTCTATTTACCCTAAATGACCATTAATACAAACAAACCACTATTTTATTAAGGACTTTCGGTTTACAAAGATCAAATAGATTATATTGACTGTGGATGGACCTCAAGAATCTGAGAGAACTCTGGCGTCACGTGGGACGTAGGAGATAGGTTTCTGGTTTTGTATGGAGAAAAATCTTCGGGTTTATCATCTGCAAAAAGTCCAAAATATATTTTATTAGTTGGTACTACAAGAGGGATTCTACTTATACACGTCCACTATCTTTCGATTCTCTTGTCTAGATTTCTTTGAACACATTAAATATCCTGGATTTGTTAGGTCTTTGCTGGGTCCGATGCCACTATTTTGGATTTTAAAAGGAAGCTCAGGGGAAGAAGAAGCTCTTCTGTGAAACTGAACTTTCGACACTGATTCAATTTTAGGTTGAGTTAGTTGCGAACACAGCTGTCCATGGGCCTCCAGGATACAGGCAGTCCAAACTAATGCTCTTCAAAATACGAGTATTCTCTTCGCATTAAAGATTTTTTAGGCAGCTTACTACTGTCTTAGCAATGAAGCTTGTTGTGGGAGGGGCGGTGGTATCGCATTTGTTGTAATTACATACTCAGCGGATCTCAGGTTTAAGCTGTACTAGGCCCTGAACAAGCCAAAGAACAAGTCCGTTGTAGTCCTCATATGTCGCCTTTACTATACTTTCGTAGTCTTTCATAGAAATATGTGCAGACGTATCAGTTATAAAGTGCATCCAATACCACCACACACCACGTCAGCTTCAAGAATCTGGAGCCCGATGCGAGCTTAACTGGACACTCACAGCGACAGTGCTCGTTAACACTCAATAACAGCAAGCGTTGTAGGATGTTGTGCCACGTAACCATGGAAGTCTCAAACAATCTACAGTCTGCAGTTATGCTCAAATGAAGCCCATCTATGAATAGAAGCGCTAGCCAAAGACGCAGGCAATTCTTCCGGCGCAAGCTATTGAATCCTACCAATCAGCAATTGACAATTTGATCGACTTATCAGACCCGCTTGATGATATCATTATCTTCGGCGATTTTAATCTGCCTCAGTTGAAGTGGACTCCATCTTTTTTCATCGCTTCCAATCCCACTTCTACTATGGAATACCTCTTGTTAGTTCGGTTAACAGACTCTAGTCTATGCCAAGTCAGTGGCGTTTTTAACTACAATATATGGAAAGGCAATTAGACCTTATCTTCACAACTGATCCCATCAACTCCTCAGTATCGTGTTGTCCCCTATCTCTTGCAACTATTGATAACTTTCATCCTCCACTTCTTCTCTCATTTTTCCACAACTCTCCCCTTCAGTCGCCTCCCCTCGCAGTTCTATTTTCTTACGATTTTCACAAAGCTAATTTCCGCAAAATCAATACCTATCTAAGCAGGGCTTCTTTTGAGTTTACGAATGTATCTCTGGTTGCTGCCCTGTCCATTTTTTACAGAGAAATATTCAAATTCATCTCGTTTTATGTGCCTTTTTCCCGCCATAAAATTTCCTCTACATCCCCTCCTTTGTATAATCGTAGACTTCGCTCTCTACGAAACAAAAGAAACAAGTTATGGACGGTATTCCTTCGCACCCACTCTTCTTCCGACTATTCAAATTATTTAGGTATATATCTTCATTTCGTTGAACTCTATAACTCTCCCTATCAACGCTACCTGAATAGTGCGCAAGCCAATCTCATAAATGAAGCCAAGTCCTTTTTTTCAATTTGTCATTTGCAAAAGTAAGACTGATGGATATCCTCAGTCCCTCGCTTTCGAAACCAAATCTTCAAGTGATCCTCCTACCATCGCCAACTTTTTTGCTACATTTTTCAAACAATCATTTGCCAACAATTCCTTCAAACCAGATCCCTGTTACTACAAAGATCTACCAAATTTCTCCATTGGTCCCTTTCTCACTCAAAATTTCGATCCTGCACTTATTGATGAAAAGTTTCTAAATCTTAAAGATAAATTTGTACCTGGCCCAGGTGGACTCCCCGCCGTTTTTCTTAAAAAATGCTCTTCCAACGTGTCTCTACCCCTTTCCTACCTTTTTCGTCTATCCCTTACGCATGGAGAATTTCCCCAGATTTGGAAGACATGTTTTATCATCCCGATACACAAAGAGGGATCTAAGCATGAAGTTACCAATTATTGTCCCATTGCTTAACTTTCTCATATACCCAAAGTCCTTGAAAACACTTTATACGAAGCCTTAAGCTTCAAATGCAACGCTTTTATTTCGCCCCGAGAACATCGTTTTCTAAAAGGCAGATCAACTACCACAAATCTTGTTGAATTCGTGTCTTTTGCTCTCTCAGCCTTAGAAAATGGCAAAGAAATCGATGTTATCGCAACAGATTTCACTAAAGCATTTGATAAGATATCTCATAAATTGATCCTTTTTAAATTGTCTGCTCTCGGCTTTGAGCCGCTCTTTTTAAAATGGATTTCTTTTTACCTGGTAAACCGATATTATAGTGTTCGGTTTAGATCCGCCCTTTCTGTTCCATTCCTGGCCTCATCTGGAGTTCCACAAGGCAGTCATCTTGGCCCACTTCTCTTCATTCTTAATATCATCGATGTTGAGAGTGTCATTAAGCACTCCTCCCTCGCCCTTTACGCTGACGACACAAAATTTTTTAAATCTATTTCCTCTCCCCAGGACTCTGCCCTTCTTCAAGAAGACCTTGATCGGTTTTCAATCTGCTGCCTCAAAAACTGCCTAGAACTTAATATAGTCAAATGTCAATCTATAACCTTCTCACATAAATGCAACCCGTCTCCTCCCCGACTTTATTTTCCCCTGGTTCAATCTTTTCAAGACCTTGGCATATTATTCGAATGTGAGCTTAATTCCCGTTCGCATATCGATAATATGATCCTCAAAGCCCGAATCGAGGGCATTCAACGTCGATTCCTCCGATCTTACCCCCCTATCAGGACCGCCTTAAACTTCTAAATATGAATTCGCTAAAAGAACGTAGGAATACTGCTGACATTCTTTTTATTCATCGACTTCTCTCAGGTTCCATCGACTGTGCATCCATTTTGAACTCTATTTCCTTTAATACCAACCCCCGCAATCTACATTGTCCTCGTCTGTTCTATCTACCGGTCCACCGCACCTCTTATGGCTCCAACGAACCAATCTCCCGAATGCTCCGAAAGGTCAACTCAAACCTCTCCCTTTTTGATTTCCACCAGAGCACTCCTCGTCTCAAACAAAATCTCCTCCATCACTTCCTTGGTCCCTAGCTCTTAAGTCTTTCTGTTAGTTTTTAAGTTGGATTAAGCTTGTATTAAGCCAATAAATGGGGGCCTCAGCAACCACCAAAATTAAAAATTAAAAAAATTGTCCTGAGAAACTCTCTTCAGATCCTTGCCTAGCAAGTTTATTGTGTCCAATACTCATAGAATTCGGCCTTCCGACCTCTTTTAAAGAAGCCTTGCAGTCTTGAACCAATTTGGAAGTGGTGATATTCAGCAAGATCTTAAGCCTTCCTTAGCAAAACTTTAAGAACATCTTTGCTGCCGCAACAAATGCAAATACTTCTCCGCTTCCACCGACAAACAGACGTTTGGTTTTCTAAGGAAGAGAGAAAGCTAACGTTGTCCTCCTCCAAAAAGACATCAACACCGCATAATAGATCAGTTTCGGATCCATCCGTAAAGACCAGACTACATTCTTTTCCTGGCTCAGACTCTGACCTAAACCATTTTTGGACACAGGAAAAGCTGAATTCGAATTTTTGAAGCAACAGGAATTCATATCCAGTCACAACACAATCGGAGCGGAAGGTCTTCAAAACTTCTGTACGTATTCTACCAAAAACTACTTCTTATCTTCCTAAAGGGTAAATGGTATTTAGGGTGCAGCACATGATATGAATACCAATGATAAGGAGACTTGTCAGTATGACTGGAACAGAACCAGACGTTCTAAGGAAAGTTCCTATACAACCGAGACAGACCGTTCTTTGAAGTCTAGTAAAAGCAGCAGTAATATATTTTCATGAAACTTGTTCTTGTTCCACCATACAACTGACTCATTGGCCATATCATAGTGTGTGTAGATTGAAAAGACCCTTCCCGGTAACAGGCGCGTCGTGGCATGGCGAGAGCTCATTTGCACTGCCAAGAGGCCGACAACTTTTTCGGGACGTTCCAAGTGACATGTTTAGTCCATAGCAGTATGTTGTCCAGGATGACATCCAAATACTAAGATTCATTGTAGACGCGATGCATTTGAGCACTATCTGAGTCAGACCAGTAAGTCCTTCTCGTAAAGAGAACAAGTTTAGAGTTTTAACTTAATTCAATTTGTAATTTTGGTGGGAGCTGACGCCCCTACTTGTTTCGCTTAATACAAGCTAAACCTGACTTAAAAACTAAGTGGAGAAGATGAAGTTTGAGACGAGAAGTGCTAAGGCTAAAATTAAAAAGGAGAAGGCTTGAGTTGACCTTACGAAGCATGCGGGAGATTGGTTCGTTGGAACCATAAGAGGTGCGATGGGTTAGTGTTGAAGGAAATAGAGTTTTAAAATTAAGCGCCAATCCACAGAACCAGAGAGCAGTCGATGAATGAAAAGAATGTCAGCTACATCTCTGCGATTTTCGAGAGTATTCAGGTTAAGAAGTTTGAGGCGGTCATGATAGGGAGGTAAAATAGAGGAGGAGAGAACTGACTGAAAAGCCATTTCTAATGCGCCAATCGCCGATTACGTCTATTGCTGTTAGATCAATTGAGATTCTTGAACAGAGGATACATTCGCAAAGCAGTTCTGCGCACATGGGGCTCAACCATTCTATGTATCTTCTTCAACATGAAGAAAATCAGACTAATAGGTCTGAAACTCCCTTAAAGACTACTCTCGCTGTTCGCCAGGGTTTCAGTACGTATGCCAGTCCCAGACTAGCAGTAAAGATTCTCTTCAGAGTTACCAGAAGCTGGTCTGTAAGTTTTTGTAACATACTATATGCCATTGTGCCGTAACTTGAAGCTATCAAAGCAAGCAACAGTATATTTGATGGCCTCATTCGTCACCACAACCAATGAGATGTACCACCTATGACGTATTGTCTTATTCAGGAGCTGGTTCTGATTAGATTACCTAGGAAGCAAGCGTGAGTCGGGGTGGTTCAGTCTGGTTGATCTTCACCTTTTAAGGTCTTTAACCAGCCTGCTAATTTCACTGACAGTTACAATTTTTCCGCAAAAGTTTTTATAAGAGGCACTTAGCTTCTTATATTCCTTTTGCTTCGATCTATGGATAAAGGCCCCAGTCTTCTTTCACACTAGTCTTAAAACTTATAAGTTTTCTGTTTTTTTATGTAACCGCTGCAGGTATGCATTCCATCAATGAACGGGTATCCTGAGTTTAGGAAAAGCTCTTCCTTAAATCGTGTCCAGTTGGTTGTTCTCGGATTTCTGCTTTTGCACAAGGTCGCATCCGATTCTGAATTCAATGGACCTATGCAACGGCGAATTTATGCCATTCTCCTTTCGTTTCGTTGCTTATGTCTGCAGCAACTGAATCTTGCTTCCAAGGTTGCCCAAGTTTAGGTGGTTAGACTGAGTTCGGCAAATAATTGCAAGTTCTCGATTTTTCCGATCGCTTGTCATATAGTGATGTGAAACCCCTTAAACCACAGATGCGTTTATTTCACATCCATGGATATAATGTGAGGTTTCGTATTCAACACGGAAAGCCTCCTATATGTATACTAGATGGAGTGAAAAGTAACCTCCTTGGGAATGAAAAAAATTTTTTTTTTAAATGTTTTTATTTTATTCAATGTAGTCCCCTTTTAGTTTGATACACTTATTCCAACGATTTTAAAACTTCTTGATCCCGTCCGAAAAGTAATTTTCCGGAAGGTCTGCAAAATACTCCTCCGCGGCCTCGATGATTTCCTCGCGTGAGCTGAATTTTTTATTGATGAGCCGTCTTTTGGGGTTTGGGAAGAGATAATAGTCCGATACGACAGCAATTGGAGCCGTAAGTCATTGATTTTAGCCGTGGTTGCGATGCTTTTGTGCGCCGGCGCATTGTCTTGCAAAAACAAAATTTTTTTTCGCTTCATGTGAGGCCGTTTTGCAGCGATTTCGGCCTTCAATCGCTCCAACAATGCACAGTAATACTCGCTGTTGATGGTTTTTCCTTTTTCGAGGTAGTCCACGAAAAGTATGCCATGACAATCCCAGAAAACCGACGCCATAACCTTTCGGACCCATAGAGCCTCCCTCGGCCGCTTCGGAGCACTCGTGTCGGCTTCAGTCCATTGCCGGGCACTCATTCTGTTCTCCGGTGTGTAATAGTGGATCCAAGTTTCATCAACAGTTACCAACCGACGCACTCTTTCGAAGTGCTCTCCCGTTCGGATTTTTGGTCAAAAGTGAGCATTCGCGGATCCCAGCGCAGGATAACTAGCTGGCGCATCTTCAACACCATTTCATGTATTTTTTTGACATTGTCCTCTGTACCCACGTCGGAGGGCCTGCCGCTGCGGAGTAGAGTTGCGGCCACCACGAAACTCTCGGAACCAATATTTGATGGCGTAATCTGGCGGAGCATTAGCCCAATAATATTTATCCAACTTTTCTTTTGTTTCCTTCGCCGTTTTGCCCCTCAAAAAATAATGTTTTATGAGAGAACGAAAATCGTTTTTGTCCATACTCAACATGATGCCAAACACGTCAACAACAATCAGCTGTCAAAACAAAACTAAAGACAGTATCGCACTGAAATTTGGCATCTCTGTCTAAATATGAACGGACTTCAAGGCACCATAACCTTTTTTTGCAGCAGCAGCGCATTCTGGTGGTCAAGGAGGTTACTTTTCACCCCACCTAGTACATAGTGATGCAGTAGCATACTTAGAATGCTAAAGGCTTATCTGGGTAAATAAAAGGTCTTTCATTAAGCGCTTCCTATTTTTAGATTTAAATAAAACAAAGTGTGTGTGAGATATCATCGCAATTTTTGTTCGCTTGAAAGGCATATCGATGCCATTGTGTATGGAATATAACATGGTTCAAAAGTCCGCCGCGGCTTTTCTGGGTGGCCCGCATCCGAAATGTCCAATTTTCTTTGACTCTGGTGCATAAATCAGGCTGAATTTGACCGATGGCATGGGTTATGTTAGCTTTGAGGGCCGCTGCGGTTTGTGGCTTATTCGCATAGACCTGCGACTTTAGAAAACCCCACAAGAAAAAGTCTAACGTGGTCAAATCGCACGATCTCGGTGCCCAGTTCACATTACCTCCACGTGAGATGACCATGCCTTCGAATCGCACGTGCAGAATTTCCAATGTGGCCTGAGCTGTGTGGAATGCAGCGCCATCCTATTGACAACACATGTCGTTGGTGTCCATATCATCCAGTTCAGGGTAAAAGAAGTTGGGAATCATCGACCTATAGCACTCGGCGTTGACGGTGATGGCCTGGCAATGTCGTTCTCTAAGAAATGTGGACCGATGACGCTGCTAGCCCAAAATCCACATCAAACAGTGACTTTTTCGGGATGCATTGGGCTCTCTTGGATCTCGTGTGGATTGGTATCGTCCCAAATTCGACAATTTTGTCGAGGCCCAGAAATATGCCTCATCGCTAAAGATGATTTTTCGGTGAAACTTAGGGTCAGTTTCCAACTGCTCCAGAGCCCATTCAGCGAACACACGTCGTTGTCTATGGTCGTTTACCTTCAGCTCCTGGGTCAGTTGAATTTGGTACGGTTGCAGGCCCAAGTCACGACGCAAAATTCCCCAACTTGTGGTCTGCGAAAGACCGAGTTCTTGTGAGCGACGCGGAATCGACTACCTCGGATTCTCCCGCACACTCTCACGCGTTTCGTCAACGTGCGAGTGTTGGTTTATGGTTTACTGAACCAGTGGACTCAAATTTATCCACTACACTGCGAATAGTCCTCTCGGTAGGACGATTATAGTGACCGTAAAATGGGCGAAGCGCGTAGAATGTTGCCCGAACAGAACACGCATTTTGATAAAACAACATTTGCACGTGTTGTTGAACGCTATGTTCGTCCGTGGTGTTTTGGCAAAACAGACTGAATAAATGACAGCCAAATTGACAGATGTAGCTTCAAGGAAATAGAAAGAAAATTGTTGAAAACAACTATTTTTTGAAAAAAAAATCATTAAAAACCGATGTCATATGCATTTCTGATTTAAGCTATAATATCTAAAATCCTTCTATGGTTGACTGAAAAATTTTAAATCTAAATTAACCTCTTCTTCTTGTGGTAATTAAATTTCTGTTTATTTCAGGTCACACTCGAAGAATCTGATCAGGAAAACTTAGCCGAACTTGAGGAAGCCGACGAGAGTGAAAGTAAAATCGAAATCAAGCCGTCGGGGAGTCAAAATCAATCCCAACACACTGGAATGTGACGGAGAGTCGTGGGACTTTGCAAAAAAATAACTGAAAAGGCGCAAAATTTTTTACTTATACGTTAGTATGTCTCTTTTTAATGTGTAGAAAATTATAAACATAAAATACCAAAAAAAAAAAAATCTAGCGTAAAACAAAATATATTATTAATTAGATAAAATGTATGAAAAACAAAATAACAAAACACAAACACACACAAAAAATAACTTCATACACCAAAATGACGACTTTAAAAAAAAAAAAAAACAAAAAACAATAAACCAACAAACTTTACAGGATACAAAAAAATTTAACTGAAATCCTTACAAAATCTCTAAAAAAAAAAATAAAAATTTGAATTATTAGTTTAAAAAGAAAAAAATTTCAATTAAGTTAAAACCATTTCTTTTCATAGGCACATGCCCCAAAAATTAAACAAAAAGAAAGATACCAAAATGAATATAAACAAAAGGAAACCCATAAACCTAATCTTAATCACTAAATTAAAAATAGAAAAAAACAAAAAAAAACACAACACAATAATTAAAAACGTTGTGTGCCCCAGGTCGCAATTCTCAGCAAAAAATTTTCGTTCATTTTAAACATTACTCTATTAAAAAAAAAAAAACAAAAAAAATTTATAAAAAAAAAAAATTACCAACTAACCAAAGTGTGAATTTGATGAAAGTTCTAAAACCAAAGTAATAAAGAAAATATATATAAAAATATACTACATAGGCACTGGTGTAATATTAAATTAAAAAAACAAAAAATCGTAGCTAGTCATTTCAAATGTTAAAAACAAAAAGAAAACAAACAAACAAAAAAAAAAATGGTGTAACTACAAAATATAAAAGAAAATAAGAATTAAAATTTAAATAAAATAGAAAAATAGAAGCCCAAACGTAAACTTTGTAATAAAAAAAAATAAAAGTAAATTAAATTATACATATTATGACGGAGAAGCACAATAAATTAGTTATTGTTGGACTCGAATTTTCAAAACAAAAAACAAACAAAATATAATTAAATTTAGTTTGTATAACTCTAAGCAATGCTCGCTGCGTCTATTCTCCTTCTCTTCTTCCTTCATTATAAGTAAAATAAAACAAAAACAAAAACAAAAACATTAAAAAGTCTTCGAAAATAAAAAGAATGTTGTGATCTTACATGTTTTAAGATTTTTTTTATAAAATAAAAACACTTATAGTCCTTGAAAGGTTTTAATTTAACAAAACAAAAAAAAACAAAAAACAAATATGATGAAATTTTTAAATAAATAAAAATATATACATATATGTATATATACATTCATATTTGGTTCTTAGAGTTATTGGATGTTTTTCCTTTTTACTAACCACAAATACTTTTTAGTGTGTTGATTTCTCTTTTTTTCGTTTTAATCATTTCAATTCTTAGCTGCTTTTCATAAGAATCAAAATCAAAAAAAAAAAAACAAAAAACAAAACCAAACATACAACTCCAAGGAAAAAGATCCAATTTCTGAAATAACAATATATTTTTTTTTATTGTAAAAATAAAAAATAAATAAAAACAAATGTAAATAACAAAAAAAAAAAAAACAAAAAACAAAACTAAAACTAAAACAAATGAGAGTGAAAGAAAATTACAATTTACATTATTTCAGTTCATTAATATGAATAGAATTAAACAAAAAAAAAAACAAAAACAAAACAAATAATAATAATAATAAATAAATATTACAATACAACAAAAATCACATAAAACATAGTCTTTACATAAATGATGACATACAAAATACAATAGATACAACCAATTATTTTATTTATTTATTCTACATATATTTTTATTATAAGGGCAGGATCCCTCCTTTTGCTATTTATGTAGTACATTATATGAATAATATGCATTAGACTATATATATACATATATATATATGTACTTGCATACACATTAATATATATATATATAAATATAAAATAGAGAAGAAAAAAAAAAAAAAAAAACAAAACAATTGTTATGAATTATAAAAAGTGAGAAAAGAAAAATGAATTAAAAATTACATAAAACACTTTGTCATTGTGTTGTCGAAAGAAAGGTTATATAGGTATATCCTTGTAGCATCCGCAAATCCTTGCCACAAGCAATAAAATCGGACGAGCTTGTCTTCTTTGTCACCACAGATTTCTGTTTTTCTTTTTTCTTTTTTCTTTTTTGGGTTTTTTGTTTTTTGTTTTTTGTTTTCTCGTTGGTGACAATTTAATTTAAGTTAAATCTTTTCTTTTTTACTTTGTTAATTTTCATTTATAAAGTTTAAAACTTTAAACTTAAATTCGAAAGTTTATTTCGAAATTTTTTGTATTGTATGTACGAGTAGATGGCAAATGATTTAATGCTAAAATTTTAGATATGATATTGTATTTCTTAGATATGACTATCTTTTGGGTTAGATATTGTAAAAGAAAAACATGCTTAGTCATAGTTGGTTTTTAGATGTTTCTTCTTTTTATATACAAACACAGGTCTGAAGGAACTATCTACATATGTATTTCTTGTGTCAGGAAATTATTAAATGATTTCAGAAAACTAAAATTTGAATATTCATATGATGATGCCAATTATTTGAAGGCTTTGAATTGGCTGGTTTTTTTTTTTTTGTTTTTTTTTTTAATTCGAAAGCGCTTACAATATGTCATAGGTGTCTTCCTACAATGCAGACGATTTTTTGAACCTGATGGTGTTACTATTTTGTCACAGATAAAACTCTCTCACAATAACCAAAGGTCTGTTTAACATATATGTTACGTGTATGTATGAATCCCTGATTTGATGATTTGAATATTCATAGTCACTTCTTATCGATTTCTCGTAAATAATTCAAAAAATCGTATCTTTTCCTGCGATTCGAAAACCATTTCGACTGGTGCTCTCATATAAGAAAACAAAACAAAAAAAAAAATAAAAATCCTTACCTTAAGATCCAAGCAATCAAAATTATACATACATACATACATATATTCAAAAAAAAAGAAAAAAAAAAAACAAAACATATATCGTAAACATTAACTCGTGTAACCTAGAGATATAAAAAAAACAAAAACAAATTAATAATAATAAAATGCAAAAAAAAAAAACAAAATAATTATAAAAAATCAATGTTATGTAAACTATAATAGTCATATGTCATATACGCAAACTAAACAAAAACAAAAAACATAATTCTAATTGCCTCTTTTTGCCAATATCTTAACGTGAATCTTCTTTCTTTAGTTGTTTAGTTTTTCAAAAAAAATTTTTTTTTGTTTTTAGAAAGTTTCATTCTTAGTGTTCCACTATTGCTGATATAAGTAATATTAATAAAATAAATTATACGTATATAAACTTTCACTGAAAAAAGGAAAAAACTAAAATAAAAACAAAAAACCTTACAAGAAATCATTATTAAATAAAACAAAAAACAAAAAACAAAATAAAAACCAAATAGACATCTTTAATTGTAAATATTTCACAAAAACAAAAAACAAAGATTTAAATTTCTATAACAGAAAACAAAAACAAATAAAAATGTATGATATAAAACTCAAAAAAAGTAAAAAAAAAAAAACAAAATATACATACGAGTATATTAAATATAAAAGAACTATAGAGGTTGGCTTATTGTGTAATTAAAAATAAAAACTAAAAAAATGAAGAATTACGATTTTTTTTTTGTTTTTGTCGGATGCAAAACCAAAGCACAGATACTGTCAATGTAACTGTAATTTATTGGACATTTAACTACAATTCAAATATACACATAGGAAACAAGTACTATTATATGTAATAAAATGAAATATTATACTAATTAAAAACAAAACAAAATAAGCAAAAGTAAACACTAATCAATTTTAGTTCATAAACAAAAAACAAAAAAACAATTGTAAAAATACAAACAAAACAAAAGATCTATAAATAATTGACACAGCACGGGACGCTGGCGTCACGTGTGTGTTGTATTTATTTTCAAGATGTGTAATAAAATATACAAATTAAATGTAAAATCTGATAAATGAAAAAAAAAACAAGAAGAAACAACAACAAACAAAACGGAAACATATTAATTTTAAATAAATCTAAATTATAACAAAGATTCTTTTTTATTTTTCATTTGCAGCTGCTCCTTGTTCTTTTATTAATCGTTGACATATGGAACGCTTACGTGACCACATAGCAATTATGTAGAAATTCGTTTATTCTAATAAAAAATAAATAAATAACTTTGTAGCAATTGTAAAGGGAATTTGGCAACGCCATACAAGAAAGTTCAAGAGCATACAAATGCTCGTACGAACAAAAGCTCATATTGCAACTAAAAGCGTTTACTTAGTTTATGATTTACACCCAAGTATTGCGTGCTATAAACATAAATCCGAAATGGATGACGTTGAAGACTCCACTCAGGTTTGGCATCCCACAAACGACAGGTTGGGCTTGTCCACTAGTCTTGAAAGGTGCCACACTTGCGTGAGAAAATCCTGCGGTGATTTGTAAAACAGCAAAATTTGGGTTTGAGTGCTCCAACTGTCGGATCATTTCCACCTTTTTAATTTGAATTTTAATTTACATTTTCTTTTACATTTTCTTTTACATTTCCTTTTACATTTTGAATTGTTTTCCTTTTTTTAATAAAAAAAATTGTCCAAGTTTTTCTATTAAATTGACCAATCATTTGCTTAACTGCCTGTTCAGCGTATGTTGCGGTCTTCAGACAGCACAAAACGCGGCAGAGAGAGTAGCAAAGCAGCGCTTTCAAAGGTCGTGTCCTTCGCTCACGACAAAATTGATTAAGGAACCTGCAAGTCTGGGGGTATTGAAGAACATCACCCATACTACAATTATAGTTTTTCCAATTGTTATGTTTCAGTAGCTGTCAAAATTATTTTGTTTTTATATACAGGGTGTCCCAAAAATCAACGTCAAGCAGGAAACAGGTGATAGGTCAAAGTGGAGTCGGTTATCATAAAATTATAAAAAAAAATCTAAGTCATGCACTTTTAAAATTATTGGCACTCAAAAAAAATCGAGAAATCTGAAACTCTGTGACGATTATTTTTTTAGTATCCTTAAAATGTTTGCGCACAGCGCGGGCGAAGTAAAATCAGGGAGGATGGAAAGAGAGGTACCGGTGAACATTGGTTTTAAATCTTTGAAGATTATGATGAGCTAGGCAGGGCATTCCATAAGCGAGTTGTACGGCTTAGGAATGAATCACGATATTTTGGAGTACGTCCAAAAGTGGGCTTGAGGGTATACTGATGAGCATTCATAGTGAGACGGGTGTTACGGTTAAAAGTTTGAGGGGGTGGAATGCTACTGGCGATTTCTATGGAGCACTGGTGGTGGAAATAGGGATAAAATAGAGTGAGGCACGAGACATTACGTCGTTGTTCGAGGTGTCCATTGTTTGGGTGATATTAGTATCACCTATGAGTTTTATCGCACGGTTTTGGATCCCATCTAGCAGGTGCAGAGATGTTTCGGGCGCACCTGACCAGATGTGGGCATTGTACTCCAATTTCGGGTGCATAAATGCCTTATATACTGAGACCAGATCAGAGGGGGTAAAGTATTTCTTACATCGCTAAAGGAAGCCTAGACATTTCGCAGTGTTTTTGACGACAACGAATATGTGGTCATTCCAACGTAAGTTTTGACACACATACCGAGAATGGAAAATTTATCGGTTTCGACGATGCAAGTGCCATCCATGGAAAATAGCTGGGTGTTTAAATTTCGCTTTAACAACAGCATTCTGTTTTGGAAGCATTAAATTCCACTCTGTTGATAGTTCGCCAATTGGTTATGCTGTTGATATCGGAATTTAATGAGCTTAATATACGCTGCCGTTACCGTTCTACAGCCAAAGAGCAGTCCAGACGTGAGTTCGGGAATAAATATGAAAAGCAGAGAGTACTGTCGTCCGCAAAGGAATATATTGGATTAGAGGTAGCAGACAAGAGATCGTTGATGAAAATTAAAAAGAGTGTCGGAGATCAAACTTGAAACCGACCAAGACAACTTGAATTCGACATTCCGAAAGGTAATTTCTAACCCATTGAAGAAGAGAGTCGTCGATCTCAAGAGCACGCATTTTCGACATAAGAGCCTGATGCCAAACTCTGTCAAATGGCTTAGAAATATCAAGTGCAACTATCTTGCTTTCGCCAGATTGATGTACGCTTTGGTTTCACTTTTCGGTGAGACATGCCATCTATTCACCAGTGGACCTGTTGCTACGAAAACCATATCGCCGGTTTATCAGTCTGTAGGAGGAGAGAGAGGAAGATTCGCCTTTTTTACGGACGGGCTGGACAAATGCTGTTTTCCATCTTCTCGGAAAGAGAAGGATTGATGAAAAAGCTTACGCAGTGGTTTTGCCAGCAAGGAAGAAGACCTATTCAGAAGAAGAGGAGATATACCTTCCAGACCATCGGATTTGTGTATATTAAGATCTTTAAATACTCTTGCTACTACAGGAGTGCGAAAGTGGATTCGTCCCATTGAGCATCCGACGCACTCAAGTGTAGACGGAAACAAAGCACAATCTAGGAGTGTTGAACTGGCCGCAAAGTGTGCAGAAAGCAGATTCGCCTTGTCTAAAGAGCTAGCAGCTGGTATGTCATTGTGAATGAGCGCTGGGGTGGAGAATGAGCCAGAATTTCTGATATTTTTGACGAACGACCAACATTGTACATATTATTTTTTTCCTCAGCTTTTGGTCGTATTGGAATTTCGCACGCTTAAGAACGACGTTCCAGTCATTCCTGGCTCGTTTAAACTTTTTTCGGTTTTCCTCTGTCGGGTTGGTCTTGTAGGACCAAAAAACATTTCTCTAACTCTGACAGCGTCCTTATAGCCCGAGTCGTACCATGCCTTTTCCTTTGGTCTGATACTCTTCATCCGATGAGGAATAAAGGATCTCATTCCAAAGAGAGTAGTATATGTGATCATGCCAGCAGCGGCATCCACGTCGTTATCGAGAGAATATAACAATTTAACTGGTCTTTATATTACCTCGATTCTTAAGGAAGCTGTTAAGCCCGCTTCAACTGACTTTGTTGTATGGCCCATGGTTCTTTTAGCACTCTTTTCTCTAACTGTGTGGTCGATGTACAAGAAATTGGTTGATATGACTCAATGGTCCGACGAGACTAGACGGTGTACTTATCATGGTAAGAAGTTAAAAACCAGCTCAGGGTGTTGGCGGTATGACTGTCAACGCTTGGTATTCGTGTGGGCTTATTTTCCAGCTGGGTCAAGTTGTTTTCCGCAGTGAAAATCTCAACACACCGTTTTTTGGGTGTTGTCTGTCCAGAATGTCGAAGCCAACCAGAATTGTGTATATTGCAATCGCCCGGAATCACGATTTCAGTATGAGGACACAGGGATACAATATTTTGAATGGAGTCAGACAGCGCATCAAACTCGTTAAAGGTCGAATTGATGTCCAGTTTGGGGCTTCTGTAAATAAAGCAGTAGTGGATAATTTGCTTACGGAGATGGAATTTTCACCACTTTAAATTGAATTCCGGATTGGAACAAGGACTATGTACATTGTGGTGGAGTTTGGTAAGCTACATCACTACGCACATAGATAGCGAGACCGCGATGAGAAAAGAATAGTGGCATTAGTTTGTAGTCAGGTAGCTTCAGATCAGTGAGATCTGAGAGGTGTGGGCGGGGATCTACCTGTGTTTCACTAAGTGCCAAAACAGCTGGTCGGTACTTACAGACGTGGACGTACGCAGAAAAGTGATTACTTTTTAGCCCGCGTATATTTTTGTTTCATTTTTGTGTTGTTTCGTTTTTGTTTTCTTACGTTGCACGTATATTTTTTTTTTTTTGTATACTGGTTATCGTGTGCTCTTGTCGGTGGCCGACTCGGTAGTCGGTGCTGAGTTACCAATGACATTCAGCTGTCAAAATACTCAGTAAGGTTTGCGATTTCATCATGCATCGTTTTACTCTTGCCGAACGTGCGGAAATTATTAAAAAATATCGAAATTCCGCCTCAGTTGTAAATACGCAACGCGAATTTCGTCGTGAGGTCGGTCGTCATTATACCTTCAGTGTGCAGGCAATTCGTTGGACCGTGGAAAAGTTTGAGCGTGAGTACACACTTTTGGGTCTTAAGCCACAAACTAGACAGAGATTGGTGCGAAAGAAAGCGGCCAGTATCAAAGAAGATCCAGAAGTCTTGGTTCGACTCCGATTAGCTGAATTGGGCATCGCCAGAGAGTCAACCCAGCTTACTTTGCGGTTGGATTTGGGCCTACATCCGCATAAGATTGTGCTGGCGCGAGAATTGAAGCCAGACGACCATAGACAACGCCATAAATTCGCTAAAACGCCGTGAGTTCCGCTAATTGGGCGGTTGAAATGTTGGTCGGAGATCCGGATTTTGGTCGAAAAATCATCTTCTCGGACGAGGCACATTTTTGGCTCAGCGGCTATGTCAACAAGCAAAATTGCCGTTATTTGAGCGAATACATTCCACAAGTGTTCGTCCAAGCATCAATGCATCCACAAAGATAGACTGTTTGGTGCGGCTTATGACATGGCGGCATTATCGGACCATATTTCTTTCGAAATGCGGAAGGAGACACCGTTACAGTCAATGGTCTCAGGTATACCGACTTTCTATGGTCAAAGCTCAACAACATCGATATTTCCAAGCTGTGGTTCTAACAAGACGGCGTTACATGCCATACAAGCGTATATTTACATCTAATGCTTCTCTACCTCATATAAGTTTCTACATTGGTACTACGTTTTCTGAATTTGCGGACCCTGGACTCATTCTACAGGCTGTTCTAGTTCCGAAACCGAAAGCTTGCTGATGTTTTGCAAATTGATTCACTTAATATTCTTTAACGGCCTCTTCATCAAACCTCGGCTGAAACTTTTTAGCGCGATACCTAATAAAGGGTGTTTTTTTAGAGGTATACAAATTCAATATGAAATAAAACTCTTGAAGCTAATATCATAGACATTAGTCTAGTCTATGACATTACACTAGACTAATGTCTATGATATTAGCTTCATTTAATAGATAATTGTATACCATTAGTGTTTAAATACGATATCGCGGATATGCGCGCCACGGTTAGCTCGAATGAAGCGCAATCGTGAAGTCCAATTTTCGGCAGCTTAATCGAGCAACTGGGTCCGTATATCAGCAATAACACGGCGAATACTTACTTCCAAATCGTACAACGTTTCTAGTTTATCTAAAAGTGTGAGATCACAGAATCGTGGAGGCCAGTTCACAGGTCCATTGCACGAAATTATGCGTTCTGCTAATGTTTCCCGCAATAAATTGATGATGTCGCCCGCCGTGTGGAATGTTGTGCCATTTAGTTGAAACCAAAGCTCTGTCATGTCAATGCCATTCAAATGAGGAACGGAGAAGTCAGAAATCATGTTTCCATAGCGCTCTCCATTGACGGTAAAATTCTGGCCGGCATCGCCCTTAAAGAAATATGAGCCGATGATTCTACCAGCCCATAAAGCACATCAAACAGTGAGTTTTAATGGTTTTAAGGGCGTCTCGATAAAGGCTTCTGGGTTTTTTCCACTCTAAATTCGGCAATTTTGCTTGTTTACATATCCGTTTAACCAAAAAAGGGCCTCATTGGAGAACAAAATTTTGCGTTGAATATGAGGATTACACTGAATCATGTTTTCGGCCCACGTTCGGCCCGAACCTACGGCGCCAAGATCTTTCCGTAAAATCTTCCACAAAGTGGAGGGGCCTTGCATGAAGGCGAATCGACTCATTCGGATTCTCCTCAACACTGAGCTCCACAACGATAATAATTTTTTCTGTTCGCACTGTTTGTCGTCTTTAGGGATGCGAGTGTACGTGGTGCGAAAATGTTTCACCGTGTTACGAATAACTTGTTCAGATGGACGATTATGTCGACCGTAAAATGTAGGTAGCGCACGATAAGTTTGACAAACCGAACCATGGTTTTTAAAATAAGTTTGCACAATTTGCACGCATTGTTCTGGCGTTAATCTCTTCTTAAAATGACAAAACGTAGTAACCACAAATCAACTTTCAACAGTCAATTTGGCAATCTGTAGAAACAGTGTTGCCAGTTTAAAAACCAAACCTCTAAAAACACACTCTTTCGCAGTTTCTTCATCCTCCTTTTGTTAGGCCGATCATATTGCACTTCGTTCGTCTGCACGGGGTCTGTTAAAGCCCATACATTCCATGGGGAAATCCGAAGGTCATTGCCATTCAATCATTTCCCAGCCATCGGATGGCAATATTTTAATTGGAAGATTGATTAAGTTTATCTCCAACAAGGATTGTGAAATGCAATTTTCATCTTTAGGGATCGTCGTCCCTTATCTTCATTGGCAAGATTAGAGCTCCAACTTCATTTAAATGGTAGCAGTTAGTAACCGCTTTTAAAAATCTTTCAATACACGAGACTATCTTTCTTGAATGCAATCGTAAGAGATAAAAGTTCAAGATATTTTGTTGGCTTTTAGAAATGCTTACCTTGAATGAAGTTTTATGTATCTTGTCTGCAAATATGGTATGTTCACAATTGTTTGATTTGTTGTTAAAATTTAGAAACTTTATTTGGTAATAAAATACGTATGTGTGTATAATTTTAAAATACCTTACACTATCTAAATATCAATAAATTCAAATGGGGATCAGTATACCTATAAATAATATAAAACAAGGCAACTCTGGGGTCACCCAAAAACTCGACGGAAAGCAACGCAACACATCATCCCAGTTGCCAGACTAGAAAACATTTGTCTTTTATTTCAAATCAAAAATGGAAATTAAAGAAAACAAAATATTTAATAAATTCGCAAAGTGTATTTTAAAGATACTAATTCCGTCGATGGACTTTTCTTCGGTCGGATGTTTTTCGCACTGTAGCTGGTCGGTAGGTGGGAAGATCTATGTGGACGAACTCCCGCACATCATTTAGAGGCTTCAATGCACGGGATTCTGTCATATCGTTGGCGTAGTACAGCACTTCGTTGTATGACTGCGTTTCGGTGCTACTTTGTCTGTTTGTTGGGTTGCGCATAAGCTCGAAAATGTTTCGATGCGTTTCAGATTCCGCAGGCATTAAGTCATAGACTTTGGTTGACCTGTTCACCTTATTCGTGGCATTTAACTGACGTCGAAACTTCTCTTCCTCAATGCGTGGAATATATCTGGGCTTACGTTCTTCCCGGTTGTCCTCCATTTTAACACCTAGATTGAAAAACTTTGGAGCTTGCACTGATATTAGTGGCAGGAGCGTTTCCCTGGCATATCTTTCCGCACGTTCGAATAGCTCGCCAAGCCTAAAGGGCAATAACTGCACGGTGATGGCTTCTGAGATATTTCCTCTAGCATTGTCTGAGTTCGAGCTATCACTTGGGAATTTCTTGTGACGGGGCGTTGTAGATCTTAAAAGTGGTTCAACAATTTCATCGAGACTATCGTCGGTTTGTAGATTTCGACCTTTGTTGACAGTCAAACGACGATCCTTCAAAATGGGTTCAAATATTTCAGAAATTTCTGATAAGGCTCTACTTGTCTCTCCGATTTCTTTATCCAGTGAGTTACCTTCTAAGATTGAATGCCAGGCACCCTCGGTAGTTTCACTTATTTCTTGAGTGCTGTTTGGTTTTTTATTCTCTGAATCAAGAGTGACCTCGTCTTTTCTTCTCTTAATCACCTCGACATCATCAGTTGCAGCAGCTTCTTCGGTGATTGGTTTATCCACTGGATTTTCAGTTGTGAAGCTGCCATAGTCGTCTTCATCAGGAAGCTCACAATTGCCCGGAAGAAGCTTGAAATGAATTGGGCTTCCAGAAGAGAGCTTCACCTGTGGCTTACAATATGAATGACTCCGTCCAAAACTATCAGTCAGAAGGACCTTATCAATATCCCAATGAGGTAGGCCCTTCGAAAGCCATCCACTATAGGACTTGTACTGTAAACTAAGGCTTGTGGGGAAGCCTAAAGCTGGATGAGGGACGATAATTTTCGAAACAATGTCCCCTGCGAAAAATTCCGTATCATCTTTTCTGCAAAGAAAGATGAAAAGGGAGTCAGATACGTATATGAAGGAGACAAACTTTTTTTATTTATAACTTACTCAGATATGAGGAATGTCTCATTTAGTCCAGCGTCACCCTCAAGTGTAGCTTCTATACGACCAATGGTTCTTAGCGGCAGATCATTGAAGGAATTGAAGATTTGAATTTGGAATTGATGAGCGCAGAAAGGCTCCTCTTCTCGTGTCACCAAATACAATTGTCCACGACCGGTTGATCGGTCTGCATAGTATCCCATGTTGCCACACTTTGAGCCATTACTTGTAGCATTCGTTGCGTATTTGGAACACGGAAAGCATTCACCTTTCAAAAAGTCATCGTAGCTATTGCAAGGGAAAGCCGGGAATAGACATCTTGGAGCTACTGAGTCTATGAAGAATTTGTAAGCCCGTCGGTGATTACAAAGTGAACGACCTTCCTCATCCTCTGCATTTTGTGCTGCAAACAAAAGGTTAGAAACGAATTTCAAATATCTCCTTAGAACTTACACCAAATGAAGTCTGTCACAGCTCCAACGAATAAATTCGAACAGCCATTTTGCACTCGTCCTCCGTTGGGATAGAAATCGACATGACCCATTGGCTGCCAAGATCCCAATCCGCCCAAAATCAAATTTTCCCCATTTGAATGGATTACATCGACAAATGCTGCATCGGTGCTGTCTAAGCGAACTTTCGGATGCTGAGCTTCAAAAAGTGGACCTGCAGGATCAAGACCAGTAATACGACTAAGCCCAGGCAATTCGGTGCCAGCGAATCCAGAAACATGTGCTCCTAAGCTGAATCCAATTAAGTGGGTCTTCGAAAGATCTAGACCCTTGTGCTCCTTTAAGTTCTTGATAAGCATTGCTACTTGTTTACCCACAAGTCTTGTATTAGCAGCAGCTTTGACATAATTCGGAAAGATTGCCCCCTTTGACCAGTCCACACAGATGACAATGCAGTCCTCAACGGCCATGAGAGCAGTTTTCATTTCATAGATCCAAACATGCGGACAGGCTGAACCAAAGCCGTGTACTATAACGCGAACAGATAGTTGATCGAGACCTTGCAGATCGTCCATGGTGAATGGTGTCCTTGTCAGATGTGTTGTGTGTTCGCTTGTCGCATTTTGAGTTGTTTCCTCTTTTTTAGTGAACGCAGCTGTCATATTGACAAAAGGAAGTTCCATCAGTGGTTCGTCGCTCCTTATTAAAAAATAAATAAAAAGTAATAAAGTCGCAATAAATTTTAATACAAACATATTTTTACTACTGCGGGCGGTAAGAAATATGACATTTGAAATGCTTTCATTCTGAACCAGTAGATGGAGTTACTCAGAACAAATTTTCAAATTGAATAATAAGAGATGCTTCAGAAAATTTCTATTGACAGTTAGTCAATTTATCAGTTAGTTGTAAAAAATAAAAGAAATTAAGCAAAACATAGTAAAATGTTGTCATGCTGCTCGACCACAGGTTTAAGGGACAAGTAAAGGGAATACTGATATCCATCCAGGCTCTTTCTAAGACCTATGAACTCCTGGGATGTTACTTTTGCTTAAATTTAAAGGATAAATAAACGCTCCCGTGATAAAGTGGGTGCAGTATAACCATATCCATCACACCAGCTCCGAGTATCTGCAGTCTGTTGCGAGCTTAGACCGGACACTCACTGAGATACCGCAGTGTCGTCATCACTCTCACAGCTAGAGTTATAGGAGATATATGCCTACCACACTTAGTTACTAAACGAAGGCTTTCATACGATGCCGGTATGCAGTCTAGAGTCTTTGCTACTGAGAGCAGAAAAGTCGCTGAACTCTTAGAGACTTCGGGAAGCATTCTTATGGTCGGTTGGTTACCTGGAGAGTCATACCATCTCACTTGCTTACAGGAAAACCGATTCTCAATAGAATCCCTAACCAGACAAAACTCAATGAATTCAGTCTTCAGTCTTCAGCCTTCTGACTGCCCTCTGCGTTCAGAGAAGCCTTGAATTCTCGAACTTGGAAGTGGTAAAAGTGTCCTTAGGCGCAGCTTCACTACATACGAGTACATATGTTAGTTCATTGCCATCAGGATCGCTTATATCTCCGCTAGGAAGACACATACATGTTTCGCTAACGAGGAGTGGTGTCATCCCAGATCAGTTTTGAAGCCATCTGTGAACACGACTTCATTATTTTCTAGCTCACATTTTCACCGGAAACTTTCCTGAGCACTATTTTGTAAAAATAGATGGCATGTCCGTAAGACCGCAGTAAAAAGACATCTGATACTCACGGTCTACCAAACTCCAGCAGCCCACGATATGAATATCAATGTGAAGAAGCCAGGCCTACTTGAGAAAGTCCCCACGCAGCCATTACAGAAAGTCCTTTTGAGTCTGATGAAAGCAGTGGCACAGCTTCCAACATCAGCCAACTGACAAATGGGATATAATTTACTTTACGGGTATAAAAGTCGTGGTCAAAAGCTTCTTTACACTACTAGAAAGCCGACTGGTAGCAGGTTGGAGGTCTTCGACACGACAGTGTTGATTGTCAAATACTAAGGGTCGTTAGAAAAACAGATGGCGATGCCTTTAGCACGTGATAAGTCAAACCAACCAAAATCCAACCTTTCATAACGACAACAATCTCAGCTTTGATAGGAGCGACTAAAAGCCTTTTTCTAGTCCACCAATCACCGATAAGGTCTAGCGCTGTCTACGGTTTAAAGCAGTCGTTCGGAATGATCCAACATACAGTACAGCCACATCGTCTGCATACGCATGAACATAGACGTGAGCATAGCCGAGAAGATAGGACATCGCCTTCCGGACAAGCCCTGTTTATCCCCACCATTCCATATTGCCCGCAGTCATCATCCGCAATAAAGGTCCTAGTTACCAGCTGTACTTTTACCCACAGAACTAGTTTTTCGACTACACCGTGTTGTCTCGCCGAGTTACACATGCCGTCAAAAGTTGCACCCTCAGCGTCGATGAAAATGCCCAGCGCGAACTTCCTCTTGTCGAGTGCGCCTTCAATTCTGCCCACCAGTTTTTGGAGGCCAGTCTCGCAGGGCATTCCGTATTGGTGCGCATGTTGCATCTTAAATATAAGATGCATTCGCAAAGCAGTCTTGCACGCGTGAGCGCCCAACATTCTCTCCATGCTCTTCAACGTTAAGGAAGTCAGATTGATAGATCTGAAGCTATTCGCGACCGTGTAGTTTTTTCCGATTTGCCGTAAATATGTAGGTCACTCTTATTGTTTACCAAAGTTTTGGTATTGATATGTACTCGTATGCCACTGACAGGGTAGCAACGAACATTCCGTTCCTAGTTTTCAGTGAATAGATTGTAGAACTGGGTATATGCCATCGCTGCCAGGCAACTAGAAGCCATCGAAAGAAGCAAGAGCGTATCCACCACAGTGATAGGAGCTTGTTGTGAGCAGATTTTTGTCAATTCACCATCAATTCTCAAGCATGAGCAGAAAAGTCGCTGCATATGGTCGATTTATATCCTGGAGAGTCATACCATCGCACATGCTTACATGAACACCAATTGCCAAGAGTATCTGCTTTCAATAAATGCAGGTGCCATCAGATCTTCTAAGTAGTTCCAGTTTTTGGGTGTTTTGACCAGCCTTTTGATCTCACCGAATGTCTAGACTTTTCGTAAAAGCTTTTATAAGAAGCATTTTTCGAGATCCGAGTTAGTTCGTTATTTTCTTTTTGCTTCGATCTGTTGAGACCGGAATTTTCCACCAAATCAGTATTAGATTACATGTTTCGAAGTTTTCGGGGTACCATGCGTAGCCGATGCAAATCTCCGCTCCACCATGGATTTGAAAAAGTTTTTCCTGGCTGGACAGGCCAAGTAAGAATATTTGATGAGGGCACGGTTTAGGTCCTTCTACTTTCTATTGATCGACTTGTCGAATTCGTCCTTAAATCGTGTCCAGTTTATGTTTTACGGATTTCTTCAACAAGATCGCATTGTACTTCAATTTAGAGTGAATGCTTTATATATTGAGGTTCAGGAAACCTAAACATTTTTTGGCGACATCGGATATATATGGTTGCTTTAACCTATTAACAGGCCTTCCGAGAATGGAAACTTTTACTGTTTCGCAAATACAACCATTTCATAGATCATGGGCCGGATATTTGAATTTTGCTTCAACGACAGCATTGTGTTTTGGAAGCATTATATTCCAATCGGTTCCCCAATGAACTGCGCTGTTAATATTGACTACTCTGTCGTTTTTGTTCCACTGGAATATACTGGATAAGAAGTAGCAGGCAAGTAATCATTCATGAGTGTTGAAAACAAAATAGGGCCTCAAAGAGTACCAGCATTCATTTTGTGGATATCAGATTTAAAACTGTTCAAGACAACTTTGCCGAAGAAAAGATTCATTGATCCCAAAAGCACGCATTCACGACAAAAGAGCCTAATGTCAAACTCTGCCAAATGCCTTTGAAATATCAATGTCAAGATTCGCCAGATTGGTGTAGTCTTTGGTTTTTGATTCTACTTTTCCATGAGGCATGCCATCAAACCACCAGTGCTACGAAAATCGTACATCGAGATACATCGTGAGTTGACAGTTTATCAGAATATCCATGAACTTGGAAAGAAGTGCAATGCATCTTTAGGAGGACGGAGAACAAGATTCGCCTTTTGTAGGGACAGGCTGGACAAACGTTGTTTTCCATCTTTTCAGAAAGGGGCGCTTAAAAGTAGGGTTAATAAACAGCCTATGCAGTGGTTTTGTCTACACTGGCACCTCTTCAGATAAAAAGGAGATATGTTACAATACATGCACCATCATCTGCACCAGCGGATTTGTATACAAGTATGCGAGTAGTAAGTTCTTTAAGTACTGGTTCCATTGAAGATTCGGCGCATTCAATGCAAAATTTATCTCAGCCAAACAATCTAATCAATTCGTTAGCATTTTTATGCTTAACCACAGTGTGACTATAAACTCCTTTCGACTTTTGGTGATGAAGCACCATCCCAGGCCATCCGAATATAATCGTTGCCGTCGTTCGCTCCAGGACGAATTCCGTGAAGGTCTTCCAAAATCGGTGCTTGTGCCAGAAAACATCGATGTTGTGTTGGAACTGATACTGCAAGATCGTGATGTAACTTATCGTGAAATTGAAGCACATTTGGGTATTAGTTCCAGTCAATAAGAATTATTCGCGTTGGATACCGCATAATTTGACAATCGCTCTAAACAGGCCCGTATCGATTGGTCCAAAGAAATATTGAAAAATTTCGACGTTTATAAAATCGTGACAGGCGACGAATTATGGATTTATGCATTTGAGCCCGAAACTAAACAGCAGTCGACTGTATGGGCCATTTAAGACGAGCCAAATCCATAAAAAGTTGTTTGCGCAAGAGGCGCTTCGAGGCAAATGGTCGCCTGTTTCTTCGGGAACACCGGACATGTCGCAACCGTGACATTAAAGCTGACCATCGACAAGTGCGCACGCACAAGTGCACTGTGCACTTGTGCGTGGAGAAAAAAAAATCGCGCGCGAGTGCAAAAAAAACAAAGTTCATTGTGCGGGCAAAAAAAAAAACAACAACAACAACGCGCGAGTGCAGTGTAACCGAAATCCACAGTGTGGGCATCACAATCACAACTTTCCTGCCCCTGGTCAAACTGTTGCTTGCACTCGGTCACTGCCGTTGCTGTATTACATTGTCATACAGCGCGTGTAGTGACTGAGTGTACTTATGTAACAACCGGTGGATAGCGGGCTGTGGGTATGAATTTTGTTGGTGTGCTGTTCCCTATTGTTGTAAGGGCATAACACCTACAGCAATTTGATTCGGTAAATCAACTCTGAATTTGCACTTCACATCTGCGCTTAGCAACGTCGGTGTTTGTGTTTGTCTTTCGTTATAATGACTCGGGAATTCAGAGTGGATATTGCAAATATACGCGGGCTAAGAAGTAATCACTTTTCTGCGTACGTCCACGTCTGCAAATACAGACCAGCTGTTTTGGCACTTAGTGAAATACAGGTAGATCCCCGCCCACACCTCTCAGATCCTTCTGATCTGAAGCTACCTGGCTACGAACTAGTGCCATTGTTCTTCTCTCACCGCGATGTCGCCATTTACGTGCGCCGTGATGTAGCTTACCAAACTATTGCTTTATTTACAGAAGCCCCAAACTGGACAGCAACTCGACCTTTCACGAGTTTGATGCACTGTCTGACTCCATTCAAAGAATTGTATCCTTGTATCCTCATACTGAAATCGTGATTACGGGCGATTTCAATATACACAATTCTGAGTGGCTTTGATATTCTGGACAGACAACACCCGAAGGACGGTGTGTTGAGATCTTCGCTGCGGAAAATTATTTAACCCAGCTTGTAAATGAGCCCACTCGAATACCAGACGTTGATAGCCATACCGCCAACACCCTGGACTTGTTTCTAACTTCCAACCCTGACCATTGTGTCATATCAGCTAATTTCTCGTACATCGACCACACAGTTAGAGAAAAGATTCCTAAAAGAACCGTATGGCAATACGAGAAAGCCAATTGGAGTGGACTTAACAACTTCTTTAGGAATTTTAAGTGGTCGCTATGTTTCGTCGGTAACGACGTGGATGCCGCTGCTGATATGATCACAGACACCATTCTCTTTGGAATGAGATGCTTTATCCCTCATCGGATGAAGAGTATCAAACCAAAAGAAAAGGCATGGTACGACTCTTGCTATAAAGATGCTGTCAGGGTTAGAGAAGTGTTTTTCGGTCCTACAAGACCAACCCGACAGAGGAAACCCGAAGAAAGTTCAAACGAGCCAGAAATGACTGCAACGTCTTCCTCAAGTGTGTGAAATTCCAGTACGACCAAAAACTGAGGCAAAAAATACTGCAATGTCCCAAAGGCAGTAAAAATGTTCGGTCATTCGTCAAAAACATTAGAAATTCAGCCTCATCCTCCATCCCAACGCTCATTTACAATGACATTCCAGCTGTCAGCTCTTTGGACAAGGCCAATCTGCTTGCTGCAGACTTTGCGGCTAGCTCAACACTCCCAGATTGTGCTTTGTCTCCGCCTACACTGCGTGCGTGCACTGAGTGCGTCGAATCTACAATGGAACAAATCCATTTTCGCACTCGTGTAGTAGCAGATCTCAACATGCATAAATCCGCTGGTCCAGATGGCATATCTCCCCTTCTTCTGTGGAGGTGTTCTTCCTTGGTGACAAAACCACTGCGTAAGCTTTTTCATCAATCCTACTCTTTAGGACTCGCTCCGAGCTGGTGGAAAACAGCATTTGTCCAGCTCGTCCGTAAGAAAGGCGAATCTTCCTCTACAGACCCATTGCACTTACGCCCCCCCTCTCCAAGGTCATGGAAACGCTGATAAACCGCCAGCTCATGAAATATCTCGAAACACGAAAACTTCTCAATGACCGGCAATATGGTTTTCGTAGCAACAGGTCCACTGGTGATCTGATGGCATGTCTCACCGAAAAGTGGAACCAAAGTATACATCAATCTGGCGAAAGCAAGATAGTTGCACTTGATATTTCTAAGGTATTTGATAGAGCTTGGCATCAGGCTCTTTTGTCGAAAATGCGTGCTTTTGGGATCGATGACTCTCTTCTTCAGTGAATTGGAAATCACCTTTCGGAACGTTCAATTCAAGTTATCTTGGACGGTTTCAAGTCTGATATTCACAAAATAAATGCTGGTGTGCCCCAGGGCTCCGTTCTGTCTCCGACATTCTCTTGTCTGCTACTTCTAATCCAATATATTCCTTTGCTGATGACAGTACTCTCTGCTTTTCATATTCATTCCCTAACTCACGTCCGGGCTGCTATTCGGCTGTAGAACGGGAACAGCAGCGTATGTTAAGCTCAATAAATTCCGATATTAACAGCATAACCAATTGGGGAACTATCAACAGAGTGGAATTTAATGCTTCCAAAACACAATGCTGTCTGCTATCGCTAAAGCGAAATTTAAACACCCAGCCATTATCCATGGATGGCACTTGCATCGTCGAAACCGATAAACTTTCCATTCTCGGTATGTGTGTCAGTGACAACTTACGTTGGAATGACCACATATTCGATGTCGTCAAAAATGCAGCGAAATGTCTAGGTTTCCTCAAGCGATGTAAGAAATACTTCACCACCTCTGATCTGGCCTCAATATATAAGGCATTTATCCGCCCGAAATTTTAGTATAATGCCCACATCTGGTCGGGTGCGTCCGCAACATCTCTACAAATGCTAGATGGGACTCAAAATAGTGCGATAAAACTCATAGGTGATACTAATATCACTCAAACACTGGACACCCTTGAACACCGACGTAATGTCTCGTGCCTCACTCTATTTTATCGTTATTTCCACCACCAGTTCGCCATAGAAATGGCCAGTAGCATTCCGCCCCTTCAAACTTTTAACCGTAACACCCGTTTCGCTATGAATGCTCTTCAATATACCCTCAGGCCCACTTTCGGACTTACTCTAAAATATCGTGATTCGTTCCTAAGCCGTACAACTCGCTTATGGAATGCCCTGCCTAGCTCTTTATTTCCAAGTCATTATAACCTTCAAACATTTAAAACCAACGTTCACCGGTACCTCTCTTTCCATCCGCCCTGATTTTCCTTCGCCCGCGCTGTGTGCAAACATTTTAAGGCTACTAAAAAAATAATCCCTTGAGCGCGCAAATTAAAAAAAAAAAAAAAACGTAGATCGGTCAGTTCGGAATGGTGGTTAAAAGCGTGGTGAAAGCGATTATATGAGAACAAAAGCGTTCTCACTCTAGCCTCACACCAACAACTCCTACTACTCAAATTTATTTGGTGACTGCAGGCTGCCTTCGACTGGAGATGGGGTAACCAACCCCTGTGGAGGATCGTTGGTGGCTACTAACGAGAGATAGAGAGAGAGGGAGTGGGAGTGCCATCTCACTTTCTCCTGTTTCCGGACGGCAGCGGACGAATTCTAAGGATGGAATCAAAGATGGCGTCCACAGTTCCAGTTAGGTCGAGCTGCTTCAACGTACTTGAATACCAGGTCTATAGAGATCGCCAACACTAAGCCATGGTGTTGGAAAAGAGTTAGTATCAAAGGTAAATCGCTAACATCAGCCTTATATGCGCTCACGCCCCAACAAAGGAAAAGCACGATGCTACCAAAGAGAGTTTCTACAAGCTCCTCAACAAAACCTACGAGCAATGTCCGACGTATGACGTTAAAATCGTCCTAGGCGACTTTAATGCCAAAATTGGAAAGGAGGACATGTTTGGTAACACAATCGGAAGACATAGCCTACATGACACCACGTCTGAAAACGGACTTAGGCCAATCGATTTCGCTGCGGGACCTAACGTTACAATAAAAATCCCACTGTTTCCTCACCACAATACTCACAAGGGAATATGGCAGACACCAGATCAGCAAACTGTCAACCAGATTGATCATGTTGCGATCGACGTACGGCACTCCTCAAGTATTTTAGATGTCCGAACATTCCGAGTGGCCAACATAGACTCGGACCACTACCTAGTTGAAGTCAAGGTACGTCTACGGATATCTCAAATGCCACAACAACGGGGAAATACTATGAGGAGATTTAACGTTGAACGGTTGCAATAGCAACAAGCCGCCCGAAGGACGAGAGCGACTCGTGAGATCTACGAACAAAATAGGAGGACAGAACATCGGCTTCTCCGGAGGAAAAAGAAAGAGCATGAAAGGTAAAGAGAATGTGTCAGGGTAATGGAAACCTGTAGAAATGAACAAGGAAACCTTGTAGTAGAATCACAGTCGGTGCTAAGGATATGGAAGAACCATTTCTGCAGACTGCTAAACAGCGAAGACAATACAAATTCCGCTGTCAGATAGAGCGAGTCATTCAATATTGACGATTCAAGTCAAAAATTCCGTCCACCCGACCAAAATGAAGGGATCATAGCTATATCTATAGTAAACTGAAGGCGGACAAAGCTGCCGCGGGCGGAGAGCCTGCCCACCGAACTATTCAAGGCAGCAGGAGATCACTTGGTAGAGTGCATACACCAACTTATTTAAAAGATTTGGTCGGATGAATGTATGCCTGATGAATGGAACCTCAGCATCGTTTGCCCGGTTCACAAGAGAGGAGACCCTCTAAACTGCGCCAACTATAGAGGTCTCCCAAACATCGCATATAAAATCTTGTCTGTCGTACTGTGCGAGTGCCTAAAACTATTTGTCAACGATCTGATTTGACCCTATCAGTGCGGTTTTAGGTCCGGTAAGTCCACAATTGACCAAATATATGTACACACTACGACAGATCCGCATATAACAGCATCTACAGAGACGAGCTATACAGAGCCATGTCTAGTTTTGGCATCCCTGCCAAACTCTTCCGCTTGTGCAAGATAACGATGCAGAAAGCTCGCTGCTCAATCAAGGTCAGTAACGACCTAACCGAGACCTTAGATGTCAAAAAAGGATTTAGGCAAGGCGACGCGCTGTCATGTGATTTCTTCAACATCAAGCCAACACACGTGGTACGTTCTTTCAAAACTCTGTTCAATTGCTTGCATACGCCGACGATATTGATGTTATTGGTAGGACACAGCGAGCTGTCACTGGTGCGTTTGTAGGAACAGAAGCGGCAAAAATCGGTCTAGCGGTAAACGGGGACAAAACAAAATAGTATATGCTGTCAACCAGAAGGGACACCCAACTTCGACGAGTCTTCCAGAATGGCATAATCGACAGCTATAACTTTGAGGTAGTAAGGGACTTTGTCTACCTCGGCTCTGCTATCACATCTCAAAACAACATCTCTTCAGAAATCAAACGCAGAATAACACTTGCCAGTCGCTGTTTCTTTGGGCTGAGAAGGCAACAGTGTAGTATGGCTCTCTCCCGAACAACCAAGGAAACTCTACATAAGACCCTAGTAATCACAGTCCTGCTCTATGGTCCCGAAGCATGGACACTTTCTAAAGCGGATGAAGATATCCTTGGTCGTTTTGAGAGAAAAATTCTTTGTAAGATATTTGGTCCCGTATGCGTCGACGGGTCCTGGAGGATACGATTCAATGATGAACTCGACGAGTTGTACATCGACATCGAAAAACTGCGCATTGGGCATTTAAGATGGCTGGGACATATAGAGCGAATGAACACCAACGCTCCAGCCCGCAGAATCTTCGACTCTAATCCGGAGGGACAACGCAGTAGAGGAGAGCCTCGCCTTAGACGAAGCGCGCAAGTGGAAGGGGACCTCAATTATCTTGGAGTGCGCATTATAGAGGCTTATTGGTTGAGGCCCAGGTTCACTCCGGACTCAAAACTTGAGTAACAACCAACATAAATGAGTGTTGGGGAAAACGATGAGGCAGCCTTCCTTATGGTTTTCGCGAACAACCGATTTTTTTAAAGTTGTAGGAAAATGCCAAGGTGGCATTCGCAGTTAGAAATTAACCCCAACCATACTAGTCTGCCATCCAAAATAAGTAAAGTAAATACATGTATAATACAAAGACGTCAGAGGACACGTCAGGATTGAAGGCAATGCAAAGGTGGTCTGTCGAAGAACAATTTATTGCTTCAAAGCAAAACATGAAATACTGAGGTGGAAAGTAGAAGCTGTAGCTCTAAGAAAATGCTTCCAATCTGCACAGGATAAGAAAAACAAAAATAAATTTCAATTAGGTCTAAAATTGTCCTCTCACCTATTTTTCGTTGAATAAAAATAAAAGCTCGTGTTGATTTCTTCCGGTGGTGATGGGAGCATTTCCAAGTAGCTGAACGGTCCCGAATCGTCAAAACAACCAACTTCATTGTAACATACTCGTTTGACTGCTCTTTTCTTTCTACTTAAAAAAAAAAAAACAAAAAAACAATATTTATTATTATTGTTGTTAGTTGGAAAAAAAATTAGTCCTAACCTCTGATGGGTTTGACGGCTAGATTCCCAGTCTTTGACGGATTCCTGTACGGCTTGTAAAAGTTTTCTGTCGTTGATTTCATCCAAAACCTCTCGTTGTGGTGTCCGCCATCTGAAGTTAAAATCTGAAAAGGAGTCGAATTTGAATCTGTTTTTCGAATTAATGTGCTTGAGAGTATGGTAAGGAGGATAAAGAAACAGGGATGTGTGTCTTTCTATTGAGATTACAAATGTCAAAATAAGAATGCCCTTCTTGATAGCATTAGTCGAAACGAGACCTTAAACGATGCATAGCTGGTAGATGAGGCAAAAACAAGTCGAAAGAGTTGGATTACGAGTACCTCTGAGTTTTGGAAATATACTCGTATCATATCAGTAGCACACAAAAATCTCATGACATAGATATCTCACATTTGAAGAAAGATACCATCTTCGAGTATGAAATATTCCTCTCAACCGTTAGTGAGAATACGCAATCAAATGGTGGAGGAAGATCGTGATGCTACAAAAAATCTGCATACCTTATTCATCGATTTGGTGGCAGCTCTCGACAATGTTAAGAGAGATCACACACATACCTACTTACTTAGGTGGCTTCGGGGTGAACCAGGGCCTCAATTAGCAAGCCCTAATGCGCAATCCAAGTCAGTTGTGCCTTGTGCGTTCCACCTAAGTTGAAGTCTGCCTCCATTACGTTGTCCCTCCGGCTTTTTTTCGAAGACTCTGCGGGCCGAAGCGTTAGTATCTTCGCTCTACATGTCCTAACCATCTCAGGCGACTGATACGCAGTTTCCTAATTAGGTCGATGCCGCTGCTCAGCTCATATATACCCTGAATGACTCGAACTGCAACCAACTTCAGACTGCTATAATTTCCAAACCGTTCATGACAGTGAGCTCAAATTTTGACACATGACAGATAATTTTATTATTTACAAGCCTTTTAAACGATTTGCGTCTCAGTTGTGTTGAAAAATTTCTATCCGCGATGGAATTCAAACGTGATAGTGTGATTGCTATATATTTGGTTGGAAAATCACAAGTAGCTGTCGTTAGAGCCCTTCAGCACCTCAACATTAATAAATCATTTGTGTCTCGAATCATAGTTCGTTACCGTGATACTGGCAGCGTTGCAAAACGCTGTGGAGGTGGCCATAAAAAAACAGCAACATCGGCAGAAATGGTTCGCAAAGTGAAGGCTCGAATTGAGCGAAATCCGCGTCGAAGTGGAAGAAAAATTGCTCGTGAGCTCAACATATCGTTGGAACGGATGAAACACATACCGAAAAATGAGTTTGGGCTCAAGCCATTGAAGTTCCAAAAAGCACACGATCTTACACCGCAACAGAAAAAGTTAGACGAAAGAGCGAAGGAGTTTCTACGAAAGTGGTGAGTTGCCGAATTTGGTTTTTTCCGATGAGTCGCCATTTGTTAACGAGCAATATGTCAACAAACAAAATAACTGAGTTTACTTGTCAGAGAGGTCCTTCGAAAATGTACACCTTCGGACGGCCACCAGAAAGCAGGCAGCACCGATGGTGATGGTATCGGTCGCCATAACCGCCGATGGTCGCTCTTCGTTCGTATTTTTGGACCGTGGCGTCAAAATTAGAGCGATCGTATGCCGTGAAACTATCTTAGAGGCAGTATTGAAGCCTTGGGCAAACAATCATTTCAGTCGGAGACCGTGGACATTTCAACAAGACTCGACACCGTCTCACAAAGCGCGCGTCAACCAAGATTGGTTAAGAAACAATGTTCCACACTTCATTTCTTCGACACAATGGATTGCAAATTCTCCGGATGCAAATCCGTTGGATTTCTCTGTCTGGGGTATTTTGAAGGCGAAGGTTGGCACTGAAAAATACCAAAGTTTGGACCACCTCAAACAAGCACTTCGACGGGAATGGGCCAAAATACCGCAGAGCCACTTGCGTGCAGCGTGCGATGCTTTCTTCGGCCGTCTCAAGTCCCTTATTCGCGCCAAAGGTGGACATATTGAAAACTACTGATACAATTTGAAAATTGATTTATTTTCCAACATTTTTTGCTTTGGCACAATAAAATTTATCAAAAAATAAAAAAAATTATGGCATTTTAAAAAGTTGGAGTTCGAGTCATTCACCCTGTACGAGTATATGTATTTAACTCAGAGGAGTTCTTTTTAACAAATCCTAAAAGAGAATTCCCTTTGGCAACTATGCAACTATATATGTAGGTATATCATACACTACTTTTATTTGAGATCCATTGTACAATATTTAAATGTGTAACAATATGATACAGTGTTCTATTGCATATAGCTCATGCAAGCACACTTGTCTATACTTAGCCTGAAGCCATTTAATTTGCACCACTTAGTGAAACAATTTTATCTCGTTCTAACAAAAAAGAGTCAGTTATAGTTAGTATCTCCGCAAAAAATATAATATCATTAGCATACATGAGACAATGGCAATTCTGCAATAAGTTTGGCAAATCATTGATGAAAAATAAGAATAGTGCTGGACTTAGATGGTTGCCTTCTGGAACACCAGAGCTGTCTAGAATTTTTTTTAGAAAAATAGTTTCCAATAACAATATATTGTTTCCTGACATGCAAATAGTATTTAAACCATTTCAGAAAAGGTTACAAGACTATCTAAAAGTTTAGGAATAACTGAAATTTTACCAATAGGTCTTTATTTAGATACTAGGTGTTTAGTACCAGGCTTATATAGGTACTGAGTCTATTGTGGAAACCATCCATTCCATTGGAGAGGTATTCATTAAATAAAGGGTCTTTCAAAAGTCACGCATCGTCGAACATCGAACCAGCTGTCGGTAGTGAATAATTTCTGAACGCTACTTTTTTATTATGTCATCTTTGACATTTGTGAATTCGACCCATGTACGATTTTAAGCATGAATAGTTCACGCTAGAACAACGCATTAAAGTTACTCAAACATAATATGAAAATGGTCGATCTTTAAAAAATACAAATTGTAAAATTCGTGATTTTTTATTGTGAATAATCGTCGAAAAGAATCAAAAAAAGTGGTCTGAGAACATTGCTCCTGTACCACAAAGTTTTGCTGAATAACCTTCAACATCGATATCACGACATTCTCAAGCATTGGGCATTTTTGAAGATTGTGACCTCAGATTGAACACGGACGATCAACAATTGAGTTATTCCCGTCTAAGTTTCCTGGTCGATTAATTTCACGTAATGGTAACACGAACTGGGAACTTAGACATGCGACTTAACACCATTAGATTACTTTCTTCGGGTTTTTTTTTTTGAAAAGTAGAGTCTCTGTGGATAAGCCAACAACAATTGCACAGCTGAAAGACAACATTCGGATCGAAATTGATGCGGTAATATGTGAGCGAGTCCTTGAAAATGTTGATGTTCGTATGAGAGCCTGTAGACATACTCATGGGGGACATTTGAGTAATGTTATTCTTCACACATAATTATTAAGAGCAGTATTTTTATAAAAATAAAACCAGAAAAAAAAAATCTAAGTATTTATATGTTTTATTTAAATACAGCATCTAAGCGCGACTTTTGAAAGACCCTTTAATTCTAATAAAGGGAAACTAAGCGCGCTGGAATAGTGACGTAGAAATATTCATAAAAATGTCTGGTTTCTTTTGGGGTTCTAAATTATTGTACATAAGACAAGCTCAACATCATCAACATAAAACAAATAGCAAGAATAATCAACAATTGATGTAAGAGAGCAGGTTGCCCCACCCGTTCATTTTATGTCCGTTGTCTCCTTGGAGAAGTATATTAGCGGAAAGAATTGGTGGGCTCTTGAGCTCTGTCCTTCTACTTTTATACTTGTCGGAGGGAACAACCAGTAGATCCACGAGACGAAGAGACGGGAGTCTCGGTGGAGTGACGGACGGACACCTTAAGCCCAACGCTGTACGTCTAGAGCCAGATGGACGGTCTGGAACCCTCTGCGTATAATAAATACACAAAGCCGGACGGTCACCACCCTGAATACAAAAAAAAAGAACAAAATAAAACTGTAACAAGAAGTGTTGTAAAGAATGGACCCCTAGTTGCGCGGCCCACATTCAATTAATTCCTAACAAAAGGATTCGCCGGGATGTCTTTATTTTAATTTAGTTTTCATTGGACAGCACTCCATAAATAGACTTCCCTCTCCTGCACCCGTCTCATGATTAGTTCCTTGTTTCGCCCTCACGGTACGCCACCCGATTATTATCAGAAACGGATAATGATTAGAATGTATAAATGCGAGTAGGCCATATATATTACCTTTTTCCTTTTTTTATCTTTTGGGAAGGACTGGTGTTGCATTCAGACTGAATGCGACGCCAATGAATGATCGTAAAGGGAAATATTATCTCGGCCCAAAGGGAAATCCCAATCTTGGAGGAAATTTCCCCAGATTTGGGGAAATAAGAAAGAAGCACGAATGTGTGTGTGTATGAGAGAGTGAAAGCAACGGAAATCCAATGCACGGTGGCACACTTCAGCAAATTTGCGGAGCGTTGCACACAAAGGCCAAAATTGCACCGTTGCATCCGTATGAACGGACGTATAAAGGAGTGTATGTGTGAGACCTACGGTTCGAGCTAATATCATCGGGATAGGGTTAATCACTTCTTGGTTGACCAGCAAAAGTTTAAGACAAAAAAAACAAGAGATTAAAACAAAACAAAAAGGTGAAGAAAATTAATTAAAACAAAAAAAAGGATAAAGATAAAGAAAGGAAAAAGAACAAGGACTTGAAGATATACCAAAACGAGGACGAAATACGGACGAAATCAGGACGGGCAGGACAGGAGCATAACAGTATCAATTAACCAGATAAGTAGTATTATTTACCCGGGGCGAATCCTTTTTGTAGAGAAAAAAAATCATTGCCGCTTAACGGCTATCGCATTCCTTTGTTTTTCCTTCACTCCGCAAATAAAGCGTTCATTTATAAAGTGAGAAAAAAATTTATAGTTTATTTTTTTTCCCCCGGTATTTCTCCCGACTTATTAGTAGCAGATGGTTTTGCACTTCCACCCGGAGCAAAAAGTGCATGGCGCCTAACACCCTTTTTTTTCTATTAATAGCTTAATTAACATTTAAAAATATCATTTTCGCTGAACCCAGCCCAGCTGAGCAGCCACTTGGTTCAGCAAACTATATTGCTGCCATTACCAATTTCCCCTCAGGGAATTTTCTGTTCCCCAGGAAATCCAGGTGACAGATCGTCACACGGATCCCAACCACCGACAGTGTGGATAGGTTTTTTTTGTTTTTATTAAATCGGTTTGCGTTTTTTTCTGGTTTTTCGGTTATGCCGGCAACTTTAATCTATAGATCGGGGAAAATTGTGTAATACTATACAAATTCAATATGAAATAAAATACATGAAGCTAATATTAATGTCTATGTTGCTAGCTTTACTTAACAGAGAATAGAGAATGCCATTGGTGCTTAAATATGACATCGGACATATGCGCTCCACGGCCAGTTTGAATGAAGCGCAATCGTGAAGTCCAATTTTCGACAATTTTATCGAACAACGGGGGCCGTATATCAGCAATATTACGGCGAATGTTGACTTACTTCCAAATAGTCCACCGTCTCTAGTTTATCGGCATAGACTAATGACTTCACATACCCCCAAAGAAAGCAATCTAAAGGTGTGATATCACAGGATTGTGGAGGCTAGTTCACAGCTCCATTATGCGAAATTATGCGCTCAGTAAATGTTTCCCGCAATAAATTGATGGTGTCGCGTACCATGTGGCATGTTGCGCTATCTTATTGAAACCAAAGTGCTGTCATGTCAATGCCATTCAACTGAGAAACGACGAAGTCAGAAATCATGTTTCTGTAGCGCCCTTCATTGACGGTAACATTCTGGCCGGCATCGTCCTTAAAGAAATATGGGCCGATGATTCCCCCAGCCCATAAAGCACACCAAACAGTGTTGTTGTAATGGTTGTAAGGGCATCACGACAAAGGCTTCTGGGTTTTCTCCACTCCAAATTCGGCAATTTTGCTTGTTTACATATCCATTTAACCAAAAATGGGCCTCGTCGGGGAACAAAATTTTGCGTCGGAAATGAGGATCAAGCTGAATCATGTTTTCGGCCCATTCACCGAACCTACGATGCACAAGCTGGATCTTACAAGCTTTTAAGCCAAATTCTTTCCGTAAAATCTTCCACAAAGTGGATGGGCATAGCTCCAATTGCTGTGCATGATGACGAATCGATTCATTCGGATTCTAATCAATAGAGTCCTGAATAAGTGGGTTGAGGACAAACATATAGTTCCGGATCATCAGTTCGGTTTCAAGGCGGGGCATGCTATCATTCAAGCTGTGTCGAAACTTGTTTCTGATATCCAATGGGACAAAGGCAAGAACCAGTGCACTGGTGTCTGCCTGATTGACTTGGAGAAGGCCTTCGATACCGTATGGTTAGAAGGACTCTTCTTCAAGTTGGACAGGTTGGGCATTGGTAAACCACTGCTGTATATTCTTTTTGATATGCTCTGCAGTAGACAGTTCATCGTGAAGAATGGCGATGTGACTTCTGCCGGTTAACATTAAAAACGGTTTGCAACAAGGCGCGGTAAATTCGCCGATCCTATTCAACATTTACACAAGTGATCTGATAGGTTCACTTCCCCACAGCATAGCGTACGCAGACGACTTAATCGCGTACAGATCAGGTCCAAAAATTGAGGTCATTAATACACTTTTACAACGTGACTTCGACAAAATTAAGCGATATTGCGACGACTGGAAGTTCAAAATTAACTTTTAGAAGTCGGAAACCATTCTGTTTAGGACGCCTTTGTCTGGGACCTCTAGGGAAACCAGAAAGAATTGGCGAAAGTTTTCTATCGTCGGACAACATGGACAGCCACTTGCTTGTCGAAATGTAGTCAGATACCTTGGGATACCTTACAAGGAGACTGTTTTACAACAGCCAACTCGATGGGAGGGTGAAGGTGATCTGTTACATGGCCCTTATCCGGCCTATGCTAGTATTTGGATGTCCCGTGTGGTTCAACGTGAGAGCAAGTTTATTGGGAAAGATTCGGGTGTTTGAGAGGGCTTGTCTTAGGACTTGTCTTCGCTTATACAGAACACCAGAGTCTGAGTACATAAAATTCTATCCTAATGAGGTCTTGTACAATACGGCGAACCTGATGAGAGTGGACAATTTCGTCATTAAGCTGACTCGAAGGCACGTTGCGAGAGCAATGACCTCATCGAACAACCTGATCTCCGGGGCTTACTACCCCAACTATATGTATCACGAGAGAGTTCGCTTTGACGGCTTTATTCCTCCAGAAGCGTTCCTCTACTTAGATAGTAAAGGTCTGACCCAGGACAGTTTGGCGGTGCCGCTAATCTTCCACGTCGCTCGAACAGCTGCGGACAGGCGACTCAACTACGAAAGAGACGTCGCACACGGCAGTGCGGGGCTTCTCCGGTTCAGTAGGGCGGTAGGGAGTCGCTACAGGAGGGATGTTGCTCAGCAGCACCAGCAATTTTGGTGGCTTAATGAAGGCGAGGATGTTTCGTCGTCGAACTCCTCTAATGATGGATAGCTTCATGTGAAGCAGAGTGGTCCAGCCTAAGTTTTGTTTTTTTAGCCATGGCCGGCTTACATAGTTTTAGGTAAGTTTAAGTTAGATTGTAAGAAAAAAATATAAAAAACCAAAAAAAAATGTGTACATATTAGATGTAAGTAGGTTAAGTAGATTAAGATTTATTTTTTAGGTAGTATGTAGGTTTTTAGGTTTAAGTTTTATAAAAAAAAATAAAATGTCCATATACTAAGTAGTTTTTACTTAAAATTGATTTTCTTAGTTTTAGTTTCGTTAAATATAAAAATAAATATAGATTGTAAGATCCATCGAAAGACATAGTTTAAGTGTTAGGTTTAACTGGGGCCAGTAAGTTAGTATAAGATTATTTCTAAGTTATTTAAGCTATTTTTAAGCGTTTTTTTGTCTAGCTTGTAAGAGTAAATTAAGAAATATAAATAAAAATGCATAATAACTGAAACTGATTCATTCGGATTCTCCTCAACACTGCGCTCCACAACGGTAATAACTTCTTCTGTTCGCACTGTTTGTCGTCTTTGGGGATGCGTGCTATCCACTAAAGTGTACGTGGTGCGAAAACGATTCACGTGTTCCGAATAACTTGTTCAGACGAACAATTATGTCGACCGTAAAATGAAGGTAGGTAGCACACGATAAGTTTGGCGAACCGAACCATGGTTTTCAAAATAAGTTCGCACAATTAGCACGCGTTCTTCTGGCGTTAATCTATTCATCTTAAAATGACGAAACGTAGTAACCACAAATCAACTTTCAACTGTCAAATTGGCAATCTGTGGAAACAGTGTTGCCAGTTTAAAAACCAAACCTCTAAAAAAAAAACCCTCTACATATGTTATGTACCTTGAGAGTATTCGGCAAATATATCTGCGATATTTTTAGGGCCGCTATAGTATGTAGATTGTTTGTCATCAAGACACATCATTGTTGGAAAACTGGTAGTTTTTTTCTCCTTGCATTTGATAAATTTCAGAAAAGTTGTTGGTCTATTTTTAAGATTAATTTCCACAGAAACTAAGAAAGAAAAATAAACCCTTTTCTTAGACGTAAAAAAAGAGTGTAATCGTCATAAGAACACGACTTTTTAAACAATTTATGTGCTGCTGAGAATATTTTTTTGATTTTAGAAGTCTTGCTTGTACCCAGTAATTTACTTTTTTTACGATTCATGGTTATACATTCTTGAAGAACATTGTTAAATGTAACTTAAAAAGCGTAGAATTTTTAGATATATTTTCACCCAGAAATTCATTTGACCAATTAATATTTTTAAAACAATTATTCATATGAGAAAGATCATTATAGTGAAATTTGTAAAAACCGATTGAATTATTGAATTTTCCAAAGTTTCTGATACGAATATTTATTGCCTTATGATAAAAAAAAGTTCAATAAAAGAGGATGGCACTGTACAACAGATGCATATAAATCATCAGAGGTGAAAACTAAACCTAATAATCTATTCATCGAAATAGCAACGTAATTAATTTGATTTAAGTTTAAAGACATTAATGAATCAATTAATAAAATCTCAGCCTCTGAACATAAATAATATGGCATTAATGCGGAGTCATTTGTTTGCCACCAAATTATAATGGGTAACCGGATAGCAATGATAGTTTTTCCAATTGTTATGTTTCAGCAGCTGTTAAAGTTACCAATGACATCCATCTGTCAAAATATTCACTAAGGTTTGCCATTTCACCATGCATCATTTTACGCTTGCCGAACGTGCGGGAATTATTAAAAATGTCGGTCGGTCGTCATCACGGCTTCAGTGTGCAGGCAATTCGTCGCACCGTGGAAAAGTTTGAGCATGAGTACACTCTTTTGGATCTTTAGCCACCAACCATACAGAGATTGATGCTAATTTAATTTTTAATTAATTTAATTTTGGTGGGGGCGAAAGCCCCCATTTATTCGGCTTAATACAAGCTATAACTTAAAATTAAACTTAAAACTAAGGTTGGTAAAGGAGAACCGATTTGAGGTAGGAAGTGGTGCGGTTTAAGTCAAAGACGCTAGGGTTTGAATTAATTTTTCGTAGCATACGGGAGGTTGGTTCGTTCGCGCCATAGGAGGTGTTGTGGGTTGGTAGAAAGAAGAGACGAGGGCTACGTAGATTACGAGGGTTAGTGTTGAGGAAAATAGAGTTGTGAAGGGACGCGCATTCAACCTGACCTGAAAGAAGTCGATGAATGAAGAGAAAGTCGGCTGCATCTCTGCGTTCCTCAAGGGTATTTAAGTTAATAAGTTTGAGACGGTTTTGATAGGGGGGCAGAGTAAAAGGACCATCCCAGGGCAAACCTCGAAGAGCAAATCGAAGAAAACGGCGCTGGGTGCTTTCGATTCTCGAGATATGAACGCGATGATATGGGGACCATACTTGACTGGCGTACTCTAGGAGGGGACTGACAAAGGTAATATAGAGGGACCTGGTCACGTATGGGTTGGTGAATTCTTTGGACCATCGTCTTACAAAACCTAGTGCAGAGTTGGCTTTAAGGATTATTCCATCCATATGTGAACGGAAGTTGAGCTCCCTATCACACAAAATGCCGAGGTCGCGAAGAGATTCAACGGAGGAAATAGGTTGGTTGTGGAGAAGGTAGAGTCGGGGAGGAGATTTGTGCCGTTTATGTGAAAAGGTGATGGATTTGCATTTGGTGATATTAAGTTCCAAAAAATTTTTGAGGCACCAGATCGAAAAACTATCAAGGTCTTGTTGAAGAAGGAAGGAATCATGGGGAGAGGAAATGGTTTTGAAAAATTTGGTATCGTCGAGTGTTTGATGATCCTATCGAAATCATTTATGGTTAATATAAAGAGAAGGGGACCGAGATGGCTGCCTTGAGGAACTCCAGAGGTGGCAAAAAACGGAGTTGAGTGGGCTGACCGAAAGCGAACAATGTAAAAACGGTTTTCGAGGTAAGAGGATATCCATTTTAACAGTATGGGTTCAAAGCCGAGGGCAGACAATTTGAAGAGTATTAATCGATGAGAGATTTTATCGAAGTCTTTGCTAAAATCGGTTGCAACTACATCGACTTCGTTGCCGTTCTCTAGGGCAGAGATGGCAAAGGATACGAATTCAATGAAATTTGTGGTTGTTGACCTACCCTTTAGGAAGCCATGGTATCTAGGGGAAATAAGTGATTTGCATTGGAAGCTTAGAGCTCCATACAAAATACTTTCGAAGAGTTTGGGTATATGGGAGAGTTTAGCGATTGGACGATAGTTTGTTATTTCGTTCTTTGATCCTTTTTTTGTGGATCGGGGTTATGAAGGAGGTTTTCCAAACCTCCTTGTGAAAGAGATAGACGAAAGAGATCAAAAGGGCAAGGAAAAGAGATGAAGAACATTTTTTAAGAAATTTGGCAGGGAGGCCATCTGGATCGGATGTAAATTTCATTGAGTTGGTGTAATTTATATTCGATATAAGAGGGATCCAAGATGTGAGAGAGAAGTGGGCCATTGGAGAACTTCAGTAGGTAACGAAAATAGGATGGATCTGGTACAAAGGAGTCGCTGGTGAAGGATTGTTTAGAAAAGCTGGCAAATAGGTTGGCAATGGTGAGTGGATCGGTTGATGACTTGTTGTTGAAAGAGAGGGAAGGAGGGTAACCATCGGAATTTCTTTTGTAGTTAACAAATTAGTAATAGGACTTTGGGTCATTTATAAGGTTGACTTGCGCATTATTAAAGTAACGCTGATAAAGGGAATCGTAAAGTTCGGTGAAAAGGAAGATATGCACCAAGATAGTTGGAATAGTCGGAAAAGGATCTGGTACGCAGGAAAACAGCCCATAACTTGTTTCTCTTATTTGGTAAGGAACGAAGCTTGCGATTATACCAGAGAGGACTAGTAGATGATGTTTTAAGGTGGGAACACGGAACGTAAAGGCTAAAAGAATTAAATATTTCTTTATAAAAATCATTTACACTTAGGTTGTGAAAGTTAAAGGGGGATCTGTTAAGATAGTCACTGATTTTGTGAAAGTTTGCATTATGAAAGTCGTAGGATGAGAGAGTTGTGAGGGGAGTGGACTGGGTAGAAGAGTTATGAAAAAACGAGAGAAGAAGGAGAGGGTGGTAGTTGTCGATTGTAGAGAGAGATAGGGGACAAAGTGAGACTGAGGAGTTAATTGAATCTGTTGTGAAAATAAGGTCCAATTGCCTGCCCATATAGTTGGATACACCACTGACTTGGCATAGACTTGAGTCTGTTAAGCGATCTAAGAAGAGACATTACTTAGCTGAGTTGGCATTTGAGTCCACTGTAGCTGAGGAAGATTAAAGTCGCCGAAAATAACGATATTGTTCGTAGACTCAGACAGGTCAATTAAATGGTCGATTGCATCGACAACAAGTTGGTAAGATTCGATAGGTTGAGCTGGCAGGATGTATCAACATACAAAGTAAAGGGACTTGAAGGGGAGTGATATTTTTATAGCGACAAAGTCGACTTTAGAAGATGAAGAGATGGTAATACACTTAGGGGAATCATCATGTGGGCGGGTAGGATCATCGTCGCGAAAAACATTAAAAGTAGGGGAAAACAATTCTTGGTTCTTTATGTCGGGAATCAAATTGATTTCAGTCAAGGCGTAAATATCAAAGGGAAGAGAATGCGACTGACGTAGGACAGCATTGGTTTTAGAGCTACGACCTCTTACATTCTGGTAGTAAAATGTAAGAGGGATGTTGTGGGTTGGGATGTAAGGCGGGATGTTTTAAGTGCTGACAAGTGAGGCACGTTATAGACGAAAAAATTGATGGTGGTCGGCTCGGCTTCGCTGTAAGTGTGAGACTCGTTTAGAGTGAACGTACTGGCCGAATGCAGCAAGGTCATCTGCTACTTTCTGAGCGGACATGTTAAAAATCTCGTGGTACCTGACATAAAGTTTCCTGAGACTGATAGGATCCATAGGGAGGCCTTCCTGCTGGATGGATACCATAACGCTGGTTTTGGTCTTCCCTTCGTAGCAGACCGAGGCCGATTTGTCATGTAGATAGGCGAGAAAGAGACAAATGTTTTCATATATCTCTCTCTCTCTAAGCCTAGAGAGTGCATAGCGACTTTCTGTAGTTCCATTGGTTTGCTGGGTTAGTTTAACTGTGGGGGGAAAAAGAGGATCAAGAATAGGGGCAGTGGAGGTGGGAGATGGATAAGATGTTGGGTTTAGGGTATGGGAGTTAATAAAATTGCGGTACTTAGCTCCTGTTTGTAGGTCGAAGTTAGGAAATGAGTTGTTAGCTGGGATTGGTGGCGTAGAAGATTGAGAAGGGATAATATGGGTGCTTGGGGTTAAGTTGAAATTGGGAATTAGCGGATTAGAGGATTGGTGTGTAAGGGCTTTGTGTCGGATAATTGAGGAGGGAGGACTAAAATTGGGGAACAAGTTCGTTTTGAAGCTCCAGTTGGGATCGGGATTAGAGCTTCGTTTTTTGTTAGCGTGCTTTTTAGTTGGAAGGGGGTTTGGGAGCGGTCTTTTTTAAGCTTATCGTTACGTTTATTTTTAAAATTTTGATTCTCGTCGAAGTAAGTAAGTGGCCTTACCGGGGGAAGTAGGGAACAACCACGAATATTTGGTTGGGATGTTGATTTTGAAGCTATTAGAGTCAGCAGGGGAAATTATCTCGCACTCGCTAATGGTGATGGCATAATTTCGGTGAAAGAAATTCAAACATCAGCGTGTTGAGGAGCCCCTTCAACGTAGAATGCTGTATGGTTTCCCTCTTTCAGCTTTTCGAGTCGCCTTTTCCATTCGGAGGGGGTCCATGAAGTTCCGAATTGTTTGAGCAGTTTGCGTGGGGCGGTATCCGTATAAGATTGTACTGACGCAAACATTCAAGCCGGACGACCATAGACAACGCCGTGAGTTCGTTAATTAGGCGCTGAAAAGTTGGCCAGAGATCCGGATTTTGGCCAAAAAATCATCTTCTCGGACGAGGTCCATTTTCGGATCAGCGGCTATGTCAACAAACAAAATTGCCGTTATTGGAGCGAAGTATCAATGCATCCACAAAGATTGATTGTTTGGTGTGGCTTATGGCATGGCGGCATCATCGGATCTTATTTCTTTCAAAATGAGAAAGGAGACACCGTTACCGTCAATGGTCTCAGGTATAGAGCGATGTTATCCTTTGTGTAGTCAGAGCTCGATAACATCGATATATCCGAGCTGTGGTTTCAACAAGATGGCGCTACATCGAAGTTGTGAAGGAGAAATTTGGCGACTGAATCATCTCCATGCCATTTGACACTACTCAATTATTTTCTCTGGGGCTACGTCAAGTCCTTAGTCTACGCTAAAAAGCCAACCACTTTGGACGGGCTCGAGGCTGCTATTGCCGGAAACACGCCACACATATTGGACCAAGTAATAACAAATTGGACAGATCGACCGCTTGTTGTTTTATTTAAATTTTTGCCTATAATTCTTATCTGGTTATTCTGGCAATCCGGGAACTCTATGTACATTCTTGATATGCTTCTTGTAAATGTCGAATGAGCTCCTAGGTGGAATATAGCTGAGAAATAGCAGCACACCTTTGCCAACAGAATATACACGAACATATAATTGATCTACAGTGGCTCATAGTGAAAATGGTCCACAGAAATCCAAATCCTCTCTCTTCCAAAAATTCTAGGACAGTGAAAAACGAAAATGTTAATTTTTGGCAGATTAAATCAATTATTTCAACAAAAAATAAAAAATAATATATTTCTATTACAAAGACAACAAAATAGAAACAGAAAGGAGAACAAATTTTTCTTTTAATTGACGATTGTGAATTTTAGTCGTATAGTTAAATTTATCAAAATAGGACGTCACATCATAATCGATCTACGAATTTTAATTATTGAATACTTTAAAAGCGAAAAGATGTTTTCTGAGCAAGATGAACGTTGGGAAGTCCACCAATCCACAGAATCCAAGATTGAGCGCACCCAAATTAAGAAACATGGTGGAGGCACATCTGAACATTACTTGCAATGCTGAAACAGTTTGGAGTGTTCTACACAGAGCTGGATTAAATGATAGCATTGCCAGGAAGAAGCCATTCGTAAGCCAGAAGAACAAAAAAGTTTGATTGCAGTTCGCCCACATTACGTAGTTAAATAAAGAATTCTTCGTTCTGAAAAAACCCTTTATTTACGAATGAAAGTAAATACAATCTTTTTGGATCAAATGGGTGGGTCGACGTTTGGAGAAAGCCAAATGAAGAAATGAATCCAAAGCATTTACGTCCCACAATTAAACACGATGGTGGACATGTGATGATCTGAGGTGCATGCTCAGCATCTGGGGTTGGTGTCCTACATTTTATTGAAGGGAATATGGACAAATTTCAATATTTAGATATTTTGAAAAATATTCTAAGCCAAGGCGCTGAAAAACTTTTCATTTCCATCAAGACAATGATCTGAAGCACTCGGCTATAATTGTTAGAGAATGGCTTTCCCATAATCCAGGGGTGATCAAGATCCTGCCGCAATCACCCGATTTAAATATTATTGAAAATTTATGACAAAAATTGAAATTTCCAATAAAAATAGTTTTATTGGACGAATGGTATAAAATTACTACCGATTATATCTACCGAAAAACTTGAAGAATCCATTCCGAATCGTCTTAAATTACACTGAGCAACAATGAAAAATACTCGGACATACTGAATAGTGTTTCTTATAGTACTCGACCTGTAGATAAAGGGAAAAATAATATTTTGCTCAGGTCACGTACAGCAACCTAATGGCACACACTTTTACATCTTCATCGAACGAGGTCAGTTCTAATAAAATCGCACATCGTTTAAATCAGTTTTTCTGTTAGTAATTTAAAAAAATAAACTAATTTCCGTAAGAAGAATATTAGAAGTGCATTAAAGTGATAAAATGCCACGATCTTGTGTTAATTGTCCAGATTTATTCTGCTATATTTGTGGAGAATTTACACCAAGTTTCCGTAAAAAGAAAATAACACCATTTATTGGAAAGTGTTACTTTTCTTATTTTAAATTTAAAATAAACCATCAGGATAAACTCTGGGCACCACACATTTGTTGCCTTAGGGTTGGTTTAACTGGTCATTTTCTGCAATGCCTTTTGGAATGCCTATGATATGGAGAGAGCCCCAGAGTCACACAGATTGTTACTTTTGTTGCACCAATTTTCTCGAAGATCAAAGCATTCCATAAAATATGCAGATCTCTCTTCTGTAAAAAGACCAGCACCTCATACAGAAAGTCTGCCAGTTCCAAAGCCACCATCCGGACGCCTTTCGGACACAGAAATAAGTTCGTCATATTGTTCAGAAGAAATCATGGATGATCCCAACATCTTCTGATGCACCACATCTCATCAGTCAGATTGAGCTTAATGACCTCGTCAGAGACTTGGATTTGTCAAAACAAAAGTCTGAAATACTGAGCTCAAGGTTAAAGCAGTGGAATCTGCTCAAGCCGGAGGTAAAAATTACAGAGTATCGTACGCGACAAAGTGAATTTGTTCCTTATTTTTCTTAGTGTATTGTAATGATATTCATGGCTTAATGCTGTCACTGGATTATGAGCACAAAACCGAAGAATGGCGGCTATTCATCGACGCATCAAAGGCTAGTTTGAAAGCTGTATTGCTTCATAATGGTAATAAGTTTCCTTCAATACCTCCAGCGCATGGTGTGAATTTAAAAGAAACCTACGATGTTATGAAATTTATATTGGAAAAAATTTAATATAAAAAATATAACTGGTCGACATGTTCGGATTTAAAAGTTGTTGCTCTACTTCTTGGACTACAACTAGGTTACACCAAATTTTGTTGTTTTTTTTTGTGAGAGTAGATTGGCCTATAAGAACAAACTTTATTTGTGGAGACAAAAATATAAGGAATCCTTCATTGATCGAATCACAGCGTGTTATTCTACCACCATTTCATATCAAATTGGGTCTTATAAAAAACTTTGTAAAGGCGATGAAGAAAGACCAACCTGGTTTCAATTTTTTGAAACAAAAGTTCCCATCACTAAGCGAAGCAAAAAGAAGGTATTTTTGTGGGTCCAGACATTAGAAAGCTTATAAAAGATCCAACTTTCATTCCTACTCTGGATTCATTAGGAAAACAGGCCTGGTGTTCATTTGTGAAAGTAGCAGAAAACTTCCTAGGTAACAATAAGACTCCAGCTTATGCAGATGATGTAAAGAAAATGCTGGATGCTTATATAAAATGGGATGCAACATGTCGCTAAAACTTCGTTTTTTGCATTCTCATCTCAATTTCTTTCCTGAAAATATGGGTGATGTAAGCGATGAGCACGGCGAGACAACAAAAAACAACAAAATTTTACAAGAAATAACATTTTTCGGTAATATTTTTGGTTAAATTCTTAAATTCAAAAAAGCATTTTCTCACAAAATCCCGATGTGACCTGGCTATTTTATATAGTTTTCCTGATTCTATAAACTCCAACGATTACGAATCACATAATTTTATCTCCGAGTAAAAAATAAATATTTTTTTTGGTTGACCAGTGTTATTTATAAAGCAAAAAGGATTCCCAACAAAATATTAAAGTATTTTAAGCACACGCTTATTACACTTTTGGCAGTTTTGTATTACTGGGCCATTTTCACTGTGAAATGAATTAGTTTTTACTTTCTGTTATTTGCATATATGGTATTTCGTTGTTTTTGTAATGGCATTATTTAATTTTTTATTGTTGTTGAAATAACATTATAATAATCTGAAAACAAAAAATAAACATTTTCGTAATTTTTCTTGATTTCCTTCAGTTTTTCTTTGGCTGGGCATGGGTCATTATCACTGTGAGCCACTGTATATACAGCTGATGATAAATGCATACGACAGCCCCAAATATGCGTCTCGTAGCAATCAAAACCCCACCTCCCCTGACTTAGGTAGTGAAACCAAATCGATCGCAACGAAATACGGAATATAAAGAAACGACGAATAGCTCTTGATTCTTTAAGTCGTCAAAGAGCCATGTTTCAGTCAAAATATCACATTCACAAGCATCAATAACAAAGGAAAAGTCTCCAACGAAAAGCCAATAACGCGTCAGCGTCATATGTGTACAGAAGAACTTGAAATCAGAATCGTCAATTCGGCATCAATCACAATAGTTTGGCCTTTGTCCGGTTGTTACGTGAAAAATTACCTATACCCGTATAAGACCCAGCTGATACATGAACTGAAGTCACAAGACCACTGTTTGTGCAGCTCGAAATCGACGCTTATTTTTGCCGAAAAATTATGGCTAATGACGAGGTTCACTTTAAGCTCAATGGGTTTGTGAAAGGAAACCTCGCCATTACTGCCACATAATGTTTTTCAAAAATATCGCGTTACAGTCCATATTAACGGACTATGGTCAGTGACTATTTTTCCCTCAGCTTGAGCGAGAGTTCATCCGATAGAAATTAGACATTCTTCTCACCTATCGCTAGGAAACTGAAAACAGCATCCTCCTCTACTTTCGCAAGCAGCAGTAATAGAATATTGACGGCTAGATTTAAAGGCAGAGTGAGGAACATCACCATCATCCAGTGCTACACTCCACTAAACTATGCAGACAAGGAAGTTAAGGATGGTTTCTATGGCCAACTAGGCGTCGCCACCAATTTATTGATAGGCGATTTCAAAACGAAGATAGGAAATGACAACATAGGGCTTAGAAATATGATGGGACCACGCGGTCTCGGAAATGGGAAAAATAAAAACGGTCATTTCAGGCAAACTGTTAGGGTATTACGACTGCCACAAGATCAGGTGGAACTCAATTTATTGACAGCGAACATCGAATCAGATCGACCATAAGCCGATCAGTAAGCGCTAAATAAATCGCATCGTCCGAAATAAATCTGGGCCAGACACCGGTATGGAGAGGGGGAACACCATGTTATAATATCTTCAATACCGTATGCATTCGTACTGCATCCGTCAACAAGCATTGCTGCAATTTGGTGGGAATACCCAGGTATTGTACCGACAGGCTCCGGAATCTCCACGTGCGCCCACAAATATGGGACCACCTTGCACAATGAGTAGCGTCACTCCTGCAAACATCGAATAACACTGGAAGACTGTAGAAAAAGGTTTTTTTTTCATCTGGGGCAGACATCTTCGTCAGTAGAAGACAAGAAGACCTAAGGGCATAGCTTTCAGCAGATACCTGGACGCGGATCAAAGAGAGTACAGTTTGCAAACCACGGATTGTATCGACTTAGGCAGTAGAGCGTTCCGAGTTGGAAACTCAATATCGCATGAAACCGAAGGAGTTACGGCGTAGTGTAAGGCGTGATAAATGTAATTACATATATCAACGCACTAACCACCAGAGCAGAGTAACTAACAGATGGCCAAAGTTCAAAATTTCATCTTGTGAGGATAACCTATCGACGCAGCTCTTCTCCCAGTAACGCTGAAATTATATCGGCTATCAAGGCTTTACAGAAAAATAAGGCATAAATGGCATCCTAGCAGAACTCTTCCAAACCATACCCACAGTCTCAGCGGAAATCTTGCAGCCACCAGTTAGGAAAAACGGAAGTCTTCTCGAAGATGGGAAGAAAGGAATGATTGTCAAATTGCCTGAGAAAGCAAACCTGACAGAATGTGGAAACCGGAGAGGAATATGCGCAATTCCAACCTTAGCCAAGTTCTTAGCTAGAATAATTCTAGAACGAGTTAGAGCGCATCTAGATTTAACAATCGACCATAAACAGTCCGGCTTTCGGGGCGGATCCGCCTTGATCGACTACATAAACAAACTGTCGATCATTATTGAAGAATAGCGTGCTTTGAACAGGAGATTTAGATCAGAAAAACTTGCCACTATAATTAAGGCTTCCGATGAAAGTCAGATAAATTCGAAGTCCACAGCGGAGTGACACAAGGCTGCATTCCTTTGTCATTGCTGTTCCTTATTATAGTGAGTGACGTGCTTCGTGGAGGACTATCGGAAACAAATATGGGACCAATATGGCCAATAACATCATATCTGAAATATTTGCCCTATGTGGATGACATCTGTCTGCTTACACACAAAATAATGGGCCTACACGAAATGGTTCTTAACTGAGAAGCAGGGACGTATAAGGTTGAGCTCAAAGTAAATACGGCAAAAACAAATCCCTAAGCATTTCGTTCTCCAACACTTAAAATAACACCATTGCTCAAATCAACATTGCCGGACAACAAGTCGAGAAAGTGTCGGAAGATGGAGCCACAGATCTGGAGCGGCGCTCAGTATGTTAGCTAAATTAATGTTTTCAGCACTAAAACCAAGCTGAGACTGTTTAAAGCTACCTTAGATCCAACGTAGAGTTGATGTATGTAATATGTTAAAAGGCTAAGCTAATGCAGATGAGATCGGTATCCGGAAGAGACATCGCTATCTACTAGATGGAGTGAAAAGTAACCTCCTTAACCGCCAGAATGCGCTGCTACTACAAAACAGGTTATGGGGCCTTGAAGTTCGTTCATATTTAGGCAGACATGCCAAATTTTAGTGCGATACTGTCTTTAGTTTTGTTTTGACAGCTGATTGTTATTGACGTGTTTCATATCATGTTGAGTATGGACAAAAACGATTTTCGTTCCCTCATAAAACATTATTTTTTGAGAGGCAAAACGGCGAAGGAAACAAAAGAAAAGTTGGATAAATGTTACGGGGCTAATGCTCCGTCAGAGTCAAATATTGGTTTCGAGAGTTTCGTGGTGGCCGCAACTCTACTACCGATCAAGTCCGCAGCGGCAGGCCCTCCGATGCGGTTACAGAGGACAATGTCAAAAAAATACATGAAATGGTGTTGGCTGACCGGAAAGTGAAGGTGCGCCAGCTAGCAGATACCACAAAGATTAGTACTGAGCGCACACGCCATATTTTGGGCAATATTCTGCATATGAAAAAGTTATCCTGCCGCAGGGTGCCGCGAATGCTCACTTTTGACCAAAAACACGAACGCGAGAGCACTTCGAAAGAGTGCGTCGGTTGGTAACTGTTGATGAAACTTGGATCCACTATTACACACCAGATAACAGAATAAGTGGCCGGCAATGGACTGAAGCCGACACGAGTGCTCCGAAGCGGCCGAGGGAGGCTCGATGAGTCGGAAAGGTTATGGCGTCGGTTTTCTGGCATTGTCATGGCATACTCTTCGTGGACTACCTCGAAAAAGGAAAAACCATCAACAGCGAGTATTACTGTGCATTGTTGGAGCGATTCAAGGCCGAAATCGCTGCAAAACGGCCTCACATGAAGCGAAAAAAAATTTTGTTTTTGCAAGACAATGCACCGGCGCACAAGAGCATCGCAACCACGGCTAAAATCAATGACTTACGGCTCCAATTGCTGTCGCATCCACCGTATTCGCCCGATTTGGCTCCCTCGGACTATTATCTCTTCCCAAACCTCAAAAGACGGCTCATCAATAAAAAATTCGCTGGAATAAGTGTGTCAAACTAAAAGAGGACTATATTGAATAATATAAAAAAAAAACTTTTTTAATTCCCAAGGAGGTCACTTTTCACTCCATCTAGTACATACATCGATAGCCAAGCCGAGTTCAAGGCAATAAAATCAACCAACGGAACCTAGTAACACTGTGCTGGGTGCCAGGACACTGCGGTATCAAAGGAAATGAATAAGCGGACGAGCTTGCAAGAAAAGGAGGGCTACTCGACAATAGTGAGGTTGCCAACATTAAACCACCCCTTTGCATAGTGAAGGGCACTATCGAGGAAAAAATCACAAAGACTCCCAACCTAAGGTGGTCAAGTCTTGAGGGACACAGGGTATCCAACGCTCTCTGGGCGCTTTTTGACGGCAAAAGATCGAGAAAGTAAATAAAATTAAACAGGGATAAGCTGAGGACAGTAATAGGAATCCTGACAGGACACTCCTGCGGAAACTCGCAAAGAGACTCAAATTGTCAGATACGGATATTTGCTGATTCTGCGGTGATCTGCAAGCTGTTGAGGACATAACACATGTACTGGGAAATACTTTTTCGAAAGCCTAGAGAAAATAGACGGCATGAACTTCAAAGGCCTTCTTGACTTTTGCAGGGAAATTGGGTGTTTCACCCGGGAGATTGTTTAGGTTTTTTCCATTTGAAGACAAATTCAACTGGTTCCACAGGAATCGTGAGGGGCTCGTTTTGGTGCGATGGCATATCCATCATACTCCTGTTTAACCTAACCTAACCATGTCAAAGAAAGCGACAATAGCTGGCGATGCAACATCTTAATGATCGTCTGGCCGGACCGTATGTTGGACAATCAACTTGATGCCATTACGAAGGAGAGAATGGTAGTCGATTGATCACACCTTACGGCGCGAAGAGCGTTCCCTAGCGAGATATGAAATCGAATCCACCAGCTCAATCAGGCAGAAGATTGGACCACACAATGTAAACATAGTTGAGGAGAAATCACGAAAATTATGGGGTTAGGCTGGAGAGAACTTAAGTGCATTCGAGAGCTCAGAACACGATGGTGAGAGGGTGTTGTGGACGGCCTATGTTTAATATTTAGTATGAAACTTATCATAGGATCTAATTGCGGAGCACATAAACTTCTTTTAGACACTTACTCTACAGGGATAAAGCCTTTCTTAATGGAAAATGCTGACTGAAAAATCGCTTCCGATAGCATGAATCGAATCTTTTCCGCGTGCAATAAATGTTAAAAATTTTCTCATAACCCAAAAATAATTACACTACAAGGTAAAATCTAAAATAAGAAGTAACAAAAGTTTAGCGGAACTAATCACTTTTTTAGATAAATCAAGGCTTAGCTATAAAATAAAATGTTCCAAAGGAAATTCAAACCACCAATTACGAATGCCCGATAAAGTTTACCAACAATTTTATATCCGTAAACGGTGGGATAAATAATTTGAAAAATCAACTTGGGGGGGTATTGCATGTACTATTTCCGGTGGTAGACTCACTCCATAATCACTTCACATCCACCCACTTACCTGCTGCAAATGTGTGTATCGCAAAACATGCAATGAATACCACTATAGTTCCGTGCATCTTAAATCACTGGATATGAGTCCGCGTTCAGTTGAATCTCTGTGTTGCCAAACAAATTCATTAATTGTCTTAACGATGTTTTATTTGTACGCGTACTAGTACTGGTAATATGTTTCGGACAGCATTTATCGGGCGTTGGATAAAGTATCTGTATTCGTACAATATATTGCCAGAGTATCGGCTGTAAACACTGGAAGCGATTACGTAAAATGCGCTTTCATTTTTCAAATTCACAAGTGCTAACAACGGCTAAATGGTTATTGGACCTTTAATTCTTATTTATGACGACTTGAGGTCTTTTTTGTAGCTTGTCGCTTGTCACCGGGTTTATGTTAGATTTTGATTATGAATTTCAAATTGCCCGTCATTTGGCAGATACAATTCGATAGTTGCCAGTATGTGTTAGTTCGTCTGAAGGAATAAATATAATAAATAAACAAAACAAAACAAAACCGACGCTTAATGCAGCACTTGAAAATGAAAGTGTCACTTTCACACTGTGGTTGGCGGTTTGGTGGTGTTTCGCTTTAAGCAGCGTCTGGCCTCGGATGTTGGCAGTTTGGCGCACGAATTTGGTTGGCTTTCACTTGATGGAGCACACTCCAACTTGTTTGCTTCCACCAAGTTGGACGTACATCGGTCTGAAATAAACAAAAAGAAAGAAATAATAATAATTATAAAAAAAAAAAAAACACTGTTTACCCTTTTGATGGATTATTTCGAATTTCAAATTAACAATGGCAATGGAATCGAAAACGCAGGTCAAAGACTTTATCTAATTTAGTTAGAAAAGTGTTATTGCCTCATTCATATGAGTTTTTCATTCATTGCGATTTTTTTTTTAAATTTTCTTCGGATGATTTGAACTTGAGCGGAATTCAGTGATTCCAATTTAAAAGTTGGAAATAGAGTTGAACGATTTTCATGGTCTTGTTTCGATTGTGCGTATTCTGCATGGCTTTTGCCAATTTCAATGCACGTGTCTGATTTTGTTCCCCTTGTATAACTATTTCGTACATGCAAGCTATTGCTCCCTATTTATAGCACGAGCACACTGGAAACTTGGAAGCGAAATGAGGTGCCGATTCGCATTGGTTTTGAGAGTATGAAAGCTACAGTGTTTAAGAAAAACTAAGTTTCGAATACAATGTTTGAGGGTATGTTTTCGTCCTTACACAATGTACATATACGGATCCATCTGGTTGGATTTTCTCACTCTTTACGATGTTCCCAAATTTAGAACGATACAGAGATTTGTGTCAGTTAGCGAAACTTTCAATACGATACATTCATTTTACGGTCGTTATAATCGACAATCTAAGCAAGTAATTCGAACAACCATAGATAGGAGACCCTTATTGATAATACGCATCCGCAGCTATCGCTTAGTGCGCACTGCTGTGGTACGTAGTAGTGAGCAGAACTCGAATAAGCAGATGCGTCATTGAAGTTATCTCTATCCACTTTATGGAAGGTTTTGTAAAATGATCTTGGATTACAGATCCAACATGCCGTGTAGGAATTTTTGTTCAGTGGCGAGGCCAATTTTTGGTTGAATGGCCAAGTAACAAATCACTGTTTTATATTTCTTCAAAAATGATGCCACGCAGAATGTTACAGTCACTGGAGAGAACCATAGACCCATAATTAATTACCCTTTCGTTCCCCAATTGAATGGCATTAATGTGGGAAAGCTGTGGTTTCAACAAAGCAGCACAACATGCCACACAATCAATTTTTTGAGGGGAACATCAGATGACCACATAATGGACTTGTGCATCGGTCTCTAAGGTCGTGTGATATAATATCTTTTGGTTTATTTTCTGTGTTAACATACATACATACATATGAATATATGATAGTCTACGCCGACAAACCAGATATGATGAGAGAAGTCCACGCGGTGGCTATGCGCCCCGAAAACGTATTGAAGCCCTAATGCCATAAAATTATCTGTCCAATAAAGTCAATATCATGGTCACTACCGTGGTTTTTATGTGTTTTATTTTATTTAAAAGTTCTACGCCTCTAAAAAAAAACAACACTCTTTATTATTTCCGAAATCAGTGTTCGGTTGAACGAATTTATTGAGCGCTTCGTCGATTTCATGAATAGATTTAACACTACATAGTTTAATGTTTTATGACATAAGGCTAACAACAAGAACAAGACCAGTGCGTTTCGAAGAAAATAAACATCGTCGCAGTTGAGGTCAGGGTTAATGAAGAGCCGCATTTCTTAGTTAGCAGGCGTACCTACACAGGTGCTTGGACTCTGTGCGTCTGTCCGATTTAGAAGATTTTGCGAAAGGATCCTTCCTTTTAGGATTTAACAGGCTTCAAGGACTGAATACATATGTGGTGGATGTGCTCAAAACCAATTGTACGAGTAAGATGATCCAGAATTATGACAGATACGAGTATTATGATGAAATTGTGTTCAGCGATGAAGCTCACTTTGGTGTCACAAGCAAAATTGCTGAATTCAGATTAGCAAATATCTCCTCAGATGCCATAACATCCACAAAAATGTGCTGTTTGCTGTTGTTTATGCGCTAGCGTCTATGATGGAAGAAAGATAAACTAAGAATATAAATTTACGTGACATCCATATAGACGGTTAATGGTTCCATCAAGCACAGGAGAAGGTTGAGGCCATAGGGGCGACTTTCCAGGAAATATACAAGGCCACTGATACCATTGGACCTAATTATGACCTGGACAGTCGCGTCTTGGTGCACGACTTCTGCATTCGAAATGAAGTAGAGAACTGGCGATCTGAGGGCTCTGGTTTCACCCGGTTCAGCGACGAAAATATGGCAAATAATGTCATTACCAGAGAGGGTGACCTACCTCCGTTCATTTCGAAGGAAGAGCTCCATGAGATCTTCGACACAATCAGGGCTAAGAAATCAGTGGGGACCGATGGTATGCCAAACATCGTGCTCCGACATCTTCCTCTAGAAGCGGTGGACATTTACACCACCCTGTTTAATAATGCAATGAATAATGCACATTATCCAGCGCATTGGAAAACGGCGGTGGTTCAACCTATCCCCAAAAAGGGAAAGGATATATCCAATCCGGCGAATCTCCGTTCGATAAGTCTCCTTCCGAATATCAGTAAGGTGTTTGAAAAAGTAATCAATAAAGCTCTGTCTAGGTGGGTTGAGGACAAACATATAGTTCCGGATAATCAATTCGGTTTTAAGGCGGGACATGATATCTCACATGCCGCGTCTAAACTGGTGTCCGATATCCAATGGAATAAAGGCAAAAACCAATGCACTGGTGCCTGCCTTGTTGACTTGGAGAAAACCTTCGACACCGTATGGTTAGAGGGTCTTTTCTATAAGCTGACTAGGCTGGGGATCAGTAAACCACTCTTGTACATTCTTTATAATATGCTAACCAACAGACAGTTTATCGTGAAAAATGGTGATGTGACTTCTGTTGGAATATTTCAAATTAAAAATGGTCTTCAGCAAGGCGCGGTCAATTCGCCGATCCTATTCAACATTTATACAAGCGACTTGATAGGTTCACTTCCCCATACTATTGCGTACGCAGACGATTTGATAGCGTACAGAACAGGTCCAAAAATTGAGGTCATTAATACACTTTTGCAACGTGACTTCGACAAAATTAAACAATATTGCGATGACTGGAAGTTGAAAATCAACTTTCAGAAGTCGGAAACCATTCTCTTTAGGACGCCGTTGTCTGGAGCCTCTAGGGATACTAGAAAAAATTGGCGAAAGTTCTCGATCATTGGACAACGCGGGCAGCCTCTTGCCTGTCGAAATGTAGTCAGATACCTTGGGATCTGGCTAGATCAGTTTCTGTATGTTGATAAAAATGTAGATGCTGCTCTGGCCAGAGCCAAAGGCGCTTTTGCCCTTACAAAGAGACTGTTTTATAGCAGCCAACTCGATGCGAGGGTAAAGGTAATCTGCTACATGGCCCTTATCAGGCCCATGCTGGTATTTGGTTGTCCCGTGTGGTTCAATGTGCGAGCAAGCTTAATGGAAAAGATTCGGGTTTTTGAGAGGGCTTGCCTTTGCTTGTACAGAACACCAGAGTCGGAGTACAAAAAATTCTATCGTAATGAGGTCCTTTACAACAGGGCGAACCTAATACGAGTGGACAACTTCGTAATTAAGTTAACTCGAAGGCACATTACAAGAGCAATGGCCTCGACGAATAACCTGATATCTGGGGCTTACTACCCCAACTACGAGTACCTTTACCACGAGAGTGTGCGCTCTGACGGCTTCGTTCCACCGGAAGCATTCCTCTACCTAGATCAGATAGGGTTGATCCAGGATAGATCAGCGGTCCCGTTAATCTTCCATGTCGCTCGGAAAGCTGGGAACAGGCGACTCAACTACGGCAGAGACGTCGCACACGGCAGTGTGGATCGTCTCAGGTTCAGTAGGGCGGTGGGGAATCGCGATAAGAGGGATGTCGTTCGGCAGCACCAGCATTTCCGGTGGTTGAATGATGGAGAAGATGTTTCGTCGTCGTTTCCGTCAATTACTGACCAGCCTCACTAATGAGGCAGAGCTGACCAATCTAGTTGCTCTGTGAATAGCGATGGCCAGCTTGCATAGGTTTAGGTTAGCATTTAAGAAATATATACATATATTAGTATATACAAAGGTATATAATATAATATATGTATATATAGGTATATACTAATATATTAGTATATACCTTTGTATATACTAACATATGTATATAATTGTGTATAATATCTGTGTGTGTGTATTCTGTATGTTGGTTAGGTAGACTAAAGTTTATTTTAAGTTAGATATTAAGTTTTATAAAAAATTAAGTCCATATGCTAAGTTTTTGTTAACAATTTTTTCTTAGCCTTAAGTATAGAAAATAATTATTCCTAAGTAAAATGTAAATATAGTCGAAAGACATAGATATAAGAATTTAGAGTAGCTTAGAGTGCCTGTGTGGGGCCAATAAGTTAATATAAGATTGTTAAGTAATTTTAAGCTAGCATTTAAGCATTTTTTGTTAGTATGTAAGGGTTAATGATTAAGATAATAAAATGCATATAAAGCTAAACTAAAACTGGTTCCATCAAGATGAGTATAAGTGTTATATTGCGACCAATCCATCGATTTATTTAGGCTAAAGTTTGACGAGATTGATTCGATTTTGGGATCGAATGCCCTTCGATTATTTATTGTGAGGGTACATGATACATGAATAAACCAGCAACAAATAAACCTACGTAAGACTAGACATGGAAAGCTATTGCGTACATACAGTGTTGGCCAAAACTAAAGCAACTTTTACGTAAGCACAAGATTCTGCTGGAAAACTGATTAAATTTCAATATATTTTATTATGGTTTTCTTTACAAAACAAGTAAATATATTCGAAAACAAAATAAAAGGAACAACATTAATTGTTCCTGAGCAGAAAAAAAGGGAAAAATAAAAATACTGTAACCATGTCGATTTTATGCTAGCCAAAACAAAAGCAATTGCGTAGTTAATAATAATCATTGCGACGAAACCTTTGTTTTTGACTACTTCACTAACGCTACTTGGCATACAATCGATGAGATTGGAAATTATAGATCTTCAGATGTCTTTTTCAAGTCTGGACTTAAATATAAAGCTCGTCCCTATTCCTGCACATCTCTTTTCATTTTTTTTTATAATAAGCGCGAGCTCAAGGGGTTTTTGTACCCTTAAAATGTTCGTACACAGCGCGAGCGAAGGAAATTTAGGGAGGAAGAAAAGACAGGTACCGATGTACATTGTTTTTAAATGTTTGTAAGTTATAACGACCAGGAAATACAGAGATCGGCAGGGCATTCCATAAGCGAGTTGTACGGCTTTGAAAACAATCACGATATTTTAGAGTACGTCCGAAAATGGGCTTGAGGGTATACTGATGAGCATTCATAGCGAGATGGGTGTTACGGTTGAAAGTTTGAATGGTTGGAATGCTATTGGCGATTTCAATGGAGCACTGGTGGTGGAAGTTGAGGGTGTCAACTGATTGACTGATATTAGTATCACCAATGAGATTTATCTCACGGTTTTGAATCCTATCTAGCAGGTGCAGAGATGTTTTAGGAGCACCTGGCCATATGTGGGCATTGCACTCCAATTGGGCGGATGAATGCCTTATATATTGTTGCCAGATCAGAGGGGGTAAAATATTTCTTACATCGCTTGAGGAAGTCTGGACATTTCGCAGCATTTTTGGCAACATCGAATATGTGGTCATTCCAACGTAAGTTGTCATTGACAAACATACCATGAATGGAAAGTTTTTTGGTTTCAACGATGCAAGTGCCATTCATAGATAATGGCTGGGTATTTAAATTTCGCTTTGACGACAGCAGACAGCGTTGTGTTTTGGAAGCATTAAATTCCACTCGGTTGATAGTTCCCCAATTGGTTATGCTGTTAATGTCGGAATTTATTGAGCTTAACATACGCTGCTGTTCCCGTTCTACAGCCGAATAGCAGGGACGTGAGTCGGGGAAAGAATATGAAAAGCAGGGAGTACTGTCATCAGCAAAGGAATATATTGGATTAGAAGTAGCAGACAAGAGAATGTCGGAGACAGAACGGAGCCCTGGGGCACACTATAATTTATTTTGTGAATATCAGACTTGAAACCATCCAAGACAATCGAATTGAACGTTCCGATCCCAAGAGCACGCATTTTCGACAAAAGAGCCTGATGCCAAACTCTGTCAAATGCCACTATCTTGCTTTCGCCAGATTGATGTACACTTTGATTCCACTTTTCGGTGAGACATGCCATCAAATCACCAGTGGACCTGTTGCTACGAAAACCATAATGCCGGTCATTGAGAAATTTTCGTGTTTCGAGATATTTCATGAGCTGGCGATTTATTAGCGTTTCCATGACCTTGGAAAGAAGGGACGTAAGTGCAATGGGTCTGTAGGAGGAGAGAGAAGAAGATTCGCTTTTTACGGACGGGCTGGACGAATGCTGTTTTCCATCTGCTCGGAACGAGTCCTAAAGAGTAGGATTGATGAAAGAGCTTACGCAGTGGTTTTGCCAGCGAGGAAGAACCCCTCTTCAGAAGAAGGGGAGATATGCCATCTGGACCTGCGGATTTGTGGATGTTAAGATCTTTGAGTACACTCAAGTGCGAAAGGGAATTCGACCCATTGAAGATTCGACGCACTCAAGTGTAGGCGGCGACAAAGCACAATCTGGGAGTGCTGAGCTAGCCGCAAAGTGTGCAGCAAGCAGATTGGCCTTGTCCAAAGAGCTGACAGCTGGAATGTCATTGTAAATGAGCGTTGGGATGGAGGATGAGGCAGAATTTCTAATGTTGTTGACGAATGACCAAAAATTGTTACTGCCGTTGGGACATTGCAGTATTTGCCTCAGTTTTTGGTCGTATTGGAATTTCACACGCATGAGAAAGGCGTTCCAGTCACTCCTGGCTCGTTTGAACTTTCTTCGGGTTTCCTCTGTCGGGTTGGTCTTGTAGGACCGAAAAACACTTCTCTAACCCTGACAGCATCTTTATAGCCCGAGTCGTACCATGCCTTTTCTTTTGGTTTGATACTCTTCATCCGATGAGGGATAAAGCATCTCATTCCAAAGAGAATGGTGTCTGTGATCATATCAGCAGCGGCATCCACGTCGTTACCGACGAAACATAACGACCAGTTAAAATTCCTAAAGAAGTTATAAGTCCGTTCCAATTGGCTTTCTCATATTGCCATACGGTTCTTTTAGGAATCTTTTCTCTAACTGTGTGGTCGGTGTACGAGAAATTAGCACACCGGAAGGGAGAGCACATCAACGGTGTACTTATCAGGGTGAGAAGTTACAAACAAGTCCAGGGTGTTGGCGGTATGACTATAAACGTCTGGTATTCGTGTGGGCTCATTTACAAGCTGGGTTAAATAATTTTCCGCAGCGAAGATCTCAACACACCGTCCTTTGGGTGTTGTCTGTCCAGTATGTCGAAGCCAATCAGAATTGTGTATATTGCAATCGCCCGTAATCACGATTTCAGTATGAGGACACAGGGATACAATATTTTGAATGGAGTCAGACACCGCATCAAACTCGTTAAAGATCGAATTGCTGTCCAGTTTCGGGCTTCTGTGAATAAAGCAGTAGTGGATAATTTGCTTACGGAGATGGAATTTTCACCACATGAAATTGAATTCTAGATTGGTCCCTCATTGTGGTGGAGTTTGGTAAATCCATCACTACGCACGTAAATGGCTAGACCGCGGTGAGAGAAGAACAATGGCACTAGTTCGTAGCTAGGTAAATTCAGATCAGAAGGATCTGGGAGCTGTGGGCGGGTATCTACCTGTGTTTCACTAAGTGCCAAAACAGCTGGTCTGTACTTATAGGCGTGGACGTACGCAGAAAAGTGATTACTTTTTAGCCCGCGTATATTGGCTACGCCCACCCTGAATTCCCTAGTCATAATCACAAACAAACACAGTAAACACAAACACCGACGATACAAAGCAAGCCTGCGAAGTGGAAATTCTGACGTTGGTTTACCGAATCAAGTTGCTGTCTGTAGGTGTTATGCCCTTACAACAATATGAAACAGTGCACCAACAAAATTTTCACTCACAACCCGATATCCATCAGTTTTTACATATACTGCCCGTACCGTATGGTAAATACAGTAACGCCAGTGACCGCGAACTATTCACCGATTTACAATCTCCCATAGATCTTCTACCGGGTTGAGATCGGATTACTGGGCTGGCCATTCCATAATATTGATTTTCTGATCTCGAAACCACTATTGAACTATTTTTGAAGCATGCTTCGGATCGTTATCCTTCTGAAATATCTATTTCAGTGGCATGTGGCAGTATAGTGTTTTCAAGTATACTTTTGTAAATAAGTCAGTACATAGTTCCATCTATTTTATAATATGGGACCAATTTCATGTCCAGAGAAAAATCCTCAAGCCATAATGTTATCTCCTCCCTGCTTCACAATGCCCTTTAAATATCGAGGATTCAATGCTTCACTGATTGGCCGTCCATCTAGCCGCTTGGATTCGTTGGAAGATAGTACAGTTTTTCACTTCGATACTGTATGGAAATATTTGCAAATTTCAGTTTTGCTCTTTTGTCTTAGGCTAAATAAATGTTTTTTTTGCGACCCTGAATGATGAAAGACCACCACCAACAGCTCCCCGACGAAGTGTCTTGGCGCTAGCTTTTGTACTAAGGATTACTCTTTATCGTCCTAATGATCATTTTGACTTCCCGGTATGAGGTAACTCTTGGCCTACCACCTCGGAAGGGATTGAATACCTTTAGGATAATTTTGTGAAATATCACTTTTACAGTGTGTTTGGCAAAGGCGTGTGTTAACCGAAAAATATTTCAATAGGCTTGCCTATTACAACGATATGGACCAGTCCAAAATTATTTCCACTGACGAAGCTTAATTTATTTTTTTATTTCTTCAAAGAGAGAAATGACGTCAATGTGTTGGATTGGCCATCTCAATCTCCAGATGCCATTCCAATTGAAAATGTCTGGAGACTTATGAAGCAGAGGATTAAAGAAAAAAATGTAAGGACAATAAAGCACCTTAAAATGCTTTTAAAAAGAATTTGGCCCTATGTTGTCGACAAAGGTGCGAGGCAATAATTGGGAATGGAGCAGACTGGACAACATATTAAGTACATTGCGCAGTAAGGGAAATATTAAAAGCTTTAAAATAAATAATTTTGTTTCCCTATGTCAAGCGGTTGTTTTCTTTGAAACCATACGCCTTTGTCAAACACACTGTATATTCGCTAATAATTTTTTTTTTTAATCTCATTGGAGTAATAATAGATAAATAGATAAATAATAGATAAAATTTAGGGAACAAGATCTTTAGATCTTGCTGCAGCAGACTAATACACGCGAATGAGTCAATTATCTGTTTTTTAATATTGGCAATTCTGATATGAGTCGTTTGGTCAATGTAACGGTTTTCGAGAACGGAGAACTTTAAGGAAAAATTACGGAGCAAATTGAGTTGCTTTTGTTTTGGCCAGCTGAAAAACATGTATATACGGCCCCATATGGTCTAAATTTGGAACGACGACTTTGTAATTGCCACTCGCGGTGTTCATATGCCCGAAATAATCTTTCAATATCTCTCCCTATGCTAGCGAATACACGGAAAACTGATACTGCACTAAAAACGTTATTTGCATTTCTTAATTTCAAAACATGCTCGAAATATTCATGATTTCTATGAACCTGGATGCCATGTTATAACTAAACAGTTCGGTTTTCTTCAATTTGTTGGTGTTCTCTGGGCTGTGCGTATATTTTATCTTCCAACCCAGATAAAAGCAAATCAATCAATGATATACCCACCATCTCCAGGAAACCACATCAGCATTCCAAGTTCTAAGTTAGTCCTCCTCTCTTGTCATCATTCCAGTTGCTTCAGCATTCAACTTCGCTAGTTTGTGGGGTATTTGGCCCTCAATTGAGCATTTCAAGATGCCTAACGTCCCGATACTTGTGAATGTAACCTATATCTAGGCCTTTATCTTTTGCGCTGTTGAAAAATATTCACTTTACGTGTCCCTGGCATTCTCATGAGGCTACTGTGCACTTTTCTCACTAGGTTGATGTCACTATACTAGGCTATAACTCCCAAAATTCGCTTTTGTATCTCCTCTTCCTAAGCTCTTCTCTAAATCTCCTAAGCTCTCTAAAAATCTTGCGTTAATAAGAACTAATGATATTTTCATTTATGTCTGTGTCGCAGGACGGGGCTGATAATGTTTCTTAACACACCAAAGAAACAGCGACTGTAAATTCCTTTAATTTTTACCACGATAGCTATTATTATCGTAGTAAGTAGTGGATCTGTCGTCGGTATTGCGCATCCCTTTTTGTTGACAACATAGCGACTTGGTTTTGGTTTCATTCAGAACTAAGCCCGTTCATCCCACTTCTGTTTCAAAATTTTCAAACGCACCAGTGATATCTCGAAGAGATCTGTCAGAGATGTTAACATCATCAGCGTATGCAAGTAGTTGCCTAAGCTTTTTGAAAACTGCGCATCCGGTGTTGACCCGCGAATTTCGCACATTTTTCTCAAGTGCAATGTTCCGTTTCCGTTCTTGACATCAGAAGTCTCTGTGAGATTGCCTTCAACTTTTTCGGGCAAACAAAGTTTCTCCATCAACATCAATCTACGCAATCTGACGGTAATACCAAAACTGTAAAGCTTAGCTCTAAAGACGTTGTTATATGCGGCTTTAAAACCAATAAAAAGGTCACGAGTAGCGATCTAGGTCGGTCGTCTCGGGATGCTGTTTTTTTTTTTTTTGTCGGAACAGAGCACTCAGACAAAGAACTAGTCCATTGTACTCTTTGTAGAGTTCCTTTTAATGAAATCTTTCAGTCTTACGAAGAAAGATGTGTAAACGCTTCAATGACAAGGTGCCTGCAGTACCAGCACCCACCACGTCAGCGCCAAATACCTGCAGCCTGATGCGAGCGTAAGCCGGACATTCACAGAGATAGTGCTCCACGGTGTCGTCATCACCGCTGACCTCCTAGAGACATCGGGAAGCATTCGTTTGGTCTGCCTGCATCTCGGGGAGCTGTGTCATCTGTAGTTGTGCTCATATGAGACCCAGAACTGTCAATGGAAGCTTTAAGCGAGAACGCAGGCAGACCAAACGTAGCTTCGGGTCCTGAAAAAGTCCCCTCTGGACCTTGCCTGTCAAGTTCATCGGCGATTTCATTTCCCGTGATCCCATTATTGTGACCTGAGACACAGACAAGAGCCACTGAGTTTCGCCTTCCGACTGCGTTCAGTGATCTCTTGCATTCTTGATGCAGCTTGGCAGTCGTATGAGAGTTCAGCAAGGCTCTAATGTACACTTGCAGACGCAGGGATCTGCTGTAGAGTGAATATTTGATGAATTGCACACTTGGGAAACCTAAAACAGCCCTGCGAATGGCCAGTCAGATCGTTGACAAGTGATTTTTCGCATTCACCCAATATGACAAGATCTTGCACTTGCACGCGCGATCTTAAGGAGACCTCTACAATGCCTCTACAGATGACGCTATTTAGACGGTTTTCTTTCTTGTAGATCAGACCTAGTTTCTTTGATCCCATTCTATCTATTCTTTATTTTTTGTCTTGGAAAAATCCATGTTTTTTGTTCATAGAGCACACGATTCGCCCTCGTCATTTGTCGCCGCTCCATGGGAAAATGGTTTTACTACATGAACTTGCCTGCACTTTTACTTTTTTTCTTTCCTTTTTGTAAATTTGCTTGAGAAACATAGTACCGTCGTGATGATATGTGTTATGGCCGTCACTAATTTTAGGGCTGCATGTTGCCTGTTCACGGTCTGGGTATTCCGCATGCAGATCCAATCGTCAGATCGTTTGGCCAAGTCAGCAACAGTGAATCCGTCCTCATTCGAGTCTCTTATATGTTTCGCAACAATGTTGTTTTAACCTGATCAAACAGAATCCACCAATCCAGACGCTTTCCTCTACACCTGGATAAAAGGGCACTGATATCCTGGATTCAGTAATCCGCCTCGAGGGCTCGACAGCTAATGCTAATCTATTTAGAGTTCATACGTCACCATCTCTATTTAAGCGCCCTGACTAATGACTTTCCATGGGAAAACTAGCCGATGTGCACATTAGAGACCTTCTTAACAGAAACTTACGTCTGTACCCTTCCCAATACGCAGCAGGAAAGAAAGATCCACGGAAAGCGCTCTACTGTAACACAGATTAAAGAGGCCTGTCGCCGAAAGGAGCTTACACTATGTGCTTCGGTAATACGAGATATGAATCCATTTCGAAGGCCATGTCTAAAAATGGTATTGACCAGCCCACGAACCGTTGGGTTAGAGCGATGCTCTAAAACCGGAGAATCTTCTTACGGCGGGACCAATATCTCTGTCTTAGCAGTAGTCCACAAGGCGGTGTTCTCTCACTGCTCTTGTGGTCACTGGTCATTGATGACCCACAAGTAAAACTTGGTAAACTGGGCTATCGAACAATAGGGTATGTCGACGACCAGAAGACGTTTGCTATACGAAGCAGACTGCTTCAAAGATTGTAAACAAGTGGTGTTTTAGAGAAAATCTCTCCATCAATCCCAATAAAGCTTATGGTACTTATTCCCTTCACTCGTAAAAGAAATCTAAGTCTTGACGAAGTAAATACCTTGGAACGGTTGTCAATAAAAAAAAACTAAATTGGAATTCACATATTAATAATAAAATTACCAAAGCGACTAAAGCCCAGTGGGCTTGCCGTAGTATGTATGCTAAGATCTTTGGGGTTGCCCAAAGGTCACCCGTTGGATATATACAATGATAATACGACCTATCATCACCTACTCATCAGTAATATGACGGAACAAAACAAAAGAGAAATCTGCCATACAAAAGCGGCAGCGGATACAAAGACATACATGTCTTGGCATCACCAGCGAAATGCATAGCATTCATAGAAGCAGCTATATATCATTGGTTTAACGCCATCCCGTCTATTTATAAAATACAATAGATGAAAATTCACAGCATGGGCAGATTATCACAGAGAGAGCCGGAGAGATTACTCAGATCACGTAGGTCAAATTAATCTTCTCTCCGAAATCCCCGAGCTTGACATGATCTGCGCAGTAAACGACCGCCACACTAAGACTCGGCAGAAAGTTCAATATAGTGATCACAAGCCGAGATGCATGGAACTACAAAAATCCCATCTCAAACCTTATAGGTATCAAGGGGTATATGGATGGATCAAAGGTGGACACCGGGGTAGGTGCTGGCATATTTGGTCCAAACACCAGAATTTCGCAACCAATGGAACAAAGTCCCAGTGTATTTCAAGCGAAAATACATGCCACTCAGGTCTGCGCAAATCTCATCTCAAGGGATTTAAGGGTGTCCTCACCCCCATATACTAAGAGACAGTCAAACAGCCATTAAAGCATTAGACTCTAACACCATTGACTTCAAATCAGCCTTACACTACACTACAGGGTCTTCCAATAGGGACTTCCAAACTTTGACAGTTGACAGCGGCCATAGTGTTGAAGCTGCGTCTGTCAAATTGACTGTTATTTATTCAATCTGTCTAAAACTGTTTTACAAAAATAGGTGTTCTGTTCGGCCAACGTTCTGCGCGCTTCCCCCATATTACGGTCGCCGTAATCGTCCTATCGAGAGGACTATTCGCAGTGTGGTAGATAAATTTGAGTCCACTAGTTCAGTAAACGATAAACCAACACCCGTAAGTCGACGAAAGGCCAGATCTGCCGAAAACATTGCCGCTGTCCGTGAGAGACAGATCTTTCGCAGACCACAACTTGGCGAATTTTGCGTCGTGACTTGGGCCTGCACCCGTACAAAATCCAACTGACCCCGGAGCTGGATGTAAACGACTATAGACAACGACGTGTGTTCGCTGAATGGGCTCTGGAGCAGGTCCATTTGTAGATGAATGGGTACGTCAACAAACAAAATTCTCGAATTTGGGAAGATACCAATCCACATAAGATCCAAGAGCGTCCAATGCATCCCGAAAAAGTCACTGTTTAGTGTGGATTTTGGGCTGGCGGCGTCATCGGTCCATATTTCTTAGAGAACGACGTTGGTCAGGCCCTCGTCGTCAACTGTGAGCGCTATAGGTCGATGATTACCAACTTCTTTTTGCCTGAACTGGATGATATGGACACCAACGACATATGGTTTCAACAGGACGGCACTAGGTGCCACACAACTCACGTCACATTGGAAATTCTGCACGAGCGATTCGAGGGCATGGTCATCTCACGTGGAGGTGATGTGAACTGGCCACCGAGATCGTGCGATTTAACCCCGTTCAACTTTTCTTTGTAGGGTTTCCTAAAGTCGCAGGCTTATGCGAATAAGCCACAAACCACAACGGCCCTCAAAGCCAACACTATCCATGCCATCGGTCAAATTCAGCCTAATTTATGCGCCAGAGTCATGGGAAATTAAACATTTCGAATGCGCGCAACCCGGAATAGCTGCGGCGGATATTTGAACGATGTTATATTTCATACATAATGGCATCGATAGGCCATAGACCATCTCGATGATGTCTTACACACACTTTGTTTTATTTAAATTTAAAGATAGGAAGCGCTTAATGGAAAACCCTTTACGAGACCTCTTCTATAAGAAAAAATTAAAACTTTAGTGGGTGCGTGGTTAAAACGCTACTGTCGGAAATGAAATAGCAGACGAGCTGGCTGAAAACTGTTCGCCATGAGCCGTTCTGTAATATTTCAAACTCAACAATAAAGAGTTGGGACAACAAAATCTATATATCCCATTGGGAACATAGCCCAGGGCTTCGCCAAGCTAAAAGAGCCATCAAATCCTTCCACAGAAAATCTAAAGAATCCCTACAATTCAAAAGGGATAATATCAGAATATTGGTTGGGTTTCTAACCCGGCACTGCCCCCTCCGATATCACCTAATGGCTCTAAGTGAGACGATAATTCCTTACATTACATTCCTTACAATATTAGTCCTTGGGAATATTCTCAAAATCTTCAAGATTCACAATTTCACCAAAAGAATTGGGCCTCTCTGGGCATCTTGTGGTGCAAAAGATCTTTAAGTGGCAGTGCTCCCGCAATTGGCGGATCAGATCCTTTAAAAAAATAAATCTTGGCATTAAAATCTCTAACAAGGTCGGAGTCCTACAACCTATAGTTCTAATTTAATTACGCACTCTTACTACATATACTTCCGATGGCGGCTTAGAGACCTCGAGCCCCTAAGGTCTACTTTACTGCGCTTTACAACTGGAGTAAAGTCAAAGATTCTTCGAGATGGGGAACTGGTGTCCACGCGCTCTACCATGACCTAGGAATTCAAGCGTTATAACTCTTCATTGCATTTTTCGCTTAAAGCAAAAAATGTAATTTCCATCCGCTGTGGAAAGTATGAATACCTTAAAGGCTGTCGGACAAAAGGATGTTTTTCTGGACTAGACAAAATTGTCATTTTCAATAGCAATATATGGAATACCATATATGGGAAATGCTGAAAACTGCTACCTGTATCCACAAAATTAAGTTTCTTGTCCCCTCGAAAACGCAGTGCGATCAAAAGTTTAATCGAAGTAGAAATATTGTATCTCAACATTTCACTCATTTAATAGATCTCCATCCACTGCAGTGTTCATTGCTCATCGAACTTTCATTCCTTTTATATCTCTGCTCTGCCGTTAAAGACAAACATAATATGATAATAAACCTGCACAGACCTAAGCTTCCAAAAGGAAATATAAACAATTTAAGCATCACCAACTAACCGTAAAAAGAAAAAAAAAAAAAATAGTAATAAAACCTCTTGCCATTTATGTCATAACTTTATTGTTACTTCCATCGAGTCAGTCATCGTTGCGTAAACCAATTTGATAATAAAGTCTTGGTAAACTAGGCAAGGGTGACGTATATACTTATGTATGTGTGTAATAAACGCTAGATGCATTCCTCACATACTAATCACCGTAAAATCATTTTTCAATATTTTCCATCAAAATTTGTCATTAAGTATTCCCAAGATGTAGTGACTGTCGTAGAGCTTAATTGTCTCTAAGTCTTACATGTAAAGGCATTGTCAGGGGTTTACAAACATTGATGGGCGGGCCTTTATGAGATGAAAGTCGGATTTTACTTTAGTTGTGAAGCCTGTATTTATTTGCCAGCAATAAGCAGTCATGTTAAAAATAATTGGCCAAAGCAGCCGTCGCTTGTAACCGCAGCTTAATCCCCAGAAAGTATGGCTGCAGTGAGCACGGAACTCAGCAGGATTTTATGTCATTGACATTGGCAGCAACAGAGTTTTTTGCGTTATGGAAACTCAAAGGCAGAGTAAAGTAGGTAAAGTAAGGTACCCATGGTTTTGAATGTTTGCGGATTGCAACGACTGAATTGTAAACAGGGTGACTTACTCGAACTCCAACTTTTTAAAATGCTATAATATTTTTATTTCTTGATAAATTTTATTGTGCCAAAGCAAAAAATGTTGGAAACTACATAAATTTTCAAATTGTATCAGTAGTTTTCAATATGTCCACCTTTGGCGCGAATAATGGCCTTGAGACGGCCGAAAAAAGCATCGCACGCTGCACGCAAGTGGCTCTACCGTATTTTGGCCCATTCCCGGCGAAGTGCTTGTTTGAGGTGGTCCAAGCTTTGGTATTTTTTAGTGCCAACCTTCGCCTTCAAAATACCCCAGACAGAGAAATCCAACGGAAGAAATGAAGTGTGGAACATTGTTTTTTAACCAATCTTGGTTGACGCGCGCTTTGTGAGACGGTGGCCAATGTTTTTGAAATGTCCACGGTCTCTGACCGAAATGATTATTTGCCCAAGGCTTCAATACTGCCTCTAGGACAGTTTCACGGTATACGATCGCATTAATTTTGACGCCACGGTCCAAAAATACGAGCGGAGAGCTACCATCGGCGGTTATGGCGGCCCAAACCATCACCATAGGTGCTGCCTGCTTTCTGGTGGCCGTCCGAACGTGTAACTTTTCGAAGGACCTCTCTGGCAAGTAAACTCGGTCATTTCGTTTGTTGACATATTGCTCGATAACAAATGGCGACTCATCGGGAAAAACCAAATCCGGCAACTCACCACCTTCGTGCAAGCGTAGCAACTCCTTCGCTCTTTCGACTCTTACTTTTTTCTGTTGCGGTGTAAGATCGTGTGCTTTTCGGAACTTCAATGGCTTGAGCCCAAGCTCATTTTTCAGTATGTGTTGCATCCGTTCCAACGACATGTTGAGCTCACGAGCCATTTTTCTTCCACTTCGACGCGGATTTCGCTCAATTCGAGCCTTCACTTTGCGAACCATTTCTGCCGATGATGCTGTTTTTTTATGGCCACCTCCACAGCGTTTTGCAGCGCTGCCAGTATCACGGTAACGAACTATGGTTCGAGACACAAATGATTTATTAATGTTGAGGTGCTGAATCGCTCTAACGACAGCTACTTGTGGTTTTCCAGCCAAATATAAAGCAATTACACTATCACGTTTGAATTCCATCGCGGATAAAAATTTTTCAACACAACTGAGACGCAAATTGTTTAAAAGGCTTATAAATAATAAAATTATCTGTCATGTGTCAAAATTTGAGCTCACTGTCATGAATGGTTAGGAAATTATAACATTCTGAAGTTGGTTGCAGTTCGAGTCATTCAGGGTGTAGTATTCGTCGGCTAAAGAAAGAATCAATGTATAGGGGAACCAAATAGCAATAATAATTTTGCCAATTCTTATGTTTCAGCAGCTGTCAAAGTTGCTAATGATATCCAGCTATCAAAACATTTAGTAAGGTTTGCCATTTCATCATGTATCGTCTTAGACTTGCTGAACGTTCGAAAATTATTAAAAAATATCGAAATTCCGGCTCAGTTTTAAATACGCTGACGTGAATTTCGTCGTGAGGTCGGTCGTCATCATGGCTTCAGTGTGCAGGCAATTCGTCGCACCGTGGAAAAGTTTGAGCCTGAATACACTCTTTTGGATCTTAAGCCACCAACCAGAAAGAGTTTGGTGCAAAATGAAAAAACCAGTATCGAAGAAGATCCAGAAATGTCGATTCGGCGCCGATCAGCTGAATTGGTCATCGCTAGAGAGTCAACCCGACTTATTTTGCGCTTGGATTTGGGGCTATAAAATTGAAGCCGGACGACCATAGACAACGCCAGCGGCTATGTCAACAAGCAACATTGCCATTATTGGAGCAAACACAATCCACAATAGTGTTCGGCCAATCATTAATGCATCCACAAAGATTGACTGTTTATAACATGGCGGCATCATCGGACCTTATTTCTTTCGAAATGAGAAATGAGACACAGTTATCATCAATGGTCTCAGGTATAGAGCGATGTTAACCGACTTTCTTCTGGTCAGAGCTCGACAATATCGATATATCCAAGCTGTGGGTCCAACGAGATGGCGCTGCGTGCCATACAAGTTGTGAAAAAGAAATTTGGCGACTGGGTTATCTCTCTGCGAGCGTTCATCAATTGGCCATAGCGATCATGCGATTTGACATCACTCGATTATTTTTTCTAGGGTTACGTCAATTCTTGAATCTACGCTAACCAGCCAAACATGGACGAGCTCGAGGCCGACATTCTACATGCTATTCCCGGAAAAACAGGAGAGATATCTTAGAGGTAACAGTAAGCTGTCAGGTACTTTTGAGGTCCAAGGCCAAAATACCTATCCGCTAAGGGCTACACCGAACTTAATGTGGGCCTCTGATTTCGTAAGGCCATTTCGATACGGTTCAAAGGCATTCATAATGAAAGAAAGGTTTCCTCAAAAAATGTCAACTTAGGGACTATTGTAGGAACTATAAATGTGACAAGGCAGGATTTATGGTGTACAATATTAATGAGGGTTCATACAGCTGTAAGTTAAGTTCTCAACCTAATGGTGTCAAAATCACTTTCGAATTCCAAATTAAAATAGTTTTGCTATCAAAATTTGCATACTGTAGTCATAAACTCCGAAACAAGTGGAGAATGACAAAGGTTTCGGCCCGCTTGCTCCTTATATGATTCAGTTCTAACACCGAAGCCAATAGCCGGAGTCATAAAATAATGTCATTCAAGGAAGTAGGGACTTACGAGGACAGACCCAGAAGCACCTATCCCGACCTAACAAAGAAAACACAAAAAATTTGGGAAAAAATGTGTTTATTTCTCTACGTGGTCTTCTTTTAGCTCAATACACTTTTCCCAGAGATGACCTGTTTATAATGAGAATCCTCGAGCTCCTTAAAATTGCCATCACCCGCAGGCTCCATCTCTTTCCTGTTGCCAAATATTTTACCACCGAGCCTTTTTTTTCAAATTCAGAAATAGAAAATAATCCGAGGGGGCTGAATCTGGCGAATGCGGTGCATAAGGGAGTAATCCGAACTTTAATTCATTGAGTGAACTGGTGCATTGTTTTGATGAAACAAAATATTCTTCTCCGCCAAATTCGGCCGTTTTTGTCTGATTTCATCTTTCAAACGCTGCAATAAGTTCGCATAATATACGCTGTTGAAATAACTACCAAATGCTTACGGTCATTCAATACAATTCTGTGGATTTTTTTCAACATTTCTGGTGAACCCACCTCATTTGGTCGACCACTGCGATGTTCGTCTTGGCAACGCGTACGACTTCGCTTAAATTCTGCCACCCAATATTTTATTCTTGTAAACGAAGGAACAGACTCCCCCAGAGTGGAATCTAGTTCCGTTTTGATGTTGTTTGGATTAAGGTCTTTCAAATGAAAGTATTGTGTCACATAACGATGACCAATTTTTCCAATATTTAAAAATTAATTGGGAGCGTTCAACATTGATGGCTGCCGAACAAATACTAAACAACAACCGCCGTCTATACGTCAGATCGGGTACCCTCGTATCATTTGTGGCGATGCTATTGCTCAGAATATTTTCTGGGGTAGCAGCAAGTGCAACTTCAAAGGCATTCATCTCGTGGACTTCACATTATTGTCTGACTTGGATATCAACAATGTTAGTCAACATTTATTACGAAATAAAGACACCAGGTTATCGGCTTGATGTTGACCCGCATTAAATAGGAGTTTAGCAAATCCGCCGAAGCTCTAACTCAGAAAAATTCTAAGGGTAAAAGATTTTGTAGGAGGGAGTAGGCAACTTTGATTTTGTGAATAAGAGCAATGCTGGTATATAGCCAATAAGTGATGGCAGGGAGAAACAGAGGCGGCGTCCTAACTAAGCTACTATGGTGCACATTGGTCGACTCACTACTTCAATTGTTCTAGCATCTACCCTCAGGAATATCCAGATAATGTCACTGTACTCGTTCTATTTGATTATGCCTAGCAACTATATGCTCTAAAACGCAGACACTCCTGGACGTTACCGGCACTAGAAATGGACTTGTAATCAATACTTTAAATGATGTTATTCTCATCATGAAAAAAAATGAGGCTATTTGGTCTAACCCATCCAACGTTAAAAGACGTCACAAATTATTTGGGTGTTATCCAAGATTGCAAACTCCTTTGGACTAAACATTTCGCTCTAAGGACCTTCAAAGCACTGCCGACCTTCTTACAGGCAACCATTGGCAAAGCTTCTTCATCAATCCTACTCTTTAGGACTTTTTCCGAGCAGATGGAAAACAGCATTTGTCCAGCCTCCCTAAAAAAGACGAATCTTCTTCTCTGCCCTCCTACAGGCCCATTGCACTTACGTCCCTTCTTTTCAAGGTCATGGAAACGCTGATAAACCGTCAGCTCATGAAATATCTCGAAACACGAAAACTTCTCAATGACCGGCAGTACGGTTTTCGTAGCAACAGATCCACTTGTGATCTGATGGCATGTCTCACCGAAAAGTGGAACCAAATCGTACATCAATCTGTCGAAAGCAAGATAGTTGCATTTGATATTTCTAAGGCATTTGACAGAGTTTGGCATCAGGCTCTTTTGTCGAAAATGTGTGCTTCTTCTTCAATGGATTAGAAATTACCTTTCGGAACGTTCAATTCGATTGTCTTGGATGGTTTCAAGTCTGATATTCACAAAATAAATGATAGTGTGCCCCAGGATCCGTTCTGTCTCCGACACTCTTTTTAATTTTCATTAATGATCTCTTGTCTGCCACCTCTAATCCAATATATTACTCTCTGCTTTTCATATTCGTTCCCGGACTCACGTCCCTGCTCTTCGACTGTAGAACGGGAACGGCAGCGTATATTAAGCTCATTAAATTCTGATATTAACAGCATAACTAATTGGGGAACCACTAACAGAGTAGAATTTAATGGATCCAAAACACAATGCTGTCTGCTGTCATTAAAGCGAAATTTAAACACTCGGTCGTTAGACATGAATGGCACTTGCATTGTCGAAACCGATAAACTTTCCATTCTCGGTATGTGTGTCAATGAAAACTTACGTTGGAATGATCACATATTCGGTGTCATCAAAAACGCTGCGAAATGCCTATGTTTCCACAAGCGATGTAAGAAATACTTCACGCCCTCTGATCTGGCCTCAATATATAAGACACGCACTCTTCCGCCCAAAATTGGAGTACCCACATCTGGTCAGATGCGCCCAAAACATCTCTGCACCTGCTAGATAGGATTCAAAACCGTGCGATAAAACTCATTGGTGATACTAATATCAGTCAGTCAATTGACACGCTCGAACACCGACGAAATGTCTCCTGTCTCACTTAATAAGCCTAAAATATCGTGATTCGTTCCTAAGCCGTACAACTCGCTTATGGAATGCCCTGCCTAGCTCTTTATTTCCTAGTCTTTATAACCCTCAAACATTTAAAACCAACGTTCACCGGTACCTCTCTTTCTATCCTCCCTGATTTTACTTCGCCCGCGCTGTGTGCAAGCATTATAAAAAAACAAAAAAACAAAACATAGGTCTGTTACCAGAAAGTTCCTTCCGGATCTATGCGTCTGTGATAAGACTAATTCGATCTATTACTTTCACAGACTTTCGAGAGCAGCCTGTATTGCCTGCATGGGGCTTTCCCTTGGCTGGGCCTGGCTCTGCTCAAGATGAACTCATGGATCTCACTTCCCTGGATTCTTGTATTTATATCATTGGCTTAATTCTAATTGATCTTTCGTTTAAAAAAAAAAGTGAGTGGTCATTGGACTCTAATGCTCTAGATATGCTGTCTGACACAATGAATCTGAAACATCCATCGCAACGAATCTGAAAATATGAAGTCGAGCTTAAAGGAATGGCCTCGATAAGAGTCTATGCCTCGAAAGAAGTGAGTCGGATCTTCACAGTTGGCTTCAAGACCGATCTTGAATATTGTACTCGTAAATGATTTTTTTAGCAATTGGAGAACCCTCTTACCACTACCGAGTTAGTTCAAGAATGCAGTCGGAAGGCTGAATCGATTTAATCTTGATTGGGTACCACCTCACAATGAGATCACAAGAAATAAAATCGACAATGATCTTGCTAAGCAACGTCGGTATTGCATATGTCCTCAATTAGAGCTGCCATTGACAGTTGGGCTTCTTGCCTGCACAAGTATGGATGGCATGACTTTTCAGATTTCAAGCTGGGCAAACGAACGGTACTCGATTTCTCTAAAAAGTCAGCGCGGACATTTACTGGCGTCTTAACGTTGCACCACGCTAAGCATCTAAACGCGCTAGGCATACATGCGTCACACTAGCTCCTGCAAAGCCATAGTAATAATGCGGTGGAGCATCTACTCCTGGTATAATTGGAGTTTTCTCACTGACTCGGCTGCTCATCTTTCTATGAAATATTTAGAAATTAAGTTAAGAGGAACATGCGACTGTGCAACTGACCAGCTCTCTGCTGAGCACTTGTTTCCGACAGAAAAAAAATAAAAACGTTTTGAGCACTTGGCTTATAGTTGAAGTATGTTTGACTATTAACTCTATTTTATATTATTGTCGACGAAATTTTGGCTTTGTAGCGCTACTGGTATTGGTTTGTATCACGTTTTCAGGCAATTAGACGGATTTATACTTTCCGTATTAAGACCAAATTTGTAATTTAGTATGCTCTGTCCAAAATTAAGATAATTGCGCATCTCAGGCCAAAATCTAGCACATTTTTGAAACAGTTCAGAAAGTCAATCCCAAATTGCACAAAACATCGCACGCTTTTCAACTCAACGAGATACAGCTGGATCAGGCTCGTCTTTCCCGTGTTCTGAATCATAGAAGATACCTTCTTATGTTTTATCGGGGTAAGAACCTTTTATCCAATAATTAGTTCTGCTACGAATTGCCTCCGCTGGACGGGTGTTGAACATATTCTTCTGCTTCTAGAACTTTCAAAAGGTTGACAACACCTGCTTTTTGTTGCTAACAAAAAGTTTTGTAATGAAATAATGAAAGATGCATACAACACACTGTGAAATGTTATCAAGTGCTACCTGATTACCACAAAAACATCAAGCAGATATCATTTTATTTTTATTTTAAAAGTGTACCTTGTACCTACCTACAGACGTATTTCACGAGGATTGCAACAGAGAGAACTCATATTTACTACACAACATGTACATAGATACATTTTCGCAATTAATATAAACGATTAAGGTTATGTATCTTAACGAACGTGATCGCAATACGTATACTCAATTTTGACTAGATAGAATCATAGTTTGTAGGAAGTCCATAAACATAAACAAATTTTATAACGACCAAACAAAACTTAAAAAACCCAAGGTCACTGCGAAAACTTCAACTTTAAGCTACTCGTACTTTAATTAAAGTTTAAATTGTTGATCTTTGACTTTATATGAACGATCGAGATAAAAAGCAACACGAGTAGACAACTCTTTAGTGAAGGTCAAAGGGAAAAGCTGTACGAGATAATTGCTTTTTTTATTTCGTTTTTAATTCTAAGAGCGTACGTCAATTGTATGATAGTATTTGCGTGGCTTTTAATATGCGTTAACTGCAATGACTAGTTTATTTTAAACGTCTAACGAACTTTCAACCTGCAGGTATTTGGGAAGTCACATGACAACCAAACACCTTGTCCTTTACCTTTTTTGACAGCAATGATGGTTATGGAGCATCAGGCGCTCTCCACAATCATTCTGTACTATCCTCGACAAATGGTTTCGGGCATTTACGCAATACGGCAGACAAGTTCTTGTACGCTCCTTTAAAGAGACTAGTTTGGGTAGTGTCTCCTTTACAGTCACAAGACATGCTTTCAAGTCAACTCTTGCTGCCTTAAATAAATCAGCAGATAGGAAAACTAGTTGTACTTGAGTTTAGATATTGCCACTCGTATCCATACTTCATTTTGGCCGGGTAGACGTAACTTTGGCTTCCATTGCCCAAGTTGAGTAGTTCATTTTACCTAACTGCAAAATTTGTGCTGTTTCCACTGTCTCAACATATCACCAGCCATCAGACACTTAAACTGAAATCAAATGAGTTAACTGCTCAAAAGGGCCAAACCAGCGAGGTTAAAGGCACTCAGAAAATTTGTTGCTACCTATACTGTAGGAAGCCACGATTTTTATTAATTTATTTATTCAGTGTTGCAGTCCAAAGCCACTTCCCCGATAACCAGATCTTGCCAGCAAGTCAGCGTCCTGTCACCAGTACAGTGGCGCTTGTAGGTCGAATATCTGCGTTTCTTTCAAATTAACATATCTTATGGAAATCCTCCATCTTCTGACAGCGTCAAGAGTTTCCAAGCAAGACATAAGGTTTGCCATCGAGGAAGTCCTCCGGATCTATAAGGACATGCTGTCTAGCGCAATGATACCGGAACTCTGCTGCTGTTGCTATGCGAAGTCGATTTACTCTATACTCAGGACTGCCATCGGCCAGAATCTAAGCCAAGTAAAAAACTTATACATAGTAAGGAAGCGCTCAAGGCAACTGAATCATCTTCAAGCTAACGGGTGACCAGATAGCAATGATACAGGGTGAATGATTCGAACTCCAACTTTTTAAAATGCTATAATTTTTTTATTTTTTTAAAGATTTTATTGTGCCAAAGCAAAAAGTGTTGGAAAATACATCAATTTTCAAATTGTATCAGTAGTTCCCAATATGTCCATCTTTGGCGCGAATAATGGCCTTGAGACGGCCTAAGAAAGCATCGCGGGCTGCACGCAAGTGCCTCTGCAGTATTTTGGCCCATTCCCAGCGAAATGCTTGTTTGAGGTGGTCCAAACTTTGGTATTTTTTAATGCCAACCTTCGCCTTTAAAATACCCCAGACAGAGAAATCCAACGGATTTGCATCCGGAGAATTTTCAATCCATTGTGTCGAAGAAATGAAGTGTGGAACATTGTTTTTTAGCCAATCTTGGTTGACGCGCGCTTTGTGAGGCGGTGCCGAGTCTTGTTGAAATGTCCACGGTCTCGTACCGAAATGATTGTTTGCCTAAGGCTCCAATACTGCCTCTAAGACAGTTTCACGGCATACGACTCTTACTTTTTTCTGTTGGAACTTCATTGGCTTGAGACCAAGCTCATTTTTCAGTATGTGTTGCATCCGTTCCAACGATATGTTGAGCTCACGAGCCATTTTTCTTCCACTTCGACGCGGATTTCGCTCAATTCGAGCCTTCACTTTCCGAACCATTTCTGCCGATGGCGTTTTGCACGCTGCCAGTATCACGGTAACGAGCTGTGTTTCGAGACACAAATGATTTATTCACGTTGAGCTGCTGGAGGGCCCTAACGATAGCTACTTCTGGTTTTCCAGCCAAATATAAAGCAATCACACTATCACGTTTGAATTCCATCGCGGATAAAAATTTTTCAACACGACTGAGACGCGAATCGTTTAAAAGGTTTGTAAATAATAAAATTATCTGTCATGTGTCAAAAGTTCAGCTCACTGTCATGAACGGTTTGCAAATTATAGCAGTCTGAAGTTGGTTGCAGTTCGAGTCATTCAGGGTGTAGTTTTTCCAATTGTTATATTTCAGCAGCTGTCAAGGTTACCAATGACATCCAGCTGTCAAAATATTCAGTAAAATTTCCTATTTGCCGAACGATCGGTAATTATTAAAAAATATCGAAATTTTTGCTTAGTTATAAATACGCAACGTGTATTTCGTCGTGAGGCCGGTCGTCATCATGGCTTCAGTGTGCAAGCAATTCGTGGCACCGTGGAAAAGTTTCGGCGTGAGTGCACTCTTTTGGATCTTAAGCCACCAACCAGATAAAGATTGGTGCGAAATGAAAAAAAAACACAACCAGTATCGAAGAAGACCCAGAAATGTCGATTCGGCACCGATCAGCTGAATTGGGCGTCGCCAGAGAGTTAACCCGACTTATTTTGCGGTTGGATTTGGGCCTGCACACGTATAAGATTATGCTGATGAAAGAAATGAAACCAGACGACCATAGACAACGCTAACTGAGTGCTGGAAATGTTGGGCGGAGATTCGGATTTTGGCCAAAAAATCATCTTCGCGGACGAGGCTAAAACTGTGCAAAAACCAGAGGGCAACCGAATTGCATAACGAAGGGGGAGTTTTCTAAGATTTGGAAAGCCGTTTCCAAAAATAATGTCGTCGATGAAATAGTCAAAAAAATATATTCAGTATTGAATATAGAGTGCACTGATTTTGAAAAAAATGAAATGCGCAGAAATGTTTCCAGGCTTTCGTCAAAGATGAAGATAAAGTGGAATAGTGCTGGTAGACGGCTAGATCGCTTTTTGAAAATCAACAGCTCTTGGTTAGAGGAAAATTTCCAATTGTACAAGGCTAAAGAATATTCTTTGGAAATCAACGACTATGTTGCTAGTAGGCTTTTATTGGCTTCTAGTGCGGCTTCTGTGAAGACAAAAACACGCCACATCCAAGAAATAATATCTTCTCATTCAGAATCCGACATCTTTTTTGCGGCTGAACAAACAAAGCGACTATCGGGACAAAGATCTATTGCTCGTATCATGAATGAAGTTTGCACTAATAAACGAAAGAAAGATCCGGAACAACGCCAATTCACTGCTTTAGAAGCATTAGAACAATATGTTGACTGTTAAAATGGTAAAATAGTTCATTTATACAAGTTGATAGAAAAACCGACAGTCATCAGCCAAGCCAAAGTAACATGCCAGTCTAATGAAAGCAATCTACAATCCTTAATAGACTTAACAACTAATCGTTTATGTGAAGTTCAGAAGGATGTTTTGGATAGAACTGATTGTACCATTAAAATTAATATGTAAGTGGGGCTGCGATGGCAGTTCGGGCCATAGTCAGTGCAAGCAGAAGTTTAATCGTACTGACGTCACTGACGAGTATTTGTTTATGCTAGCTTTATCATAACTTTAATTACCAACTACGGCACAGTTATTTGGAAAAATTCAAGGACCTCTTCTACTCGCTACTGCAGACCAATCAAACTGTTATTTGCTAAAGAAACAGATGAGCTTACGCGCAATCAGTGTGCTAATGTACAAACTCAGATTGATTCCCTTATTCCACTACACATTAATCTTACAGAAAGACAAGTTGTGGTAAAATATGAATTTCACTTGACTATGATTGATGATAGGGTCTGCAACTCTTTGACAGAGACCAAATGCTACTACATTTGTAACGCTACACCCAAAGATATGAATTTACCTCATATTGCTATTTAGGCAACCAAACCCTAATACTTGCGCCTTTGGTGCTTATTTCATATAAGTTATAGAAGATTAAGTTTTAACTAGGCAGTGCTAGAAAATACAAAACGAAACATACAAACACGTTTTAAAAATGAATTGGGTCTACTAGTAGACATCTCTAAACACGGATTTGGGACGACAAATGACGGTAACACAGCTCAACAGATAAATTTTTTAAGGAACCTGTTAAAAGTGCTCCTATAACTGGTATTGACCAAAAATTAATAGAACGCTTTGGTGTTATTTTACGGGCTTTGTCTACATAGTGGGTACCAAATCAACATAACCCAGTTTGAAAAATATGCTGCAGAAACGCGAGTTCTTTTTTTGGATCTGTATCAAATGGTATAAAATGCCCGTTACCGTTCATAAAATATTATGGCACAGCGTGGATATAATAAGACATTGCTGACCAGTCGCATTGTTACTAACAAAGATTTATTGGCCATGCTACTTATTGCTTCAGATCCATTAATAAATAGTTTTAGAGAAGTACCGAAGAAACCAACAGCCAATATTTCCGCGGAAGTTATGTCCTTTTTAGCTAGCCCTACTGTTCCATCATCTCCTCCGGAATTAATTCATTCCTGAATTCAATTACAGCATCTTATAAAATCTTCGGATCTGAAGACTTATTCCATAACAAGAGTAGTGATAATGAATGAGTTATAAACAATTATAAACACCTTGATCAAAAAGTTCCCGTACCCAACCACCGTGTTACAATTTTTTTTCTAAAGTTAGTAAATCTGTTGTTGACATTCCCTCTAAATCTTAGCGTCATAGTTTGACATTTGCAAAACTTACGTAGCCAAGAGTACATCTAACTCTATGTGTGTTGGCGATTTTTTACATCTTAGAAATGAATTTAAATTTGCAACAACGAACTTGTACTAAATTTTGCGTAAAAAAACAGATTTAATGGTGCGCGAACGTTGGAAATGTTGGCAAAGTGTTTCGGCAACGATTCTCTAAAGAAAACGGTCGTTTACCAGTGACACGAGCGGTTCAAAAGTGGTCGTGAGTCAATCGAAGATGATGAACGCAGTGGCAGACCATCGACATCGAAAGCCGACGAAAACATTGATGAAGTACTCGTAAAAGAAATGTTGGTCAATAACCGCAAATTAACCATCAGAGAGATAGCGGAGCACTTGAACATTGCCTATGGATCCGTCCAAGACATTTTGGTTAATGATTTGGGTTTCCGTCGTGCAGCAGCAAAGTTGGTGCCAAAAGGCCTCAATTTCATGCAAAAAAGACACCGTGTTGACGTCGCAAAAAAGATGATTTGCGAGGTTGAATCCGATCCCACATTCATCAAAAGGATCATAAATGGAGACGAGACGTGGGCTTATTAGTACGACATGCAATCCATACATCAGGCAAGTGAATGGCGTTCACCAAATGAGCCGAGACCAAAAAAACCACGTCGTTTTCAGTCAAAAAAGAAGACAAGACTCACGGTTTCCATGGATTACAACGGTGTAGTGCATCATGAATTTTTGCCAGAAGGCCAGACAGTAAACAAAGAGTATTACTCGTATTTGGGCGTTATGAGACGTTTGCCTGAAGCAATTCGCCGAAAGAGACCAGAATTGTGGACAGAAAACTCGTGGATTTGCACCATGATAATGCACCGTCGCACAGTGCCATTATTATTCGTAATTTTTTGTCGAAAAATGCGACAAATACCATCCAACAGCCACTGAATCCACCTGGTTTGGCTCCCTGTGACTTCTTTCTGTTCAATCGAGTTAAAAAAGCCCCCAAAGGGGAACGCGTTTCAGCAGCCGAGAGGAAGTAATGGAAAAATCGCAGGAAGCACTGATGGACATACCGAAAACCGAATATAAAAAATGTTTCGAGCATTGGATCAAGCGCTGGCATAAGTATGTTGCAGTCGATGTGGATTACTTTGAAGGGGACAATATACAGGGTGAATGACTTTTTAAAATGCTATAATTTTTTTAATTTTTGATAAATTTTATTGTGCCAAAGCAAAAAATGTTGGAAACTACATAAATTTTCAAATTGTATCAGTAGTTTTGAATATGTCCACCTTTGGCGCGAATAATGGCCTTGAGACGGCCAAAGTAAGCATCGCACGCTGCACGCAAGTGGCTCTGCGGTATTTTGGCCCATTCCCGGCGAAGTGCTTGTTTGAGGTGGTCCAAACTTTGGTATTTTTTAGTGCCAACCTTCGCCTTCAAAATACCCCAGACAGAGAAATCCAACGGAGAATTTGCAATTCATTCTGTGGAAGAAATGAAGTGTGGAACATTGTTTTTTTAAGCAATCTTGGTTGACGCGCGCTTTGTGAGACGGAGCCGAGTCTTGTTGAAATGTCCACGGTCTCCGACCGAAATGATTGTTTGCCCAAGGCTTCAATACCGCCTCTAAGACAGTTTCACGGTATACGATCGCCACGCTCCAAAAAATAGGAGCGGAGAGCGACCATCGGCGGTTATGGCGGCCCAAACCATCACCATCGGTGCTGCCTGCTTTCTGGTGGCCGTCCGAAGGTGTAAATTTTCGAAGGGAGTCTCTGGCAAGTAAACTCTGTCATTTTGTTTGTTGACATATTGCTCGATAACAAATGGCGACTCATCGGAAAAAACCAAATTCTTTCAACTCTAACTTTTTTCTGTCGCGGTGTAAGATCGTGTGCTTTTTAGAACTTCAATGGCTTGAGCCTAAGCTCATTTTTCAGCATGTGTTGCATCAGTTCCAACGATATGTTGAACTCACGAGGCATTTTTCTTCCACTTCAATGTGGATTTCGTTCAATTCGAGCCTTCACTTTCCGAACCACTTCTGCCGATGTTGCTGGTTTTTTATGACCACCTCCATGGCGTTTTGCAACGCTGCCAGTACATGGTAACGAGCTATGGTTCGAGACACAAATGATTTATTCACGTTGAGGTGCTGGAGGGCTCTAACTTGTGATTTTCCAACCAAATATAAAGCAATCACACTATCACGTTTGAATTCCATCGCGGATAAAAATTTTTCAACACAACTGAGACGCAAATCGTTTAAAAGGCTTGCAAATAATAAAATTATCTGTCATGTGTCAAAATTTGAGCTCACTGTCACTGAACGGTTTGGAAATTATAGCAGTCTGAAGTTGGTAGCCGTTCGAGTCATTCAGGGTGTACATTTAGATGAATAAACTTGTATTTTAAATTTTCTGAATAAATTATTTTTGATCAAGGTGGTATATTTTCTATTTTTTTTTATTTTCTTTACCTATAAAATAGTCACAAAACGTAAATAAAGTATATAAAGTTTTTTACTACAATATGGTATATTAACTCATAAGAATAACACGAAATAGTCGAAAAAATAATTTTGTCCACTTAATATGTACTACGTGGAACACTGTGCGACGGCTTGAAGCACTGCCAGCGAAGCCGAGGCGGCAATTTGAATGATGTGGTATTCCACACACAATGGTAGGAACGTAGCTTAAAAACAAAGCCAGAATCAATTTTATATCTCACACAGTTGTTGTTTTATTAAAAAAATTTTTCTATCGTTCTTATCTGACGATCACACATGCGAAACCCCGTGGCTTGACGATGAATGCTGGATAGCGGATGCAGAAAGCGGAAGGCATACGAGTATATGTACATATTTAGATCACCGCTACAAAGAAGGACCAGAGCTCCTCTTGTGATCTACGAGCAAAAAAGGAAAAACGATCACCTTAGAAGGAAAATAAAGAACACGAGAAACACGAAATAGAGGAAATTGAAAGATGGTGTAGGGAGAAACACTTGTCGGACATCCATAGAACACTGATTGAGACCACGATGACAAGAAAAAGGACAACAGCGTAATAAAATACGAGTACATGACAACCATAATCACTGCGACCATCTAAAAAAAAATACCCTATTGAATTTGATTTGAATTTAGAAAATGATATTGTGTCTGCACTACACTAGGCAGCCTGCTTTCGCATAGAGTTATAGACCTTAACCAGGCAATTCAAAACTTAGAATTTGAGTCAAGCAGAGTACAGCTTTGGATAAATGCCTCCAAAACTTCTTTCATCTAATCGAACATATCTAAATAGACGATCGACAACATTGTGGTAGGAAGTGTCGTTTATGCGGTATGCTATCCAAGGTTTAGGAAAGAACCTTTAACGCTCAGTCAAAAGTGCTATATGAGTGTAAAACATGAATAGGAGATGGTTTTGTGAAGAGCATGCACCAAATCATTGCTAAAATATTATCGGACGAAAGCATGCCTCAGCATCGTATGCCCGTTTCAGAAGAAAGCAGACCAACTAGGTCAGGTGGGTTGCAAAGTAACCTCCTTGGCCACCAGAATGCACTGTTACTGCAAAAAAGTTTATGGTGCCTTGAAGTCCGTTCATATTTAGGCAGAGATGCCAAATTTCAGCGCGATACTGTCTTTAGTTTTGTTTTGACAGCTGATTGTTGTTGACGTGTTTGGCATCATGTTGAGTATGGACAAAAACGATTTTCGTTCTCTCATAAAACATTATTTTTTGAGAGGCAAAACGGCGGAGGAAACAAAAGAAAAGTTGGATAAATATTATGGGGATAGTGCTCCGTCAGATTATACCGTCAAATATTGCTTTCGAGAGTTTCGTGGTGGCCGCAACTCCACTACCGATCAAGTCCGCAGCGGCAGGCCCTCCGATGCGGTTACACAGGACAATGTAAAAAAATACATGAAGTGGTGTTGGCTGACCGGAAAGTGAAGGTGCGCCAGCTAGCAGATACCAGAAAGATTAGTGCGCTCAGTCACACGCCATATTTTGGGCAATATTCTGCATATGAAAAAGTTATCCTGCCGCTGGGTGCCGCGAATGACCAAAAACACGAAGCCGAGAGCACTTCGAAAGAGTGTTTGGGCTTGTTGATGCGGAATCGGGCGGACTTTTGGCGTCGATTGGTGACTGGATTTGGATCCCTCGGACTATTCTCTCTTCCCAAACCTCAAAAGATGGCTCATCAATAAAAAATTCAGCTCACGCGAGCAAATCATCGACGCCACGGAGGAGTATTTTGCAGACCTTCCCGAAAATTACTTTTCGGACGGGATCAAGAAGTTGGAAAATCGCTGGAATAAGTGTATCAAACTAAAAGGGGACTACGTATATTGAATAAAATAAAAAAAAACGTGCTTTGCGAAGAATAGGGGAGTGGCAACATCAAATACGCGACAGGGAGCACAGTATGCCCTGTATACAGAGAAGCTACAAAAGCCGCAAGAAATCACTGCTCAGCGACGCAGGGCCTTCTGACAAAAAGTTTGGGCAACTGATGACTCAGGGCCTGTGGAGACTACGGCTTTGAAGAAAAAATTATAATAACCGGAATAGGCTTCGTTCGAGCAAAGGTCAAGGAGGTACATATCAACACTTGTTATGCATCTGCAAACAGCACCTATGAGGAATTCCAGGGTATGTTGATTAGGCTCGTGGATGATGCTAGAGATCGTAGTCCAACAATGGACTAAGGCTCATTTACCCTGATTTTTGAAGAGTCTACAATAAAATAATGTATCCAGGCACAGCAAGTGCTATGGCCACCGATATTACAAAACAAGTAACAAGGGCTTGCGACGCATCTATAGTCCGGAAGACGTCAACAAATAGCCAGCCACCAGTATCCTCGCGGAACGAAGAGGTAGTAGAGAAAACTATTCCAAGGATCCAGAGGTTTTCCCTCCTATCAGAATCTACAGGTTCAATTCAAAAATAGGCGTAGGGACCTGAAATTAGCCACCCCTAGAAGCAAAAACTACAGCCTTAAAAAAAACTCTGCGAGCAAGCAGATGTAAATCCTTTGGATACCTCCTACAGCACAATCGTATAAAAACTCAAAGGCATTAGAGCGCCTTTACCTCCATGTCGAGGCAGAGCATACAGAGCAACTTCAGGAAATACAGGAGATCGCTGCCGTCACAGAAATGAAGCTCCTGGATGTATTTTTTTCTTTCTTTTTTAAAAAAGAACTTAACACTCAAGTGAGTATGAATACACTTATAATGCCTCAGCATGTGTTAAGTTTTTTGGAAAATGGGATAGAGAGAGAAAGAAGATGTTTAGGCTTAGTGGTTATTTCGCTCCATGGGTGGCATCCAACATTTAATAAGGAGACTAAATTCTTAGCGGAAGTTGGCTTGATGTTGATTTCTGGTCAACTACTCGTCTTACTTGATTTTCGTTAACAGAGAAAAATGGATGATATGTCTTTCGGCGAGGCTGGGATTCGAACACCGAACCTTCCGATTTGGAAGCCAGTCCGCTACCACTTGCGCTACGGCCACCCACTCGATGATAATAAGTTACATGAATTGGATAGCATACCAAATAAGGGCTAGCTTAAAGCCATCAAAACAAACACAGAACCATTAGCGGAAATGTATAATAAGTGTCTAACAGAAGGGGTTTTTCCAGACCAATTGAAAAAACAACATCTGACGATGCTGCCCAAAGGAAACAACCGTCCAATGAGTCATTGTCAAACCCTCCCATATGCCTGTTAGACACAATGCGCAAAATGGTAAAATACTCGTGGTGGTGCTAAAAAATGTGATGCTGTAAGAACACTGAAGTTCAAAAATCCGTTCAACTCTGCAAACTGGGGACGCATAGTGAACTTCCTTAGAGAAATTGTGGTGCCAAGGTTCCTAATTGAGTTATTTACCAAAAACGATTCCTGATCTTCGATATCGACGTTGGAGTAAGTCAATACCACCTATCTGGCGGAGTACCACAAGGAACGGTGCTAGTTCCCATCTTATGAAACATTATGTGTGACAGGGTTCTAAGGTCGAAAATCCCAAATGAGGCAAAAATCATAAGCTATACCGATGATATAGCAATTGTTGTAGCGGCGAAACACCTGGAGGAAATCGTGGGCATTTGGGAATGAATGTATCCATAAAGAGTAGAGCTCGCCGAACATAAAATGAAAGCAGTACTACTAACCGATCGCAAAAAAAGAGTTACAATCATTAACAGTGTAGGCGATCAACATATATCATCCAAACTGATGATCAGAAAACTAGATGTGTTGATCAACGCTAAGCTCGCTTGAAAGAACGTACGACAAAGCTGCCTTTGTGAGTGAGTGCGTCCTTATCCAGAATAATGTCGAATATTGAAGGACCCAAACAACAAAGGAGATTAATTCTGTCAAGGGTGGTGTACTCGATAGTAATGTAAGCGGCACTAATATGGGCCTAAGCAGTGAAAATTAAGTCTTATGCAAGAAGGATTAACTCCGTGCGCTGAGAGTATGCTGTGCTTATCGGACGGTGTCAGACGATGCCATATGTGTTATTGTGGGAATATACTCGTACCTGTTATGATGTCAAATCCAGTATCCATCCAAAATTCTTTAAAGTCCACCATCGAACAGATTTGTACATTACGGCAGATCTTCTAAATCGACACTCACCACTAACATAACATACATACCATATGCCTATTGCAGCTGACATCGTTAAAGATTATACGAGCTATGATCGGTTTTGGCATCCCTTATAAACTTGTCCGGCTCTGTTGTGTGACAATGGAGAAAGCTCGCTGCTCCATGAAGGTCGCAAATGATTTTAACGAGTTCTTTCCTCTCAAAAAAGGCTATTGACCTACCAAAGGATCAATCTTTCGAAAGAGTGTGCAACTTTTTGCATATGGAGATACCATAGACAATATCGGCAGAATACAGGGAGCTGTTTGTGAAGCATTTGGCAGTACTGAAGCAGAAGAGGTGAAGACAGGAGTGGCAGTAACCGAGGGAACACAGACAACATCGATGTGGGCTAGGTTAAACAGGGGTATGATGGATATGCCATCACACAGACACCAAAACGTGTCCATCGCGATACCTGTGGAACCAGTTGAATTTGTGCTCAAATGGCGAAAACCTAAACAATCGCCCTGGTGAAACGCCCAATTTCCCAGCAAAAGCCAAGAAAACATTTGATCTTCGAATGATCTTCGACTACGTGATATTGCCTGCGGATCACCGCAGAATCTGGAAATATCCGTAACTGACAATTTGAGTCTCTTTTGTGTGCTGCCGCAGGAGACAGTGTCCTGTCAGGATTCCTATTGCTGTGCTAAGCTTAGTTTCATTTTATTAACTTATTAGATCTTTTGCCGTCAAAGATCGGCCAAAGAGCCTTGGATACCCTATGTCCTTCAAGACTTGACCACCTTAGGTTGGGAGTCTTTGTGATTTTTCCCTCGATAGTCCCACTCACTATGCAAAGGGGTGGTTTGATTTCGGCAACCTCACTGTTGTCGAGTAGCCCTCCTTTCTTGCAAGCTCGTCCATTTGTTCATTTCCTTTAATACGGCCGTGGCCTAATACTCAGCGCAGTTTTACTCGGTTCTTGAGCACTGTGCGACAGCCCCTGACTGTATCAGAGTTGACGTTGGTTGATTCCATTGCCTTGAGTGCGGCCTGGTATCGATGTAGATAGCGATATTTCTTTCGGATACCGATTCAGTCTGCATTAGCTCAACCGCCTTGAGGGCAGCCAGAACCTCTGATTGTAAGACACTGCTTGCGTCCGGTAGTCTTATACATATATAGACACTCTTAGTTCTGGGTCTTCTTAGAAGATATCAGAACCTGGTCCTTCCTCTGTTTTGGAGCCATCTGTGAAAATTGCAATTTCATTTGGCCTGATTCTTGGATTTTTTTTTTAAAGCCCTCCCTCTCCGAATATATTATATCATACGAAATGCCGCAGTCGACCAAGGTAGGTAAGTCATCGACAAAACATCACAATTGTCGTGTATACCTTCTAGATAGCCAAGGACTTTGCCCGAATTGAATTTGAAATAGACAATAACTTTCGCTGTGCTAAAGCTGTCTTTATGGGCAGGAACTGTAGAAACTGTAGAAACTAGACAACGATCTGGTGGGATGCAAATACCTATTTAATGAAATTCAAATGTGTAAATATAATTAATAAATTCCAACAAAAGATGAAACTTCTCGGAATCATTTTGCGGCTTATTTGTTTCCTCAACTACAAATTTGGTTAGTGTTCATGTTGTTTCGGCGTAAACAATCCAACGTTTCGAATGCAAATTTTTCAAAAATACATAAATTAACTGCTGACTGTCTCACAAGTCACTACGAAACATTCCAAAGAGATGTAGAGAAAGCAGTTTTGAGTTTAACAAACGATTTGGTATTAACTAATTAATATGATAATTAGATTATGACTAATAGTTCCTTTTGTATCTAAAACGATTGTTTAATCTGCAACAGTGAAAAATACAAATATTGTTGTACAAAATCGAACAACAATTACGAGTATTTCAGAAAATATTTCCATAAAACATCGATGTTGCATGTCTACTCTGGACCTTGACATACTTGCATGTACAACGAATAAAAGAGATTGCTGATCTCCTTGCATCTGTTCTACTAAAGTTCTATGCGATAATGACAGTGAATTGCCAACCTACCTATAAACGACATATAAGAAGTTACGTGAGTAAAAACTTCTTGGAGGTCGATCGGTTTCACTTTCATAATTGCCAACAAACCGGCCTTTAACACATTCAACGGTCGATCCAATTACCTGATTTATTATCTAAATTATTTCAGAAAACAACATGTTGCATTGGAGATCTTTATACTCGTATTGTGTGTTTCTCCTCCTAACTAAAAAGATAAATACAAATTTGGGCGGAAATTGAAATATGAAATAAGCAGACTCGTGTTGATTAATTGTACAATCAGAGAATTATGTAAATTAAAGCAATTCAAGAGAGTGTTCCATTGAAAGTGAAACCGCGGGAAGAACTATTTGTCAATGAGTAACCGATAAGTTATCTTGTCAGTGACTCATGGTACACAGAAACGTACTATTGTGTTTTCAGATTAGAATCATCTACGGGCTTTTACTTTTAGAAGCTTCAATATTGAGTCTTTTACGCATAATATGTAGATTTCTTCTCACAGTTTGATTGCCGAAGTCCAAGACTTTCACTAAGCAAACTGCTCCATCCCAATTAGTAAACATTTCTTAAATGCAGCATAGCCATTTTGCTGTAGTCGTAGCTGGACACTCTTACCTACGCTAGCAGTTACCTTACTTTAGGAGGCGCCGCACTCCTGGGTCTCTTTATTTAGTGTGAACTTGGGCTAATTGCCTCCAGTTGTGCACAAAATGTTGGCTGAGTTGGGTGTGCCACCTTAAGAAAGAACTCCTTTTACTACGTTGTTCCTCCGGTCGCAGCAGTGGTATTCATCCGTTCAACATGTACTAACCAATGGCGCCGTCAATGTCATACACTTCGTTCTCCAAATTCCGGTTATACCGCTTGAAAATACAAGCGACGATTTCGTCCACTTTAGATAAAAGCCATGCTTACACGCTATAATAGTATCAGGACGATAGCTAGGTAGGTAAAAGTAGCTGTTGGACAACACCTATTGGCCACGTGGATCTACGACCCTCTTACTCATGGAACCAGTTTGAGCTTATGATGAAGCGTAAGATACTGTTTATGTCTATATTCTTTAGATCATTTAACTCATTGTAGAAGAAAGCTCCTAAGTGAAGTGTTCTTCCCTGTGAGAGAGCTGGACATGTACAGAGTAGGTGGAGGATTGTCTCCTCTTCCTCCTCGTCCATGCAGCTTCTACAGAAATCGTTTGTAAAAGCGCCAAGCCTTCTTGCATGCTTGGTTATAGGCCAGTGTCCAGTCATGACACCTATGATGGTGCTGACATATTTCCTATTTAGAAGGGTCAGACTCTTAGAGCGATTCAGATCCAGCTTTCGCCAGATCTGTTTAGTCGCTAGACATGTTGGTCCAACAGTCCACGTAAGGTCCGTTCATTTATTAACTTCCAGCTTTAATATTGATTTGCACGTAGCGATTGATATACCTATGTTACCCTTTTCCGGTAGAATAGGTAGAGTGGTTCCAATTTTGGCGTGTTCATCGGGCCCTCAGTTCCCTGGAATGTCTCTGTGGCCCGGCACCCGACAAAGGTGAAGGTTGAACTGCTCTGTCACCTCCGTAAGAGATGATCGGCATTCAAAGGCGGTTTTAGAATTTAATGGGACTGAGTCCAGGGACTTGATAGCGGTCTGACTGTCCGAAAAAATGCGGATATCCTTCGCAGATATCGCGTTTTTCTTCAGGCGATTCTTTAATTGCCAAAATTTCCGCCTAGAACATGCTACAGTGATTTGAAAGACGGAAAGAGAGACTTAGATTTAGCTTATCTGAGAAAACACCGCCGCCAATCTCGATCGGTTTTTTATCCGTCTTCCTTCCAGAAGGATCTAGAGGGGAAGCCTGCTTGGAAGTCTTTGTCAAGTTCAGGTATGGTGTAATCAATGGTCTTTGTGAGGATTCCTAATGCCTTAAGAATATTAGCGTGGCCAAATAAATTATTTGTTTACTGTGGAGTCGCTTTAAGGCGAATAGCTGCAGTCGCAGCTACAGAATATCTAATGCCGCGAGGGGGGGTAGAACGTAGGGCACCGCTTATGCATAGACATGCTGTTCTTTGGACTCTGCTTAGGTTGCTGCTGTTGACTGCATTGTTTAAGGCCGTCCACCAGACAACAACCTCGTAGGTGATTATCGGTCTTATGACCGAGATGTATTGCCTGTTGGTTATGCGAGATTGAAGCCCCCATTTGTTCACAATAGCTTTTTGCAAGAAAACAAAGCTACTGCAGCTGTCTTGACTCTTTCTTGAATGTTAGGCTTCCAGTTTAGTTTCCTGTCAAAAATGAGACCCAGCTATTTTGCTGTACCGGTACCATTTGGTACCATTTATTGAGGGAGAGTCTATAATTGAAATTTTATATTTCCTGGAAAAGAGGACAAGTTCAGTTTTATGGGGGTTTACTCCTAGTCCACAACAATCTGTCCAACGCCTTAATCTGTTAAGATTTGGCTGAAGCAGTTCTTTAATGGTATTAAGATGCTTACCTGAGACGGCTATAGCAACGTCATTCGCATGGGCAATCACCCTGCTACCACCCGCTTCCAGGTATATCAGCAGTTCATTAACTACTAAGTTCCAGAGAAGGGGAGAGAGGACACCGCCTTGCGGCGTACCTCTGCTGACGTATCTTTCAGCAGAAGCCCCACCTATTTGATTATCCTGCTATTTAGCATAAGACTGATCAACTTCCCAAGTGAGTCGTCTACCTGCAGAGTTGACAGCGCAGTCGTGTTTGGGGATGTGTTGACGTTGTTAAAGGCACCCTCTATGTCCAGAAAAGCAACCATTGTGTACCCTAGTGCATGCAGAGCCGTTTCAACCGACTTTCCTTTACAATAGGCATGTTGAGCCGTCGACAAATTTCTGCTCGTACATGGATATCAATCAGTTGTTCTAGAGTTTTCAGAAGGAAAGATGATAGGCTTATGGGTTTGACAGCATGAGAACATTTTTCGGCTTTGCGAATGAAGACTACATTGACTTCTCTCTATGACAGTGGAACGTGGAACAGTTCTAAACAGTTCCTCATGATATTCTCTAGCGTAGGCAGGATAATATCTGAGGACATTTGTAGCTCAGCAAGTATAATACCGTCCGAACAAGCAGACTTGTATGGTTTGAAGGTATGCAGCGCCGAGAGCAGTTTGTCTCTTGTAATCAGACCATGAATTTTGGTCACGGTTGCAGTAGTACAGTTTGGGTTGCTACTGGCCGCGAGTAGGAAGCTACCTGGAAATGGAACCATCGGTTTTTTTGTCAAACAACTAGGCATCATAGGATTTGTAGAGAAGATTTTTCTTAGCCGCGATGCCTCAGAAGTTTCTGTAATTTTGTCACAGAATGATCTCCTGGACTGTCGCTTTCCCTTCCTCAGTTCTTTTTTGTATATTTTAAGGGATTCTTTATATGAATCCCAGTCAGTCATTTTTCTTGTGCTTTTTGCTAAGTTTTCTGCAAATGTTCTTGAGCGGTCGATAGGAACAGGACGATAAGAGTCATATAAAGTGCTTTCTGCATTGTTAGCGAGAAGGATTTGATTCCTTTTAAATTTTTGATAGCGACAATGACTTCACTATTTTTCGGCAGAATTGCAGAACAGGAACAATAACGCTAATACTGCTGGCATTATATGTTTGGAAAAACAGTCAATGACCAGAATTAATGGCCCCATATAACATAAAGCACACAATAGCTTTCCGCTGACTACTCTGACCTTTAATAGACCACATAATGCCGAACATACTACTATGGCGCATATCACTGACATAAAGAATGTCCGCTGGGGTGGAGCGGGCAAATGGGAATTGAACAACTATGACACTACTGTGATAATTCCTATTGAGAGCAGAAAAAGCGCCTTCTTAGAATTTGATTGCCAGAAAATTCTATGAGACCTGATTCGAAAGCTACACTCTCTATCTCATGCTTGAGCATCACTTGCCAAGTAAACTGATCAGAATCAGCTCACAACCTGCTCCTATTACTGATGAAGCAAATGAGCTTCTATCTATTATCGATTGTGGTGACGAATGAGGCTTCAAGTCACACTAATGGCATATACCCAGTTATAGTTAAAAAAAAAAAATATGGACCAGTTGCTTGAAACCCGAAAAGAATCTTCACTTCTATCCTGATACTGGCAAACATACCGGACCGAATGAGAATAATTTTTATACCGAAAATCGAAAAAGTTAGCTACACGCTCGCCAAGATCTTCAGACCTATCAGTCTGACTCCCTTCATGTTATAGATTATGGAAAGAATGATCGAGCTTCATGTGTGCAAAACGGTTCTGCGAGCGCATCCTTATTCCAAGATTCTGCGAGACAGCGCTTCAAAATCTGATAGGCAGAAGTGAAGTCGCACCTCGACAAGAAGAATTACGCGTTACACGGCCTTAATAAAACCAAGCATATCCTATGCGGGGATTGTCTCATAAAATAAATTTTCACTGATGCTTTTGCTGGACTTCGAAAAACAGTCCGTCTCGGCTGTAAGAGGGCTTTCCCTAGCACGCTTGGCTCTGCTTTAGATGCGCTGAATTTCCGTCTCCTTGATATTCAAATCCTTATCTGCACTCTCAAGGCCACAAAATGAGTAATCGTTTTCTTTTGCTCCAAGTGGTTACCATCGCGATTGCGTTTTCGGGCGTCTGGCAGTCTTCATCATGGTGTCACGGTGCACATGCACCGTCAGCGTCGATCAACCCTCGGATCATGAGCCTCTCCACGAAAACCCCCTAGCCAACCCTAATCTACTTATACCTAGGAGGAGCTACACATGTAACGCACCGACCTAGGAGAGCGTATCGCCTCTCTTCCTTCTTTAAGCCACCAGTATTCGGTGTACTGCTTTTAATACCGGAATACTATCCCTACCTTGCACTAACCTTTTAGCGTCAATATGGAAAAATGCTTCAGGAGGAATAAAGCCAGCTTGAAGTGTATTCTCGTGCATTATATTGGGGTAATATGCCCCAAAGACCAGGCTATTATCGCTCGTCATTACTCTTGCGATGTGCTTTCGAAATCACCTTATTTACGAAATTGCCAATCCCATTTAGTCCAGCTCCCTTGTAAAGGATTTTGTTGGGATACAATTTTATACACTCAGATGGCAAATGGTAAGATGGCATTAAACCACACCGGACAACTGTAAGCGATGATTGGCCTGATTGGGGTCACGTAGCATTTGACTTTCATCCTGGAATTAAGTTGACTGCTTGGAACAATCTTCTTGTCAAAGCTAAAGCCTTCTTGGCCCCAGTCAGACAAGCATCTATGTATATGTTTATTAAAATAGAAATATTTATCAAGCCAGATACCAAGTTATCGAACTGCGCTTCTTACCGCTAGTGGTGGTCCACGCTGTCCAATGATGGCCAAATTTCGCCAGTTATTTCTGGTATTCCAAGAGGCCCTTCTCAATGAAGATCTAAATAAGATTGTTTCTGACTTTTGGAAATTGATTTTCAATTTACAATCATCGCAATATTCCTTAATATGATCGAAATCGCGTTGCAAAATATTAAACAGTATGGGAGAAATAACCGACCCCTGTTGTAAGCCACTTTTTATGTTAAAAACTTTACTCGAAATCATGTTGCCACATTTGACAACGAACTTCTTTCCCATAAGCATATCGTAAATTATATATACCAAAGGTCTCCGCCGCATAAATAATTTCATGCCTCACCCTAAAACCAAACTGATTGTTGTCCGGGATTGTATTGTTATCCCCCACCTATTTCAACAGAGCTCTGTTGACTACGTTTTCAAAAAGCTATGACTTTTTCCCATCTTTCTGGCAATTTGTGGATCCCATCCCAAAAGAACTGCGTCGGCTTGGCAGCCAAGAATGAATAAAGGAAATTTTTGATATTCTGTCCTGATAAGAACCATATTTTACTGAGGGCGTTCTGCATCGACCGGAACAAATGGTAGCCAGAAGGGGCAAGGTCTGGGCTATAAGGCGGGTGGGGTAAGAAAATTATTGCCTTGTATCTGGTCGCATATTCCGGGCGTTTTTCGGCCACTGCTCTCTTCAAACGGATTAATTGTGTTGTGTTCGGTAGCGTTGTCCATTGATGGTTTCACCCGGTTTTAGCAGCTCATAATACAGCACACCCATCTGATCCCATCAAATACAGAGCAATACCTTCGCGGCATGAATATTCGGCTTTGCCGTTGATTTGGCTGGTTGGCCGGGTTTCGCATATATTTTTTTGCGCTTGGGGTTGTCGTAATGGATCCATTTTTCATCACCAGTAACAATCCGATGCAAAAATGACTTCCTTTTGTGGCGTTCTAGCAGAATTTCGGACATGCAAAACCGCCTTTCGACGTCTCTCGGCTTGAGTTCATGTGGAACCCAATTTCCTTGCTTTTGAATATATCCAGCTGCTTTTAAACGTTTTGAAATGGCTGCTTGACACCCAAAGATTCTGCGAGCTCTTCTTGTGTTTGGCAACAATCTTCATAGAGTAATGCTTCCAGTTCTTCATCTTCAAACTTTTTTGGCTGCCCAGGACGTTCATCGTCTTCCAAGTCAAAACCACCAGTTTTAAATCGTGCAAACCACTTTTGGCACGTTCGCTTAGCTAGCGCATCTTCACCATAAACTTCCACCAAAATACGATGACTTTCGGCAGCTGTTTTCTTTATATCAAAGTAATGAAGAAGAACTCCCCGCAAAAACACTTTTTCAGGCACAAAGTTTGACATATTTGAGTGAAAAAAAATTATTGTTGTTTACGCTTCAAATGAATGACATATACTGAAATGACGTACAATGACAGTAGCTTTCCAACGCATGTTCCAATGGAATAATAACAATGGAATAATACAAGTGACGTCATCTCTTAGCAAACCACACGAAGTTATAGACCCAATACTTTGCCAATGTTCGGAAGTATGTAGACTAATTGACCGAAGATTAGCAGGGTTGGTCCTAATTTTATCGCTCTTTGGGATAGGGTGTATCACTGCTATTTTCAAATGCGCTGGATATTAGTGAAAATATCCACCGCTTCCAGGAGTACATGTCTCAATACCACCTTTGGAATTCGGTCTACTCCCGCCGACTTTTTGTTCTTCAGTGCCTCTAAGATGCACAGGAGCGTTTGTCACGTTTTCTTCATTAAACACGATGAAACCGTGGGTCTCAGATTGCCAATTATGGATTTAGTTACGCAGATATAAATGATATACGTAAGTTCTGTTTTCAGTATCATGGTTACGGTAAACTGGATTGTTCACAATATACATGGTTTCGAAATAAGCGCCCAGCAATCCAACTTTCTCCTGTGGGTCTTCAACGACAAAGATACCGTCTCCAGAGTTGGCACTTTCTGGACTTATAACCGCGGTCACTAATAACTGTCTTTTTTCTGTCGTCTGTATGATTCGAACACCAAAGGAACGAATGACACCAGTATGCCTGTTGCTATGGAGGTACGAAATCGACTTTACTCTTGCTCAGGTATAGTTTCAGCCAGAATCTGGGGCAGGAAAGGAATGTAGGCGCATCTTCACGGATGGCTCTAAAACCGATCTACGATGCGGTACCTTTTTGGAGAAGAACTCAATCCTAATGGCAATGAACTACATACAATATATTGTGAATGAGCATTGAAGAGAGTGAAATATAAGCTACGCTTACGGCCTTTCTAAGTCCTCCTAACATTTCTAAGGTAGTTCGAGAATGCAAGGCTTAAAACCTTCCTGAACCGTTTCGATTTGATTCTACAAACAAAGCTTTTCTGATCGCAGTCGTAAGGCCGAATTCACTGAGTTTGGTTTGGTTTCAGTGGGATCACGGGAATAAGATTGCTGATGGCTTACTAGACAACGATCAGAAGAGAGTTTTTTCAAGATCTGACGCTACGTCCTCGGTCAGTTGAGTCTCATGCAACAAGTACCTCCGGACGTTCCTAAGAGATTAGGGGTCCCTAAATAAGAAAGGCTGTAGACTGTTTACTCCCGTAATGAGCCACTATGCTTTTGCTGAGCAGTTAAGTGTGCTGGGCTTATGTGACACAATATCCTGCGACCCTTTCAGGATATTGTGTCACAACGGAGCACATTCTCTGAGAATGTCCAGCCTACGCTCGTAACAGCGCGCAGGTATTCACTTCTGATATGATGGGCTCTGGAATTGTAGAACCTTTGTCACTAAAACTTGCATTTCTGCGAAAGACTGAGTAATTCTAGTAAAAAGAACATTTAAGGATTGCAACGGATTATTTCTTTGTCTGAGAATTCAATTGCAATAAAATCTGCTTCAAAAAGCCACAAATATAACTTTGAAGTTATAAAGAATCCAACCTACGTCAGAGTAGTTTCGCAACTACGAACTCTGTTAATTTAACCGAATGTAATTGTATTCGAAAAAGCTAAGATAAACACAACGACACCATAGATGTGGACGACAATGGACCACATTTTCCCAGCCAAGAAAATGTTGGAATCCCAGCCGCCTGGTCCTGGACGTCGAGTTAGACCGAATATCAGTTTCATGAGTCAAGCGACTAACTACTTCTGCAATCCGGCAACCAATCTTTCCAATGTACGTTTCTTTCGATCCACTAAAACTACAATACATCTAAAAAAACCTTTCTCCTTATGTCGCAAAGCATTTGGTCATCCTAAGTGCACGGTGACACAGATCTGGGGAGAAAGATTCGCATCTATGGCTCGAGATGATTTAGCCTTGCGCAAAAAATCTTCCTCTAACATAATTTGTGGGAAAGACTTTAGGCCATAAGCCAAAGATTGCCGTCGCAATTTTCTACACAGACTTATACTCTGATGAATCTACTCGTAAAGATGATGCGACCTAAAAACTGTTGCAAAATAAATTTACAAGCTAAAGACAAGGCCATTAGCTATGCTTGTGTTGTTCCCTAAGAGATAGAAATCAACCAAGCAACGCCAACAAAACGACATCTTACGAATAATTTCCTACAGTCTACAGATAGGAATTACAGGTACAAGGCCATCATAATGACACTTAGAAGTATCTGTACGTACGTGACAGAATTTACACGGAATTGAATAAGGGAACAAAGCATAATAACAAGCATACGAGTATTGGCTTTTAGACCACACTTCTATGTCACACCATCTTTCAAATTCCTAGAATAAATTTGCAACGTCTCCGGATGAAAAAACTCTTACCATCTTTGTTAAAAGAAAATGATGTTAAAAAAAAAAGGAAAATATTCTGTTGTACTTAAGCCAATAAAATATACCCCTTCGTGTCAGTTCTGAAAGATTAGAGGAAGCTAATCAGTATCTTTAATGCAAACATGCAAGCTAGCCGTATCAGTTGCGGGAAACCTCAACTTTTTATCCACACACATTTTAATCTTAGCCCTCTCAAGGCGAGTACGTTTCCGTTAAGTGCATGAAGCAGAAGAACACTCTCATCAAATCCCAACGGTCATGAGATGATTGAAGTGCGGATATGTGTGGCTAACAATAAAAACCAAGAAATCATCTTTGATGTATCCGCACACATGGATAGGGTCATTTCCCGCCAAAAGAATAATTAAATTCTTTTGTTGGTTGATTAGGAGTTGGATGCTCATAGGGGTATACTCTCATACGGATAAGAGTATAAAACTAACTTTTAACTGATCGCTATTATGTTTAGATATACAGGGTGACTTACTCGAACTCCAACTTTTTAAAATGCTATAGTTTTTTATTTTTTGATAAATTTTATTGTGCCAAAGCAAAAAATGTTGGAAAATACATCGCACCTTTGGTGCGAATAATGGCCTTGAGACGGCCGAAGAAAGCATCGCACGCTGCACGCAAGTGGCTCTGCGGTATTTTGGCCCATTCCCGGCGAAGTGCTTGTTTGAGGTGGTCCAAACTTTGGTATTTTTTAGTGCCAACCTTCGCCTTCAAAATACACCAGACAGAGAAATCCAACGGATATGCATCTGGAGAATTTGCCATCCAGTGTCGAAGAAATGAAGTGTGGAACATTGTTTTTTAACCAATCTGGTTGACGCGCGCTTTGTGAGACGGTGCGGAGTCTTGTTCAAATGTCCACGTTCTCCGACCGAAATGATTGTTTGCCCAAGGCTCCAATACTGCCTCTAAGACAGTTTCACGGTATACGATCGCTTTTAATTTGGCGCCACGGCTCAAAAATACGAGCGGAGAGCGACCATCGGCGGTTATGGCGGCCCAAACCATCACCATCGGCGCTGTTTGCTTTCTGGTGGCCGTCCGAAGGTGTACATTTTCGAAGGACCTCTCTGGCAAGTAAACTCGGTCATTTTATTTGTTGACATATTGCTCGATAACAAATGGCGACTCATCGGGAAAAACCAAATTCGGCAACTCCCCACTTTCGTGCAAGCGTAGCAACTCCTTCGCTCTTTCGACTCTTACTTTTTTCTGTTGCGGTGTAAGATCGTGTGCTTTTTGGAACTCCAATGGCTTGAGCCCAAACTCATTTTTCAGTATGTGTTGCATTCGTTCCAACGATATGGTGAGCTCACGAGCCATTTTTCTTCCACCTCGACGCGGATTTCACTCAATTCGAGCCTTCACTTTCCAAACCATTTATGCCGATGTTGGTGTTTTTTTATGATCACCTCCATGGCGTTTTGCAATGCTGCCAGTATCACGGTAACGAGCTATGGTTCGAGACACAAATGATTTATTCAGGTTGAGGTGCTGGAAGGCTCTAACGATAGCTAGTTGTGGTTTTCCAGCCAAATATAAAGCAATCACACTATCACGTTTGAATTCCATCGCGGATAAAAATTTTTCAACACAACTGAGACGCAAATCGTTTAAAAGGCTTGTAAATAATAAAATTATCTGTCATGTGTCAAAATTTGAGCTCACTGTCATGAACGGTTTGCAAATTATAGCAGTCTGAAGTCGGTTGCAGTTCGAGTCGTTCAGGGTGTAGGTAGTTCTAGTACCTGATGTATCTGATTTTGGCAGCTAAGCAAAGTATTTGGCTTGGTTAATTTTTAGCATTTTGTGAGGGAAAACGAAAAGAAGCTTCAATGACGATGATGAACTCTCTACACCAGCTTCAAAGATTTATTACTTCATATGAGCATAGCCATGGTAGTATCAGAAAAACCGTGTTGCTGTATATTTTTATCCTCCACAGGAGGAACAGATACTTGTGTCGCTTAAGCCTACCACGTTTAGGTTTTTTGGAGCTTCGTTGATTCTTCTTCTTCTTTTATTAACCATTAAAATATACATCGAGTATAATTACATACATCTAATAGAGCATATTTCTTCCACGCATCTACAACACTACTTCGCTGCTTATGGGGTTGTCTACATTTGCGGACCTTAGCACCATTGAACAGGCCACGCTATTTTGGATCACCAGCATGGCTATACAAAAGTTAACGGTACGGAAACGACCCTACATGAAGTTGTCAGCACGATTGAAAAAAATCTTCACGACTAAATTTGATTTGCGGCCCGGGTCAACCCCGGACAGATTTATTAATGCTTATTGCAAGCTTAATCTTAGAACTAACAATTTTCACAAAACTAAAGATAACATAAAAACTAAAGGGTGGGAGCGGCTAAAAAAAGTTAGGACGTGAAGCATAGGTGCAAATAAGAGTGTTCTTAAGAGAGAGTTTGGTGAGATGGTAGTCGAAGAGTAGCAGAATATCGTTAACCTCACGAAGCATTCTAGACATTAGCTTCAAGTGTCCGTAATTCGTTCTGTGAAGTGGCACAGACCTGAGATTGCGTGGGTTGGTGTTAAAAGAAATAAGTTGAAGTAAAGAAGGACAATCGATATTACCAACTAAAATTTGATGAATAAAGAAAATGTCGGCAACTTTTCGACGTATAGAAAGTGGTTGTAAATTTACAAGTATCACCCGGTCAGTATAAGGTGGTAAGTTTTGGCTATCATCCAAGGGAAGACCACGTAAAGCGAATCGTAAAAACCTGCGTTGAACAGCTTCTATCCGGAGGATGTGTGTTCTGTAGTAGGGTGACCAAACTTGGCTTGCATATTCAAGAAGAGGCCTAACAAAGGTTATGTAAAGAGATTTGGTAACATAAGGATTGAAAAACTCCTTAGACCAGCGCTTGATGAAGCCAAGGGCAGAGTTGGCTTTCTTTATTATATTTTCAATGTGAGAACGGAAATTGAGTTCCTTATCACAGATAACACCTAAATCACGCAACTCATTCACTAAGGGAACAGGCAGATTAAAGATTAGATAGCAGCGAGGTGAAGTAGGGGGCCGCTTACGGGTATACGTTATAGCCTGACGTTAAGCTCAAGAAAATTCTTTTGACACCAAGTACAAAATCTGTCAAGATCTTCCTGCAGTGGCAGGCTGTCTGAGGAAGAAGATATAACATATATCTAAAGATTTTCATATCGTCTGCGTAAACAGATATGTATGAGTTTTTAATGATGCAATCAATATCATTAATGGCCAGAATAAATAGTAAGGGGCCAAGGTAGCTGCCTTGAGGGCCACCAGAGGAGACTTTAATTGGGTCAGAAACCATGGACCTAAATATAACATAGTAATGTCTTTCATTTAAATATGATTGAACCAATGTTATAAAATTTATTTGGAAACCAAGAGCTTTTAATTTCAGAAGGATTATATCATGGGAAATCGGTGGTAATCACATCAACTTCATTTCCAGATTCCAGTGCACATAAAGTACTTGATATGAATTCCGTTAACTTGGTGGTCGTAGATCGACCTTTGAGAAACCCGTGCTGGTTTTGGGAAACAATAGGTTTACAATGGAAAAGCGTTATGTCATAAATAATGCTCTCGAAAAACTTAGGTATGCAGGACAGCTTAGCAATTTGTCGATTGCTGGAAATATCATCTTTTCGGCCTTTTTTATGTAGGGGAAAAAGTCGTTTAGATCTCGTAGTTGTTTCATGTCCATCGCTTGTTCTTATGTGTGATCAACGATCATTTGACATTTCAGATCATGATCTACTTTTTTGTACTTATGACATTAATTTGTCGAACACCGCCGCCGTCCCAGGCACTTTTACATTTAAAGATTTCAATTCCAATGACGATAATGTCCTTTAAACAAATTGCAACTCGTTCTGCTCCCTGGGAGCAATGTCGATTAGCTGCTGCTCCAAATGAAAAAGTAAGACTGTTTCAGTCAATCTTAGTTCAATTATATGATGCATGTATACCAACTAATACAGGTAAAATTCGGAGTAAAGCATGTCCTTGGTTCACGTCTGAGGTAGTTAAAAATCAGAAACAAATTATACAGCAAATGGAAGCGTAGACCATCCGATGTCAATGAGTCAGCATACAAAGCAGCGCATAATTACTCCACCATCATCCTTCGTACATCAAAGAGAAACTTTTATGCCTGCAAATTAAATACTTCCCTGCGAAAAAACTTTGGAGTAACTTGCGAAAAATTGGTATCTCCAGTGGAAGCAATGACTCTGAGTATGTCAGTTGTTCTCATTATAATCGGAGAGTAGTCATTGTAAGTTCTGTACCAATATTTGAAGACTTTGTAGTAGCCACAAAGGTCGAAATTACTCAATGCATAGAAGCTGTAAAGTCAAATTCCTTAGGCAAAGATGTCCTCCCAATACGATTCATCAATCTTATTTTACCTCAAATTATATCTCATCTCACCCATGTCATCAACTGGTGTATAACAACATCAACTTTTCCTCAGATCCGGAAAACCGTAGGAGCCTTGCCAATAGCAATGAAACGTAATCCATCTTCTCCTGCTGATTTTAGACCAGTTAGCATACTATCTTGTCTGTCAAAAGCATTTGAGAAAGTTATGGCTTAGCAAATAACAAATCACTCAATAAGTAACTCTATGCTAAGCAATCCGGTTTCAGGGCTAACCATAGTTGGTTCCACAGCTATGGAAGAAATAAGGCATTACAACAACAGGGGTAATGTTTCATTGCTTTGATTGCATTTGTTTCATGCATTTGATAACGTGAATCATAAAATCCTGTGTTGAAAGCTAGGAATAACTTTGGTTTCAGCGAAAGGACAGTTAAATTGATGAACAGTTTTCTCGCAAAGGGTTGTTTCCAATGCATGTTCTTCATTTTTAAAAGAAATCAAGCAGGGAGTGCCTCAAGGCTCAATATTAGGACCGATTTTGTCTAGATATAATCACACTAACGTGGCCATTGGTTGTGTCTACGGATGTCTTCGCAAATTGTGGATTACTGCTTATTTCACACCACGAGAAACAGAAACGGAAGCTAGCACTGACCTTAGTCTTGCCCCCCGTAACATATCCCTGCGTAAACTGCAAGTTGCCTTTAACGTTGACATATTTACGACATCCGCAGATACGACCATATTTCTGTGTTCCCTAGGGATTTGATTGGTTGCACTTTGCAAGAATACATCAACGCCAGGGACTACTCGTATATATTTTTACATAAAATTATAAATACTAAAAGTCCATCTTCCTTGTATAGCAGGCTTAATTTCACTCGCTCCTCAAGAACCATCAACCTAGCTAGTTCATTGCCGTTATAATTACCATAACTCTTCGGGTTTATTTTTCATCCATACTGTTAGACTTTGTCCTTCCAATTGTAAAAGTGCAGTCCTTCAACATTTTTCCAACCTATCCCGACATATCTGGATTTTCACTATATCTTAATTCATCTTTCACTTCTTAGATTAAGATACTTACTCGTAATGTACCTATATACAAATTAGTTTTAAGACACTTTTTCAATTAACTGAGGCAAAATTACTATGAAATTAAATGAAAATGAAGAGCACACATTAGCAGTCTTCCTTGGCATCAAAGGAGCTTTCAACAATGTCAACATTCCCGCTACAAGTATGTAGAAACTTATTAAATGCTGGTGTTTATCCTGCATTAACGAATCTCATAACCTGTTTGCTCCGCAATATTAACATCAATGCAGCACTAGGTAGCACAGTATTGAGGGTCATCACCTCAAGGGGCAGCCCTCAAGGAGGAGTGATATCACCTCTCCTGTCGACCCTAGTGGTTAACGAAATACGTCAGAGCCTGAAAAGGAGAGGGATAAAGGCCAGTGTATGTATACGCGGGTGATATGTTTCTTATGGCCACCGACAACGTTCAGTGAAATCCTAAGCTAAGCCCTTAGAATGCTTGGAGACTGGACCAAGCCCTATAGGCTGGGAACCAACCTGTCAAAAACAGACCTTGTTCTATTCACACATAAAAGGATAATGCCACAACTTGACCTTCCTTCCATAGATGGGACACCCCTCCGACTACGGAACAGTGCTAAATACCTAGTTATTGTACTGGATAGTAAACTGAAACGGAAGCTCAGGGTCGAAGAACGTGTAAAGAAAACAACGATCGCTTTCAATGCCTGCAGACGTATATTTGGGAGAAAATGTGGATCTAGCCCCAAGACTATTCCATGGATGTACACGGCTATAGCCAGACCTATCTTAACCTACGGCAGCTTAGTATGGTGGCAATCAACAAATAAAACTAGCAACCTTAGGTTAATGACAAAAGTACAGAGGATTGCAGGACTCATGCCATGAGAACGATGCCAACGGTGGGACTGGAATGCATACTTCGCCTCTTGCCTGCTTAATGAGTAGAAACCAAACCCGAAAGGCCACGTCTCGATCCTTACAAGTGAACTGATTTTATGCTCCAATACGGACTATATACCCGATCACGACTTTGAAACACCATTCGCCTGCATTTTCCCAAGAGAGGAATGGGACAAGAACCAAATGGTACCAGACTCGATAGCCATTTTCACGAATGGACCAAAGATGGAGACAGGAGCCATCGGCGGGATGTTCTCCGATCAATTGGGGTTACAATTCTCACGACCCCTGCCAAACTACAACAGTGTCTTCCAGGCTGAGATATAGGCTGTAGTAGCCAAACTTTCCGCAACAAGTGCAATAACGCTGGGCTGCCATCAAGGCCATCGCCGCAGTCGGAATCAAATCGGGGTTTGTGAAGCGCTGTCGCGAAAAGCTGAAGGATCCCTGGAGCTATGTTGAGTCCCTGACCACAAAGGAGTGGCGGACAATGAGCATACTGATGAGATAAATAATTCAAAACGGATACTGCCTAGAAATGGGAACTCGCAGATCAAAGTATCAAACCTCCACTCTGCACTTTAAGAATATAAGTGGAGTAAATGAACGATACAAATCAGAGACAAAGAGAACGTGGAAAAATCTTCCAACCTGCGAGACCTCAAGACAAGTATACCCGGAACTTAGCAAATCCAGAAGAAGTAAGAATCTCTTGAAAAGCAGAGCTGAACATCTACGCTTGTTGGATTGCTCAAAGGCCATATTTTTCTGAGGGCGCACGCAATGAAGCTGCCCTTTACCGATGGTGGACTCTGCAGAGGCTGTGGGGACATAGGCTTACGGGAGGATACCGCCCACTTTGTGTTCCAATGTGTAATTTGAGGAAAAGAATTTCAGGAAATTATTACTTCCACGACTTGTCAGAATTGTTTTCTGTGTCGCTTAAATCTCTTTTCAGATTCGAAGTTGCAACAAGATAGCTTACACCCACCCAGGGTTAAAACGGTAATCAACGCAAGACGGAAAGTGGAAACCTGAACTAGGAACCTAGGCCAGAATTTGAGAATACGTTGGTTTTTAGACCGGATTTTCCGACGAGTTTGTTTGAACATAGCACAACCAGATTTGTTGCCTCTTCACGTGGAGACTTTCGCAAATGCCATGATTCTTATTAGATCGTGTTTTATGTTTTGTGTTTCCCAAATCAGTAGTGACGATATCCAGATCTTTCGAAGCATCGCGATGTTTCTCCATCATCCAGCTGTATATCCACGAGTTTTCTGCCCACTGGTCTCTTTCGGCGAATTGCTTCACACAAACGTCTCATAATGCCCAAATAATACTCTTTGGTTACTGTCTGGCCTTCTGGCAAAAATTCATGATGCACTACACCGTTGTAATCCATGAAAACCGTGAGCATTGCCTTCTTTTTTGACTGAAAAGCAAGTGGTTTTTTTGGTCTCAGATCATTTGGTGAACGCCATTCACCACATTGCGTGTCGTACTCAGAAACCAACGTCTCTTCTCGTCTCCAGTAATGATCCTTTTGATGAATGTGGGATCGGATTCAGCCTCGCAAATCATCTCTTTTGCGACGACAACACGGTCTTGCATGAAATTGAGGCCTTTTGGCACCAACTTTGATGCCGCACGACGGAAACCCAAATCATTAACCAAAATGTTTTGGACGGATTCAAGCCCTCCGCTTTCTCTCTAATGGTTAATTTGCGGTTATTGACCAACATTTCTTTTACGAGTACTTCATCAATGTTTTCGTCGGTTTTCGATGTCGATGGCGTTCATCATCTTCGATCACGACCACTTTTGAACCGCTCGTGCCACTGGTAAACGACCGTTTTCTTTAGAGAATCGTTTCCAACATTTCCAAAGTTCGCGCACCATTAAATCCGTTTTTTACGCAAAATTTAATACGAGTACTAGTTCGTTGTTGCAAATTTAAATCCATTTCTAAAATTGTAAAAAATCGCCAACACACACAGAGATAGATGTACTCTTGGCTACGTAACTTTTGCAAATGTCAAGCTATGGCGCTAAGATTTAGAGGGAATGTCAACAAAAAAAACAGAACTTAAATCGGAACAATGGATGCGCCACACGGTGGTATCCCCCGGGAACTTTTTGATCAAGGTGGTATTTTCATAGCATTTTTCACCGATCGGTGATTGTTGCATTTTCTTGTGTCGCCTGTGCCTTCATACAGTTACTGAGCAAAACCAAGAGCCATATAAATTCAAGATTTCCGATTGTGGGTGGGTATGTGATTCGGTCCAACTACGCACCTCCGGCTCATTCTCTTTGTTGCTTCGCTAACTTGAGTTTCCGTAAATTTCCCGTTGACACGTGTCCTGGCTCGTCTTTAATATAAGAGTATATGGGCGATTCAATGTCCTCCCAGTTTTTTTTTCGTTGTGTCGCAACCTTGAAAACATTGTCGCTCATTTTTTTTTTTTTATTGTGAGGGTACTTCTTCATATTCCCGATCTAGTACTATTGCGTGCTCTATATACTGCTTTTTTTCTCATCAATTTTGCAATGCTCGTACCCTTACTCAAGACACACATTATTAGTTTCACTATTTTCCATGTACTGGGTCCACGCTTGAAGGACTTGTCTTTTATTCCTTCCGTTTTTTCGTCTCATATTTCTACTACAGCGTTTCTTTATTTATGTGAAGCTGGCCTTTAGAAACACCAGGCAGAGTTTCCGCACCATTCTTATATTTTTCTTCGAAGGTGCCTGACATATTTACAACATAATCTTCTTTTAGGCCGATACGCTTTTCACAGCGTTGCTGCGGTTTTTTTAAACCATCTAAAAAATATGATTCGCCAAAAGCAAAACAGGCTTCTAGAGTGACGATTACCTCCTCGATTGAGGAGAATTTTTGCTTGTGATCCCCGTTTTGCAAAAAACAAAACGTCGGGTGGTAGTGAGAATAAGGTTGCCACGGCTAATTCAAATAAAGGGGACGGTGCGTTATAGTAGTAGAACAACTATTTTACTTCTGCCAAATGGGGCCGGACCTCTGTCAATTTCTTATCAAATCGGTCCAAAAGTTCACTCTAATGATTCCTTTCTTCAAAAAGTTCATGAGAATTATTCCCTTCGAATCCCAAAAAATCATAGTCATGACCTATCCAGCCGATGGAACTGTCTTTGCCTTCTTCGGAGCAGACTCACCTGGTCGTTTGGTCTCTGGCTTATAGAAATGGATCCAGGTTTCATCAACGGTGACGAGTCGATGTAAAAACTTGGATTTCGATAAAAAAAAAAAGCTCCAAACACTAAATCAAAGTTGACAGCCGTATCCGCTTGTTGTTGCCGTATCCCGGTACCCATCGGGCTGACAGCTTTTTCAAGCTTAACTTATCACGCAAAATATTGATTGCCTTTCTGTAAAATAAGTCTACAGTCTCTGCAAGAATCATGCCACGGATCTTTTCAACAATTTTATCAGTGTGCCGAAAGCCCGTGGCTCAAAAACAGATATAAGTACGACCACATTTCAATTCGTTGAACCAATATCTCTCGGTTGTCATAGATGGTTCAATGTTCAAGATTTTATTTTTATTGCTTCGCACTTCTTTTCCATTGCATCAAAAAACATCAAAAACTTTTAATACAAATCAAAACTAACTGATAAATAATTTTATATGGAATCGGTACAGAGATGGGCAGTACTTGAACGTACTAAAGCAACGCCACCTGTCCTTAAAACGAGTACATATTGATCCACCCTCGTATATAAAAATCAATCGTATGAATCAAGTTGCCGAGAAAAATTGATTAAATGAAAGCAAATTCGAGTTGGCTTCAGTTATAAATTGGCTTAAGAGTTGTCACTGACAAACCTTCAAAAGAGCGAGGTCGGCCAAAAATGTCATTTCCAGAAAGTTGCGAGCACAGTAAATGCCTCAGAATGGAGGCCATTAAAAAAGTAATGTCAACATCACAATTAGAACAAAATTTCTTAGAGCTAAGGATCATCGGGTTTCATCCAAATTAGCAGAACACATTATATTGGACGATCACCAGAATGCACCTCTTCTATTAAGAAATATATATGAGCGCTGCCAACAAAACCGCATTTTGCAGCTACCAGGAGAGCTGAAGTTACGTTGCTGGCTCTTATGAGCCACACTAAATACCGGTTTGTCGAAGCTTTTGATGGTAGTGGATGTTATATTTAATGTAAGAGTTTCCAAAATGTTAATAGTACTAAAGAACTGGTGGTGAAGGCCAACAATCCCAGTGCATAAGAGTTTGGTTTGTTAATATTGCACTGTTGGATTCAAACTTTTGTATGACTTTTTGCTAAAAGATTCCAATAAAAAAAAAATAAGCCTGTAAAAAAGACACGTATTTGGTAGCAAGAAGTAAGACGCTAATGCAAAACGAGTTCAAAGATCAAATAGGCCTGATATTTTGTACATGGTGCATTGCATTTTAGCATCTTGTAAGATTTTTTTTGAAACAGCACATTCTTTCGCCAATGATTGCACTATCCGTATGGAACGTCCTAAAAACCTCTACTAAAACTGAAATTCTGCATTACCGTCTGACCCCGTAAACACAACTCCGGACAGAGGTTCGAAAATTCAAATACTTGGAGTCTGTTACTAATCACCAAGGAATCAAATAATCGAACATAGAATTAGAATTAGCGTGGGATGGCTTAAATGGCCCGTAAACTCTGTAGTGTTTTGTAGCAGAAAAACGCCGCTTGCATTTTATGAGTAGGTCCCTGAAAATTAGAACATGTCACCACCTCAAATCCAACATTTCGCTTGTAAAGAAGCATCTTTCAAAAGAACGCACCCAAATTTGTAGACACATCTGTCAAATACGAGTACAATAGTTTTGCTGTGACAGCCAGTTGAAACAGATGCCTACGAGGATTTTCGTAAAAATGGAAAAAAGAAAATTTCGTGTGTTCATGTAAACACGCAAAAAAAAACCATCACACAAAGCAAACAAAAGCTTGAAAAGTACGAGTATTACGGGGATTCTTCACCATCGATTGGAACCATCCACCACCGCGCCGGTTTACTCAATTTCGGTGGGAACGTCGAACGTTCTGATCGCCCAATTGAGGTCACCACACCAGAAATGGCCTATAAAATCTACGGTATAATATTGGACGATCGGCGAGTGAAAGTGCGCGAACTTGAAGAGGATATGTGAATATGAAAAAGGTATCCGCCAGATGAGTGTCGTATTTGCTCACAATTGACAACAAACGCAATCGTTTGACAGCTTCAAAGGAGCGTTTGGCGATGTTCAATCACAATCGACAACGAGTTTTTGCGCCGTTTTGCAACCGTCTGCGAAACATGGGTTCATCACAACACAAACCGGAGACCAAGGACCAGTCGAGACAGTGGACTTCTCCTGGTGAATCGAAGAAAAAGACGGCCAAGGGGTATCTGTCGGCCAACAGGGAAATGGCGAAAGTTTTTTGCGATGCGCACGAATGTCATTCACATCGATTTATTTGGAGGGCATCAAAAAATTTGGGAAACCTTAGATGAAGTGTATTGAACAAAAAGGAGATTATGTTGAAAAATAAAATTTTTTATTACCGTAAATAGTGTTCTAAGTCAACTTTCAGCGACTTGTTGATCCACCTATAGGGCAGCCGTTAGACCAGCTTTAACATACTCGTACGCATCGTAATGCTGGATGATGTACTATACACCACATCTGTCTGATGACAGATTTATGTTTAAAAATGTGATTATTTTAGAAAGCTGGGGAGATTGGTGTCTTTTAAATTATTTTTTGATTTGATTTGCGGCCCGGGTCAACCCCGGACAGATTTATTATTGCTTATTGCAAGCTTATTCTTAGAACTAACAATTTTCACTTAAAACTAAAGATAAAAACTAAAGGGTGGGAGCGGTTAAAAAAAGTTAGGATGTGAGGCATAGGTGGAAATAAGAGTGTTTTTAAGAGAGAGTTTGGTGAGATGGTAGTCGAAGAGAGGCAGAATATCGTTAACTTCACGAAGCATTCTAGACATTGGCTCCAAGTGTCCGTAATTCGTTCGGTGAAGATTGAGCCGGAAAAGTGGCACAGACCTAAGATTGCGTGGGTTGGTATTAAAAGAAATAAGTCGAAATAAAGAAGGACAATCGATATTCCCAACTAAAATTTGATGAATAAAGAGAATGTCGGCAACTTTTCGACGTATAGAAAGGGGTTGTAAATTTATAAGTTTCAGCCGGTCGGTATAAGGTGGTAAGTTTTGGCTATCAGACCACGTAAAGCGAATCGTAAAAACCTGCGTTGAACAGCTTCTATCCGGAGGATGTGTGTTCTGTAGTAGGGTGATCAAACTTGGCTTGCATATTCAAGAAGAGGCCTAACAAAGGTTATGTAAAGAGATTTGGTAACATAAGGATTGGAAAACTCCTTAGACCAGCGCTTGATGAAGCCAAGGGCAGAGTTGGCTCATTCACTAAGGGAACAGGCAGATTAAAGATTAGATAGCAGCGAGGTGAAGTAGGGGGCCGCTTACGGGAATACGTTATAGCCTGACACTTATTGACGTTAAGCCCAAGAAAATTCTTCTGACACCAAGTACAAAATCTGTCAAGATCTTCCTGCAGTGGTAGGCTGTCTGAGGAAGAGGATATATACTCGTATCTAAAGATTTTCATATCGTCTGCGTAAATAGATATGTATGAATTTTTAATGATGCAATCAACATCATTAACGGCCAGAATAAATAGTAAGGGGCCAAGGTGGCTGCCTTGAGGGACACCAGAGGAGGCTTTAATTGGGTCAGAAATCATGGACCTAAGTAAAACATAGTAATGTCTTTCATTTAAATATGATTGAACCGATGTTATAAAGTTTATTTGGAAACCAAGAGCTTTTAATTTCAGAAGGATTATATCATGGGAAATCGGTGGCAATCACATCAACTTCATTTCCAGATTCCAGTGCACATAAAGTACTTAGTACGAATTCCGTTAAGTTGGTGGTCGTAGATCGACCTTTGAGAAACCCGTGCTGGTTTTGGGAAACAATAGGTTTACAATGGATAAGCATTATATCATAAATAATGCTCTCGAAAAGCTTAGGTATGCAGGACAGCTTAGCAATTGGTCGATAGTTGGAAATATCATCTTTTCGGCCTTTTTTATGTAGGGGAATAATAAATGACCTTTTCCAGGTCGAGGGAAATAATCCCTGGGTGATAGAAAGTTGAAAGAGAGTTGTAAGATGTTGGGCTAGGTGCATTTCACATTTCTTTAAAAATATAGGGGGAAGATCATCAGGGCCGGCGGAATAATCATCTTTAAGGTTTATTATTTTATCTTTGACTTGCTCTAAAGTTATAGACACATATTCTAAAGTTGTTTGTGGGCAGCTATTTAAGTAGGAAAAGTAAGAGTGGTCTGGCTCTTGGGAATGGGTGGCGAACGCTTAGCTAAAAAAAGTTGCGAAGAGAGTTGCTATAATTTGGGGATCCTCCGAGGACTTATCTAGAAAATTCAGAGATGATGGATAGTTATCCGATTTACTTTTAGTTTTGATGAACTGAAAGAATCGCTTGGGGTCGGAAATGAGTGTGCGGTCCATTTGGTTTAAATAGTTGTCATATAGAGTTTGACAAAGTACAGAGAAATTTATTAGGGCAGACTGGTAGTAAAAGAAATCGATGTCGGAACGCGATATTAAGTAAGTACGCCAAAGCTTATTTCTCTTATTACGAAGAGATCGCAGCTCTTTATTATACCAGGGTGGTGATGATGAGGGATTCTTTTTGGGTAAAAAAGGTACAGATTGGGAGAGACATTTGAAAATTTCGGTATAAAAGGATGCGAGAGCATCGTTAACCGTGAGGTTGGGATTATCGTAAAGAAATTCAAAATTGGCCATACTGAGGAGGTTATTCAGTTTGGCGTAGTTAGCCCTATGAAAATTAAAACTGTAAGAATACTCATAAGAAACGCGATTAAGACCATTGTCATACGCTAACGTAAGAGAAAGGGGAGGGTGGTAACTATCCAACTTAGAAAGAAGATGTCTGCTTTCTAAAATGATGCAGTTATCTGTATCAGTGGCGAAGACTAGGTCGAGGTGTCTGCCAATGTTATTGGTGACACCACTTAATTGATACAGACCAGAGTCAGTAAGGCAATCGATGAAAAGGTTTTCTTTATCAGAGGTGGGATTTGTTGCAGTAAAGTAGGACTGGTCAGTCTTATCGGGAGCGTGGACTTCTCCCAAGGTCGCAGTGGTCGGGAGAGCATCGTGCGTTCGCCATCGAGGCGTTTTTTTAAAAGCAGCGATTGTCGAGTGTAAGTGTAAATTTAATTCATCCGCGGCTGCTAAGGTTCCACGGAAGATCTTCAGCTCTGAATACCCCTCAGACAGGTCCCAAGAGTATATCAGGGTCCACCAAAAATATTCGTGAAGTGGAGCTCAGCTGTGTGACGTACAAGAATCTTAGTGTAGAAAAAAGTGACTGCTTTGGGACTCTCAAAAATGATGGTTTATGAAATTCTACAGAAAGGGTTAAAATTGCACCGTCTTAAGATTCAATTGGTGCGAGAAGCAAAGGAAAATGACTTTAATATACAAACTTTCTGACTTCAGAATACAAAAACTTTTCTGAAACAATAATGGAGAGATTACGACGAGGACCACTTCTACCTGAATGGACTCTTAAATAAGTAAAACTGTCGCTACTGGGCTCCACGAAAACGTAATCGGCAACTTAAACACCAACGGCCTTTGCATTCCACAAGAGCTAATATTTGGTGGGCCTTTGTTGAAAATTCCAGAGAACAAAACGACTATTATGGGCACATGACCATAGATTATTTTTTACCTGATTTGCAAGCGCATCCTTCTCGCTCATCATACACGTGGTTTCAATAGTATGAGGCGACTCCGAATACATACTTTTATAATTTCCATGAACTTGCTGCGTGAATATTTTCCACGAAAACTGATCAGCCGCTATGGAGACGTTCCTTGGCCACTGAAGTCTTAATTTTTTCTATTGTACTTCAAATGTAAAATCTACGCAAACAACCTGCGGTCTGTCACGGAGCTAAAAGATAATATCCGCCATGTAATTCACGATATCCAGCCAAGTATGCTGCAGCAAGTGGCTCGAAAAACGGTCTTCTGCTTCCAACAGTATGTGCTATTAAATGAACGGCATTTGAGCGATACCATTTTCAAAAAATATAATCCGCTTTCTTTCTGTTTATGTTAAACCAAGTATTGAAACAATATGTTTCATAGTTTTTGTTTTATTCACGTTTAAAAATATAAATCTCCCTTCGGACAAGGATATAACAACTATTGTATATATGTACAAGGTGGCGCAAGAGTTGTAATCCGATGTTCTTTGGCTTTAATTTTTTTTATGAGTGAAAAACTTTAGTTCTGCTTTTGGATTATGTTTACTTGATATTTAAAATTTTTTTTCATTAAGTTGAGAAAATGATACTAGCTAAGTGGCGCCCACCAGAATTGATGACCATTCGGGCCCGATTTTTGGCATTTTCCATCACTCTCGTTGAGGGCTTCAAGAGCCTGAGGCTTGTGGATACAGACTCGTGCCTTCAAAAAAACCCCACAAAAAGAAGCCTGGACCGGTTAAATCAGGCGATATTGCCGGCCAATGCAAATCGCCAAAACGAGAAATTAGGCGACCCGAAAATGCAGCCCTCAGAATTTCGCTTGTGGCTTGTGCAGTATACGTGGTTGCTCCATCTTGTCGGAACCACATGTTCTCCAGTCCCAATTCATCCAATTGAAAAAGTTGTTGAGCATGGCTCTGCAGGGCTCGCCGTCCGCAGTCGACGTTTGGTCAGCGACGTTTTCGAAAAAAAATAAGGCCCGATGACTCTTCCAGCGTAAACAGCACACCATGCAGTAGCTCTGAGCGGGTGTAATGGCCCTTCGTGGGTTTTTCGCGGGTTTTCGGTGCCCCAGAAGCGATAATTTTGCTTATTCACATATCCACGGAGATGGAAATGGGCCTGATCGCTTATGATGATTTTCGATTAAAAGTTGTCTCCCTCGTGGTCGAGATTCAGGATGGCTTGGGCGTAGGTTCCACGTGCTTGTCGGTCAACAGCTAACAGCATGCACTGTCTCCACTTTGTAAGGGAACATCTTGCAGTTTTTCACCAAAATTCTCTGTAAAGACCGCCGATTGATGCCCAATTGCATAGCACGGCATCTAGTCGATACTATGGGGTCCTCTGCGACATCTTCAACTGCAGCTGCAATATTCTCAACAGAACAGCTGCTCCGAGACTGGCCAGACCTGGCAGCATCTCGTGTTGCGCCATACTCTTCTAGACGAGCGGCTAAACGTCGTTATGTTTGCTCAGTTGGTGTCGGACGACCGGGAAATCCGCGCCGAAATTTACGCTGCGTCAACACCACCGCCGAATTATTCCGCAAAAAAATCGTAACAATTATTCCGCGTTCTTTAGAAGTACCGCGATTTATGTCTGATTGACGTATATTTTGTATCTGTTTACTTCGCAAATATCAAAGTAGAATTGACATTTGACGCCATTGCAAAAATTATAGCATCTGCCAATAGTGTGATGACTTTTGTGTCACCTAGTATATGTACATATAGGAAAAACTACAGCAACGAAAATGAAAATATTACGAACGTCAACGGAACATGACGTAATAAGAACAATGTTTAATCGCAGAAGTCTTCTCAGTGAACAAACTTCAGGCTGAGTAAATCAGAGGTCTTTTTCCTATGTTCAAAGTCGGTCGTCGGAATATCGGGTCTAAAAAGCAATAGGACCTCCAATCCCAGCTAGGATTTGAGGAAGACGTCAATAGAAAAATAATTGGATCACTCGAATGCAAAAATGCCAACAAGCTCTTGGCCTCACTAACGAGGTGGTGTAAACAAACAATGACGCAATATGCACCGGAAGGTATAGGCATCCAAAAGATATCATTGCAGGGCAACGATAATTGTTTGATACCGCCTGATCCATCATTTGAAGCAAGGAGACATCTGTCTATCTATGATATCTTTGAAACAGTTTGAAATTATTTTTAAAGATAGTACCGCTTTTCTATTTATCATATAATGGATTATAGCTCACGAAAACCCCACGGATTTTCTGCAAGATCACCTATTAATATCCGCAATTGTCACTGGAGGACTATAATTGTTAGAAATGTTAACCCAAAATTCAACATAGAGGACACAATTTGTCGGAGCTGTCAATGACACTTACGGTTATAAGTTTAATTATTAATGACCTGAAAGCATCGGTTTCGCAATAAATTATTGCCCAATGAAAACACTGTTTGCATTGTTTTTTTGTGTTTTCGTACGTGTCAGTTTTAAAAAAAAATTATCCACAGGGCATTTACAATCTAATTCAGCGATCGGTGATATTTAAAAAAAAAATAAAAATTATGCTGTGCATAGTTCATTGGCTTAGGTATAATAGAAAAGAACCTTACGAAAGTGGTTGTTAATTATATTGAAGCAGCTGTCTAGAGTTTGTTGATTTTTTTTCAAGCCCCAAAGACAAATACCTAATATTTGTTTTTAAATTTTGTAAGCGCCTTCTTTAAAAGATCGCCTCATTAAATTGATTAAAGCATTTCATCAACCGTGCATTGTTTTAAAACCCATAAGGATGTCTTAAAAATTTCTTCCGCTTTTTAAACTCACTCTCATTATTTTCAAAAATATTTCACATTACGGATACTTCTTCTATATTTTTTTTTTTTATCAATTAAAGTGAAACTCGTCGGAACAACAATGCTCTACTGGATTTTGCTTCACTCTGTGGATAAAGGAACAACACCTCCAAAGTAGTCAACGAGCAGATCATAAAAGTTAAAATTAACTACCGATTGGCGCTTCCCCACAATGACTGTGAATAAGTACGAGTACCTATGTATCTGTGAAGCGAAAATATTCAACACAATTCATCCAGCAATTAGATTTGGTTTCCACGGCTCTTGAACATAATAACAGAGCATTAAAGAAGTCAGGAAACATACGAATTGGATAGGTAAATATGTACACGTAAGTACGAATAATGATAAGTCACATAGCGCACAGTACATATTTCATAATTTATTTCCACTTTCATTCAGCAACTTTTACAAATCCAGCTGAAAGAATGAACGCGCGTACCTCAAACGCTGACCCAAATACGACACCCATACAATGAACGGGCCTAAAAGTTGCAAGAGAACGCCATTGGAAATCGATTTGAAAGCAAAATTTTTCATTCAACCAAACGTTACAGACGCGGTTGCACTATTGTTGTTGCTGTTGCCGATCGCTTGCCACTTCTGCACAATACATTCGCCCGTCAACAGTCAACTCCAACACAATTGTGCCACTTTTAAGCAAATCGGAATACCCACCCGTTTTCAACAATTAACGATGAACTAATTAAAAAAAATTAATCAAAATATTGCACAATGCATACCTTTAAGAATGCGTAATGAGGTCTGCAGATGTACGAATACAAGTGCGAGTATCCGTAAGTAAACAAATCCTTACTTTGTAAAGCTGCCACTGTCCACACGGGTCTCTTACACGATCAATGATCTTGTCATTTCGAAATCTTTCTTCGCGTCACTACAACAATACAAAAGTACGAGACTTGTACGAGTATCTGGGTTTAGTGGTTTTTTTTTTGTTTTTTGTTTTTTTTTATAAAAATCGCGTATCCATTTAGCAAATGTGGAGACGGAACAAAATACGATTTACTAGTAACCAACGGGAGGTAGAGTATACCGATGTAGTTTCTTTTTTCGCAAAATTTAACCAAACGATGTGGTGATAGGGATCAAGATGCAGTTTCTGCAGACAGAGTTAAGCTAGTGAAGTTGTAGCAAAGCATTAAGCTTCGGTGTAAGAGCGTAGAGTACGGGAGCCACGGAGTAACTAACCTGATGAAAGTGGAAATCCACCGATGAACGCAGTGCTCAAGCAATAGCCGCCGCCGCCGCACAACAACAACAGAGAGTGGGGAGACTATGAGTCGTAATGAGACTATGAGTTGCTACCAGATACAAATACCTGATACCAGATACCAACTACCAAAAGCTAAGAGATATTTATTTTCTGCTTTTTTATTTTTGTTTTTGTTTTGTTGCGAAGAAAATGGTAATGGGCAGACGTGAAGAGTTAATTCTTAACCATTTACATCTCTATTTTGTAGACGCATTAAGCGATTCTAGGTAGCGCAATAAACATATAAATGTGCCAAAGCAAAGCATCGCAGAGCGTGGATGTAAGACTTGGATACGAAGTTAAACGCGCCGATGGGCCTTAATTGCAGCTTCCGGTTTATTACGCCGCATTGTGCCATAACGTTCATTAAGGTCACCGAAAATGGTTAATCGGATAACCTTTGCAACTTTGTATGGTACATACTTTCAACTCAAAAGGAATAAAGAAAATAAAATAAAATAGAGAGCTGTTCTCAGAGCTTCAATATCAGACCCAACAAAGTGTAACTTTTTTTTATACTTTATACGGTCTATCCGGGTGGAGGGACCCTGTTTGGCCTTAATCTATTGTAGGCACCTCTAGTTACGTGTACCGAGTTGGTTGAGGTATCTCTACCCCGAGAGTCGAAAACTTCCTCTACTTCCTCCTCTAAAATCAAATGGAACATTCTTTTAGCCGGAGCGCTGATCTTGTTCCGATCTATGTACATATCACATGACTCGTAGCCGTTGTATTCGGACTTTCCTGATTATACCTATGTAATATAGGTCGCTTACAGCCCATATATTGTAATTCGTCATTGTTTGTTTTCCTCCATTCACCGTTTATGCAGATGGCATTGAAAATCACCCGCAGGCCTCATCCAAGTCTTTACCGAACTTAATCGGACAGTTTGATAAGAATACCAAATTTTGACATTTCTGTATATAGCTCATCTCTATAAATGTTATCGTACGCGACCTTAAAATCGATAAAAAGGTGGTGTGAATTTGAAATTCATGGATTTTTTCCAAGAGCTGCCCTATTCTGAAAATCTAGTCTATGGTGGACTTCCTTGCTTTGAAACCATATTGACATGAATCCGTCCATTTTTTGTCACAAGGTGTTCACACAATGCAGCAAATAAGATCTTGTACACCATGTTGAAGAGACCTATACCTTTGAATTTGACGTAGTTTTAAGAGTATCGTTTCTTGAGAATTGAGAACAGAGTGCTAAGATTCCATTCATTGGGGAAAGGTTCTTTTGCCTAAAAACGAAATTTCGGTCCCATCGCCGTTGAAATGATTTTTTCATATCCTCAGCATTGACTGTGATTCTAATGCTCGCATGTTCCTCTTTGCAGGATTCGGCACGGACTTAGTAGCTTATTAGCGATTGTCAAATCCTCTTACTTTATATTTGGTTGCAGCCGTGCGATGTCAGTATTTCCCTGTCTTTGGGTTATTCGCAACCATACCCATAAAGTCATGAGTCGAGTCAATCTTTGCCACTGGGAACGTTCGTACGCCCATCATACTGGTCTTGCGTTGATTGCAGTGTGATCAATCTCCATGTAGTTAATTAATCTCTAGTAAAAGTCCGACAATGTTTTGTCAAAAATATTAGCCTGAAGCCATTATCGAAGGTGGTAAAATGGAGGCTATACTACATGCAGTTCCCCCAAAGATTCTTTTTCTTTCCAACTCAAAACTTCTGTCAAGACATTTTCATCCTCATTCTGTTTTTGCACGCCTCGTCTCATCACTCTTCTTGGATAGCAATTATATTTACCTTTAGCTTTGAGCCCTCCAATAACTGTTCGGTTTCACATAGTCTAAAATTTGTGACGTTTATGCTATTTGGTAGTTAAGCCCTTTCCGTGTCCTCTTGGGCGACTTACTTACTTGCTCAACTAAAAAGTCTCACAAGTTAGTCTGGTCTTTAGCTAACTGTCTGCCGTTGCGCACTCCAAGTCGGTTGAGGTCTCCTACTACTTGTGCGCGCCACGTAAGGTGAGGTCTTCCTCTATTATGTTTTCCCTTGGGGTTAAATTCCAAGGCTCCGCGGGCCGGAGCATTGGTGTCCATTCGCTCTACATGTCCTAGCCATCTCAGGCGACTGATGTGCAGTTTTCTGACTAGGTCGATGTCGCTTTACAGCTCGTTTAGTTAGTCGTTTAATCTTCTCCTCAAAAACCCGTCAACGCAAACGGGACCGTATATTTTTCGAAGATGTTTCCTCTTGAAACGACTGAGGATATCTCCATCCGCTTTTAATAAGGTCTGACCCATAAAGTACAATAGGACTGGGACGATCAAGGTCTTATAAACAGTCTGCTTAGTCTTACTACTCACTACTCAATTACGTTCTTAGGACAAAGAAACAGCGGTTCGTAAGAGTGATTCTTCGTTTTATTTTTGCTGAGGTGTTGTTAGCAGAATTTATAACAATGCTAAAGTAGACAACCGTTTTTACTACCCCGAAATTATAGCTGTCGGTTTTGATGGTCTGCCCAATTCGATGTTGTGTGACCCTTTTACCCATCTTGGCAGCTTCAATTTCAATACTAATGAACGCACTTTGGTGACTTTTGAAAGATTGCGTCTCCGGTGCTCACTTGTGAGTTCCGCACAATTCTTTCAAGTATGATATGAAAGAAGTCACATGACAATGCGTCACCATGTCGAAAACTTTTTTTGAAATCAAAGGTCTCGGTTAAATCGCTATTGACCTTGACGGAAAAGCGAGTACTCTCAATCGTCATTCTGCTCAGACGGATGAGTTTGGCAGGAATGCCAAAAATATTGTATATATGGCTCTATAGCTCGTCTCTATAAATGCTATTATATGCGGCCTTAAAATCGATGACAATACGCTGAATATCGATTTGAACTTCTTGGATTTTTTCCAGAATTTGCGAAGTGTGCCTATTCATCTTTCGATAAACTTGTTAGGAGGTTCAAAGTCTCAACTGCAACAATAAGTCGTTACCTTAACTCCAGCGAATATGATGCGGTGCTTTGAAGTAAATAATAAATTCGCCATCTGAGATGAAAAGTGGATCCTATACGATATTAGAAAGAGGTCAGCGGGATGATTAGACGTCGGTAAGCTTCCAGAGAGATGGCCAAATCAGGACAACACCCTCAAAATGGTACCGATGACGTGATAGGCGAGTTAGGAAACTGCGCATTATTCATTTCTCAAACGCAGAGAGGCAATCACAGCAGACTTATGTATTAAAGAAATCGACAATTGTGTCAAATTAGCATTCACTGTTAATTTACAAGACCTGAAGCTAGCAGGGTTTGGAAATGAAATGTTTGCCTCATGCAACCTGCTCAGGGGTTGCAAAGCTTAGGCAAGGGTCTCCAAAGTTGTTAGTGTATAAACTCAATGCCATAAAACAGAACTTTGAAGACTTTTTGACCGGAAAGTATAAGGACTTCTTTAAAAGGGCCATAATTCCTTTAATGAAAAGTAGACGATGTATGGAGATTATGGCATAAAATTGCGAATTTTAAAAATAGTGTTGTTTAATTTTCCACCAGAAAATTTTTATATTTCATATATAACAACCTAATCTTACTTACTTTGTCGTTCTCTGCAGCGTTGCGTTTTGGGTTGGAGTCGAAATCTATCCGGGAAGATAGCGCTTATGTCCATACATTTAAGTCGACCTAGCCATATAAACTTTACAGCTCATACAGTTCGTTGTTAAAACTCCTCCTTCATTCTCCATTGATGCAAACTAGAGCGAAAATTAACCGAGGAACTTTCCTCTCGCAGCACCCAAGTCCATTAGTTTCATCTTCTTTCCTCAGCTTCCAAGCTTCTGCGCCGTAAAGCAGGACTATAGCCGCCTATCGTGAAGTTTTGTCCTAGACATCGGTGTAGGGTCCCTCGTTGTTGACATCATATATTTCGTTTTTCATTCGTTGACCGCTAAACTCATCTTTGCCGCTTCTGCTTCAATAGGTCCGAACACTCCATTGAGAGCTAGCTATGCTCATAACATTAGCTCATATTAATGTCGTCTCCCTATGCGATTAACTGAACAAACCTTAAAAAGATAATGCTTCTGAAGATAGCTTGCAAGTTTCGCACAATTTTTTTTAAAAAACGAAATTGAGAAAGTCACATGAAAACGCATCGAGTTGTTTAACTTCTTTTCTGACATTAAAGGTCTCGGTTTTGCTGTTACCAGCCTTGACGGCGCAGCGTGTATTCTCCATCGTCATCCTGCATAGTCGGATGAGCTTGGCAAGAATGCCAAAACTTAACATGGCTCTGTATATTTCATTTCTATAGATGCTGTCATATACGACTTTCAAATCGATGAAGAGGTGATGTTAGGTTGTTTATGCGTTCTCCTGCAATTGGCGCAGTTCAATGGATCTCCCTTCTTTAGGATCAGACAAATTATGCTGAGGTTGAGGGGATACTTTCATCGACCCAAAGTTTTCGAGGTGAGTTGGTGTATATATGCTTCGGAGCAAACAATTGTCTGCTACCTTAAATAATGCTGGGTACAGTACCTTTATTGGGTTTAAGTTTAGAGACTGCATTGCTGACTTCATCTTGGTGAAGTGGGCGAAATTGTTCTCTATCATCGTCCAGGTTGAATAGTTCATTCTGTCGAACGATAAGGTGTTGAACGTCATCACCATTTAAAAGTCTGCAGAAACAATCTTTTCAGATTCTAAGCATCGACTGTGCTTCTACTATAAAGTTTCCTCCTCCGTCCTTGCTGCTCGGACTATACAGCTTTGCAATGTTCGTGCTTCATTCTCCTAATAGAACCCTTATATGGCGTCAATCGAGCTTTTCTCTTGGTCTTACTTTTTTTCTTCAAAGCCGCCTATGAGCTTCCCTTCTTTTTGGTTCATAAAGACCCCGAAATCCTCTCGTTCCTTTTCGAAGGGCGACCTGATACACCCTAATGCTTTAGAAAAAATGTATCTCAAACTCAAGATTGGACTCGAAACATTCTTCGAAAATTGTTTAGAAAACCAGAGTGCATTTTCCTTTCTAACCACTGAATACATTCAATGATTTACGACAGGGATGTTTACATGCTGGAAAAATGACATCTGTCAAAATTTGTATATTTGTTGCATTGCGCCGTTTATTTTAATTTTAGTTGCATTTAGCTCGAGAAAATCCTTCAACTTAAATTTAAATCAAATAGAAAGTAATGGCAAATTTAGAGAGAGCAGATCCATGTGATAGAAAACTTCGTATCAAAGCACTTTTGGACAGAGGAAGCGCTATTGGTATGTCTTTGGTCTTACTGCAATTTGTTAACTGAAATTAAACGCAAAGCAAATATCTTGTAGGAACATCTATTGAAACAGAGAGCACATTAGCAACGATAAATGCAATCAACAACATCATTTTGGAATCCGATGAAATCATCGACGAAGGCAATGTTGACGACCGAGCCGAACATACCGCCGAAGTTGTAATGGACGCTCAACTTCTAAAGATGAGCCATCAGTTGGTGTCCAAAGTTATGGAAGCTGAGACGGACTTCAATGATGCCATTTATCAAAACGCTTTGGTATATCTTCTGGTCCAAATCTATGTTCAAATTCTAATCCTCTTAATAGTCTGCGCTTGTTTTCAGAGATGACAATGATAACTGGGGTGCCCTGACAGATATAGCAGTTGCAATTGCTCTTACAACAAAGTTTTCTGCTTCTATGTTGGGATCGTTCGATCCAAACATAGCAGAATCCCAAAAAGTAATTAAAGATCGCCAAAAAAGAAAGAATAAAAAAAATGTGAGTTTGATACAATAGAAATTCACCCTTTTTTCTTGACGAGTTTACCATTTGCTTCATTAGAACGAAGAACAACTGCAACCCGAGAGAATTACTCAATTAGAAAAACAAGACAAGGGTGCGAAGAAAGTGGAAATCATTTATAAGCAAATCGTGGAGGTAGTTGGAGATCTTAATATTTTTTTTTTTGTGAATAGTTAATAAATAATTTTGGTTGGCAGGCATTTGAAGCAAACAATCGACTTCCGATTCCGTATTTTAAGATTATCATTGATCCAAACAGTTTTATGAATACAGTGGAGAATGCATTCCAAATTTCCTTCTTGGCGCGTGATGATAAAATTGCTATTGAAACGGGTGAGGACAATCTGCCTCATCTGCGCGTTACGAATAAAAAGGAAAAGGAACTTGTCACATCGACCAATCAGTCGATATGTAGCATCAATTTGGAAATTTGTAAAGTGAGTTTTACTTTCGCATCATAATAAATTAATTCGATTAATTGAATAACATTGTACATTACAGGAAATGATCACTTTTTATGATATATATACACCGATGCTTCACGTAGAATAGTTTTATAAGGTTCAGATGCACAAATTTTTGGTACATATTCTTACAATTACAATAAAAGCATAAATACCTTTTGGTTTGTTTTATATTTTAATAAATATCCATTTATATGCATTTATATGCTCAATATGTGCGGTATGCTGATATACGTTCGCGCAAAAATAGGAAAGAGGATATATTCGTATTTATCATAGACTACACGATGCCACGTCTGATAACGGAATACCACTATAGCCAGCATAAATAAACATTTCTTTAGTGTTCTAAATTATAGTCCTTAACAACTTATATCCGAACATTATAAGTACCTAACACAGCTACAATACATCACTACCTAATTGCAACCAAGGTACATATACGGGTTCTCGGACCCAACAACAACAGAAATGTTAGAAAATTAAGCAGCAATCAAAAGAAATCATTAAAACGTTTGCTTATGGCGTATCTCTCAACATATCAAGTCCTTAACAACTTACATCAAGTGTTGAAGATCAGTGGCATTGGTGCTAAGAAGCCGTCAGAAATACCGCAACTGTACACCTAGTTTGATGGCAATTACTGGCAAGTAAGTTCAACGAAAAAGAAACGTGTTAAGAGAGAGCAGTGCAGAGGCTTGCTGAGATGAACAAGTAGCTTTAGCAATAGAGTCACAGTCAGTGCTGAGAACATACAAGAACTACTGCACACGGTTAAACTTTCGGAAATACCTTAGTTCCGCTGTGAGCGAGAACGGGTCTTTTAATCTTGGCGATAAAAGCCAAGATGTGTGTCCATTCAATCAAAAGGAATTAACGACAGCAATATTTAAACCAAGTCATACGAGAAGCTTCCTTATAAAACATTTCAAAGTTTTATAATTTGTTTTTTTTTTGTTCCGCAAGAGCTTTTTTCAAAATGAATTGAATTGAAGTACTTTTAATGATCTCGCAAAAATATAGTCTGCACTTAAATTGTTAAATTTCTTCCTATTATAATGAATATTGGAGATGATCTTATTGATGACGTTCACACCTTTAATCATTTTAGTTCAAATTGTGAAGAAGTGTTTGTAACAAAGTCCTATTGTATTGATAAACTATTCCTTGTTCACCAAAATGTTAAAAGTCTTAGAGAAAATTTTGCAGCTCTTGTGGTTCACCTGGATAATTTTGTATGCATCCCCGATTTTGTTTTTGTGTCAGAAATTTGGATTTATAATTTAGAAAAGGATGATTATAGTCTACAAGGTTTTAATTTTTCTCCAAATACTAATTAAAATTACGCGGCAGGTGATGTGGGCTGTTTTGTAAAGGAAGATTATAAGTGAGTGCTTACTAAGGTTGATTTCTTGAGCGCCGATATTTTGAAATTAGAATTTGAAGTAAAAAATGAATCTTATGTTATTTTGTGTCTATAGATTGCACAACTTTAGTTTCTCTGTGTTTTTGGAAGAATTCTCTAATCTGTTAGATAATGAAAAAGCAAAAAATCTAATCATTCTCGGCGATTTTAATGTGAACATCTTAGAAAGTAGTATCGTTGTCTCAAATTACATGGAATTGTTATCCTCGCATGGGTTAGCATCCTTTATAAATGAACCCACCAGGATGGTTTCAGGGAAGTGCTTAGACAGCATCTATGTGCCCTTACATAATTAAATTTTCACTTGATTTATGTGAAAGGTGTGTCTTTGATTTTAGGATCACTGACCATTCAATGACGGGCTTATTAGTTGGCATAACTAGAAATAGTAGGAGTGAAGATCGTAGACCCTCTAACAAGATAACAAAAATTGATTTTTATAAACTCATTACATCTCTCCGTCTTGAATCTTGGGATGATGTTTACGCTGAGAATGATACTTCCAGTTCCTACGATATTTTCATAAGAACAGTAACACATCATTGTTCAGATACTTTTAGTGTCAAAAAGTCATGGAAAAGGCTCAAACCGTGGATAACAACGTGTTTATTACGTAAAATAAAAACTAAAAATAAATTTAGAATTCAATGTTCAAAACACCCACGGAAGAGAAAACTTAAAAAGACTGTGTTCTGAATTGAAGAAAGAAATCCCTTTGTACAGAGGTAAATATTACATAAACCAATTCAATTTATCAAAAGGTAATACTAAACGTGAATGGTTGTAAATAGTATTTTGAACAAGTCAAAGCTTTCTAAAAAGCCGATCTCGCTTCGCTGTAATGGTGCAGTAATATTGGATAAACATGAGATCGCAGATAATTTTAACTCTTACTTTGCTACAATAGCTGGAACCCTTCAACCACAATTTATTCCTCTTCTTCAATGAACCTATAACAGCTCTAGAACTAGTGAAAACGATTAGCTCATTAAAAAATTCGAATTCTTTAAAAAATATTCCATGGTTTGTGGTTGATGTACTAACTTTTTCATTCAATAAAAGCATTCTCACTGGAAATTTTCCTGTTGTACTTAAATGTGCGCATGTACACCACTTTTTAAAAATGGTGAAACAGATTGTGTTCGAAACTACAGACCTATCTCACTCCTTCCATCAATGCGCAAAATTTTTGAAAAAGCTGTACAAAATAGAGTTGTTAAGTTTTTGAACAAAATAAGCTTTTTTAATTGGGCCTAATTTAGGCTTCAAAAAAGTAAGTCTACGGAAGATACTCTATTAAAATTTTGTACCCAAATATATACTAATTTGGACAACAAAATGAATGCAGCAGGCTTATTTGTGGATATAACAAAAGCCTTTGACATCGTAAATCATGAAATTTATTTATCGAAGAAATGTTTCGCAGTTTTTCTTATTTCCTCTACGGAAGGTGGGTACATATGCTCTGCTGCTAAATTGGCCCAAATTGCCCCGCAAACTTCCTTTACCATCAAAGAAATTGCATGGTGTCACATTCTAAAATTGAATGCTAAAGTGTACAAAAAATATTCCATTTAATATTCATTCAGGATTGGTTTTCTTTTTTTTATAGAAAGAAAAAAAGAAATGGAAAAGCCTACGAGATAACTTAGGATCGAGCTAAAAAAACAACACTCGCAGTGACTCATCTCAAGTTTTCAAACGAAAATGGGTATATGTATATAGAACACATGTCATTTTAAATGATACTTTAGCACTAGCATCTATGACTGGAAGTATTCCTTCTCCATCATGTCCAGTAGTGATGCTCAAGATGATAGTATCAACGAAACAAATTTTCATCAGGAAGGAAGACAACAATAGACCACCCATTGAAATTGATTTCATTGAGAAAGGAGATACGAAGACAGCAGTTAATAATAATCCGCTGATTTATTTACAGCTCCCCCTATTTCTTGTAGGAGATAGAGGCAAAGAAAGACAATGATACAGGATGACTTCCTCGCCAGAAAAAATTGCAATTTTAAAGACCAATGTTGATATGAGGTCGGATGAAGATTACAATTTTCTCATGAGTTTCCTCCTCTAATGAAGAATTTGAATGAAATTCGGAAGTTAGAATTTCGTCTAAAAATGTTTACGACATTAGAACAAAAAATTCATCAGTTGCCTGAGTTAGCATTACAGATAAAGAAACCGTTTCTATTCCAGTAAACCCTTCACCAGCAGACCCTAAAAATAATTTGCAACCAACATCTACTGATGGACAGTTTCTACTATTCATTATTAATGAATAAAATTATTGAAAAATATTTTTTATAGAATAACAAAACCATTACATTTGTTTTAATTACCTACCTTAACGGAACAGAAAGTCTTTTCTCAGTAGTTGACCGTATTTTATCAAGTATATACTCGAATGTTGAAGGAGCCATTTGGTAATATTGGAAAAACCGTTCTTCATCGTCCTTAAACATTTTGTGCAAGTGGTGATATTCACCTAATTCAGATCGTAAGTTATTTATAGGATGTACACATATACTTTTTTTGTTTGTTAAATGGGTATCTTAACCACAAACTTTCTGTTAATAACATTTCTTCTTCTAAAAATACTAAAATCAAACAGAAATTGAAGCGTTAACTGAACACCTTACAACTTAAGCTAGCGCGAGCTTGCGCTTATATAGAAAGCTTGCTATATAAATGCCACTTTATGAACTGTCTAGAAACCTCTCGTATCGCCTGTGCTCTTATTCCACTCTCATCGTTTTATTGAACAACAACATAAGATGTTTAAATCCAAGATATCCAATTGTCGCCCATACTTCGGAGGGTATGTGATCCAACCCGATTGTACGACCTACATTCATTCTTTTAACTGCCAGCCAGAATTCTTTGTTAACGCGCAAAGAACTCGTCCATCTATTGCAAATCTTGTTCTAAATTATTAGGTGTCCCTGTTCGTTTTCAATATATTTCTGCGATTGAGTCTTTTCCGATTTTTTTCTTGCTTGCATTGTTTCAACATTCCACTTCGTCCCCCCGCTTATAGGCGGTGAGAGTACTGATTCCTGATGCAATGTTTCTGTTGCTATTACACATACTCTAGGATTCGTTTTCATCGCCTCTTTTTTACAACGTTCGTAGTCTTACGTATTGGTGTCGCTTTTTCTGCTTTACTTACTCCACACTTGAAGAGCTTGTCGTTTTCTTCCTTACCGCAATTTTCGTGTCATCGCTCCACCATTACGTTTCTTTACTTTTATGTAGCCGGCGTTTTGAAACACCTAGCACAGTTTACATTTTTCATTAAAGTTACTCCACGTGAGTATGTACCTTATACGCTTAGTTCTTCCTCGCAATCTCGCATTGTATTTAAAAGCTCATTAAAGTTACAACAAAATATTTATTTTTCTAAGAGCTAACTGGCTAGTTGCGAATGGTGCGTAAGCGCTAACATGGAATATCCATGTTTCGGGTTCAATTATCAGTGGGCTCACTGCTACAAACATATGGATTGGACCAACATTATTTTCACTGTATTCTCTACGCATGTCGTTCAGTGAACAGTGACACATCCAGCAAAATTGGACATTTCTTCAAGTCACTTGTCTCCGGAAGGTCGATGCTCAAAGAATTATCAATCTGTACGAAAAAGGATTGTTGTCATCCATTGAAATGTTGTTCGGACGTAGAAAGCGGGATTGGCTCCAACTAGAGGCCAACGATCCCGGCTTCAAAAAGAAAAATCTTCAGATGCCAATCCGATTGAGAATGTAAACAAGACTTTTTAAAAATAAGAACAACAAAAAGTTTTTTTTGGAAAAACCGACTTATTTTTATTCTAACTACGAGCAGTTACCGACTCAACACAGCGAATTACACGGTCAAAAAGCATGTTGAATGATTGTTTTAAATCATCGGTACAAGCCTTTTTCATGGCTTCTACGTCTTCCTTCTCTATGTTTTTATTTCATCGACAAATGCATTATCCCGAAAAGGTAAAAGTCCGACGGTACCAAATCAGCCGAAAACGGGGAGCGCTTGACAGTTAAAATTCGATTTCTAGTTAAGAAATCGGTCACAAATGTCGATCAATGAGATGGCGTATTATCAAACGCTTCATAACACTAAGATAACATTGGGCATTAACTGCTTGGGCCAGTGGAACGAACTCTTTGTGGACAATGCCCTTGGAATCGTAAGATCAAATCAACATTATCTTCACTTTTGACGTCTCCAAACGAGATTTGTTGGGTCTTAGCTCGACTGGCGAGTTCCACTTGGAACTTTGGCGCTTTGTTTCCCAAAGTCAAGCGGTTGTTTTTGTTTTTTTTATTTTTTTTAAAGAACTACATACTTTTGTCAAACACACTGCAAATTAAATGGAAGAGTTTTAAGAGAGAAAAACCACCCCATCTAGTTTCACAGATTAAGTTAGGGTATTCCATGTATTCCAAATGTCAACAGCACGCGAGACTGGGACGTGTTCCCATGCGGCCCTCTCCTACTACAGGATTTCGTGTGTTAGAGATATCAATAAAATGTTTAGTATGAATTGAAATATAGTTAATAACGTTAGTTTTGAAATATGACATCATTTAAACGCCCTCCACGGAACTGTTTGCATGAATGGATGCGATGGACCGAATTTTCTATCATGTTTGCCTCCAAGTCATCTGAAGTCATAAGTCAAAGACTTAAGTCTAAAAGTGTTAAATCGCTCGAGCAAATGAGTCTATTGATAGGGCCATTTCTGGTGATAAAATGATTACCAAACTTCGTCTTCAATTAGTCGATTGTGGTACACGATGTTTGGCAAGATCATGTATTGCTGAAACCATATATCCTCGATTTACCGTCTCGCGTAAAGCAGCAATATTCTCTTTACTTCTCCTGTGCCGTGGCAACATCAAATTTTTTCACTAAACGCGGATTTTGATAAAAATTTGGACGATTTCTAAAAGTTGTTGAAGCGTATTCCTTTTCATGATTAGACGGTAGACAGTCTGGTAGACAGACAAACAGTCAGTCATTCACAATTACAAAAAATAAAAAAAAATTATTTGGGTTCCCATTCTTTCCTCAACTTCTTTCGAATGTCCTTCATAAGGTTGGTGACAGTTACATCCGTGATCCTTTTGGACGCTCTTTTCCATTTAGCACTAAAATCTTTTATGTCCTTTGCACACTGCTCACTTTTTCTCAATTTAGCTTTGACCAAAGCCCAATACGTTTCAATGGGACGGCACTGTGGAACATTGGGTGGATTCATGTTTTTGGGACAAAGACGACATTTATAGCAACAAGAAAGCTCAACGTCGCATGAGCATAGTGAGCTGAAGCTAAATCTGGCCAAAATAATGTTAAACCCTCGTGTTTGTTTAAGAAAGGAATCAACCGTTTTTTTAGGCACTCGTTGATGTACACTTTTCCGTTAATTGTTCCCGTTGTAATAAACGATGAGCTTCTGTGTCCACATTGGCAAATGGCCTGCCAAACGAGATATTTTGACCCGAATTTTTCCATCCCAATCGATGTTGTTGATTGCGGAAGAATCTTAGCTTCAAACGAGTAGTAAAACTGCGCACCTGGAAGAGTAGTAAAGTCGGCTTTGACTAAGTTTCGTCATCCAAAACCAAGCACACTTTCTTGTTGCCGATCAACTCGTATAGCTTTCGGGCTCGTGTTTTTATGACTTTTTTTTACTTTTCAGTAACTTTTGGTATTTTTTGTTTTTTTTTTCGTGTATTTAGAACGTTACGTTTTTTAGATCTTTGTACCTTTGTTTGGTTGGCATTACATTTCCGAGCAACATCTCTGGATGACATAGTCCGGTTTTTTTACGATGGTACCCACTATTTTCCTGTCCAAATTTGTATCATGTGCTCCACTTTTCTGTTTCGCTTAACTGTCAACGTCTCCAAATATCGTTTAATAACAGAATCCACTGTACTGCGTGCTATGTTTAAATTTTTTGCGATGAAATGGTTTGGTCGCGAAGTATTTTCGAGCCATTTGTCGATGATCTTTTTACGGCGTTCCCCTTGACTCATATTTTATAAATGTTTTAAACCGCACTGAACTAAAATTAATAACAAACTGAAACTAGAGAATATACAGGCTAATTTGGGTACAAAAAGGGATTGCAATTTTTACGCATTGGAATTATAGCCCGTATTAAAATTTACAGATTTTATTCGTTTTAGTCCTTAGTAACCGAAGCTTTCACCATACCGAGGCCGTTGACTAGACTGAATGTAGTCAAGTAGTATTCTCCAAGATTTTAAGTAATGGCAATCTCACGCCAATATAGAAAGGGGTGCTCATCAGCAGACTCAAATTGTTATCTACTAAGTCTACGCATGGACAAAACGACTCTTAGTTTCAAAGATCCGGTAGTGATATCGAAGTGTATTGGTTCACTTTGACAAACAAAAGTATTGGAAAAAGTAAAAACGTACAAAAATAACTTCCAGATTCAATGAGTGAAATAAATTTATTAAAATTTTCTTTTCGATTAACATATCATTCATTAGTTCCTCAATTTATTTTGTTGCTTTGTATCGATAAAAAAATAACTTTTCGTATATCTGTATGTGTTGTTTTGCAAGTGGCTAAAATCGTACGCAAAAACGAGAATTTAAAGACGGACAAATTATCTTTTAAAGACTGCCGCAAAAGCTCAACAATTTACAATATTTTGGACTTGAACAATGATTTAAAAAAAAAAAATTTAAAGAAAACTTTATGATATTACATGGACAACAAATGTCTTGAATAGGGGAAACGGCGTGTAGTTACAAACAAAACAATGGTAACTAGCAGTAATTCTATTATCCTTCCTGGCCAAAATCTTCTGTGAATTTTTCCAATCTTTTAAGGTCGTCCTCATTGACGGTTGGTTTAGTACGCGAAAGTGATTTTAACATGTCACGCTGAAAATGAAAAGAGTTTCATTTAACTTTTAACGGCGACAAGAATATGGCAGTTTAAGAATGAATATCTTACCATTGTAACGGGAGGTTCAAACAATTTATCACTATCAACATCCATCCAAGCTTTTTCAAAGGCGCCCTGATCGCCTGGTGAGCATGGCGTAAGCAAATCATCGACTATAAGATTTTTATCAAGCGGTGAAGGACCTCTTACTTTCTGTAAAAGAAAAAATAACAATAATAAATGTAAAATAAATAATTAAGAAGTTTCATGGAACACCTGTTCCAAAGATTATTCGTTGCTTTATGAGTAATGGTAAAGTTCGTATGTCTAACGGCAGACGGAGGTCAAATACTGCTAACATGAGGTAGAGCTCAAAGATAAGCTGTCACTGGTGGTAACTTTTTTCTAATCGAAGATTCGCACATGGTAGAGGCCATAAGAGCGGCTATCCAGGAATTATACAAGGCGTTGGAGTCTTTGATCATAACTGAGTCATTTTGCACAATTTTTACCTTCGACACGGTACGCAGAACTGGCGATTGGGGAACTCAGATTGCATTGACCTCGGTGACGAAAATATGGGAAATAATTTCATCGCCAACGAAAGGGAACTACTCGTATCAATGAGAAGTAAGAAATCAGTGGGAACCTCTAAAATACGGAAAATTGTGCTTCGACATCCCCACTAGAAGCGGCTCTCCCACCTTGTTTAATAATATCCATCCCAGCGCATTGAAGAAAGCGGTGATGTATCCAATCCCCAAAAGGAGATTGAATTTCTGGTCGTTAAGACTCCTTCCAAATATCAGCAATGTTTAAAAAAAGGTGATTAATAGAGTCCTGACTAAGTGGGTTGAGGACAAGTATATATTCCCAGGTAACCAATGTGGTTTCAAGACGAGACATAATATCCCACATGACGAAACTGACATCCAAAGGAACTGATTGACTTTTAGAAAGCCTTCGACTAGAATGATTAGAATGCTAGAATGACTCTTTCAAGCTTAACAGGCTGGGTATAAGTAAACCATTGGGGTACATTCCTTTTATAATAATATGCTCACCTATTTACAGTTCATTATTTGGAATTAAAAACTGCCTGCAACAAGGTGAGGGTAGTTCGCCGATCTTGTTTAACATTTACAACAAACAGTCGTGTGAGATTACTTCGCAATGCTATGGGATACGCTGACAACTTGATCGTATACAGATCAGCACCGAAAATTATGTTCATTATAAAAGTCATAATGACTTCGATAAAATTAAGACATATTGTGCTGACTAGAAGCTCAACTTTTGGAATTCAGCCTCTATTGCTACCATAAAGATTTGACGAAAATTTCGACAATAGGACAACACGTGAAAATGTAGTCAGATACCTTGGGATATATCTCTGGCCAGAGTCAAATGTGCTGTTAACCTTAAAAAAAGGCTGTTTTGTAGCATCCAACTCGATGCGAGGGTGGAAGTAATCTGCGGAGGGAAAGTTTATTTGAAGAAATCCGGGTGTTTGAGAGGGCTTGTAATCGCTTGAGCAAATCACTTAAGTCCGTATACATAAAATTCTACCCTAGTGCTATACAATAAGGCGAGCCTAAGTTGAACAGTTTCGTTGCTAAGCTGACTGGAAGGCACTAACAGCGACGAACAACCCAATCTTCGGTTTATTCTTCCAGAAACTTTCTCTATTTGGAGAAAATAGGGGCGGTGCCAATTACCTTAAACGTCGCTTCCAGGCGGCTTAACAATCACAAAGAGATCATACATAGCAGTACGGAGCACCTGCGTTCAATGTCGCGGCAGGGTATCGCAATATGACTGTTGGTTGGTTAGTGAGGGAAAGAAACCGCCCTCGTTGTTTTCTTTGAATTCGAGGATGGACCAAATTTTGGGCTAAATCGTGCTGCTTAGTTTTAAGATCTTTGCCAACTTACACAGTGTGGGTAAACTTGGTTGCAATGTTCGCTTAGTGTGACTACATATAGGAAAGTTATGGCACCTTTCACTTACCCGGAAGATCATAAAAGATACAGTTTTGACGCTTAAACTTTCAAATAAGTGGTCAGCACCTAACATTTGATAAGTATTGAACCTATTCAGATCACAACAGGGAGGCACTTGAAAGTCTGACGTCGTGGCAACGAATTTCATATTCAGAAGACAAGAGTTGACGAATCACTGACGGGAAGTTTATTCACTAAAACCCCCGTCTTGTTAGGCATTTTTTTCCTTAATAACTCGAAACTTATTTATGTAGCGTAGGTACTCGCGCAATTCGAAGACATTATCAAAAAGTAATCGAGTACCAAAGGCTAAGAGGGATTTTTCTCTCAGCACCATGAGGTTGAGCCATTACGATGATACGCTATGAGGTCTACGAGTATATGTAATTTACTCGCATGGTAGAAGTATTAAATAGAACTTGGCGGCCGTAATTTCAAAATCACAACAGCAGTTTCCTCAACCTCAACCAATATTAGAATATTACCAAAGACCTCTTTGCAGGATTTAATGTAATCGGCCGTCAAAACCAAACTCTTGTTTGATGAACAAAGCACAGATGTATATACATACAATGTTTGGCCTAAAAGGTTCTTTACAGACCTCAACGCTGGATGGTGGTGGCAACCAACACTAGGATGGACTTGATGGGTTTCAACTTCTTTCACGAACCGAGAACGTCGGAGCAATTGTTTGTCTCGCCGTGATACCGCTGCTGGGTCTGTCATGGTATGGTCTGCGATATCCAAGCATACCATCATCGACATAATGATTTTGGAGCTTCGACAGAATTCAGCGGCCTACATTGACCTTTTTGAAATTCAGAAAATTAATTTGTCCGCATTTAGCCCCCAGTGAGTGTATCCTCTATCCAAACCTGAAGAAGAGGCTCGGAGGAAACAGATTTTGTTGCAATGTTAAATCATCGGTCAAAAAGGCATCGTTTGAGGACCTCAATAAATCGTATTATATGGAAAATATCGAAAAATTAGTGAAGCATGGAACAAAGTGTATTCAACTCAAAGGAGACTATGTTGAGAAATAAAACTATCTCTCAGTCACGGATTTGTTAACCCACCTTCGCATATAGCATGTCTTGCGTACAAGGATATTCCAGAAAAAATTATAACTAAAAAATAGCATGTTCTACACAAGGTAATTCAGCAAGTACTTACTTACTATAGTAAAAGTGGGGCTACAGTCCGGGATGGACGTGGGCCTCAACCAACAAGCGTCTCCAGCCAGCTCGATCTACCTCCAGTTTTACACACTAAGCTGGCTGAAATCCCCTTCCACTTGCATGCGCCACCAGAGTCACGTTTCTTCTCTACCGCGCTATCCTTCAGGGGCGGATTCGAAAACTTTTCAGTCAGAAACATTGGTGTCTACATGACTAAGTCATCTGAGTCATTGGACCTTCACTCCTCGGCCGGATAAGTTGCCACTCACCGGAATGAAAAAAAAACATTCGAAGAGGAGTCACAATAATTAGGAAAAGGTTGACGGAACTCGGGTTACAATACGAGACGCCATCGAAGACAAGTAGGAAGTGCCACAAAAGTGATCTTATCGAAAAGCTATTTGCATGAACCTTGCATATCAGATTAGAAAAATGCACGCTAGTTGAATGCTCTAACGACAACTACATCCGGACTGTAGTGCCATTGAAAGTAAAATAAAAGTGTCACATAAAACAAAGCAAAGGCTCCGTTTCCGGAAGCCACATAAGAAACTACTTCAGCGTAATGTAGACGGAACTGTGAACAGCTGTTAGTATCTGTAACTTTTGCTATCCAATTTAAGAATCAAATAGCGATACCTCGAAAAAAAAATTACTTGTCCAACTAGATGAATTTTTTTGTATTTGAGCGGCGCTATACATCATTATCACCAAAGTCAACAGTTTAACGGCCAATAAGTCAATTACACCTTAAAATCTACTCTTTACCAGGGACAAACTAGCAACTAACAACAAACGATTAGTCACCGCATCACTGACTAAAAAAAACTCGTTTGTTTTAAGGAACTTGCATTTCCATTAAATCCCAGATTTACAGTCACCTACAATAATTCCAAATGAGCGGTTGAATGCATCCCACTCGACCCATTTCAGTTTGTAAACAATTGTATACTAACACGAAGATCAACGACCCGAAACTGTGACGTTTAGAATCGGAAAACCTGATGTCTTCACACTTTTACAGTGCTGTTCATAAGAGCTAATGCAATCAGTCAAAGATTGATAAAGAATTCCAAAAATCAAGTGAGTCATGTTCGAGCGGAAATACAAAAACAAACTTTACGACCACATACCTTAAAATGAGTAGCTTGTTGAACCTTTCGGACTGGTTCCATCAAGGCGTCCCGCACAACAATTGATATATCAGCTCCAGAATATCTGCAAACAGAAATGTTTGAAACGTGAAAATGTAAAATAACAGTCATCAAACTCACCCTTCGGTCTTTCCAGCGAGGGTCTTGAGGTCTTCCTCTGACAGAACATGCGATGTGTTGCCCAAGTGAATTTTGAACATAACAAGGCGAGCATGTTGTTCCGGTAGCGGAATGTATATACGCTTCTCGAAACGTCTTCGAATAGCCGAATCCAATACCCAAGGAATATTGGTTGCGCCCAAAACTAAAATTCCATCAGTGTCATTACCAACACCTTGCATTTGGACCAAGAACTCTGTCTTGATTCGCCTAACACTGTCGTTCTCGTTGTCCGAGCGCGCTGAGCACATTGAATCCACTTCGTCGATGAAAATAATACTTGGCTTGTGCTGACGGGCCAGTTCAAACAGATTTTTAACCAGTTTTTCAGATTCACCCAACCATTTGGACATTAAATCTGAACTCGACACTGAGAAAAACGTAGAATTGTTTGCCTCTGTGGCCACTGCCTTGGCCAAGTATGATTTACCAGTACCAGGTGGGCCAAACAGTAAAATTCCCTTCCACGGTATTCTCTTTCCCGTAAACAAATGTGGGAATTTAATGGGCAGAATTACAGCTTCTTTCAATGCCTCTTTGGCGGCTTCTAAACCAGCTACATCGGACCACTTGACATGCGGCTTTTCAATTACAATGGCGCCTTCTAGCTTTGCTTGCAGTTTCTTCTTCTCGGGGTCCTCACCATCGGAATCACTATCACTCTTCTTGTCCTTATCGTCTCTGAAAACACAACCAATTAGTCGTAAATCTACACAGACATTTGGAATCTTACTTTGATCCAGATTCTCCTTCTTTTACGGGTTTTTTCTTGCCCTTTTTAAGATATTCCTTAAGCTTTTCTGCACGATCCAAATACTGCAGGCACTTGGCTCTGATCGATTCCTTTGCTTTCTCACCTTGAGCTTCATCTGTAATATGAAATTCCAAATTCAGAGGGAAAAATTCCATTGAAAACAAGTCGAACTTACATTTTATTGCGTGCAGAAAGTACTCCACACCATGTTCGTACAGACGCAGAGCCTCGGCATAGTTTTTGTTGCGATCCTCCTCGGTTGCTTTGGTCACCAAATCGATGGCTTTTTGAAGCGTTGTTCCTGCAGCCATTTATTTGAAAAATCTGAAAAAAAAAAACAACAAATAGCCAGCCAAAAGCTATATCACCTCGAAATTTACAACGAATGACTCAATTTTTTGACTTTTGCAGTACGCTGTTGTTGTGATGTCATTCTGGTGAATACCACACAGAACCCTGAATCGATTTTGTTTGGCAAAATTTCATCAAAAAAATAAAAATAAAAAAGGTGGACACACTACATCATTGATTTTGGAAAGACAACTTATCAGTTGGGGGAAGGAAGTTATTTTATAAAGTAAATAAGGTAACAAAGAATGCCTTTTTTACGCCTATTGGTAAAAAAATGGGTTTTGCGTGATTCAGACAATTTTGGGGGTGAGCTCAAATTTTCACAATACAACAAACTGCAAATGGCCAAAATGCGAAAGGGAAATAAAACACACGACTTAAAAATGAATTACCTTAAATGTTTTATCGTTATTAACTTTAAAATGTAAAACAAAAAAGAAAACGAAAATCTACAGACGAATGGAACTTGGTATTCCTATTCGTAAAGCGTATGCTACTCTTTGCGCACCAAGATGACGATTTGACGTTTGTGTTGGGCAGCGTTCGGGATTGTGTAATATTTTTTATTTTTGTCGATGGAAATCAGCTTTAGTGCATGGATGTACCGTAGTTATTTTTAAAAATTTTAGAATTATTTTCTTTCTAAAAATGTATATCGCTTTACAATTTTAAAGGCGACAAGAAGTGAAAGTTTCTATAAAATACTTGCCGCAAGTTTTGCCTTGTGTATACCAGTGATAATCAAACTTTGCATTTAGACTTAACATGCGGAAATTAAACGCTCAAAACTATACAATTCAATTCCGCTGAGAAAGGAAAGAATGAAATTTGGGTTTCGACCAACTGACGTGCTTTTATTTTCTATTGCAGTGTATGATATGTTAGAGAAATCAGGAAACCAAAGTGAATAAAATAAATCCTTCTTCTTTTATTAAACTTTGAAATACTTAGCGCGTATAGTGAATTAATGCGTTTGCTGATGTTTATGCATTTGAGAGTTCCAATTAACTGTCTTTCAGCCTCTTCTTCGAACCTCGGTTGGAAATTGAGTTTTTTTTTTTTTATAATTTACGCGCGCCTAAGGGGGTTATGATACCCTTTTACTGTTACCAAGGCGCGGGCGGAAAGATAGAAGGAGGAGAAACTCTGTTGAGTTGAGAGATTCCCGTAAACGGCAAACGTATTGCTATGTGCACATTTAAGCTAGACGAACCATTATGGTGTATAACAAGCCTATAAGTTGAAGCAGCATTTTTCTGCCACTAAATAATATGAAATTTTCATGCCATTTTAGGCGCCTACAGACAAAGCCTGACATATTTAATTAGGTCGCGCTACAGACCGGGGTGAGCCAGGACATTAGCTGGCACGCCTCTTCAGCTAGCGCGGTCTCTTGTCAACTTTCCTTCAATTGCGCACACGAAGTTGGCTGAGTTCCCTTCCATTTGTGTAAGATAAGGTCGTCTCTACCGCTTTGGAGTAGAACACTTTCCGGACCGTGGCGCTGGTTTCCATGCGTTCAAGGTCCAAGCTTTCTAAGCTAGGTTACCAAAATTTTTCAGCCGTGGCCGGCAGCCTGCACAGTTCGCTGTTGACACTGCACTTCCATTGTAGTTGTAGCTGCCTATCGTCGATGTCATGTGTCCGTCTTTTTTGGCATCATATATCATACTTTGTTTTTCTTCATTGACCACTAAACCCATCCTAGCCGCTTCTGCTCAATAATCGCAAACGCTCCATTGACAGCTTGCTGTATTTTTCCCATTATGTCAGTGTTACCCGCGGGCAACTAAACAGATTCTGTAGATTCTGACAATTCTTTCGAGAACGATGTTGAAATTGTGTCATGACAACGCATCGCTTTTGATATTGAGAGTCTCGGTTTTGTCATTGCCGACCTTGACGGAACAGCGTGCATTTTTCATCGCCTTCGATGTCAAATGACCTTGGCAGGGATGTTCAAGCTAAACACGGCTCTATATGGTTCGCCTATATATGGTATAGGTTGTCATATGCGGCGTCGAAATCGATGAAGAGATGATGTGTATTGATTTGGGAGTCTTGGGGTTTTTCCAAAAACTGCTGAATGTGAAAATTTGATTTATGGTGAACTTACTTGCCTTTAAAGCACACTGATAGAGGCCAATCAGACAGTTAACGAAGCTTCTTAGACATTCAAATGATACGGCCGACAGGATTTTATATCCGATGTTGAGAAGACGTATTCGAGTTGTCGGAGTTCAGGGAGCTCCTTGACACGACATATGCGTAATCTCCGAAGTATGACCTAAAATCGTACTAGGCCATTCTAACGTCAGGATAGGAAAAGAGGACATCTTTGGTAGGGCATTTGGTAAGCGTAGCCTACACGACACCACGTCTGGCAACGGACTTGGGCTCATTGATTTGCGGCGGCACGAAATAACAGTATAGCAAACACACAGTTTCCTCATCCCAATATACACAGAAGAACATGGTGGTCTCCGGATCATGAAACACTAAATCAAATTGATCACATTGCGTTTGACGCACATGCCTCCAGTATTCTGGACATCTGAACTTTCCGGGCAGCCAACATTCACTCGGATCCCTAACTTGTTGCAGCCAAAGTACGAATGCGGGTTTCTAAAGCGCCAGAACAAAGAAGAACTACTGTGAGAAGATATAACGTATAGAAGCTGCAATCGCAAAGCATCGCCAGAATCTTCGCCGATCGCGATTCCGAAATCTCTCAAGAATTCCTATTTCGAGATCATCAAGTACCGAAGATCAGCGCCCACGTGTCATCAGAGACGCCGCAACTGATGAGCTGGATTTCACCCTACCACTACAAAGAAACCGTTGGTTTGCTGAAGAATGCCAACAAGCACATGTAGCTAAACAAAAAGAATACAAAGCAGTACTGCAACTAAGCGCGAGAGCTGCGGGAAGGACATAAGTCGTAAAAGAAATAAAACGTGAAAGGAAACCTCGTAGTAGAGTCACAGACTGCAGACTGTGTAATAGCGAAGAAGCCCAATATCTCGTCGTCAAGCAGAATAGGCCATTCAACTTAGACGATTATAGCCAAAACTTCAGTCCACCTGAGAAAAACGAAGCAAGGATAGCAATATATAAGCAAAATCCAACAAACGAGGTTTTCAAATCTGCTGGAAATAATTTTATGGAGAGCATGCATGTACTAACTCATTTCTCAGATCTGGTCAGAAAAGTGTATGCATGATGAGCAAAATCTCAGGATCAGTTGCCAAACCCATAAAAAAGGAGACCCATACAAGATCATACAAGATCTTTTCTGCTATCAGAAACACTTCGTGAACGAAGTGATTGGTCTCTATCAGCGCGGTTTCGGACCAGGAAAGTCTACAGTTGACCAAATCTTCTCATTTCGGCAGATCCTGGAAAAAACTCAAAAAGCCCAAATCGATACCAAAATCAGAATATGATAGCATTTATAGAGACCAGCTATATGGTATAGAGCCATGTCTAGTTTTGACATACCTGTCAAACTCATCCGTTTGTGCAGAATGACGATAGAGAACGCTCACTGCTCCGGCAAGGTCGGGAATGACTTAACTGAGGCCTTTGTTGTCATGTGACTTCTTTGGTATCATACTTAATTGTGCGGATCTTAAATACCGCCTACAAGATAATATTTACTATGCCTTTACTATGCCCTCTAAACCTTTAGTCAAATGCTTTAGCGGTGCTTTGGTGATTATGAAGAACAAGCTGGACGGTGTTTTTCAAGAGCTATAGAATCTTTTTCTTAAACGATATGGGTACGAATTAGATTTAAATCAAAGTCCAAGTCCAAGGTCTGAATTAGTATACTCCGAAGACTTTCGAGTGTTGCCAAATCGCACCATTTCGGTGGCCAATTCATTGGCTCATTCCATGGTTTTATGGGGATTGTGACACTCGTCATCCCGCTGAAACTGTTGCGACGGACGCCGAATTGGCAATTCCGGGTCTTGCGCCACACTTTGACTACCATAGGGTACAGTTTCTCCTGTAAACAAAGTAAGTTGATGCATTTTTCGCATTGAGTTATGAAGAGTGTATGTGCTGTCAAATTTATCCACAACACAACGAATAGAGAGCTCAGTTGATCGATAATAAGGACCCATATAATCTTCCATATATTTTGCGAATTGAAGATCGATTTGAAAAAAAGTTCTATAATACGAAAGCGGTCTCTGGTGTAAGACAATGCCGAGCTAAGGAACTATAAAACGTACAGCACGGTTTGAAAGTTATCTCCATCAGAGGATCTATCTATCAGCATAAAAAAATACCCTCTACACAACTATGCTAAGACCATTCTACCTATGCCCCAGTTAGTGTAAATTGGTTGGTAGAGTCGCCTTTACCAGACTCCAAGAAACGGTTTGCCTTGGTTGCATAGTGTTTTCATAGGCTGCACTTGCAAAGTAATCTTCCATTTAAAAAGATGCTGTCATTGGTACACTAGTCTTATGGGCATGTCATCTGATGCCATCACAGCAGAACGGCTGTTGCTGCTAATTTTCTCCGTGGCCAGGAATGATTTCGGCCCAAAGAGCATTGCCTTCTTTTTTGACTGAAAACGACATGAGCCGAGACTCATTTGGTGAACGCCATTCACTTGCCTGATGTCTGGATTGCGTGTCGTACTCATAAACCCACGTCTCGTCTCCAGTAATGATCCTTTTGATGAATGTGGGATCGGATTCAGCCTTGCAAATCATCTCTTTTACCACGTCAACACGGTCTCTTTTTTGCATGAAATTGAGGTCTTTTGGCACCAACTTTGTTGTTACTCAAATCATTAACCAAAATGTCTTGGATGGATCCATAGGCAATGTTCAAGTCCTGATGGTTAATTTGCGGTTATTGACCAACATTTCTTTTACTTCATCAATGTTTTCGTTGGTTTTCGATGTCGATGGTCTGCCACTGCGTTCATCATCTTCGATTGACTCACGACCACTTTTGAACCGCTCGTGCGGCTCAAATCGGAACAATGGGAGCGCCACACGGTTGTGTCCCCCGGGAACATTTTGATCGAAGTGGTAGGTCGATGATTACCAACTTCTTTTTGCCTGAATCGGATGATATGGACACCAACGGCATGTGCTACGTACCACACAGCTCACGCCACATTGAAAATTCTGCACGAGCGATTCGAGGGCATGGTCATCTCACGTGGAGATGATGTGAACTGGCCACAGAGATCGTGCGATTTGACACCAGCCTGATTTATGCGTTAGAGTCATGGAGAATTCAAAATCCGCGGGCGCGCCACCCAGAGAAGCTGCAGCGGACATTTGACCGATGTTATATTCCATACATAATGGCATCGATAGGCCTTTCAAACGAATAAAAAGTTTCGATGATATCTCACACACACTTTGTTTATTTAAATTGAAAAATAGGAAGCGCTTAATGGAAGAACTTTTATAAGCCAAGAAGGGAACGTAGTCGATAGATGCAAAACCGATCTAGAATGTGGAGCTAGCGTCTTTATGGAGAATGGCAACATAAGAAAACTTGTATTTGTTTTCCAAGCAGAGATATAGCCAATCCTTGCGAAAATGCACTGTATTGTGAAGAACAAATAGAGAGGGATTATTGAGGCTCTGCTTTGTAATTCTAACCCTAGGTTTACGCGTTGCGATTTTAGCTCGCAGTTTTAACTCTAAGTGTCAGCATTGCAATTCTAGCACTAAATCTATGGCCTACTTCGCTCCCAATTCTGCCTCTAGGTTTGTTGTCAATAGACATAGACTTACGGTTGAAGAGAGTTATATCCTATTAATCTATAGCTTCAGCAGGTTATTTGTATACCGTAATTCACTACCTTGACTTATATCAGCCTTGAGATTTTAGAGCATATTTTCAGTTCTGGATTTACGCCATAAGATTGTGGCTTGAAATTCGACCCCTCGATTTCCGATTACAAAATTCTGTTCTGCAATTTCATTTTCCTTTATTCAAACCTTAGCTTTATGATCTTGAATTTCTAGCCCATAACTCAGCTGTCTATTTACGATTTCGACTTAAGATTATTGAAACATCATCAAGCCATCTTCTATTATTCTATTATTCTAGAATTAAGTCAGGCCTTGTGGTGCGGATCTTACGTCAATTAAATGTTAAAAAGTATCATTCCTCTGGGAGTCCCAAGTAGCCTATTAATTTGTTCTTATCTAATGTTTGGCTTGGATCAAATCATTGAAATAAGTTGATTGTGCCACTTTGAAAAATTATCTCCAATTTGTTTGCAAACGCCATCGTGTAGGGCGTTGGGACCAACAGCTCCGTTGCCTCGACTGTTTGAATGGTCATTCTATATTTTAATGAAGTCTTAGTTTTCCTCGTCAAAACGTGGGGAGAAATGCGTTGTTTAACATTGTGTTTTTGTTTTTGTTGTTTATATGCATTTTTATTGTTTCATTTAATTTACTCTTACTTGCTAGACAAAAAAATGCTTAAAAGTTAGCTTAATTAACTTAAAATTATCTTATTCTAACTTACTGGCCCCATGCGGGCACTCTAAGTTAAACCTAACACTTAAATTATGTCTTTCGACGTACCTTACTACTATACTATACTATTTCTATTAATTACAATTAAAACTAAGAAAACATTTTTTACAAAAAAACTTAGTAACAGGACTGTTCTTTTTATTTTATTATAAAACTTAAAACTAAAATCCTACAAACTACCTACAAATAAATTTTAATCTACTTAACCTACTTACATACATCTAATACATACATGTATACATATATATATATACATAATATATATATACTTAATATATATACATATGCATATACATATATATATACATATAAGTTGTTGTTTTTTTTTTTTTGATTTTTTTATTTTTATTAATTTTTTTTTTTTTTTTTTTTTATATATGTTTTTTTTCTTAAATCTAACTTACTCCTACTTAAAACTATGTAAGCCGGCCAACGCTAAAACAAAAATTAGGCGACCCACTTTGCTTCACAAGCTATCAAGTATTGGAGGAATTCGACGACGAAGCATCCTCTCCTTCAATAAGCCACCAAAATTGTTGGTTCTGCTGAGCAACATCCCTCATGTCGCGACTCCCTACCGCTCTACTGAACCGGAGACGCTCCGCACTGCCGTGTGCGACGTCTCTGTCGTAGTTGAGTCGCCTGTCCGCAGCTGTTCGAGCGACGTGGAAGATTAGCGGCACCGCCAATCTGTCCTGGATCAGACCTTTACTATCTAAGTAGAGGAACGCTTCTGGAGGAATAAAGCCGTCAAAGCGAACTCTCTCGTGATACATATAATTAGGGTAGTAAGCCCCGGAAATCAGGTTGTTCGATGAGGTCATTGCTCTTGCAATGTGCCTTCGAGTCAACTTAATGACGAAATTGTCCACTCTTATTAGATTCGCCCTATTGTACAAGACCTCGTTACGATAGAATTTTATGTACTCAGATTCTGGTGTTCTGTATAAGCGAAGACAAGTCCTAAGACAAGCCCTCTCAAACACCCGAATCTTTTCCAATAAACTTGCTCTCACGTTGAACCACACAGGACATCCAAATACAAGCATGGGCCTGATAAGGGCCATGTAGCAGATCACCTTCACCCTCGCATCGAGTTGGCTGTTATAAAACAGTCTCCTTGTAAGGGCAAAAGCACCTCTGGCTCTGGCCAGAGCAACATCTATATGTTTGTTAAAATATAGATATTGATCTAGCCAGATCCCAAGGTATCTGACTACATTTCGACAAGCAAGTGGCTGTCCATGTTGTCCGACGATAGAGAACTTTCGCCAATTCTTTCTGGTATCCCTAGAGGCCCCAGACAAAGGCGTTCTAAACAGAATGGTTTCCGACTTCTGAAAGTTGATTTTCAGCTTCCAGTCATCGCAATATCGCTTAATTTTTTCGAAGTCACGTTGCAAAAGCATATTAATGACCTCAATTTTTGGACCTGATCTGTACGCGATTAAGTCGTCTGCGTACGCTATGGCATGGTGAAGTGAACCTATCAGATCACTTGTGTAAATGTTGAATAGGATCGGCGAATTTACCGCACCTTGTTGCAGACCGTTTTTAATGTTAAATGTTCCAGCAGAAGTCACATCGCCATTCTTCACGATGAACTGTCTACTAGAGAGCATATTAAAAAGAATATACAGCAGTGGTTTACTAATGCCCATCCTGTCCAGCTTGAAGAAGAGTCCCTCTAACCATACGGTATCGAAGGCCTTTTCCAAGTCAATTAGGCAGGCACCAGTGCACTGTTTTTTGCTTTTGTTCCATTGGATATCAGAAACCAGTTTAGACGCGGCATGAATGATATCATGCCCCGCCTTGAAACCGAATTGATTATCCGGAACTATATGTTTGTCCTCAACCCACTTAGTCAGGACTCTATTGATTACCTTCTCGAAAACCTTACTGATGTTTGGAAGAAGACTGATCGAGCGGAGATTCGCCGGATTGGATGTGTCTTTATTCCTTTTGGGAATGGGATGTACCACCGCAGTTTTCCAATGCGCTGGATAATGTGCATTATTCATTGCATTATTAAACAGGGTGGTATAAATGTCCACCGCTTCTAGTGGGAGATGTCGAAGCACAATGTTCGGTATTTCATCGGTTCCCACTGATTTCTTACTTCTAAGTGATTCGAAGATCGTTTGGAGCTCCACCTTCGAAATGAACGGTGGTAATACCCTTTCGTTGGTGATGACATTATTTGCCATATTCTCGTCACTGAACTGGATGAAACCCGAGTTCTCGAATCGCCAATTCACAATTTCATTTCGAAGGCAGAAGTTGTGCACAAGGACTTGACTCTCCAGGTCGTGGTTCGGGCCAATGATGTCATTCGCCTTGTACACTTCCTGGAAAGTCGCTCCTATAGCTTCTACCTTCTCCTGCGGATCCTCGATCACAAAGAAGTTGTCATCATCAACTACCTCATTTGGATCTATACCTGCTGCTACAAGTATTTGTTCGTTGTTCGTCGTTCGGGCAATTTTGAGACATGGAAGGTCGTTTTGATTATTTCTCCGAAATATTTTATTTATTTGCGGGAACATATTCGGGTTGCTGGTGTTTACAGCCCGAATTTTATTGTTCCAATATAAACTTACAGAATTTCTGTAATTTTCCTTTATTAATATCTGGAGGTTTTTAATCGACGACTTCAGTGTCATGATCTCCGGGTTATGTCTGTCAGTAAACTGTCTGTACAAGGTTTTTAGTCTTGACAGCAGCCTACTTTTTTGTCGGTGCAGTGCGTCAATAGTTGCATTGCGGAATAAGTCTTCTTCGTCAGTGTGTTGATATCGAGGTATCGTTCTGTCCATTGTTCGTTTGATTGTATCGTCCATTAGTCTAAGATACCTGTCAATCTCCTCGTTTGACAGATTTCTGTTGGACGGTGGGTAGAGCGAATTCGAGGAGAGTGCTCTAGTCAGTGTTCTGGTGAAGTGTGTCCAACGCACTCTACTATAATTGTAAGAATGCCTTTGAACAAACTCGTCCAATTCCGCAATTTCGTTGGGAACAGTTATTTCGGTGCTGAGACCGCAATGGTCACTGTCATACACGAAAGTGCGTAGACAGTTTGTAGTTTGTTGGTTAGTGCATGTCAGTTGTATTCGTGAGTCGAACAGCAGAAGATCCAAATAGGACCCGTGTCTGGGAAACGACGGACTATCTGTCGCTTTGAGGCCGAGTCGATACATTATACTGTGCTGACCCCACCAATTGAATAGTAGGTTCCCTCTAGTATTTGGTATATTATTTCCCCAATCTCTATGTTTGGCGTTGAAATCTCCGCCGATAATAAAATAGTTGTCTTCCAATTCCAGCCTTAGGAATCGAAAAAGTGTCTCGAGCTCTGAGATGAATAAGGTGGATTGAGTAGCCTTAGGTGCATAGACAGACACCATGTACAACCGCTTTCCACTACGGAGAGGAATGTACATGACGCATGCTTCCAGCACCTGAAACCTACGTATCACACGACTGTATACTCTTTTGAAACGCAGTCCCTTTCTTACAAAGATCGCAACACCTCCTCCTTGAATGGAATTGGGTCGGTTTCTTCGTAATATTTCATATCTTCTGTGCCTCATTTTGTGTCTTTTGGTAAGCTTAGTTTCGCTAACCAGAAGCACATCAGGGGCTTGGTCTTTAAGCAACTTAAACAGTGCGGCTCTTCGCTCGAACCTAATCAGTGAATTAACATTCACTGCAAGGACCTTCAGGGTTTGCTCCGCCATGTACGTACCCATTACGACTGGAGGTGCGTTAGGCCCGGCAGCAGCGCGTATATTTGATCTACCCGCGTAGCCTGTTCCTGTATTTGACTCTGAAGCTGAGCCATCTGCCCCTGAATTGAGAGCAAGATAGCCAGCATGTCAGGTACAGGTTCAGTTGCTCTAGGCGCTGAGGCCTGAGAAGCTACCTTTGCTTGTTGTACCGTAGTTCCCCTACCTGCCGCCATTTGGGCGTAGGTAACTTGGGGAGTAACGGCTGGTGTTTGTGCCTGCACGAGTGGACGTTTAACTTCCACTTTCTGCTGCCGAGCCAGATTTACTCTTTTGATGTATTGGAATTTGGGACAACCCCGATAATTTGCGGTGTGTCCCGTGTTCCTACATAAAGCGCAAGAGAGTTGGCTTTTTTCCGACGCTCCGTCCTTACCTAGAGCGCATTCCTCTGACTTGTGGTTCTTTCCACACTTCACGCATCGAGGCTGCATTTCGCAGTTCGACGCGGCGTGCCCGAACCTTTGGCAGCGAACACATTGTAAAATGTTTTCGCTCCTCTTTAATTTTTCCCAGTGTACAACCTGGTAGTCTAGGACTTTTATACTCCTTAGACCGTCCAGTTTACTGTTGGGACTTAGCTGGACCAGGAAGAACGGTAGTTTCCGCTTCTCCCTTTTGGCTCTAGCCGTGACAAATGGCTTGACCCCCACGAATTTGAGCCCTTCGCACTCCTTCTCTTTCAGCAGTGCAAGGAGCTCCTCCGGATCAGTCGACGGTTCTAACCCCCTCAGCAGCATTGTCTGCAGCTTCTCCCCCTTTGGGGTGTAGGAGAAGAACTCCGTCGTCGAATCCTTCAATAAACTTTTAATTTTATGATAGCGCTCCACTGTGTTACAGTGGATCGCATGCCTATCTAATGATAATCTTTTTATAAAAAAGTTGTTGCCTATGGCCGACTTACACAGTTCTATTGTCTCTTTGAGTTCCATTTTGTATGTATTTATAGGTGGAACCCTTTGTTTTGCAATTTGCTGTTTCTGCTGTTGTTGTTGCTGTTGCTGTTGTTTTTGCTGCTGCTGTTGTTGTTTCTGCTGCTGCTGCTGCTGTTTTTGCTGCTGCCGTTGTTGTGGTTGCACTTGTTGTTTTTGCTGGTGGTTTTTAAGTTTTTGTTGGTGTTTGTGTAGCACCTGCGCTATTGTGTTTGTTTGTTGTTGTTGGCTCTGATTTTGAGTTAGCTGCGTTTGTTGTTGCTGCTGGGATTGCTGTTGCTCTTCCCTCTTCCTTCTTAGCATTTGCTTTCCTTTAATGGCTAGTACTCTTTGTTGTAGCATTTTGATGCTACTACTAATTGACTCCATTTCTTCCTCTTCGTCTTCCGATTCGGTTGACGCCAAGGAAGCGAAGCTGTTCCCTTTCTGATGTTGGTGAACATCTGAAGCGAATGGGTTGCTGTCGGTAAATTGTCCGGGCGTTGATTGCGCCCCTTCCCTCACTCCACCAAGCAGAGTGGAAGTTGGTAGGGAGGGGCGTTGTGCTAAGGTGGCAGTTGGCCTTAGCGCCCTCCTTCTCTTTGTCTTCGGTTCTGTTTGGCTTGAACCACTTGACGCCTCGCCTGATTTATCTGCGGATCCCGTTACTGGCATAACGGACCGCTCTTCACCATCCATCGCGTGATGATTTTATCACTCACTATCACTCTATCAGTTTATTTTGTTTTTTTTTTTTTTCAATTGAACAAAAAAAAAAAAAAAAAAAAAAGTCTATTCGACCCGGAGTCGAACCTGCTACCTTTCACTTGGTAACCGGGCGCACTACCTCTGGACTAATTGGAGCCCTATATCACTTTTGTCAAATTCTTTTATACTGGTATTACTACCCAACCGAAAGCCGAAACACGTCAATACTCTACGGAGCTCAATGAACGACTGATTGTTTAACATTGATGCTAAAATTATTGCCATCGGCTACGTCCCCTTCAATAGCACACTTATCATGATTTGATAAACGAAAAATAAGCAGAGATGTTCTTTTCCTATGGCATATGTTCATCATGTTTCACATGTTGTAAAACTTCAGAACGTCGTTCCGTTTGTTTTTCTTTTTTTCTGGGGAAGCCGATGTTCTTCCCTTCTCATTTTCTCATAGAGCGAACGAGCCACTCTAGTTCTTCTATGCAAAGCCGTTTCAATAATAAGGATGTTCTTTTCGGAGTCCTGTTTCACTTCTCATCAAAGCAGAGATTTCGTGTTTATAATAACAAGTGGACAATAAAGCCAACAATTGTCGGCACTTTATGTTGACGGATCACAGGATACGTGATAAAGTGCTGGTAGCCCTTACAACCGATCGTACTTGTCTGTCTAAACGCACTCGGAAGGCTGAATTCACTAAGTTTTGTGTATATTTCAGGTGGCAATGGGATCACGGGATATGACATTGAACTTGCTAAATAAACTCAGGTATGAGTTCTCAGCATCTTACCCCACTGTCCGATTTCACGGTTGGCCTCTTGTTAGCGCAACGCCAGCATAATCCTCCAGATCATAGCAAACTAAACGAATGCTTTCCGACAGCTCAAAGAAGTCGATTTAAACGGGATTCTTGCTGTTACTCAATAGGAAAGATTGCTGACTGCTTCTTGACGTCTTGACGGGTCAGTCGATTTTTGCTAAAGCATCTAAATGTGCTAATTATATATAAGATCACCTCCTGCGATGCTTCCTGTGAAAGTGAAGACGACACCGCTGAGTTCTTCCTCCGTAAATGCCGAGCTTCCACTTGCCTTAACCTATGGGTTGTGAACCTAAAGACTAAGAAATGCCATTAACAGAAACATGTACTCCTTTCAATGGACTACTACAGCGATATCAACTTAGTCAAAAACTGACCATCTAAGCAAATTGAGCAGACATCAACCCTTGGCATTGGTCCGGAAAGCCTTCAGTTTCAAAAATAGTAGCTTCAATCTAGGGTTTACTTAGAAAGAAATGTAGACTTGAATGGAAATTGGCCTTATGCCAGGTTTTTTTTCGAAATTTCATATCTATTGTCGGCTTACACAATAAACAAACTCGTATATGTTTATACTTGATACCATCTCACTGATAGTCTTTAAGCATGCTTAAAACAACTACTTTTACTGTAAAAACTAACTTCAGTCTCCCTTGAGAAAAAAGGACTAAAACTCTTTAGCTTACCTTCCCAAGCCCAACACAGAACTATCCCAGGTATTACTGAAATGATCCAATAAAATGAAAATTTTGGAAAAAAAACGCTTTTTACGTAAATACGAGTACCCTTGTATTTAAATCAGCAAAGTTTTCACATCTTTTCTTATTTTTATTTTTATCGTTAAAAACAAAATCAAATTTTATTCTTTGAAGAATAGTTTTTTACAAATATCTTTTTAGTTTTTCTACTTTTTCATACAGAAATGTATAAGCATTTTGACAAATTTTATAACTTAGACTACATAAATACAATATGATAAATTATAAGAAAATGAAAAAAAAAAAAAAATAAACACAAAGTTACTAATAGTTCCAACAAAATCGGTAAGTATGATTAATAATTAAAACATAAGTTGTTATGTTTTAAAATTAATTCGGCTTGCAAAATGCACGCCATTTGAGATTTGGCTAAAGTATCATTTAATTTGTTCATTAGAATCCACGTACATTAACAATGTAAACAATAAAAAAAAAAAAAAACTTTCAAACATTTGTGTAACTTAAATACTCAAAAACAATCCATTTTTGAAAATTAAATTATCATAGTACAAAAGAAAATCAAAAAACAAAATGATTACAGTAAAATACAGAAAAATGCTAAGCAAAGGGGGGAAAAAAAACGAAAGAAAACTTGCCAAACACCGCCAAAAATAGAAATGAGGAAAAAATATTAAAGAAATACAAATTATATGTCGCTTACACTAAATTTGAACAAAATCCAGAAGGTCCTGCCTTCTTCTTCTCTAGGGGCTGCCCACATCGAATCCAATCAGAGTGTCCGATCTGGAGCTTCTTGTGAGCGGTTTGTGAAGCTTAAAATCGTAAAACGAGTGCTGCCATTGCCAGCATGTTCGGCAGAAGTAACGAAAGCAGGCCAGCTCTCTACAGAAATACGGTCCGTGTTGGACACCACATAACGCACAAAGAGTATCCTCCAAATATGGATCGACTTGTATGGTCTTCGTAAATAAGCTTGTCTTGATTTTAATAAATCCGGCCGATACAGCTTTCATGTATGATCGGCTGTTGTTGAATGTCACCCGTCCTGATCCGATTGGGTATTTATACTTGTCCGTGTCGATTCCGGCATATATGACTCCATCAAACATGTCATTCATAATTTTAGCCAGTCCCTCAGCAGTTAATTTGCCATGCAGTGCCCCCACAAAGACTGTCTTGCTTGGATTCAATTTTTGATGAGTGGCCGTAACAAAATTAGAATCGGAAATGGTCCATGGAATAATCTCGACTTGTTTGGCTCGAATGCGTCCGGATGAGATGTGAAAGTAGTAGTTTCCAGAATTAGCCGAACAGGAGTTTGATGTGGTACATGAGGCAAGTAACTCTCTTACCTTGGTTTCAGCTTCAAATATGACATAAGCATATCCCTTCGGTTGTATAGCATGTTTATCCCGTCTCGGCCATTCCACACGTATTCGGCCAAACGGTTCAAATAGTTTATTTAACGATTGCTCACTCATGTCCCATGGTATTCCTCCGATGAATACCTTTGGCGAATAAGTCGTTATCCGATTACTGCGATTTGGCAACATTCCATTCCACAAATACGGAGCCTTACAAGTCGACAAATATTTACTGTCCAAATTAGCTTCTTCCTTAAGTTGTATTTCAGGATCAAAACTATAGTTCACATCATTCCCACCGTGACATGGTGGTGGCGTTGGTGGCATTCCCATTGGCATTGGTATCGGTGACTTTGGAATCTTAAACGAACCGCGTGGTTCTATAAATTGCATACCATCACACCCCATGTTAGCACTATTGTCTATTCCCATTTTGCACTGCAGGTGAAGACGCTCGTCAATTGGGGACTTTCTTGGAACATACTGTTTATTACATCTGGTCGAATCAGCTTCACAATTAATATCATAATGAGTCGACGTGAAAAAGTCGATCATATTCTGGATGTTCGTGTCGATGTTACATTTACTGGGGCGTCGTAATTTGCTGGTCTCTTGGCAGGAATTGAACCAATTTATTAGCGCCATGTAAAAAAAAAACTTACAAATTTTTGGGGTTCTGCAAGGTAAAATAATAAAATGTGATCAGTACCGGAGAACTACTTAACAAAAGACAATGCAGCAAACTGACTGATCACCACCTTACCAGTCGATTAACGGATCACTATTCACTAGTTTGAGATCAAGAAAAACAAGTCAACAAAGACATACAGTTTGTCTAGGTTTCGTTGAAGCAGTCAGACTATATGAATAGGTTCTCGTATGATTTCCACTCTGTTTATCTCATGGCCTCCACCAAGTCTTAATGGCTTTTCAGTTAACTTGGTACATTTTTGAATTATTTATAAAATATCCTAAATCGTTTTTCTTCTATTTAAAATGGTTATATTGATCGTATACATTTTGTGTTAGTTTTGTAGCATAAGATTCAATTTAAACACAACCTTTGCAGATGTATTGTGATGAAAAAGGTGTCCTGCCTTTTAATTCGTTAGCTCTAAAGTTGCTTAGATAGGAAAAATTGCTAATCGGATATAGCCTTTCAAACTTTTCTTTCCTTCAGGATTTACTCGCAGTGAATATGATTACATCATTTCTAATATTTTTCGCTTGTAACATATAACACTGTCGTACTAACATAAGTGGGCCGCAGGACATTTTCATGTTGCATTTTAAAGAAGAGTCACGTTTGACTTCATTCTCGGATTTAAATGAATCTGTTAAAAAATGGAAGAGTCCTCATCTTAAACGAAATTTTGTATTCAGTAGAGGATACACATATCTGCAATTGAAGTTCATCTAAGAAGAGTGCACTTATTTCTCTTTTTTCGGATAAGAAAGTGAGAAGACCTAGGAATAGGGAGTAGCCAATATTTCAATTTATCGAATATGAGAAGGCTTTGGGTCTACCAATCACACAGGCTACTAATTTGTACCAAATATGTATGTTTAAGGTACAAGATGCAGGCTTAATAGATGTTCCCCACTTCAATGGAATGAAACGTAATAGTACAAACTCGCCATCGATTGAAGGAAACCTATCTCAAGATAATCGAAAGTATAGTATATAACATACGTATTAGCGTTTTTAGATCTAGGAGCAGTTAATTGGCCTCTCAAACTACAACTTGACTCTTGACTTATTGGATTTCCAATTGTTGAGGAGTATCGTACTGCTGGTACCTACGCCAGCGAGCAAATTTTACAAAGTTGTAAAAAGTTCAGAACAATATAAATTCCCACTTTAGAGTAGGTATTCGAGCCGTTCAAGTACGTAGGTTCCTAGTTAAGTTTCGAGAAAAAATATTTATCATCGAAAACGGTTTTATTGTTTTTCTAAATACTCTCGGTGAAGATCAATACACTTCGGCATGCGTTTGAGCCAATTTTCGAAGCACTTTTTCCACTCCGAATGAGGTAATTCGAAAACATTCGTTTTAAACGCAGCAACCGCTTCTTCAGGCGTCGAAAATCGTTGGCCTCATCAAGGTGTACCACTCCGAATTGACCGTTCTAAATTACTCTAATGGCACGATGGCGACATGCCCGGTTTTTCCGAAGAAACAGGCGACCATTTGCTTTGAAGTGCTTTGTGCGCGAACAACATTTGTTGGATTTGGCTCGTCTGGAAAGACCCATACAGTTGACTGCTCTTTAATTTCGGGATCATATGCACAGATTCATGACTTACTGTCTGCCTGCCACGATTTTATAGACGTCTTTTGAAACACTGCGATCGAAATTTTTCAGCATTTCTTTTGACCAATCAACACGAGCCTTGTTGCAACTTCGTTTTTCTCTAAGCTCGACTTTGTGTCAGTTAAAATAACACTTACTCGTAGATGCTTGAATGTTATGTGTTGTTACATTCTTCCGGCCCAACCTATCGAATCCTACCAACCAGCAATTGACAATTTGATCGACTCATCAGACTCGCTTGATGATATGATTATATTCGGCGATTATAATCTGCCTCAGCTGAAGTGAACTCCATCTGAAGACCTATCTTTTTTTTTATCTCTTCTAATCCCATTTCTACTAAGGAATGGCTCTTCTTAGAGCAGTTAACCGACTCTAGTCTACGTCAAGTCAGTGGCGTTTCCAACTGATCCCATCAACTCCCCAGTATCGTGTTGTCCTCTATCTATTTTAACTATCGTTTTCGTTTTCTTCTCTCATTTTTCCACAACTCTCCCCTCCAGTCGCCTCCCCTCGCAGTTCTATCTACTTACAATTTACACAAAGCTCGAGCTTGACAATCTATCTCTGGTCGCTGCCCTCTCCATTTTTTACAGAGAAATATTCAAATCCATCTCCCTTTATGCGCCATATTCCCGCCATAAAGCATCTTCTACATCCCCTCTACGAAACTGACTCTTTTGCCGACTATTAAAATTATCTAGGTACATATCTTCATTTCATTGAACTCTACCAACGATGCCTGAATAGTGCGCAAACCAATCTTATAAATGACCCCAAGTCCTTTTTTCAATTTGTCAATTACAAAAGTAAGACTGATGGTTGTCCTTCCTCCCTCGCTTTTGAAACCAAATCTTCAAGTGATCCTCCTACCATCGCCAACTTTTTTGCCACATTTTTCAAACAATCATTTGCCAACAACTCCTTCGTACCAGATCCCTCTTACTTCAATGATCTACCAAATTTCTCCATTGGTCCCTTTCTCACTCCAAATTTCGATCCTGCAGTTATTGAAGAAAAGTTACTAAATCTTAAAGATGAATTTGTACCTGGCCCAGACGGACTCCCCGCCATATTTCTTAAAAAAATGCTCTTCCAACCTGTCTCTACCAATTTCCTACCTTTTTCGTCTATTCCTTATACAGGGAGAATTTCCCCAGATTTGGAAGACCTCTTTTATAATCCCGATACATAAAAAGGGATCTAAACATGAAGTTACTAATTATTGTCCCATTGCTAAACTCTCTCATATACCCAAACTCTTTGAAAGCATTTTATACGAAGCTTTAAGCTTCAAATGCAAGCCTTTTACTTCACCCCGACAACAAGGTTTTCTAAAAGGCAGATCAACTACCACAAACCTAGTTGAATTCGTGTCTTTTGCTCTCTCAGCCTTAGAAAATAGCAAAGAAATCGATCGCAACTGATTTCACTAAAGCGTTTAATAAGATATCTCATCAATTGATCCTCTTCAAATTGTCTGCTCTCGACTTTGAGCCTCTTTAATGAAAATGACTTTCTTCGTATCTGATAAACCGTTATTATATTGTAGTATTCGGTTTAGATCTGCCCTGTCTGTTCCATTCTTGGCCTCATCTGGGGTTCCACAAGGCAGTCATCTTGGTCCTCTTCTCTTCATTCTTACTTTTAACGATCTTGAGAAGGTCACTAAACACCCCTCCCTCTCCCTTTACGCTGACGACAAATAATTTTTTAAAACTATTTCTACTCCCCATAAGTCTGCCCTTCTTCAAGGAGACCTTGATCGGTTTTCAATCTGGTGCCTCAAATTTAATATAGCCAAATGTCGCTCTATAACCTTTCTACGTAAATGCAACCTGTCTTCTCCCCGAATTTATTTTCTCTATGGTCAACCAATTCTCTTGGTTCAGTCTTTTCAAGACCTTGGCATATTATTCGACTGTGCGCTTAATTTCCGTTTGCATATCGATAAGAAGATCCTCAAAATCAACACATCACGTAGCTTTATTAAACGGTGGTCCGGTATGTAACCAGATCTCTCTATGTTAACCCTGGTCGAGTATGCAAATCAAGCTTGGTCCCTCTTTCACCGACTTCAAGTTTCCCGAGTCGAGGGTATTCAACGTCGATTCCTCCGATTTGCTTTCCCTGGTCTGCCCTGGGACGATCCTTTAATCTTAATTCCCTATCAGGACCGCCTCAAACTTCTCAGTATGAATTCTTTAGAAGAACGTAGCAATATTGCTGACATTCTTCTCATTCATCGACTGGTCTCCATTTTCAACTCAATTTTCATCAACACCAACCCATGAAATCTACATACACTGTCGTCTCTTCTATCTACCGGTCCACAGCACCTCCTATGGCTCCAACGAACCAATCTCCCGCATGCTCCGAAACAAGATCTCCTCCATTATTCCCTTGATTCCTAATTGTTGAGTCTTTCAGTTACTTTTTAGTCCGAGTTTTTAAGTTAGATCAATCTTGTATTAAGCCAATAAATGCGGGCCTCAGCCCCACCAAAATTATGTTAAAAAATTTGGGCGATTGTCAAATTATGCGGTGTCCAACGGAAAGAAATCATTTTGACGGCCAAATTTTCACGCAATATTAAATGAGGTGAGCGAGTGGAACTAATGCCCAAGCATGCCTCAATTCCACGATAAGTCACTTGACAAACTTCCATTATTCGTTCCCGCACAGGATCAAAGTTTTCTGGCATAACACAACCAATTTTGAACGACCTTGACGAAATTCGTCCTGGAGCGAACGACAGTTACGATTGAATTCGGAAAACCGGCGAAACACCGTGGCTCGGGATGGTGCTTCATCACCAAAAGTCGAAGCGAATTGAACATCTTTTATTGGTTGTCGCCTGCGTAGAGGATGTGAGGGTACCTATTATAATTCCGGATACAAAGCCTCTACTGCTTTCAGACGTGTTCTAGCCAGCGCTTGCTTTACATGTTTTGCGCAACGTTCGTAGTCTAACTCAACACCTACTTTAATGGTTTTGGCATTTGCGCTGTATTTAGCTTACCACGTTCCTTTTTTTGTGCGCTTTCTTCTCTAAGCTCGTCGACCATCAGCTAATTTCTCTTACACTGATCACGGAGTTAAAGAAAAGATTCCTAAAAAAATCGTATGCCAATAGGAGGAAGCCAATTGGGGCGGACTTAACAACAATGTTTCCTCGATAACCACGTGGATGCCGCTGCTGATACGATTACAGACACTATTCTTTTTGGAATGAGATGCTTTATTCCTCATCGAATTAAGAGTATCAAAGGTATCAAAAAAGAAAAGGCGTGTTACGATTCGAGGTGTAAAGAGACTGTAAATACCTAGAAGACCAACTCGACGGGGCAAAACCGAAAAAAGTTAAAACGAGCTAGCAGTGACTGCAAAGCCTTTCTTAAGTGTGTGAAATTTTCGTCTTAACGCTCATTCATAATTACGTTCCAGCTGTCAGGTTTTTGCACAAGGCCAATCTGCTTGCTGCACACTTTGCGACCAGTTCAATATTTCCAGATTGTGTCATCTCCCCACCTATACTCGAGTGCGTCGAATCTTCAATCAAACTTTCGCACTCGTGTAGTAGCAAGAGTACTCAAAGATCTTAGTATAGGCAAATCCTTCTTCTTAAGAGGTGTTCTTCCACGCTGGCAAAACCACTGCGTAAGCTTTTTCATCAATCCTACCCTTTAGGACACTTTCCGAGTAGATGGGAAACAGCATTTGTCCAGCCCGTCCTTAAAAAAGGCGAATCTTCTTCTCTCTCCTCATACAGACCCATTGCACTTACGTCCCTTAGTCCTATTGTCACGGAAACGCTGATAAACCGTCAGCTTATGATATATTTCGAAACACAAAAACGTTTCAATGTCCGGCGGTACGGTTTCCGTAGCAACAGATGCACTGCTGATTTGATGCCAGGTCGCACCGAAATGTGGAACCAAAGAGTACATAAATCTGGCGAAAGCAAGGTAGTTGCAATTGATATTTCTAAGGCCTATGACAGAGTTTGGTATCAGGCTCTTTTGTCAAAAATTCATGCTTTTGGGATTGACGACTCTCTTCTTCAATGGATTAGAAATTAACTTTTGGAGCGTTCAATTCAAGTTGCGTTGGATGGTTTCAAGTCTGATATCCCCAAAATAAATGCTAGTGTGCCCCAGGGCTACGTTCTGTCTCCGATATTCATCAATGATCTCTTGTGTGCTACTTCTATATTCCTTTGCATTGGAACTCGCGTCGCTGCTCTTCGGCAGTAGAACGGGAACGGCATCATATACTAAACTCATTAAGTTCCGATAGCTAATTGGAGAACCATCAACAATCTAATGCTTCCAAAACGCAATTCTGTCTGTTGTCGTTAAAGCGGAATCTAAACACAAAACCCTTATTCATTAAAGCCATTTTTATAGTTGAAACCGGAAAACTTTCCATTCTCGGTAACTTCCACCTTTCGTTCGAATAAACACACATTCGATGGCACCAAAAATGCTGCGAAATGCCTACATTTCCTCAAGCGATGTAAGAAATATCTCACCCCTCTGATCAGGCCTCAATATATAAGGCACTCATCCGCCAAAAATTGGAGTACAACGCCCATATCTGAACAGGTGCCCCAAGACCTCTTGGCACTTGCTAGATAAGATTCTAAAGCGTACGATAAAACCATAGGTGACGCCAATATTGCAGTCAATTGACACCCTTGAGCACCGACCGACGTGATGCTCATAAGTATCATCAGTACTCTGAAATATCGTGATTCTTTCCTAAGCCGTACAACTCGCTTATGGAATGCTCAGCCGAGCTCTTTATTTCCTAGCCATTATAACTCATTAATTTTCTTTTGCCGCACTATGCGCAAACATCTTAGGTAGGTAGGTAGGTAAGAGTGGCTGTTGGAAACACCAACCCACTTAGGCCTATTGGCCCATTGTGATGCCACGTGGATCTATGAACCTCTTGCTAATGGAACCAGTTTGAGCTTACAGATCGTTTAGCTCATTGTGGAAGAAAGCTCCTAAATGAAGTTTTCTTCTCTGGGGGAGAGCTGGACATGTACAGAGGAGGTGGAGAATTGTCTCTTCTTTCTCCTCGTCCATGCAGCTTCTACAGAAATTATTTATAAGTGCGCCAAGCCGTCTTGCGTGCGTGCATCCTATTTAGAAGGATCAGACTCTTAGATCGATTCGGATCTAGCTTTGGCCAGATCTGTTTAGGCGCTAGATATGTTGGTCCAACAGTCCACCTAAGGTCTGTTCTTTTATTGGCATCCAGCTTTAGTATTAATTTGCACGTAGCGATTGGTATACCTTAATTAACTACTAAGTTCCAGACAAAGGGAGAGAGGACACCGCCTTGCGTCATACCTCTGCTGACACATCATTTAGCAGAAGCCCCACCTAGTTTGATTATCCTGCTACAATATTTAGCATAAGACTGATCAACTCCTCAAGTGAGTCTTCTACCGGCAGAGTTGACAGCGCAGTCGTGATTGCGGATGTGTTGACGTTGTCCAGGAAAGCAACCATTGTGTACCCTAGTGAATGCAGAGCCGTTTCAACCGACTTTCCTTAACAGTAGGCATGTTGAGCCGTCGACAAAAGTTTTGGATCAATTTCTGCTCGTATATGGATATCAATCAGTTGTTCTAGAGTTTTCAGAAGGAAAGATGATAGACTTATGGGTCTGATAGCATGAGAATATTTTCCGGCTTTGCGAATGAAGACTACATTGACTTCTCTCTATGACAGTGGAATGTGGAGCAGTTCCTCATGATATTCTCTAGCGTAGGCAGGATAATATTTGAGGACCTTTGTAGCACGGCAGGTATTATACCGTGGGGACCAGCAGACTTGTATGGTTTGAAGCTATGCAATGCCCAGAGCAGTTTACCTCTTGTAATCAGACCATAAATTTTGGTCACGGTTGCAGTAGTGCATGAGCTACCGGGAAAGTGGGTGTCCAGTACCAGGTTGAGTAATTCATCACTTGAGGTTGTCCAAGAGCCATCGGTTTTTTTCAAACAGCTAGGCATCATAGGATTTGTAGAGAGAATTTTTCTTAGCCTCGATGCTTCAGAAGTTTCTGTGATTTTGGCACAGAATGATCTCCAAGATTCTCGCTTTGCCTTCCTCAGTTCTTTTTTATATATTTTGAGGGATTCTTTGTATGAATCCCAGTCAGCCACTTTTGTTGTCCTTTTTGCTAGGATGAAGAGTTTTCTGCAAGTGTTTCTAAGTAGTCTCAGTGCTGATGTCCACCAGTGCGGTTTTTTCTTGACTCTAGGTTGAATAAGAGGGCAGGAAGCGGCCACAGGCTGATTGAGAGCCAGGGTGAATTCTTTGACTTTCACGTCAAGCTCATTGGTGTCACGCGGGGGACATGAGAGTTCAGAGGATAGCGTTTCTGACAGTATTCCGCAGTATTTTGGCCAATCAGTTTTCCGATAATTCCGAAATGCTGGTTGGCTGGGAGGAGCATCCCTCAGGCTGAATTGGATGTATCTGTGGTCTGAAAACGAGTGTTCAGACGATATTATCCACTTCGTTAGCCTTTGAGTGATGTGTCTAGCACTTCCTGTCGGTTTCTTGTTAAAAATGTGGGCTTATTGCTAATGTTGCAAATATGAGGTTAGTACTTATAATGTACTCAAAAAGTGACTCACCTCTTGATGTCGGTAGTGCCCCATACCGTGTGATGAGCGTTAGCGTCGCATCCGATGATTAGGCCAGTTTTTTGCCTTCCAGCTTCCAGTACCACCCTTTCTAGGTTATTACCAGGGAGAGGGCCACATGACCGTGGCCAAGGTAAGGCTCCGGCCCATAGAATCCGTTGCGTCCGCTACGATGCCGGATAGGTTGACGTTGACGTATTCTATTTGACGGAAATGAGAGTCCCATAGAATCCGTGGCATACGTTGGCAGAATACAGCCGATGAAGTTTTGTTATTGCTGAGAGTGTTTTCTCTTCAAGCTGTTCTGCGAAAATTTTGTTTTCATTCTCTCAATGTCTCCACCAATGAAAGTGCTTACTCTCAATTGATGAATGCGTGAACCTGAATATGTGAAAGTATGGTCCTCAATGTGTGAATGTGTGAACTGCCAACGGATTGAAAAGTAGAAAGTAAATCTACTTTATCCGTCCGTTCCGTCATATCCTTTGTTTATGGGCCTGCTTCCACAACAAAGTGCATATTCTATACAGCTGTCAGTCGATAACGTCGACCCAACGGATTCCATGGGCCTTGGTCTGCATGCCAATGTCAGCCAGTAGGAATCCTTGGCACTCTCTAGTCTGACAACGTTTAAGTCGGGGTCGCTGAAATTAGGAAGTAAAAATGCATTAAGGCTACTTTTCATTAATATACAAGTTCTAATCTTACCTTTGTCTCTTCTATAGAGCGGAGCGTATACAGGTGTTCTAAATCCACGAACCACGCCTTCTACAATCCATGGTTCCTGGATTATGACAATATCTTCTGCGTTTTTGGAGAGACGCAGAATGAGTGCAGTCGAAGCGTTTTTTGAGTGATGGAGATTAATCTGGAGAAACCGTATCATTGCTACAATTTCGCAGAGTGGCGTCCATCACGGTGTTGTTGAAGTTCTGCGATTCTGAAGATGTGCTCAAGAGCTTATCTTCTTCCTCTGATCGTATAGAACCTCTTCTTGCTTCGTCATCGGTTTCCATTTCCGACAGGATGTCAGAAGAGTAGACCGACGGCTTAATTGTCACCTCGGATAGGTAAGAGTCGTCGCTATCCATTTCTGGAAAGGATATCGACGCTCCAAGATCTAAGATTGTATTTGGTGGTGTCTCCATTAAAGGAGGAGGAGGTTGCTTATCAGCATCCAGCTCATCCTTTTGATAGACCCTTAAGTGTATTGACTCGAAGCCGAACCGAATCATACCTTTTATCTGTGCTAGAGGGTTAAGGGATTCTTTATTGATCACGATCAACGCGCATCTATAAGAGCCCCTTAGTTCCTCCAGCTTCGCGACTTTCCAGTCATGAGTCGGAAGGTGCTGAGCCTGATGATTTGCAGAATGCTTTCTGGGGAGGAGTGTTCGGCTGGGATCCAGGTGCGAGGTCGAGATCTGCTAGGGATGTCCTCCTAAGACAAGACCTCGAGTTTTGCACCTGGCCAAATCTCTCCTAAACCACCTAAGGCTTTAGTGAAGACATAAGAGATCTCTGATTGGCACATGCGATAAGCTTGACGTGGCCTTGGTGCTTTGGTGATGGCCAAGAAGTTGCTCGAAAGCTTTAGCTTGACCAACTGCCACGTTCCTGTCCATTACCGCGATCATTATTATGTCCTTCAGGACTTCTGAGGAAAGACCTCAGAGATGTGCCGCTGGATGGCCCAATGGTTTGGGTGTTGTAAGTTTTCGGCCTCTTGGGAACCGGCACGGTTTCCTAGAACGATCTCTGGCGCTTGGACGAGTCTTTTGTTATTTTGGGAGCAGTGGAAGCAGTGGGTAATCCGTGTCTTTTAGGATGTTGTTAGTCCACTCAATCTTACTCCGGAATGGATCGTTCAACCTCCGGAATGGATCCGAAGGTTTTGATGATGCGTAATGCATTTTGATGTCTTAGGTAGAGTGCCTTAGAAGGAGCTTGCCGGTGCGGCTGAGCCCCAGATCCCTCCTTAGGGGGAAGGGGGAGGAGCTTTAGTAGCAGCGACAAGTCCGTGACCTGCAACAAACTTGCTGCTGCTACGGGTGGAGGGAGTGATAGGCCCATGGCTTGCCAGTCTTAACACTTCTTGAAGATTTCTTTTCAGGATCGTTGCGCTTGCCTTTGGAGGATGGTACACCATGACCTAACACAGTTCTACCTCCGTTCGATGCAGGAGCCTCGCCGGTAGTCGGTGCAGTCACCGTTCTACCGCTCAGTATTAAAGAGTACCGGCCCCGGGCTTTCTTTTTTTTTTTTGAGGTGTTATCCATAATATGATCCAACGAGTAGTGGAGAAAGGATGGTCCTTCTGTACAGAGATCCGCTGTATACAGATAATGCTAGCTAATCCGTACTTTTCCATAAAACACTTAATAAAAATTATTCAAATAAAATACGTTTTGTTTTTAAAGAAAACCCTGTTACTATTTGCTTTGTCGAAGTTTTATTATTGTTTTTTTTTCTTTTTTTTTTTACCTTTTAACAATTTAATGTAATTCTAAATCAAAGTCATGCGGTATCGAAAATTCGAAATCATATTCCATTATAAAAATAAGAAACAAAATAAAAATAATAATATTCTACTAAACACAATCATTTACATATATGCAGCTAAATGTCTGATTTTGTTTGTCGATACATTGTCGTTCAGGTCATTACATCAACATATGTATTATTCAAAAAAAAAAAGAGAATAAACAAAAAACCAAAAAAACAAAAACATCAATCCAAGAGTGAACATAAAGAAAGTTTTAAACAAAATGACTTCAGAAATATAGCGAAAACAACATGAATTACACTTAAAACTTTGTTTTTACCATGGTTTATCGGTAGATTTATTATTTAGTACATTTTTGTTTTGTTTCTTTATATGTATAACGGCATATTTAAAAACTTGTTACATTTGTTGCATTGGAAAATATTTTTTTTTTTTTTTTAAATAAAATAAGAAATTCTCCTTGTTTTAGACGGTTAACTATAAGCAGAAAACAATGACTTTTATATTATATGCCAAACATTTATTTATCAGTATGAAATATGTGTTTTGTTAATATTACCCTTCTCTATAAACATAACTTACACAAAATATGTCGTTTCTGTTGTGTAAGGTTTATATTTTAGTTTTTTGTTTGCATGTGTAAGGTGTCTGTCGATATCTATTACACCCGTTATAGGTAATCGATTAAAGACCAACTTTAAAAAAAAACGACCAAATTAACAATAAAGTTCTTGTTATATCATTTATTTTTGCACAGTTAAAAATATAAAAGAAAACAACTTGAATAAAAAACAAAATATGTATTTTCTTTTCTGGTATCGATTAGGCCGAATATTCATGAGGTGATAGGAAACGAGCGGAGTATTCTACTATATAATTAAAGCGGCTTCACAGGTTATCCCCCGCCCCAGTTCTCTGTTTGTTCTGATCATTTTTTTTTTTTTTTTTTAATGGCAACTATAAACGATAAAGGGTGCTTAATTTGAATTTATTTTAAGTACACTCAAACAGTTAATATACATACATATATTCTTTTTTATTTTGCTTAAAATAAATGCAAATTACATACTTTAAATTTCCCATTCTATAAGTTCTGTGTGTAGGTACCTAGTTAAGTCGGAAAATTAAAAAAAAACAAACTATGGCGTGTACGATCGTATTTTTGTTAAGACAATTTCGTGTAGAACACGATCGAGATTTCTGTTAGTCTTAAAGCGAAATCGTATTTGCAAGGGCTTTTCTTTTAAATAAGTTGCCTTTCGATTACATCATTGGAATAAGTCATATTGAAAGACGGATATACATAGTCATATGACAAACACATTGTCAACCATTTGCTTTCTAATTTTAATTTTTGTTAGAAGATTAAAATAAATCGAAGCAAGTCGAAGTAATACTGATTAAAGTTTGACTAAGCAAATGGTTTTTAAATAAATTCGGTGCATCTTCCGTAGTGTCAAGCATCTAAAAACAATCATCTCAAAAAACGAATACACTTGACAATAATTAATGAAATGATTCAAATCAAATGTTCAATGTCGATGCAAACGACATAAATAGGCCAGGAGCCAAAAAAAAAAATGCAACTCATCCTTTCTTAAGAGAAAGAGAAATGACGTCTTCACTGGAACGAATTGTATTTGAATCAGAGCCATGAAGATTTCAACAATGTTATGAGTCTGGTAATCTGACCTCATTCGAAGGATAAAAGATTATCACTCAGATTAGTTTGGTGGAATAGAATTGCATGGCGTCAGAATGCATGATTAAATTATTCACTTACAAAAGAAGAATGAAAAATAGCAGCTACATTTCTATGAAGAGAATCTCCCTAAAGGGATTTTTTAGATTAATTTTGAGAACAGGTCCAATCGCAGATTTATTTTCTAATATGATAAAGTTGTTTACGAATCAGCAGATTCAAACTCTGCGGTTGCTATTGCTAGATCAAGAAAAACACCTGCATCCGATTGAATATCTGTAGGCACTTTTAAAAAAGATAAAAATAAACAAAAACCATAATCGAACATCGAACATTAGTAGAAACCTGAAGAGCACAGTATTACTACTAGATTGAAAATATATCGTCTCGTAATATTATTCGAATTCGGGTTGTACTATGCCTTGCAGAGCTGTTGCAGGTATAAACAACATTTTATATATGTATAGGGGAAATTGATAATAAAGCGTTCTTTTACATAGTCATGTCCAATGAGTGCCTGAAATATAGGAGGTCTGCAAACGATTCAAGCAATAGCTAGAGTCCAACATGTATGAAGATATTCCAAATCATTTATAATACCGTCTACCATGCAATGATATTGTGGGATTCAATGGGCCAGCGCACACTGGAATAATTACCCCGGGGTAAAAGTAAGAAACGGGATAAAATCTTCATCCAGTGTTGAAGCGGTTGAACATGTATACACAATTTTGCCCCCCATTATTCATCCAGTGTGTGGTTGGAGTAAAGGATACCTACCCCGGGGTAAAATTGATCCGATGGGCGCTGGCCCACTGAGTCGAAAAACAGCATTTAGTTTCATTTGTTTTGATTCGTTGACTAAACTAAGTAGTGCTGGATTTTTGGGAGAAATCATAATAATTAAATTATCATTTGCAGAGCAGTTTTCTTATTATATTTTGTCATTTTATACATTTCATTATTGCCCTTGTATTTACACAATCACTTTCATATATTTGCCTAAACTGATAAAAAAAACCAAAAAGAAGATTGTACTCATCTAAATACCATTATACAAGGTAATAACATTTAACAATCAAAAACAACATAGAGACTGTTTTATTTGAAATTTATAGTGTCAGGTTGGATTTGGTATATTAAATACGCAGACAGTAGAGGCTCTGTTGCTGCTGTTTATGTTACTTACTGTATCCATTCTACTCTAAGTAGTTTAATTTCATTTTTATTTTTGTTTAACAATGTGCTTAGTGCTTATTTTCGATATTGAATAATAAATCGTTTATGACTTATAGTAGACCATTAGCCCCCCCCCCCCCCCCCCAAATCTAACCGTCAACTCAAAAGGCAGTAAGTAAATTGATCGATATAAAAAAATGGCAGCTACAATATTTCTTTTTTTCCCCCACCCTTTTTGTTTTTTTTATTGCCCTGGTTCTATTTGTTATTTTTTATATATAATTGTTTTTTTTTTTTTTTTTGTTTTGTTTTAAAAAAGCGTCTTGTTTTTGATTTTTAATTTTTAATTAAGATTTTCTTGAATTATGCACATAATAAAAAAGTTCAACTGAAACCATGTTATATTTTATGTAGTGTAGGCGTTTAATATGTAGACAAAAAAAAAACAATCCCCCATCACCTCGTGTCGTCTGCCTTAATATACAAATACAAATAAATAGTTTCAAGTAAATGAAAGAAATTGTTAACACCCATATGTATGTACTTAGGCCAACACACGTGTGTATTACATTTCTTTTCTTTAGTTTTTGTTTTAGTTGTTTTTTGCTTTTTTTTTTTTATTGAATTATAACAGCGGTTTAAAGACAGTAATTTTTTTGTTTTGTTTTGTTTTTCTTAAGCTATTTACTTTTTTTTCTAATAATATTCAATCACTGGATCTCTCTTTTCTTTGTGTATCTAAAAAGATAGCTCACACTTTCCATTTTTGTATGTTTTTTTTTTTCTTTTTTATAACGTCTGTTGTTTCGCATGTTTCTTTGAATGTGTTTGTTTTGTCTCTTTTGTATTTGTCTAAAAATCATACATTTTAGCCATTTATTTAATTATTTGTTGTTGATGTTGTTTTTTTTTTTATATATTTTGATATTAATGATTTATTTTTATTTTTGTTTTTATTTTTATCTCTCATCAATAATAACATTAAATCTTTAATCGATTGATTCAGAGCAAATATTTGCCCAGGAATATACCAAAAACTGCGGTTACAATGGAGAGGGCTATATAGAACATTGGAATTTGCTTTTCCACCGCCGGTGAATATGGCTCATCAATTCTTTGCTGCGACGATGTATATTTTAAGCGCATTAATTGATTCTATAGACGGAGGAAAGACAATATTTAAATATAGTGCAAATACGAGTGTATACACATAAGAGAGATGCATACCTTTAGAGAGAAATTTTCTTCCCTTAATTCGGTTCCTTCGTTTTTCAGTTGCTTTATTTCTGCTAAAAGTTCATCTGCTTGATAATCAACGGGCTACAATAAAACAAGGATTTGAGTTTATTTAATAATAATGAAATAAAGAAAAATTACAAAAACAAAAAATAAAATGCTTTTTTCGAAGCCTACATGCCTATACTGCCCAAGAGTATCAACCAGAAAGTTGACTCCTTCAGATTTACTAAATTTAGAAAAGGGTTGACTCTCCAAGATTGTTATCAACCATCCTAACGCAAACTGATCAATAGCATTGAAACACAAGTTCGTGGAATCCTTCAAAGTTTGTTGAATTCAAATAACTCGTAATTTTATTCATTAATAATATATCTTAAGCGATTTAAATATCTTAACTGATGGCGGAAAAGCAATAACGTGAATATCATCTTCAAAAATCTAAAAAAAGCTTTTGACCTAGAGGGATCTCATATGAACGGTGATAGGATTTCAAGGAATGCGGAATATGAAAAAAAAAAAATAGAGGAAGGCTTTGCGGTGTGCTGAGTCTAATTTACGCAAAATCACATTGTAAAACTCTGCGGTTAGGAACAATTTTATCATAAGAAGACATCATCAAACAAACTGGAGAGCACTCACCTCGTTCTCACTCTACGGTCATTCAATAGCAATCTGTCAAACTGATAAGAACATAAAATTAACGATAGATAGTACGAGGCGTCTGTATCAACACACTGACAACAAAGACCAATTCCGCAATGCAACTATATGTAGACGCACTTAAGTGGGTAGTCTTATGTTTGATCTTCAAAAAATCGATTTTTTTTTTTTTGCATATTTTCAAATTTTAATAAGTTGAGAATATACTGTGAGAATTTTAGACCGATACACCAAGTCATTTTAAAGTTACAGCAAATAATAGGGGAGAGCGTACCCTGCAGCTGCGGCGCTCATACCTGCGCTATTGTTTGGGACCCTATGACCTTGAAAAATTTATACTTGTAGTGCACGACACGTTGAATTTTGATATTTTAAAGAAAAGTGAAAGTCGGTATATGGTGGTATTTCAAAGTGTTAATATCTAGCTCTTAAAATTTTTGTATTTTTCGAACGAGAAACTCAGTATACGCTTGTATTTGAACGTCTTAACGTCTAGTTAAAATGGACAAGAAAGGCACGAAAAGAGATTAAACGCCCAGGAGAAAAAGCTAAAAAAAAGGAGTTTTACAGGAAATCAACATATTGCTGAGGAAAATACTGATTTTGTTAGTACGTCTGCTCAAAAATTGCAAGGTGAAGACGATTGTGAAGTGAAGTTTGTTGAGTTTTTATTTAGTGTTCGCAAATTTGCAAGCAATGCTGAAATGTAAGTTGTGTAATGGTGATATAGAGTTCTTGAAACGATCACAGCAAGGATTAGGCTTTAAATTATGTGTTAAACGCCCGTGTAAAGAAACATTGATCAACTCTTGTCCAATGATAAAAAAATGCATACGAAATCAACAGACGTTTGGTGTTTGTTATTCGTTTACTTCGAATTGGTAGAAGTGGTCTTGAACTTTTTTGTTCTCTAATGGATTTGAATCGAGGTTTGAGTAATAAAGCTTGTTATTGAATTGTAGAAGACATACACAAAGCCGTAAATGCTGTGGCTAAAAACATTTTCCAAAAAGCAGTGAAAGAAGAGCAATATCAATTTGATCATCCGAAAAACGAAATTACTGTTTCAGGTGATGGATCGCGGTTTAAGCGTGGGTTTACGTCACTTTTGGATATTAATTCTCTTATTGGAAACCATTCTGATAAAATCTTAGATGTAATTGTAGAATTGAATGTGTGTAAAGCTTGTGAAAAATGGTCAGAGAAAGAAAAAAGTGTATGAATACGCTGCTTGGTAAGATGAACCTCAGGAGAATTGTACAGCTAATCACGAAGGTAGTCCAGGTAAAATGGAGGTTGATGGGATCATCGAAATGTTTAAAAGATCTGAAGATTGTATTGGTGTAAAATATACAAAGTATATTGGTGATGGAGATACTAAAACATTTAAAAATTTATTAGAAGAAGATTCCTATAACGGCGACACTGTAACTGAAAAACTTGAGTGCGTTTTACATGTGAACAAACGTAAGTATAGGCGTGTAAAAGAGGCAAAAAAAATACTTAATCAGTACGCAAAAGCTAAAAAACAACTGGAAGCTGCAGGAAATGAAAAGACTGGAAAACAAAGTGCACCAAAAAAGAAAAACGAAATAAAACCAAAAACGATGCTGTTGACTAATAAAATTATGCTTAAATTATCTACTTATTACGGCCTTGCAATTATGAGAAATATAAAGTCTCTGGAAGAAATGAAAAAAGCTGTGTGGGCAACTTTTTATCACATAACGACGAGAATCGCAACATCATTATTGTCCAGAAGGTAAAACTTCCTGCTGTCAGTTTCAGTAACTCAAAGCTGACAATGAAGAAGACTTTTGATGAAGAAATTATTAAAGTTTTAAAGCCGATCTACGAAGATTTGTCGGACGAATGGATTTTAAAAAGATGTTTGGGTGGAAACACTCAAAATAATAATGAAAGCTTTAATAACTGTGTTTGAAATTTGGCTCCTAAGCACATTCTTACGGGCAAAAAAATGTTGGAAATCGCAACGTTCACAGCAGCGTGTATTTTCAATGAAGGCCAAAAAGGTGTTTTGGAAATAATGGATGTAACGGGCCGATGACACTCGCATATACAACGTAGAGTAGAGGGTGTCTGACGTCGCAAAAAGTGAAAGAATTGCACGTAGATCAGCGAGAGTTGCTGACAATGATGCTTATGAAGAAACCGGAGGTACGAGGGCGGGTCAATAATTCCGTGCATTTTTGAATTTCTGACCTCTTTACTGAAACAGCAACACTGCTCCTGTCAACAGGCATTTGTCAGTTGACTCCTGTCAAAATTTAAACTTGCTGCGTCAGTTAGTTTGTGTTTGACAGCTATTTTTATCAGACTACTCACTAATTTGAGGAGAAAATGGAAGAAAGTGAATTTCGTGTGCTTATTAAGCATTATTTCTTGCGAAAAAAAACCATTACCGAGACCAAGGCTAAGCTTGATAAATACTGCACCATCGATTTCAATGGTAAAAAAGTGGTTTACTGAATTTCGTTGTGGCCGTACAAGCACTGAAGATGCCGAACCTCCTGGACGCCCAGTTGAGGTCTCTACACCCGAAACAATCGAAAAAATTCACGATATGGTGTTGGCCGACCGAAGATTGAAAGTGCGAGAGATTGTGGAAGCCGTAGGGATCTCGCATGGCTCAGTGGTTTCAATTTTGAATGATCACTTGGGCATGAGAAAGCTTTCCGCAAGATGGGTGCCGCGTTTGCTCACAGTCGACCACAAACGCAATCGTGTAACAACTTCACAGGAAGGTTTGGCGTTGTTTAATCGCAATATGGAGGAGTTTTTGCGCCGTTTTGTAACCGTGGACGAAATATGGATCCATCACAACAAACAACAGTCAAAACAGTGGGTTTCTAAGGGTGAATCGGCGCCAAAGAAGGCCAAGGTGGGTTTGTCAGCCAATAAAGTTATGGCGACTGTTTTTTGGTTTTTTGGGATGCACGCGGGATAATCCACATTGACTACCTTCAAAAGGGAAGAACAATCAATGGGGAATATTATGCCAACTTATTGGACCGATTCAATGACGATTTGAAAAAAAAACGACCTCATTTGGCCAAGAAAAAAGTTCTTTTCCACCAAGACAATGCAAGGGTGCACACATGTGCAGTTGCCATGGCAAAAATCCATGAATTGGACTATGAATTGCTCCCTCATCCACCCTATTCTCCAGATTTGGCTCCGAGCGACTACTTCTTGTTCCCAAACCTGAAGAAATGGCTTGGTGGAAAAAGATTTGACTCCAATGATGAAGTCATCTCGTCATTTTGAGGACCTCGACAAATCATTTTTTTTGGAAGGGATAAAAAAATTGGAGAAGGGTTGGACAAAGTGTATAGAACTCAAGGGAGACTACGTTGAAAAATAAAATTATTTTTTTATCAAAAAATCTGTTTTAATCCAAAAGTCACGGACTTATTGACCCGCCCTCGTATACTGAACGGGCCAGGAATGGATGATCAATGTAAGTATAACTTTAAACACGTTTTTCTCGAAATTAGTTTTTATCCGTCGGCCCAAATGATTAAAAAAAACTATTGGACCGATTCAACTGAAATTTTAACACAATATTCTACACATGAATGGTTCTGTCCGGTACCAGAATTAAATTTTTTTTATCTCGATTTAAAACCGAAAAAACAGTCGATTATTCAATCTTTTTTTTTACAAGGCCGCTATTTTGTTATTTTTCACTCAAATCGTTTAAATCTGCTACGGGACAGAATGACAACCCTAATGAATAATAATCTTTTTGGTATTTTGATTTCAGATGATTACAAAAGTAGCAATCAGGGGATCCAGCCACCTACTTTTTTTTTTGAAGAGACCTACTTTACCTCGCCAAAATGATATTTTGCTTTTTATTTAACAAAAATTATTTTGTATTATTCAATAGTTAAATAATAACATATAATTATCATAATAAGATTGTATTTCATTTTCCGCACAAAAAAGTCCTTAAAAACCTTCAAAATGTAACCTCGGACATGAGACAAGAGGAAAGAAGAGTAGACCCGAACGATCTTCGAATCACTGAAAACTAAGAGATCAATAGGACCCGAACCGATGGAATATTTTGTTTTGATATCTCCTACTATAAGTGTTAGGCATTTGCGATACCTGTTTAATAATGGTCATTATCCATTGGAAAATTGTAGTGGTGCATGCAATTTTCAAATGGGAAAGGACACGCCCAATTCGCGGAATCTTTGGTCGACAAGTCCTCCTCCGAAACTCAACAAGGTATTCGAAAAGGTTATCAATAGTTTGAGGGCAAGATTATGATTCCAGATAATCAATTCGGTGTTAAAGCGTGGTGACGCGCATATATTAGACATCTGCATGAATGCAAAAAAGTTTCTGATGAGACACTCATAGTACTTAACGACCCCTACTCATTCACTTCACACACAATGCCAAACAAATTAATGAATGAGGAAAATGATGAACGAATTCGTTCAACCCGCAGTATTCATACAGCCCATGACCCAGACTCGACACAACTCACTGAACATTGCATTCTTTATTTATGATATGAACGAATAGTTTATTGAAAAACGATAGTATGAACGCGACATATATACGTGGACAAAGTTTCGTCTCATTTCAAACATGCCATGGTGTGAAGAGTGCATTCGAATTATAGATATAATATTACTCGAGTTACTCGAGTTAATCGAAGAAATATTATATTGGGTCTACAAGTAAGTTTCCAGCGTTTTTTTTTCCAAAATTTGAAGTTTTATTATGAAAACATAGTTACAATGCTTTATTCAAAGTATCGTCCATCGGAAGCTACAACTTTCCCACATCTTTCTGGCAATTTATGAATTCCGTACCAAAAAAATTTCTCGTCTTTCGAGCCCAAGATTGGCACGATACAGCCAATTTTAGATTTACTCTACTGATGAAAAATGACGGACTCATGCCTGGTCTCATATTCTGGCCGTTTTTCTTTTAATGCCCGCTTCAAACGAATTAGTTGGGTTCGATATAATGGTCCTTTGATGGTTTCACCACTCTGGAAACTTGCCATGATTTTGCTCTATAAAATGTACGACACCGATAGAACTGCTCAAATATAACGCTGCAAAGTTGTTGGCAGATACAAAACCTACAAATAAAACACATGGAGTCTGACATTTCTGCCCGGGATCCACTGGTGGCGCCATCTCTGACAAACGCTGGAAGACCCAATAAATATAAAACGTAAATTTTACATTTTCAATTCTTTAGTTTCATATTTTCTTTTTTAACTTAAGGGGAGATATAAACCTAGCATGGTCGAAAAAAAAAAACAATTTTTTTGCATTTTCTTGTAGCTTGAGGTCTCAAGAATATCTGGTGAGAACGCCAAGTCAATATATCGATAAATAAGCAAGTTACAGCCAAGAAAGTGAAACTAGTTTTGCGGCGTCGAACCGAGAGGCAGGTAGCGGCAAGCGACCCTTCGAACAGAGCGTCCCTAGAGCTATTTTATGATTCTATTGTGTTTTTGGGCGCGCTTGGCTCCAGGTATAACGGAAATATATCATACGACTGTTATTATTTGCCAGAAATAGACACATTTTGTCAGTAGCTTGCCGTTCGTGCAACTGTGCGTTCCTTCCTTCCGGCCAAATATACTAATACAGAAAAGTGGTCTTACTTCAATGGACTACAGTTGCCAGATCCGCCCTTTAACGTTCCAGCGAAAGTTGATATATTGCTGGGTAGTGACATCTATGTAGATATAGTCATCGTGGAAGTCGTGCGGAGTAGTAAGTGTCCGGGTCCAATAGCACAACGGACGAAGTTGGGATGGATCTTATTAAGTAAGGTCCCGTCATCCAAATCACAGATAATCTGTGCGTTCTTCAACCAAATCCAGGTTTCCAACTACGCAAGCAAGTCAGCAACTCAGAAGAGGTTTTCAGAAGATTCCAGCAAATCAGCGAGCAGTAGACTTCTCATTACTGTTTGTTGAAACAAGTGAAGTGAAGACGCTTGGCATCAAGTGGATGCCCATTCCGAATGTTTTCTCTTTTTTCAATTCGTGCTGGTGAAGGAAGTCGAGGTCACAAGACGATTCATCTTATCCTCAATAACTAAACTCTATGATGGGCTAGGTCTCACGCTGCACAATCAAAGCAAAGATAATTATGCAGCAGCTTTAGAGTAGAGAATTAGAATGGGATAAGCCGATTCCACCTGAACTAGAAAAAAATGGGTAGCCTTTCGGAACGAGTTATCAGCACTCGAACGAGTCCAGATTCGAAGTTGGATCAACACTGACAAAAACATCAATAACCTTGAGGTCCATGGGTTTAGTGACGCGTCGGATTAAGCATACGCGGCAGCCGTTTACCTACGTGTACTGGATAAAAACGATGAAACACATATACATCTGATAATTTCAAAAACGAAAATGGCTCCCAAAGACAATCACACTACCTAGATTGAAGCTATGCGGAGCGGTACTGATGGCTAAACTTCTTCATGAAACGGCAAAAATCTTGAAGTTTAAAGCAAGGATTAGTGAATGCGGAACCGTATGGTGATGATAGATTGAAATTGTGAAAAAAGAATGCGTAGGACACTTTCAAAAGCGAATGCAAAAAAAGAAATCCTGGAATCGGCGGTAAAATTTATAGAAAAACTGAGCATTTACTAGGGCTTAGCTATTTGCAGACTCTGTAACTGCAAGGATGACATGAAAAAGCGGTATGGGCAACTAAAGGCAGCAACCCTCAACATCATTTCTGTCCGAAGGGCCCCTAATCGTGGTGCAAGTAGCAACAAACGAAAGCTAAAAGAGAACTGAAAAATTTCCATCAAGATTATTCAGCATTGCCAAAAATGATGTTAGATGTCAAATTTTTGGCGCGCTGTGTTGGCGGGTATACCCAAAACAACAATAAGAGCTTCAACCAACTTATTTGGAAGATAGCTCCAAAAACGCTGAAAAACCGGAGCTAAAATCCTAAACATAGCTGTATTTCTTGCAACATGCACGTTCAACAATGGTGTCACTTCATTATTGGAAGTCATGCAGGTGTTAGGAATATCGATCGGATCGGAAGCGCACTTGTACGCTGCGCAGGAAAACGAAACTCGCATAGCGAAAGCCGAGATGCAAGGGCAAGAACAGACGAAAGAAGGTCGAATACTGCGCCGACAACAAAATTTAGAAGCTATGAGCATTCCGTCGACCGTACAAGACTTGCACTATGGGCCTGGTATCGATGATTTTCATGATATCATGATTTATTCATTCCCAAATTTTCAAACGCATTTTTCTCAAAACTACGTTTTTCAAATCGGTACCCAAAATTTCTCGAAAACCAATGAAACGATTGCCTTGATATTTTTTTGTGGTTATTCTATACACCATTATCTACTACTTGTCATAGCATTTTTTTTTTTCGTTACTTAGTTCTTGTTTTATAGGCAAAATAATAACTAATTTTTGATCTAAAAATCACTATTTATGTTCAGCAATCAATATTCTCAAAATCGGCTCTGACAAGTACTAAATTATACATACTATCTAATTTAATAATCTTTTTGGTTTTTTTTTTCAGATGATTTTTGAAGAACCGCCAGTGGATACCGTTTACGCAGATTTTTTTACGACGCTCGAAGAGTCATACAATGTCCTTGTATATTTTTGATATTTTTAAATAAAAAAAACTAAACATATTTCTGAATGTGTATACTATTAGATAGTTAAACTCCCAATCCGAAATTTCAAATAGTTTTCCTTAAAAAAAATACACAAAAAAATTACCTTTTTTCCCGGCTTCTAGGTGTATATCTCCCCTTAACTAATAAAAACGGATAATAACTAATAAATAAGAAAACACAAGTAAAATAAATTTGATATTTCGGTAATTAGTTCATCAATAGCTATAAATCTCAAGTAAGGCCTAACCCGCTGCCACTAAGTTCATCTGTTTCCGGTTTAATAGATTCATACGTAGTTTCATATGTATAATATTCATATACAGCAGGGCCTCGATAATCCGAACACTCGCTAATCCGAACGCCTCAGTAATCCGAACGACCCCCCTGGGTCCGGGAACGAGAGCGAAAATTCGAAGAACTGATTTAACTTGGGTCTACTGTCACTTGCAGTGCCACACACACCACGCAATACTAAGTCTGTTCCCTTAGGCCCGGTGCACATGAGCTGCAACGTATTTCTTCCTATCTATTTTGCAGCTTATGTGCACCGGGCCTTACTTTCTCCAGTAACTTTAAGTTCACGCGCAGAGTAAGCAGATGTACCGGAGAACGATGACGAAGAATGGTATCACTTCACATCAACAATCCCAATAATACACAGATACAAGCATTTGGATCATAAATCGTGGAAAATGACATCTCAATCCATGACCATTACAACCCTTTAGCTGTCAATCATCATCGTCAACAACAAAGGTGGGTCGTAAATTTTTGGTTGCGCAGTAGGCCAAAGGGATGACCACGGGCTAACTGCATAGCCGTACCTGCGTATCTTCAGAGTGGACAGCTGCAACGAGATAACAAGGGAGGATCTTAAGTCAGTAAAAACTCTTTTATTTATTGAATCGGGTTCACATTTTTTACAGTCGGTTTGTCGCACAGTTTTGCTTTTTATTTAACACTCTTGCGTGGTGTTTCTTCGACCATTTCGTGAGCCTTTTAAATTATGGCTTCAACATCGAAGAAAAGGAAACATATCACATTAACAATATCACAAAAGTGCAAGATTTTGGACAAGATTAATCGTTATCAGTTCTTTCACTATTTTTGACACTAAAAGCAAGGAAGAAAAAATAAAATCATTTGCAATAAACACAGAAAAGAGTCCAGGCACCAGAAAAACCTTAAAAACTCCTGAAAACTCCCAGCTCGAAGATGCTTTATTTACGTGATTTTTAGAGAAAGAACGTCCCTTTGTCATGAGAAGTATTGATGCAAAAGGCCAAATTTTTTCAAGAAAGACTTGAAAAAGGAAAGTTTGTTGCCAGTAGAGGATGGTTAAATAATTTTAAGAAAAGGTATGGTATACGCCTAACTAAAACTAAGCGATGAGAAATTGTCGAATAATGAAGCAGCTGTGAAGCCAATCCACTAAAAATTTATGGATGTTTGTAGGGAGAAAGTTCTGATTGCAGATCAAATCTATAATGCTGTCGAATCAGGCTTGTGCTGAAAATGATACCAGACAAAACGCTGGCGTCTGGGTCAGAGAGTAGGGTCCCACATTTATGCCATGCGCAAAAGCAACCGGAACGCATAAACTGCCTTTGCTGGTTGTTGGCACAACGGCCACATGCATTTGCAACAGCCAAAAAGTTGCCAGTCCATTACACAGGTCAAAGAAATGCTTGGGTTACAAGACCAATATTTTTAGAGTGGCGAAAAGGACATTTTATTCCCGAAATAAAGAAATTTTTATTGAAAAAAAATCTACCGCTCAAAGCACTTTTACTTCTTGATAATGCCCCAAACGCATCTACTTGAATAAGATCTGCAATCGATCGACGAAAATTTCACTGTGTTGTACATGCCACCTAATTGTACAGCTCTTATTCAGCCCATGGACCAAAATGTGATTCAAAACATTAAAGTCACATACAACAAAACACTCCTATTGCAAATTTTTGGCCAGCAAAAAGTTGATCGAGAATGCCTAGTATCTGAACTGCTTAAAAAGACCACAATGAAAGATGCAGTGTTTTCATTGGCTCAAAGTTGGCAGCAATTGTCTTCAAATTTGATTAAAAAGTCTTGGAAGCCTCTGTGGCATTTGTTATTTGAATCAGACGAAATGTCTAGCCAAGATGTTGATGGTTTTGATCATGAAGATGATCTCCCATTAAGCATTTTTCGTAACAGAGGCTTTTCAGAAGTAGACACTAACAATTTCTTGTTAAGCAATGATGACATTGACTGCCAGGAGCCGTTAACTGATGAAGACATAGTAAGACAAGTAATGAATCAGCGAGACATCGAAAACGAAGAAGAATTGGAGTCATCGGAACCAGTTGCAAGGATTCCACATACTCAAGCTGTGTTTTCTTTAAATACTTGCCTGGAATGGGAGGATGAAGTCGATATATTGATTCCAGAAAAAATATTATTACGTAAAATAAGAGATAAAGCGTTTTCTATGTCGTAAAATACCACTCGTCAAAGCACTATATTGGAATTTTTTTAAAAAAACGTAATTACATAAATTGCATTACAATCTAATATGTATTTTAAATTACGAAAAAGTTTGTTTTGTTTCGAAAAATGCCTTCAAAATGTTTGCGTACTATAATCCGAACGATTCGCTAGTCTGAACAGGGTATAAATTTTGGGTGTTCGGATATTCGAGGCTCTGCTGTAATTTTTGGATACATATAGTTGTAGAGCGTGGTAAAACTTTATCTATATCTACATTCGGTTCTAATTTTGCTACAAGCGATAGCTTCATAGCATCAGCTCTGAACATTTTTAAGCCATCTTATCCAAAAATCTTAAAAGAACGACAGTTTTTAACAACCCACTCAGTAGTCTACTACGTATAAAGTACACGTAGCGTACTGCTTTCTGTTCTGTCTGTGGTCTGTTTTCTAATCTTTTAGAATCGTATAGCACTTATGATTTACAAGATTCGAAGTACTGTTCGTAAATTTTTAAGCACTACTACACTTTTTGCACACTACTACGTTTTTACCAACGTTCCGCTGATGTCTTCTAAGGTATCCTATATTTGTCTTACATTCATATTGACCAATTTTATTTTTATCACTCAACCACTAAATTTAATATCTTTGATAAAAATATTGTCATGAGACGGAGATAACTCAAAATACAATCACTCAAAGTTCTCAATACTTGGAAAGACTCTTGCTCCTTGCCCGCACCCCTGTTGAATAGTGTGAATGCAAGTTGGTTCATTGCATGAGACGAATGAGTGCAAACTTCGAAGGTCGACAACGCGACCAACCACAACATAACTTCAATAACCGCATTCATTCAGATTCATTCATAGGTCTCTTTGTTCGATGAGTAATAAGAAGGATTCATGATCTCATTGTGCGAATCAAGTCTAGCAGATGTTTAGTATATACGAGTATTAATGTCTGATATCCAATGGAACAAAAACAAGAATCAATGTACTGACTAACTTGGGCAAGAACTTTTGACACCATATGGCTAGAAGAACTATTCTTCAAGCTAAACAGGTTGTGAAAGCCTTAATTTATTTTTGATTGGGCGGAACAGAAGGTGTGAGGTAAATAAAGTCGGGAAGAAAACTTACTGCTGTTAGAAAAATTTATTTTGAAGGTAAAAAAAAAACCAAACAGACCACCGCGAAGTGCTATAGGCAAAATCGGATCCAGTTCACGTAAGACTTCAATGCTAACATTCTTTGAACAACGGCAAACAAAGTTTCTCTATTGAGATGTACAAATGTACACAAGCTGTAAAAACAATTTGCTGCAACCGACCCCCATTAGAGAGCACGAAAAGTATTCAACAACAACGTAATATCTGTTCTCCTTAGACCGTGGAGCTAGTGTTTGAAAGTAAAGAATTTCTTTGGCGCTATACATCCACGAAGGACAGTGAAGAACTGAGGTGGAAATCTAATGATGTGGGGCTGTTTTTCTTCCCACAGTTTTAGAATAAAGTACATATACAGGGTGTCCCCTAATTCGTTGACGATAATTTATTAAATGGGCATATTCTAAGAAAAAATTTGTTCTACACTAATGGTCTATCTCTAATGTTGACATCATTTATCGAGGATTTAAGAAATATTTTTTTAAAATTCCATAGCTATTAAAGAGCTTTAAAGCGTGCTCTTTTATTTGTCTACCTGTCAAAACCCTCATTTCCTTACCCTGTTCCTTAAAAGTTCTCAGAAGAGTTAGGTTTAGGATATGAAGGCCTATTTCGAAAATTCGAAGTTCAACTAGTGCGCGATAAAGATACCATGAACTTTATCTTAACCGACGATTTCCTAATAAAAGAGTATTTATAAATACGTATCGAAGGCTTCGAGAAACGGGATCAGTTTCGAATCCACAAGTAAGAAGGATTTCGGCTGATTAAAGAATACTGGATGCTATTAAAACTGATCCATCAATCAGCATCAGACGCTTAGCTTTCCAATTCAATGCTTCCAGACATAAAATTTCTAATGTACTGCATGGAGAAAATCTTTGTCCATACCACCATACACCTGTACAAGAACTGCTTCCCAATGATTTGGAAAAGAGACTTGAGTTTTCTAACTGGTTGCTGGAGCGGAGCTTGGATGACAACCAGTTTATTGGCAGAATTCTTTGGACGGACGAATCCCAATTTACAAGACATGAGATCATAAATTTTCTAAATCTTCATACGTGGGCTGCAGACAATCCACATACAATGAGACATAAATCATTTCAATACAAATTCAGCGCCAATATATGGGCAGATGTACTTGGAAACAAGTTAATCGGCCCCTTCAAACTATCACTTAGGCTGAATTCTACAAACTATCTGGAGTTTTTGCGAAATCATTTACCAGAACTACCAGAGGACATTCCACTGATTCAAATAGCTTCATCATATTTTCAACAGGACGGTGCTCCAGCCCACTATGGTTGTGAGGTTAAGAATTGACTAGATGAAGAGTACGGCAACCATTGGATAGGAAGAAATGGACTAGTTCACTGGCAAGCAAGATCTCCTGACCTTACAGTATTGGATTTTTTGTATAGGGAAGAATGAAAGAACTTGTTTAGTCAACCGAAATAGCAAGTTTAATTGAATTGGAAGATCGTATTCTCGAAGCGTCATCAAAAGTGAGGCAGCAGTTAGCATCAATAAACATTAGCAGTGCAATCCAAAAACAGCCTCTAGCATGCATACAAAACCAAGGAGGACACTTTGAGCACCTGTTATAACTGTTTTAGTATACACATAAAATAAAAACTACCTAAGACCGCACAAAATCATTTTTTATTCATAGCCTTTGGAGCTTAAAGCAAAAAAACCCTTTTTTTTATAAATTTTAACTGCTGCAGATTTTTCCAAGTAACATAAAGTCTGTGGGTTTTTCTGCAAACTCATTGATGATTTTTTTTTATTATTGTTACTTTCATAAGAAAAAAATAGTAAAACGTTATGTTAATTAGGCATTTTCTGGAGAAAAGTGACCTCAAAGTCAAAAATTAGTATGGGCAATGAAAACGGGACAGGCTTAGAAATTGGATATCTAAAGACTCAAACAAGATATCAACTTTATTTAAACGCCGTTATAAAGGCTGGTATTTCTTCCAAAAATGAAGTTCTACACGAATTTTTTACCATTAGTACTAACAGAGCAATTTCCGTTAACATGGGTCAGGGTATACCAAAGTAAGCCTTTTTTTTAATTGCTCGTTAAATGATATCAACATTGGAGATAGACCTTTACTGTAGAACGATTTTTGTCTTAGAATATGCTCAGGATTCATTTCCTAAATTATCGTCCATGAATTAGGGACGATATGTAACACATATTGGTCTTGAAGTGTCCACTGTTTCATTTTCAAGTCAATCCGCCGCAACTCTCATTCAAATTAGATTTTGAAATTAGTCGAAGAGCCAATCGACGGACCAATACTTTTCGAATAAAGAGAAATTTTGGGATCAAATTAAAAAAAAAAATGGTATTCTATCACCGTAACTACTTGCCGTACATTAGTCGAATCAATTCCTCGGCGAATTGAAAAAGTCCTACAGAAAAATTTACTATTTCATTGACTAATTTTTAAACTGTTAAATTAGTAAAAATTTCTGAAAAATTAAGTGGAAATATGACAGAACCAAATGTCTATGGTATGTTTAGCTTCACCGGAAAATAAAGCTTGATGCAAAGTATTAATAATAGACATACGAGTATATAAAAACATGTTATCGGAACACCTAACACTTGTCGGTTCCTTTGAAAACACTAATCAATTTTCAGACTTACCTTTTCTTCACCGGCAACAGCATCCGTTATCTCATTACCCACAGTTTCTTTCGGGGCTAAAATTGTAAAAAAAAAATTCATTTGTGATATGATTAACGTTTAGATATTCAAAAGAAAATAAAGGTCTAAAAGTATTATACAATAGACATACAGTCGCCAATAAAATTGAGTGGACGATTGTATCTTTTATTTTTTTTTTAAAGGTTCCAGCAATAAAGTCTAACTAACGGACTGCTTTGAATGCAAGGAGATTATTACAATAGATATGTGTGAAATATTTTTTACTGATTATCTCTCTCATTTATCTGTTTTGTATTTTGTATTTGTATTTGTATTTTATTTATTCATTATCATAAACTTAAATATTACTTAACTATTATTATAAATTGAATATTAGTTATCATTCCTTAACTTAAAAGTTAGTGGTCAAAGACACATCTAGATTTACATTTCAATTGATATCTGATGTGGGGTGACAATCAGTATTAATTTATTCAATTCACATTTTTTTAGATTGAATAAAAAAAAAAAGTAAAAAACGCTGTCAACAAGACAACGACCCAGTAAAAAACAAATCGCGACATCAATTCATTTCAGCACTAGTGGGGCATCATGTACAAGGGAGTTTCTATGGAAAAAAAGGAGTTTTAGATTGCCAAAAAATGGTTAGGCTTAAAACTGTCACGCAGTTTGGTTAGCAAAAAAAGACTCAATGGAAATGAGTTCGAATTAGAATTAGGCTTTGTGCCAACTATCGTAAAAGCATTATAATTGCAACTCCAATAATAAATAAAAAATCTTAAAAATAGTAACTGCAAATAATACAGACACCATAATATACTCTGTAGGAGATGGACAACGCACGGCATATGAATTTACTCGATTGAACCAACAGTCAGCATGACTGTTGCAATTTCAACGTATTTGGGGTAAATGGATCAGTCACCAGCTCATATTCTTGCAGCACAGGAGGATTCATATATCTAAACCAAGGTATAAGTGTCGCTCGCTATTCCATTATAATTGGAAGCTATATCGCTGAAGCATTTAAGGGTTTAGAGAAGGTGATGCGGTATCATGCGACTTCTTCAACGTTATACGAGATAAAATTCTACGAGGCATGCACAGTTTCCCAAAAGCTCACTGTGTCACTACTTGCAGATGCTGATAAAATTGAAATCGTTGACAGAGTGTTATTGGTGACTTTTGTAAATATTGGAACAGCAGCAGCAAAAATACATTAAGTTGCGAATGAGGAAAAAAAAAACAAGTAAACTACCTTTTTGTGACTGAGCGACCTTCATATTCAGCATTGTTTAACACCATGAAAACTTATTCCAGAAGAACGATCCCGTTTTATTCATTATGCTATGATTTATGATATGTTTTATGCGTCAGCGTAATGTGGGTACAGAAGCAAATTTAGTGGGTTTTATGAAATGACTAGATCTAGAATGATCGAAATTCCTGGTGTAAAAACAAACCACGATAGCATGGACTTCTAGGTGAGTTTGAAGTGAACACTTGAGCAATTTGAGACGACCAAAAATCTTATAAGACTCAATTACACACACAAAATGACCTATTTGGTGTGGTTTTCATTCTGGTGTCATAATTTTTTTTTTAAATCAGGCCGGAGCTTCAGTTATAGTTATAGCGCTGCGTCCCATACTGCTCATGAAGTCATTAAATTACTGTGGACAACGACATTATATCGCAAAATGAATCAGTGAATTGGCCCCCGGGATCATGTGTTTTGATGCCAATCGATCATATGTTGTAGGGCAATGTAAAGTCTTTATACACTGATAAACCGCAAACTATTCAAGAATTGAAAGCCAATATTCAGTGTGTTGTTAGGTGAAATAGAGACCCAAATACACGAAAGAATGATCCAAAATTGGACGACATTCAAAACCATTAAAGCAGGAATGAACAACATCGGATTAGACAGAATGCCACAATAATAGACAGGTAGAAATTTTTCGGCACCTCTTTTAACTCTGATCATGAAACCTTACCACCAATTTAAAGAAGTGTTATACTTGTCAGACGCTATTTTTTGACCTAAGCCAACTGAATAATATGTAGGTCCTTCTCAAGAAACACTGAGCAGACCCTATATAAGACACTGATTATTACAGTTTTGCTCTACGGCGCAGATGCACATTTCTTCCAATTATTGTTGGCCACGTTGGCGTTAGCGGCCGGAACAGATATAACGAATACAGCGAAGGCTGAGATATCGACCTGGTCAGACAATACATGATGGCTAAGGCATGAAAAGAGAAGGGACACCAACAAGAAGCGTCTTCAATTCTTACCCGAAGGGCCAGAGTGACAAATTAGAAGGCTCTCAGACCAACTTGGAGTTAACAACTGGAGGCAGTTGGCCAAAGACCGAGGTAACTGGTTGTAGCACAATCTTAATAAGTAAGATTTTGCCCTCTTATATGCTGGATCTTTCAATGACTGGAATAAATCGCATACGAATTCCCAAAACTTTAGAAGCATCATCGTGCTTAGATATTTCTATTAGATAATTTCTCCAAAACACCGCACTGACATTTTTGATTATTAATTTTCAACTATCCATATATATACATACGAGTATACTTTGCTGTATACACTCAGCGAAATTTAATTAAAGCCAAATGCCTTTATATATAATATGTTCGTAATGTAAACGAACATTTATGTCCAATTTTTTGCTTTTGCTTTGTGGCCTTTCTTCAATGTATAGTATGTTTTGAAAGTACCGTTACTCCCGCTCAGAGAATTTCAACATCTGTTGTTTTGTCACTAATGATCGTGCGAAATTCAATTAAAAGCAGTCGTGTTTATGTTAAAAAACTGTGAGTTGGAAACGAAATCACGGTTTATTTTTGGTGATTACAATTCAATATGTTTTTTTCTTTACATTTAGAACTTTTCGATGATTGTTGGCCCCAAGTCAGAATGGAAAAAGGAAAAACGCTCTCGGATGAAAAAAATCGCCAAAATCCATACGTATAAGGATACCGGTATGTCCAATCGCCAAATTTCCATTAAATTAAATCGATCGCCTTCAGCAATCGATAATGTTATTAAATTAGGAAGTAATTACAACGCCAACCGGAGAAATAAAAACAATCAAAAAATTTCACCAAGGCAGAAATCGGCCATTATCCGAGCTGGGTTGCAAAAAGATGCCTGCGTGTACAACAAATTTTAACTGGCAGTAATCGACTGGTTTGAAAAAAATGAAGTCAAAACTAGCTCTTACAAAAGCACATAAAGTTGCCCGATAGTACTTTGCCAAAGAACACATAACATGGCCTAAACAGTGGAAAGGCGTGATCTTTTCGGATGAAAAAAAGTTTAACCTTGATGGGCCAGACGGTTTTAGTTATTATTGACATGATATAAAAAATCCTAAGAGCTTCTCCACTAAGCGAAACTTTAGAGGTGGATCTTTTATGGTCTGGATTGCTTTTAGCTATCATTGCAGAACTCCAATGTGAAAAATTTCTGCTGGATGAAATCAGAAAATTATATAACTCTGTTGGAAGATGTTTTGGTAGACTTTTTTGACCATCAGCCGGATTTAAATAAAATTTTCCAGCAAGATAATGCTCCCATCCATGTATGGCGGGCCAGTTGTGAGTGGTTTTCAGACAAAGAAATTTAACTTTTGGAGTGGCCAGCACGTTCACCGAACTTAAACCCGGTGTGGGAATATCTGTCTCGTCGTGTTTATGCTGGCTGGCGCAAATTCGCTTCGGTGGAGGATTTATGCAAGAACCTCAAAAATGTGGTTAATTTGACGCCAAGTCCGATTTTCGAACTTATAACTATGTCTTGCGGTTAGACTCACTATTAATTTAGACTTTTACGTTATTTGTTATACAGTACAACCTCGGTAATTCGAACTAATAGAAACTAACCCTAGTTTGAACCACGGAGGTTTTCGGATTACTGGATACCCTTTTCGTAGACAATATTTTGCATGAAAAATTTCTTTTAAACAGCTTTTAACAGTAAAATAAATAAGTTTATTCAAAGAAAGTTTTCGGACAAAGAAACAAAATGGAATTCAAAGTGAAATTTGTTTAGTAAAACCCAAAATATAGTTACAGTTGTGTAAAAAAAATTCTTTTTTCAACGGTTTTCTTAACGATTGAATTTTTTAAATTATTCAATTGTTCGATTTGCGATACTGGTAATTCATTTTCTACTAGATAATCCACTAGTTGATTCACAAATTGAAGAGCACTGCCACTGTTGATAGTTGTTTTGGGTTCAGGTATGGTTTCAATTTCGCTGTCAGAGTCAGTCATATTTTCGACGTCCAAATTTTCAATTGCTCCATCTTCTACCCAGTCTCTAATTTCTGCATTTCCAAATTCATTTCCTGGCGTGATTTAGACTAGAAGACGAGACAATGCAAATTCGTCACCGCTCTCTTGACGAAGCTGTTGAATTAGAGTTGAAAGGGGTAAATCATCGTCTTCCTCCCATTCCGATTCTCGAGGCAATATTTTCCACCAACATTTTTCTATACTCTTCGCCGCTATTTGACTCCACGCAGAAGCTAGCAAGTGCATAGCATCTCTTAAACTGAACGGCTTGATGTATTTTGCGATGTCGGTTTCTTCTGGCTTCAATTATGTTATTTTCAGCAAATTAATTACGTTTTAGTCCATCGGCTGATTGAATGCAGTTACATTGGGGGATAACACATGCACACAAAAGCGCCATCCACACTTTGCAATCCTTTTGAATGTCATGAAACATTATCCAGTAACAACAATGCTTTCTGGGGAGAATATTTTTTGCCAAATATGGTTTTACCTGAGAAATTTTTGCATAAGATCATATGATAAGGTAAATAACGAAGAGCGTAACTTACTTCAGGAACAAAAACTTGGTGAAACCAATTCTCAGAGATTTCTGTTGTCAGCCAGGCATTTTTAGAAGACTTGTATATCAGCGGATTGCGGAATTTCTTAAACACTCTTGGGTTAGTTGACTTTTAAATTACCATGCTACCCTGATCCCTTGTTGCAGACTTTCCTTGCTTACCTTTCTTCCAGGAGCACTTTTTTCGGATGAAGTTACTAGGGTCTTTGTCTGCAAAACCATTCGAACAGGGCCTTCTCCATTTTGGGCATTTCTGGCATTTTCAACATTTTCGCTTTCCAGTTCCCGACTCAGTTTGAGTTGAATATGCCAAATATTTCTTAGAATTTTGTTTAATATATGGTATACACATATGTTACAGTCGTTTTTCCAACTTCAAACTGATATGTCACACTGGTGGCGCTTTTTCCTTTGCTTAATTCGCCCAAAATGTCGCACTTCTGCTTTATGGTTAAAAATCTATGTTGCTTCTGAGGGCGGTTCATGGTAAAATGTAACACTTTAACTTTAAAATTAACTTTTCAAAAAACAAACCGAACACAAAGCTAATTGACACAAAATGAAAACTACCTACGCAACACACTTCAGCCTCCTTATCGTAAAAACGTTTAACCGGCAGCAGACTTAACGGGATTCGACACGTTTGTCTTTCTCAGAAATGTCTTCACACTTAGTAACTGAAGGGATGGAGAAAATCCGAATTACGGAGTACAGATTTTGGCAAGCGTGTGAATTATAAGATACGTAATGTAAAAAGTTTGGTGTTCGAATTAGTGGAGCGTTCGAGCGAGGTTGTACTGTACTGAAATTTCCTCTGTTTTTACTCTACCTTGACTGCCTTTAATTGAATTTCACTAAGTGTATTCATAAACTGTTTGATTTAACGGAAAAACAAAATATAAGAATAGAAGTTTTATAAGGCATACCGGAATTCTCTGCACCTGGTGCCTCAGCTGGCATTTCAAATACACATTTAAGTTTAGCATCCATCAACTGATCTGGTTCAGCTTCCTTCCACTGTAATACAAAAAAAAAAATTATAAAATCATTCACTTATATAACATTTTAAAGTAATACTTACCAGTTTGGCATAATCTGAAGTTGCACCATCTCGAGCAATTAAGCTCTGTACCATGAACTTATGTTTATTCTTTTCATTTGGGTCATAAAGAAATGCCTGCAGACAAACTTTAAAAAAAAAACATTTCTTAAAAGACGAAACATGAAATATATAATGAAATACATACTTTCCACTTTAGTGTTAGAATTCGGCGACACAGAACCAAAGTTTGGACGAACACAATATTTTTTTGGGGCTGTGGTTTTTATTTTGAATAGAATTGTGTGTTCTGTTGGATTCGTAAGTTTCATTATTGTAACAACTGGTTTCGTAAAGGGCCCTGTTAAAAGAAAAATATATTAATTAATAGATTTATTAGTACAATAACAATTATCTCGCTGCATAACCTATAGAACTCTTTGAAGGAATGAAAAAGTTTGTTCTTGAATTGTGTCCATTGAACGACATAACACCCAAAAAGGCTTAAATGAATACAATTCAAAAAAACACACAACAAAGCAAGGTAATAGTCTTGCTTTTACAAGAAGCACTAGATACCTGTGGCTCTGTTCGACAGTGAGCTTAGGTACTGAAGTGTGCTGAAAAATTCCTAGCAGTTTCCTACTGCGCTAAAAGGTCATGTGGCATGTGGCCGATAGTAATACGATAATGAAAGTCAAACATTACATTATATACACACACTCGAGAAGCACAGCACAGGCACAGCGACCTGCCTGCATATGTATCTCGGTGAAACTTGAACTTCCCCTAAACGCACTTCAAAACCATCTGCCCTAACTTCCACTAGATGTTATCTGAAAAAATCTAGCGATAAGAGGAATCCCTCAATTAAAAGATCAAGACCTAGGTCAACATATCTACTTCGCCCAGAGTTATAATTGTTGGATGCGGTAGAAACACACTTTTCTCAATCCTTCCCATCAAATCGCTGTCAATTTTCACTGGCGGATCAATAAATCGGAATCTTTCTTGAACACCCGAACATTCGGTTAACTATTATTGTTACCTACATAGACAAGCCGCGAACAAATGTTTAGTATCCAGCACTAGAAGACTAAAGGCAGCAGCACAATACTGGCGTATACCTTTAAAGGAGATAACTAGACTGTTATTATCTGTTATTAACTGTGCCATTCCAAGGAATTGTATTGCATTTGCACCAGCCAGAGCAAGTCTTCCTGCAAAAACAACATTCACCTGAACTCTATTCTTCCCTCAATGTCTTATACCAAACCAATACGATTGCCAGAACTACTGAGCTACTGCAACACTGCTAGCTCTTATGAACAGCTCTCAAGCATTAATGTCATCACGGGACATCATATCGTTGCAGTCCCGGTCGCAAGATGATACTTTAATGTCAAACAAATATAAAAATAACAGTCCGGTATCAGCGCTATATGTCACACTTTTTAAAAAAGGATTTTCTATGCATTGCAAGAATTATGAAGAAACTCTATTAAATGTCGCATATCTACAGGGTGGTCCAAATACAAGTTTCTTGAAAAAAATCAATTATTTTCTTTGTGCTATGGCTTTATTATTGTAGATCGAGCGAACATTAAAACTAGTTATGGAATACGAATTCATTCATGTTGCTGCCTCGCAGTAGCGCATGCTGTCAACCCAATTTTCCAAGATCTAATCGACTGTTTCTGGCTCTATCTCACGAAAAAAAATCTAACGGGGTCAAATCGCAGCTCCGAGGCGGCTAATTGGCATCGCCAAGGCGGCTGATAACAAGATTACCGAACTTAGCGCGCAAAAAATCGATTGTTTGAAGGACTCAGTGGCATGGCGCGCCATCGTGCTGAAACCAAAGATCGTTCAAGTCCAGGTCTTCAATTTCAGCCCACAAAAATGGCCAATGAAGTCACCATTCCAAAATTCGAACCAAACTGTCACTCTCTGCGGATGCATTGATTTCTCCTCGACAATCCGTTTTCCGATCTCCAGATGTGGCAATTTTGTTTGTTAACATAACCGCCGAGATGAGAATGCGGCTCGTCAGAAAAAACGATTTTTCGGCTAAATTCGACGTGCAAAATGAGAAGCGATAACGTCTGCCTTCATTTGCTGAGTCAATTTAACTTTGTGATGGAATAATCCGGTATCTTTGTGCAAAATTCTCATCAGGCTGGTGCGTGAAATGCTGAGTTGTTGAGATCGATGGCGATTCGATGTTGGTGGATTGAGTCGAATACTTTCGGCCACATCAGCTACATTCTCGTCGGTACGTATACAACGACGGGGATCGTCAGTGTTCTAACCAAGCAAGATAGTCTTACTGCACTAACTTGCCTACAGCAATCGTGATTGGCCAAAATTTATTTTCAATAAAGGCACTGTTTGTGCAATACAGCAGTCACTTTTGAAATATAAAGGTTTGAAATATTTCGCAACATTGTTCAAGGGTAAAGTGATTCATTTCGTACTGCGTAGGTATGATACTGACTGACAGTTAAGATTTTGAGCAGGAAAGAGCTGTCAGTGTCAAAATAACATATGGTTCGAAAAGAAACTTTTATTTGGGCCACCCGTTATAACACAAACGTTTATGCATAAAGCATGGATGGGCGTTTAAAGTTCGCTTTAATGATAAAAAACAGTTTTGGGTTTTATCAGCACTAAATTCTACATGATTGAGGGCTCCAAATAGTTATGCCGTCAATATCGAAAACATACACTGACATCTCAGTTCTGCGGGCGAAGAGTAATGACTTGAGTCCGTGAATGTAATTCAAAACCACAGTCTGTCGTCAGCAAAGTAATTGGTGGCAAAAAAGAAGTAGACAAGAGATCGGGGCACACCAGTAATTATTTTATGGTATTACGACTGACTCAAAGCATCCAAAGCAGCTGGACTAATCCATTTAAGAGATTAATGCATATATCTTCTACAGAAAAGCCTGAGTGCAACTATCTCGCTTTCGTCAGTTTGGTGTAGATTTTGGTTACACTTTTCAGTGAGACATGCCATAAAATCACCAGTGGATCTGTTGCCACAAAAACCATACCGCCGGTCATTGAAAAATTTTCATGCTTAGACATATTTCATACGCTGACGTTTTATCAGCATTTCGATGACCTTGGTAAAAAGGGACCCAAGTGCCTTTTTTTAATTAACGAGGTGGTATTTGCCCAATTTAAATAAATTTAATAATGACATAAATGATGGCCAAAGACGTTAGAAGGTGCCGCAAGAAGGAAAATAATCACGAAGTAATGAGATGCTATACTACTAATAGTTTTGTATTACACTTATAATTACGTTCTCTCCTATGGAGGGACAGAACGAAAAACGACATACATATGTATGTGCATTGTACATTTTAAATTCCATTACCAGCGGACTAATCCAATTAAAAGGCGTACATCATAATTATACCTCGCACTATATACGAGTAGTTAGAAATTTCGTAGTAAAAGCAAGAATTTATCTCACATCCGCAAATGTCTTGTTTTGATTGATAACAAATTGAGTTTGACAAAGAATAACACTCAAGCGAAAAGCTTTTCTATAAGACTGTATCATCGTATCGGGGATCACTCTCGCTTTCAACGAGCGTTTTATATATAAATGTTCTTTCAATCAATTCGAAAAGAGCGCGAGAATGTCAATGAATTAGTCATTCTTACTAGAGTTCTGCCATATGGACATACAATTTTCCTACAGAGATAACCACTTCTTTTAGAAGTTTCTTAATAAATGTGCGCCCTAGTTCATATATTAAAACAATTTATTTATGCAATTACTTTTACTCGTAGATTTATAGCACATTCACCGAATTCATGCTTCTAAATAAAATAAGAAAACCCTGATTTCATTTTATTACAAGTAGCGTTCAATATTTCTGTACAATCAGTAGATTCTTCAAACCATGACGTACAGAATAGTAGACAGATAAGCCATTTATTTTCTGATTGGTAGCGGATTGTTCCTTCTATTTTTTCAAGCATGAAGAAAAGTTAATGTCGTGTATTATTGTTTCAGAAGGAAAACAGCTCCGGAAACCTAAGTAAAGTTGAATAAACATACTCTGCACCGTTGGTTGTAATGGTTTACAAATGGTTCTGAAATCGTCGAACGACCTAAATGTGCAATACAGGTTACCACACCAGATATCGATAAAATGAATGATATGGTGATGTGCAATCCGAGAACTAAAGTCCGTGAGATTGCTGACATATTTATTTTTTTATATGAGAAAGCTACAGGCGCGATAGATGCCGCACCTCTCACTCTGAGAAATACGAACTATGTTGAGCACTTCAAAGCAATGTTTGGACATGTCCAAGGACAATAGCAACAAGTTTGCTCGTCATTTCGTAACTTTTAGTGAAACTTTAATCCATCACTTCATGTCAGAAATGAAAGAACGATCACTGGCGAACGTGCACCGAAGAATAAAAAGACAATTTCATGGATATTGTTTCTTGGGATTCACGGGGAATAGTACGCACCGACCTCTAGTCAATCGTATTTACCTCAATTGTGTTATGTGCCTCAATGGTAAAGCGCCCACAGTACCAGAACCCACCGCATAAACGCCAAGTACCTGTAGCCTGATAAGAGCGTAGGCCGGACATTCACAGAGATAGTGGTCATCCCTCTCCCAACAAGCATAGCAGGATGATCTGTCCTTTATGCTATTACACCACCAGTGCAGGGAAGCATCAGTGTGGTCTGCCGGCAACCTGCTCCTGAAAAACTCCTCTCTGCCATGGTTAGGAGGTGCATTGGCAGCTTCATTTTCTAATTTAAACAAGAAGTGACTGGAACGTCTTTCTTAACCATGTGAAATTTCAATACGTCCAAAAGCTGAAGCAAAAAATACTGCAATGTCCCAAAGATAGGAAAAATTGTTGGAAATTCTGGCTCCCAACGATCATTTACAATCACATTTCAGCTGTCAGGTTCTTGCACAAGGCCAATCTGCTTGCTGCATGCTTTGCGGCCAGCTCAACACTTCCAGATTGTGCCTACATTTGCGTGGGTCGAATTCACTTCGTGTCGTAGCAAGAATTCTCAAAAATTTGGACCTCTGGTCCAGATGATATATCTCTCTGAAGAGGTGTTCTTCCGCGCTTGCAAAACCACTGCGTAAGCTTGCCCATTGTCACGGAAACGCTGATAGACCATCAGCTTATGACATATCTCGAAATACGAAAACTTTTCAATGACCGACATTACGGTTTCCGTAGCAACAGATTCACTGACGAAAGCAAGATAGTTGCATTTGATATTTCTAAGGCATTTGACAGAGTTTGGCATCAAGCTCTTTTATCGAAAATGTGTGCTTCTTCTTCAATGGATTAGAAATTACCTTTCGGAATGTTCAATTCAAATTGTCTTGGATGGTTTCAAATCTGATATTCACAAAATAAATGCTGGTGTGCCCCAGAGCTCAGTTCTGTCTCCGAGACTCTTTTTAATTTTCATCAATGATCTCTTGTCTGCTACTTTTAATCCAATATATTCCTTTGCTGACGATAGTACTCTCTGCTTTTCATATTCGTTTCCGGACTCACGTCCCTACTCTTCGGCTGTATGGATGTTCCGATATCAACAGCAAAACTAATTGGGGAACCACTAACAGAGTAGAATTTAATGCTTCCAAAACACAATGCTGTCTGTTGTCGTTAAAGCGAAATTTAAACACCCAGCCATTATCCATGAATAGCTCTTCCATCGACGAAACCGATAAACTTTCCATTCTCGGTATGTGTGTCAATGACAACTTACGTTCGGTGTCGTCAAAAATGCTGCGAAATGTCTAGGTTTCCTCAACCGATGTAAGAAATACTTTACCCCCTCTGATCTGGCCTCAATAAGTAAGGCATTTACCCGGCTGAAATTAAAGTGCAATGCCCACATCTGGTCCTGTGCGTCCAAGACATCTCTGAACCTGCTAGATAGGATTCAAAACTGTGCGATAAAACTCATAGGTGATACTAATATCACTCAGACAATGGACAACTTTGAACACCGACATAATGTCTCATGTCTCACTGTTTTATCGCTATTTCCACCACCAGTGCTCCATATAAAAAGCCATCACGCCCCTTCAAATTTTTAACCGTAACACCCGTCTCGCTATGAATGCTTATCAGAATACCCTCAAGCTCACTTTCGGACGCACCCTAAAATATCGTAATTCATTCCCAAGCGTGAAATCATTGAAATCAGTTTCCAACTGCGTTCAAAAATGCTTTATATTTTGCAACTAGTTTGGAAGTTGTGAGTGAGCTCAGCAAGACCTTAAGCGCAGCTTGGCCGTGGCTCAAGTGGTATTGTATTGGCTCCAAATCGGACGGTTCGGCGTTAAAATCATTTAAAATCAACTGCACTTATAAATAAGTTTGATGCCACTCATACTTGACTGTTGCTTTATACGTAGATAACTCGCCCCTGCACCGATTTTTTGCATATAGTACATTGCCGTCAGGATGATGTATATCTCTACTTGGAAGACAGACGAGAGTTATAGCACATAGTTTTTTTGGAGTCCAGAAAATGTGACATATCTGGTAACATATATTTGTAAAAAATTTATCCTTCAGACATCCGACGCAAAGGATATAATTGGTCCTATCATAGCCATGTAGAATTCGGGGGACTATTTGGAAAATGAAAAAACAATTACCAGCTCAGATTCAACAAAGAATTAAAGAACAAACATCCTTGGGTAAGAAAAAGGACTCCTGTTTTGAAGAATTGAAGAATTGCGATACGAATTTCTTCCCCACCTGTCATTATTATTATTATTACTATTATTATTATTATCCCCTTACGACTATTTCCCACACTTGAACATGAAGAAATGTCTTAGAGGTAATAGATTCACATCTAACTGAAGAGGTTAACGCCCCAACAGGGGCCTACTTGGCAAAGTTCAAACTCATATTACTTATAAAATTTGAAGTATTGCTGGACTAAGTTTATCGAGTTAAAGGAAGAATATATTGAAAAATAAAATTGATTTTGAACGAAAAAATCATGTTTTCTACATTGTCGAACGGAATTATCGAACACCTCTCGTATATAAAATTTATAACACTATGGAATATAAATGTAGTTGTTACAGTGCACATAAATATAAGCGGATTTTCAGATAATGGGTGTCTATGCGTGGCTCAAGTGGTAGTGTATTGGCTTCCCAATCGGACGGTTCGGAGTTCAATATAATTTTTGGTTGCCTAAAGTCAACTTGCACTAATAATTTAGTCTCCCCATTAAATGTTGGATGCCACCCATGGAGCGAATATAACTACTGTGCCCAAACATCGTTCTCCCTCTCTATCCAATTTTCCGAAAAACTTAACACGTGCTCCGGCATTTTAAGAGTAGTCATACCCTCTTGAATCTTACGTTTTTTAAAAAAAAAATGTGGATCTATCACGAGCATACAGCTTCTTATCTCGGTTAAGTCTTAAAAAATATTTGATATTGCTTTAGCTCGAACACGTGTTATTATATTAAGTTGTAAGGACAGACGGATTGTTTATACACAATCAAAATCGTGCTCAACGGCCAAAGCGCCCTCAATTGTTATCAATCTCGATTATCTCATCGATGATATTAAATTAAAAAACCTAATAGATGATGATGATGATACATTCAGATAGTTTAAGTAGATGGTTCAGGTGTCTATTGGCAATGAAACAGAGATATTATTCCAGTCGTAGGTTTAGAACCGTCCTATTCATATATGTTATCTCTATTGCATGTCGAATCGTCATCATCATTACCTTTCGGCCAAGACGATAGCAGGAGATAAAACCATATGGAAGAAATTTGTGAACGAAACAAGGATAGAACACAGGAGAAAGAAACCTCGACCACTTAGGGTAAAAGAGGGCCGGATTATGTTTGTAGGTATGTATGTACCTTTATTTATTATTATTTACCATATTCAGATACCGTTATATTGCGTTATTGCTAGTTTCACTGACTTTTTTGCTGCTGATGAGGATTGTTATGCAATTGTCTTTTCACCACTTTAGAACATGCAATTTTGCACAATCAGATCTCATCGCAACGGGTTAAAATCGCATTATCATCTAACAAGGAGTGTACACTGAGCTTTAGTGTATATTTGGTGCTAAACAACTGGTCCTACGGAAGTTCACTTCGATTAAAAAGCCATTTCTTGCTCATCTAATCGGCTTTCGAACGTCTAGCAGAGTTTTTCACAAGAAGACCGTAAGGCGCTGGAATACCCTCGATGGAATGAACAGTACATCTACAGTAGTGGTAGTCCCGGCGCAAATAGAAACATTCATGTCAAAAGTCGAAAGTCTGAAAGCGAGCAACATTTCGCTTTCTAGATATAAATTACGTGTCGCAAACTGGAACGTAAACGTACAATAACGGGTGGTCCAATTCAATGTGGTTGATCTTTCGTAAAATTCGTGAATTTTTCGGCCAACATAATCGCCGTAGTGGATCTGGAATGCATGCAATGGGGAAGCGTTTTGAAGAAACTGGTTCGGTATCGAGTCAAACTACATATATATCAGCATGTTCGGCCAGCACACGAAATTTGAAGATCGTATTATTTCGGTTAGAGGAGTTGATTGGCCTCCAAGGTCATGCCATATGGCACCTTTTGACTTCTTCCTGTGGGGTTATTTGAAGAGTAAGTTCTACAGCAATAACCCAGCTACAATGCAGGATCTCAAACATAACATCCAAACTGAAATTACGGCCAGTGATCCACTTATTCTTCAAACAGTCATCGATAATCTTAACCTTCGGATGGTTGCTTGCAACAGAAGCCGTGGTGGTCACATGAACGATGTTGTGTTCCATTCATAATTGCCATAGACCGAACTTTATTAATCAATAAAATTCTACATTGATTTCATAATAAATGTCTTTAATTTAATGAAAACTTCCACACTAGCTGTTAGCTGACCTTTTATGTTATTTTGACACTGACAGCTCTATCCCGATCGAAATCTTAACTGTCAGTCAGTATCATACTTCCGCAGAACGAAATGAATCGCTTTACCCTCGAACAACGTTGATAAATATTGCAAACTGGGGATCGGAAAACCCGCACGTGATTGTTGAGAAGTCAATGCATCTGCAGAGGGTGACAGGTTGATGGGCACTTCAGAGTTGTGACATCACTGGCCCACTTTAACGCAATTTCGGTCAATGGTGAGCGTTATAGAGCCATGATTACTTAATTTTTGTGGGCTGGATTTGAAGACATGGACTTGGACGATGCTTGGTTTCAGCGCGATTGCGCGCCATGCCACACAGCCCATCACACAATCGATCTTTTGCGCGTGCGTAATAGTGTTATCGGCGATGTCAATTGGCCGTTAGACTTTTTTGTGGGTGTACTTAAAGATCGATGTTATGCGGACAATCCAGTCGTGAGCATAGCAGCGACTTTGATGACGAAGGGAAGAAATGCAATTTCGGTCGCCCGCGACGGGGTATACAGCTGCAAATTCGAAGACTGGAGAAGACATATGATACTAAACTCTATCTCTAACTACATACATATACTAATTACGCTATTTATTAAGCAAGAGCTGTACTTAATTACATTGTACATATCATATACTGAGATAACCTGAAACGGCGGGTAAAACATTCTAACGTGACCACTCGCAAGTCAACAAAGACTATTGCTGACAGAATTTTTCCTGAAGAGACCAGAGAAAAATCAATCTAAACCAGCATCTATCGAGAAATTAAACTAGCACAACTAATACGACACTGGTGCATGCCATTAACCAAGACGAAGAACTAATTGCACAAGTTGTGTGGAACAACTTCGAACAAAAATATAAGAGTATTGCAGAGACTCTGCATGGTGTTCAAATAGCCGTCTTAACATAAACAAAGGAATGTGATGGTGGAACGTTGAGACGAAAATGGCGGTTAGGTCGAAAATAAGAGCCTTTCGAGCATGGGCCGTGCTATTGACGAATCAATAGCAGTAGATTCTTGTATCAGGGAATAGAATAGATAATCTGACAAGCAGCGAACAAACAAGATAGAAGCACGGGTCAACGAGCTATGTAGTATTTTCAAAATTGTGAAGAAAATCTCGCAAGACATTCAATCGCCGAAATATATTGAAGACGTGAAGGAACACCTGGTAAAGGGGAATAACGAAATTTGCAATAGATAGAAAGAGTACTCTCTCGCGTTGTTCAACGAAAAATTCCCTAGCGGTACCATTCCCTCGTCTATCGCAGGAGAAAACGACAGATTTTACAAAGGTCGAAAGGAATGAATCGAAGCCGTTCAGTTGGACCAGATCGCATAGCCTACGAAGTATGGACAATGGGTGAAATGATCTATTGGCTAATCAGTGGCATTGTTTCACTCTGTAAGACCACACGAGGAATGGCAACAACTACCAATCGGTGAAAATAATTTCGCCAACGCAATACTATGTAACTCCATGTTAGTCAATTGGGCACTGTACCAGGCATATAATGCGATTCAAAGTCTAGTAATGAATAATGATTAAGAAACAACGTGACGCTTCGAAAAACCTGCATACCGTCTTCATCGACTAAAAAAAATCATTCTACAGAGTTCCTAGAGATCTTATGATATTTGGACAGCGCTAAGATCTCAAAATATTCCCGAGACGTACATAATGATACGCGAAGTTAAATGCACAGGGGGTATGACTTTAAAATTTGAAATTTAAGTTGGAGTAAACCAAGAAAATGTCGAGAACCACTTCTTACTGGCAATGATGGCGCTGTAATAAGTAACGACGTGCTTGCCCCTCAGGCAAATCTAAATAATGGGATAAAGGCGCTCGAAGAATATTAGGTTACAAAGAAGTCGTAACAAGACCGAATATGTACATTGTATTTTCAAACCCCGGTGACATACATATGTATATTAAGGAGTCATAGTACCGCAAAATTTTAATGCTTAGGCTCTTTCGTTATCCAACACGAAAATTTGCAATGACGATAACGCACATAGAGTTGGCGTGGGCTGGCTTAAATGGTCGAAAACTCCGCAGTATTTTGCGATAGAAAAATGTAGTGCAGTCTTTGGATATACGCAATTGAATGTCAGGCGATGTAGGCAAAACATAAAGAAAACACGACAGCATCAGAGAGAGAAATGTCAGCGGATGCGACAAAACATGATCTAATAAGAAGTACGCGTTTTTGCGGAAGTCTCTACAATAAGTAACCGATAGTGGGCGAATATTAGAATGAACAAATCAGCCGCCATTGCCATGTTCAGCGAACACCTTCGAAAGATCTGATTAAAGAACAAATTCAGGCTTAAATTCCAATCGACGTTCGAAGAAGCGGATTACCTTAATGCACAAACATCAGCAAACTATTGACCTCACTAGTGAGATGACTGGAAAAAGAGCAGACTTGTAGAATGCTTCTAATGTCCGTAAATTTAGCCACAAGCAGAAGTGCAGAAGCAATGCAAATACGTCGGAGAGATATGTAGCATTTCATGTAATTATAGGTACTTGGTTTTGTACGGTTAAAATGAGCACATATGCACTTGATACACTGCAGTCCGCTTGTCTAAACGCAAAAAAAAAAAGTCAAATTTCTGCAAAAAAAAATCTGTTAATACACTCAAATTGAAAGCAGTGCTCTCTAAAAAACAAACAAACATTGATATGACTCTTCCTACTATTTTGGTGTAAATCTTCAAGACTCAGCTACGTTCATTGTAAATTTAATTCTATTTAAATTGTAGCAAATTGTAATAGAGTTTTCCTTTAAATTGAACATCAAATACGAGAGCTTGGCGTTGTTTACTTGCATTTTCACTGCACAATGGCCCTATTGAGCAATTCAAATGCAACACGAAGACGACGAATATGTGCTGATAGTGATAATTGCCTCAACAACATGAATAAGCAGAAAAAGTTGTCAAGCGACTACGATATGGGGAAGCTTACGACCAGTAAATCGTCATACTTTTGTAGACTTTGCACTTGTGTATCTGATCATGATATTCGTCAACAACATTGCTCCTTAAGTAAACAAATGGAATTCAAAAAAATACATTTGACCTGCCCTCTTTTCGTCCATCCTTAATTTTAGTGTCTTCAAATTCAAAAGGCTCACAACAAAACTTGTAAAATTTTCATGTAAACCAAGTGTCCATTGTTTAAAAAATAAGAACAAAAAGAGCTGACAAACAGCTGAAATTCCATGCTCAATAGATCCCTTTAGTGTTTCTTCCTTTCATCAAAATATTTTGCAAGTATACCTACACACCAAGAGATGCATAGTTATGGCCATTTCATGCTTTTTTTCTTTGTTGTCCTTTCAAAACGAAAAAAAAAGCCTTTGAAGACGAAAATTCTATCTATGTCGTCACTGTAACTCGTACATTGCAGGCCAATTGTTAAGAAATTCATGAAAATCAAAACCAAATATACAAAAAAAAAAAAAAAATATCGAAAATAGCCTCTGACACAATTCTGGTGAGTTGGTAAATATGCCACCAAGGCGTGCGATAGGTGTGAGTTATGTGTTTGTAGCACACTAAAACACTATATCATAGTGCGTACTTCACTGGAGAAGGAATCATTCATTTATTGTCATCGAAGAAAGAAAAAAATCGATTTTTACCCAAAAAGCTTCAGTACTATTGGCGATTCCTATAGAAGGCAAACTGTCACGAAAATATACACTGCAGAGGAGCCGCCAGTGCAAAGGGTGCAAGCTACATTTTTTTTTTCTTTTTTTTTTTTTTGCCTTTTTCGATTATTTTTATAATTACAACCACGCAATCATTTTTTTTTTTTTCAGAAACTCAACTCATCGGCTTTGTCTTTTCGGGCTCCCTTCATATTTACGAGTCGCCGATAACAATTCAATGCAAGAAATTACAACTAGACTATGAAATGCATTATTAAATTATTGAACTTTGGCTGACAACTGAGCGATTCATCTTTTTGAACCTGCCTCTTTTTTTCTTTTCTTTTTCTATTCTTTTCTCTTTTTTTTTTCATTTTTTTCTTGACTAGCCCCTAGGAAAATAATTCGTCATGGAGCATTGCATTGGGCTGTTATTTTTGGATGAAATCTTAATTTGGAATGAATATGTGTGAATGAATTTGTTATTACGTACCACGGAATCGTAATTCGTTAGCTGGCTCAATTACTAGTAGTTCTTCCCGTTTGTCCGACTTTTCCATTTTGATTTTGGTTTTGGGGGACGAGTCGCTCGCTGGTGAATGATTTGTTATTTGTTGAGGAAACCCTTTGTTGTTGGTTTTGTTTTGGTTTTGTCGATGTTAGCGTAAACGATGTGATTGTTATGGAGTGTTTTTCACTATTTAAAATTTGATAAAATTTGCAAAATAACTATTTTACTTTTCTTTTTTACTGAAAATCGCCCCGGCCTTCCGTTTTATGCTCCAGATTTTTGGCAAGAAATCCAACGCATGCGTCATATTTTGAATAGAAATTTCGAATTCGATGTATGTATGACGTCAAAAAACAATATGGAGTCGGATTTTGATTTCGAATTCCAACACACATAAATGCTGCCAAGTTCCTATAGGAAAATAAATTTAAATAAAATACATGACATTGTCTCTTTTGGAAGATTATTCTTGATCACTTAATCCTTTTTTTTTTTTTTGTTAGTTAAGAATTAATTTAAGGCGTTTTATTAATACCAATGTCGTTCGATCCTTAAAAAATGTAAAAAAATGCCTAGTTATTTGACAGTGATGCCATACCACCAATTTACCTATACGTATGCAATGCACATATACTCGTATGGTAATGAAAAAATCGCTTTGAATTTGTTGTTCATATTTTGTTATTTTCAGAATCCAAAATAATTTGGAAAAAAAAAATAATCATTTTATATTTAGAATTGTGATGCCCTTAAAACAAATCCTTGAAAAACTTGGGATGCATAGAAGAACCTTGCACTTCGAACACATGTATCTGCTATATCCTGTGCATCGAGAAGTTTTATATCTTTTTGTCCACTGTATGCAGATGCTTAACTCCTTCATAGCGCAGGGAGACTGATGGAAGTCGATGTATTGCTGCTTGCATAAGATTTTCTTCTGTTCTCGAGCGGCCACGTTTTCGAGAAGAGTGCTCTGATGAAAGCGACAAAAGTCCAACCACTACATTGTTACTGAATTCTAAGAGCTCCCCTCGATCCTTTGGTTTCAAATTAGTATTTTTATAATCAATAGAGCACTCCAACCAGCCTATAAAATGGTCAACATTCTTAGTGGCCATTTACTAGATGGAGTGAAAAGTGAACTCCTTGGGAATTAAAAAAAAAAAAATTTTTAAATTATTCAATATAGTCCCCTTTTAGTTTGATGCACTTATTCCAGTGATTTTCCAACTTCTTGATCCCGTCCGAAAAGTAATTTTCCGGAAGGTCTGCAAAATACTCCTCCGTGCCATATTTTGAGGTTTGGGAAGAGATCCGTGGGATCCAAATCCAGTTTTCAATCGAGGCCAAAAGTCCGCTCGATTCCGCATCAGCAAGTCCAAACACTCTTTCGAAGTGTTCTCTCCTTCGTGTTTTTGGTCATTCGCGGCACAGAGCGGCAGGATAACTTTTTCATATGCAGAATATTGCCCAAAATATGGCGTGTGCGCTCAGTACTAATCTTTGTGGTATCTGCTAGCTCGTGCATATTCACTTTCCGGTCAGCCAACACCATTTCATGTATTTTTTTGACATTGTCCTCTGTAACCGCATCGGAGGGCCTGCCTCTGCGGACTTGATCGGTAGTGGAGTTGCGGCCACCACGAAACTCTCGAAACCAATATTTGACGATGTAATCTGACGGAGCAGCATAATATTCATCCAACTTTTCTTTTGTTTCCTTCGCCGTTTTGCCTCTCAAAAAATAATGTTTTATGAGAGAACGAAAATCGTTTTTGTCCATACTCAACATGATACCAAACACGTCAACAACAATCAGGTGTCAAAACAAAACTAAAGACAGTGTCGCACTGAAATTCTGCATGTCTGCTAAATATGAACGGACTTCAAGGCACAATAACCTTTTTTGCAGTAGCAGCGCATTCTGGTGGTCAAGGAGGTCACTTTTCACGCCATCTAGTAGTTGGTCTAATTTCAATCCTATTTTAATGAAAACAAGAAGTCCATTTTACCAAACCTACCATTGTTTTTGTTGTACCTATGTATATAGCTACAAAGTTTTGGTTACGGAATTTCGATTCTCTTTTGCTCAAATCAAAGTTTTGGCACCGATAGAACTTCTCTGTCGCTATAGATAAGCTGAAACTTCTACACGGTTTTGAGGTCCTTTTTAGTATAAAGAACCGCTTTTCCCATTCGGTTACCGCTTATAGTCGTTGTACCCCATATACTACTTTCCATCAAATATAACATAGTATATTAACATATTTACTTACTTACTGGACATTAACTAACAAGCCTCTCCAGTTATTCTGGTCTTCAGCTTCTCCTAGTCGGTTGAGGTCCTCTTCTACTTGTGTGCGCACCTAAGCTGAGGTCTCCCTCCACTGCATTGTCCCTCCGGGTTAGGTTCGAAGACTCTGCTGGCCAGTTTTCTGACTATGTCGATGTCGCTGTACAGCTCGTATAGTTCGTCGTTGGTACTTCTCTTCGAAAAGACGATCAAAGCAAAATGGGACCGAATATTTTTCTCTCGAAACCACTGAGGATATCTTCACCCGCTTTTGATAGGGCCCATGCTTCTGCGCCGTAAAATAGGATTGGAACGATCAAGGTCTTATATAAAGCCTCCTTAGTTTTTCGGAATAGGGCTTTACTACTCAATTGCCTTTTTAGCCCAAAGAAAGAGCGATTGGCAAGAGTGATTCTACGTTTTATTCCTGCTGAGGTGTTGTTGACAGAATTTATAGCGAAGTCGAGATAGACAAAGTCCTTTACTACCTCGAAATTATAGCTGTCCACTGTGTTCTCCTAACTATGTCGATATCATCGGCGTACAGTAGTAGACTTTTGAAAGATTGTGCCTCCAATGTTCACTTGTGAGTCACGCGCAATTTTTTCGAGTAAGATGTTAAAGAACTCACATAACAACCCGTCACCTTGTCAAAAACCTTTTTTGACATCACCGAGACCTTGGTTAAATCGTTACTGACCTTGACGAAGCAGCGAGCGTTCTCAATCGTCATTCTGCACAGACGAATGCGCTTGGCAGGGATGCTAAAACTTAAATGCCTTAAAATTAATAAAAATATGCTGAATATCGATTTGGACTTCTAGAGTTTTTTCCAGCATCTGCCGGAGTGTGGTGAAGATTTCGTGGATTTCAGACGTTCGCACAATATGGCAGATAAGATCTTGTATCCGATGTTGGGGAGGCCTATACCTACATAGGTCTCATAGGGAGTGTCCGTTTTTATGGATTAGCATATGGTGCTGAGATTCCATTCATCAGCCATTCACTCTTCTGACTAGATCTGAGAAATGAGTTGATGCATCATCTCCACAAGGTCATTTCCAGCAGCTTTGAATATCTCGGCATGTAAGCCGTCAGGTCCAGCTGATTTGTTGGATTCTAGCTTAAATATTGTATTGTTGTCCTTATATCATTCTGGTCAAGCGGACGGAAGTTTTGGCTGTCATCGTCTAAGTTGAATGGTCTATTCTGCTTGACAATCTACAGAAAAAGTTGTTCCATATTCTCTGCACCGACTGCGACTCTGTATTTCCTTTTACATCCCCACAGGCTTCTGTACGGGTCTTCTTGTCTTGGCACTTCGTTTTACCTGTTGGTAAAACTTCCGTACGCTATTCCTGCAGTACAACCTCTCAATATCTTTGATGTGTGCTTCTCGTACTCTTTTTTTTCTGGAAAAGCCGATGTTCTTCCGTCTCTTCTGCCCGTAGTGCTCACGAGCGGCTCTTGTCCTTCATTGCAGCACCGTCATGCTTAATTGCGTGTTCTTGAGGGCATTTTTCATCATGAGTAAGAGTTTACTCATGCAGTTACCGGGGACCACAACTGGAAGGTAAGGCAAGCACTTCGCTACGAACTTCATTGCTGCGCTGCTGACCCAATCCGAAGTTTAGGACAGTCAACAGTGTCTTGATCAATTGCCACGCTGGTCCCACCAGGAAATAATCGAGCGGGGTTATATCACCAATCATTGTACTTGGGACTATTAAGCGAAAGCCCAAAAAGATCAATCCCATGATCCAACGTCTTCAATTCTTACACTAATTGAATCTTGTAAGATATACGGCCAAGAACCTGTCCTAAAATGTTTCAAGCTGTAGACGGACAAGCCCCAAGCTCCTGTCCGCTCATGCGAATCACTGTTTCGATATTTTACCGTTGGAAACACTGGTTCTATTCTCGTTGTTGGCCTATTTTCTTGTAGCGTTAGATTAACCCTAGACAGATATCCATATTACGACACAAGTTAAAGATAACCATACGCTTTAGAGTCACATGATTTTCAAATGCGTTAATTTAATTTATTTAGTTATGCTTATTTGTATTCTATATGTATAATAATTTTAAAGGTGTAGGTGTAACTTTTAATAAAAAGTGATTTATATTTTCTATTTGTTCACTTTTTTTAATTTTAAAACTTAAGGAGTAGATTTCTAGAAAAAAAATAACAAAAATTAGCAACCGTTTACAGCAACAATTCCCTAAATTACGAATTAGGAATAGAAAGGTCGCCATAAATCTCAGCGAGAGATCGCATAATAAACTTATATAAACCACGCAACTTAGCCATTCGAAATATGTGGTTTACTAAACAAAATTGGTAATTAATTAAGTATTGACAAAATCCAGACTTCAACGCGCATCTACTACAGAAGAAACCCTCTTCAAAGGCGGGGAAAACCGTAAGCAGAAAAGAAATCTGCTTATCTTGGGTTACCATCCCTGGCAAGCAAACAAGACTAGGCCTTGGTCCAGCCCTGATCGTCATGCCAACAATTTATTAATTTACTTATTATTATTATTATTTTAATCCAGATAGATTGCCGTCTATGACTTATTTCTTCTTTTGTGCACGTCTACTGAATTGTGTGGCTTTTCTTTGACGGAAGTCCCGAATCCCGATACAAAGTCTTTACGACCAGTGCGGTTGCTCTAGCTACCGCTTTCTATATATGTATATCTATTTTTCCTGTTGGTCCAATTTCGGGACACCTTTTAAAGCCTGAATGTATATAGGAAAGAGTTTACATAGTCTCACAAGAAGTGACTAATCGAGTCTCGTCAAATCGCAAGATCTCTGTATCCAATTCCCGGGTCTATTTCGTAATATAACTGCTCAGTTAGTCAATGGTTTCATGGACAATATTTTCGAAAAAAATCACTAATCCTTGTCCGGTAACATTGCCGAGCTCTGGTCTCATTTTTGAAAAAAAAAAAAATCAGAACCAATGACGAATTTTTCTTGAGCCAAAATTGAGCCTCCTTATTGAATAGAATTTTTCTATTAAAAATAAGGCGTCACAAGACTTGGTTTCGCGGCTTTGGTTCCTATACTCGTATCAACAGCAAAATTGTCCACATAGTCGTCGGAAACTAAACTATTCCGGATCTTCCCCCAAACTTCATTCACAGCGGGCTCAGTTCCTCCTGGATACACGTTACATGACGCCTTTTTTTCTTTTAGCGTGCGCTCAAGGGGTTTTTAGTATCTTTAAAATGTTTGCACACAGCGCGGGCGAAGGAAAGCAACGGGAGGAAGGACAGGGGATGTACGTTGGTTTTGAATGTTTGTAGGTTATAAGCGAGTTATATGGCTTTGGAAAGAAATACGGTGCATCCGAAAGTGGGCTTTGGGGTAAACTGAGAACATTAATAGCGAGACGGGTGTTATAGTCAAAAGTTTGAAGTGGCGGAATGTTACTAACAATTTCATTTGAGTACCGGTGGTAGCGACTTTGCATCATGTAGAGTGTATGCGTTATACGTAAGTTTCGCGAATTGAATTGAATGATAGAGAAGCTCCCTTCTGATATCAGTTTAAATTTAAAATAAGGATTAAACGTGAAATAAGTCACTCTTTAGTATACTCGTAACTGGCCTCGCTTACTTGAGAGCGAGAACATCACACACACACAAACAGCAAACACTTTCACTGTGCTACTAGGCGTTGATGGTGGTGTAGATAATAAACGCACCTTATCACTGAAGGGATTACTTGAAAAATCGAATGTCTAATCGACGAAGATAATTTTAGATACAATGAAAACAAGTGGATTCTAAGTAATTGGTGGCAATGCGGCTTTGGGAGTGGCAAGTGGAGTTACTTCATCGATCAGGAAAAAGTTTTCTGCAAAATTCCTAGAAATCCTTTATGCATGCTACGATTCCAAAAAGAACAGAAGACGTGCACATGTTCATTATTTAAACATAAATAGTTATAACGAGGTCAAAATATAAAATAAATGAAAAATAAGGCAACAATAACAGTAGAATTAGATGTTCGACCTAAAATACATAAAGGCGACGTCGACAAGGACAATTTTCAGTCGAAGATCTACATCTATGAACAAGAGATGACTTCTCTTCTTTTCGTCGATGTCAGTCCAATCGTAACAAGCGGCAAGACATGGATATTGGTTTGCCATTATGAACCAGATAGTAACAGATATCGTGTAAGGGCCGAATATCTATGCTGATAGTTTTCCGAACCAGAAAACTAAACTCTAGCCATCTAGGCATACATGAGCTTAAGAAGGAATTATGCTTCCGAAGTGCAAACAATATAGCTACAGCCATTAATGATCTGGGAAACGAGGATAAAGAGTATCAAAGTAGTATTATTAGCTAAAATTTCGTAAAAACTCTGCAGTTTTCTCTGACACGAAAATCGCCCTGCTCTAGCATAGGAAGAAGTAATGGAATTGTTTTACGGATTTAAACCATACACTCGTGACATGCTTAAAAGTATTCCATGTTACGAAACCATGAATGCTAAAGCCGTCTCAGGTAAGTATCTTAATACCTTCAACTAAATCTCAGCAGATTAATCCGTTGGGCAGATTGCTATGGATTGGGAGTAAGCCCCATAAAACTAATCTTGTCCTCTTTTCCAAGAAATACAAAATTCCAATTATAGACCCTCCCTTAATAAACGGTTCCAGTTTAGTCTTTTCCGGGTAGCTACGACTGCAGCTATTCGCCTTAAAGCGACTAAAAACTACACAGTGGACAAATAATTCATTTGGCCACGCTAACATTCTTAATACATTAGGAATCCTCCCACATAACATCGATTACACCATACCTGAACTTTGGTTTGACAAAGATTTCCATATAAGCTTCCCCTTCTGGGAGGAAGACGCTTTCATGGTGGACAAGTCAATCCATTTCTACACAGATGGATGTAAAACCGATAGCGGGATTGGCGGCGGTGTTTTCTCAGATAAGCTAAGTCTAAGCCTCTCTTCCCGTCTTCCAAATCACTGTAGCGTGTTCCAAGCGGAAATTTTGACGATTAAAGAAGCTCTGTGCTTGCTGAAGAAAAACGTGATATCTGTAAAGGAGATCCGTATCTTTTCGGATAGTCAGGCAGCTATCCAATCCCTGGAGTCAGTCTCACTAAATTCGAAAACAGCCTTTGCGTGCCGATCATCGCTTATGGAGATGGCAGAGCAGTTCAACCTTCACCTTTGCTGGGTGTCGGGCCACAGAGACATTCCACGGAACTGTAGGGCCGATGAACTCGCCAAAATTGGAACCACTCTACCTATTCTACCGGAAATGGGTAGCATAGGTATACCAATCGCTACGTGCAAATTAATACTAAAGCTGGATGGTATCATAGGTGTCATCACTGGTCACGGCCTCATGGGCAAGCACGCAAGACGGCTTGGCGCCTTTACAAATTATTTCTGTAGAAGCTGCGTGGACTAGTAGACGAGGAGGAAGAGGAGACAGTGCTCCATGTTCTCTGTACATGTCCAGCTCTCTCCCAGAGAAGAAAACTTCATTTATGAGCTTTCTTCCACAATGACCTAAACGATCTAAAAAATATAGACGTAAACAGTCTCCTACGCTTCGTCGTAAGTTCAAACCAGTTCTATTAGTAAGAGGATCATAGATCCACGTGGCATCACAATGGACCAATAGACCTAAGTGGGTTGGTGTTTTCAACAGCCGCTCTAGCTACCTACCTCCGAAACTAAAAACTGCAGGTCACACTTCAAAATTTACATAAAATAGAACAATTTTACTTTTGGGTTCGTCTAGGATATTGTTCTGATCCCAGAAGTCATTAATATCCTTTAGTTAGAAGACTACATAAGCAATTTTCTTAATACATCAATTTTCTTTTCCTTCTTCTTTTTGGATCGAAAATCTGCCCTCCTAGTGTCCTAGTTTTGCATTACAGCATTACGAATTTTCGTAACCTTCTTATGAAGGTGACGCAGTCTTTAGTTTTTTACATTTGTGGGTGGTAAATTCCCAGGAAGCAGCCTTTTGAAAAGCCTTACTCCGTACCACATATGCTCAGACTAGTCGTCATACTAGGACCTTTACACGTGGAATTTATTTTTCTGAGCGGCTAGCATCAAGAAGTCGAATTTTGGTCGTTAGGTCTCAGAACCATGGAGAAAAGTGTACTGGCATCGGCATTTTGTGGAGCTTCCATAGAACTACAGGCTATTGACTATTGTAGATCTGCTCAAAGGTTTTAATGGGACCACTACCTACCTTGATCGAACAGAAAGCATTCTTCAATTTCATGTTCCACACACGACCTAAGTATGAAGTTTTTTTATACTGATTAAAGAAATTCTGGACTAATCGAACAACAAAGATATGGGTCCGTCCATGTAGGATAGGTAACAACCATATTATACACGATTAAGATGGAATAAATCTGTCATAGTATCGCTGATTCTACATTTACAGTACTGTGCAAAGCCTAAGCAACCATCTGAAGTCAGCACTTCATAGTAAATCTTTTCAACTTTTTACCCCACCAAATAAAAAGAAATGGATATGTAATGCTGTATAATAGAGTGTATTTTGAAATTCACAACTTTTTCTAAAAGTAAACAACAAAGTAGCCAAATTGAGCTGTGCAAAACTTAAGCAACTTTTTTAATATTTTGTGTAATATCCTTTATTTTAAATAACAGAGGCGCAACGACGAGGCATGGAAGTAATTAACTTTGAAAGTGTATCCAACTCAACTTACAAAGCATTGAATAGGTGAGACCTGTTGGAAAAGTGTTGTCCAGCGACACGGCTTTTAAGGATACCAAACAGGTTTTCGAGAGATTCAAATCGGCTGATTGGGCCGGCCATTCAAGGACTTGAATCCGACTATCAGCTAACCACTCCTTCACCAACTTCGATGTGTGATTCGGATCGTTATCCTGTTGAAACACCCAACGAAGTGGCATTTCCCACTCCATGTGGTAGCATTACCGATTCTACAATAGAATAGATTTATATTTGAATCGGTCCATGATTCCGTCTATTTCGTAGAATGAACCTACACCTCCAGCCGAAAAACAGGTCCATACCATCACACTACCCCCACCATGCTTTACAATGAGAGTGCAGAATCTAGGATTGTGCCGCTGCCCTTACGACGTCTCACATAACATATCCCGTCAGAATTAATTAAATTAAATTTTGACTCGTCGCTGAAAAGAACTGTTTTCCATTTTTCAGGACACCAGTTGTTGGTATCTTGCTAAATTTAGCCTAATATGAAAAAAGATTTTAATTTGAATTATGTTTAAAGAATTTAATAGCACTACCTGTTCCTTAAATGTCTTTTTGTGAGCATCGGTTTTTTGCACGGCCTGTAACTTCATCAATCTTTAAATCAAGTAATTTTACAACTTCATTTGAACTTATGAACGGTTGTTTTTTAATTACACCACAAATGTTTCTATCCGTTCGACAAGTTGTCTTAAGCGGCCTACTACCGACATTTTGACTTTCAACGATTCCTGTTGCGTTATAATTTTTTATTACACGTGAAATCATCGATTTATTAATATTATAACGTTTAGCTAATGTTGCCTGAGTATCTCCAATAATCTTTAGTTTAAGAGAACTTAAAAGAAAACTGATCAAAGACAATCACTCAAGATCAAATACAAAGAGCTCACAACATTTCATGTGTAACCTGACTGGAAAAGTACTGTTAGCTATTTTTTTTTACAGTGGGTTACAAAGTTGCTTAGGTTTTGCACAGCTCAATTTGGCTACTTGAAGTATTATTACTTTTATATAAAGTTGTGAATTTCAAAATACACTCTATTATACATCATTACATATCCATTTCATTTTATTTGGTGGGGTAGAAAGTTGAAAAGATTTACTATGTCGTGCTGACTCCAGATGGTTGCTTAGGTTTTGCACAGTACTGTATTTATAGAGATAGAAAAATGGTAACAACAGGGATCTCAACGGAACTATAAAATCAAAATCTTTAGTTAACAATTTCATTTATTTAACTCAACTTTTCGATTACAAATGATTCGAAATTTTTTAAAAACAATTCCTTGCCTCTACAGTCCTTCATTTTGAGAATATTTTTGCGAATGTTTTGAGTAACTTTTTCGTTAACAGGAACTACACACTGCTGCATAACTTCCAATAATAGCCACTCAAAGTTTATAAACATTTCATCATAAATTGCAGCTGGTGCGAATTCAATGATCTTCAGTAACTTCCCCATGAGCTGTTCAACTTTTGCAGTATCCTGAGTAATGCTTGGAAGTAAGTACTTTTTCACAATGTTTGCATAGTTAACCATACAATTGCGGTAGTTGAGAACAGCATTAGGATTGTCTGTCTCGTTAATAACAACCCCAAGTGTCAGCATCATATCGGACATATGAGGAAGAAGGCGATCACTTCGAGCTAACCAATCAGTCTCCTTTGTAGTGCAGCGAATGTAGTTCTGAAATAAAATTAAAAAAAACACAAATAAAAAAGATTTGAAATTTCTTTATGAGAAAGGTTTTACACTTATGAGAAACATTTCAGCATCGGATGCGTTGTGGATTTCTGTTGGTATTAAAAATTCGTCAAATCTTTTTGGTCCTTGGTCAGGAGTTAGAGCGAATCTTTGAAAGTAATACTGTGTAAGCGGTCTGTAGGAATCCTTAATGGTTTTGTTGATCCATTTTTTGTCTACAAAAAAAAATTAAGAATTTTAAATGGCAAAAGATTCTTAATAGAAAGAAAACAGTGATTATCCAAGCAAGAACTCATTTCGGTAGTATACATTCGTTAAAAAAAAAAAGGTTGTATAAGTTTTTGCATTAATAGTAAAGGGAGTAATATTCTTCTTGAATAATATAAGATAATCTCCAGTTAAATATATAATAAAAAATAATCATAATAATAACAAAATAGTATGAATCACACTAATACTTTATAGAAGAATTAAATTTAAACTGGGGACTGCAATAACAGTGATATCACCAGCGGAAGACAAATTGTAAAATTACCAAGTGACTTAGAGGGAACAGAAAGAATAGAACCATTGCCGAAAACGAAATTACTTTCGCAGTGTAAAAATTAGAGAGTTGTCATACTGTTTCTTTTCCATTAAAAATGCTCTTAAATGGAATAAATACGAATAAGAATAAATAAATAAGTCGGATTAATAAAGGCAAACTTATTTAGACAACAATACTCCAAAACTATTATATAATACGAGTATATTTAGAGCAGATCGCTGCTGTTGTTTTTAGACAGACCTGCATCACACCATATCCTTTTTTTCTCAACAACTTGTCTAGTGTTATTAAGACACAACCTTATTTTCCTTGTTGCTAAGGTTTCAAATGCCAAATTTTTAAGCACATTGTAATAAGCCTTTGCGGCCATATTCTTTGTTTGTTTTAGATACATACAGTTTGTCAAAAAAATGTTTTCAAAACCAAACAATACGTAGAAAATTAACTTCAAAGTATAAATTTATAATAAATATATGAATTTTTTTCAAATTTTTCTTTATAATTTTATTTTAATATTAACTGTTTCCTGTAATAAATAAAAAGTAAAAACAAAATGTTAAGAAAATTAAAAGAAATCTAACAAAAAGCTATCAATATTAGTTTTTTTTTTTAATGTCAAACAATTCATTGCAAAATGCTGTCCAACGTTAAAATTAATTTAAAATTTAATTAAAAAAAAAATATAAACATATTTTTTAATTTTTATTAATTTTTTAATATTTAGTATGACCGCCATTGGCCTTAATGATGGCATGTAATCTACTCTTCATAGAATTTATGAGCTTTATAAGATCATATTCCTCGGAAAGCTTTCGCCACTCTTCGTTGATAAACTTAATTAAGTCTGTTTTGGATTTAGCAGCCCTTTTTACCACCTTCTTCTTTAAATAAGCCCACAAATTTTCAATCGGGTTTAAGTCGGGACTTTGGGCAGGGGTGTCAATGACTTTGGTGCAGTTATACATCAACCACTCTCTACATAAATAGGATTCATGTTTTGGGTCGTTGTCCTGGTAAAATTTATAAAATTTTCCAAATTTTACTGTTGGAATGATGTTCTTGTTTCCGAGGGCTGTTAGTGGTTTTCTCCAAACTCTCGGAGGTCCTGCATGGTAGTACAACATTATTTTGGACTCGTCACAAAAAAACAACATCGTTCCAATAATCTGTCGGAAGATTAATGTGATTAATTGCAAAATTTCAGCGCAGAGAGTAATGGGTTTTTTCTGGTGTTTTATCACAACTTGTCTGACGGTCTAATGGAAACTTCAACTCCGCAAGTCCGTGGCTAACATACTAGTGCTGATATGGGGCTTTTCTTCTATGGTGCTTATTATTTTTCTTTCATTCCTCAGTGTTAGCTTCTTTGGTAGACCAAAGTGTCTGTGTTGAGTGTTTCAAGTCTAATCTACAATACCTTATTTTTCGGCACGGCTAATAATGTTGTAAACGGTTCTCAGTTTGACACAGAATATTTTAACCAATTCTTTAGCGGATTTACCTCTATGGTAATTATAGTACACTAACTGTATCATCACATCGTCACTTACTCGTTTACCTGGCATACTTAATATGGCTTTTTTTAACTGTCTTTAGCCGGTTCAAAAGATTAGTAAGGAAATAACTACAACACAACTCCAGAATGCAATTAATTTACAGTTAATTCCTGTGTGCTTCTTTATTTTATTATTACTCGCGTGAATCACCTTCCCTTTTGCAAAGAATAATTTGACACTGAAGAAGTGCCGTTGGATGTGTTTCGTTGAATGTCTCCTGGTTTCCGGTTGAATTTTCTATTTTGTTGGTACAGTATGACAAAAAATCATATGAAAATGGAATTGTGAAGAAAAAGTAAAAAAAAATTCGAGTACGGGTACACTTCTAAATCTATTTTTTTGGTTTTGCAAACATTTTCTTGACATATTGTACCTTGTTAAAAATGGTTTGGAAGTCGATGTAGCTTCCAAAAAAAAACAAAATGAAGTGAAAATTATAGAGAATCCGAAATCGATTGTAATCGAAACCAGTGTCAAGACAATAAGTATCATACGACTTGTTTCAATTCCAACTTCGGTAAGGGATGTGCTATTAGAATTCGCTTCCAATCATTGCACAATTGAATAACTGCACAGAGCGGAAACAAAGAAGTATTGGCTACTCATTCACTCCTTGGAAAGTGATCTTCTTTATACATTCCACACTATACTCGTATTGTATATCGCCCAATCCCAATCAATCAACTGATCATTGTGCGCTGACAATCACCACAGGCAACATCAAAGGAAGGGCATATGCGACCTTTCATCTGTTTTGTATGTACGAGGGCGGGTCAATAAGTACGTGACTTTTGGATTAAAACCGATTTTTTGATAAAAAAATAATTTTATTTTTCAACGTAGTCTCAGTTGAGCTCTATACACTTTGTCCAACGCTTCTCCAATTTTTTTATCCCTTCCAAAAAAAATGATTTGTCGAGGTCCTCAAAATAGGCCTTTGTTTGCGAGATGACTTCATCATTGGAGTCAAATCTTTTTCCACCAAGCCATTTCTTCAGGTTTGGGAACAAGAAGTAGTCGCTCGGAGCCAAATCTGGAGAATAGGGTGGATGAGGGAGCAATTCATAGCCCAATTCATGGATTTTTGCCATGGCAACTGCACATGTGTGCACCCTTGCATTGTCTTGGTGGAAAAGAACTTTTTTCTTGGCCAAATGAGGTCGTTTTTTTTTCAAATCGTCATTGAATCGGTCCAATAAGTTGGCATAATATTCCCCATTGATTGTTCTTCCCTTTTGAAGGTAGTCAATGTGGATTATCCCGCGTGCATCCCAAAAAACAGTCGCCATAACTTTATTGGCTGACAAACCCACCTTGGCCTTCTTTGGCGCCGATTCACCCTTAGAAACCCACTGTTTTGACTGTTGTTTGTTCTCTGGTGTGTTGTGATGGATCCATGTTTCGTCCACGGTTACAAAACGGCGCAAAAACTCCTCCATATTGCGATTAAACAACGCCAAACCTTCCTGTGAAGTTGTTACACGATTGCGTTTGTGGTCGACTGTGAGCAAACGCGGCACCCATCTTGCGGAAAGCTTTCTCATGCCCAAGTGATCATTCAAAATTGAAACCACTAAGCCATGCGAGATCCCTACGGCTTCCACAATCTCTCGCACTTTCAATCTTCGGTCGGCCAACACCATATCGTGAAATTTTTCGATTGTTTCGGGTGTAGAGACCTCAACTGGGCGTCCAGGAGGTTCGGCATCTTCAGTGCTTGTACGGCCACAACGAAATTCAGTAAACCACTTTTTTACCATTGAAATCGATGGTGCAGAGTCTCCATAGTATTTATCAAGCTTAGCCTTGGTCTCGGTAATGGTTTTTTTTTTCGCAAGAAATAATGCTTAATAAGCACACGAAATTCACTTTTTTCCATTTTCTCCTCAAATTAGTGAGTAGTCTGATAAAAATAGCTGTCAAACACAAACTAACTGACGCAGCAAGTTTAAATTTTGACAGGAGTCAACTGACATATGCCTGTTGACAGGAGCAGTGTTGCTGTTTCAGTAAAGAGGTCAGAAATTCAAAAATGCACGGAATTATTGACCCGCCCTCGTATCATACACAAGAGAGAATTATTGGAAAAGAGAAAACATGCGCTTCCTGTTGCATAGTTATTTATAACACACTTCACGGATATCTGGACAGCTGCGGTACAACAATAAGCGCATCCAATGGTCGGATGCAATCAAAGTGATATGTAGCAAAAAAAAGATCGGCATCAATATTTAGCAACGAAAATGCACAGATAGATTGACAAAGGCGATCGGCCACAGCAGCAAAGGACGTTGAACATATAAACTGCTGACAAACATTAAAGGATGGCAAGCAAACAACATGGAGGGGTAAAATTTTACCTTACCTAGTTTTTGCCCTGAATGAATCGAACTGCAACCAACTTCAAACTGCTATAATTTCCAAACCGTTCATGACGGTGAGATCAAATTTTGACACATGACAGATAATTTTATTATTTACAAGCCATTTAAACAATTTGCGTCTCAGTTGTGTTGAAAAATTTTTATTCGCGATGAAATCCAAACGTGATAGTGTGATTGCTTTATATTTCGATGGAAAACCACAAGTAGCTATCATTAGAGCCCTCCAGCACCTCAACGTGAATAAATCATTTGTGTCTCGAACCATAGCTCGTTACCATGATACTGGCAGCGTTGCAAGACGCCATGGAGGTGGTCATAAAAAAACACCAACATCGGCAGAAATGGTTCGGAAAGTGAAGGCTCGAATTGAGCGAAATCCGCGTCGAAGTGGAAGAAAAATGGCTCGTGAGCTCAACATATCGTTGGAACGAATGCAACACATACTGAAAAATGAGCTTGGTCTCAAGCCATTGAAGTTCCAAAAAGCACACGATCTTACACCGCAACAGAAAAAAGTTAGAGTCGAAAGAGCGAAAGAGTTGCTACGCTTGCACGAAAGTGGTGAGTTGCCGAATTTGGTTTTTCCCGATGAGTCGCCATTTGTTATCGAGCAATATGTCAACAAACCAAAATGACTGAGTTTACTTGCCAGAGAGGTCCTTCGAAAATTTATAACTTCGGACGGCCACCAGAAAGCAGGCAGCACCGATGGTGATGGTTTGGGCCGCCATAACCGCCGATGGTCGCTCTCCGCTCGTATTTTTGGACCGTGGTGTCAAAATTAATACGATCGTATACCGTGAAACTGTCTTAAAAGCAGTATTGAAGCCTTGGGCAAACAATCATTTCGGTCGGAGACCATGGACATTTCAACAAGACTCGGCACCGTCTCACAAAGCGCGCGTCAACCAAGATTGGTTAAAAAACAATGTTCCACACTTCATTTCTTCGACACAATGGATTCCAAATTCTCCGGATGCAAATCCATTGAATTTCTCTGTCTGGGGTATTTTGAAGGCGAAGGTTGGCACTAAAAAATACCAAAGTTTGGACTACCTCAAACAAGCACTTCGCCGGGAATGGGCCAAAATACTGCAGAGCCACTTGCGTGCAGTGCTTTCTTCGCCAAAGGTAGACATATTGAAAACTACTGATACAATTTGAAAATTGATGTACTTTCCAACATTTGTCGCTTTGGCACAATAAAATTTATCAAAAAATAAAAAAATTATAGCATTTTAAAAAGTTGAAGTTCGAGTCAGGCACCCTGTAAATATAGGCATTTGAATGACCTATACTGCCAACGTTGGAAAATAAAACTATTCATGTTCGTGCGTATGAAGATCAAAGCCTGGAAAGATGTTATAACGACATTATGCAGCAATTGCGAATAGAAAAGAGGCCAACATTTCAAGAAGCGGAGGTTTCGCTGGCAGCTAAACTGTAGCATAACCTCATAACTGGCACGAATGGCTAACCAGCCGCATGAGTTAATATCTTTTGCGAAGAGCTTTATCGAAAATTGTAGTTGTCTGGATGGCACCAAAAACAATAATACAAACCTCTTCATCGACACGAACACGGATATACATCACAACGTTTTTACTAAGAAATTCCACTAGATTTCGTATGCCATCAACGGCGTCGAGAAAAGTCAGTACATAAAGGGTTTAAGAAGAGTAATACCTGCACATACAGAACTAAGGTTTATAAGAATTCCACAAACACACGCATTTACCCACAAGCTGAAATAAGGATCTTGTCCAAGTTGAAATGACCGATTGGAAGAAGCCCTAGATTTTCTTAAAGCGAACATCGCCACAGTCCAAAACATGCGATGGGATAGTCTTGGTAAAAGAAGAATAAAAAACTTCGATATCTACACATTGATATCGAAAACAAAAGAATGGCTTATTTAGTAGCAAATTTTCTACAAGAGCCTGTAGTCTTCAGAAACGCCTCATGGCATTGAATGCTGATAAGGTCTACGAAGAAAAACGGAAAGTCTTGTGTATGAAGATATTACTGTGAGCAGGAGCCATGCAAAGGCTCAAACTCAGAAATAAACATTTTTTTTTATATAATTTGCGCGCGCTCAAGGGATTTAAGTACCCTTAAAATGTTTGCACACAGCGCGGGCGAAGGAAAATCAGGGAGTATGGAAAGAGAGGTACCCGTGAACGTTGGTTTTAAATGTTTGAAAGTTATAATGACTAGAAAATAAAGAGCTAGGCAGTGCATTCCATAAGCGAATTGTATGGCTTAAAAACGAATCACGATATTTTAGAATATGTCCGAAAGTGGGCTTGAGGGTATACTGATTAGCATTCATAGCGAGACGGATGTTACGGTTAAAAGTTTAAAGGGGCGGAATGGAGCACTGGTGGTGGAAATAGCGATAAAACAGAGTGAGATACGAAACATTACGTCGGTTTTCGAGGGTGTTCATTGTTTGAGTTATATTTGTATCACCTATGAGTTTTATTACACGGTTTTGAATCCTATCTAGCAGGTCCAGAGATGTTTTTGGCGCACCCGACCAGATGTGGGCATTGTACTCCAATTTCAACCGGATAAATGCCTTATTTATTGAGGCCAGATCAGACGGGGTAAAGTATTTCTTACCCAGTCTGAGGAAAACTAGACATTTCGCAGCATTTTTGACGACACAGAATATTTGGTCATTAAAACGTAAGTTGTCATTAACACACATGCCGAGAATTGAAAGTTTATCGGTTTCGTCGATGCAAGTACTATTCATGGATAGTGGCTGGGTGTTTAAATTTCGTTTTAACGACAGCAGACAGCATTGTGTTTTGGAAGCATTAAATTCTACTCAATTAGTGGTTCCCCAATTAGTTATGCTGTTAACATCAGCATTTAATGAGCTTAACATAGGCTGCCGTTCCCGTTCTACAGCCGAGGAGCAGGGACGCGAGTCCGGGAACGAATATGAAAAGCAGAGAATTCTGTCATCAGCAAAGGAATATATTGAATTAGAAGTAGCAGACAAGAGATGGTTGATGAAAATTAAAGAGAGTGTTGGAGACAGAACGGTGCTCTGGGGCACGCCAGCATTTATTTTGTGAATATCAGACTTGAAACCATCCAAGACAACTTGAATTGAATATTCCGAAAGGTAATCTCTAATCCATTGAAAAAGAGAGTCAGCGATCCCAAAACCACGCATTTTCGACAAAAGAGCCTGATGCCAAACTCTGTCAAATGGCTTAGAAATATCAAGTGCAACTATCTTGCTTTCGCCAGATTGATGTACGCTTTGGTTCCACTTTTTGGTGAGACATGCCATCAGATGCAACGAAAACCGTACTGCCGGTCATTAAGAAGTTTTCGTGTTTCAAAATACTTCATGAGCTTATCAGCGTTTCAATCACCTTGGAAAGAAGGGACGTAAGTGCAATGGGTCTGTAGGAGGAGAGAGAGAAAGATTCGTTTTTTTTAGGGTCTGGAGGCCAAAGTCGCTGTACAGCGCGTAGAATTCGCTGTTATATGTGCTCCGTCCGTCCGTCAACCCAAAAGACCAAGGATATGACCAGGGCCTTATATAGAGTATCGTCATTGCTTCTTGACCAGCCCCTATTACTCAATTGCCTTCAAGTTAAACTTTATTTATTTATAATGTATACACATTAAGATACAAAAATGTCTTTAGAACATTGTAGCTTAAAATTGAGGTAAGATATGTTACATGTGTAATTCAAGATCTAGTGTAAAAGGGGTTTGGAGAAAAATTTGAGGTTGAAAAATCGTGTGTAGCTGGAAAAGAAAAAATCGTTACTTGTTGATTGGAATATTGGTATGAATAAGCTACCAACACGGAGGTTTCATATCAGCGAAGGTGAGAAGCTAAGAAGGGCGATACCTTGACACATGAATGGTTTGTCAAAGCCGACTAAAACCGCATCCCTATTTCTGGACCATTCATTCATTCAAAAGAAAGCGATTTTGCAACGGAGATCCATTTCACAAATTTTAAGGCATCTTCAGACTGGGTACGACGCTTTTTAAAACAACACAACATTTCGTACAGAGCGGTATCTGGGGAGGCTGCCGATGTGAATCCACGAACCATTACTGAAGGAACTAGCCGCATTGGGTCTTTAATTGTAAAATATGATCCCAAGGATATTTTCAATGCGGATGAGACGAGTTTGTTCTTTAAAGCTCTCCCTATAAAGACATTTCATATAAGAAGTGAGTCCTGCTCAGGGGGGAAATCTTCCAAGGAAAGATTAACGATGTTACATTGTGTGAACCTGCTTGGAGAAGTTGAATCATTGGTTGTGATTCTGAAATCAGCACACTTACGCTGGTTAATACCGAAAGCAAATCCGCCAGTGAAATGGTCTTTTATCAAAGGAGCTTGGATGACAACTTTTAATGACGGAATGGTTAGCCAAAATGAGAAATCTACCCAGGAAGATCTTACAACGCAACTTCACATCCTCATCTTACTTTAAATAACATCACTTTGATAGTTTTTCCAGCAAACACCACATCTGTTTGTCAACCCTTGGGCCAGGGCATCATCAAAAACTTTAAAGCGAACAAGTTCTAAATCACCTTATTGTTAAAATGGATAACGTTGTTAATGTAGGAGAGCTTTCTTTTGCAATGCCGTTAAAAATAATAAAAAACAGCTTCAAAAATTCTGGGTTTCTTCGTAATCAAACGATCCAAACAGGGGACCTCACTCTAGAGGACGACATACAATTTATCTGTTTTCAAAACTTAACCTCGCTCGTCTGAAAAACTGGCTGCGATCAAGATGATTACTTAGAGTACGCCGCATGTGACAACAAAGTTCAAACCGATGAAGGATGCAGTGAGAACTTGGCCGAAGGTGATGAAAGCGTTATTAATGTGAATGACAAAAGTGATTACGATGAACATGTGGATGCTTCGGAAGCATATACTGAAATGGGTTCATACAACTACAAGCGTTGAACGCTTACGAAACTTTTTGCAAATTTACTTTGAAAGCTGGAGACCTAAAGGTAATGCAGCTGTAATCTCCGCCAAAGCCGGATTAAAGATTTTTTTAAAAATGAATATGTATGTAACATATGCAAATTTATGCATGTGTATATATGTACTTACTCGTACATACTGTTTTGTGCGTATGTATCGGTGCGCCACTAAGTTATCATTCATTCAAAGTATTGCCCATAGCTAGCTACAACTTTTCCCATCTTTCTGGCAGGGCTCGAATACCGTTACGGTAAAAGTGTTCATCTTTTGAGGCTATCCACGAATCAAGCCATTTTTTGATGTCTTCATATGAGCGGAACTGCTGATCAGCCAGACCATGTGCCATCGAACGGAACAAGTAATAATCGGATGTGGGGATATCTGGGGAATATGGCGCGTGGAGTAGGATTTCCCATTTGAGCGTTTCCAGATAGGTTTTAATAGGTTTGGCAACGTGAGGCCGAGCGTTGTCATGCTGTAGAATCACTTTGTCGTGCTTCTGCTCGTATTGTGGCCGTTTTTCGCGCAATGCTGGCCTCAATCCCATCAATTGAAGTGGATACCGTTCCAACTCCTCAAATTCAGCGTCTTCGAAGGATTTTAGCCTTCCCTCACGCGGACGGCCGTCAACATCGAAATCACCGTCTTTGAAGCGACGGAATCAATCACTGCACGTTGTTTCACTTAGAGCAGCACCTCCCTTAACTTTTTGGAGCGCTCGATGCGCTTCAGCCGCCGTTTTCTTCAAATGAAAGAAGAAAATCAACACTTCCCGCAAATGACGATTATTTGACACAAAATCAGACATTTTCACACAACCAAAAGTATATGACGCCAAAACAAAATCACTAATGTGTCAAAACGGTTTGTTTACCATATGCCTAAGCTTGGTTTATGACCTTTTGGATATTTCAAAATCGATCAGCACTTAATGCTGGAGCCTTAGTTGCGCACCTAATGCATAAAAGACCATAAATGAATCAAAGATGATAATTTTGTGGTCTTTTTAAAATTTGCGTTTTTATTTTTCCTCTTAAGCGGACACTCTTCCTTGGTTGTCCATTTAAGGGATGTACTCGTATATGGGTTTAGACAAGGAATTCCACGAAAAACTGTCGCTCCGAGGTAAGACTAAAATAACGCGGATGAACAAGATAACATAATCTGGTCGAGATACTGCAGCGTAACCTATTAAACAGATAACCTGGCTGATTTGTTTGACATTAGCTAGCAGAATAAGAGACCTGCAACGAAGGAGATTATCAAACAACATGCTGTAAAGTGTTTTTGAATAATTAGAGTTTCTGTCAAAACGTGCTAAGCCAAAAGCATAACGCACCGTGGTATTGAATGCGACATTAAATCCTCGTCGGCATCACAGTTGCAAAAAGTTCGCATCCATAAGTTGAAACGGGGATGAATAAAATTGTGATATCCATATATTTTACCAAAGGCCGTATTGATGTAAGCATCCTCTGTTAGAGTCCTATTGAATAGTATGCCTAGATTTTTCGCAATTTCGACATATTCAATTTTATAACTACAGACCATGATGTCAGTAAAAGAACAAAGGCATTTTCAAAGGCCTCAATCCAACCAACATCAAAACGGAGCTGGATTCTACTCTGGGGGAGTCTGCTCCGTCATTTAAAATAATACAAATTTTGGGTTGCACAGTTTAAGCGAGGCCGTACGAGTCGCCAAAACGAACATCGCAGTGGACGACCAAATGAGCTGAGTTCACCAGGAATGTTGAAAAAAAATTCAAAAAATGGCCGTCGATTGAAAGTGCTTGAACTAGTTGATATGGTAAGCATTTCAAAAACCGCTGTACATCGCATGTTGACTGAAAAATTGAACATGAGAAAGCTGTGCGCCAGATGGGTGCCACGATTACTCACAATGGAACACAATGGAAAACAGCGTTGTGAAGATGTTTCAATCGAGTGTTTGGCAAAGTTTCACAGCAATGAAGCCGAGTTTTTGCGTCGATTCATAACCATGGATGAAACATGGGGCCATTACTTCACACCCGAGACGAAGGAACAGTCAAAACAATGGACTCAAAGCAAAGTCATGGTGTCAGTCTTTTTGGGATGCGCGCGTATATTATGCGAACTTATTGCAGCGTTTGAAAGATGAAATCAAGAAAAAACTGCCGCATTTGGCGAAGAAAAAAAGTTTTGTTTCATCAAAACAATGCACCAGTTCACTCATCCGTCATCGCGATGGCCAAAATCAATGAGTTAACGTTCGAATTGCTTCCTCATGCATTCTATTCGGCAGATTTAGCCCCTCGGATTATTTTCTATTTCCGAATTTGAAAAAATGGCTCGGTGGCAAAAGATTTGCCAACAGTACAGAGGTGGAGTCTGCGGTTGATGACTATTTTGAAGAGGTCGACGATTCTCACTATAAACAGAGTATCGAACCTATTGAACATCGTTGGAAAAAGTGTATTGAGCTAAAAGGAGACTACGTAGAGAAATAAAGATATCTTTTCCCAGTTTTTTTGTCGTTTCTTTGTTAGCTCGGGTACTTCTGAGACTACCCTCGTATCAATGTCATGAGCGTATGCTTTTTGAAAGTTGGGCGTTTGGTTTTGCCTTGCAAGTTTCGCTCAATTTTCTCAAGTATGATGTTAAAAACGCCACATGACAACGCATTACCTTGTACAAACCTTTTTTGATATCAAAGGCCTCTGTAAGATGCTACCGACCTTTAAGGAGCAGCAGTTCTTCATCGTCTTCTCAACAGTCTGGCGAGTTTGCCACGGATGCCAACACTAGACATGGTTCTGTATAGCTTGTCTTTGTAGATATTATCATAGGCGGCTTCGAAGTCGATAAAAGGGTGGTGTGTACCGATTTGTACTTGGATTCTCTCTATGATCTGGCGTATAAGTGCCAATCAGATCGGTGACAAATGGTTTCTGGCGTTCACACAATACCGCAGACAAGATTTTGTAGGCGATGTTAAGCAGATTGATGCCTCTATAGTTGGCAAAGTTGAGAGGATCTCCGTTTTTGTGAAACGGACAAGCAATGTATTTTCCTCGTACCAAATCATGGATGTGAGGTGTTGTATGCTCTCTGCCAAGTCATAAGAGCAATAAGGAAATTAGCACCGTCTTTTCGAAAGGAGGAGGAAATGGATGCGAACAAGGAAACATATTTCGTTGCTACATTCGCGGTCAGTCCTAAAGATATAAAAAGGACGGAAATAGTGGAACGGAGATGATGTCCAAGATTCTTTTGTCAGACATAGTAAATCATTAAGCCTGGAAAGTAAATACTAATACTACTCGCCAACAGCCGTCTATGCACATCTCAATAGACCAATACAAATGCATTTGTAAAACAAAAAAAAAAAAAAAGAGTATCAATTTACCCAGAGACGAAAAACTCACCCTTTTCTGTGGCCAATGGTAGGAACTTCTTCGAGGTACTTTGTATAAACGTTATACATCCTTTAACAAGTTCGTCCTTCTCGTCAGTATATGTGAGTAAGTCCCAACGAACATTTTCCATTATTTGTGCTGCCATCAATAGTACAGGAGCAGTGGCTTCACCAAAATTCAGAGCTTCTGAATGCGACCGCGCTGCTATCAAATTCAAACACTTCACAAGTGGTATCAAGTCGTCATACCTCTCCATTTCTAACATTTCATTTACGTTTGAGTTTATGAATTTCTTAAAGAACTCCGTCTTACGATCCAAATACAATTCAAAATATATGCTGCACAGCAGCGAACTAAAATACTTCTGCCTTACTCTCTCATCGGTTAGTGCACTGCTTAACAATGGATAAAAATATTCATTAGACAAGGGACGTGTCATCTTCACCATGGCACAGAAATTCGCCACATGCTCCTCCGAATTGCAAGCAACATCAAACATTTTCGTCCACATATCATAAGGGTTTTCAAAACACAATATTAGGAACGCTTGCGCATCGAATGTGTTTGAAAATTTGTTAAGAAATGCCGTCGCTCGTTCGGTAAAATTGTCTGCTTGAAATAAGTTGACTTTTGTACCAAATTTCTTAACCTCATAGGCAATCAGTTTGATGATTTGTTCTGTGCTGAAGTTTTCTACAGCTAACAAAACAACGGATGTTAAGTCTGTAGTATCAATTTCCATTGTATCAGTTCCTTCTTCATCAAATTTGGCACGTTGTTGTTGTTCTAGATGGACGTAGTCCAATATTTGTAAGCAATTCTGAATATCCATCAATTTAATATTGGCATTTATGGACTGTAAACATTCATCATTGCCTAGAGCAACCGTTCTGTTGAGGAGTTCATTGAACCAAGCTTTCTTTTCATGGCGCTCAAGGCATTCATCGAGCTTACAAAGTATTTCACCAATAGTCGCATCGCTTATGAGTTCTTCTAAGGTTTTCGGCCGAATTGCTATTGACTTCAATTGCTGAGCAACATCGTGACGAAAATCTCGATTGGCCAGCATCCGCTCGCCCACCAAGTAGGACTTTACCCCAATCACCGATTGCAACGTTTCGTTGTCCTTTAAATCAATTTCAACCCAATACATGAAGACATCAATTTTCACCAGCATGACATTGTATTGCAAGGAATTAAGCAGTGCAGTGATTACCTTCAGTTGGTATTCTTTAACAAGTGAGTGTGCTTCAGCTTCCGAAGTTTGATTTTGACTGGAGAACGCAGTAAATATCTCGTATATGGCACTATCAAACTCCGACTTCAAAACATCCTTCTCCTCATACACATCGAATGCAAAGGTAATCATATCTAAGATATGATTGATTGCATATCCAGAGTATTTGAAAAATTCGTTTTTCTTGAAACTTTTGAACTTCTCTGCATCTGGAGTGTAGAATTGCCTTAGCAGATTCATCGTAAAGTCGTAAAGTTTACTTAAAATGATTTTCTTGTCAACGAAATTAATATTCTCTGGCTTCGACTTGGTGATGTTGGTGAATATAGATCTCACAAGGTTCTCAACCTTGACCAGTACTTCGTAGGGATCACTTAGAGACTTCAGCGAGTCTGTAGCAGTGTCGAAATACTGAAACGAAAACCAGCAAGGACAAAGAGCCAAAGCCTCGTAGAAAAACTGATCGAGATGTAAATTCCAAATTATGGCGACGAGGAGAAACTTCGTTAGTAAGGGACAAATTTCCACCACATGCCCTAAGGTTGGTTCGTCCTTTAAATTGTATCTGTAGGTCACATCTGTATTCAATAAAAGGAACATTGTAATCTTCCGAAAAATCTGATTTTCCTTCGGTAGTGGTTTCTTATCCTCCTCATCGATGTAGTTCTTCCTTAGCAAGCACCTCTGCAAACGGCTGCATATGTCGTTTATTACGTCCTCGTTACCTTAAAGAAAACACATTTTAAGATTGACCACAAATGAAAATAAGATCCGAGATATATACCTCCTCGAAACCGAATTTTATTTAGAGGCCGAACGTTGTCGTTACAGTAATCTAGAACGGATTTGATTGCATCAAACTCTTCACAGTAATCCATGGCGTTCTCATCGGCAAATAAGTTGAGAATTTTGTGTAAATCACGCATATCGTCCTGCCGTTTGTGAAGAAAAATAACGAAAACGGTTATGGTACGAAGTAAACAGAATTGTGACAGCGAAATGATTTCGCCGTGCAAAAAAAAATTAAAAACTTGACACTTTGATCAGCTGCCGTAAGGCATGTTCCATGTTGTGATAAGGTTGTGGAATATCTAAAAACTCAATTTAAATTTGCTACTTAAGTTTTGAAATATGGCAACGCGGGTGTAGATCAAGTATGTCAAGTCTGACATCAGCATTGTAAAGTTTGACGTTTTTAATGGCAGACGTGATCAGAAAGTTTTATCATACGAGTTTTTACAGAAACTTGCAAAATTTATCTCAGCCCAAAAATGGAATTAAATAGTGAACCTTTTCGTGCATTGATTTTTTTATGATTTCCTATGTTGATTAACTCTACCACAGTGTGACGATCAACTCGCTTCGACTTTTGGTGACCATGGTCCAAAGAAATATTGAAAAAATTCGATGGCGGTGTTTCAAAAGGCATTTATAAGATCGTGACAGGCGACGAATCATGGATCTATGCATATGAGCCCGAAACTAAACAGCGAGCCAGGTTAGGTTAAATAGGGGTATGATGGATACGCCAGCCACCAAAACGGGCCCATCGCGTTCCTGTGGAACCAGTTGAATTTGTCTTCAAATGGCAAAAACCTAAACAATCGCCCTGGTGAAACACCCAATTTCCCTGCAAAAGCCAAAGAGGCATTTGAAGTTCGTGCCGTCTATTTCCTTTAGGTTTTCAAAAAAGTATTTACCTAAAAATTTTCTTCGACTACGCGATATTACCTAGCATTCACACAGTATGTCTGTTATGCCCTCAACAGTTTGCAGATCACCGCAGAATCTGCAAATATCTGTGTCTGACAATTTGAGTCTCTGTGCGAGTTTCCTCAGAAGACAGTGTCCTGTCAGGATTCCTATTACTGTCCTAAGCTAATCCCTGTTTAATTTTATTAACTTTCTAGATTTTTTGCCATCAAATGACCACTTAAGGTTGGCAGTCTTTTTGTAATTTAATCTGTAATTTTTTCCGCGATAGTGCCCCTCACTATGCAAAGCGGTGGCTTGATGTTGGCAACTTCACTATTGTCGAGTAGCCCTCCTTTTCTTGTGCGCTCGTCCGGGCATGCCCGGAAAAATCTGGCATATCGCCACCGTGCCATTAGAACAACGTACATCAACGGTACACCATAATTTGCTTGCCACAAGCCTTTGAAGAAATAAGGAAAAGAGCTCTCCAACACGGATAATTCTCCACCTCGTCAATGCCACAGGTTATCTCACACAAGTAACTTTCTGAGCACTTATAACAGCGAATTGATGGGTTAACCTTCGTACAGCCCTGATTTGGCACACAACGACTTCTTTTTACGCCCGCCAATCAAAAATAAATCTCGAAGTTAAAGTTTTTCGACGCCTGAAGAACGTTTGAAATGCACATTTTCTAAAGTTACCTTGTTCGGAGTGGAAAAGGCGCTTCGACAATTGGTTCAAACGTATGCAGAAGTGCATTGATCTTCATGGAGAGTATTTTAAAACAGTATTTAAAACTGACAGAGCAGGGTACTCGAAGCCAATTTATATAGGTTATCTACTTAGCGCTTCCACATATCACATTATTTTCTTCGTTTGCGATGAGTTTTTGCAATGAATGCTCAGAAATATCGAACATTTCATATATCCCGCCAACAACTGACAGAACTGCCATTAAACGTCATAGATATCTCTGTGCAACCTTAAGCGGAGTTAGGTGGTTATTTTGTGACAATCGCTAAAATGCGTGCAAAAAAATATAGCTAAAATTGAGATTAGGTATTCCTTTTATAATTTTTTCTTCCCAGAATTGAATTTATACAAGAACCAACAATTGACTTTTGCAGGAAAAATTTGCATCTCGACTAGCGTGCATTGTAAAAGGAATTCGTATATTATATAACGGTTTTACTGTCAAAATTATAAATTTACGCAAGTTGTTTACGTAGTAATCTATTTATCGGTAAATATACATATAAATAACAAATTAAGAACAGACTCTTTCAACTGAAGGATTTTCTTTAGTTTTTCTAAAAATTCCAAATTGAAGAAGGTACTAACATTATTTATTAAATGTATCGTATAATACGACTTTTGCAGTAACACTTGTATATTGGGTGAAATTTCCCTAAAGGGCAATTTTCACACGCATCTGGTAACACTTCATCGACGTTGTTTACCAAAAAACAAAATGGTGTCGTTTAATCTGTTCTAATTATCAGCTCATGAAATGTTTTGAATTAATATCTGGTTTATTTATCAAAAAAAGTGTTACATGTATAGCATCATTTTGCAACGTATTTGCAAAAGCTTAAATACCGACATGGTCACGATAAAATGTAGTTAAACAAATAAGACGTGTTGTTTTTTGTTTTTTTTTTTATATACTTTAAGTAAACAAATGAAATTTTAAGTGCAATAAAACTGGGTGGAGATTACGATAAGAGAGAAAACTTTGGAGTAAAGCAACAGGAGTCGTAATCAAGAGTTATCACTAAAATGTCTACAATTGATAGCCAAACGAATCAGGTTTTCAACTACAAATTGAACGCGTTTATGGATATTCCATATCGCTCGGATGTTTCCTGTGAAGACGTATGCATTTTCTGTTGTAAATCGTTGAACATACTTCCCACCGCCAGATTATTATTTGGGTTACGTGTTTGCGACACGGAAAATTGGTTAACTCTGTGTCGACCTCTGAAGCCACCAGTGAAATATGAGTTTCGGATGCGCTTTAAAGTCCCTGAATTGGATACATTGTATAAAATCGATGCCAATGCCTACGAATACTTGTATGTCCAAATAAGACATGATTTGGTCAGTGATCGGATAAGTGACATTCGATATCCTACGTTTAAAGATAATGTCGTCGGCCTGGGAGTGGTGGATATGTACATTGATTTTCTTGAACAAAAAGGTAGCATTGAGAGTTTAGAGAATAATTACAAGCATTACCTGCCAAAGCAACTGGTGAAGACTCATAAGATGTTTGCTCGCAAGAAAATATGTGAAGGCTTCCAGGCCATACGAAAGAAGAACCATGAATTGACGTATGTTAAGCGGACTTATATGAATACCATAACAGGACTGTCGCCCAACTATTTGATGGTAAATTTCAATGCCATGGTGGAGAAGCTGCCCGAAGATAATGCTAATAATGGGCCACATCCTGTTACTGTGAAACTGGATGCATTCGATCCAGATGGACCGTCAATTAAGGTTTCACTCAAGTACAAAGAGGAGGTAACTTATAATTTACACAACTTTGTTGTTGACGTTTGCGCTGATGCTATTAATTTTTTGTTTTTGTTTTTTTTTGTTTTAGTGGCTGGTGGTTACGAAATTAGAAAACATATGCGCTGTATACAGGGAGGGCAAGAAATGTGTTAACTTAGATATTAGAGGTTGGGCAAGATACTACCGGTTGGAATTCGCGCGACCCTGTGAAGTGAAGACATTTATGAGCTATGTTTCGGGATATTTTCGGTGAAAATCAAACATTTTTATTTTAATTAATTTTAGTGTTATTTATGGCTTGATCTTTATTTTAGGCTTATGATCAAATGGACATTTGATCCGTGTGTGGATTTTGTAACCCCATCCTTGCAGGAACTCGAAACTTTTCGGTGCCATGGACCTGTCGGGTAAGTTTAAGAAAACCATTTATTTTGTTGTACGATTGGGGAACGCATTCTAAGCTTTCCAAAACTGAAGCTAATGGAGAAGTGTTACTATGCGGTGCTGATCGGATTTATTTGTAACTTTTTCGCTGTAAATGTGAACTTTTCGTCGGCTCAACGTTGACAAACTTTTCTAATGAATTTGCGAACGTGAATGCCTTATACAGAGCAGTGCTGATTAGTATCTGGGACTTGCACCTTGAAATGGGCGACATGCGTTCATCTACGCATGTGTATGAACGCTAGAATTTGCTATCATCCATTCTCCAAACAGATTTCAGTGTTGTCGTCCAGTGAGAGCGTTGAGAGTTATACGTTAGCAAAGCACCTCGGTGTGGTCATGGCTTTTCACGGCAGAGTTGACTAAGAGAAAGTACTCAAACATCTCAATTTGCACAAATTCGCTGGTTCAAATGTTATATCTTACCTTTTTCTGAAAACGTTTTTCAAGCTACTCTTTAAGAATCTTTCCGAGGGGATGGAAAACAGTATTTGTCCAGCCTTGAAAAGGGTGAATCTTGTTGTCCGCGCTCTCCTACAGACCTTTTGTAAGTACACCGCTTCTTTAACCTTGTTAAGCTCATGTAATATACGGAAAATCACACGTAGTATCTTTCCGGAAACGCCCAAGTGTTTCTTCATCTGCTTTCGCAAGGTCCAAGAATCTGCTCCAGAGAGTGGGACGAAGGTGATAAGTGTCTTGTTTAAAATAAGATTGGGCTTTGCTACCCAGTTGCTTCCTTAGTCCAAAGAAATATGGTAGACCTTGCTTTTAACATAATCCCAAAGAAAGGAGTTTGACGGTGTGAAGTCACACGGCCAGGAAACTTTGTGCGCAATAATTCAGTTTTTTTGCGACTTATACGGCATCTAGCTTTATCCTATCGAAAGTAGAGGTCGTCCGTATCCATCCACAAAAAGAGCTCCGAGCTCCGGGACAAAAAATTCTTTATCATATCTTGATAACGCGCTCCATTGACCGTAATGACGTCTCCCGTCCGCATCAAATAGTTACTCATTCTAGGTGAATTGGCATCTTCTGGATCACTCGTGGATTTCCGTGGGTCCTGATCCGAAGACACGATTTTGTTGCAAAGATCAAGATCAGCGTTCATGTTACCGGGACCCAATTCGAGAACGCATGACGCTGGTTGTCAGTCTGCTTAAGTTCTTGCGTTAATTGGACTTTGTATACATGGAGAGCCAAATCTTTTGTCAAAATTTGACGCAGTGAGGCTGTGGCGAGGTCAAGCTCCTGGGAACGATTACGAATGGAGGTGTCTGGGTCGTTTTCGAAATTTTCTTTTACTGATATTTTCCATTGAACGTCTCGGGGCGCACACGTTTCGGCGTCTTCACATCTTGTACTGAGCTCGTCTCTTGGAATTTTTCGACTGTGTTGCGCATACACGTCTCGGAAGGCATATGATTACGTTGCCGCAATTGAACTTGAATTTTCTTAATAAAATTCGACAATTTGGATTTTTTTCTTTCACTTTATAGTGTTCATCACTTTGACCGCTTCCCTCTTACTGCTCACGAAGTCTTTGTTGATGTCTCGCTGCGTTCGTCCGTGCCTCTTTTTTTGGCCAGTGAGTTTTGAACGATTCTTTCTAGGGCAATGTTTAAAAAGTCAAATGACAGCGGGTAACCTTGTCTAAAACCTTTTATGACATTGAAGGTCTCGCTTAATTCAATACCGATCTGGATGGAGCACCCTCAAAAGTCATCCCGCACAATCTGGCGAGTTTGGCAGAGATGTCAAAACTAGACATGGCGTTGTGTAACTCGTCAACAGATAGGTTGTGGGTGTTGATCTGAAATTGCCTTGTCTTTTCCAAGATTTGCTGCAGAGTGAATATTTGATCGATGATGAACTTTCCTATCCTAAAACCGCACAGGTATGGACTAGCCAGATTTCTCATGAATAGTTTCAGACGCTCACAAAATACGGCAGCAAAGATTTAATAGGCGATGTTTAAGTCTTACTCCTCCATAGTTGGCGCAGTCAAAAGGGTCTCCTTTCTTGTGAATCGGGCAAACGACGCTGAGATGAGCTGGTGCCATCTCCAGCTGCTTTAAATAGCTCAGAAGGCAGTTCATCTGCCAGCAGCTTTATGAGACTTTAGCGTCGATATTCCTACCTTAACTGCGTCGAAGTCTGTGGTTTTCGCCTGCTCAAATATTCTTCTGCTGTAAAAGTCCTGAAGTCCTTTTTTGGCGCAATGAAATACTCGAAAGCTTTTATGACATCTGCCGGCAAAATGACTCCAGTCTGCGTTACAATGGATAGAGAAGAATTTCAAATCCCAGCTGTAGCAGTTTTTGCACTGTTAAGAGTGAGATATGAGGTGGTACAACCGATATGGCTACACTCAGGCAGTTGTTTGGCAGATCATCATGCAAGGACCTACTCCAAGCAACGTGTACAATTTCTAAAGTCAGTGTTCAGGGGAAAAAAATGTATAGAGCTCTACGCCGATTTTACGGTCAACATTGTTGACCAAGTGAGTCGCCTATTCGCAACTCAATTGAAAAATTTCTTATTAAATTTACTCCTTTTGACTTCAGCTGAAAATATCGGAGGTGTTGAGGAAGATCCTTATTGATAAATTCGTAATCATGCGCAAGAACTTGCCCTGATTTTACGCAACGAATAATTGAAGCAATGCGATCATCGTTTGGGTCGTGACTTCGCTGATTGGACGCTTGAACAGCTGGGAGTTAGATCCACTTTTTTGTAGTCAAATATTGTTCAGTGGCGAGGCTCACTTCTCTCTCTGTTCTGCTTTGTTAATAAGCATAATTATCGAATTTGGAGGGAGGCTAATCTAAAGGTAATCCATCAGCTACCGATGCACCCCAAAAAATGCACTATTTGGTTCGGTTTATGGGCTGGCGGTATCATCGGGCTGTACTTTCTCAAAACTCTTGATCACCAATTTTTTGTTTTCAAAAGTGCGTAAACATGGTCTGAACCACCCTGTGGTTTAACAGGCTGGCACCACAAAACATCGAGTTATTGAAATAGACCTATAACCTGGCCTCAAAGATCATTTGAAGTCATTGGTACATGCAGACACGCCATCAATGCAGACAATTCTGGCGATTAACAAAGCCATCAAAAATGAAAATGAGCATCAATCACTTGTTCCATGTGCGCGTTCAGTAGGCTTCAGTTCTTGAGTCAATTGCACGTATGTATGAACGTGCAAATCTTTCATGAGAATGTCCAATTCTTGATCACACGATGGTCCTGAACTTTCAGCAACACTCTCACGAACTGCTTCGATGTTTTGTGTTGACTTGACTTGACAGAGTGTTTAAGATCACTAATTCTTAATTAATCTTTTCACAGTTGATGAAGTGGAACCAAAGCGTACATCAATCTGGCGAGAACAAGATAGTTGCGCTTGATATTTCCAAGGCATTTGACAGAGCTTGACACCAAGCTCTTTTGTCGAAATTGCGTGCATTTGGGATCGATGAATCTCTCCTTCAATGGACTAGAAACTACCTTTCGGAACGTTCAATTTAAGTTGTCTTGGATGGTTTCAAGTCTGATATTCACAAAATAAATGCTGGTGTGCGCCAGTGCTCCGTTCTGTCTCCGACACTCTTTTTAATCTTCATTAATGATCTCTTCTCTGCTACTTCTAATCCAATATATTCCATACGGCAGCGTATGCAAAGCTTATTAAATCCCGATGTAAACAGCATCACAAATTGGAGACAAATCAACAGAGTGGAATTCAATCTGCTGTCGTTAAAGCGAAATTTAAACACTCAGCAATTGTCCATGAATGGCACTTGCATCGTCAAAACCGAAAAACTTCCCATTCTCGGTATGTGTGTCAATGACAATTTACGTCGGAATGACCACGTATTCGGTGTCGTCAAAAATGCTGCTAAATGTCTAGGTTTTCTCGAGCGATGTAAGAAATACCTTATCCTGATCTAGCCTCAAAATATAAAAGGCGTTTATCCGCCCGAAATTGGATTACAATGTCCAAATCTGGTCGGGTGCGCCAAAAATATCTCTGAATTTGCTAGATAGGATTCAAAACCGTGCAATAAGACTCATAGGTGATGCTAAGTCAAGACCCAGTCAATTAGCAACCTTGAACACCGACGAAATGTCTCCTGTCTCACCTTGCTCTATCGCTATTTTCAACACCAATGATCCATTGAAATTGCCAGAAGCATTCAGCCCCTTCAAACCTTTAACACCCGTCTTGCTACAAATGCTCATCAGTTTACCCTCAAGCAAACTTTCCTGTCATAATAGAACCGTTAACTTTTTGTCAAAACACATGTACTGATCAGTGAAGAATACTAGTCAGTTTGGTTTCAGTTTGCAAACTATTAACATGGAGTGGGGTGTTAAAGAGAATCGAGTCTGGGGAATAGCGTTGCATAAGTGCGGAAAGAATGCTGGCCAAATTTTCGAGTTGCTAAAATCACTCGAAATATCGAGAATATTCGTTTATCGGGTCATTGCTCGCTTCGGCGAATTGTCTAGAGTAGAGAACAGGCCAAGAAGTGGAAGCCCGAGCGTCGTCCGTACGAATGCGGTAGTAAACGCAGTATGTGAACGAATTCGGAGAAATCCCCTTTGGAAGCAGAAGATCATGTCCAAGGAATTGGATAAATCAATCAGATCTATGCCTAGGCTGATTCTGGATGATCTGCATAGGAAAGCCCATCGTCGGTTCACGGGTTATCTTCTAACTCCTCAAATAAAAAAAAATTAAGCTGGAAAGATGCAAGCGACTTTTGCAGTGGCACGCGGACAATGACTATGAAAACAAAAGCTGTTCCAAGGGTTCAACGTGCACATTATCCCGCTTCCATATTGGTTTGGTAACTGGTTTCCCACCATGGTGTCACATCCCTCTATTTCTGTGAAAAAGGCGTAAAAACTGGTGCAAAGGTTTATCAAGAAGATGTGCTAGAGGGTATTGTAAGGGTTTGACCAATACCCTTTTCAATGAATAGAGATGGATCTTTCAACAGAACTTTGCTCCAGCACACAAAGCCAAAACTATGCAAGAGTGGCCCAGAGTCAATATTCCTGGCTTTATAGGAGCAAAAGATTGGCCGTCGGCGAGACCTGATCTGAATCCACTGGATTATGGTTTGTGGTCTGAATTGGACAACATAGCCGGTAAGACTCCCCACAGAAATTTGGAAAGCCTTAAAACGGCATTAACTAGAGCAGCGTCCATGATTTCCATGGAAACCGTACGTGCCGCTACAGCCCAATGGCCACCCGTTTGGAAGCTTATGTTAAAGGAAAAGGCAGTCATTTCGATTGAATCCAATTTTTTTTAATAATCAATATTGTGGTCATTTGTTATGAAACAATTTTGAATACAATATGTTTACTTTTTTTTTTTATAGCCTTTTATATTTGTAACAGAACTTATGGCAGGACTATCGTGATTCTTTCCTAAGCCGTACATCTCGGTAGCCATTATAACCTTCAAACATTCAAAACGAACTTACATCAGCACCGCTAATTTAAAAAAAAAAAAAAAAAGTTCGACCATATTTTGCACGAAATGCAGGCCAATCGTTATTATTTTTAAAATATTTCTCAACAATGAAAACGCGCATTTTTTTCGTGTAGCGCTGTCTTTTTTTCGTTGGCAACACTTTGCCGCTCAAATGGCGCAAATTCGGAATCTGGCGCATTCAATGGGGAAATAAAAATAAAACATTTTTTGTGATTAATACGCCCCTATCAAAGCGAAAGTTTTGAACACAAGCAAACTAGACACCTTTTCCTTTACATCTTTATCGCTATATCAATAGATTTTATAACACTTCTCTATGCATCATATGTTTTTAGCCAAATGATAATTGTAATTTAATCCCATTCAGGATTAAGCACCTCGCTCTATTGGTTTTAATAAAGTTATACGAGTATGTAGTATTTGTAACCAGTCTACAAGGTAATACTATGCGACTTCATGTTATGAATGTTTTGAATGACTGGTACTGTAACAGACATAGATATTCTGAGAATTGCCAATAATTAAAATGAACTCGTAAATGATGCCGGTATGGGTTTTCACGAAATTTATTTACAAACCACAAATGTGTTTGCTTTATTTTTGTTTATTTTATTTCCTGTTTTTTTTTTTTATAGTGGCGATTTCTCGTATGCGAAAATTCGCGAAAAAGAAGGGAAATGCGGAAGTTATATTCTTCGTCAGTGCGAAAGAGAATATGATGTCTATTACATTGATATCAATACAAAAGGGTAAGGAAGTGAGTTAAAATTTGCTGAAAACAAAATATTTACTGTTTTGTTTTCTTTTAGAACACAAACGGAAACGTTTAAAATTACAAGGGACCGAGATAAATGGCAATTGCATATGAATGATAGCGTACGTTGTTTTAATAAACCAACAGACTTAGCCTTAGGAATACCTACAGCTTCCGAGAACAAATTTAGAATACCGCCATCATTAAATGGTAAACAAATTATTTTTAGTATTGTAAAACAAACAAAGAAAAATTGCAGATATCAATAATAAATATTTGTTTGTTTATAGATAAGCCACCATTGTTATTGTTATGCTTACCCAGGAATCTGTTACCAAAAAAGACTGATAACGAAATTAGTGAGGCTCAACTTCAGCGCCAACGCGTGCAAATCTTTGATCCAAAAGAAGACTTGCAGTGGTATACAAGTAAGTGTAAATGAATTTTTATTTATTTATTTTTTTTTTGTTGTTTGTAAACAAAATAAACAAAACTTTTGTTTTCATTTTGAAAATAGACTCTGAAAGAGAATGTGATGGGGGTAGAATGAATCGAATTCAAGCGGACTGGATACAACCAAAAGATGTTAAAGATGTTGAGGTGACGCTTAAAGTTTTAAAGTCTGAATCTGATTTTACGGTAAGTAAAGTAGTGAGTGTAAACTTAATTGAGATCTGTTGTATCTGTCTGTAACAGCAGAAACGTGATCTTTTTTCAACGTTGAATTGGTAGGTGTAAACAACTCAAAATCGGATTAATGTTGCGTAAATTGGGCCAATTCGCGCTATTTGTTTACAATTCAACTGTGATGTGGGATTATTCATCGTTAAATTTACATACAGTCAAGTGCAGGTAATTAGAAACGCCAAATAAATAAATTCTTATTTTCCCAAAAACGCATACGTTTTCACCTTAAGGAACTGTGCAGTATCTTCATGAAATTTTAAGATGATTTTCCTCTTTTACTGTAGAATAGGGTACACTTATAAAAAAAGTCAGGGAATTGGCATAAAGTACCGTTATCTTAGCCACTATACATCACACAAGAAAAAGTTAATTAAAGTGGTCGTGCACATAATTAGAAACGCGCGCATAATTTGTGTTCATTTGGTATTTTAGATTTAGCATTTTTTATTATTAAATATAAAGTATAATAATTAAACCTTAGGGCAATAGGCAATGGCAAAAAATCCATCTTGCAACGTCGAGATCAGAGTGCTCATTTTAAATTTGTACGACTACGGAACAAGTTATGGTCAAATTGCGAAGGCGTTAAAACGTTCTAAAAAGAAGGTTTTTAATGCGGTACAATATTTTAAAAAGAATGGTACCGTCTAAAAAGTTAGCCGTAAACTTCGAGTGAAAGTGACTACCCACCGAGAAGACCAACTCATTGTTCGGAATAGTAAAAAATTCCCTCATGCCACTGCTAGGGAAATCCGAACGAGAGTATTTGGCGAAAATGATAGCGGACCATCGGTAGATACAGCAAAACGAAAGTTGCTCGACGCTGGGCTCTTTGGGCGTATAGCAAGGAAAAAGCCACATTTGACCGAGCAAAAGCGCAAGAAGAGGTTAGTGTTGGCTAAGAAATACAGGCGTTGGACCGTTGCTCAGTGGAAAAACGTTTTATTCAATGACGAAACAAAAATAAACCGAATTACATCTGACGGTAAAGCCATTGTACGCCGCCCCAGGTCAAAGGCATATGATCCAAAATACACCCGCCCAACGGTTAAACAGGTGGAGGAAGTATTTTTTTATTTGGGGTCCAATGTCGTGGCGCGGTATCGGTCCAATTAAAAAAATAGAAGGGCGTATGGAAATATTGCAGAATACAATGCTGTCATACGCTGATGACCACCTTCCCATCACTTGAAGATTTCAGCAGAACAATGATCCAAATGATACAGCGAGATATACAAAAAATTGTCTGGAAGACCAAATGGTGACGGTCTTGGACTGGCCCTCATGTAGTCCTGATCTCAATCCAATTGAAAATTTATGGCAACACTTAAAAAGACAACTATCCTTCAAAAAAATTGGAAATCTTAACACTCTTGTTGAAGAAACGAAGGCTACCTGGGAAAACAACTCCACAAAAGTTGGTGGAGTCTATGCCCCACAGATTACAAGCTGTAGTTGAAAATATGCAACTAAATATTGAAATATATTAATTATTTTAATAAAAATTAACAATATTCCTTTCAAACGTGTCAGCGTTTCTAATTATGTGCACGACCACTTTAATTAACCTTTTCTTGTGTGATGTACAGTGGCTTAGATAACGGTACTTTATGCCAATTCCCTGACTTTTTTATAAGTGTACTCTATTCTACTGTAAAAGAGGAAAATTATCTTAAAATTTCATTAAGATACTGCAGAGTTCCTTAAAGTGAAAATGTATGTGTTTTTGGGAAAGTAAGAATGTATTTATTTGGCGTTTCTAATTACCTGCACGTGATTGTATGTGTACACTCGTAGAGTTATCTAACTTCTTGCTTTACTGCAATAGTGAAATATACAGTGTGTCCCCTAATTCGATGACGATAATTTGGGAAATGATTTCTGAGCATATTCTAAGAAAAATATATTGGGTCTACAAGTAAGTTTCCAGCGTTTGTCAGAGATGGCGCCACCAGTGGATCCCGCGCAGAAATGTCAGACCCCATGTGTTTTATTTGTAGGTTTTGTATCTGTCAACAACTTTGCAGCGTTATATTTGAGCAGTTCTATCGGTGTCGTACATTTTATCGAGCAAAATCATGGCAAGTTTCCAGCCAAATAAACGTCATTTGCGGGAAGCGCTGCTTTTATTCTTTGGTATGCATATGGTGGGATCAAAAGTGTGTCGTATACTACGAACTGCTTCCAAGTGGTGAAACCATCAAAGGACCATTATATCGAACCCAACTAATTCGTTTGAAGCGGGCATTAAAAGAAAAACGGCCAGAATATGGGACCAGGCATGAGTCTGTCATTTTTCATCACGACAACGCCCGGCCACATGTTGCGGTTTCGGTGAAAAACTATTTGGAAAATAGTGGATGGGAAATTCTGCCTCACCCGCCTTACAGTCCAGACTTGGCACCATCTGACTACCACTTGTTTCGTTCGATGCAGAACGCTCTTACGGGAATACGCTTCAGCTCAGTAGAGGAAATCAAAAATTGGCTCGATACGTTCTTGGGCTCGAAAGACGAGAAATTTTGTTGGTCTGGAATTCATAAATTGCCAGAAAGATGGGGAAAAGTTGTAGCTTCCGATGGACGATACTTTGAATAAAGCATTGTAACTATGTTTTCATAATAAAACTTCAAATTTTGGAAAAAAAAAAACGCTGGAAACTTACTTGTAGACCCAATACATAGTTCTACAATAAGGGTCTATCTCCAATGTTGACATCATTTATCGAGGATTTAAGAAAAGGCTTACTTTGATGTACTCTAACCCTTGTCAACGGAAATTGCTCTGTTAGTACTAATGGTAAAAACTTCGGGTAGAACTTTATTTTTAGAAGAAATACCAGCCTTTATAACGGCGTTTAAATAAAGTTGATATCTTGTTTGAGTTTTTAGATATCCAATTTCTAAGCCTGTCCCGTTTTCATTGCCCATGCTAATTTTTGACTTTGAGGTCACTTTTCTCCAGAAAATGCCTAATTACTAGATGGAGTGAAAAGTGACCTCCTTGACCGCCAGAATGCGCTGCTACTGCAAAGAAGGTTATGGTGCCTTGAAGTCCGTTCATACTTAGGCAGACATGCCAAATTTCAGTGCGATACTGTCTTTAGTTTTGTTTTGACAGCTGATTGTTGTTTTACTATTTTTTTCTTATGAAAGTAACAATAATAAAGCAAAAAATCATCATCTTCATCAAGATTTTTTACCGTTTCTAACAACAGTTGACAATACATACTCATAAAAATGGTTTTCCACGAATTACAAATTTTCCAATATTTTTTTAAAATTGTATAGCTATTAAAGAGTTTTAAAGCGTGCTCTTTTATTTGTCTACCTGTCAAAACCCTCATTTCCTAACCCTGTTCTTTAAAAGTTCTCAGAAGAGTTAGGTTTAGGATATGAAGGCCTATTTGGAAAATATGTAGTCTGAGCGCCTACTTATCGACTAGTGGCACTTCTTTGTTGCAATTCAAGGTTGCAACACTTTTCATTTGAACGGTCTTTGTTATTTCCTATTTCTACATGTGATCTGCCTCGATTTTCGAGTATGTTTGTCACAGGACTCTGTGCAGGTATCCGCTTTGATTTGATCTTCTGATTGACCGAACTAATGTCAAAGGATGTTGTAAAACAACATCTAAATCAGTGGTTTCCTATTCTTTTTTAATTGTATATGTATATTGTATATAAAGTAATACGTGTTTTTTTTTAGGAATTTATGAAATTAGCCAATACCTGGAGTCGGATGCCTCCTTCGGAGTTCATCAAGCTTTACGGTTTAACACTACAAACTCCATACACAATGATAATGGAGAAAGCCAAATTCGGACCACTTGGTGAATTTTTATATAATCTTAAGGAAAAAGTCCCTCTGGAATGTCTGCTAGATGCAGTGCATGGACTGGTAGTTGGTATTGGGTATTTAGTAAGAAAGAACTCATTTCAATCGTAAATTTGCATTAACTGTATTTTTATTGTAGCAAGAGAAAGAACTGATTCACGGATACATTAGATGTAATTATTTAATGGTGACCAAATTTGACCCAAAAAAACATATACTCGTTTCCAAAATATCGGACCCGGGACTCCCAAAATCATATACACCTCAAGAGTAAGTTGTGTTTTTATATTTATTGCATGATATTTTTTCACATAATTTTTTACCAAAGTCTTTATATCTTTCCTCTGAAACGCAATTACTGTTTTATTGTCGGTCAAACTCTTGAAGCGTTCTTGCGCTCACTAGACTAAGTTTCGTCTTGATCGCAGGCCAACATTTTGTAAATTGTAATTTCGATTTTTCGTGTAAAATCTCAATTTTTTTTGTATAATTGGCGCGCGCTTTAGGAATTTTGTGTACACCGTTAAAGTATTGGGTTGTACCACATGAAATAAGTAAAAATTGAAAACCCAATATTATTTTTCCGTAAATTTTTATTCAATCAAAATAGGATCCGTTGGCATTTAGTGCAGTAGAAGTGCTGAAATCTTCAAAGGCTTTTATGAGCTCTGCTCGGTTCCGGAAGACCATCTGCCGGCAAAATGAGTCCAAATTACGGAAAAGATGGTAATCAGGAGAGTACGGTGGATGCGGAAGAATTTCAAATCTCAACTGCAACGGTCTTTGCCCCGTTACTTGTGAGGTATGGGATCTACCATTGTCATGCAAAACGATCGGTTGCTTTTCAGCCAATTTGGCATACAATATGTCGATTTCCTCACAATATTTGACAGCGTTTATCGTTTCTCCTGGTTGAAGAAATGAAAAGTGAATTGGTCCTTTCGATGTCCACCAAATTGTCACCGTAACCTTTTATGGGTGAAGATCGGGCTTGGGGGTGTGTTTTGGTTTTTCATCTGCATCCAACCATCGGCCAGATCTTTTACGATTATCATACAGTATCCACTTTTCATCACAGATGTCTATCCGGTGTAAAAACGGTGCAGTTTGGTTTCTTAATGTAAGCGATGTGCAGATTTCCAGGTGCCGTAGTTTTATCGAGATTCTTACCTTTCCTATGAGAGAAAGGCTTCGACTTATTGTCATTGAGAATACTCCCATGCTTTGTGCAATCTCCCGCACCGATTTCTTTGGGTCCGCATTAGTCCATTGCTCTTAAAACATCGTCGTCAACTAACGATTCCGGCTTCCCACGTGGTTCATTTTCGAGGCTGAAATCTCCCGAACGGAACTGTCCAAACCAACGTCGTATTGTGCGTTCGTTTACCGCTACATCCCATTTTAAATTCGTAAAGGAAGAGGGTCCGAATTTGAACTGCCAACAGCATGGTAAATAATTCGTAGAAAAAAAATAATGGTACTTGTAACGAACCCTAAAATTCTCACACGTCAAGCACACGTACCATTTTATTTTACAAAAAAAAAGAAAATTTAACGTTCTGGCACAGATGTTCACTCGAGAACTTATTTCCGACTGAGCGAAAATCGGACATTTCATGTGGTACAACCCAATATTTAGCTGTGCAGCGTGTGCCCGCACGAAATTTAGTGTTAAGCTCACTAAATGGACTGTACACAACTTTCTTGATATGATTTTATTTAGATACATTTCACTTACAATTTATTAGCAAGATACACTTTTCAGTTTAATTAGCAAGATAATTTATTTAAAAATGATTAAAGCGCGGGTAAAATAATGAACTTTGACGGATTGATATCCCTCTGGTTCTAGTTGGATTGCCTCGCAGATCGTGAAAGCACTTTGTTGCTGACAGTTTTTGAGTTCAATGAACTACATGGTTGGTGCATCTTCCAAGGTCGACCTGCGTGGGCGCCCGTAGATATGCAACGAGAAAGACACCTGCGCATTGCCCGTTGGTATGCAATACGTTAAAATTACTTTTAACCAATGCCGTCATCGCCGACATCGCGGCTGTTCCCTCCCGCCATTATATCATCGACGTAAGTATTTTCAAGGATAATTTTTGAGCCTAACCTAAAATCTCTACCTTCATCACAAAAAAGTTGCACATACTATAACAAATGTTACGGTTAAAAGCTCGTACTTCTGCAATGTTTCTGACTCCGAGCTTCTCCATACAACGTTCGGCGCGCTTCGCCCATTTTACGGTCGCCATAATCGTCCTACGAGAGGACTATTCGCAGTGTGGTGGATAAATTTGAGTCCACTGATTTCAGTAAACGGCAAACGACGAAAGACAAGATCTGCCGAAAACATCGCCGCTGTCCGTGAGAGTATGCAGGAGAACTCGGCCTTTCGCAGACCACAGCTTGGCGAATTTTGCGTCGTGACTTAGGCCTGCACCTATACAAAATTCAACTGACCCAGGAGTTGAAGGTAAACGACATAGACAACGACGTGTGTTCGCTTAATGGGCTCTGGAGGAGTTGGAAACTGACCGTAATTCTCATCGAAAAATCGTCTTCAGCGATGATGCCCATTTCTGAATGAATGGGTACGTCAACAAACAAAATTGTCGAGTTTGGGGCGATACCAATCCACATAAGACCCAAGAGAGTCCAATGCATCTCGAAATAGTCACTGTTTGGTGTGGATTTTGGGCTGGCGGCGTCATCGGTCCATATTTCTTTGAGAACGACGTTGGCCAGGCCATCATCGTCAACGGCGAGCGGTATAGGTCGGTGATTACCAACTCCTTTTGACCTGAATTGGATGATTTGGACACCAACGACATGTGATTTCAACAGGACGGCGCTACGTGCCACACAGCTCAGGCATTGGAAATCTGCACGAGCGATTCGAGGGCATGGTCAGCTCACGCGGAGCTGATGTGAACTGGCCACCGAGATCGTGCGATTTGACCCCGTTAGACATTTCTTGTGCGGTCTATACGAATAAGCCACAAACCACAGCGGCCCTCAAAGCCAACATAACCCATGGCATCGGTCAAATTCAGCCTGATTTATGCGCCAGAGTCATGGAAAATTGGACATTTCGGATGCGCTTCACCCAGAGAAGCTGCGGCGGACATCGAAACGATGTTATATTCCATACATAATGGCATCGGTAGCCCTTTCAAACGAATAAAAAAATTCGATGATATCTCACACACACTTTATTTTATTTAAATTTTAAGATAGGAAGCGCTTAATGAAAGGCCCTTTATTATTCTATGAAGATCTGCACCTTCCTAGCGCAGCTTCATTGCTTTACCGCTTCTTTTTCTTCTCTCAGTGCTTTCTGGTTTCTGTTGTCTGTTTTCTTTTTCTCTTGTTTTTACCTCCTTTTCTGCCTTTTTTATACTCTTCTATAAACCATTAACGGGTTTAGGCCCAGCTTTCTTTAACGTTGGTACGTACAGTGTTGTGCAAAATATACCGGATTTTTATCGAACATTTTTCTTTGGTGAATTTTAGGGAACAGAAAGAACCTAAGTAACATCTGTTGTCAATTTAAGAAAACTTATTGTGTAAGTTTACAAATAAAATAAAAGCAAGGTTTTGCGATATGTTTTATTATACCAGAAAAAAAAGACTTAACTTAAGTCGGTAACGGCCTGTGCAAAACGTACCGTATATTTGTTATACTTAATATTTTGTCCAGTAACCGTTGTTTTAAGACCTCCTCGAATCTTTTAGGCATGGACGACACTAGATTTCTTTTGGAGTGTTCCATCTTTAGTGACGTCATAAGTGCGTTTTTGGACGTGTGCGTCTTTGACCCTACCCGGTCTTTTTAAAATGACCTACAAGTTCTCGATAGGGTTTAGATCGGGCGATTGAGAGGGCCATTCCATCTTAACCAACCTTGACGAATGTTTGGGTCATTATCATGTTGATAAACCCAACGCAGTGTCATCTCCTCCTCAGCGTATGGTAGTATTACGGATTCCAGTATATCCCTACACAGAAAACGATGCATAATATCACAAATCACATGTATTGGTCCACATCCCGCACCAGAAAAACATCCCCACACCATAATTGAACCTCCTCCATGCTTCACGGATGGACGACAATGTCGTGGCTGAAGACGTGTCCCTTCTTTCGTCTAACATGAATACTTCCGTCGGAAGCAATCAAGTTAAACTTACTCTCGTCGCTAAAGAGTACAGTTTTCCACTTTGTTGCTGACCAATTCAAATGGTTTCTTGCGAATTCCAGTCTAGGAAACGATTAGCGTTAGCAAAGTAATCAAAGACTTACTAGAGGAATAAAATTGTACCTTTTTTGTCTATGCTTAGCAGTAAGTAGAGGCTTTTTCGCTGGTCGAAAACAACAAAAACCAGCTTCTCTTAAACGCTTGCGTACGGTACTTGCTTCAGTTGAAAGATTGAGGTCACTGATAATCGATCTTGAAGGCAAGAAAAGGTCGTTAAGAATCATTTTCTTAATTTGCCGTCGGTTCGGAGCGTAGTTTTTCTCGGACGTCCTCCACGGTGAATGGTTTCGACCGGTTTTTCATTCCGAAAATTTTTTATAATGTCAAACACTGTCGATGATGGCATTTAATATTCGTTGGCTATAGATTTTTGTTTTAGCCCTGCCCTGAAATCCACTTCCACAAGATTTTTAACGACATCACTGTATTTATTTTTAGCCATTTTATTAGTAAACAAATTGGAGACACCTGATTTGGCAAAACTCTAAAAATAATGATAGCAATGCCTTATTTTTTTTTTCTATTAGTAAACTTATTCAATAGGTTTTTTTAAATTGCCAAACAAATGTAACTACTGTATTCCTGTCCGCTAGAATTCTTCAATGAAAAATGTTGAGGAAAGATCCGGAATGTTTTGCACAACACTGTATATTGGTGGTTCTTGTCCTCCGCCAATTCCTGCTTTTGGCACGTACTCCTCTTCTATGTGTTCAACCGCGTGTTCTAGTGATCCGTTCAGACTGGCAAACAGCTCGCCAAGTTCCTGATTGAATACGCCGACATCCGGTTTCGGCCCACTGCTTTGTCCTATCTATTTTTACGAAGTTGGCAGGATCAACATGTAATGTCTGTTCCTATATCTCTACTGGTGCTGTACAAAGTGCAGCACGCTAAAAAAATGTGGCAAGGTTGTTGCAATTAGTTGAATCAAAGCTCATAGTTAGGCTAAGGTTAAATTCTATTTTTAAGAACCGGAGTATTTATACTTCAATCGTCAACACCAAATGTTTACAAATAATTAGGCATCCATTCATAGTTCTATTTGCTTACTATGCTAATTTTAGGTTCACCACTGGCTTAGTGTTACGGGAATCACCTCCCGCGTCGAGTGTATGCTATGTGACACTTGCAATTCATTACGATGAGTTTTAGCATAATTGTCTCGTGCTTGCATTGTTACACTACATTGTGGTCATTCCAACGTAGGTTGTTATCGACACTGAGAATGGGAAATTTTTCGATTTCGAAAATGCAAAATAAATTTATGAATATTGCCTGGGTATTTAAATTTAATGCTAGAAGACCAATTCTATTTGGATGGTGGTTCCCAAATAAGGGACGGAACTCTGGGAACGAATATGATGAACAGAGAGTACTGTCGTCACTAAAGGTATATACTGGTACAAAAGTAGCAAACGAGAGATCATTAACGAGTTTAATTCTAAGCTTACTTCAGAGATTCTGTATGTGTGGCATCTATAGAAAAGTATTTATAGGAGCTCAATGTATTACTACATCTTTGTGATTCTAAGTACCTCGGACAGTGAATACCATGGCTTTTGTTTGCTGTAAATCATCTATTACCACACCATTGTCATGACACCGTTTACTTGCATTATTCTTGCTGTTTTTCTAGGCAGTTAGAGAGACAAAACACCAGCCCTATCATCTGCATATGTGAACGGGATACTTCTCCTAAGACAATTAAACAGTTGACTGGTATAGAACATGAAAATTAGAAGCGTTAGTTTAAGCTTCCTCTAAAAAAAGATCGAGTTAATGAATGTACTGATGTACAAAGTATTAGAACTTGGTGAAGCATACTTAACCGCTAATTAAGTTAGCAAACTTTCCCAGGAATTGACTAGAAAATGTCCCCTTGTTTGAAGCAATATTGATTTTCGATAATTAAGTAATGTTTAAAGATGAAACTCCAATAACGATCTGCTCCGACTTGCTTCATAATCGTTTCTATATGATTTTAATAAGAGGAAAATTGCTCACTGTTTTTCTATTATCTCCTTTATCAATCAGTGACACAACCGCCATTTAAAATTTTTTCGTTTATTAGTTCTTTTACGATTACGGTGTGAAGATATCAGAACTTGATTTTAAATCGGGCCTCTAATTTCATCTCCTCCCGGTGCTTTTTGAGTATTTAAACGATATACCTACATCTTTTACATAAACTTTGGCGCACAGTGGTCTACGCATCATTAGTAAGAACATTTTTATTATTTCTTAACACCGTTTATTTCAAATGAATTAACGTTTCGGTACTTACGGACAATAGTTTGCCAAATGCGATGTGAGGCTTAGCCCTTCGCCTTAAATGATTTAGTTCTCTATCGGAGTAACCTGAATATGTATCCCGAATATGTTCCTGTACTGATACATGCACTTGAGTTGTGTGCAAATGGTCCAGTCGTAAGAACCCTAGTGCTCAATCTTTTTCCTTAAGGGGGTAGTCTCATGTTCGATCTTCAAAAAATCGATTTTTTTTTGCAAATTTTCAAAGTTTAATAAGTTGAAAGACCGATACACCAAGTCATTTTAAAGTTACAGCAAATAATAGGAGAGAGCGTACCCTGCAGCTGCGGCGCTCATACCTGCGTTATTGTTTGCGACCCTATGGCCTTGAAAAATTTATACTTGTAGTGTACGACACGTAGAATTTTGGTATTTTGTGAAAGTCGGTATATGCTTGTATTTCAAAGTGTTAACGGTTTGCGATTTGCGGCCCGGGTCAACCCCGGACAGATTTATTATTGCTTATTGCAAGCTTATTCTTAGAACTAACAATTTTCACTTAAAACTAAAGATAAAAACTAAAGGGTGGGAGCGGTTAAAAAAAGTTAGGATGTGAGGCATAGGTGGAAATAAGAGTGTTTTTAAGAGAGAGTTTGGTGAGATGGTAGTCGAAGAGAGGCAGAATATCGTTAACTTCACGAAGCATTCTAGACATTGGCTCCAAGTGTCCGTAATTCGTTCGGTGAAGATTGAGCCGGAAAAGTGGCACAGACCTAAGATTGCGTGGGTTGGTATTAAAAGAAATAAGTTGAAGTAAAGAAGGACAATCGATATTCCCAACTAAAATTTGATGAATAAAGAGAATGTCGGCAACTTTTCGACGTATAGAAAGGGGTTGTAAATTTATAAGTTTCAGCCGGTCGGTATAAGGTGGTAAGTTTTGGCTATCATCCCAGGGAAGACCACGTAAAGCGAATCGTAAAAACCTGCGTTGAACAGCTTCTATCCGGAGGATGTGTGTTCTGTAGTAGGGTGACCAAACTTGGCTTGTATATTTAGCTCTTAAAATTTTTGTATTTTTCGAACGAGAAAATCAGTATACGCTTGTATTTGAACGTGTTAACGTCTAGTTAAAATGGGCAAGAAAGGCACGAAAAGAGGTTAGACACCCAGGAGAAAAAATAAGTTTTAGAGGAAATCAACATATTGCTGAAGAAAAAAACTGATTTTGTTAGTACGTCTGCTCAAAAATTGCAAGGTGAAGACGATTGTGAAGTGAAGTTTATTGAGTTTTTATTTAGTGTTCGCAAGTTTGCAAGCAATGGTGAAATGTAAGTTGTGCAATGGTGATATAGAGTTCTTGAAACGATCACAGGATTTCGGTCGAAGTTTGAGTAATCAAGCTTGTTATTCAATTGTAGAACACATACACATTGCCGTAAATGCCGTGGCTAAAAACATTTTTCAAAAAGCAGTGAAAGAAGAGCAAGAGAAAAATATTCAATTTGATCATCCGAAAAACGAAATTACTGTTTCAGGTGATGGATCGTGGTCTAAGCGTGGGTTTACGTCACTTTTGGATATTGTTTCTCTTAATGGAAAATATTCTAATAAAATCTTAGATGTAATTGTAGAATCGAGTGTGTGTAAAGCTTGTGAAAAATGGTCAGGAAAAGAAAAAAAGTGATGAATACGCTGCTTGGTATGATGAACTTCAGGAGAATTGTACAGCTAATCACGAAGGTAGTGCAGGAGTTTGACGGGATCATCGAAATGTTTAAAAGATCTGAAGATTGTATTGGTGTAAAATATACAAAGTACGAGTATATTGGTGATGGAGATACTAAAACATTTAAAAAATTTTTAGAAGAAGGTCCTTATAACGTCGACCCTGTAATTGACAAACTTGAGTGCGTTTTACACATGAAAAAACGTATATATAGCCGTGTGAAAGAGGCAAAAAAATTACTTAATCAGTACGTAAAAGCTAAAAAACAACTGGAAGCTGCAGGAAATGAAAAGGCTGGAAATCATAGTGCACCAAAAAAGAAGAACGAAATAAAGCTAAAACCGATGCTGTTGACTAATAGAATTATGCTGAAATTATCTACTTATTACGGTCTTGCAATTATGAGAAATATAAAGTCTCTGGAAGAAATGAAAAAAGCTGTGTGGGCAACGTTTTACCACATAATTTCTACCGACGAGAATCGCAACATCATTATTGTCCAGAAGGTAAAACTTCCTGCTGTCAGTTTCAGTAACTCAAAGCTGACAATGAAGAAGACTTTTGATGAAGAAATTATTAAAGTTTTAAAGCCGATCTACGAAGATTTGTCGGACGACAGGATTTTAAAAAGATGTTTGCGTGGAAACACTCAAAATAATAATGAAAGCTTTAATAACTGTGTTTGAAATTTGGCTCCTAAGTACATTCTTACGGGCAAAAAAATTTTGGAAATCGCAACGTTCACAGCAGCGTATATTTTCAATGAAGGCCAAAAAGGTGTTTTGGAAATAATGGATGTAACGGGTGTGCGTGCAGGCACAACGGGCCGATGACACTCGCATATACAACGTAGAGTAGAGGGTGTCTGACGTCGCAAAAAGTGAAAGAATTGCACGTAGATCAGCGAGAGTTGCTGACAATGATGCTTATGAAGAAACCGGAGGTATACTGTACGCGCCAGGAATGGATGATCAATGTAAGTATAACTTTAAACGCGTTTTTCTCGAAATTAGTTTTTATCCGTCGGCCCAAATGATTAAAAAAAACTATTGGACCGATTCAACTGAAATTTTAACACAATATTCTACACATGAACGGTTCTGTCCGGTACCAGAATTAAATTTTTTTTATCTCGATTTAAAACCGAAAAAACAGTCGATTATTCAATTTTTTTTTTTACAAGGCCGCCATTTTGTTATTTTTCACTCAAATCGTTTAAATCTGCTACGGGACAGAATGACAACCCTAATGAATAATAATCTTTTTGGTATTTTGATTTCAGATGATTACAAAAGTAGCAATCAGGGGATCCAGCCACCTACTTTTTTTTTTGAAGAGACCTACTTTACCTCGCCAAAATGATATTTTGCTTTTTATTTAACAAAAATTATTTTGTATTATTCAATAGTTAAATAATAACATATAATTATCATAATAAGATTGTATTTCATTTTCCGCACAAAAAAGTCCTTAAAAACCTTCAAAATGTAACCTCGGACATGAGACTAGCCCGTTAACGTCTGCATTGCCTAGCACATCGTTTTGATTTCAGTTGACGTGCTGCTGCATTCAAGTTAATATACATCTATCGTAATATAAGTCTTCATTTATCAACTGACTCTAGTTTCGCACACCCTGACCAAGTCGTTGTCGCTTTACAGCTGGTAGAGTTCGCTGTTATATCACTTCCTCAAAAGTCCATCGACGCAATTGGGACCTAAAATCATTTAAAATTTTTGGTGTTAACAGCGGCCAAGCATATCTTCATCCGCTTTTGTTAACGTCCATGCTTCTGCGCCATAGAGCAGGACTGGGATGATTATGGTCCTACATAATCTCCTATGACTCATTGCTCAATTGGCTTCTTTGGCCAAAAAAAAAAACAGCCTTTTACAAGTGTAACTTTTTGTTTGATTTCTAATTACATATTATTATCAGAGTTAAGTGCAGAGCCGGGGTAGACTCGGATGAAACCCAGCACATCAGTAGCAGCATTTCTGACAGCTTCTTGTCATCGATCCTACTGATATTCAGCGCTTGATGCAGGTTACAAAGAGGTTTGCGAAAGGTTGGAAGATACGTGATCGGCAAAGGTTCTGGTAGTTTTTTTTGCGATTGACTCCATTCAACGTTAAGTCTTGTTAGAGAATTCCTCTGTTGTTGGTAGCCGCTGGCTGTCATTTATATTTTAAAAAGCTTATCACAGGCAATAACGACGTTAATTTCATAAATTTTGGGATGTTCGTCATATTTTTTTTATGAGTTCGACCTCATTGCAAATTTATCTTCATTGGGACCAATAGCAACATTTCAGTGCCCAATTGATAAAACGACGTTGATTTGGAGTTCAAATACCAAACTTCTTCTTCTTCTATATGGATTGGGGATTAGAACTTCGTATCTTAGGGCAGAGAGCCTGATTCATGGCTAAAGAGACAATATTATCGAACATTTTCTTATTGATGAAACATGACTTGTTTGTACTCGTTGATTCATCGTCTGAACATTGATACTTAGATGTAACGACTGTCTCTTATTTCCCAGACAAAGCAAAGGCTTTGCAAATAAGCCCATTGTGCGTCTCTATTTAAATCGCTTTTATTTTTTTTTTTTAAATTTGCATTACTATTTCGTTTTTAGCTTACCGTGGATATCTTTTGAGCATCATAAAAATTTTAATGCGGCAAAAACAGATAAATGCGCTGACCTTTGGGCATTTGCAACGACGGTTTGGGAAATTTTCTCCCGAGGCAAACCCATTAATAACTTAACTGTGGAAATTCTTGCCCAAAATTACAATCGTTATGGTGGTATACTACCAAAACCCTTCGAATGTTCAGAAGAAATTTATCAGATAATGATGGATGGCTGGAGCCTGGATCGAGACAGACGCTTCAATCAACAAGTCATACTAAAGTTACTTAACTCAAGAAAACAGAATTTATTCTCAAATAATTACGCATCAATTGAGAATGGAGATCAAATGTCAGATAGATCTTCGATAACCTCTAGCTGCAGCAATACAACTGAAGATACATGTAAGTGTACTCATACGAAATTGGTGGTAGGAATTTTATTAAAACGTATGTGTTTAATTTCAGTTCAAACTCTTCTTAACGGGAACAGCGGTAGTGATGTCAGAAGTGCAAACTTCTCTGCGAATTCAACTTCGTGTGAGCGTATCCCGCTCATTCGCAGTCATAATCACAATCCAATGAGTCAATTTAATTCAAATTATTTCGAAGACACACCATCAGTTTTTATGATATCGAATGGTAAAATAATTTCCAAAGAGAAAATCGGACAGGGTCACTACGGAACTGTGTACCGGGGTGAAATTCACTTTCATAACAACAGAAATCCCGAACAAGTGGCAATAAAAACTTTCAAAGGGAATAACATGCGTTTCAGTCAGGACTTTATTAGAGAAATTAGCATCATGAAGGTAAGATTTCACGGAATCCTTAATGTATATTGAATATTTTAATTAATATTCTGTTTTTCTAAAGACTTTAGATCATCCCAATATAGTGAAAATCATAATGTCTGTGGACACGTCCATCATTATGGAGTATGTTCAAGGTGGATCATTTATTGTGCACTTATCTGTTATGAGGCCCAACCTAACAAATAAGGAGCTTCTTGATTTCGCATTAGATATTGCAATGGTGAGTTATAAATTGATTAAACCATTTTAAAAAAATTGCTTACGTTAATCATTTCATTTGTTCATTTAAAGGGAATGGAATATCTGCGTAGCAAAAAGGTGATACATCGTGATTTGGCGGCTAGAAATATACTCATTGATGGGAAGAAGGCTAAAATATCTGATTTTGGTCTGGCACAGGTAGCAAACAACGATGGGTACTATTTTGCCCAAAGCGATCGGGAAATACCAATAAAATGGTATGCACCTGAGTCAATAAAAACTGGTAAATTCTCCTTTCAATCCGACGTGTGGTCGTACGGAGTAACATTGTTTGAAATATTTTCACGAGGAGAAATACCTAATCTCTATGCGCACACTGAACTCCCACCGGTTGACTTCCTGAATCGACTGGAGAGTGGACAAAGGTTCTATCCATTTATGATATATAACATTACATAAATTTAATAAATAAATTTTGTATATTTTGTAGGCTACCCAAACCCGATCGTTGTCCCGACAATGTCTACGATAAATTAATGATGCCCTGCTGGCATGAAAATCCAAGAGCACGTCCCGAATTCAAAGCCATTGTCGATTCAGTTCAATCGATAATTAACGAAAGTGGCGAATGTATTTGAACTTACTCGTATACCAAGCGCGTAATTCCACTTTGTACGCTTACAAAAAGTGCTGAATATGCATTTAAATAGATTTTATAAGCGAAGTATAAAGTTTTAAACTTTTTTACGTACATCAGAACGAATATTCTCAAATGTATAGTTTTATCTTATTCTAATTATTAATATTATTATTTGTTTTTGCGCATTCTAAAAGAATTTACGGTTAAGTTTATTTTTTAAATAAATAAATAAACAATATTTCGTAGTTAATTACAAAATGCCTGACTCTCTTTATTAGCGAACAATCTTTCTATTTTCTATTTCTGAGTGTGTATATAAAAATGAAAAATTAAAAAATAAATCTCTTGCCGTGTAAATTTGTTGTAAATAGTGTATCTGTGTAGTAAAAATAAATTTATTGTTATTTAATCTCAAATATGTTGTTTCATTTGATTTGATAGGCAGATCCGGATTATAAAGTTTCACGATGTGTCAGTTTCATATGCGTCGGCACGTTCTTGTGCAGAAGCAACACAACTGTGATAAGGTTTCTGTTGTCTTTTTTCTTTGATTGCTTTGCTCAAATTGGGTAATGTGTTGCACCACTTTGTGCACTCGACCAACAGTTTTTTTTCGGTCCTGGGTGGCAACGATTTTTTCAATCGAACATTTTGACTGACATAATTTAAGGGTATTTCATTAAGCGCTTCCTATCTTCAAATTTAAATAAAACAAAGTGTGTGTGAGATATCATCGACATTTTTTATTCGTTTGAAAGGCCTACGATGCCATTATGTATGGAATATAACATCGTTCAAATGTCCGCCGCGGCTTCTCTGGGTGACGCGCATCCGAAATGTCCAATTTTCCATGACTCTGGCGCATAAATCAGGCTGAATTTGACCGATGGCATGGGTTATGTTGGCTTTAAGGGCCGTTATGGTTTGTGGCTTATTCGCATAAACCTGCGATTTCAGAACACCCTACAAGAAAAAGTCTAACGGGGTCAAATCGCACGATCTCGATGGCCAGTTCACATCACCTCCACGTGAGATGACCGTGCCCTCCAATCGATCGTGGCACGTAGCGCCGTCCTGTTGAAACCAAATGTCGTTGGTGTCCATATCATCCCATTCAGGCCAGAAGGAGTTGGTAATCACCGACCTATAACGCTCGTCGTTGACGGTGATGGCATGGCCAACGTCGTTCTCAAAGAAATATGGAACGATGACGCCGTCAGCCCAAAATCCACACCAAACAGTGACAGTTTGGTGATGCATTGGATGCTCTTGGATGTCATGTCGATTGGTATCGTCCCAAATTCGACAATTTTGTTTGTTGACGTACCCATTCATCCAGAAATGGGCCTCATCACTGTATATCTAATGCTACAAATTTCTTCCACGTATCTGCGTTGCCTCTACGCAACTTGCCCCACATAAAGTTAACAACAGATTCGTAATCCAATATCCTCTAGTGTCTATCCAATCATTCAGAGTTGCTTGAAGGGCTGTCACGCCGTTCTTTTTGAAAGCGCTATAATCGACGAAAAATCATCAATGTGCTACTTCAACAGAAAATCTTTCAAAGTACTAAAAAACACTGCCTTAGTGTACTCCAACTTTCAGCGTCATCGTACATACTTTTATATGTTAGCCCCATCTGTGATCTCCGTGAACTTTATTTAATTTGCTCCAAATCGATGAATCCGATATGCAGATCGTTCAAAATGTCGCGATATTTATCTATCATTATTTGTAAATTGCTTCCCAAACAGCTGCCTGACTATCATCGGGTTTAATGCAAGTTCAAACATATAACGCAATAATAAAAATTGTTCGACGTTGTACTTCTTTTATCGTTTGTCGCCTGTTTATAGCTGTTAGGGTGCCTCTTCATGTAATGCCTCTCCTTCTATTGCGCGTAGTCTAGTCGCCTTTATCGCCATACTCAGTTCACACTTGAAAGACTTATCGTTTGCTTTTTATTACCATTTTGGTCTCATGGATCAACCGCCACGGTTCTTTATTTATGTCGAGCCGGCCTTTTGAAATACCGAGCAAAGTTTTTATACTGCTCTTGTATATTTCTTCTTAATTGTTCCACCTAGAGCGCAAGTTCTTCTTCATGACTTATCACCTATTTTGAGCCTTTTTTGTAAATCTAGCGCACAGATCTGGTTTCATTATATAAATTGTGCCGCTTTACGTTTTCGACTGATTCCGGTCTAATTAGCTGGTCTCTTCACGAAAAATGGTGTACCAAAAAGTCGGTGCTGACTTACTAGTGATTCGATTAAAATCCTGTACTCTCCGTTTCGCGTTGGTCTTCAATTGTTTGATCAATGCTAATCTTCGTACTTCCGATTCGATTCCTCGACGATCATCAAAGTCGAGCTATAATATTCTTATTTTATTTCGTTCGAGCACCGCTCGCGACAAAACTTTGTTATTTGAAGTCATATTACGAGTAGGCAAATCGATTTTACGTTGTCTTATTACGTTTATTAATCCGAACCTTTTAGCCGTCATTGTGCCGACGTTCCAGTTTGCGATAGCCTTTTGTTTACAGTATAATATAGCTCACACCCGTATACAGACTTCGGATAGTCTCATTGGATGTTAATGAAACTCAGGTTCAACTTAGGGAGAAAACATAGTGTATTTACGAGTAAATGAACTAAATGCGGCAATGTACAATAAAAAAACATATACTACTCAAAACAAAATAGGGCCCACTAAGTTTTTAGGCCCTCATTTGGGCCCCGAAAACGGTCGGTTCCGTGTATGCATGGGTCAGTAAAACGTTCACCTTGTCTTCTCCACACGCGTACTCGTTTATCGTCACTAAAAAAAGAAAAAACTTACATTCGTCTGTAAAGAGTACAGGCCTCCAGTTGTCCATAGTCAAATCTGAATGCTAACGGGCGTAACTTAAGCGCGCTGCCCGATGTGCCCTTGTCAGTTTCGGTCGAATGGCGCGCACTCTGGACGTTGACCATCTTCGTGGAGTCGATTACGTACGATTTGATCACTTACTTGAGTGCCAGTAGATTGCCGCAGTTGATTTTGTAACGCCCGGGCGGTTACGGTAGGCTCTCGACGTGCAATTATTCTTACGCACCGGTCTTCTTACGCAGTTGTGACTCTGATTCTTCCTGATCCATGTCTCCTTGCTACACTCCCGGTTTCTTGGAAGCGTTCCCAACCATTTCGGATAGCTTGCCGCGATACACCGACACGAATTGCGTGAGACTCTCCCTCCTGAAGCAAATTTACCGTTCTTACTGCGTTTTCGATATCCATATAATGGCGAGACCCGGGCATGGTAATCATAATTAATAGCGTTGTCGAAGAAAACAAATACAGAAAGTAAAACTTAGCGGCAACGCTTAGAATTAGATTGAGAAAACAAATGCAGGAATTTTTGCATTAGTTGTTTTTTAGAGCAATGCGCTTTATCTGCCTACTTAGTTGGAGGCAACGGTAAAATTGTAGCTCAAGGTATTGGTAAATACTCATAGACATGCAAGCTATACAGTTAAATACTTCGCTTCGATAATGTTTACCAATAGAGTAATTTTTAGAAGGAAATCCAAATAAATCTTTGATATTTTGTTTTGAGTAGTTCATTTACTTTACGATCTGAAGGCATATCATGTTTTGTTCAAGTCTATCCTCTCCTCTATATTTTATAATACTACTCGTATTTCGCGTATCCGCAATAACTCGGCGATTATTGCCTACCAAAGTTTCAATCGTTCAATCAAGCGATTTTACATACCCCCACAGGACAAAATCGAGCGGCATTAGAACGCAAGAATATCATTCTGTATTGGTTACCACTGACTTGTAAAATGAGATGACTCCACCAGAGTACAAGCCACACCATACAGTACATTTTACCGTATATAACGGTATCTGAGGATCTATTTGCAGATTGTTGTTCTCACTTCAAATACGCCTAAAGTGAGTCTCATCGCTGAATAAAATTTTGCCCCGAAAATTTTTGATCATCTTGCAAATTGTTTAGCATAAAGATTTTCTATTTTCTGAAAATGGTATCGTCTAAGTGAGACTAAATGCACACTCTGTTGGAAGCGGTCCACTGTGTTCCGATCTACGGGCTGCAGCACGCTTGGCTGGGTGTCATGAATTTCATGGGGCATATTTTCTTTCAGCCCCGTGAATTATTAGCGTAGACTTTACATTAAATGTAGCTACATAGTAAAAAAATCCATAGATGCTTATGTCTGGAGACCTCGGTGATCCCGGGACGCCTTTAAAGCGGCTGATCTGTTTTCATGTGAAAAGTGCACGCATCCTTGGAGGTTCTAGCGGTATGCGGAATCGCTCCAAACATGTATGTGGCGAGTAAGATGGATGTGCTTGCAAATTAGGTAAACAATAATCGGTGATCATGCGTCCACAATTTTTGCTGTTCCCGTTAATCGCTTGTCTAGAATTTTCAAAAAAGGTAAAGAACTTTTGGGCAATGTAAATGAGCAAATGGCAAAGAGATTCTTGGATTTTCTCACAAGTGCCGTTCCATCTCACAAATGTTTGTCCCTAATGTTCAACTGAGCCCTGGCTGAGGGACATTCGGAGCTGGAGAAGTTTCACGAAATTTTCGCACCCAAGAGCGAATTAAATTTACACTTGGTCTATGGCCCAATTGCCTTATTTACGTATACAAACTTGTCGATGAGTTCTTATGATATAATAGCTACTTAAAAAAAAAACGCTTCGAAAGCGCATGCACGTTGCTGACAAACCCGCTTTTCAATGATTCAAATGACGCAAATTTCTCCCCGGTAGCCTTTATAACTTTTTGATATGATATTCACATTTTAAAACCTAAATCTGCTACCGGACACCCTCTAGTTTAACTTTTGTTTCTCCGATCAATGTCCCTATTCCTATGCGGTATATCACGGGTATATGGGAGGTATAGAACCCATCGAGAAGACTTCCTTGCGGTACGCCGGGTAAATTGCGAAAACTATATACTGTCGAGATATTATACATACAGGCATAAATACAAGACCAGTTGTAATTTGAACTTCAATTCAAGCCTTCATGAAAGAACTTGTCAAAGGCTTGCGGGGCATCAAGCAAACCCTTTTTGTTGAGCTTTCACACATACGTCGGTGGTTCTATGAACTTGACCAATACTTGCTTCTGAGCCTAAACTGGTGATCTGAAATATCAAAGATTTTGCATAAAATTGGGAGGAGTGAAACCGGTCTAAAAAATTTCATGTCATTCGGTGATTTCCCTGATTTTGTCCACTGTCTCGTAACTTATTCTAATCTTATTGCCGCACTTATAATGTAGAGAAGTTGGTTAATTGATTTTCTAGAACATAAACGGCTTTGCATCACAATCGACTCTTTTTCAATAGTGCTGAATTCACTCAGAATAATTGGCTGAAGTCGTTCAGCGAATCAGCCATTGACAGTTCAATTTGTTCGCCTGTTGCTCGCTGTTGTTTTTGTTTAGCTTTGAATTTCTAGACGACTGGTCTATAATTATGCTAAATTCTTTATAAATAAATTGATATAGGTACTTCTTTTTTATCCATAGTGCTTAACGGTAAAAAATGTGTCGATTTGTTGGTTGTGCTATCGAAATTACAGATTTCTATTCCGTAGTTCATTAAAAAGATGCGGAAGGCAACGGAGCAACGTTTTAGGGACAATCTCACCAATTTTGGTTTTTTTAAATTTTCTTGTTTATTGGGTCGTAATAAGGTCTATCAACAACAAATTTAGCTCGAACAACTTAAGCAACAAGTCAATTTAAAGTTAGCATTTACCCGAAGAAGACTGGATCTGCCAAGTTTAATTTAGTAAAGAATAAGGCAGCTTACCTTTCAGAATGGTTAGCTGAGAAACGAATGGTTAGGTTTAGTGGTTTCCAGCTTTGCCATTCCAGCGATGGAAATTTTGCCATCGTTTCTAATTTTCTGCTGGTTCTATTTCGTTTCCATTTGGTAATATTTCTGTCAATATTGCGGGATGGTCGATTGCGTTTATAGACTGAAGATATTGATTCCATTCACAAGGTTTATTAATGGCCTGCGCTGCAGCATTTGAGAAACAACAACGTTGACCCGATATCTGAGAATAAAATAGTTTCGCATCCGGTTTCTAAATGCATGTGAATGTGCTTCACTAGGTCTAACATTCTTCTTAAAGGACTTACTAAGGTGGGAAAAGTAATGCACATCTTTGTTCGAACATTCGTTCATTCCATTTAATCACAATTCCTCCAATAAAAGCGTTCGAAAGGCTCTTGTTCAATTTTACTCGATTTGCTAATGCCCCCAATCTTGGAGTTTCTTGTTGTCAATCTGAATATTTGAAATGACCCTTATCACAACACTATCAGTCTAATCACAAATTATTAAGATAATCTGACTTGTCAAACAGTCAGCTGTAATTTATAAATTTATCAGCAAACAAAAGAAAAAGAAGTATTTTTTGCTTTTCAGTTGCAACATTAATGATGAGCCAACGAAAACTCTTACTGATTTCCTCGTCGAGAGTACATGGATATAAATATCTGGAACACTCAAAGAATCAAATAAACGATCTCCTTCAAAAGTATTTCATTTACTTTGATTAACGTATTCAGTCAAAAAAATTAATTTTTTAATTTCCTTTGCAGAAATAATGTGAACACCGTTCTTTTCATTCCATATGCATTGAATGACTACGACAAATACACTGAAACAGTGAGCACAGCTTTAAGTGAATGGGGTTACAACGTGGAAGGTGTACACACCAAAGAAAATCCAATTAGTGCTGTGAAGAATGCACAGGCAATTTTTGTCGGTGGAGGTAATACCTTTGTTCTTTTAAAGACTCTATACGAGAAAAGTCTAGTGGACATCATACGTGAACGAGTACTCGAAAATGGCATTCCTTATATTGGTAGTAGCGCCGGAACTAACGTTGCTACCCGATCAATTCATACAACAAACGATATGCCGATTGATTATCCACCCACTTTTGAAGCATTGAACCTTGTGCCTTTCAACATAAATCCACACTATTTGGAAACTGATAATGAGACTAAGCATAAAGGTGAAACTCGTGATGAAAGAATTAATGAATTCGTTGAGTATCATAAACGTCTGGTTTTGGGACTGCGAGAGGGTACAAGCCTCTTGGTAGATGGAGATAAAGCCACTTTAATGGGCGATCGTAATGCGAAATTATTCAAAGAGTGCGTGGCTACTTAATATGAACAGAAATAAGTGAGATGACTAATTTTATTTCTTTTTTTATTTTGCAGAGATAAAGAACAAGTTGAATATCCTCCACATTCGGACATGAGTTTTTTACTTAAATAATAAACCAACGTGCAGTTATAAGTTGAAAGGTTTCAATAAATCCTAAAACGCGAAGACTTTTTTAATTGTTTTATTTTTTTCGTAATATTTATACAATATAAATAAAATTCGAGGACGTCGAAGTATCGCTATTACAATCTGCCGAGTTGATTCTTTGGTACGAGTAGTTTACAGGGTTTTGAGGTTTTGAGGACCGGCCAAACGATGCTCAGGTTCCATTCGCTAGGCATACTTTCAGCCGAGTATATTTTACAAATGAGTTGGTGTATGAGCATTGCCAAATCAACAACTACTTCCTTAAGTAATTCGTCAGGGCGTCCGCTTGGTATAGCAACCTAATTGGTCTTTATTTTAAGTATCGCCTTCCAGACCTCTTTTTAATCTGGTAGACAATGTTGCCGTTCACGTTGAATGATTTATTCTGCCTGACAGGGGAATATTGTGGTTCTACTGTTACTGTCCCCTTCTTTTCTCTACTTGGATCTGTTTGCTATTTGTGTGCTTGGCAGGGGATTTTCGTTGGGAGAACATCTATACATGGCCCCGATCTAGCGTTTCCTTGTTTCGCTACGTGCGCTTGCCGGTACTCTTCATCAAACCAAGTGTGCTGCATTTTTAATGGCTTGCTTACAATGTAACCACTGGTATTCTACGATTGATGAGCGCAGGAGGCGACTCCTCAAAACGTTTTCCGTGGCTCAACCAGACAGCGCTCTAGCGGTCTCTTGGCTGCAATAAAAAAAAAGTAGTGGTCTGAGTCGTTGCTCGGTCCTTGAAACGAAACATTCAGACATCTACAATACTAGTGTGGTGTCTTTCGTCGATCGCAATGGTAACATAGTCTCTAGGTTTTTAACGTAAGCACCTGTCGTGTAGACTTAAGTTTACTGGATGCCCATACATCCATGGGAGCAAGGATACGCCTTGCCATCGCTCTACCGCCTTCATGAGATACCAAAGCAGAACTTGTGTTGGAGGCAAAAGTGCCACCCTTGGTATGGCTCGAGGCCGATGTAAAACCTCTTACTGTTCTTAGAGTCATAGCACCCAGTACTTGTTGCAACTCTACAATGGGTCAACCAACAGAAAGACCCTTTCCCGATTTGGATTTAAACCACAGCCACCATGACGCTCCCACAATAGGGCCTACCTCAACAAATCAAGCCCGGACCGAAATCCGTGGGGCTCCTGACTCCCATGGTACCACGATTTAAGTCCTGGTAGGGACTACCGGTGGTCCTGCAGCCAACAAGATCTATGACTGGCAGCTTGTAACTGATCAAATCGTAGCAACCTTCGGTGGCGTCATCTGAAGATGTTTACGATAAGACCAGTAAATTTGCTCTGCCCTCGCTTTTTATTAGACAACGTCATTGATGGGCGAAGCCTTGATAATTGGGCGGGGGACCCCGCAATGGTAACAATCTGATTGATGTTTTTTTTTTTCGTTTGTCGATGTTAAGATGTGTGAAACGTATGCTACTATGATGACATTTTGGCCTGTCGCCAAGGCGACTAGACTAAGTTAGGGATGTCATGTAGGCCATGCTGCCACAGGCGTTGAAAACACCTGTCACTACGTGTGGTCTGCAGTTCGTTGTCTTAAAATCCATTCGAAAAATGTTACATGACTTGATCTATTGGGTCTACAAGTAAGTTTCCAGCGTTTTTTTTCCAAAATTTGAAGTTTTATTATGAAAACATAGTTCCAATGCTTTATTCAAAGTATCGTCCATCGGAAGCTACAACTTTCCCCCATCTTTCTGGCAATTTATGAATTTCGGACCAAAAAAATTTCTCGTCTTTCGAGCCCAAGAACGTATCGAGCCAACTTTTGATTTCCTCTACCGAGCTGAAGCGTATTCCCGTAAGAGCGTTCTGCATCGAACGAAACAAGTGGTAGTCAGATAGTGCCAAGTCTGGAATGTAAGGCAGGTGAGGCAGAATTTCCCATCCACTATTATCCAAATAGTTTTTCACCGAAACCGCAACATGTGGCCGAGCGTTGTCGTGATGAAAAATGACGGACTCATGCCTGGTCTCATATTCTGGCCGTTTTTCTTTTAATGCCCGCTTCAAACGAATTAGATGGGTTCGATATAATGATCCTTTGATGGTTTCACCACTCGGAAGCAGTTCGTAGTATACGACACCCTTTTGGTCCCACCATATGCAGAGCATGACCTTATTCACGTGAATATTTCGTTTCGGCGTCGATTGGGCGGGCTCGCCGGGCTTTGTATACGATTTTCTGCGCTTAGGATTATCATAATAAATCCATTTCTCATCACCAGTGACAATACGATGCAAAGTTGATTTATTTTTATACCGCTGCAGTAACATTTCGGACATGCAAAATCGCCGTTCGACGTCTCTTGGCTTCAATTCGTACGGCACCCAGTTTCCAACCTTTTAAATGAATCCCAGTGCTTTTAGGCGCAGGGAAACGGCTTGTTGCGTGACGCTCAATGATGCAGCAAGCTCTTCTTGAATCTGACACGGATCCCCATCTTCAAAACTTTTCGGCTTTCCGGGGCGATCTTTGTCTTCAACTCCAAAATCACCACTTTTGAACCACTCGCGGCACGTCGATTCACCAATACATTCCGTCCCATAAGTTTCCGAAAGCAAACGATAGGCCTCAGCCGCACTTTTCTTCATATCAAAGAATAAAAGCAGCGCTTCCCGCAAATGACGTTTATTTGGCTGGAAACTTGCCATGATTTTGCTCGATAAAATGTACGACACCGATAGAACTGCTCAAATATAACGTTGCAAAGTTGTTGACAGATACAAAACTTACAAATAAAACACATGGGGTCTGACATTTACTTGTAGACCCAATACAAATATGTCGAAGTAGCTCAAGCGACTTCTGATGTTGCCATGTACAATACTTCATCTCCGTCAAAATGTCCGTATTGTGCTTTCATGCATATGCACTGAAATTCACCCAGTTTTGATTGTGCAGATATAATTTTCAGTGTGGATTGGTGAAAAGTGTAAGGCGTACACTGAAAATATGAAACCACGCGAAAAACCGAATTGTTGATCCGAGGGAAGTTGGGGGTACGTTAAGATGTGTTCTTAAGCAAGGCCAAGAAGACAGATTAAGGTGTTCATAATTGAGTTTTCAAAGCGATAGATGAAATATCGATCCCATTTATCTCTTTATTAATATCCATATCTATGTAGATCAAATTTTTCCAAAAACTGGTCGTATAAAAGTACCAACATTCATAGCAGCCCACTATCAAAACAATTATCTTGAAATATCTTAGAAAATGTCTATGATATTAGCTTTATTTAATAGATAATTTTATGCCATTAGCGTTTAAATATGATATCGGGCTTATGCGCCCCACGGCTATTTCGAATGAAGCGCAATCTTGAAGTTCAATTTTCGAAAACTTTATCGAGCAACTGGGGCCGTATATCAGCAATAACCCGGCGAATGTTGACTTCCAAATCGTCCAACGTCTCTGGTTTATCGGGTTTTATCAGCATAGACTAGTGACTTCACATACTCCCAAAGAAAGTAATCTAAAGGTGTGAGCTCACAGGATCGTGGAGGCCAGTTCACAGGTCCATTACGCGAAATTATGCGCTCAGCAAATGTTTCCAGCAATAAATTGATGGTGTCGCGTGCAGTGTGGCATATTGCGCCATCTTATTAAAACCAAAGCTCTGGCACGTCAAAGCCATTCAACTGAGGAACGAAGAAGTCAGAAATCATGTTTCCATAGCGCTCTCCATTGACGATAACATCCTGGCCGGCATCGTCCTTAAAGAAACGTGAGCCGATGATTACACCAGCCCATGAAGCACACCAAACAGCGAGTTTTAATGGTTGTAAGAGCGTCTCAACAAAGATTTCTGAGTTTTCTCCACTCCAAATTCGGCAATTTTGCTTGCTTATATATCCATTTAACCAAACATGGACCTCATTGGAGAACAAAAAATTGCGTTGAAAATGAGGATCAAGCTGAATCATGTTTTCGGCCCATTCACTGAACCTATGACGTGTATAATAGTCACGCGGTTTCAACTCTTGTACATGCTGGATCTTATAAGCTTTTAAGCCAAGATCTTACCGTAAAATCTTCCACAAAGTGGATGGGCATAGCTCCAATTGCTGTGCACGATGGCGAATCGGCTCATTCGGATTCTCCTCTACACTGCGCTCCACAACCGCAAAAACTTCTTCTATTCGCATTGTTTGTCGTCTTTGGGGATGCGTATTACCCACCAGAGTGTAGGTGGTGCGAAAACGATTAATGGTGTTCCGAATAACGTGTTCAGGTGGACGATTATGTCGACCGTAAAATGGACGTAGCGCACGATAATTTTGGCGAACCGAACCATGGTTTTCAAAATAAGTTTGCACAAATTGCACGCATTGCTCTGGCGCTTTCAGCCTTCAACTGTTAAATGTACAATCTGTAGAAACAGTGTTGCCAAGTTAAAAACCAAAAAAAAAAACAAACCTTTATAAGCAGGCATTGTAGAAATGCCACAGTGAAACAAGATCGTGCGGAAAATGACTGCTCTCTTGCATAGAACGTAGAACTATTCGATATGAGCCTTATTCTAGGGTCAGTCATTGACGAATTAGGAGACACCCTGTATAATGGCATATTCTTCGCCCATTCCATTATCTTCTACCGCCAATTGTTAACAGTCGCTGAACGCAGTCACGTGATCTTTCGAAACGACACGGTGTTTCTCCAACATTATCACCAACGCAGCATTGATCGCAATGGAGTTTAACAATATTGCGTTGTCGACTATCTAGAACATTCTCGTACATTTTCATAGTATGCGACATCAGCCGATCGAGGTTATAGTTGCCATTTCTCGTGTCTCCTTAGTCGTTATATAGTGAATTAAAAAAGCTCTTCCTATCTCATCATTTTATTGAACAAAAGCGGGAGCGATTTATTTTGCTGCACTGACTTCGGCTTCCGAAAAATCTGCCGATCCCTCTCTCGATAGCCGAGAGAATGGTACTGCCCGGAAATTCTTCGTTAAGGGGTTAGGCCACTCTAGGGTTTTCAAAAAATCGATTTTTTTATTGCTTTCAATGGTCCCTTAGGACCTCAAAAATGATATCCCAAAAGATTATCGCCGGGAAATAACTAGAAGTCCTTGTTTTTCAAAGTATAGTATAAGGCTGCCAGGTAGGCAGCGAGCCTCTTATGACCGAAACGAGAGACTGTATTTTAGGGGACTAGAGCAGGTATACGGTTGATGTTTTTGAAGCTATGTTTCACTCTTTCTATGATAAGGTTGTCAAAAGAATTTCAACTGCAACTAAACTAGTTTGCAAAAACAGTATGATGAAAGCAGCGAAAGATGAGACAACTGTTTCTATTGAAAAAGTACAAAATGGAATTATGATATGGTTCGTCGAGAAAACGTGAGTTTACATCCTCGTTTGGCTTAGTGACTCTTATTGGCAATTACGGTGCAATAATTGTAGACTGCGCAGTGAAATCAAAATACTGTAAGGCGTGTGAGTACTGGAAGTATAAAGAAGATACTGAAGAATATACGGAATGGGCACAAAATCATTAAGATAAGTGCGATGTGAATCACGATGGATCAGCAGGAAAAATGGAGTTCGATGCAGTTGTTGAGATATTTCAGCGATCCAGGGCTTTGTGCCAGGTAAAATACACCCATTATATTGGTGACGATAATTCTAAGACTTTTAAAGGCATTACTGAGGCTAAGCCCTATGAGAATGTCACAGTACTCAAGAAAGAGTGTATACATAGATCACGTTCAAAAGCGTATGGGTACCCGCCTACGTAATTTGAAAAAGAATACAAACGGTCTTGGTGGAAGGGGCAAATTGACGGGAAAACTAATAGACGAACTCTCTATTTATTATGGATTAGCCATTCGTAGAAACTGTGATTCAGTTAAAAATATGAGAAACAGTATATGGGCTACATAAATTATCTACTGATGCAAAACCGCAGAACAATAAATGCCCGATCAGAGAGGATTCATGGTGCTCATTCCAAAAGGTTAAAGCTACAAATAGTTTGGCTGAGTACAAACATAAGCCAGCTCTTCCAATTGAAGTGTATGAAACTATCAAGCCAGTCCACGAAGAATTAACCAGAGTCGATTTTCTTACTCGATCCATCGGCGGTTATACGCAAAACTGTAATGAAAGTGCGGGCATGGGCCCAAAAAATTATTTCTGGTGGTAAAACCGTGTTGGATGTAACTGTGTTCGATGTAGCTATGGATATTGCAGTCACCGTGTACAATGACGACTTTGCTTCAATATTGTAAATAATGAAAGCGATGTATTTAGAAATCAGCCCGAACAGCTACAAAATGTGGAAGCACAGGATACTAATCTAGAAGGGCAACTATTGGGTTGCACCACATGAAATGTCCGATTTTCGCTCAGTCGAAAACAAGAAATTCTCGAGTGAACATCTGTCCCAGAACGTTAAATTTTCTTTCTGAAGGTCCTTGCAGTGAATGTGAATTCACTGATTAGGTTCGAACGACGAGCCGCACTATTTAAGTTGCTTAAAGACCAAGCCCCTGATGTGCTTTTGGTTAGCGAAACTAAGCTAACTAAAAGACACAAAATGAGGCATAGAAGATATGAAATATTACGAAGAAACCGACCCAATTCCATTCAAGGAGGAGGCGTTGCGATCTTTGTAAGAAAGGGACTGCGTTTCAAAAGAGTATACAGTCCTGTAGTACGTAGGTTTCAGGTGCTGGAAGCATGCGTCATATACATCCCTCTCCGTAGTGGAAAGCGGTTATACATGGTGTCTGTCTATGCACCTAAGGCTACTCAATCCACCTTATTCATCTCAGAGCTCGAGACACTTTTTCGATTCCTGAGGCTGGAATTGGAAGACAATTATTTTATTATCGGCGGAGATTTCAACGCCAAACATAGTGATTGGGGAAATAATATACCAAATACTAGAGGGAACCAACTATTCAATGTATCGACTTGGCCTCAAAGCGACGGATAGTCCGTCGTTTCCCAGACATTGGTCCTATTTGGATCTCCTGCTGTTCGACTCACGAATACAACTGACGTGCACTAACCAACAAACTACAAACTGTCTGCGCACTTTCGTGTATGACAGTGACCATTGCGGTCTCAGCACCGAAATAACTGTTCCCAACGAAACTGCGGAATTGGAAGAGTTTGTTCAAAGGTATTCCTACAATTATAGAATACTGACGAGAGCACTCTCCTCGAATTCGCTCTACCCACCGTCCAATAGAAATCTGTCAAACGAGGAGATTGACGGGTATCTAAAACTAATGGACGAGACCATTAAACGAACCATGGACAAAACGATACCTCGGTATCAACACAACGCGACTATTGATGCACTGCACCGACATAAAAGTAGATTGCTGTCAAGACTAAAAACCTTGTACAGACAGTTTACTGACAGACATAATCCGGAGATCATGACATTGAAGTCGTCGATTAAAAACCTCCAAACATTAATAAAAGAAAATTACAGAAATTCTGTAAGTTTGTATTGGAACAACAAAATTCGGGCTGTAAACACCAGCAACCCGAATATGTTCCCGCAAATAAATAAAATATTTCGGAGAAATAATCAAAACGACCTTCCATGTCTCAAAATCGCCCGAACGACGAACAAGCTCAACAGGGTCTTCTTTCCCCGCTAATTATTCCAAGCCCGTTCATTTAAGACCTTATGTTTACGAGATGCCCATACATCCATAGGGAGCAAGGATACGCACCACCCGCCTCTGTCCCCGACGATCAGGGGAAGTATGGAGATGTTGTGTGCGGAATAGCGGCTTTGGACGGCCTGGATGAAAGATGTTGTACTATACGTCGCAGTTTTATTTTGATACTGCAGACTTAGAGGTTCGGGTCCTTCCCAGTGAATGGCGACGTCGCAGATGATGACGTGTCCTGCGTTTTTGAAAAGGACGTCAGGCTTCTTCAGCAAACCGTCTCTACCTCTAAATCTGGGTTCAATTTCGGCTTGCCATCCATGCCGTCGTGCCGCGGTGGTGAGCCTTTTGACGACGTGGTCATGCCTATGTATCCTGCACCAGTGTGTTATCGGGCATGCCTGCAGTACATGGCAAAGGGTTTCGCTGCGTTCGCAGTTGCCTCGGCATCTTCTGGTGTTCGGTGGGTTGGATGGTATTCCCACGGTGGGCAGGAGGTTGTACCTTAAGTGGACGGCTCGGATGTGGTCTTGAGCCGTCCAGTAAGCTGGAGGGTATGACAGGATTTTGGTGCAACCTTTGTTGTTCGCGACCTGCCAGAAAATGATGTTTCCAGGCCATGCGCTTGATACCGTTCACGTAGTTCTTTGGTGTTCTGTCCAGGATCCACCATCTGGTGGATTCGTGTAGTCCATGTTTGTCCCATGGCCATGGTCTCCCGGAAGATATAGTCTGCGTTTTCGAGTGTTTCGACTCTTCGCGTTACTATGGCTGGTATCCTTGATCTGAACTGGAAGATTCCAAGTCCGCCATCCTTCACCTTCGCGTATATTATCGCGTTACTGCAGTGCGAGGTGAGGTGTAATGTTTTCCTAACGAAACTTCGAATCTTCCTGTCAGCATCCTTCAGCGTCTTCCGGGTGATTGTCGGTTTTTGGTAAAACGGGATATACATCGGCAGCAGGTGTTGTCTAAGGAGGGACATCTTCTGGGCTAGCTTCAGCGGTGTTTTGCCGATTTGCTGAAGTTGAGAGAATAGTCTCTCCGTGCTGCAGGGAATCTCACCAGATGGAGTGAAGGTATCGCCAAGGTTATTAAGCTGTTCTTCGATGTTAATCGCTTGTATGATGAGTCCTTGGCTGATGGCTGGTGTCGTATAGGCGTAGACTTTCTTCTTACTCGCCACAGTGCGAAGATGGGGCATTTTGCTTTTTTCAGAATTCAGACTCATGCCCTTGCTTTTGAAGAATTCTTGGGCTGAGTCGAGCATTCTTTCGGCGTCTTCGGGGTTCGTAGCGAGCAAGGTGAGGTCATCGGCATACGCGAGGCAACAAATTTTGCGCTGGTTGTTTATTTGGACGCCGGCAAATTTCTCTTGTGCCACAACGAGTTGATCCAGGATAATATTAAATAACGTTGGGGAGAGCGGGTCCCCCTGTTTAACTCCCCTCCGTATGCTTATGGACGTTTGTTCGATCCCAGATGAAATCGTTGTGGTACCGTTGCTGATGTTGGACGAGAGATAGTTTATGAATTTTGTGTCGACGTTGACCCTTCTGAGGGCTCTAAACAGGCTTTGGTGGGAGACAGTATCGAATGCTTTTTGGATGTCTACAGATATAACGCAAAGGGGCTTCGCTCTTCTTCTGTGCTCTTTAATAAGGGTGTGCAGTATAGTTGTATTAGCGAAGCAGCCGTCGATTTTGCTGAATGCCCTTTGGTTGGTATGCAGGGGGATTCCTTGTAGTCGGCTGTTAAGGATCTTGTGCAACAGCCTTATGAGCATGGAGGAGATGGTAATGGGCCTCCAGTCCGAAATACGCGGCGGGTTACCAACCTTGGGGATCAGCGTTGTGCGACTTCTCCTTAGCTCCTCTGGGGTGTGCTCGAGGAGCAGCATGCCGTTGAAAAGGAGAAGTAGGAGAAGCTTTGGCGTTGGAATTTTTATATTTATTCCATCTGGCCCTGGGCAGGTAGATGTAATTGATTTAACTGCCGTTAAAATGTCCTCTGCTTTGATTGGGCTGGAGATGGTGGTTGCTTGAAGATGTTTGTCCTGTACGAGTGTTGTATCGTCGTGGGATGGACTACCGAAAATCCCTTCGTAGTGTGCTTGGACTTCGTCTACATTTGGTGGCGGGGTGCAGGGTTCATCCCACGGCGTTTGTAGCAGGATTCTTCTTACGAGTGTTTTCGGGTTCCTTCTAAACTCCCTTTGCGTATATCTGTAGATTTTAGCGCGTTTTCTTCTATTCGATAAGCCCTGGAGTGTAGATGTTGTTAGCGGCGTATTCTGGGCTGATCGGATGCGGTGGGGGCGGCCATATGCGGTAGTTAGATGGTCTAACCATGCGTCTAGCGCGCTGGTTCTGGCTGTTGTTGTTGTGAGCAGAGACTGCCGTAGGGTTTCGTCCCGCTCGTCGAGCCCTTCTATCACTCTAATTTCGCTTAGAAGGGCTGCGTCTAAGCTATAAGCGCTAGGCTCGTCCTCATTTGCAGATTCATATTTGGAGGTGCTGGAGGCTGTGGCTTCGGCTCTGGTGGTTTCTTGGTGCCGGAATCGTCTGACTCTATCTCCATAGGAACGCCGTTGTTGCCTCTTTTTAATGGCGTCCCTGCTTCTGTTCGAGATGGTGACTAAGTGGTTCAAAATTGCAGTCGGGTTCTGAGATCCGAACCGCGCTTCTTCTGCAGTCAATTGGTTCTGTTCGTTTTCTGTCCAGAACCTCCTTGGTGATCCACCTTCGGACTGCATTTCCGCAATATAGGCCACCGCGTGTGCTAAGCGCATGTGCTGCCTGAGCCCGGCATATGCAGTATCTCCTATGGTGTTGTTGTTTACCTTTTCCTGTTTGGTATTCCTTTCCACATCTTTCACATATGTGGCGCGCAGGTGTACCTATATCTACTTCTACGGGCGATGCTGGCATTGCCGGACTGCTGGCTTGCCTATTTCTTAAGTTGTATCCCGGCATCGCAAACACTGCCCCTCTCTTGGGCACTGTCAAAAACAGATGTGGTTGTGGTTGGCAATGGTGTTGTTGCCTCCGTTGGGTGTGTGCACTAGCTAACTTGGTTGGTACACCCACTGATGGATATAGCGAGCCTCGGAACCCGAAACCCGACCATCGGTTGCACGAACCGGGTGTCGCCGCGGATTCCCGGCATTTATCGAAGACACGTTCAGTTTCCTTATCGCGGGCACGACCCGCACTGCTTCCTGTGTTCGCCGCAGGTGTTTGGTTGGCGATTTGTATGAAATCCGTCGACCACGTTTGTTTTCACGACAATGGCGTCTTTCCACCTCGCGATTTAATCCGCAATTTTCTTTGGAATCCTTTGATGGATTTTCGCGAAACTTGGTCGAATTGTAAAGCGCGCGTGTACCGACGGATTACAAAAAAAAAATTCTAAAATCGGATTGAAATTACCGTACTTATTCTCTTTTGAAGCGGAGCGCGAGAAAACCACGCCTGCACTCGACGAGAGTCAACAAGAGAGTCATAGTTGCTCCCGCTGTTTACCCGCGCTTACTTGTAGCAGCAGGTATCGATCCAAATGAGGCAGTTGATGATGACAACTTCTTTGTGATCGAAGATCCGCAGGAGAAGGTAGAGGCTATAGGAGCGACTTTCCAGGAAGTGTACAAGGCGAATGACATCATTGGCCCGAACCACGACCTGGAGAGTCAAGTCCTTCTGCACAATTTCTGCCTTCGAAATGAAATTGTGAATTGGCGATTCGAGAGCTCGGGTTTCACCCAGTTCAGTGACGAGAATATGGCAAATAATGTCATCACCAACGAAAGGGTATTACCACCGTTCATTTCGAAGGAAGAGCTCCAAACGATCTTCGAATCACTTAGAAGGAAGAAATCAGTGGGAACCGATGAAATACCGAACATTGTGCTTCGACATCTTCCACTAGAAGCGGTGGACATTTATATCACCCTGTTTAATAATGCAATGAATAATGCACATTATCCAGCGCATTGGAAAACTGCGGTGGTTCAACCTATCCCCAAAAAGGGAAAGGATATATCCAATCCGGCGAATCTCCGGTCGATAAGTCTCCTTCCGAATATCAGTAAGGTGTTTGAAAAAGTAATCAATAGAGCTCTGTCTAGGTGGGTTGAGGACAAACATATAGTTTAATCAATTCGGTTTCAAGGCGGGGCATGATATCATTCATGCTGCGTCCAAACTGGTTTCTGATATCCAATGGAACAAAGGCAAGAAACAGTGCACTGGTGCCTGCCTGATTGACTTGGAAAAGGCCTTCGATACCGTATGGTTAGAAGGACTCTTTTTCAAGTTGGAAAGGTTGGGCATTAGTAAACCACTGCTGTATATTCTTTTTGATATGCTCTCCAGTAACAGTTCATCGTGAAGAATGGCGATGTGACTTCTGCCGGAACATTTAACATTAAAAACGGTCTGCAACAAGGTGCGGTAAATTCGCCGATCCTATTCAACATTTACACAAGTGATCTGATAGGTTCACTTCACCATGCCATAGCGTACGCAGACGACTTAATCGCGTACAGATCAGGTCCAAAGGTTGAGGTCATTAATACACTTTTGCAACGTGACTTCGACAAAATTAAGCGATATTGCTACGACTGGAAGTTGAAAATCAACTTTCAGAAGTCGGAAACCATTCTGTTTAGGATGCCTTTGTCTGGGGCCTCTAGGGATACCAGAAAGAATTGGCGAAAGTTCTCTATCGTCGGACAACATGGACAGCCATTTGCTTGTCGAAATGTAGTCAGATACCTTGGGATCTGGCTAGATCAATATCTGTATTTTAACAAACATATAGATGTTGCTCTGGCCAGAGCCAGAGGTGCTTTGGCCCTTACAAGGAAACTGTTTTATAACAGCCAACTCGATGCGAGGGTAAAGGTGATCTGCTACATGGCCCTTATCCGGCCTATGCTAGTATTTGGATGTCCCGTGTGGTTCAACGTGAGAGCAAGTTTATTGGAAAAGATTCGGGTGTTTGAGAGGGCTTGCCTTAGGGCTTGTCTTCGGTTTTACAGAACACCAGAGTCGGAGTACATAAAATTCTATCGCAATGAGGTCTTGTACAATAGGGCGAACCTAATAAGAGTGGACAATTTTGTTATTAAGTTGACTCGAAGGCACATTGCAAGAGCAATGACATCGTCGAACAACCTGATCTCTGGGGCTTACTACCCTAATTATATGTATCACGAGGGAGTTCGCTTTGACGGCTTTATTCCTCCAAAAACGTTCCTCTATCTAGATAGCAAAGGTCTGATCCAATCTGTCGGTGCCGCTAATCTTCCACGTCGCTCGAACAGCTGCGGACAGGCGACTCAACTACGACAGAAACGTCGCACACGGCAGTGCGCAGCGTCTCCGGTTCAGTAGGGCGGTAGGGAGTCGCGACAGGAGGGATTTTGGTGGCTTTTTGAGGGAAAGGATGCTTCGTCGTCGAATTCCTCCAATACTTGTTAGCCTCATGTGAAACAAATTGGGTCGCCTAATTTTTTTTAGCCATGGCCGGCTTATATAGTTTTAAGTAGGAGTAAGTTAGATTTAAGAAAAAAAAATATATAAAAACAAAAAATGTTTTCCAAGTAGTTCTTAACTGGAATAGCAACGTGGGGCCGAGCGTTGTCATGATGGAAAATTATTGCCTCGTGTCTGGTCGCATATTCCGGGCGTTTTTCGGCCACTGCTCTCTTCAAACGAATCAACTGTATTCGGTAGCGTTGTCCATTGATGGTTTCACCCGGTTTTAGCAGCTCATAATACAGCACTCCCATCTGATCCCACCATATACAGAGCATTACCTTCGCGCCATGGATATTCGACTTTGCCGTTAATTTGGCTGGTTGGTCGGGTTTCACATATGATTTTTTGCGCTTGGGGTTGTCGTAATGGATCCATTTTTCATCACCAGTAACAATCTGATGCAAAAATGACTTCCTTTTGTGGCGTTCCAGCAGCATTTCGGACATGCAAAACCGCCTTTCGACGTCTCTCGGCTTGAGTTCATGTGGAACCCAATGTCCTTGCTTTTGAATATATCCAGCTGCTTTTAAACGTTTTAAAATGGCTGCTTGAGTGACACCCAAAGATTCTGCGAGCTCTTCTTGTGTTTGGCAACAATCTTCATAGAGTAATGCTTCCAGTTCTCCATCTTCAAACTTTTTTGGCTGCCCAGGACGTTCATCGTCTTCCAAGCCAAAATCACCAAATCGTGCAAACCACTTTTGGCACGTTCGCTCAGCTGGCGCATGTTCACCATAAACTTCCACCAAAATACGATGACTTTCGGCAGCAGTTTTCTTCATATTAAAGTAATGAAGAAGAACTCCCCTCAAAAACACTTTTTCAGGCACAAAGTTCGACATATTTGAGTGAAAAAAAATTATTGTTGTTTACGCTTCAAATGAATGACATATACTGAAATGACGTACAATGACAGTAGCTTTCCAACGCATGTTCCAATGGAATAATAAGAATAGAATAATACAAGTTACGCCATCTCTTAGAAAACTGCACGAATTAAGTTATAGACCCAATAGTATGTACAATAAAAAAAATATTAAAGACTCATCGAAATTCAAAATTTACAAGAATTGTTGGTACGGTCTTAGACCCTTCCAAAAAAGAGAGGTCATCTGAGAAACGCTGCAAAGCCGCCATTTTTAACTAAATTATTCTACAAAAATTATATTTAACAGTCAATCATATGCACAATAAACTTCTACCTATGTAAACTCGATTTACTTTATACTTTTCCTGAAAAAAAAAATCACAAAAAAGCCTATTTTTACAGCCTCTCGAGTGGCCTAACCCCTTAAAGTACTCTCTTGTTTCTTGAATTTCACGAGATTTTTCTTTATCAAGCCATAGTCTTAAAATTATTAGCTCGATTGCATTACTTTTAAACTACTAGTTGCTCTATTACTTTGTGCGCTTAGTTCTTCGTCTTGAATTATGCCATTTAGTAGAGCCAATTTCGCTACGTTTGCGCCGTAGCTGTCTTCGTATTTGCAGTTCAATTTGTCGACGAGTTTGTTTAAGTCTGCGCCAATAATAAGCATTTTCTCACTTAGGAAAATGTTAAAAGCTCATCAGAGTTGCGCTAACATATTTTTTTTTCTGATTGCTCACTTCCTACGAGTATATGAGTTTTTTTTTCTTTTTTCATAATTTGCGGGCGCTCAAGGGACTTAAGTACCCTTAAAATGTTTGCAGACAGCGCGGAGGAAGGAAAATCAGAGAGAATGGAAAGAGTGGCACCGGTGAACGTTGTTTTTAAATGTTTGAAGGTTATAATGACTAGGAAATAAAGAGGTAGGTAGGGCATTCCATAAGCGAGTTGTACAGCTTAGGCACGAATCACGATATTTTAGAGTACATTCGAAAGTGGGCTTGAGAGTATACTGATGAGGATTCATAGCGAGACGGATGTTAGGGTTAAAAGTTTGAAGGGGGGGAATACTACTGACAATTTCTATGGAGCACTGGTGGTCGAAATAGCGATAAAACAGAGTGAGACACGAGACATTAGTATCATCAATGAGTTTTATCGCACGGTTTCGAATCCTATCTAGCAGGTGCAGATATATTTTGGGCGCACCCGACTAGATGTGGGAATTGCACTCCAATTTTGGGTGCATGAATGCCTTATATATTGAGCCCAGATCAGAGGACTTGAAGTATTTCTTACATTGCTTGAGGAAACCTAGACATATCGCAGCATTTTTGACGACACCGAATATGTGGTCATTCCAACGTAAGTTGTCATTGACACACATACCGAGAATGGAAAGTTTATCGGTTTCGACGATGCAAGTGCCATTCATGGACAATGGCTGGATGTTTAAATTTCGCTTTAACGACAGCAGATAGCATTGTGTTTTAGAAGCATTAAATTCTACTCTGTTAGTGGTTCCCCAATTAGTTATGCTGTTAATATCAGAATTTAATGAGCTTAACATACGCTGCCTTTCCCGTTCCACAGCCGAAGAGTATGGGCGTGAGTCCGGGAACGAATATGAAAAGCAGAGAGTATTGTCGTCAGCAAAGGAATATATTGGATTATAAATAGCAGACAAGAGATCGTTGATGAGAATTAAAAAGAGTGTCGGACACAGAACGGAGCCTTGGGGCACACAAGCATTTATTTTGTGAATATCAGACTTGAAACCATCCAAGACAAGATAACTTATAATCCATTGTAGAAGAGAGTCGTCGATCCCAAAGGCACGTATTTTCGACAAAAGAGCCTGAAGCCTTGGATGGAAGGGTCGTAAGTGTATTGGGTCTGCAGGAGGAGAGAGAGGAAGATTCGCCTTTTTTAGGGACATGTTGGACAAATGCTGTTTTCCATCTTCCCGGAAAGAGTCCTAAAGAGTAGGATTGATGAAAAAGCTTACGCAGTGGTTTTGCCAACGAGCAAGAGCACCTCTTCAGAAGAAGTGGAGATGTACCGACCATCTGGACCAGTGGATTTATGTATGGGAGATCTTTAAGCACTCTTGCTACTACACGAGTGCGAAAGTGGATTTGTCTCATTTAAGATCCGACGCACTCAAGTGTAGGCAGATACAAAGCACAATCTGGGGGTGTTGAGCTGGCCGCAAAGTATGTAGCAAGCAGATTTAGCTTGTCCAAAGAGCTGACAGCTGAAATGTCATTGTAAATGAGCGCCTGGATGGAGGATGAGGCAGAATTTCTGGTATTTTTGACGAACGACTAACAATTTTTACTACTCGTACCTTTGGGATATTGTAGTATTTGTTTCCTCAGTTTTTGGTAGTATTGGAATTTTACACTTTTAAGAAAGGTGTTGCAGTCATTTCTGGCCCGGTTAAACTTTTTTTGGTTTTCATCTTGAAGGACCGAAAACACATTTCTCTAACCCTGACAGCCTCTTTACAGCTCGAGTCGTACCATTCCTTTTCTTTTGGTTTGATACTCTTCATCCGATGAGGGATAAAGTTTCTCATTTTAAAGAAAATGGTGTCTGCGATCATATCAGCAGCGGCATCCACGTCGTTATCGAGGAAACATAAAGACTAATTAAAATTCCTAAAGAAGCTGTTAGGGCCGCTCCAGTTGGCTTTCTCGTATTGCCAAAGCTTCTTTTTGGAATCTTTTCTCTAACTGCGTGGTCGGTGTACGAGAAATTAGCGGATATGCCGCAGTGATCCGATCGCCTAGAGGCAATAGCACATTGACCTTGTATTTGTCGGTGTGAGAAGTTAAAAACAACTATCAACGTCTGGTGTTCGTGTGGGCTCATTTACAAGCTGGGTTAAGTTATTTTCCACAGGGACTACATTGTGGTGGAGTTTGGTAAGCTACATCACTACGCACGTAAATGGCGAGACCGCGGTGAGTGAAGGATAGTGGCACTAGTTTGTAAGCAGGTAGCTTCAGATCAGAGTCATCTGAGAGGTGTGGGCGGCGATCTACTTGTGTTTCATTAAGTGTCATAACAGCTGGTCTGTACTTACGAGTACAGACGTGGACGTATGCAGAAAAGTGATTACTTTTTAGCCCGCGTATATTGGCAATATCCATTCTAAATTCCCGAGTCATTATAAAGAAAGACAAACACAAAAAACACAAACACCGACGTTACAAAGCGCAGATATTAAGTACAAATAGAGTTGGTTTACCAAATCAAATTGTTGTAGGTATTATGCCCTTACAACAATAGGAAACAGCACACCAACAAAATTCATACCCACAGCCCGGTATCCATCGATTGTTACATACCTAATGAGGTGCTAGGAACTAGCTAATTGAATTGCAATTAGTCGTAGCAAATTTTTAATTCGTTGACTATTTTATCTAGAAGTTGATCTGTACATATATAAGAACTACGTTTTTATTTTTTCCATATTAATACGTGTATCTGACCCCCACTTGGTTTCTGGATCGCAATTTACATATATCGATTTAACGTTGCCGTAATACGTATTTTAGTTCACAACTTTTGCCCGTCGTTGTACCGACTTTCTGGAGGCTGTCAATCGTTGTCAATTATTATGATTTCATTCAGAAAATCCATATTTATTTGACTTGGAACGTTATTATAAAAATTAGTCAATATGAAAAATAAATAAAAACCCTTTACATTCGCAATATAAATACATATAATATTATTTTTCTTTAAAATATAAAACATAAAATCTTAACAATTATTTTCCTCATATCTTCTTTTCTGGTATTTCCTTAGTGTAAATTTATTTAAAAAATATACATAATTATTATGTATTCTTATCGCAAACATTTTGTATCTCTTTAAACCACTTAACACTATTTAACATACAAAAATAAAGTATACAATTAAAACTAAATTTTTATTTTGTTTGAATTTTATTTTATCTATAAACAAAATTACTTAAAATTAATAGAAACTATAATTTCCGTTTAATACTATTATACAAAGATCAATTTGTTTATAAAATGTTTATTTCTATCTATCATATAAATAAATACACAAAACAAATTCAAATCAAATAAGAAATAAAGACTCTATCTTTTATTTAAATGTTTTTAACTTATAATAGGAGTTTCAAACCTTTGGCACTTGCTCTTATACGTAACAAAAAACAAAAAATAACTATACAACAGGGTCGAACAAAATAATAAAACTAAAATTAAGGCAAATAATTGTGCTTCATTTTATAAGCTTTACAATTTAGAAAACATACTACAAATGTTGTTTTCTGTACCATACTATAGAGTTGCGATAGTAACTAATGAATATGTGACAACCCACTCTTAAATGCGCAAAATCTAAACGCAACAAAGTCAGTGATGCGATAGATAGCAAGTCCATTAAAAAGGGAAAGTATTATCAGGAAACTGACGGTTGGTTTAAGGAATATTCAGCATAAGGAGAAGAGAAAATGAAAAAAAAAAAACAGTAGAAATAACGTCTTTCAGCGGATATAACAATTTTACCATATAACCTCAGCTAGTAAACACCTTTCAGTTGAGCTAATGCTGAGTTTCCTAATTCAAAATAGAATGCATGTCGGTAGCCTTCAAAGAAAAAAAAACTGCTTTCACTCAGACCGCTACTTCCTTGACGAAGTTTATCCAGTAACTAGCGATAAGGATTGAATGGGACCTTCTCTGATTGATGATTTTCAAAACAAAACAAAGCACTCTGGAAACCACAGCTTATGAATTTGGTGTGTTGGTTGCCAATAATTGATTACTCTATACTGAAGAAGTTGAACAAGTTGTGCATTGTGCAATTGCTGTTAAGTGACTGAATATTACCACCTTGGTTCCAGAGCAATTTAAAGAAAGCTACCATCTCACAAAATTGTGTTGTCACAGAATCCGTGAATAGGGATATGAAAACCCGATTTTACAAGCAGTTGACGTAGCAGCTAAAGTAACGGTTCCCAGTAATGTCGAGTAGTAGTCGTATGTTTACTTCCACAATATTAACAGCTTTGTTTGTTTCTGAGAAAAAACCCTTCGGTTCAGAGTAATCATAAGGCATGTTCGAATACGAAGTAGAGAGCTACTTTTAACCAGCTTCGGGACCCCTTTAATGTGCTCACAAATTAGCAGATCATCTCATGAGAACAAAGACAATAGTGAAAAGTGGTTTCATGGTTTTCCGACCGATTAACTATGTATGTTGGTAAGAATAGAATTGGTCCGACACACTAGAAGATAAATATCTCATAAAGATGCATTAGTCTCGTAGGTTGAAAAAGGCGAGAAATTGCAGCAAGAGCGTCTGTAGAAATTTTAAAGATACCACTGGCTATGATCATCTCTGAGGTGAGTAGATGATAGCATCAATTCTAATCTTTTTAAAAAATAAATTTCCTTGGCAAGGTTTTAAGTTGAAATACTTGCGCTAAGTCATAGATGAGAGAAATTGCTATGACGATATTGGACATCGAGTGAGTCGAGGTGGTTTATACTGGCGAAACATTTTTCCAGGCGTTTGTGATCGAGACTCACAAGTTTACTTTTCATGAATGTCGTTGGCAGTGTTGGAAAATATATGAGAATTGCAAAGGAAAAATGAGATTAAAATGATACGAATGTCAGCACGAGTATCTAAAACGATTTAATGCATTCGCATTCGCAGAGAAAGATTGAAACTGACCGTATCAGCACATGTACAATATCATAGAAATATTTCAACGCGGAAGCATTCGCAACACAAGTTTCAGCCGAGTTTTGAAATGGGGACTTATGGCAAAATAAACCCATCAACTTCTAAAATATCAGCGAATTATCGGACGTAATACAGTGGTTTCAATGGCAAATTAGTACAGATATGCAAACTTTGTCTACCTCAAGATTTGGAAAAAATAGAACAAATAGGTAACAGAAGATGTTCTCGCATGAATGAAGGAAAGAAAAAGGAACTTAGGATTACATAATTATTAAGCGACACAGAGTTAAGGTTGTCATTAGATTCTTCTGGATGAAATTTTTTTTAAAACCTGCGCCCAGTTATTCAAAATAAAAGGGAAAAGGCAGGTTTACTTCGACCTTGCTTATTATGGAACAAAATCTGAAATATGCGTCACCTTCCTTATTGTTGATAGAGTTTAGGAACGATGTTGTTAATTTGAACCAGCCAAGACGACTAGACATTTCCAAATGAACTAAATACTGTGGGAGATAGGTACAAGAAAACTGTACGGTTTTCATGTTTGGAAAATGTTATCTTGTCTCACAATGTCAGAAAATTTAATCAGACAGGAATGGGAGAAAAATCAAGGCGGTCGCGGTGCTACAAAAACCTAAAAAGACAATATTTAGTACAAGTAAGAGTTGCAAACATTCTTTAACAGATGCAATCGAACCATATTTCTATGGAATGATTTAGTAGCTAGACATATATATGTACTATTACACAAAAGAAAAAAAGGGCAGAGAACATAGAATCGGATTAGTGACATCGTGTGGCATTAAGACAAAACTATACTTAAACATGCAATGAGCAGAATTTAATCCATCAAATCCAATCAAATGTTGTGCACAAAGTTACGAAGGAATCTATATGAATGTGGAAAGTGTTAGACTTGACGTCTATAACTCATTTATTACTACTTCTATTTTCACGATGTATATTTTCTCTTTTTCCCAAGGATCTTTTGGAATTTGTATTTTTTTAAACTACGGGGCAGTATTAAATAATAGACACTACATTTGACAACATGAACATGAGTGTCTGGGTAAGGTCTTTCACATCAATTCGCTTATCAGCTCGTACACAGGTCAGAGTTCTGTGAAACTTTGAAAAACCCAAAACAACTTTACCTAAATTGATTATTTAAAAAAATTTACATTTTGAGCAACACGGTTTCAACTGTAGAGATGGCAAGAAAATAATGTTAACAATAAAACTACATAGACCATGACTTGGTTTTTAAGTCAAAAAAAAAAAAAAAAACTTAAAACTTTTCTCGATATCAAAAGAAATTCCAAAATAAATAACCTTAAGCTTAGAGTAAAAAAAAAAGTGTACAAGTCCTTTCTTACAGAAATGCTCACTCAAGCAGTTACAACTAGACTTAACACTCTATACACGTTGAAAACAAATTAAATTAGAAAACAAAAAAGGAAATAAAGAACATAAAAATAGGACAACAATTTTGAGCATTTTAAATTTCAATATTTTTTTTGTTTTTGTTTTTGTTATTTTTTTTACAATTTTGTTTTGTGGGCGCCATCAATGCCTTCGTGGATTGCTTATAATACTTTTATCTTCAAAGCGTATTATCGCATCACCGATTTGTTTTCTAGAGGCTAAGTGTATACATTTCTTACTACTTAAACTATTTCTACTGCTAGGATTGTCATATCTTAAGGGTATTTCATTGGAATAGTTGTTGTTTATGTTGTTATTATTGTTATTGTTATTGTTGCTGTTGAAATTGTTTTTATTTTTATTACTGTCTAAGCTATAAGCTGGGCACTTGGGTATATCACTTGTAATTTCGAGGAAATTTTTTATGGCAGTACCATATCGTAGATTTGGCTCCACACCGCGTAGAATATGTATTGGAAGTTGAGCGCTAACAAACATATCGAGAATTGTATTAATTGTTTTGTCGGGGCGATTGAGAAGTAATTCGATGTCATTGTCACTGCGAATTATTGGAACGTTGTCTTCGATTTTTTTTCGAGCTAGAAAGAGAGAAAGAAAAAAATTTCAGCAAAAAGTTGGAAAAAAGTTTGTGCACAAATATAAGGATCAAATTAAGGAAGCTCAACAAGATGAATTGTTACAAATAAAATAAGTAAGCAACGCAATGGAGCCTATTGATCTGCATCTGCATCATTCAAGCGTTCGGACTACGTGTAATATGTTTGGAGCGGGTTTTCTGCCGTAGACTTATAGCAATAGTTTATTATATGATGGTAATGTATCCGCCTTAAGGCAGAGACCGTAATCTCAAGCATTTACCATCAGCTAATATTGACATCCGGTTTCTGGACAGAATAAGAGAAACGTAATTAAACAGTGATGACTGAAATGATAAATAACCAAGATATAACTAGATCGACCGACATGCTTCGATCAGCTGGCTGCTTAAAATAGCCTTCTTACACATTTGGAAACAAACACCCTGGGAAACGGATCAAACAGAACGTTCATATAGTAGATAGATATGTACAAACATGGTATCCTTAACAGGGGTAGTAAGAAATGAACTGTTTTCCTTTTTGTTTTATAACTGACACCTCCTGTCACAACGGAGCTGTCAAATTGGTTTTTCTTCAAAGCATGTAAAACATCTGGATCCAAGTCTCTAAAGTCATCCGAATCGGCTGATATGCCAGCAAGTGCGTCACATGACTTCGATATGAGATTGGATCCAGTTGTAATTCCAAATTTCGACAGATCTTACTGCAATTGGCTGGCGTTCAAAGAAGTATTTGAGACATAATGCCAATTTCCCAGAGCTGTTTGAGCACGGAATGTGCTGGTTAGTGGATTATATACAGGCGGCTATGAGGACGTATGGGCAGCATTAAAAAATCGTTTCAGGGCTGAAATTCACGCATCAAGGTTCATTAATATGAAGGTGGCGGTAGATGAGACAGCAAAGGCTCTGCAACAGTTGTGGATACCGGGAATCGCTTCGTGCATTGAAGGTTATGCAGCTATCAGTCCACCAGTTGGATGCACTAGCTGTACCAATAATTGTGTCCAAGCTTCCTACCAGTAGACGACGAGAATGATGCATGTGTTCGGATTCCAACAAAATTCTACGGTTTCTGTAAAAGAGGGCCCATAGTCTTTCCACGGAGATTGGTCGGGTAGCACAGCGTCCGTAATCATCTTCGAACAGAACACAGCACCGCAATCAGAATGTGAAATCTTGCTTGGTTGCAGCAGACGATGTGAAGTGCTGGCATTGCAAAGGGCCACATAGGGTTTCGCGGGAAGCGTTTTCTTTGAACTCAATGCACTTTACGCAACATTTTCACTAATGCATTGGTCATCTCATCAATCTCGTCGATAACCCCCGCGGTGCACGTCGATGGAACTCGATGGACGCATTTAGGTGGGCTTCAACTGGCCGACCCGAGTTTTAGTACATCTGGTGGAATAGATGCACTTTTAGGGGCTGATGTGACATCAGTGGAAACCAAGATGAACCGCATGCTCAGCGAACCCAATTGGGATGGGTAATTGTTGGTCCGTCTTCGACTGCAACCACATCAGCACGCCCTATTTGCAGTCTCGGTGCTCAAGTCTCCGAGGTTTTACCAACTTTGGAGGAACTCGTACGAAACTTTTGGAAGCTTGAAGGAGTTCCTGGAGATGAAGTTAAATATGACGATGACGAGCGTGAACGGATATTTTCAGCGACACATCTCGTATAAGAGATACACATACCGTTTCGTACTGACGTCAACAAGCTTGGGGATTCCTACCGAAGTGCACTGCGTCAATTTCACTTCCTTGATCGTCGACTGGCCGGGAATGATTATTTGCGAGAAAGGTACGTAACCTTCATGCGTATGCATTCCGCCCTCAGTCATATGGAACATGTTGGTCAACCTGGCGACCATCTAAGCAGGTATCTCTTTCTACATCACGCAGTGACCACAAAGTTTCGCGTTGTATTCAATGCGTCAGCTCGAACAAGTACTGTGATATCGCTAAATGACGTTCAGCTGATTGATCCTACAATACAAGATCCCTTGGTAAATATAATTCTTCGCTTTCGTCGTTACCTCATCGCTCTCACATGACGCATTGAAAAAATGTTCCGCCAGATATTGGTGATACCTTAGCATCGGCAGTACAAGCCCATTCTGTGGGGTGAGCCACCTGAAAATGACATTGGGGTCTACGATCTGACCACAGTAACGTATGGGATGACTTCTAGCCCATTCAATGCACGTGCCTTACAACAATGTGCCCTCGACAATTATGGTGAAGTGACTGACTGCAATCAGGCTTTAGCAGCGCGAGACGCGATTTTGAGGTCTTTTTATGTAGACGACTTTTTGACTAGTTGCAATTCCGTTCATGAAGCAGTGCTGTTGGCTACGAACGTCGATAAAATTCTCTCAGCTGGTCATCTTAAACTTCGGAAGTGGAGTTCCAATAGTCTTCGGGTAATTCCAGATATCAAGAGTAAGTTCCAACCAGCGGCTGAACATATCATCGATCCTGCGACAGCTTCGGTGCTTGGATTGATCCAGGGATCCAGGGAGCGACGAATTGCTCTTCAGTGTAAATCTCGTTCAACCTGCCAAATCTCTTACGAAGAGGCGAGTTCTTGGTGAAGTTGCACAGTTGTTTGATCCAACAGGTCTGCTCGCACCAGTATTATAAGGGGCAAGATCTTCATCCAGAGTCTTTGGTCTGTGGGAATCACTTGGGATGCTCCCCTACCTACGGAATTGTCTGAAGAGTGGCTTACATTTCGGAATGGTCTCCACGCACTACGCAATTGTCGAGTGTCCAGCTGGCTGGGCATGACAGATGGGGAAATAACAACAATTCACGGTTTTTGCGATGCAAGCTCAAGGTAATATGCTGCTATCATTTACACTAGAATAACTTGTGCGAAGGTACCACTGCATGCTTCGCTTCTGACTGCTCGCACCTAGGCAGCTTCACGAAAGAGTGCTACGATTTCTCGATTGGAGTTATGCGCATCGTATTTGGACTGCAGAACACACCGTATTGTTTGTGGTCGGATTCAAACATTGTGCTCGCAAGCATCCTGCAACACTTAAATCTTACGTTTTAAACCGAGTAAGAACTTACATCTCCCGACCGGTTGCACCATATTTGGTCGGTGCAAGATCCGGCGGATTACGCCATCACTCCACAACACAACACCATATTCAGCGAAGCAGAAATCTTTGAGTGCAGTGGTGGCTACAGTTGCCTCCGAACCTGCCACTCGAAAGCGAGATGGAGACATCATTCCACTGATTAAACGTTTCAGTTCCCTTTCTCGTCTTTTACGAGCCGTAGCGCGTATCAGACGCTGGACGCCGACAATTTCTGCAAAGATTGGTAGTTGACCCTGAAGAGCTGGATGAGGCCCTGGAAATTCTAATCCACTCGGCACAAGGCAAATGCTTTGCTAATGACATACTTAAATTTCGGAATGCTTCCAGATTATCGAACTCGAGCTGACTACTCTCACTTAACTTATTCTTGGATGACAAAGATATTCTGCCAGTAGGTGGTCGAATTAAAAATGCACCTGTCCTCCATGAATACCGTTTGCCAATTATCCTGCCAAAGTCTGGGGCTCTAAGTTGGCTACTCATTCTGCAGACGCACGAAACAACGCTTCGCGGCGACACACAGATAATGTTACAAACCCTCCGGCATCGATACTGGATTTTTGACGCTAGACGGTCCCGGTTAACCATCAAAACCTATATGGCTATCTTTATTTGTATGGTTACGAAAGCTGTACCAATAGAGGTTGTGGACGATCTTATTTCCCAGGCGTTTCTAGCGACCTTTACGAGATCTATACGGGCCCTGTCGAGATCAGTATAGCGATAACGGCACAGCCTTTGTTGGAGCAAACCGCATGCTTAAAGAAGACTTGGGTATTTGGACCAGTGATGCAAATCAACAAGCGCTGACCAACATGGGAACGAATTGGAATTTTATCACACCCAGGGCTCCGCATCAAGGTGGACTCAGGGAAGCTGCGGTGAGAGTATAGTATAGTCAGTTGCAGTTGGCAAGATCTGACGGAAACTTGAAAAGGATACAAAGGTATTAGGCAGACATATGAGTACATATCACGCAAAGAACCAATGTGCAGTCAAAATTTTTCAGCAGCTATGATAAAGAGAAATAGGTCAGCAGAAGTCATTTCAACTGGAGCCGAACAATTAGTTTAGTACTCTAAGGTTCCCTATTTTTCTACAATACTATCTCGGACATGGATTGGGAAAAATCTTGGAAAAGATGCTACGAGCGAGGATAGAAGAGTGCTGCAATCTCTCTGATTAGTATGTGTTCCGCGCGGGCCGTTCGACATGTATGGCAGTTGCCGAGGTTCTCGGTATTGTAAAGCAGGCACGCCACCCACATGCCGGGGATTGCCGGCATCCTGTTTACGCTCGACGCCAAGAACACATTTAACTCGCAAGATGGGCCGACATCCGAGAGGCCTTGAGGCGGCAAAGTGTACCGGGCTACTTTTGAAAGTTGCGAAGAGGAATTCATTAGTTCGTTGGAGCCGAATTGTTCCCTGAACGAAATCTTCACATAAGATGTGTTCAGCTGTTTCGTTTTCTTTAAGACCAAATCGGCACTCCGGAGAGTCGACCAAATTTATTTTGTTGAGGTGATTGATTAAACCGTGATGTCCTGTGCGGTAACCTACTAAGAGTTTGATATCGTGCCGACTTAGATAAATCTACTATATTGACAGACATTTTTGTTGCGGGGCAGTATGGCTCATTTGGCCTGTGTTAGACCTGAGCTGTTCTCCCAATATGAGATGCATCTTGAATGTTCCCAGCTAATAATAGCTAAATTGACTGCTGATTTAGGAGTGCAGCAGAAGGGTTCAGGTCCATTAAAGGGAGTTTCTGAACCTTTTCTGGCCAAGTCGTCGGTCTTTTTATTTCCATCAATACCCCCATGACCAGGAACACATCCGTGAATATATGGCTGTTTCCGCCTTTGATACCAGAGTTGTAAATATGGTTGGCACATACTGCCTGAAATACGCTGGGACTTTTGCCCATAGCTATGGTTGCATTTAGGTTAGGTCTGTATATTCCAGCTCCCACTCCCAATTCCATTTTAGAACCATCTGTATACCACCTTATGCCATTATGGCTGTTTGGTGAGTTATTGCTAACACATGCTTCTTTGCTGTGAATCTTCGTAGAGAAGCCTTTATTGAAGCACAAAGTTTTTTGAATTCGGTCTGTTACCGCGCAGATCATATCAAGTTCCGTTAGTTCGAAGAGCAGGATCCTTAGGTCCGGGTGTTCGCAAAGACTTAACTCTTTAATTTGTACCAGACTTGCTGTGCTGCGTAATGCCACTTTGTTTATATTATGTAAGCGTAGAGGAGTTAGTCTTATTATCGTTTCTATCGCAGCTGTACGGCAGGTCCAAAAGGCTAGAGAAATGCCCAAACATGCAAGACGCTGTACTCTATTGCGCTTTAAAATGTTGGTCTCTCAAGTGACTTTAGCCCATCTTTTAGACCATAATTGTATAAATCCAGTGAGTGATCTTTGGAGAGATCCCCCCTGTGCTGCAATACATGCGACAGCAACTGCACAAAGCGTTGAATCTATGGTCTACGATTACTTCCAGATATTTGACCTTGTCGGAGTACTCAGTGATTGTATTGTTAAGTGAAACTATAGCTAGGTTTCTGATTGTTCTTTTAGTAAAAGGAACTATGATAGCCTTATTTGGGTTTATATAGAGATTCTCTCTGGTGCACCAGTGCAGTGCAGTGACTTCGTTAGTAATGATGAAGGCATAACCAATTGTGTTGTATCCTAAGTTGCTTAATTTGGTAAGCAGATCCGCCTCCCTGCGGGCAGTCCCTTACGGCTGATACCGAAGTCGGCCTGATGAAGTAGCAATCATCCGCATTTGAACCATCGCTTTGACCCAGCTGATGGTAGGTTGCTCAATGAATGTATGCAGCAAAGCATTTGATAAGGAGTCATATCCAGTATTGTCGACAGCATCATCTATGTCAAAAAATGCAGAAAGTGCAATTTCTTTACAGCGGACGGAACTTTTGATTTCAGCTGTCAGCTTCATCAGAGCACCTTCCGTCGATTTGCCTTTCTGATAGGCCTACTGACATGGGTGCAGAGGCAAGCTATTTCCTAAGCTTTCTCTGATATGGACGTCGATAATTATTTCCTAGATACTCCAGGATCGAGTACTCTGGTACGACGCAATGGAAGGACAAAGAGAAGTGGCTGATGTCGAGAGTGGCCCAGGGATTCTCTGGAATCTCGTGTACGACGGGCTCCTGCTTCTAGAAACGTATCCGGGGGCCAGGTCGAGACGCAGAATATGTCGTTAGAGTGTGAGACTGGCTGCGGGGTCACGGGTTTGAGCTGGCGACCCAAAATATAGTTGTCTTCAAAAAGTAACAATGTCTCGGCGGGAACTCCGACTCACGACTTTGAGAAGCACATAGGGAGGGCGGTTGATAAAGCCACCAAGCCGCACTGTCTAGACTGATGCCCAATATTCGCGGCCAGTCAGGGAAGGCAAAAGAAGGGTACTAGCGTCGGTCGCCAATTCTACATATATTGCTGTACTGCGGCGAGGTGTGGGTGGATGCGCTATCGAGGCGGGGTCTCCGAAAGTGATTTACCTCGGTATAACGTATCAGGTCCCTTCGGATTGCGTGCGCATACCGCACGGTCTCCGCTGCAGCCGTTATGGTGATCGCGAGAACCGTGCCGATCGTGTTACTGCCTCGGGAGCGCAGAGATAAATTTCTGTTCCCGGAATCTAAAAAAGTTAGCGACAGAAGAAAAAGAACATTGGCGTGCTGGCATTAGGAATGGTGCTGAGCTCATGGCAGAAGCGAAAACACGAGCAGTTCAACGCATATCTGCACTGCATGGCAGTGTAAGCATCATTCAGATGCGACTATTGCCCTGCGGTGGAGGATACCGCCGAGCAAGGTGGCATCGGCAACGATAGCTGTTAGGGGACCGGCTGGGCCTGATAATCACAGGATCCGTAGTAACAGGAAAAAGGGAGAAGCAAGGGGTGGATATGGTTGACACAGAGCCTAGCTACGCTGGCTGCGCTAATCTCTGACTCCTTCGGGTTGCAAGGTGAGTGAAACACCCGACTGAACAGTCATTATGGAAGGTCTGAATAGAATCCCCACGGCACCCCCTTGGGGTGTACTTCGAGAATTCTAGCCGAAAATTTGACTTGCGTGTGTGCGATATTCATTCCAAAATTGCTTACTGTAGAGCAGAAGGACAACTTGCAAATTGTCACTAATGATGAGAATGTGCTCAAAAAGATCGTTACTAATGACTAATCGCAGGTTTACGGTTATGATCCTGAAACAAAACAACTGTTTTTACAGTTGAAGCCACGGCTGAAAACAGAACGTCAAAGTCGTTATTGCTTTCTGTTCATGTTGATTGTTTTCTTCGATTATGAAGGTACGAGTATTGTGCAGCATGAATATACTGCGAGAGGTTGGACAATCAATAAGGAATTTTACTTTGAAGTTTTGAAAAGATTACATGAAACAGCGAGAAGAAAACTGCCGCGTTCACTGCGTGGGCTTAAATAGGCTGCCACTTAAACTGTTGAAGCCTATTTTCCACCAAATCTTAATCGGGAATATTGATTGGCCCACCTCCCTTTTTCGACTTAATAATCTCCGGGATATGCTTTTAACTAGTCCTTCGTCGTATGCTACGCGAATCTGATAGAATACAGAACATATTCGATATCTTCATCCTCAGAAACATCTTTAACTATCGCCTCTCCCGACCCTATATTCCCCGACAATTAGTTTCGGAAAATTATTAAAAAAAATCAGTGGTTACTGAAAGAAAGGTTACAAGACTCACCTTGCACATAGTCACGGCTATAAAAAGACATTACATCATAGTTCCATCGATCAAAGTATCCTGTACTCTGACTGACATCACATGTTTCGCACTCCTTGCAAAAATGGCCAAACTTACACGGATACATCATGAATCCGATTGGAGAATACACCTGAAATCCCTGTATCGTGTTCATGCGAACCTGAAATTGCAGAAAATCCCAAATTAAAAAAAGCTAAGTCCTGGGAGGTTTTTTTTTCAAAAACAGACCCTATTCAAAAAATCCGCTTTGAAAATCATCGAAGTCGAACCAAGAAGCACTAAGCTTTCCAGACCGATTTTTGGCAATGACAAATCAGCCACAGCCACGCTGAGTATTTCGTTTCGGGCGTAAATTGAATTCAGCATAATATCTTCGGGCAGTACAGTTTCACTGTAGATTGGTGGCAATCGTATCGACACCCAAGCTATGCGAGACCCATCCGTCTTGTATTTGGACGACAAATCTAAGGCAAGAGTTTTGATGTTGCGGAATGGATCGGTATCACCTTTACTGGATGAGTCATATTTGTAGAGGAAAATCTGAAAATATCAAAACATTCACTTTGGGTTCAAATACTTTTACACAAACTACGACTACTTACCATAAGAAGAAAGGTATTATCCTGGTTCTTCATGCAAATCTTCTCGTATTGACGTACAAATTCAACACTATCGTTGGCTTGATGTTCGAATGTTGGCACCAATATGGCAATTCTTGTGCTTTCGGTTACATATGGCGACGGAACAACTTCCACTCGTCCCAATGGCTTCACTAACTGAAAGCTAAGAGAGAGAAAAAAAAAATTAACTTAAGCAATTATTCAATGACATGCATTGTCAAGTGTTTACCTTTTTGTAACCACTCCTCCGGAACTTTTTGTGTCTGCGAAATTTAAATGAATATGATAATCCATTCCTCTTATAGGATCGAACCTTCGGTACACAGTATGTATGCCAGCATACCTTAGCGCTTGGAACTTGTGACGTGCATATTGCACACTTATATCTAGAACTGTTTGAAAGTCTAACGAGTCGATACGACTCAAAGGTTCAACGACACTCTCTGCATTGGGCAGGAAGATGTGTGTACTATTTATGTAGTGCCACATGAGAATATCATGGCGCGTTTCTGGCGAGCTGCTTATTGGCACACCTAAAGGCCAACGAATTTCTAAAATATTATTCGATATACTGCCATTCGCTATGCGATAGGCTTTATGTTCAAGATTAAAGCTGTGTTGTTGTAGGTTCTCTAAATGGTACTATCAAAGATTAAAATATGTTAGAACGAACTGGCGTTTCCGAATCACTGACAATAGAGCTTACCTTTGAGAAATATGCATGGAGACGGTAGAAATCGTCCATACTGGTAATGGGATAAATTACTGATGCATTTCGGAATGCCTCCTCATTGGATAGAAGACTTAGATCCTTGTAGAGTTTTATCGATGGTCTTATTGAGTAAGTTTTTTGTGTTATGCCCTGAAATGAAAACAAAAAAAAAATTAACGTTACAAAATGGATTCTTTAAAGGCGACAGTAAAAGTTAGATTTAGTGAACAAATCACTGAAACCTTCATTTCAGCAGAAAATACGCTCTAAAATAAATTAATGGATGGCGCGCATAACCTGGCGTTGACAATGTCATAGCTTTTCACTCGCAGTGTGTTCTCAACATTCCACTATCATCATATTTGAGATCGCACTAATTACGAATTGCATTAGCTGACACAAGTTTCGGATTAATTCTCATGGCAGCGATAAGCTGGAGCTGTACAAATCTGTATTCTGTTTACATTATTTTCATGATTATCTAAAAATACAGAAGACTGCTAGTGCCTGAGCTGTAGAAGAAGCAAGTGTCGCCGGGCCTATACGTTAATGGTGCTGGACGTAGTCTCCAAAAAGAAACAAAAAAGAAATATACTTTATACTGGCTATGTTTCCTTTTTATAATAAGCTAATTACCCGGATTGACCCAATAAATTATAGCCAAAATAAGACTGTTTTCGGCAATTATCGCCTCTGTCACTAAATTATATTGTTGGCGCGATAGTACGGCGTTGATTAAGGCCTAATATCTTCCACTGTGCGCCGTTGTCCTGACAACTCGGATACAGAAGAAGAGATTACAGAAAAGTCGATTATGTTTTCTGCTTGTTGGTGTTGCCCCAGTTTTGAACCTGGATCTTCTTGCGTATTATCCGGCCGTAAGTTTCCCAATGTACCACGCCATCGCAGTTTGCTGACAAATCATACAGTAGAACTGAAAGGATAACGATGACTTGGAAGTCATCGACTTCCGATCCGTCCGAGGAGTATATAGGCAGAAAATTTGGAATAATAAATAAGCACGCATATATTGCAACTGCCACAGAAAACCATGTTGCGGTAGATTTTCGATCTCCTTTTATTTACGCCAAGCTCTGGCGGAACATGAAGGCAGCTATTGTCCCGTCAACCAGTGGCCCTCATAGGTTATAACAATAATGCAATAATCCGGGCACTCGAAGGAAGAAGGATCATATGGACGGTCTGACGAGGTCTGTGAGGTGCAATCTAAGTTAAAAACAACTCAGTTGTCACCGACAGCACAGGCACTGATAAAACCTATCGGTGTTTGCTCCATTATGTCCGACAATGTATCAAACAAACACTTGCCAAGCAACCCGACTAAGTCCTGCCTTCACATCCTGAACCGTCTTGTTACGAAGGCAGAAAAGGGTTAGCCTTTGGCACAGATGGACCCGTTCCACTGAGCAGCCGCGTTCCTAGAAACACGGGAAGGAGTATATGTGTGGCCGTAGCTAGCTGCACCCAAAATAGACACATCTATTCATGAGTTTTTCAACGTCTCAAGAAAGCTGAGCCGTTAAAGAACGATGAGTGGGACGAGAGGCTTCCGAGCTAATGGTCTGACGCGGCCAGAACTCGGTGGACTTCTTTAAGGCTGACATCGGCGGTATAGGTGAGATTTGAGCTGGTACTTTGCTTTGGCTAGGCCTAATACATCGCCCGAGCCCCTTGATCCTTGTTTTATTTTATTTTACTAGTCGGTTTTCAAAGGCCTTTGCACCGCAAACTACAGCAAGATACTCAGCAGATAGAAGATCCACTCCTTTCATGAATTTCACCATTTCACCTTTGTTCAAGAAAGAGGAAAGAGGATGATCCCCTGGCCAATCGGACTCCTGTCGATAATGGACAAGTCATCCTAGGAAGATCTAAATGACACCGTCATTTTCCATGCAGGAAAGTTTAACTTCCACAAGGAAAAGAAAACAACTGAAGAAGTCTCCTTACCCAGAAGCTATGGGTTGTCTTTGCAGAACTCATCCCAGGAGTAAGGTGTTCAAACTACAAGAAAAGAAGATACATCAAGAGCGTGTGTTTGCACTACGGTTGATGAGGCCGCTCGCAATCAGAAAGAAAACGAGCTGGACTACGACGTAAACGCAATCGCATACCATGACCTATGAGGCAGTATAGAAACTAACCCTAGAGGAGAGTCAATTTTTAAGCTTCTAGTAGGTACAAATCTTATATGTAACATACATATGTATAACATAGGCATCAGCTAAAAATAAAAACGTCAATAAGTTATTGACGCGATTTTTGTAAACACTTTAGGAAGTAAGGAAGGCCTAACAAAGGTCCTGTCGTAGCTTTTCGAAATGATTACCTGTACAAGCTAATCTTGGAGGCTACGGCAAGTTCTGTTCGAAACACCTCAAATTTCGAGCAAATTTCGTACTTAAGTACCCAAATGGAACCTGTATTGACTCCCAGAAAGGAGCCTTCCTTAAGTTCCCTTTCAGAAATAAACCTCAAATTTTGAGTTATCTACCCACCGATAGATCAACTTGGACATGGACTTCAAGAAAAAAGGTTAAACGGGCAGCTTTCAGCTTCTTTGCTTTTCTGAAAGCCTGTTAAGCTTGTGGTCTAATATCCTGTGCCAGAGCCATCAGTTTGTTATCGTTCCTTCTAAGTACTCCCAAGAGAATCCTCGATCTTCAGATCAGGTGCAGTCTCTATCAATGAAGACTGCCGAATTGTCAGCATGCCACTAAAAAAGTTAATCGCATTACCTTTTCTTCTAGGGCTTATTGGATGAAGCTGATGGGATAAGCTTGGTCTCGGCCGGAACAGGTTAAGGTTGAAGTTAGTTTAGATCAGAAATAATATGAATTAAAAGTCGGGGTTCGCTTATCAGCTTTTATTTGTATTAGTCCACGCAACGAAGACCAAAAGCTACCAAATAGGGGAAATAATTCGTGTAAAAGCGAATTTTGGTATAGTTATTGGTAAAGGTGCCTTGAACAACTCCCTAAAAGTACTGATGGATGGTGGTGAAGCTAACGGGTAGGGGAGGTGTAAAGGTCCCTTTTTTAGTTTTTCCTAAATAACTCGTAAACGGTGGCCCATAGCAAAAAATGTTCTTTTGAATTCGCTCATGTCGCTGTCGAAGGGCATCCTGGGAAATTCCAAAGTAAACTGCCACCAAGTCCTAGATATTGGAACCAAAACGATACAAGGTTTCATTGGCAGCAAATTCGGTGATATGAAGCAGTCTAAGAAGAATATGGTTTTGTCACTAGCCAGTATGAGCAGTAGCATTAAAGTCAATGGCGAGACAGTTACTATTAACCCCTTCTGACAATTTTCCAAAGAATCGTCATAGCGAAAAAGAACGAAGAAGATGTTGCAGAGCTTTTGATATATAAACTAACCTATAAACTCTGTTCCTCGAGTGTGGAATGCGAAAAGGGAAGAAGTCCTCCCTATACGATGTTTTGCCAGTAGAGAACAACGCAGTTTTCGATCTCAACCAAAGCACCAATGTGGTAGATGGTGGTTTCCTTCTACATCGTATGAAATGGAAACCGTCCTCCAAAGTTTCTTCGATTTGCCATCAGTACATCACCAACGTACAGAAACATTACGGTCCAAATTGTATGGTAGTTTTTGATGGTTACGTTGATGTCAACAGCATAAAACGAGCAGAGCAAAAGCAAAAAGGTCTGACAAAAATTTCGGTTGACATTAATTGTAACGAAAATATGATCTTCTGCGTTCAACTGAAGCATTTCTTCGCTCCAGGAAGTAAGGAATAAAACAAGGCTGGTTCAGTTCCTTACCGAGAAGATGACAGCAGCAGGGATTGAAACAACTGTTGCAACAGGTGATGCTGATGGTACTATTGTCAGATGCGGGTTGGTACATCCAACTGTTGTAATAGTTGGGGAGGATGTCGACTTGATAGTGCTCCTCATGTGATTGGCTCGTGGGAAGGTGGAGACTAAATTGTTTTCAGTGCGACAACTTCCATTCGCCAAGATAATTCTCCTTCTCCACAGTTTCTCCGGATGCGACACCACCTCGAAAAAGCAAAGTGGAAATTGCTAAGCTGTTCACAGCTACACCAGACCTGATCCAAAAAATGTCAAGCATTTTTAGTGAGCCCTAAACCTGAGAGTATTGAACCAGCCGGCGAGAACTTGTTTCTGGCGATTTATAAAGTGCCTGCCCAAGAACAAAACCTCAATACATTCCGCTACTCAGCTTTTTTGAAAGCATCGGTTAAGCCTAAATCAAATCTGGCCACTCTTCCTCCTACCAGAGGAGCTTCCAAGCAGCACTCGTTCAGAGTATACCTACAGATATATTTAATCACTAAATATCTATTTGAGCTAAATATTTACGTTGATCTTATTACTTTTTTACAATTACAACAATGGCTCGGCAACCCCCTACCACCTACCCAATGGGGATGGGCCAGAGGAGACGATGGCATCTTAAGCTCAGTGACAAAAAAACAGCCAGCGGCACCTGACTCCATTCTCAACACCATATTTTGCCGATGCACGACTGGCTGTGGAGTGCGATGCGGCTACCGGAAAGCAGGAATTGCCTGCTCCAGTGTCTGCGGTGTATGCTTCGGCTCAGGCACTAACGGATCGAAGATATTGTTGGCGATGATGATGATATTTTAGATTTAGAAGATGATTAGGAGATTTATTTTTAGGAATATACGTGACTACTTAAAAAAATGTACAATGTTTATTTTTTATTGTCCATCTTCTTCCCTCCATGGCTCATTAAATATTGATTCCAGCGAAAAAGTGTATATGTAGAATCTTTTTTGTAGAGAATTTTATGTAAACTAATTTAGTCTAAGAAGAGTTTTTGCTATGGCCCACCATTTACGAGTTATTTATGAAAAACTAAAAAAAGGACCTTTTTGTTCGTGAAACCCGATATACCATTATTATACACAGGAAGGCTGTCTAAATGTAAGCAGTTACAGTCCATCTTGCAGAGGAAACAAAAGTGTGGGTCCTCACCATTTACAGATTCCCATGATCAGTGATTCCAATACTGTACTATCATAAAAGAAATAGGTGACAACACAGCACCTTTTTGGGGCCTAGGATAGGTAATATTATCTTGGCCTACAATGAAGATAGCCTGGTATCCAAAATCCGACCTAACTCATTGAGCAGGAATGTTCAGCTTTTAGAAAGCTAACATAAAGTAAACCAAACAAGCTGCCTGTTTCGTGTTATAGGGTGGCTAGATAGATCAGAGATCTTTGGAGTAATGGGGACAGCTCGCGTAAGCCCACTGTATATATTATGCAAGTGATGATGTTCGGGCCTAAATGTTCACCAACATGTGCCCAATTCGTTAAGAACTACCATTCAAATCTATTCAAAGCGGAGTTTCCAGAGGCAGTAGATGGTTTAACTAAGAGACCCTACGTGGACGATTATTTTAATAGTCACAATACACTTGAGGAGGCGGTTTCAGTAACGAAAGATGCAATTCGCATATGCAAATTTACCTCATCGGCGTGCAGTCAAACAATCGTGATCTCATTGGTCAAATGCCGAAAAGTCATGTCAATAACAAACTAGTCAGTATCGATCCTAACGAACGCGAAGGATATATTGCCAAAGTTTTAGGTATGTTTTGGCATCCATCGTCCGACCATTTTTCATACAAGCTTGATGATGATGATATTTTGATGCTATCTATGAATGCCGTAATAACCAAACGAAATATCCTGCGAACCATCATGCAGATTTCGATCCATTTGGGATTATCTCCCTATATATATTTCCTGGGAGAATCTTACTTTAAAGAGACGAACCAATGTCAACAGATTTGCAGATCCAGTGGTTAACTTTCATTAGAGAACTGAAGAATATTGAAAAACTACGCATTCCTCGGCGATACACTTCATGCAATCCGGATAACTGCGTGGTAAGATTTGTTTTTTGTTTTTTTCGATGCTTCCGAAAGAGCATTTGCTGCTGTAGCTTACCTACGATTTGAGTGTAACGGCTCAGTGGAAGTTTCGCAAGTCATGGCGATAGCAAAGGTTGCTCCTGTGAAGCAACTCTCAGTGCCTCGGCTGGAGTTTCAAGCTGCTGTTCTCGGTGTCCGATTAGCATCAACGATAAAGAGTTCCCATACAATTCGGATTGATGAAATTCTTTTTCTTTCGGACTGAAAGACAGTAGTCCATTGGATTAACTCAACGCAGTACAAGTTTAATTTCTCCGTCGCTTCTTGAATTGGGAAGATTCTTGATCCAACCACTTCAAGCCAATGGGCCCACGTTGGTTCCAGTGATAACATTGCTGACGATGGCACTAAACGGTTTAAGGAGTCAATGGGGAATCAGGAAGGAAGATGGTTCAGGGGCCCAAATTTTCTTGGACTTCCTAAAAGTGAGTGGCCTGTAAAGGTAGGTAAACCTGAAGCGGATTTGGTAAGCCATGAAATGCCAACAATTTTTATTCATGCCAAACAGTCAATCGTCTCCTTTGCTGTTTATAATGATCTTTATCTAAGGTTCTTCATCCCAGATAGTGTTCGTCAGTAAGAGTCATCGGCTTTCTACTACGATTTAAGGATATTTGCCGCAACATGATCGCTGAGAAGACAACCTTCATCACTCCAAACGAGTTCTCCCGTGCTGAGAATTAGCTTTTTCGTAAAATTCAAATGAAAGCTTTTCCAGTTGAAGTGTTATTTTTGAAAAAAAAAAAAAAAAAAAAATGGAAGAGTGAGCTCCTCAAGTTTCATTCTTTGCCTTTCGCCATTTCTCGACAACGAGGGAACTACGAGGGTTCCTGAAAAGTTCCCGACCGCAACGTAAAGGTAGCGGCACTCGTCAATAAAAGCTAGTGAATGCTAGTTGCGTATCTTTTGACAGTTACTTACCGAAGTTTCAGTCATTTTTGACGCGCAGTTTTTAGTTGATAGTCGTTTGAGTGAGTCGGTCGGAAACTTTTCAGACAACCCTCGTATTAGTATGATCTCACGAGCACAAAAAGCAAATTTGTCATACGCGGCTCTTAATCCAGCTATCTTACCAAAACATCCATTAGTCGATATACTTATACAACATCATCATGAAACCAATCTTCACATGGGAACAGCCACAGTCATCTCTGACATCCGTGAACGTGCTTGGATACTCGTAATCAGTATACGAGAAGCAGTTGAAAGGGTGAGGTCCAAATGCAATATGTGTAAATGCCTTAAGGCCAAACCTGCCATACCACTGATTGGTCAGCTTCCTGAAACTCGTTGACTGAGACCCTTCACTCATGTCGGCGTGGATTTTTTTGGACCACTGCTAGTAAAGTTTGGACGTGGAACAGCAAAACGATACGGCATGGTTTTTACATGTCTATCTTTTCGTGCTGTACAAATTGAGCTACTTAACGATTTAAGCCTAGATCAGTGCGCAATGGATAAACGGCGTTTTCTCATCAACCCTGTTGTCATGCGATTTTTGTATAGTGATAACGGCCTGAACTTTACCGGCACCAAAAATCTTCTAGATTAAGATGTAAAAGAGATTGAGAACCAACTAAGCCAATACGCTGCGGAGTATGAAGGTATACTTTGGTGATTCATACCAGCCTATTCACCGTGAATGGGAAGAGCTTGGGAACGACTCATACAACCGATCAAAAATAGTGTGAATTTTGTTTTGAAATGTGCGATTCCCAAGAACGACGTACTGTGAAATGCTCTTTTGGAAGCTCAAGGCCAAATAAATCGCCGATCCCTCTCGCACCTCCGGTTAGACCCCTCAACCCCTTACGACAACACCACAAGCATTATTATTAAATTCCGGTCTGCATACGAAAGAAACTTTGTACTCACATCGGTTTCCAAATATCGAAAGGTAAACAATAGACAATTAAACTTAAGCGACGCGAGTGTCATTTCGGTGTTTATTATGCGTGGTCGACTATATGTCAAACGTCGTTCAGATGAAGAAGCTGTCAGCGTTGAAAACATAGACAATCTGAATGACATTGCCAGCCCCCAAGGATAATTGCGTACAACACTTTTTATAACTCCTCTTATATTGTTTTTAATTCTATTTTCCAGTAATTCTCAAGCTTCTTTCTTATTTTTCTATTATATCACTATTATTATCTAATTATCTAATTTACTTATTTATCTTTTTTAGCTTTTATTAAATCTTGTAATTTTTCAATCATCTCCAGTTTCTTTTATATTTCTTGTCCAACATTATTTTACAATATTCTTAAATTGGTTATTCTGATGAAAAGTGGAACTTATCTCTTGAAATCTGTTGTGTTGCTTGACCTCCATAACATGACTTTTCCGTTCTTCCTGCTAATTTATAATGGCTTTGCAGTCAATTATTGATCGTGGGAATCCCATGGGCGGAGGTAATAATCTAACTTTTCGCTCAATGATTAAGGTTCTTGGTGAGCAAGAGACTGGTCTAAGAGTGTGTCATATAAATGCTCAAAGCTTTTTTTCCTAAACTTGATGAGTTTAGGGACCTGTTTGAAGGTTCTATCTCTGGTGTTGTTTGTGACACAGAAACGTGGTTTAAAGATGAAGTGTATTAAGTGAATGG